>CM059602.1:174358475-175719308 GCA_030412105.1 Cyclura pinguis | reverse complement strand
GCTGTCTATTTAGAAGATTTTTTTTTTTAAGTTTGTTGGTGTTACTGCTATCTACCGAAGTTATATGCCAGCCCTTCATAGTTAAAAGCATATATGAATGTTTGGCTACTTCTGTGATGCAGAAAGCATTTTTAAGTAACACAGCCAATCATCCTAAAACGAACAGTAGTTTTACAATGACCTTGGGAACACAAGTCTACCATAAAAGAACACCTCTAAGAAAAACTCCTCCCTACCATCATCTTGGATGCAATTTCATCCTTACAAGTGCTGTGAAATTGGGAGAGGAAGAAGGAGCTGGACTGGGGAAGGAGGAGATGAAGAGAAAAAGGGACAGCTATATTGGAAAGATATGACCCACTCTGATTTCTTGCCAGTCCTCAGCAATGCTTAAACATTTTTAACATATTCTTATTTATCATTAATGTGCCTTATGACTTTTCTTATAGATGTTGGAGAAATATATTCCCGACTTCTGGATCATAGACCAGTTATTCAAGGGGAAATTCGTTATTTCATTAAAGAATTTGAAGTAGGTTTGATATTTAAATGTTTTCAATAATTTACCTTAGAAAAAGGGAAGAAGATAGCTCTGAACTTTCAAAGATTTAAATGAAACATTTCATGAGAGCCATTATTTATTCTAAAGTCACTGAGTAAATGTGTAAAAAAGTAGGCTAAAATGCTAAACATATATCAAAATCAGCAGACTTTGCTTCAAAAAAAAAAAGTTCAGTTTTGGAGCATTTGCATTGTTTTGGAATCTGATTCTTGAAAATGCCAGATCTTCCAAAAAAACAAGAATCATACTTTGAGAATTTTATGTTTGCCTTCTGGCAACTCAACCTTGCATACCTCTGCAGCTCAGAATATTTTCTTGTCTGCGTGAAGTAATGTAATATCTTTAAAATAACCACACATGTAACAAAACAATAATTTTAGAATTATTACACAGAATTGTAATGTTGAATACATTTGCCACAAGATGGCAGCAACACCTTGACAAGGTTAGGAAGAAGGCTGTGTGGGACCTGGTTCTGGTAATAGTAATCATTCTCTTGTGTCAGTTTTCCTTCAAGAAAAGGTAATGAAATGATCACATCCCAGACTGTAGGCTCTTCAGATTCTTTGTCTAAGTAAAATAGGAGGTTCAAGACAGAGATTAGTGACAATATAAAATGAATGTGCTTGAGCACATTTGAAGCATTAACATGCAATCCTGTACATGTTTACTCAGAAATTCAGTGGGACTTACAAGTGTGTATGGCAGGGGTGGGCAAAGTGCAGCCCATACATCCCCGTGCCGTTGAAACTTTTATTGGACAGTGCCCCCCAAAACACCCACCAGTATTTTTACCCCCACAGCTTCTCCACAGCCCTCTTACATACTCCTCAAATCAACCAAAAAATATGCTAAAAATGAAATCAGAATTGATGTAACATCTTTGCATATTGCGGCCCATAATGGGCATGGGGCCAGAAATGGCCCCACCGCTTCAGCAGTTGCCTGGTTCTGATATACAGGATCACAGCCAAAGTGAGCAAGACCGAGAAATAACATGCTATTTAACAGTCCAGCCCTATATATGTCTGCTCAGAGGTATACCTCAGTGAGTTTAGTGAGACCTATTTCCAGCTAAATAGAAACAAAAGAGATATAAAACTTTGTTGGCCCTGAAAGACACATCTAGTGTTAGCTGTGGGCTGTGCATGCATCCACATGTGTATGATCCCACTCAAGATCATGGGTGGGGGTTGTATGATTGCTCCCAGGTTGCTGCTGAAGTGACCCTGATTGGGATCACTGCTTCCTTTCTCCCCTTCGTGTGGTGGAAACAGCAGTCATAACTACTTCTGTGTGACTGGAGGCAGAAGGAGTCGTTAGCTTCCTTCCACACCCAGCAACTCTAATCAGCGTCACTGCTTGTGCACTGCCAGTAGTGGTGTAGAAGTGATGATTCTGGTTGCTCCAGTCAGAGTGGGGTATATGCCTGGTGGGCTGTATATTGGCTATGGATTGTATACCAGAATATAAGACTGAAGGCTAACATTTTTAAGGGATGGTTGGGCTGGCTCTTTTCTGCATGTCAGCAAATAAGTAAGACTTGGTAGAATATTTAGAATTTCCCCTCCCCTTTTTAAATTTTTCCAATAGGAAAAACGTGGTCTCCGAGAAGTACGGGTTCTTGAAAACTTAAAGAGCACTGTTTTTGAGGCAAATGATCAAACTCTGCCAAAGTGTGAACAAGTAATGCATGGAAATCTAAATGAAGCCCTCAGGAGATGTAAGCTTGAAGTTATTTGTCTTCTTCTGTGCCTTTTGCCTTGAAAGTTTTTTCACATATTCTGTGTGTTTTCAGATAGCTGCTCTGTTTGTTGTTGTATGCCTTCGAGTCAGTTCTGACCTTTGGTGGCCTTAAGGCAAACCTATCACAGGGTTTTCTTGGCAAGACTTGTTCAGAGGGGCTTGCCTTTGCCTTCCTCTGAAACTGAGAGAGTGTTAACTTGTGCAAGGTCAGCCAGTGGGTGTCCATGGCCAAGTGAAGATTGAACCCTGTTCTCCAGAGTTGTAGTCCTACACTCAAAGCACTACACCATGAAGGCTCTAGGTGCTCTCTAGTCCATTTGTCATTGATGGGGGTAATTTTCAGCAACTGGTCACCCAGCCTAGCAATATGTAGCATGCCCAACATCTGAGATTCAGTCTCACCACCATAATTTGACCATTACAAAATATTATACAAAATTAACACTATTGCAGTCTTTGCGCTGACAACAGCCCCTACTTCACAATGTAGTGCAGTGTTTAACAATATATTTCTTTCCGCATACATATAGTAAAATATAGTACCTTGCACACATATAGTAAAATAAAGGGAAATAATCATTTTACCCCATAGAATGGAACAGTGAACAGTAATATGCATCAGCAAGTACTGGCTTGACTCTTTCTGGTTCAGCCTTCTCATGTTGTTGACTCTTGTTTTTGCTAATGAATAATCAATAACTTAAGGTAGCATAGATATCAGATAGCAGATCTCCTAATTTCCTCCCCAGTAATTTGGAAATGTTGGTCAAAATCAAAGCACTATGCTCTGCTTCACCTCCCCATCTGACCCCTGAAACCCTCCTTAAAAACCAGTCACCTGTCCCAATTGATTGAGATCTATACGCTGCAGGATTATGTGACCAACCTCCTTCCATCAACTAGTGATGCTGTGAGGAGCATAAACAGGAACCCCTGTGAGCTCCTGTTGCAACTCTTCACTACAGGCACTGCTTGCTGGTGGGAGCATGTCATCCTGCAGCAACCTTCTTGTGGTCAGCACAGTCCTCTGTCACACAGGGTGTCTAACTGGCTTTGAAGGTAGGTTTCAGAATCATTTTCAATTGTAGCAATTACGACATCATGACTGACTAAAAGGATGCCAGCTGTTTCCTTTTTTTGGACCATTAGCTACCAGATTGACTTGTGGTTGTACTGGCTGCGGCATTCTAGGAATTGTCATCTTTAAAAAAAAGAAAAAGAAAGGTTTCCAGGCTCTGCTTTCCATGGACATCATTTCATCTTCAGTGTTATCTATCCCATTCAGCACTAGATTTCACCACTGCAAACTTAAAATGATTTTTTTTAAATCATTTTATTCAAATTCACATATAAAAAAAAACAACAATTGTGACTGTAGTTTACATGAATTACCTTTGATCTTCCACACTGATCTAGATTTCATTTTCTACATCTCTTAAGATGTTTATATTAATGTACCACATTATATTGATAATATTACACATTAGTTCTTGCATTGTCATCACCACATTCCAGCTTCATGATATATATCCAATTGCCCCCTCACTGATTATCATAATCATGAATCACTTATTTTCATCTGTCAGTACCCAGCAATTACCCAGTACCCATTTGCCATTCTTTTAAAATCTCATCGTCTGATTTCCCTTTTAATCTCTGAGAGACCATATCATGCAAACTTAAAATGATTGACTATGTCTTTTCTCTTGAAATTAACAGAGGATCATGCTATCAATATTTGCTCAACATGGTGCTCTATGTTACCTTCAATATCAGGTACTGCACCTCTGAGTACTCCTTTCTGGGGAGCACAAACACAAGGGTCTTACTTCCTCATGTCCTTTATGTGGGCTTTTCATAAGAAACTGGTTGTCCATAATGGGAAGCTGGATGCTAGACTAGGCCTTTGGGTCTAAACTGGCAGGATTCTTCTTATGTTGTCAATGTGCTTCTTGCTGCTTTTACTTTATTACTTCTCACCTTCCAAGAAGGCAATGAAAATTGGCTTTGTTCTGCACGTGCTTTAAGGGGATCCGTTGTTGCAGCCCTTTTTTTTAATCTATAATAATAAAAGAATACCTGCACTGGGTCTGTCTGTGGCACCCGTAATTCATTGGAATATGAAGACACCTCAAAACTGTGCGTTTAGTTGTTATCCAAATAGGGATGCTGTGTTTCAAGTAAAATCTTAAAAGATGGGGGTCACTAGAAACAAAAAAAGGGTTTTCAGCCCCTTTCATCCTCACTCTCACAGCATCATTCTAGGAGAACCTACCTCTTCTCACTCTCTTGCTATCTGTATGCAAATTCACTGTATTCTAGAGGATGTTGTGCCAGAGGCTTTAGAAAAGTGGGGGTGGGGACAGGAGGCTCCATCTACCCTTTTTGGAATATTAGGCGCAGACTTGGGCAGCACCAGTATAATTCAACTAGAAGACAGGGAGTAGCTGTCTGAGGAACAGGTATGAAGATTTCTGAGGCAGGGAAAAAAGGTGGGAGAAAAAAAATCGGAGAGAGTTAAAACATTTCTACTTGGTGAGGTAAAAACTGGGTCAGAAAATGTTAATGGGCTCTCTTAGGTACTACTGATAAGATTCCTGGGGCAGGATGGTGGTGGAATGAGGAACCAGAAGACCAGGGGCTTCACTTATTGCTTTTGAACTGTTGAGAACACACTGAGTATACTTCTGCTAGTAACAGTAATACTAATGCATATACTTCTCTGGGTAGACAGAGAATTTTTAATGTAAGTTTTGATTAAATGTCCAATAATCCTTTTTTTTTTTTTGTAAAACAGGCATCAGGTAGCACTTGCAGTATACTACGTATTATTATAAATCACATGTCAAAAGAAATAAAAATGCAAGTGCAAGGATATATTCAGCATGCGTTTTCCTCATTGTGTTCATTGTAGAAGAAAGCTGCTTTTTAATCTAAAACACAACTGCTCTTTTTGGCAGTAGGGATGTTCCCATGGACACATCAAGAAAAATACATATAGTTTCCAACTTTCCTCCTCATGGGCACTAATATTTGTTGTTGTGCGCCTTCAAGTCATTTCAACTTATGGGGCCCCCAAGGCAAACCTGTCGTGAGGTTTTCTGGGGGCTGAGATTGGGTGACGGCACCGACGGTCATCCAGTAGGTTTCTGTGGCTGAGTGAGGAATCAAACCCTGGACTCCAGGGTTGTAGTCCAGTACTCAAACCACTACAGTATCCTGGCTCTGATTAACATTTACCGGTACATTTTGATTGAAGCTAGTGATGGTTGGATATGTCAAGTGCTCCATGAATTCAGACTATAACTGTTAGGAATTTGTGGCTGGGAAGTAGCAAGGTTGAATCTAGATGACAAAATGAATATCCAGAAAGGATTACCTTTCTGTGAATATTCATCCAAACTTGTGAGAGACTCTAATCCATGATTAGGTCTGTATGTTGAACCTGTTGAAATGCAGGAGCTCGCTGTGGGTATTTTGTGACCCTGTATTTTTACTGCGACATAGTTTTCCTCAGTGTTCTGCATAGACCCACGTATCTATCACCGTGGTAATGGGGCTTCCCATTATTTAGACGTGGCTGAAGGGGGATGCTTCCCTCTTCAGGTAAACCAAGGGTTAATGAGGTGTTGGGATTAGGTTACATTTTTACTGTGGGTCAGCCTCACAGGTCGCAGGGGGGGAATGGCCCAATCAAGGGAAGAGAGGTGAGCATCTTCGAGATGCTTCGAAGGAGAAGTTATAAAAATCCTTGAGAGGCCATGTGGCAGGGAGACAACCAAGGAACCTCCTGGAGATGGGATCTGTGCCAGTAGTCGGCTGCAGGCGTAGGCGTCGCCTCCTGGTCTCATTCCTCTCCTAGACCATCTAAGCCTGTGAACCCAAATGTGAGTAACTAGAATAAGGTAGTTAGTCGCGTTAGGGCTTTTTATTATTTTGCAGGTTGGCTGATCTTAAGCATGCAGCTGTTGTTATAACTACTTGTAACTTAAGCGTACCTGGGAGGGGGGAGCCTCTCATGTGTATTATTGTCTTGTTTACTTGCATGCCTTACAATAAAGGCTTTGCTGTAAAACCTCGGTTTCCTCTCCATTCCCACGCCATTCTTCGGCACACACTTAGATAGAACTTCTCTCTCTCAGAAGGAGGAGGGAAAGGAAAGGTCCTTAAGCGTAGAGACTGGCAATTCACTGACAGGGTCCCACTGTCCTGTTCAGTTACAAGTATATTCAGAATTCGATGGGCAGTGGCAGCATGCGAAATTAGTGAACGCTGGGGAATTTCCTGCTCCTTTTCAAGGGTAGAAGTGAGGCTCGGGGGGGGGGGGGGCTGGAAGTAAACTCAGTATGACAATCCCTGGCAAGTGGAAACAATGTTCTGTGAAATTAGTGCAAAAGGTGTGTAAAGATGGAGAATTCAGCTTTTCTTGGGTCAAAATTTAGATTACTTTGATGCAGAATGTTGATCTTTTCTGAAGATGTACCACACATTCTTGTTATCTTAAGACCTACACTAATTCAAACATCTTTTTTTTTTTAAGATTGTCTTTACTTTTACTTGACGACTTTTGTAGATGTAAGAAAATGCAAGTAATTGAAAAGTGAATATTGCTGCAGTTCTTGTGGCTGAAGAGTCGGTATAAATAGTCTAAATAAGTTACTATATGTCTTTTATATGTTTGTTGTCTTATATTCATTTTGACAAAGAATAGTCTTCCTGAGATCAGAGTACTCCTGTAGTTGAAATCAACACTACTTTACAGAGTGAATTTGATTACGTGTAGACTTATATTTATCACATATTAATCTCATTAAAATCAATAGGAGCTGGCACAGTTATGACTGGCTCATTCTGTTGATTTCATTGAGATTAAGGTTATAAACGTTAGGAAGAACTTCCTGACAGTAAGAACATTTTAACTGTGGAATACACTGCTTCAGAGTGTGATGGAGTCTCCTTTGGAGGATTTTGAACAGAGGCTGAATGTCCATTTGTTGGGAATGCTTTGATGGTGTATTCCTGTGTGGCAGGGATTTGGATGATGGCCCTTTGGTCTCTTCCAGCTCTGTGATTCTATGTTTCTATGATTAAAATAGACCTGGTTAGTGCTTGGATGGGAGACTGCCAATGAATATGAGGTGTTGTAGGCTGTATTTCAGAGGAAGGAACAGGCAAAACCACCTCTGAGTATTCCTTGCCGAAGAAAATCCTACAGTATGTATTTCATGGGGTCCCAATAAGCCAACAAGCAACTTGAAGGCATGTACACACACAATGTAGCCTGGGTCCAAACCAATCTAATTACTCTTGTTAGAAATGTATGTGTGTTAGAATAAAAATGTTCACTGAAACATTCCGGCCTATGTGTTTCAGTACAGATAGCGAATGAAATGATCAACAGACTTCAGCAGAAAGAGCAGGAAGAAAGACAGGTAAAGCTTAATATAATAACTTTATAAAATAAGGAACATGCAATGCACTGTCTAACCTTCAAGGTATTCTAGTAATATTTTGTACAGTTTTTGTCTTCCAGTAAAACACTATGTGACTTCAAAATTATTTGCCATATCTCTATTCTTTCCTTCCCTGTGCCTACAATTAATGTTGTTATGCTATATTAAACGGGATTTTGTTGTTCTTTAAATCTTTTGCAAGGTAGAATAGTGTTCTCAGCACATCATCTAATAGAGAAAACAATTATGAACCAGTGAAAGGATGCTTCTTTCTGTGCTAGAGGAGATGCAGTGGCTGGATGCCTTGGAAGCAACGCACAATTTTTGTCTAGAGATACACTGTTAAATTTATAAATCCAAGCCATACATTGACTTTTTCCATACTTTTTTGATATAGTTTTACACATAGCTGTTTGGGAACAGCTGCCACGATAAAGTCACAATTAACAAGCATGTTCAGAAATGCTGTAAAAATAATGTAGTTATTAGATCCATTTACACTTTCTCTCAGTATGGAAAGTTTTCCTTAGAATTTGCTTCACAGCTAGAGAAAAGGGAAAGAGATGGTTAAAGAAACCCAAATCCCTATTTTGTGTGGAACAAAAAATACTCAACAGAATGGAAATGTAAATCTTTCCCGGTCACTTGAAAACAGTGAACACATTATGAATATGGCTTATTGAAATGGAAGTGTTTCATACTTGTGGATGTTATTTAATGAAAGACCATATTATAAGAGCATGTGACTCACTGGAATCTCTCACATGGCTGCACATTGCTTGTTTGTAATACAGATATTCTAAAACCTCAGGATTAGGAAAAACTGTGCAAGAAGTTAATTCTCCATATTACCACTGTACTTCACTATTAAGAATAGGCAACCCATACAGCTTTTTGGGCTGTAATAGAGATCACTTGTGTGTAGGTTGGTGCTACACTTAAGAGATTTTATATTGGTAACTGTATGATGAATAAGAGCAAAATACTGCTAGACATATTGTAGATGTAAAATTCCTTATCCCCTAAACTTGGCAAAAAAAAAAATTGGCAGTGAACTGCAGGCTTATGCATTTTGTTTTGTCCCTGTTTCATGCATTAGCTCCCTGTTCCCTCTTCTTTCTGGAGCTAAGCATGGTGCAGTTTTACATCTGCACCAATATTAATGCTAACCTTCATTACCTTCACAGTCATCTGTAAATCCACTTCATACTTGATACTCTGGTGGCAACCTCTAGTTTGACTGTAATCACAACTAAAGTTACTTCTTATATGCATATAACTTCATCTGGTTAGAAAGCAGATTTTCAGCTGTGGATTAGATTGACAGTCAGTTTTGGTAAGTAATGGAACCTGAAGTGTGAGAAGTATAAAGTGTGAATTTTCTACATGCAAACATGCAGATAGCCCAATTAAGATATCCTGATGCAATGTTTATTTAAGAAGAAGAGGTAATGTGATTCCATTATCACACTTTGCCAGTTAGGTCCTCAACATAGCCATTTCTTGACAATGAGTAAATTACAAAAGTAGTACCAAAAATCCTTAGTTACTTGCCCAGGGGAGAATTCCCTTCTGATCTTTCATGTCATGTCTTGATTAGTCTGCGCAAGGGAGATTTCCTTGTGGTGCAGGTTTCAGGATATTTACTTATTATTATGCAGAGACATATTTTATTCATGTATGTATTCTGTTGTTTATAGTCATTGTTTGAAGAGTACAAGATATCTCCGTGTGGAAAATGTTACATTATTCACATAAGTGACAGGTTCTTCATCTCTCTCTGATACGGGACTATAGGGAGATTTTAGTTTTGGTTAGTACCAATATACAAAGAACCATGTGTCACAGATCATAGAGCTACATCCTTTTCTCTTTGCTATGTCTCTTCTATTGTGTGCTTCTTTATGGCTTAATTGACGGGAAAAAAACTGTTGATTTTTTGAGTTAGAGTCAGCTTTCGTTTACTTAACAGATTTCCCTTCCAACCTGTGTGCCACCCTGGGAAAGCCAATTTTTTTTTTCACTGATGGCTTTCCTTCATATATGTGCGTCATTGGTTAGCTTTTTTTTTTCCTGTTAACAAGACAGACCTATGTTTTTGCTGCCCTGCTCAATTCTAAATGGTGCATGTCTAAGATGGAAAATGGCAAACATGACATACAGGATTTTTATGATCCAAAGAAGCTTTTAAAATAATTTTTAAAAGTGTGCCGGTCAAAATGAAGAGTGGTGGTTGCAATACATCTTATGTATTTTGCTAAAGTTAACTGTTTAGATCGGTTAGAGAGAACTGTTAAATGGAGAAGGCATTGCTTGTTCCATTTTCAAGTAAATTTTTAATGTTGCCAGTCCAGAGTAAGCCAAGCACTTACTATGTCTGTGTTGGTTTTTAGTTTATTTTTTGTTTGTTTTTTTTGAACAAGTGACCAAAATGATGATTAAACTGATTGTGGTTAATTGATTTACTTAAATTGTCAATGTGCTGTGCCTTCTTCTGCAAGAGCTTACAAATAATTTACCCACAAAACTATAGAATACTATGCTCAATAACAATTCCTAAACACAAACAGAAAGGAGTTTGAACAACAGTTTTCTAAGAAAATAAGACATTTTCTAAGTGCAGGCTAAAGCAATTATTAGATGAAATTGTTTTGATCTTTTTAGACAATGGAAACCCTATCAGCAGGATACTTGACATTAGGCAAATTGCTGTTGAATCTTGGCTGCAATAGTTTTCAAAGCATGAGTGAAGCAGAAAGAAGGTTATCTCAGAGAAGTTTCATGAGACTAACACTGTATAATTCTTAGTTGCAAGTAGGCTTGCGAGTTGTCTCTCAAACCAGCATGTGTTTCTTGTTTGTTTTCTTCTTACAAAACCTACTCCACTAAGCTCTACATGCATACATATAGAGACACACAAGTAGCAGTTGGGATAAAACTTAAAGGAAATTCCAAAAGGGGCAAAACAGTTTTTGGATGTTTTTGTCATGCAAAAGGTCCCATTGTGATCAAGTCTGAGAGCCCCTACTGATTTTCTTTTTCATCCTATTAATTGGATCAAAAATCTTGCCCAATGAACTACTTGTCAGTGTCTAGAAAATACATTCATAATTTCCCTTTTCTTCTCAGCTGCAGACAGAGAAGCTAGTGGCTGATGAAACACAACGCAGAGTACTGTGGGAGGAATTTATGAAGGAACAACACAGCTTAAAAGCAGTTGTGGATGAAGAGCACACAAAAGCAATGGAGCGCCTTAAAGAACAATATGCCACAATGGAAAAGGACCTAGCCAAACGTGCTCTTTGAAAAACTCATTCACAGTGAGAATGATCCTCATTTACAGTATTCTTATCCTACTTTCAAAATATTCCAATATTTTCTCTTTTCTAAGTGGCTGGAATTCAGACAATATACCCAGTCGCGTAGGGATGTGGGGGCAATTCACCCCAGGCAGCAATGTTTTGGGGGCATCCCAGCCCGTAGCCACACCCCCGCGCTCCCTGGCCACGCTCCCATGCACCGCAGCCATGCCCCTGCACACAGTGGCCACGCCCCTCATGGCATAGCCCCACCCCCCTCCACACAGTCCAGACTCCGCCACTAAATATATCAGGAACAGCAAAAATAAAATACCCAAGTAGCAACTATAATTTGTGTCTAGCACTGAATAATCATATTTGATGTAATATTTTTAAACCTCAGAGTATCCAGGAGCAGAAATACTGCTCTTCTGCAGCAAACTAGACTAGCTCCAATGTCTCATCTTTTACACGCATCTTATTTTTCATGCAGGCCATTCAACTAACTTTCTTATTATTCTTTCCTAAAGAGCAGAAACTATTGGTAATGGGCTGGTGGGGGGCTAGGGAGTGAGCATAAATATTTGCAGAAGTATTGTGCTTGTCTAATCACTCAAAGCTGTGGAAATACAATGCTCTGAAGTTTATGAACAAATTCTTGGTACCAGTAAATTCATCAGCTGAAATGTCCTGTTGAAGAAGGGATCATTCTGAAGCCTGTTTTGATAAAATAGGATCATGAAAATGGATGTTCTCCTAGCATATTTCTCAAGTACTTTTCTAGTATCCAGTATGTATTTGTCCTGCTGGTGGTTCACCATACAAGAAAAACAGACTTCATTGGCTTGTGTTATGTAAATTTTGTTGGGCACTTTGCCTGAACAGTACTTAATGTTACATGGGGGTGACCTACTTTTTGTTACTGTGGTAGATTGAATAACTCTCATTTGAAATGAAAAACTTCACATATCAGAAACACATGGTATTATGGAGAATGACCAGTTCCAGTCTTCACTGAGATTAATCTGAGATTCACTGAGATTAACAGAAGAAAGTTTCTTGATTAGCTGTTGGTAACTGAACTTTTTTTTTAAATGCATTAATGGCAGGATGAAAGCTGAGGCAGGTTAACTAAGGGACAGGAAAATTTTCACAACTAGGCAGAATGTAAATAGGAGCATGTAAAACAAAATTACTCATCTGTGTTGCGGCTGCAAAAGGCTAACAATGGTTGTCTGTATGAATTGTATGGCTTAGTGTCAAGGCTCCATCCTGGCAGCCTGTTGATAATATGATTAAAGTGAGCAGAGGAGATGGAATAAGTATTTGTGATTTCTTTCAATAACACTGAACTGCTGCCAAGCTGCTCTGTGCGCTACCGTAAGAGCTGACAGCTTCATCAATCATCATCAGGTACCCGGACTGAAAAGAGCACTTGCCAACACTGAGGCATGCTGGAATGTTGTTAATTCTCTTGTGGATTTGAAAAAAAAATAGATGACTTAAAAACATCTCTCACACTACAAAAAAAGAAAAAATAACATCTAATGAAATCCCTATTCGATGCAAAGCGGTCTTTCAAATGGCTATAAAAACCTGCCAATATATGCATGTATTAGTAGGACAGTACATTAAAAGTGTGCTTTTTTTTTTTTAACAAAAATATCTTTCAGACAGTTTGGAGCAGGAGTGAGGAAACTGGCTCCCAGAAGGATCTTGGATTATAAATTCCATCATCTTTGACCGTTGGCCATGGTGACCAGTGCTAATGGAGAATAGGAATCCAACATCTAGAAGGCCACAGATTCTCTACTCACTGTTTAGAAGGTTGCTCTTGGCCAAAGTGTGTTAGTCTTCAAAGTAAATATCACATGTTCTATTTATAATTGAACTTGACTTTTTATAATCTAATGAAATGAACTGAAAGCACCAGTGTGGCCCTTCCATAGGTTTATAGCTCTGGGGGAGGGTTATGAGGAATTCCATAATCAGCCATGGGAGCTTCGTTTCTCAGATGACAGAGCTGCCAGCACTCACCGTTTGGACATGGCAGTTTCTGTCCCCTTGCATCTCTGCTTCACAGCTTGATAACTTCCGTTTTTGACCCCTCCTTGCCTGGTGACGACAACTCACAGTCCCTCTTGAGACTGACATATTCCCTTAACTAAGCATGCTTTTTGGCCTCTTCTTTCTTCAGCTTAATGCCTCCCATCACTTATTTCCTGCTTTTCTTTTTATTCCATTTTCTACTCTGCCTTGTGCCCTTCAGCCACTGTAACTCTCACATGACTAGTCTGCTTACTTTTACTTTTCTTGCCAATGGTGTATATGTTTTCCCATTCTTTGTTCCTGTGAGCTTTTAAAATATTACTGTGTTCTCTTGTCTGTCCTTTCATTGAACCTCTTCTCTGCCCTGGCTTTCATTTTCAAGCCTCTTTTTCTCCTAGCTACCTCATCTTTCAAGTTCTTGTTAACAGGGGAAAAAATGTTATTCCATCCATTCTGGTTATTTAAAAGTCTAATTCGTTTGTTAAAATCATGTATGTTTAGTTATCTTTTGCTTTTAAAAAATGTTCCTTTTAATTTTGCGCTTCCCTCCACCTGTGTTGTCCATCTGGTTGACAAGGAACTTTTCATACATTCAGCTACCTCTGCAAGGGATCAGACCTGGCACATTTCAAACAGATAGAAAAAAACAGATTCAAGCTTATAGCCAAGGTGGTGGGAGGGCAGGGGGTGTAGGAACCAGTGGTGCTACAAGCATTGAAAGCAAGAAACTTCTTTGGTTGAGGGATGCAGGTAAGATCTTTCACTCTGGCTTATGTGAGCAACAGTCCAGCCAAGTATTGTCCTAAAACACACATTTAATTAAAAGCTCCCCCAACACCGCACCACCATGTTAACTTCCATATGACTTCTTTTGGCTGTAAGAAAAATGGAAATAAAGAATAGAAGGCAGATTTCAACTTCACTTTTTCTGGAATTTGTTTTATAGCAAAATGGGGCCTAATTAGTACAAAATGAACACATGCCTCTTATTCACAGGCTGAATGCTCTGTCCCTCCTTCCTGAACTTCCTGCATCTTAGCTTCTGTATTTCTAAAATCTCTTAATAATGTTAATTTACCTCATGACACTAAGGTCTTCTGTGCAAGCTAGATTAATTGATCTCTAACAAAAACTAAACTGTTTTTGTGAACTGTTGTTGGCAGTTCTATCCCTCATTAATTAAAATGTTTGTCAGTCTTCTGTGACTTCACAGCTACTCAGTTGCCTTTGCTAGAAAGACTGCCACAGAATCTCATTGCATTTTACAGTATTTATATTCAAATAGGAAATCCTTCCTGCTCACTGTTTTTATGTGGCAGTATTTTTGTAAGCAGATATACTGTTAAATGGGAATTTCCCAAAGGGCCAAGAACATTCAAAATAGATCAGAATGAATTAACTGCCAGTGGTTGGTAATATTTCTTTAAAAAAAAAAAAGCTCCAAGAGGCTAAGTATTTCAATCTAACCTTGAGTTCTTTGAACTAAACAATTTTGTATAATTTCCAGGTATGTTTAATATTGTATCCTAGAATGTGTATCGTTTGATTTTTAAAAATAATAGATCCTCAGTGTCCATGGGGGGTGGTATTTTTGAGGTGGTCTTCTGATTTCAGGAGAAGGACAGAAGGCTAGGGACAGAGTTGGACTGAAATCCTGCTTTGCCATAGAATATTCAATTGGTTTGAGGCATATCTGTAGCAGTGATCAGATGCTTCTCTATATGAATAAATGGAGCCAGGGATTTGCACTTCAGCCCTATCTTTTCCACACCTGACCTTCCCGTGTTGCCAAGAAATGCTTGGAATGGAACTGCAACCATGTTGAGTTGAATGCAATGAAAGAGCTCCATGCAGTTTGAAATCCTGATATGGCAGCCCTCCCAGTCGCCTGCAGTTTCTGTGGCTACAGTCACTTCAAGGTGGTTCTCACCATCCCTGCTGACACACAGGTAGGTAGCAGTGGAGGATGCTGGGCTAGCTGGATATGTCCCTGGCTCACACTGAATAAGGCATCTATCTGTCAGTTCAGTTTCTCATCCAAAATTTGTAACACTGACTGCTCTACCTACATACCTACCATGCCTTTAATGAAGACAAACAAGGCATGTAATTTTTTTTCTGCCAGTGTGATTAATTTTGACATAAATATCTATAATTTTAGAGTTTTTTAATAGCATGTACATAGGTTGGAATTTTTAAAACTCTGCGGTCCATATCTTTAATAAATAAGTAAGTGCATGTTCGTGTACAAATGATTTGTCATTCTTGTCAGTACTGAAATATATAAAGGAGTTTATGTATTCTATCAAGTCTACAAAAATATTATAGAAATTCATAGTATTGTTACACTGAGTGAATTCCAAGATAATTGAAAACCACAGTCCGGCCCAACATGCCTGACTACAGCTTCAAGGATACAGTAGGAAATGTTGTATTCTGTATTGTATAGAAGTCATTGCCCCGATATTTTGTGAATTGTATGATCGCACGGTATACTACTCACACACATAGACCACTCATATTCTAAGCAATGAGGAAGAAACATGAAATATATGAATGGTCATACCATCAGCAAAATTTGTATCAAGGATAGTGAGTATTTATGCTTTTATATAAAGTAAATGTCATTTGCACTTTTTTTTTTTTTGCTTTCTAGAAATAGCTTCTTTATACTAGACAATTTAAAAGGCAATTTAAAATGTTAATTTCCAGACAGTTATTCAGCATTTTAGCTGATAGGTGAGACCTGTGACAATAGAGTGTTTCTTTTCAGTGGTTTTCAGCCAGCAGTGCCCTGTTCCAAGATTCTCTACTTCCATCTGCTCTATTATTCCAAGTGTTTAATCCCTAATAAACACTTAATACTCTATGGCAACTGAGCAAATTCAGTCCCCATGTTTGGAGTTTTTTTGTGTGTGTGTGTGCCTTTAAGGTTTTGGGTTTTTTAAGATTGCTTGGTTGGCTTTGTGTGTTGCACCTTGGATTTTTTCCAACACCCTAATACCTCCCTCTTGTTTCTTAATGTCCCCACCTGTCCCTACCTCTCATGGCATTAGAGCTTATGATTTCATAGACTTGCACTGGCTATATGAAGGAAAAACTTTTTCTTGTCCTGTTATTAAAAAGATACAAAGGAATTGCTTAGCACCTTTGAAACTAATAGAAAAAAAAGTAATTTGTAGCATGAAGTTTCATGGATTCCAGTTTGCTTCATCAGATACTGTAGTTCATATAACCTTATGCTACTAATTTCTTTTTTTCACTGAGATGCTACAGAATTTCTTTATATTGTATTATGTGGAAACAAACTAACATTCCTGTATCTTTGGATCTTTCTCCAGTTATTGTTTGCTTAACAATTTATCCCCAAAAGGCAGGGAAATAATGAAGAAAACAGTAAATCGTGATATGTCTGATAATAAAAAGTCCACAATGTAGTTGTGACATTTTTTACACACCAGCAGGTGTCAGTATGCACATTTAGGGTAGTGTGTAGATGTGATGTGTACCTACTTGCATGCCTACCGATTCTTAATAGTGCCGCCTTCAAATATTACTTAGACGTAGGTGCCACTGATTTCATCCTTCTTTTAATCTTATCTTTGTTTCATCTGTTTTTGCTCAAAACAACCTAGGGAAGGCCAAACTTGCCTGGCAGTTATATTAATTGAGAGCAAGTACAGGCAAGCTTTCTCGGCCCTGATAAATAGCCATTAGGGAAGGAAAATGTGAAAAGTTTGGTTTGTTGATTCTGAACACTAAAATCCACTAATACAGAAAAGGGCCTCTTTGAATGGATGGGAAGATTGTGACCAGTGACAAGAGTCACTGATACAGAGTGATGTGGAAGAAGAAAGTGTTAAAACCTGTGGGCAGCATCTCTTCAAACTGTGTATCATCAGTTCTTGCAGATCAAAGCACTGGGACTTTGTCATCAGCAGGGAAAATGACATGATCAGCCAAATTCCTTATGTTCCCTCTGAGTTTAACTGAACTCCTCAGAGTAGCTGGAAAGAAAATGGATTTTCCCAGCAAGGATATATAATAATGAGCTATGCTTTCAGATGGCTTGGTCTGAAATGGGGGAGCAGGACCTATTAGTTTTTCAAAAGACCAGCTAATTCCTAGTGGAGGTGAGAACTGTGAAGAAATGCTTTATTAATAAAGACCATCATGTCTGATTGCATTTTCAGATTCTTATTTTTCACTACCTTCAACTCAAAATTTACCATTACACCACTGGATGTGTTTGATATTTTTGAAGGTTTCCACAAGTTAATTGCTCCCCGGATTTAGTAAACAAGTCCATTGAGGAGAGGGTTATGTCTTCTTCCCTACGCTCATTTGTTTTACATAGGAAAGCATTGAGAAATATAATCCTTCACCTGCAGTCTGGAGTGATACAGCCTATAGGCTCTGCCATCACAGACTAGCTACATAAACCCCTAAGTAAGAGGTTGGGTAAAGTGCAGTCTGGGCTGTATGCAGCTCCTCCAGGGCCACTTTTGTAGCTCCCCTGGAGTCAACTTCTTATATATATTTTATTTTGTTGCTCCAGAATGCCCTCAAATGTGCTCTAAGGATATGGAGGGCAATTCCACTATGTTTTGAGACCCCCTGGACCTCCAAGAGGAAAAAGAAATCCAAAAATCTTTAAAAAATTTGCCCCAGAATGCTTCAGAATGTCCCCAGGGGGCATGGGGTGTATTTCCACCACATTTTGCGGGGGCCCTGGGTCAATTTAGGCCCAGAAAAGGTCTTTTGGAAACCAAAAGTAAGGTAAAGATGTCCCCATATCCCCCCCTCCATGCCGTCTGGGTGCAATTTAAAGAAAGAATTTTAATTTTAATTATTTATTTTGTTATTTATTCAGAGGAATAAGTGGTATCCTCCAAGGTCTCCTCAGGGGCAAATGTGGCCCCTTAGCCTACCACAGTTGTCTACTCCTGATCTAAGGCAAAAGACAAGGTGGTCCCACTCTCCATTCCATCCAAATAGAAGCTGGTGGCTGTCATTGGCAATGAAATACAGTCTTCTGCTGCACTCAAGGATAGAAAACTAGGGAGTACAGGATAGGCTGTGTGGTACATAGAGCTTTTGTTTTCCAGCCAAATGGGATGGCCAGGGGGTTCAGGGGGCACAAGCATAGGCTTGCCATCTCTTTGCTCCTCAGCCTCTGCTGCCGAAAGTGGTGGCCTTATTCTGCCATTCCTGCTGACAGTTCATTGCTCCATGTCATTCTGTATAGCCTGTCTCTGCCTCCCCAGGGATACCTGCCTTAGCCTTGGAAGAGCAAAATTACCATTCTTTTGTTCTCTTCCATTATTTCATATGGCAAGAGTGTGTTCCTATGCAGACCAGAAACTTATCAATTAGCCTATAATGTGCATTAACCTTGTGTCTTGAGCTTAATTCAAGCAGAAAGTCCTGTTCAGAGACTGCTTTTGGAATTATCTGAAAACAAGCCAGCTGAATGACTTGAATCCATGGCGCTGAATGACGTTACTCCCTGACAGTTTACTCCTGTATTACTAGCAAAAGAAGGTTTGCTTTAAACCTTAGTTCCAAACTGGGGTGCTAATACTGTTAATATTTGTATGCACTTACCACATCACCTAAAGGGAATTTCGAGAATGAAATTTCCTAGAAACTGGTTTCTAGTTTCTGCTTAATAAATGAGCTGTCATTCTGTGACCTGAAGAAGGAAATGTGTTCATTATTGAATGTGCTGAATAAACACTCTGTTCTTTTACCCCATCTTCACATTGTAAAATGTCTCTTCCCTCCTCCCTACCTTTAAAATATTATTTCTCAACAAAGCAGTCTGCAAAAATAATGCTTTTGCATTTTGAACTGTTAAATTACTTACCGTTTTAACATCATTTTTGTTTTGCTTTACTTTGTACTTGAGGGAGCTATATAATTCTATGTACATTTATTTGGGAGTGAATCCCACGGGGGGGGGGAATGGAATTTATTTCTGCATAAAAATGTAAGGGAGTGAAAAATAATGTGGCAATGAGGCTAATTCACATGAACGTAAGAGACTGATGTTAGTCTACCTTCACATTGTCACTTCATCTTGTACCTAATCAAGTGAACTCTCCACAAAATTTACAAAAACTCACCCTATAATACAATTTTAGTCCAAACCCAAGTCGTAGTCCCTGTTGAAGTAGTCCTGTTGAATCAACAAAACTTGCATAAATGTTGACTTAACAACTTTCTTTCTTTCTTTCTTTCTTTCTTTCTTTCTTTCTTTCTTTCTTTCTTTCTTTCTTTCTTTAATTTACTGGCTTTCTCCCAATAGGTTAAAATAGAATAAAACTAAAATAATGTATAGTACAGCAGTTTACAAAAGGTGGGAAAACATTTTAAAACAACCCTATTAAAACATTAGTTTTACAAAGTGCAAAACACATTTAAATATAATAAAGATAAAATACAGCACACCCCATTAAAAGGCCTTTGTGCCACAGCCAATTAAAAGATGAAGGCTGTCTGAATAAAAAGTCTTTGCCTAAAGTCTAAAAGAACACAGAGATACCCAACAGAGCCTTCCATAGGAAGAAATTCCACAGCCTGGAATCAGCTTCCAAGAAGGTTCTCTTCCCTGTGTTCACCCAATGTGCCAGGGAAGGTGGTGGAACCAAGGAGAAAACCCTCCCCTGAAGATCTTAAAACTCAGGTAGGCTCATATGGCAATACAGAATCTTTTAGATAATCTGGACTCAAACCACATGGGAGTTTACCAGTCGTAATTTTAATTCTGCCTGGAAACAGACTGGTAGCCCATTTATTGACTGTGAGTTGACTCTGGTTGCAGCTAATTACTGGACTTAGCTTTAATCCATAAAATGCTACAGGACTCTTGGTTTTGCTGCAACACACCAAAATGGCTGTGTTGTGGTCTGTAGACTCCAATCTATCATTACCTATTATTAATGTATATAATTAATATTAACAACAAGAGTGCATGATGATTATGTTTGCTTATTAGGATAACATGGCTATCTCTTCAGGAACAGTCTTTCAGCTTAACAAACACACTTTTAAGACTAAGATTAAATCCCATTGAACGTAATGGGGTTTACTTCTGAGTAGATATACATAGGCTTGCACTGGTAGGCCTACAGTATCCATACAGAAGAACGTTGCTTTTCTCAGATCATTTTGGACACAATAAAGAAGTTACGCTTGCTCATTTTATCTACAGTCATAGGAGCACTCCCCCCAATTTCTGATCTGGAAAAAAAAGATGTATGTGCAGTGTAGTAATCATCATGCTACCCAGGGTTTACCATTGGTCGCACAGCATCATATGCAATGAACTCACACATATATTTCCTGCATCCTTTCCAGCTTAACATAAAAATATGGAAGAATTTCACAAATCAAATAGATGCATGCTTGCTTTTATGGCAAGCTGTATCAGAAAGCAGGGCAGTGGTAGTGTGGGAAAGACCTGCACTATGGGCTCCTATGTGGCTTGGAGTTTTTCGCGTTACCTGAGTGGCACAGGAGAGAGCTGGGATGTCATGATTCCTAGGCTTCAACATTAATATAACAAAGCAACGTAACATAGCAAAGTTAGCATGCTAGTTTAGCATGAATGGTTTGCATGTTATAAAAATTTAACTAACAGTAGATGGATGGTTGCCCTAAAGTGACTTCTAGATGATGCCCATTTGAACGGCCCATTGGAAGATAAAAAGCATTTTTACAATTAAGTGTATATAGTTGTCATTTTGATAACCCAGAATGTTTGTTGGAATCTTATAGAAAGGTCTAATTTCTCCCAGACACATATTCTGATTGTAGTTGATACCACATTATATAAATGACCTGTTTAGTCTAAAATTATAGTAGGCTTTTCTTTTGAGGCGCCCCCCCTCCAGTTTTTTTTCTTTTTCTGAAAACAAAATGTTGCTTACCTCCCATCTAAAGAACAGTTTTCAGTCACAGGAACAATGTCTGTGCCAAAGTCTTATCTACAGAATGTCTGATTCAGCGTCAGGGACTTAAGACTGCATGTTCTTGTTGTGTTTGTTTCTTTTTTGAAAAGTACATATATGTACCCTGTTAAAAACACTGCTGCCCCCATCTAGGAACAATGCAATGCTAACATCATTTCCTGAAAAAATATAGAGTTGGAAGGCAATTATCTACCCACCAAACAAGCTAAAGCAACAGTTCCTGATATTCTTCTGAAATATTTCAACTTCCCAAGAATCCGGAAAAAATAGTTCCATGAGACGGTGCTGTGAGTGAAGGTATGACATTTCAGCTTCCTTCACTTGGAATTTGACATCTAAGGGCAATAAATTATTGTGTATTTGGCACTCACGAATGAAGCAATGCTGGGGTAAGTTGGAGGTGGAAAAATTGCTAATTGCTTATTATTTTTCTTCCTTGACACAGAAAACAAACTGCACGCATTTCTCTTTGAGGGTGACAGCCATGGCTTCCTTCTTGGTGGCCTTGAACAACTTCACCTGAACTACCAGTAGGAGACACAAGAAACACACAGTGAATAAATCAGGAGCGATGCAGCCTGTCTTGCATTTCATCTCCACAAAATTAAATTAACAGAATTAAAGTGTGAATGGAGCCCCTAAATGTGACTTTGTGATGCATGTATTGCTGTGTATTATTTGCTGCATCCATTTTGTTCATTTGTAATGAACTTATCTTGAATCATAATAAAAGTTTTTAAAAGCTGTGAATGCAGCTGAGTGGGAAATAATTAAAGAAAAGAATAGTCAGCAGATAAATGGTTTGGCTTTCGTTTCCTTTTCAGTATTGTGACAGCATGATCCTGTAATACATTAAAAGCAGAATACTATGTTTCAGATACTGCTTTTACAAACACAGTATGACATCAGTTATTGGTCTTGAGAGTTCACCAACTAATAATATCGCAACAGATTCCTGAGTGGAATTTAATATGGTGACCATGATGAGCATTCAGCTCACAGTTAATAAGGGCGATAAGCAAAGAAGCTTGTTTGAAAATGAGCAAATCAGCTTGTCTGCGTTCTTTTTAGCAACTATATTCTTTTCCAGTCTTTGCAACAGGCCACTGCTGGACTGATATACAAAACTGGGAGAGGATTCAGTTTCACTTAGCGGTTATTTGACTTTGGAGAATTTCATTCCTGAGTTTTATTTAACACTGGGTTTGCAAGCCATCTACCTCTCCAAAACTTGCCACTGCACTTGACACTGGCACTCTCTGCAGGCAGTCTGCTGGCAGAGTTAGACAAATGGACTGAAAGACTGCACACTTTGTTTGGTGGAGATGGCTTCTAAAGGTCACATTTGACTCATTTAGCGTTTCTTCAGACAGACTTTTCCTACATGGAAACCTCTTCATTCTGGGACATGGGTGGCCAATTTTTTGGCACGGCTACCACCACAGGGAGCAATAATTTAAAATATCCTAAGCATGTCTTCTTATTTATAGAGCTTTGTTTTTATTGAGCAGTATTGTTCTCTGCCATTTTTGCAAACCTAACTTCTTGAATAGTTTGGATGGAGAGGGCATTGTTAAATATCTACAATAGCAAAATCGTTTTAATTTTACTATTTTAATTTAATTTTATTATTACTATACCCAGGATACTAAATGTAGGTTTTTTTAAAAAAACTTTCATTACTGTGCAATCTGACTGCAATTAGGCTGCCTGTTTTCCAGGGTTTTTTTTTTTTTAGTGCTCTCCAATCCTCATAAGCTAACAAAATAGCTGTGTTGTTGTTTATCCAAATATTTAAGCAGTCTACACCATTCTAACCTCATGCGAAATCCATTAGTAAACATTGGAAACACTCCCAGCCTTACTATAGACCTGTGGTTTCAGACTTTCTTGCTTCAAGGAACCCCCTCCATGTCAATGTACTTGCCAAGGAACTCCTTTACTCTTGCCATACTTTTTTTCATCACTATTTATAAATTGCCTAATGCTGTATTAAGCCTTTCCACACTGCACAGGATTTTGGGAAGTAGTTCAAGATGATAACTCAGTTCACACAGGCCTGCTGAGCCTTCCTATTATTCAACATATAGCAAGTGCACACCTTTGAGCAATAATTCCTTCCAGCTCTACATTTTACATTAGTCTTCCACAACTTTAGATCTCTATATATTGGATGACAACTTCCACCATCCCTGATCGTAGATATGTTGTCAGGAAACAACAAGGCTAGAAAAGCCCGTTTTAATAGTGGTGATGGGCAAGCTGTGTTTTAGGGAAGTCCACCATTACAGATTTTTCCTGGCCCTGCTAAGCCTTCAGGAGCACCGAACGACAATTTGAAAACTAGTATTATAGACTTGGAGAGGAAGGTAATGCTTCTCAGTTAGGTTTGCTTAAGCTCAAATCTGTTCCATTTCTTTTCAAAGAACCTGGCTGTTCAAGTTCTGATTTAGGGCATGCTGAAAGAAAGCTCAGTCAGAGAGACAGTCAGGGCCAACGCGGAAAGTCAAAACTCAGAGAACTATGTTGTTTAACCTGAAGGGCATCCGGGAACAGAAATGAATGAAAGCAAGGTAGAGGCCTGGACCAGTGAGTGCTTAAGGAAAGATGTCCCTGGGGTAACCATACAAAGACGACTGTAGTCTTCTCAGCCATTTTTCTCAGTCATATGACTATCACACTTTCTGGTGAAATAGGAGGCCAACCACAGTCATGAACCAACAGTGTCCTAACGGAGGTTTCATATTCTCTCAGGGCAAAAGCTGCAGTTCTAGCCATTGCCAGCAGCTTGTGTTCAAACCAAGCCATAAAGAGAGGGAAAAAGGAAAGGCTCAAGAACACCCCAACCCACCTATGTGTAATTAAACTAAATAACTGAAACAAGTTGGCTCCTAGTACTTTTGGTGCCCTGAGGATTTTTCTGTTTTTGAGACTTCACTGCGGTAACGTGTAGGACGCGCAAGACAGTGAACCTAGCCAGCCGGATGGGCAAGCTGTCCGCTAATTGGCCTAAGTCTGCTCTCATATCCGGCCACCGGATGACAGACATTACAGTGCCCATAGAACACGGCCTTTTAAAAAAAGCTACCACCAAATGAAACACTGACCTTAAGTGAAGAACCACATATATCTTGGGTGAGGAAAAACTAAAATAAAAAGGTGTTTTTCTTTTTTTTTTCCCCCCATCCCGTCTCTTCCTGCACCCACCATCATTTCGGAATTTGTAATTCTATCATAGCTATCAACAGGTTCAGTCTTGGACATTTTTGCACTTTGCATCAGATGCCAAAAGCCCTGAAATGACACACTATCCGCTTGCACACATTTAAAGCAGCCATTCTTCTTTCCCATCAAAGCTCCTTAATTTAAAACTGAACTAAATTCATATTAGACCAACGGGAAAGTGTGAAAAAGAAAAGTCTGAAGTCCCAAGTCATTAGTACCACTCTTTCAGGCTGGTGACCAGCATTCCCAGAGTTAGCGTGTAAGAAATAATATTATGCATGCATTTGTTGGTGTAAGAGTCTCAGAAGAGTAGAGAAGCAGGATTACCAACTTTTTCTTCTAGCTAATACTGCCCTTACACAGAGGGCTGCCAGAAAGAGGAATCTACCATGTTTTCTTCATACAGGGCAGGAGAAGGGTAAAGGTAGAGAATGTGAGTAGGTGTGACAGGATGTGGATGCATTTTGATATAACCTTTCTGATTGATCTAAAACTTTCTGATTGATCAAAAAAGGGATACCTGATGAAATAAGCAGCTAATTTTTCAAAAATGGTAGTGATTTTTCATTTAGCATTCAAAACCCTTGAGTGGCAGGCATCATCTTAGGAGAAGAGAATGCCTCTTCTCTCAAATACAAGGGAATGCCTTTTTGAAGAGAATGCCTGCAGTGTGCATCTAAAATGTTTGCTATGTGCATCACCAGTTATGCTCATCTAAAAAGCAAGCTACCCCTTCCTCAGGAGTGTTTGTTTATTCAGATGCAAATGTTTGCATTTTTTTAATAATCATTTTATTCAAATTCAAATATAAAACAGACAATTATGACTGTAAACTTAAATATTTTTGATCTTCCACACTGATCTAGATTTCATTTTCAATGTCTCTTAACATGCTTATATTATTGTACTACATTTTACTGCTAATATTACTTGTTGGTTCTTGCTTTTCCAACTCTGTATTCCAGCTTCATGGTATATATCCAGTAGCCCCCTCATAAATTATCTTAAACCATGAATTACTCATTTCCATCTGACAGTACCCAGCAATTATCCATTACAATTTGCCATTCTTTTTGTATCTCATCGCCTGATTTCCCTTTTAGTCTCTGAGAGACCATGTCAGCATTTTTGTTTTCAAGAAGTGTTCCCCACCATTGTTCTATTGTGGGTATTTGCTGAGTTTTCCACAACTTTGCATATTCAATACGAGCTGTTGTTATCATATACAGTATTATTCTCCAATATTTCTTTATGCCAGTACCTTCTAGTACATCAGTCATATTTAACAAATACAATTCCAGTATCTTAGCAAACTGAACTTTTCATTAATGCACAAATTTTGTTATGTATGCAAATGTTTGCATATTGAGTTGTTTAACCAGCTGCTCAAAATTCATGGGATCCATCTATAAAATCTACTTAATTTACTGACAGTGCTATTGCTTACTTGAAGTGTTTTAAGGGCGCTACAAGATAATAAAGTAAGGAGGACTTTTACAGCTCTATAAATTCAGAGAATGGCCAGGATCCAAAGAATCATAAACTGGTTCTGCAACCCAGGGAGGCCTTAGACACGTTTTTCTTGAACAGCAGCCCACTCACCTCTGTGGCATGACCAACTTCACACACACGTACACTCAAGCACACCCCATGCCGTTCTTGTTTTTTCTTAAACCACCCTCTCCCTTTTTGGGTAAGGTACTGAAAGATGTAACTCCACCCACTCATATGAAAATCCATGGGGAAAAACACTTAATATTATCTAAACCACCAAATCAATGTCCCTCATTTTAGGAACAGGGTAACTGGGTTCATTTTTTCAAAAAGAAAGATGAATATTTGTCCAGTTCTGGACTTTCACAGCTGAGAACCTTTTTAATTTCCCTACAAGGATGAAAGAAGAACTCACAAAATAGCACAAGAGCTGTAGTGCTTGCTACCATTCTCATCACATCCCAAGAGATATCGATAGTTGTTTATAACTATTATGCAACTGCATTCTACAAACCAACTGAAATACATCTATGCTATTCAGGGAAAGAATCACACCCTTAGGCCTTTAGGCAGTTTTCTGGACAAAGGGAAGTTGCTTACTGGATAAAGTTGAGATTTGGACTAGACTTTACCCATCTTGGCAAAAAGCAAATACTCGAGACAGCTTGGATGTTGAATTCAGATGACAACATAGCATTTTGGGGTGCTGGCATTGCTTTGGAGTTCAATACTGTCTGTCTGAATTGTTTTGTACTTCTCTTAAGCCTATATATTTGTAATAAAAACTTGAAAACACTGCAAGTTTCCAGTGATCTATCATTCTCAGGAAGCTTATAGCTTCTCAAGGAAGGTCTGGCTTGGGGAAGTGTCCATGTTTGACAGATCTTGTGGAAGCAGCCAGTCTCACAACAGATTTCCAGTTTGGCCTGTTTAGTATTCCATAGCTATTGTAAAAACGGTGAGGTAGTTTTCTAAAAGAAATATTTGTTCAACCTGTGGGGTTAGTCATATATCTATCCGTCTCTGTTTCTGCAACAGGAGGCTTTAAAGATAGCGGAATTTGTCAACAAACTGCTGTATAAGGACAATTGTTATTGAACAGCAGGCTGGCATTCTCAGTTTTATCTTTCAACTCACAAAGACTAAAGCTGGTTCTGTCAAAACAGAGTATGATCTAGACTTCTTGGTCAACAACCCTCTGTGCATCTGTAAAGCCAGCAAATAGCATGATGTTAAAAAGGAAAGGTGCCAACACATTGCTTCAGCAGGTGCCAGTCTTGATATAAAATTCTCCATTGTTTGCCATTTGTCAACAACATGAGTCATAATGCTATTATGAAAAAACAGGAACCAAGTTCATGAATTCAAGAGACCATTCAAAGTTTGCAGTGTCAAACCATTTGGGAAAACTGTCGGAGGAAAAAAGAGATCTGAGAGGTTTTCTTCCAGTGTTTATGCATGGATCATATCCTGTGCCTTGAAGACTCAATGACAAGAGCACTGCTTTTCTTGCCAGATTTCTTCAACTACTATCTTCATGCTAATATACTGTGGAACAGTATATTGTTACCCTCACACAGTGTCAAAGCCTCAGATGACCTAATGAAATTGAGCTATAGATAGCTAAGCAGGCCCCTGAGTGGCCTGGGTGATTTTCTAGTATGTTGCTTGGTCTAGTGATTCTGACTGGACATGTCACCATTGTTTGGGTCAAAGGACTTCCTGGCTTCTCAAAGTATCTCATGGACATTAGAAGATACTAAACATTTGTTGGTTTGTAAGAGCTCTTTTAATCACGAGCATTTTCCCTCCTGTTGGAGGTTATATCTGCATCTCAAGAGGTTATAGCTATATAGGTTGTCATGTTTAAAAGATCTGTTCCTCTCTTTCCTCTTATGGTTTTGCCATATTAAGAGTAATTTAAGACAGACTTAACCCTTGTTAATTTAATGACACATGTGTATAAAGTGTTGGGTGGATGGGTGAATACAAGTTGAATCAAAGGATACACATAGGAAGGGAAGAAAATGAAAGAGAGAAGTGAAACCTAGGTTCAATCTCACATTACTACTCATCCACTAAAGTAAGGAGACTTTATTCCCCTCTCCTCACTGCAATCCTCCATGCTACCTGTTGGTTTCCCAGACCCCAGAAGAGCTTGCAGAGGAAATCGAAAGTAAGATCGGGCATCTTCCCCTGCTGGTTCTGCTGACAGAATTAGATCCAATCTTAGAATAACCACAATGTATCATTACCTCCATGTTATATTGCTGGGTTGGCAACTGCGGAACAGCCACCACCCCCTCCAAGAACTTGGGGAACTGCACTGCACACTTAAAAAATTTTAAAAGCCCCCAAATGCCTCTAGGAGAGTGGTGGCAATTGCACCATTTTTTTAGGCCCTCCTGGGGCATATTAGGCCATTCTTGAAAACAGGAAGTGAACCTGAAGTGACTGTTTCAAAGAAAAAAAAAGGTCTCTCCTGAGCCTAAATTGCCTGGGAGGGAACATAGTGACAATGCCATCATGCCACCAAGAGGGTAATTTGGGCAATTGGGGGCAAAAAAAGTTGACAGCCCCCAAAGGGGCCCTAGAGACTACACTATAGTTTCATTTTTAAATTGTGCAACATTTAAAGAATTTGTCTTATACACTGTGTGTGTGTTTGTGAAAGAGAGAGAGAACGAGAGACAGACAGAGACAGAGAAAGGAAAAACGTAAGTGTATAGATACTATATAGATACTATATAGATACAATAGGATGAAAACTCAGTGGGTGACCTTGGGCATATCACATGCTCCTAGCCACCAGGAAACCCTGTGACAGATTCACCTTAGGGCTGCCATAATTCAGAAACTACTTAAAGACACACAACCACCACCACCACCACCCTATGCTGGGAGTAACCTCCAATGAACTCATTATGATTTGGAATCTCTAAATTTATCTTAGCGCTGTTTGGTGTCAGAAAGCCATCTCCATTTTAGGTGAAATATGCCTCATCTGGATTTCTCTGTGTTAAACTAGCACTCTCAAAACTTTTCAAAAACTTCCTCAAGGAATGGGAATCTGAAGCCTGCTGAAAATACCTTGATAATTATACACCTATTAGAGAGCTTTGGTGAAGCTTGAGAACGTTATGTTTTGAACGACAACTCCCAGAATTCCCCAGGCAGCATAGCTAACAGGAAATTATGTTACCAATATGAGTTTTGCCTCTAAAAGTGAAAGGAGCAATCAGAGGCATCAAACAGACACATCAGTCAGAGAGCTGGCATGGCTCTGGTCCCCATGCTAGTACGTACTTAAAGACCCTAGGAAGCTGATTTGGGGTATGAGAGAGCAACTAGTTCTTACTGTTACTGTGTTGAGTCAGTGTTGTCTAGTGGTTTGAGTGTTGCACTAAGCCTAGGGGCCCTTCCGCACCATATAACTATTGCACTATTATTCCACTTTAACTACCGTGGCAGCTTCCTATGGAATCCTGGGGTTTGTAGTTTTGGGATGGATTGGGGCTCTCTGACTGAGAATTCTAATTATCCCTCCCTAAACTGCAAATCCCATGATTCCATAAAACAGAACCATGGTCAGTAAAGTGGAATCATAGTGCAATATTTATGTAGTGCAGAAAGGCCCTAGGACTCTGGGAGACCGAGGTTCATATCCCTGCCCAGCCATTAGGAACCCATTGGGTGTCCTTGAATGCATCATTTTCTCTCAGCCTCAGAGGACAGCATTGGAAAACCCCCTCTGAACAAATGACTTGAAGAGAAAGAAGACCAACAATAGCAACTGTATTTTTACTGCCAGAGAAAGGAGGGCAAGTTTGGGTACCAAAATAACCACTGACCTTGAATACTAAGCAGCTGCAAAATGCACAGAAATCATAGCCTGGACAAGCTAATTTTTTTGGAGTACAACTTGGCTGTTTAATAAAGGTGATGTCTCCTAGCAATGAGGGCTTCCCAAGTATGGATACCTGCATTGTGATGCTATGAGACAGACTGTGGAAAAGTTACTTTTTGACTACAACATGATGGAGAGGGAATTCTAGGAGGAAGTATCCAAAAAAGTAACTTTTCCAAGCTTTCTTTCTTACCATTAAGATACATGTGTCCATATTTGCCCTCATTGTGAGTTGACATGAAATTTATTATGGAGCCTGCCGTGTTCTAATCCAGTGCTTCCCAATCTTTCTTTTTTCACTTGCAGACCCCTTGGCAGCCTATTTCCATAGCCTGAATCTCCCCTGCCACTGCTGCATCCTTTCTTTGAGAGGAAAAGAACGCTCCATCAGAAAGCCTCTGTGAGCTCTGGGGAGACTTCCCCACACCCATGGAAGGAAAAGCAGGGTGTCAGGCCAGCCACACTGCCTGGGCCCCTCCATCCCTTCATGCCCTGTTACCCACCTAGATGCTCTCCACACTCTCAGGTCCCAGTTTGCTCCTGGCCAAAGGCACGGGGAGCAGCAACAATCTCTCAGATGGATTCAGGGCAGAACTGGATGTCTTCACTGGGCATGCTCTCTCCTCATGGAGAAGAACACAAGGAAGAGGAAGAGAAGAGTGTGGCCATTTCCGCACTAGAGTGTCATAGTGCTATTATTCCACTTTCAACATCCTATGGAATCCTGAGGTTTGCAGTTTCAAGAGGGGTCGGCCGGCCCCTCTCGAAACTGCAAACCCCAGGATTCCATAGGATGTCGAAAGTGGGATAATAGCGCTATAACACTCTAGTGTGGAAATGGCTTGTGTGTACGTGCAAGGCTCAAGAAGCAACCTAGCCACAGCAAGTTGAATAGAACGCTGTGTGTGCATATGTTTGTGAGAAAGACTCTTTTTTAAAAAATTTGTGGACCAGTGCCAGCCAGAAGTTTGGCTTGTGTGGCACTCTTCTCTTTGTCTCTATGGCCTCCTCCTTGCCCCTTCCCTTAACGTTCTGAGACAGGAACACCAAAACTGTAGACAATCAAGAACTGCTTTGAGTTGTGACATGCTCCGAGAATGGCTTATACTTTAAACTTTTTCCATTGTTTTTCCGTTTTTTTTCCACATATCCCTAAATGTCCTTGTTCATACGGGGGGGGGGGGGCGTACCTGTATCCCAAGTTGGGGATCATTGTTCTAGTCCATAAACTAAAATGCAGAGAACAGAATAGCATCAAGTAATAGAGAAATTGGCCATCCTTGCTGTAGAGCAAGACAGGTATTAAACAATGATAAAAGATATAAAATGGGCATTCTTAAGCACATTACACACACCCGCCGGAAAATGCTTAAAATATTTTCTGTACTATGTAAGTAATGCATCAACACTGAAGCTGATTAACCTATGATAACCATTGACCTTGCTGCTCCTTTGTTAGGAAGACTGTGGAGCGAGATAAAACAGTGTCATAGCTATGAGGACAAACAGCACAGCATCCAATAAACTATTTTATGTACATATTTTGTTAAGACCATTTCCTTGTTTGTTAATGAGTTGACTCATCCAGATTTTTCAAAGCCTGGTTTCCAGCACCACCAGGAGATAGGCTTGAATTTCTGCCAAGTGGGGTTGGAGGCAGAGATAACAGTCAGCAATAACAATAGTCTTCCTTGGTCCATTTGCCAAAAACAATTGGCAGAACAGACTTGTGGTGTAACTTATCACTTGGTACGGAAGAGGGCTCTGGAGCTCTGGAAGAACACAGTAACAGATTGTAACTGCCTTTAACAGATAAACTGGAGGATACCAGAAACAGCCAGGCTCTTATAAGGGACTTTCTTACCTGAATTTCAACATTTCACTGTTTTAAAATTAGGTATTGGTTTTTTATTTAATGTATACCCTGATCAAGATTTTGCAAGGTGTAGTGGTTTGAGCACTGGACTACAACTGGAGATCAGGGTCTGATTTATTCCTTGGCTATGGAAAACCCACTGGGTGACCTTGGGCATGTCACACACTCTCAGCCCCAGAAAAACCCATTATAGATTTACCTTGGAGTTGCCATAAGTTGGAAATGACTTGAAGGCACACAACAACAATACTTGATCTATTCTCGTACATTCTAGTATCAAAGCAGTCCTTTGTCTCAATGGTAGGTAATATAAGGCCCCGTAGGCTGACATTTGGACTGCCAAGGCCTTTACCAGAAAGAAATTTTTCCTCTTGACTGATAAAAATGTGTGTGTGCATGTGTGTTGGCTACATGGTGCCCATGATGAACAAGATGCAGTCGTGGCCTGCCTCTTCTCTCTCTCGTCTCTCCTCCAGAAAAAATCTTTAAATCATTCTTTCCAGAAAATTAAGTCAAATGTCTCCTTCCAAGAAATTGCAAGATTTTTGGATCCAATTGATCTTACTGCCCTAGCCATTATTTGAAGACAACTAGGAACATGTCCAGAGGAGAGCGACCAAAATGGTAAAGAGTCTGGAAGCCATGCCCTATGAGGAATGGCTTAGGGAGCTGGGTATGTTTAGTCTGCAGAAGAGAAGGTTAAGAGGGGACATGATAGCCATGTTTAAATATTTGAAGGGATGTTATGTCAAGGAGGGAGCAGGCTTGTTTTCCGCTACTCAGAGACTAGGACAAGAAGCAACGGATTCAAGCTGCAGGAAAGGAGATTCCACCTGAACTTCAGGAAGAACCTCCTGATGGTCAGAGGTGTCCGGCAGTGGAATATGCTGCCTCAAAGTGTGGTGGAGACTCCTTCTTTGGAGGTTTTAAGGCAGAGGCTGGATGGCCATCTGTTGGGAATGCTTTGATGTGTGTTCTTGTATACCAGGGGGTTGGACTGGGTGGCCCTTGTGGTCTCTTCCAACTCTATGATTCTATGATTCTATGAGGACATCATAATAGCAATGGAGTTTTCTACTACCCAAATGGCAAGACTTCCAAGAGCAGTTCTCTCCCTTCAAATGCGAAGAAATTTTGCAGTGTCTTATGGGTCTTGCTTAGAACATAGGATGGGGCTCTCGCTGTGTCATTTTGTTAGATTAGTGATGAGTAATCTCCAGTGGACAAACCAGATAACAGCTCGTATTACAGTACTCTTCTCTGCAGCCTAATGAGGCTCATTTGATTTCAGTGCACAGGAGGGCCTTTGCTGCCTTGACACCCACACATAGAATGATTTCTCCATTGACATTAGGTGGGCTCTCTGTGTTGGGTGTTTCCACCATCAACTAAAGACTTATGGGTTTGCCCAAGCAATTTCCTGATTATTTTCCCAATTATTGATGCTCTCAAGAAATATTAATTTTTCAATTAATGTTCTAACTTACAAAAAAGAGTGTAGGCTGTGGCCATTTCTGCACTAGGCTGTTATAGTGGCTGGCCCTTCCCTAAACTGCAAATCCCAGGATTCCATAGGATGTTGAAAATGGAATAATAGCGCTATAACAGTCTAGTGTGGAAATGGCTTGTGTCTACATAGGATAGGGTTCTTGCTGTGTCATTGTATTAAATCAGTGGTTTGTAACCTCCAGTGCACAGGCCCTCAGTACCATCTTAACTGACAACAGTGTAACATCTCAGACAGAAAGTAGACCTGTGACTCTGACATCTTCACTTGTCTTCTCCTGTATGATTTTCAACATCTTTGCCTGATCAAGAAGCCAGGGACATTTTGAAAGCTTGCATGATGTATTTTATGCTTTGGAGCTGGCCCAATAAAAGTATAGCTGCTTTGTGAATTTTGGAATTTGAGGTATACCTCAGTTAATGAAGTAGATGTGTTCCAGGACATTACTTCTTCAGCAGAAAATCTGGTTACCAGAGGCAGAAATAACAGAGAAAGAATAGGAATCAGTACCTGCTCCACAAAAAAAGGAGAGCAATTCCAGATGTTTCAGCAAACTTTTTCTTCAAAACAAACAATATGCACATGAAATGAAATAGCCAGGTGAGGTAAACCTTACATAAGTTAAAAAAAAAAAAGAATCTGAATCTTCTGGAGAACTTCTTCCAAAATGCACCCAGGAACAACTTTTTCTTACACCATCCTCCATTTATCTTATGTTTTCTATTTAACATGCTGGGGTTAGGTGGTGAAGTATTTTCCCCTTTCCTTGTTGTTTGGCTGTTCAGATGCACAGCTACAGTAGGATTGAAAAGAGCAGGATCCTGCTCTTTCACAGCTCAGGCTATTTGCATGGTTTACTACAGACACAGTGCTGCACCCATACAACTAAAGTCTGTGTTTCTCCAGTCATTTTAAACCATTCTCCCAAATTTGTTGCTGCTTAACAAAAAAAAAAAAAAAAAAAGCTTTCAGCTAGTGAGAGGGAAAAAAAGAAAAGAGAGGATGAGCAGACGTGAAGACTTTGCAAAAAGGAGCTTCTTTGTCAAGAGGCCTTGCTGACTGAGGCATGCCTATAATGGCTTTTTGTATAGAAAAGTGTGTTTTGAGCATTGGAGATCTGGGTTCAATTCCCTGCTCAGCCATAGAAACCCACTGGGTGACCTTGGGCACGTCACATGCTCTCAGCCCCAGAAGACCCCATGATAGGGTCACCTTAGGGTCGCCATAAGTTGGAAACTACTTGAAGGGACACAACAAAAAATTAACAGTCGAGGATGGGAGTTTTTTATTTTGTCTTTTTTTTTTTTACATTTGTGTTTCTAACTCTAGGTTTGCATCATTTTTGAAAAGACAGCTTTTGAATGTTTATTCCTTTATCGATCTTTGGACTTGTCATTTTTTGAGTTACTAATGTATTTACCTGGTGTTGTGCGGGGTTTGTATTTTCCTCTTAAGAACTCACCAAACTGTCTTTTCCATGTCCTGTAACTTTGCTCCATATTTCCCAATGCAATCTATATTCAGAGTTATTTACATTCACAGTTTGGGTTCCTGAGGGAGTACACTGTCCTCCTTGCTGCTAGGCATCATCTCCATAGCAACCGACCTATTCCCGTACCTGTAACTTTTCCCCATAGTCCCCAATCCAATATGTGTTGTCTGGTGAAGTTGATGTACTGGCTTTTTTTTTCTGTTGAATTTGTGCAATGGCCTTACATTTTTCTGGAAGCATTTTTTGTTTTGAATTTCAGCCTTAAGATTCCTGACATACGGAACCCATACAACCTACTTTATCAGGCGAGAAGACCTTGTAACTATGGCCATTTCCACCTTACACTGTTACAGTGCTATTATTCCACTTTCAACATCCTGTGGAATTCTGAGGTTTGTAGTTCACCGGGGCCAAAGACCTCTCTGGCTGAGAATTCTTAAATGCCCCTCCTTAAACTACAACTCCCAGGGTTCCGTAGGATGTTGAAAGTGGAATAATAGCACTATGACAGTGTAGTGTGGAAATGGGCTATGTTGCGTATGTCACTTTAATTTTTCTCACGTACGCTGTTACACCCCAAAGTAATCCCAAGAGAGGACCCCTAAAAATTGGCTTGGCTCCCCAACCTGGATATTGGTTAGCAAAGGTCAGTTGCAGTTAAAAACAACATTGGGGTTGAATGGGAAATCCTTAACAATAATACCGTCTCCCTCTGCTGCGTGGGAACGTAGACAACGTCCTTTAGACTAGAAGACTGACCTATTGTTCTGAGTCACGTATCTCTAGGCAGACAGTAGATTTGCTCCTGGACACTGTCACACCCCAAGCTACGCTGATGAACCGTGCGAAGCCAGACAATCAAACCCTATCAATTCGGAATTTTAAACCTATCACGCACCTGGCCTTCCCAGTACGAAAACAATACCGAGGAGGGGTCGTGATATTTGCCTAACATTATGTTCCGCACTTATCGCCCATTAACGATACTTTGCTAGCCGATACCTGGCCTGAGGAATTAGCTATAAAACTCCCCACTTTTGGAGCCTCTTTGGAGAGCCTCCTAGACTGGACAGAAGGGCCCGAAGCCTCCCATACTAGCCTCTCAGACGCCGCTGAGAGCCAAACGCAACTCGCGTTCCTACTCATCCGCGAGACCCCGCTACTACCATCCGTCCAGCCCGGGATCCAGCCTCCCCTTGGTGCTTTACGCCGAGCCTGCGCTAATCTTCTCCTCCCCCCGGGACGTCTAGACTAAGGTCCGTACGCCCTCTCTCCCACTTGGTTTCTTATTTCCATCTTTATTTCTGTAGCCCTTGTATGAGTGTAAGAATGTTTGGTAACGTGTGTACGTGACTTTCTCTCTCTCCGTTAGTTTTGTTAATAAAAACCATTTTAGCTCGTTTCTTTGACTCTTGCGTGGTTCTGACCCCGTAGACATAGGGTTGAAAACCCCTTGCCCTGACCTCTCGCAAGTTTTGCTGGGTAGCTCCGCTAATTCCTTAATTGTTGAAGCGTGGTTTGGGTATCCTCAAGATACCCCCAATTTTTAGGGTAACAATGCCTCCCAAATGTTTTCTGGCATCCTTATTGATGGTAGGCCTCATCTCCATAGCAACCGGCCTGAGGCCCAAGAGCTCTCTGGTTGAGAATTCTAAAGGCCCCTCCCTAAACTCCCAACCCCAGGATTCCATGGAATCTTCACAGCCAGCCAATCACATGAGGCCTTCTCACCTCACGCAGCCAATCATATGCTGATGCAAACAAACGCACAAACATTGACTTTTATATAGTAGATAAAAGAAATAAAGACTATAAGCGAGGGGAAAAAAGAATTAGCACTGGCAGTAAAAAGTACGAAACCTGGTTTAGAAAGGATATTTGATTTCATATATATTTTTAGTGTCTTGACAGAAATGTCCTAGAGTCATCTGAGTTTTAAATGGTTGTGTCCTAGTATTGGAAACAATGTTGTTCTCTTCAGAACTACAGTGATGTTTTTAAATTTTAATCCCTTGGGTTTCAAGCACTGTTATTTTTATTTATTTTTATGTGCAAGTCACCTTTAAATTGCAGGTTGAAAACATGTTGTCTCTTCCCACAAATGCCTTAATTGTTACTCTAAAAGAAACATGACGAGTGGGGGAACAAAGCAGCAGACAGCTGGTAGAAAATAAAGTACGGTGTATGGTTTATATTGCATGCCATGTGCTGTACTTCATTTCCCATGATCCTTACCTGGACGGAGTTGGTCCAAACTATCTCTTAGGCCAGAGGTTTCCCATTCCGTATCGATGTATGAAGTCGTCTTTATTTGAGACTTGTCACACATTCAATAGTCATATTTTTATTTTGAGAACATCTTCAAAAATCAGAAGTGCAAGATTCTACCTGATCCTCTTGTCCTATTATTACTTACTTTGCTGTGTGGGCAGGGCTCCACAATTCAAGGCGCAATCCAGCCTAAGTTAGGCTTTCTAGCCAAGATCTTATACGCTGTTTAGCGTACACCAACACAGTTGTGCTGGATGTGACAGCTGCTCCACCAATTGCACAATGGGCCCCAAAGGCCTTGAGCTCACCCACTACATAACAGTTAACTCCCCACTGAACAGCCAAAAGTCTGAGAGAGAGAGTTGTCGGTGGGGGGGGGTGTGCGTGCTTGTGGAACAACTAGTTGCACTAGGGACCACGTTCATGTAGCCACTCGCACAATCATTTTCACACTGGCATAGTATGCCAGCAGGATTCTGAATTTTAACTCTGTAATTTTACATTAATTTTCCAGGGAATAAACCCAACAGAATTCAGACTTGGGAGTCAGCAGAATCATAGGACATTGCCATTGGCAGAATGGACCCTACCCTGCAACTGTCCCAATTTGGCAGAGACAGTCCCGATTAATCCACTACTATTCAACTTTTTCCATTGTTTTTAAAATGTTCTGGTTTTTCTCTCCTCCTCCCACTTTCCCTCTTTGGCCATTTCTACACTAGGCTGTTATAGTGCTATTATTCCACTTTCAACATCCTATGGAATCCTGGGCTTTGCAGTTTTGGGAGGGGCCAACCAGCCGCTCCCTAAACTGCAAACCCCAGGATTCCATAGGATGTTGAAAGTGGAATAATAGCACTATAACGGTCTAGTGCAGAAATGGCTTTTGTCCTCAGCATGTTTCTATTGTTGAAGATTGAATTCAGTACAAAAAATAGTTTGTACTTACTTACTTCAACAGGGAGGAAAGGAGAGGAACAAGTGGAATCTTGTCCTTCCCAGTAGGCTCAGGCAAAAGCAAATTGCCGCAGCCTCTCCTAGCTTGTGTGTTCTTCTTCATTAATAATTTTGCCATCCTGACCACACTCTGATTTTGTTTGACCATACATGTTCCACTCTTCCCCTGTTAAATGTCGGTGGATATGATGTACCACTTCAGACTAGAGGTAGGAGATTGTTCTTAAATGTTGTCGCCTACTTAAATGCTCTCGAATGCTCTCATTTATTTATGTTCAGAATGCCCGATTTCTCCATGACATTTTCTCTCTGTGTGACAAAACTCCATGTTCCAGAGCTACAGCTAGCTCTGTAGCCAACGTTGTTAGGCAAGGCAGGCATTTTTCTAAGCATGCCATTTTGGGAAAGAGGCATATAGGACCACACCACCTTTCCTCAGTGAAGAACATGGGGGAGTCAGATCTGAGGAAGAGAAAGGCAGAGATTTCCCACTCACTCCTGCTTCATGCAAAAAGAGTGTTAACTAGCATAGTAAACTAGTAAAGTACAAATTAACAGAAAACTTAATACGAATGACAGGATTAAGTGACTGGCATAGGTGTTTTTTGTTCATAAACTTGGCTGTGATGCAGGATTAGGTATGTAAGTTTTGGATTCCAGACTCCAAAATACATTTGTCCAAGTTAGGAAAGGTCAAAGAGAAAATAAAAACCCTTGGGTGTTTTTGTTAACTCCCTTTTGAGGGCTTTTCCTTCTATTCTGTTTTTGAACTTAGAAATTTTCCTTCCCACTGGACAACCAAGGGAAAAAAGTTTTCAGTTGTTGGTCCTAAGTTAGAAATGACTTGGAGGGACATAGCAACAACAACATAATGAGACAACCAAATGATCACAACCAAGTTAACTGTGAAAAGCACTTGGATTTTTTAATTTTTAATTGTTTTTATTTGGGTTTTTTTTTTTATGGGTTGATTTTTCTGCCCAAATACCCTGAAAAGTCTTCATGTTGAGTTGCACACACTGGGAAAATCAGAAATCAGGCCTGAGTTACAGTATGAGTGACCACTAACTGTAGTGTCCACAGTGGGGTTGCTGTCCCTTTAGGGTTGTTTTCATCCTTTGCAATAAAATCTGTAAGGAAATAAGGAAATACAGTCACTACGGTTATGAGTATAGAGTATAGCTTTAAAACAGTAAATGCTAAGTTAAGTTAGGGTTTTTTTTGGGGGGGGGCACTTTAAGATGTCTCTGGTGTACCCTGTGGGAATAAGCAACCCAACCTGGTCTACCCACCGTTATAAGACTAAAATAAGCAAGCTCTTTGTCCGTACCTCAGGCAAACAAACATGCTTCTTTATTGCTCGTTGTGTGTGTGCATGTGTCTTCAAGTCGCCTGTTGACTTATGGCCACCCCATGAATTTCATAGGGTTTTCTTAAGCAGGGAGTCCAGACATACCTCAGTTAACAAAATGTCTGATAAAGAAGTTGTTTTTACAAAGTCTTTTTGCAGGAGTGCAAGCAAATCCTCTTCCCCACCTTTTTTTTGTCTTCTGACTACCTGGAAGCCCTCCCCTCCAGCAGTGGCATTGGGAGGATAGTGAAGGAGGCCTGGAGAAAGACACACTTTCAGTGTTGGGTTGCAACAGTGTGTCTATAGTGAGCAATGCAATAAAAATTGACCTGAGAAAGCATGGGATTCTACTGTAAGTAATCCTAATGTAGGTATGTGTGTTCACATACAACAGGCAAGATAAAGCAGCTGCCTCCAGAATCCTTTACTGAGCATGTATGAAGAGGAAAACAGAAAGAAAAGAGGTAAAACACATTGCCTGCCTCACCAGCTACCCTGGCATATTGGAAGAGGATTGATCTATAAATTTTGCAAGAAAAATGGAAATCCTAAGAGAAGTGGAGGCTGTTGAAAGAAAGAAAAAATCACCCTGGGATGCCTTTTTGGAAGCAGTTTTCAAGTGGTTTCTAGAACATGCATTTTTTTGTTTTTGTTTTTTGTGTCTTGTTTCTGTTTTTGTTTACTTATGCAAGGCTAATCTGACTGGTTGTTTCATTTCACAGGTGCATGATGTAAGTTTTGTATTAAAAACTTTGCAGAAACCTGTCGAACTATTCTTTTTTGTGGTGTACCTATCGTTATTCTTTCCGTGTTATTTCTGCTTATGTTAAAGAAGTAAAGCTCAGGAGCACATCTACTTTGTTAACTGAAGTATAGTCCTTCCTCCACATTCACAAGTTTGACCTTTGCAAATTTGATTATTTGTGAGGCTCTTGCTTGTCTTCCCTCCACTTTCCCCTTCCCCTCCCTTCCCTTTGGCCTGACTATGCACGCCTTCCTTCTCCACAACTGGGCAAAAGGCAAGTGAATGGGAGTGGGGAGCCCCATGCATGGAGGAAGGAGCACAGAGCCTTCCCGGCTTTTCCCCCTCCCACTTGCTTGCCTTTCTCCCAGACACATGGAAGGGAGGCACACACACCTGGGCAAAAGGCAGGAGAATGGGAGAGGGGGAATGGGGGAGCACTCATGTGTCTTCTCTGTGCTCAGGGCTGCTCCCTCCCATTCCCTTTCCTCTTGCCTAGGTGTGTGGAAGGAAGGCATGCGCACCCAGAAAACGCAAGGAAATGGGGGAGGAAGGCACATGTGTGCCTTCTCCACTAGTGGGGCTGCCCCTCCCATTCCCTTGCCTTTTGCCTGGGGACAGAGAGGGAAGGAGGGAGCCCTGGGAGGGAATGCAAAAAGGAGTGCTCACTTGGGCGGGAGGAGAGTTATTCACCTTTTAAAAAAAATTTCATGAAGTTTCTGCTCCCCAAACCTTTGCAAAAGTCAAGAGGCCACTATATATCTGTATTCAGAGGTGGTTTTGCCCATTCCTTCGTCAGAAATGTAGCCTACAGCACCTGGTTTTCATTGGTGGTCTCTCATCCAAAAAGTACTAACCAAGGCTGACACTGCTTAGCTTTCAAGATGAGGCAGGATCTGGTACCTTTTTACTAGAGAAAAGAAAGTTCACAGTACTGTAGCCCATAATACAAAGTTCTAGTACTTAAGCTTTCAAGGGTCGTATTACTTTATAGATTGCTTTGTCTATTTTGTTTTGTTTCTCTTTTTAAGATCACTTAAATAATTAAGGTTATTATGATCAAGACAAATTAACTCCGATTCAGAGAGAGTCTTGAATCAGGAGATTCTGGGGGGCTCTTTCAAATGAGGCTTTTGTTAAATTCAAAAATGATACAAGCTTTTCATTGTCTGTCATTTCACAAATAAAAAAGATAATTACACAAAAACAAAAAACTAAGAGAGGAGCACAGCTCTAGACATGTTAATAAACCCATATATACAATCCTGGTTACAAGACTATCAACCGTGCCCATTGTAGCAATGACTCTCAAGCTATTTGATGTGAAAGACCAGCAATTTCCGCCCCCAGTATACTAGAAACCAGTGCTATATTTGTACTCATTAGCTACATTTTTTTTCTTTCCTGGAACCTATCCACGGACCAGCAGCCAATGGCTTGTGGCCCAGCACTGATCCATGGACCACCACTTTGAGTGGCACTGTCCTGTACCACTTGCATTTCAGCATCCTGGATGGAAAAATACACACCAATTTTTGTTTTCCAGTATATAGAGGTACACATTGACTACAGGATTTAGTTCATATGCACACTTTGGCACGCTGGAAAATGCCTTGCTTTGGTTTGGACTGATTCGGAGCCATGATTTGCAGCCAATGTGCCTTCATTTGAGGTCTGTGTCAAGATTCAGAAATCTAAAGGTTCATACTTCCTACTGACTGACATAGAATTCCAAGAGCATCTTTGTCAGAAATTGGTCAACTTGTAAGCATTACAGTCCCGGAGAGACTCATAAACATCAGAGGAACTTAACTCCCATTGATGTCAGTGGATTGACTCTAACTCTGATTAAATCTGGACCTAACTCATTTTTTTTCCTAAGTGTGGCTTAGATACACTTAACTTTTCCTGAACTGGACCTAATGTGTCCTTAAATTTATTGCTTTGCCATCTCTTTTTCCCCTTTGATCTTGTTTCCCACATATTAATGTTATAGAATCCTTCTACAGGGTTCTTTACTATTTTTAACCTAACAGGATGTTTTCAGAATACTAAGGCAAGTTTGGGGCTTCATGCTGTCATTTAACTCAATTTATTATTTTGTTTTGCTACATTTAGTAGATTTATTAGCAGCATTTTTGCTCACACCAGACATTACGCTTCAGATACTTAATCACTTAGAGAAAACTGAGCCTGTAGTTCACCTCCCATTATTTATAACCAGTTGAGCCTTATTGTTCAATCACTGCAATCCTGTTAAGTCAAAACATGTGGATTTAAAATTATTGCAATCCATGAAAGGGCTAAACACCATGAATATTATTTCACACAGAGACTGAAGTGATGCTACATAGTCCTTCAATTTCTGTTTTTCTAGGCCAAATTCTTTAGCTACTTGAAAGGCGAACCTTTTTGTAATCTTTTAGTACTGGATCAGCATTCAAAATGACCTTAACAAATTAGAGAGCTGGGCCAAAACTAACATAATGAAGTTCAATAGGGAGAAAGGTAAAGTATTACACTTAAGCAGAAAAAGTGAAATGTACAGATACCGGATGGATGACACCTGGTTTGACATGTGAGAGAGATCTAGCAATCTTAGTAATACGAGTCAACAGTGTGATGTGGCATCTAAAAAAGCCAATGCATCAGTAGGAGGATGGTATCTGGGCTGAGGGAAGAAATAGTACAGTTCTGTTCTGCTTTGCAGAACAGTTCTGGGCACCTCATTTCAAGAAGCATATTGGCAAGCTGGATCGTGTCCAGAGGAGGATAACCAAAAGGGTAGAAGGCCTGGAAACCAAGCCCTATGAGGAACAGCTTAGGGAATTGTGTATGTTTAGCCTGGAGAAGAGATGGTTAAGAAGCGACACGATAGCCATTTTTAAATAGTTGAAGGAATGACATAGGGGAGATGAAGCAAGCTTGTTTTCTGTTGCTCCAGGACACGGAGCAATGGCTTCAAACTACAGGAAGAGATTCCACCTAAACGTTAGGAAGAACTTCCTGATGGTAAGAGTAGTTTGATAATGGAACACACTGCCTTGGAGTGTGGTGCAATGTCCTTCTTTGGAGGTTTCCAAACAGAGGCTGGATGGCCGTCTGTCAGAAGTGCTTTGATGGTCTTGATGGTCCTTGTATTCTCTTCCAACTCTATGATTCTATATTTCTGTAATCTTTGCAGTACCAATCTTCTGCTATTTCGAAGAGAATATTTGTTCTTTTGTGCAGCTCCTATGAATTTCTAGGAGATGATCAGCTGCATTCTTTAACTAGAATGGCAACACAGAAAGCGAAGCTTCGCATATTCTTCCGACGTTACCTTCCATTGAGGTGTTTGGCTTAACAGCCATAAAGTATGTGCAAGTCCTTCCTGTTTTCAGGGAAAGGCATCATCCCGTCAGCCATTCTAGGTTGGCTAGAAAGCAACAGAATGCTTCCACCCTGCCCTGCTCTTTGTTTTCAGACCCTTATTGACTCACAGCATGCTGTCCCAACTGCCACGGGCTTCATAATGGCTTAGTACTGTTCCCATTCCTGAACATTTGGTGACTGGCCCAATGACCTTTTTGCACTGCCTTTTGTTGGCATGGGGCCAACAGACACTGTTAAAGCCAGTGCAGGATACAGAATTTAGGAGTAAAGCCCAACATGTAATGTATGATTTTTTAAAAAAGGAATGGATGGGGTGGGAACCATAATGAAATACGTGTGAGATGGGAAATCCCCCCCCTTTTTTTTTACATGGCAAACATTTGACCCCTTAGAAGCCACATCTCCCATTTCATACATAAATAAATTTCAAAGAGCTAGTTGACTGTCCCCCTGGTTGAAGGTACTGCTCCTAAAGGCCAGGATGGGAAAACAGCCGTAGATCTGCTCCCAAATGACTACATCAGCCTGGCTTTTATCATGGAGAACGGGCTGGATGAGGCTATGGAAGTAATTCTTCCCCAACTTTGGCCATTGTTTATTTCTAAATATAATAAAAATCGTAATAATCTAGTTAAGTATTAAAATAAGCAAAGATTCCAATATGCATCTGCGCTTATTAAAACACCTGATGCCGTGGCCTAGGAAAGGGGGGGGGCAAGGAGGATGGTGCACCCTGGGTGGCACTTTTTGGAGGGCAACGCCACTCCTTGCCGACTCCCCCACCCACCCTGCCTCTCCCCTGCCCGTCCTCCGCTCGCATCAAACTACGCCACTGACTTGATGCCAAAATTAATAATTGGGCACATACTCACATGCATATATAGTTTCTTCATTGAGTCTGTAGTATTTCAAGTCCCTATTTGGGCAGTCAGGGGGTATTTGGAATAATTAATGCTCTACTGAAAAAGCCTTTAAACCCGCCAGAAAAATCCTTAATTCAATAATAGACAAAGCCATTTTCTTACTTAGGAAAAATAAATACATTTGTTTTTAAAATTCCAAGTCATACATAATTCTCCACACCGGTAGAATAATTAATATAATTTTGCAGCATCTAGTTATATGCAAAATATATGCTTTTATATTTCTGGCCAAAAATACATTTGCTAAAGTGTTTAACATTACATATACGACTACAGAATTGATCCCTTCAATACTTTCTGCAGACGCCACTTTTGAAAACCCACTCTTTTCACTCCTCTTCCCCACCTTTGTTCCTGACTATAATTTTTATGTCTTTCAAAGTCTTCTTCTCCACCCATATTTTTATTGCTATCCATCTCTGGTGTCTTCTTTCATCTATCCTCCATCTCAATCTTCAGTTTAGATGGACTTCTGCATATCATACATACTTTCCTCCAAGAACATCATTATATATTTCTTCTTTCTTTCCCCCTTCTTTTTTTGTCTTTATCCCAGTCCTCTTCCCATATCTCTCTCTCTCTCTCTCTCTCTTTCTCAGACTCCTCCAAACCTATCCACTCTCTCTCCTATCTTTCCTTTCTCCTTTTCTTGTTTTTTTTTTAAATCTATTCCCCTTCCCCACACTGCAGCTTTGTTTCCCCACACTGCAGCTTTGTTTCTTTGTCACTCCAATATTGCTCCCAGAGAAAATGCCCTAGGGGGGAAGGAGAAAGGTATACTTAGGGTCCTTTCTGCACAACACTGTTATAGTGCTACTATTTCACTTTGAACATCCTGTGGAATTCTGGGGTTTGTAGTTTACTGAGGTCAAAGAGCTCTCTGGTTGAGAGTTCTAAAGGCCCCTCCCTAAACTGCAAACCCCAGGATCCTATAGGATATTGAAAGTGGAATAATAGCACCACAACAGTGTAGTGTGGAAATGGCCTTACCACATTCTGTTTTTAGTTTTTTATATACAAGTATCATTAATGTAATTAATATTAACTCATTCAATTCTTCACCAATGTTATACTCTAGTCCAGGCAACGTCAAAGAAATCCAACTTGCTTATAAGAAAACTGCTCCTATAGCTTGGCAGAGGCATAACACAACTGTACTTACTGCAAACCTTACAATCTGTTTTTTTTTTCTTCCTTTTTCCAGAATGCTTCTCTTAAAGCAACAGAAATATATGAGCTTCAATAAAGGCAAAAGTCATTCATTAATGGAAAAGTAAAGCAAATTAAATGACTTTGCACAACCCCCTCACCTGTTTAGAGCTTTCCCAACCCTTTTTCTGGGCATCTGTCAAGTCTTTGGCAGACTAATTAATTGACACACCCACCACTTACGGTTACACTTTCTCCCAACTGTCCCAACCTTCTTATCACCACTGCAGATCCACATTGCTGACCTTGATTCACACAAAGCATGCTACCTATCTCCAATATACTGTTCCTCCTCAGCTCCTTCTCTTCTTTCTCAATTTGAGACAAGTAAACAAACAAATCAAGTACATAAGAACAGACACTTGTACTGAAACTCTTGTGCTGCAGCTCTTCCCAAATAATGAACAAACTCAGCCAGAACCATGTATTCCATGGCAGAACATGACATCTTGATTCTGAATAGAATAAGAGTTGATCTTCAAAACACCTCTCTTTCTATCTGCACAACTGAGCTTCCCAGCAAAATAAACCAAACCAAATGTTTCTTCTTCCCACCATACCTGAATGGAGCTGCCAGTAGGACTCAGACAAGCAACAGCACAAAACTGGGATAGAATCTTATGCAACAACTTGACTGCTCGGACACTCAAAAAGGGACATAAGAGACTCTGCTGTAGCCCAGTGAACCATCCAGCTGGTGCTTGGACTGGTGGATTGCTAGGCTGCCGCAGGCTCCCTGACACATTTGTTACCCCAAAATGTAGGTGCCACAAGGGCCAACCCACGATGCCAGTACCTCCTTGCAAAGGTGTGGAATTAATTCGCTCAAAAGAGGAGGCTTGCAAGAGAGGAGTAACTTAACGAGATCTTGCTACCAATGTTTATGGGCTCACACAGGAAAACAACCAGCCAAAGATTCAGAAGTAAGCTAAAAATGTGTTTTTATTGAGGTGAATTCACTCATGCATGCACACAAGATACACACAGTCAAACATTCACACAAGAGCTAACTGAAGGATAAAAGGAAGAAAAAAATATGGATAGAGAGGCTGAGGGCTTTGGGGGATTTATAATTATCGGTCCAGAAGAGTAGTGAAGAGTAGAAATATGTTTTGGCTTACGTAGGACCTCAGGACAGTTCTCATTCAGGAGCCAGATAGACAGAGTGATGGGTAGACCTTTGAGAGACTGCACTGGGCATCCTGAAATCAGGAGTATTTCCACCCCCAAAATAGCCTGTGGCAGTAGAAGGTATGTGCAGTTTCAGGTGTGGAACAATGGGAGTTGCAACACAGACGATGGACTATCAACCCACTAATGTTCGCAGTGTTTGGGTGACAAAGACATGATGACTGTTGTGATAACTCTGTATTGTGGGTGCTACAAGGAAAGAGGAAGGAGTCCAGGTATACAGGGGATGTCAATCGGTGTTCTGGTGGGCTTCTCACAATGGCATTCTCCAGGAAATTCCAGCTTCTATTATTCTCTGGAACAGCGGTGACTTACCTGATAATTGACCAAGATTATACCAAGAGGGTGTTTTAGGCTGACCTGCCTGTGGCCTCATGTTTACAGTCAGGTTTCTTCCTCTTTTGGTTTGACCTCCCGGTCACCTACAGGTTGGATTTTGATATCAGTGCAAATTGATATCAAAATCAATTAAATATGATGCCAATTAGATATGGTGCCCATTCCAAACCATACTGATATCGGGGACCCCCAAAGTGGGGCCTTATCCATTCTTGCTCCTTTGGGTAGGGGTAATCAATGTGCTGCAGAGTCTTTGTAGGAGAAACTCGGTTGCTGAGTTCTGGAAAGACAAGACTGAGAGACTGACTAGTGAGGAAGCTAACAGCCAATGCCAACACAAAGACCGGTTATAAGTGCAGTGGCAGGCAGATGTGGGCTGGTTGAGGTTACCCTGAGCCTTGGGGAAAGCAGTGCCCCCACTTCCATCCATGATTTTATTTATAGCCCATCTTTCTCCCAGACTAGGGCTCAAGGCAGCTTGCAAGAGGCAGAAAATTGTAGTTAAGGTATATATAGTTAAAACCATACAGCAGCTGAGATTAAAACAGTATTAAACTAACAGCAGAATTCAAATCATTTAAAATATGGTTTTAAAACAAAGTTTTAAGAACAGTACAGCACCATAAAAGCCTTTCATTTGTTAGCATCAATTACCAAAGGCTTGCTGGAATAAAAAAAAAAAAGTCTGATCCTACTGCTGAAAAGACAAAGAAGGAACCATCCTAACTTCCCTAGGGAGAGAGTTTCAAATTGTGGGATCAGCCACTGAGAAAGCTCTCTCACTTTCCTCCCACGTATGCCTATGACAGTGGTGAGATAGAAAGAAATAAGCTCTATTGATGATCTAAGAGCTCAGGCACTTTCCCTAATGGACCAATCTCCACTGGGAACAATCTCTCAGAGCCTAAAAATGTAAGTGGGGCATGTTTGTCTTTTGGTGACTTGCCTGGATAAGAAGGAAATCCCATAATTTGAAGTTAAAATGTATTTGCTTCTGTGTTTTTCAGATACATTTAGTAGTTAGCACTTCTGAAGTCTGTGTTGTTCCACCAAGGCAAATGTTCAGAGGAGAGCGAATGGGTTGATGAAATACCTTTCATAATACCAACTGCTGTGGGAATGAAAAGATAACAGGGTGGAGAAGAGTTCAGTTTACCATAAACCACCTCTATTTGCAATGAAATGGTTGCAAATAAAGCTGGCCATTTCATTTCAAAGTTTTGAAAGCAGTCTGACGACATTCTTTGTTGGTTTGCCCATGCTCCAGGCTTGTGCAATGAATGCTGATCTTGACTTAATTAAAAACTCTCAGATATTAAACCAATAGAACATCAACACCTTGAAGCAGTCTTCTCAAAGCAGCCGGTGATGAAGTGACAGCTGAACTGTTTTCAGAAACCGCACTGTCAGCATGGTGAGGAGTCTACTGAGTCGTGGTTAAAAAATGAAAATAGGATTGTGGAAATAGCATATGTTGTGCGAAACTGATTATAGTGTTCCTCTATCCTTTAAAGACTCAGACTGTTTCAGTACACCTGATAGCCATAGTAAGCCCATACAGGATACTTTATTCCACACTGCTCCCTTGCCTATTAACTCAGGTGACACGAAGTACATGCCAGCAAGGGGAATTTTGTTAGGGAGACAATAGTAGGGATTGATTCTCACCCTTATTGTAAGCTTCCCTGGTCTTACCTGGTTGTTGAAGATTTCAACATTGTCACTAGGTACTCTATAAATATACATGTAACTTTGTGAATAGCATACGCAAAACAAGAACTTTCTTCTAAGAGATGTCAAATGGAATAGTGCAAACCACTTACAAAACAGTTGATGTGCACTAACTCAGTTTGCAAGAAATGTAACAAAGTTGTGGTTGTCTTATTTTCAGTTCAGTCTTTTAAACAGTTATCTTATAAGTCAGTGCCAGGGCATTTCAGGGTGGTTCTTAACAACTGTGAAGTGTATTGTGACAGTCCTCATAGCCATGCCTCCAAAGAAACTCTGTGTTGTTTTTCTAGTGCACCATTAAAATCTTCACCTTAAAGCCACAGACATTTAAAAGAAACTACTAATAAAATCTGACAGTTGAGTTTTATCATTCATGACTCATGACTGCAGTTCTCCGTGTAGATATCTGGGTGTAAGAATGCTGAAACTAAGTTATGCTTATTTCTGATGTTTAGGTTCAATTTGTAAAACTCATTTGTCTTTTTAAAAAACTCTCCAGACAACTGAAATGCAACCTTTCACACCTCTGCCCTGACAGACAAGGTATCTCACTTATGACAGAATGGTCGGCACGTCCTTCCTAGCATCTTGTATTTACTCTGTTTTCTTTCTGAACAGTTGTTATGTACATCTCTATGTGTATGTGCCTTCAAGTCACCTGTCGACTTATGCTGACCCTATTAATTTTCTTATTCAGAAGTGGTTTTGCCAATGCCTTCCTCTGAAATACAGCCTACAGCACCTGATGTTTATTAGCTGTCTCCCATCTAGCTACTAACCAGAGCTGACCATGTTTAGCTTCAGAGGGAACCTGATACTTTTAGGGTATTTGAGCACTGTGTACATTTACCTCAGATTTAATAGAGACTATAGCTTGGACAGGGATGCAGTATGAAATCTTTGCAGTGCTTTCAGTCTGAAAACCCATTCTTTCCCAAATATCTTTGTACTGGCATCCTGGTTTTCCATTCACATTAGGAACTCTAATCCTTGAAGATTCTTCAACTAAGCTAAATTAAGCTAAGCTAAGCTGGGTCAACTCTAGTTAGTACCTGGATGGGAGACTGCCATTGCATACCAGGTGCTGTGGGCTATATTTCAGAAGAAGGAACTAGCAAAACCACCTCTGAGTATTCCTTGCCTAAGAAAACCCTATGAAACTAATAGGGTCACCATAAGTTGACAGGAAACCTGAAAGCACACACTGAGGCCATTTCTACACTGGACTGTTATAGTGCTATTATTCCACTTTCAACATCCTATGGAATCCTGGGGTTTGCAGTTCAAAGGCCCCTCCCGAAACTGCAAACCCCAGGATTCCATAGGATGTTGAAAGTGGAATAATAGCACTTATAACAGTCTAGTGCAGAAACACACGAGACACTTTTACCAACTGTAACAAAATGAGTATTGTCCCTGTAAAATATGTTAGCAATTTTATTTCTTTTATTTCTATCGATGCTTTTCGCTCACTTTATTAGTTAAATATTTACAGCTTGCATTCTGTTGCACTCAACTGAAGCCCTGCAGTTTGTTGATCCAGGGTTTCGGACTAAGCCACTTTGTGAAGGCCACAGACCTTTTACAGCAGGGTATAAATCAGGGGTGTGTAACTGTGTGAGAGCCAGTCTGGTGTACTGGTTTGAAAGTTAGATTACAACTCTAGAAACCAGGATTCAAATCCCCACTCAGCCATGGATACCTTGGGCAACTCACACTCTTAGGTCCTTTCCGCACCTTACCTTCTTCCGGCGCTGGAGTGCGAGGATCACACGAGCAGCCTCTGGCAAGAGGCTCTCACGTCCGGGGTCCTTTGGATCCACATGAGCTGCCTGCTCGCGTAAGAGCCCCGCCTCTTCTTTCCGCAGTGGAGACTGGGACCGTCCCAGGCTGTGCTGAGGCTAGAAGTGCGACCAGTGTGGCTCTGGAGGCTCCGCACGCCAGGAAAGTGTGCGCAGGGCCCGGGAGCAATGCATGATTGCTCATCATTTTCAGCTTCTAGCTGAAAAGGTGCGCGATTGGCGCCTACCGGCCCCTGGAGCATCATGCGATTGTGAGTGCATCGTGCAGATCGCTCCTCACAATTGCGTGACGCTCCAGGCGCCCTTTCACATGGCAAATGCCGTGCGGAAAAGGCCTTAGGTTCAGAGGAAGGCAAAGACACCCCCCCCCCAACAGATCTTGCCAAGAAACCCATGATAGTTCTGCCTTAGGATCATCGTAAGTTGGAAATTACTTGAAGACATACAACAGCAGCAAGATGCAATTGTGCCAGGTTAGGGGCCAATTTTCACCTAGACATCTTTCTGGTGGTCTGCAGGCATGTCATTTCTGATTTCTGTCAAAAAATAAGCAGTCTTTTTGCATTAGGGGGTTGGGGAGTGTTGGGGTGGGGATCAAATGTATTCAAACTGCCACAATTTTTGTGTAGGTTTAAATGGGACTGACTTTTCAGCTTAAAAAAATGGGAGTGAGCTTTAGAGGTCTCCTAGAGGGCTCTGCAGCATAAAATAGGGGCTGGTGCCACCTGTGTCTTGTGCACTTCCTCATCTTGATACAAAATTTTAATAAACAAACACTCCATCGTAAAAAAATTGGCAAACAGAAATGAAGATACAAATAATCATGGATTATTGTAGTAAGACACAACAGAAATAAAATGCAGTATTGTACTGCAGCACCCATAATGTTCCTGAGTCCACCACATAGATGCATTTCAACACCCCAGGAGGATCCAGGGGCTTGGGCCCCACAACTTCCCTCCAAAGTTTACTTCTATGATCGGGATACCACCCAGTGATGATGTAATTGGACAAATAGTATGGCCTTCTGGGGAACTGGTGCTAATATAGCCCTAGGGTTGGATTAGAAACCCCAGAGGGCTGGATCCAGGCCCTGAAGTCCTCCACCCCAGATTAGGCAAAAGATGTCATGTAAAAGTTGGGTTTTGAAGAGGCATCCAAAGGTTGAGAGAAAGATGACATAGCGAAGTTGTTCTGGGAAAGAGTTCCTGGCAGAGAAAGCAACGAGTCATTACTCAGAAACAAAGCCAGCTGCTTTTCAAGTAGCTGAACTGGTACAGCTGAAGAAGTGAGACTTACTGGTGGAGACTCCAGAACTGTTTTTAAGGCAGGGGGTTTCAAGACTGGCAGGCAGTTTATTTGTGCATTTTTTCATACTCACACATACAGTTTTTCCAAATGGTAAGAATATACATTACAGTGAATAATAAAACAATAACAGCCAGCTGAAACAGTTAACAGTGTGACTACCGTGAAGACAATGACTAAATAATAAATGAAATATTATAAATTTTTTAAAGCAGAAAAATAATGTACTTCTGTAAGTGCAGAAGATCCTATTAAGTAGATGCAAAGGTGGTTATAAACTATGACACTTCTAACTAGTAGCTCCCCAGAGAGTTCAACTACAGAGGAGTCTTGGTGGTTCTGGTCCTTGGTGCCTGATCATTTCAAGGAGAGCTCATCCCCCCATGTCTAGCCTTGGGGTTCCAAGCCCCACACCTCCACCCATTCCAGGATCTGTAAGAAGTAAGAACAGAAAGGCACAGAACAAATTTCACTGTATCTCCAGAAGTAAGCGCAGCCCCACAATCAGTTGTGAAACACCATATGTTTGTGAATCTATAAGAAGCAAAAAAATATCCATATGCCATGAGATTGTACTGAGTGCTATTACCATTTCTCCACTGTCAGTTGCATGTCTTGTGGGTGGCAAAATGATGTCATTTTATTCAAACAGCTTGTAGTAGTTTCCAGTCCCACCCCCTACATGAGAGGTATGAATCCTTGAAGTAATGAAGCAGAATCACATTTTCCCCCCACTGAGATTACAGTATCCTTCCTAACCAGTGACAATTGGCCTGTCATGAAAATTACATCACATTATCTCTCCAAAGAGACCAGCATTTCAGTCAAAGGACAGCTGTCAAAATAAAAGATTCAGCCTTGAGATTCAGAAAGCTCTAAGAGAGCATATACATGAAATCTGTGTTCTTTTGAAGAGTCTGAATTTCAGGATAAATTAATAGCTGTATGTAATTGACTCATAACACCCCAGTTGTCCATATCACAAATATCTTATTTATGTTACCACTATTTGTTCAAAACCACATGGGATAAAATTTAGGCTTGTAAGTAGCAAATGGCACAATTCCAGATTTAGCAGAGTTGCATGAAAGTGAATTGTGCATTTCCCTGCCTTGTGCAGAAACAATTCTGGTTATAGGTTTTGTCTAGTTTTCTTAAAATAACTCAAACAGAGGTGAGATGAGGATGTCACCATGAAAGCTCTTCTCAGTTCTAAGAATCAGGACAGAGAGATCAGCACAAAACCCTTTGTTTGATTAACATTTTCATCTGAGCTGATACTGCATACGGTTCTTTCCAAAATTATATCCACTCCTTTGTTAATATAATTATTAGTTGTCTGAAGACCTTTATGGCATTCACTGAACTTCTTGTGACACCTGGCCAGGGATGTAAGAATAACACAACAAGAAAAACACATAATTTTGTTCATGGAATCATAAAGCTGGAAGAGACCACAAGGACCATCAAGTCCAACCCGCTGCCATGCAAGAATACATAGTCGAAGCATTCCTGACAGATGGCCATCCAGCCTCTGTTTAGAAACCTTCAAAGAAGGACATTCCACCACACTTCAAGGCAGTGCACTCCCCTATTGAACTGCTCTTACTGTTAGGAAGTTCTTCCCTAATGTTTTGATGGAATCTTCAAATAATAGTAATCATTATCATCATCACAGTTCAATTTAATAACTTTTAATATAATTTAATAGTTTTTGAACAGTTTGAGATAATGTAATGAAATTTTTTACAAATGATGTCTGTCACCAGCAAAAAAAAAAAAAAAAACTCCAGCTTTTTGAGATCAATCTATGACTGTTCATCTGTTTGCCTGTCTTCCTTCCATTCATTCATTGTAACTATAAAAGCTCATAACTTTTCTTTAAGCCTTCACAGACCCCCTGTGAGGACATTGCAGACCCCAGGTTAAGAACTACTGTTCTAAAGGCACCAGATTCCATCTGATCTTGGAAGCTTAGCAAGATCAGCCCTGGTTAGTACTTGGATGGGAGACCACCAATCAACACCAGGTGCTGTAGCCTAGGTTTCAGAGAAACGAATTGTCAAAATGACCTCTGAGTATTCTTTGCCTAAGAAAACCCTATGAAATTAATGGTGTTGTCATAGGTTGAGAGGTGACTTGAAAGCACATACATACAATTTAAAACACACACACACACACAATTGAGTTTTTATGTTTACAAGAATACCTCAGTTCACAATGCATTTGACAACAAAACTCCTTTTTACAAAGTCTTTTTACACTCCCGTAGCCCCCACTTTTCTTTCATGTCTTCTGTCTAGCAAGATTTTTAGACACATCAGCATTAGGAGGACAATGAAAGAGGGCTGAACAAAATGGCACTTTTGGATGTTAAGTTATAGTAGCATGTTTGTGGTAAACCACACAATAAAATTTGAGCTGGGAAAGAATGGAATTCTGTTCTAGCCAATTGCTACTGTTGCAGCGTGTGCCTGCCTACAACAAACAAGGTAAATACTAGCTATTTCCAGAATCCCTGACTGAGCATGCATGAAGAGCAAAACAGATAGGAAGGTGGGAAAGCAATGCACGTGCCTCACCAGCATATTGACAAAGAATAGAACTATATCTTCACCCACAAAAAGAGAAATAATAAGAAAAGTGGAGGCTGGTGAAAGAAAAGGTCATCCCTGGATGCATTTGGGAAGAAGCCTTCAAGTTGTTGTGGGTTTTCTGGGCTTTGAGGCCATTTTCTATTCGTATTTTCTCCTGATGTTTTGCCTGCATCTGTGGCTGGCATTTTCAGAGGATCTTAAAGGAGAAAATACGAATAGAACACGGCATCAGAGCCCAGAAAACCCACAACAACCTCTGGATTCCAGCCGTGAAAGCCTTCAACTTTACAAAGCCTTCAAGTGTTCTCTAGAAAGTTTTAAAAAATGTGTACAGTACTTATACAAGGCTTACATAACATGGTAGTTTCATTTCACATATACATACTGTTTCTTTCAAATAAAATGTTTGCCGAAACATGCTAAACTGTTCTTCCTTTTTGTTATGTAGGAACCTGTCCCTATTCTTTCTACTTCTGGTACCAAATTTTCTGTTAAAGAAGTAATTCCCAAAAACACATTTTCTTTCTTAACTGAGGTATATCAGTATAGCAGTTCAGGTGGAATTAGTAATTTTTGCAGAGAGCACAATCCTATATTGTACAGGACAATACTAGGATATATTTAGTGCAGGACTGCTACAGTACCTTTATGAATAACTAGTTACATCTAGAAATAGTCAATGCAAAAAACATCTCCAAATCTCTTATTTCTATTAATTGAGAAACTTGGAGAGCAACGTAAACCTGTAACCCTCAATACGAACACATGCATATCCCATTGCATGTCATGTCTACACAAAGTGTCCAGATCAGCAAGGGATGTAGTGTACACATGCTGAATGTTTCACGTGGCTAATTATACAGTCAGCCCTCCATATTTGCTGGTTTCACTTTTGCAGATTTGATTATTCATGGATTATTTGCTGTCACCTCTGCTGTCTCCCTGTGCGATTTTTAATAGGGAGCGCAAGCCTCGTGAGACTGAGAAACAGCAAATGAAGCTTATAAGTCCCTATTAAAAATAGTATGGGGAGCAGCGGAGGTGCCAGTAAGCCCCACCAGCCTCACACTTCTGTCTTGTGACAGAACCCTGAGGCCTCAGAGGAATCCACAATGGGCTGAATATGGTGCTCAGACATCTTTTGTGTGTTACATATGGTTTCGGAGGGCCTACACTTATTCACAGTTTTTCCACTTTCACAGGGGTCCTGTGCCCCTAACCCCAGCAAATGGGGACGGATGACTGTACATGCATAGAAGTCAGCACCTTTGTATGTAACACATAAATACTGCCTGCAAGCAAAAAAATTGTGAGTGCATCGTAACTGCTTTCGGGGCTTCAGTTGTAACACGGAAATCGATGCTTTGTGCACCCATTCTTAGCTTATAAGAGCTCCGAACCGGACACAACCTGTCCGGTTATGGTAACGTTGGAGTTCTGGGCACCTCCTTCTCTTCTTGTGGCAGCTGTCCTGCGTCTTTAGCAACTGCGAGACAGGTAGTTTCTAAATAGGCGCGGCTCTGCCCGGTGTACGAGGAACTGGCACCTCTGCGAGATCCTGCCAATGGAGCAGTCGTTAGAAGGCTCAGGAGTCAGTAAATCCCACTAACTGAACTGAACGGCACTTGCTTTGGAGTGCAAATGCAAAAGCCTCCGGTACCGGAAAGGCAACCACGGCAAGTGGGATTTGAATACGACGCGCCCCAGCAGCGGCCCCGGCCTTTTCCTCCCAGCCCCGCCCCGCCGCCCTTTGACTCTCCGAGGCGGGCCGGGGGCGGAGGCTGGCGGAAACACCGTCCGGAGGGAAGACGCGGTTGGAGCCGGCTTCTTTCCCCTCTTCTCTCTCGGGCTCTGTCTTCTCCTTTGCTCCGCCGCCATGGCCGCCGCGCTCCGTCCCGGCGCCGCCTCTCACGCCGCCTGCCTGGCTCTGCTGCTCGGCTGCCTCGTCTTCCGCGGGGCCCCCGCGCGGGCTGAGGAGGCGGCGGCCGGGGCAGAAGGACAGAAGGAGGCGGGCGACGAGGCGGACCCCCACGCGCGGCACCTCTACACGGCCGAGATGCTGCGCCACGGCGCCGAGAGCGCACCGCACTTCGTTATGTTCTTCGCCCCGTGGTGAGCGGCGGCGATGGCGGCCTGGAAGGGGAGACGGGGCGCGCCGCGGTCTCGCCTCTGCATCTCCCGCTGACGTGGCAGCCAGCGGGAGACCCGGTGAGGGCGGCCGGGAAGGGTCCCCCAGGCGAAGCGTGGGGAGGGAGAGAGGGAGGGAGGGCTCTCTGGTCCAGCTTTGTCCCGCCTCCGTCCGTCGCCTTTCCCCCAGAAATCCTCCCAGCTGAGGCCGTGCGCGCGCGCCCTGTCTGCGCCCCCCCCCCAGCGCGCGCCCTCTTCCTTCCTCTCTGAGGGGTTTAAATGGTACCAGGAGGCGGCGGCGGCGGCGGGGGATTTGCCGGCCTTTGGACGGATGTCGTCTTCCCAGTCTCAGAGTTAATATCTTCCTGCCAGAAGCTAATGAGCTAAAGTTGCGGCTGTTTCCAAAAATGACACGAGTGAACTTTCGAGGGATAGAGGGTGGGGGTGTTGAGAGCACGTGCTGAGCTGAACAATAGGAATTCATTCAAATCATCCTCCCCGTGTGTGTGTGTGTGTGTGTGTGTGTGTGTGTAAATAAAAAAAAAAATTAATATTTGAAGGCGGCTGGCAGGCGAAAGGGAGGTTTGAGGGCAATTTTGTGCCAAGCCGGCGGACTAGTTTTCTGGTCACAGAAGTAGCTGTTGCAGTTTGCAGCGTATCTCCACTTCACCTGAGGCCACCCAGTGCAAAATTTTGGTGAGATGCTGTAATGCAGTCTTTAGTCTCTAGGACAGAGTTTTCCAAACTTTTCATGTTGGTGACACACTTTTTAGACATACGTCTTTTCTCGACACGGTAATGCAGTTTTACTGGCAAACTGGAGGTTAAACTAACCCCTTATAAGAGATACAGACACATACATACATGTAATAACAAAATGTATGGGGACGACATATCTCATGAAAACCTTTCATATATTTTTTAAAAAAATTAAAAAATATATGGTTTATAAATAATAACATACATTTCCAAGATTGTAGGCAACACACCTACACACTTCAGGCGACACACTAATGTGTCGTGGCACACCATTTGGAAAGCTCTGCTCTAGGACAGAGTGGATCTTAAATATAATACATAAAGAAGCAGACTGTTACTCAGGATTGGTTGCTAAGGACTAATGCTCACATTCTTTAAAAAAATTTTTTAAAGAATGTGAGCACATGTGACCCCGTGTGCAGAACTTAGCATGAGTAGCTAGCTGTCACAAATAGTTACTGACACCGGTAATCACATACAGCTAAGGCAGAATCACATGGGGTTGGCAAGATTACTACTTTGCTGTGGTTTAAAACATTTCAACATCAACCTTAAGGAGGTGAATGGGCTTTAAAATGGCAACTGCAGTTCAGCATAAGCAAGTGTAAAGCGATGCACATTTGGACAGAAACATTTAACTTCACATAGATCCTTTGACAGAATTGAAGCTGTTGGTGTCTGGTCAGGAAAGGGCTGTGGTAGTGATGGAGGGTTCATTGAAAATGTTGATCTGCTGTGAAAAAGGCAGATTCCATGTTGAGGGTCAGGAAAAGAATTCAGTACAACAGCAACAATATCATATTGCCTTTATAGGAATGTGTGCCATGATTACATTTGAATTCTGTGTGTTGTTGCTGGTCACTGCACCTCAGAAATAATACTGTGGAGCTGGAAAAGGCACAGAACAGCAAGTGAAATGCTAGGGCTGCATCCTCCAATCAGCAAGGAGCATAGGTTTTGCATTTATCTGTAAGGAAGGTATGACTCATTAGATAAGGCAAGAATGCTGGATGAATTGGAAAGCAGTAAGAGGAAGACAGCATTACAGGTGAATAGGCTCAACCAAGAAAGCCACACCTGTGAGTTTGCAAGACCTGAGCAGGGATGTTGATAACTTCATGATTTGGAGGTTTCTGATTCATAGGGTCACCATAAATTGAAGCCAGCTTGACCACAAGAACAAAACTTTGCATTTGAGTCTTTTTGCTTAGTAAAAGCAAATAAAAGGGCAGGGACATGACCTCATGTGGAGAACATTAATAGGAAGAATCCCCCCTGCCCTTTTTTATTGGAAACAAGCCATCAGATGAAGCAGTATGGGATTCAGGATAGGCAAGACTTCTTCACAGAACCCATAATTAAAACTATGGGTTTTGCTATTGCTCAGTGTAACAATGGCTGAAAGAGCCAACGTAGTAATAGAGGTATGAGTGTTGGACTAGGACGTTGGCAGACCAGGGTTTAAATCCCCACTCGGCCATGAAAACTCACTGGGTGATCTTGGGCAAGTCATACTCTCTCACCCTCAGAGGAAGGTAAGGGGAAGTCCCCTCTAAAGAAATTCTGCCAAGAAAATCCCATGATAGTTGTTCTGACTTGAAGGCACACACACAAAAAGTGAAGGCTATTAGTTTTTATGGCCTTTTTTAAAAGGGTAAATAAGTTCATGGAGGTTAAATCTTACCAGTGGCTGCTATATGTTACCTGTAGTATTGGAGGAATTATACCTCTCTCAGCACCAGATGCTGGGGAGCATGAACAGGAAGGTGCTATTGCAGTCATGACCTGCTTGCAGGCTTCCTAGAGACATCTGGTTTGCCAGCTGGGGAAGTAGAATGCTGGACTAGATTGGCCAGTGATTCTTCTGTGTTTCTTGCATGCCAAATAAAAGAGATTTGAAGTTTAAACAAGTACAAATTCGGTTTTACATCAAATAATAAGTAAAAAAGGACCAGTAGGAAAACCATTATCTCCTGTTGTAGATATGCATTTCATTGCTTGATCCCAGCCTCAGATTCTAATGGACCAATGGTGAAGGGAAAAAAAAACTCTTTGCAGAAATAGAATCTATTTTCAACAAAAGTGTTTAGGACTTTGTCCATGTGACCATAGCACTTTCCCCCCATCCCCCCCCCTTTTGGTGGGGGGCAGTGTTTGGTCAAACTTGGGATAGAACATGAACCTGTGAAGTAATACTTTCTAAGAATTTGTAAAATTCTTTTTTTATGTAAGGAACCCATAACTGGTGTAGCATTGACCTCAGATAAACTCCACGCAAAAGCAGTTCCTAGGCTATTTTCTCTGGAAGCAGCTGGAGCTTCTGCAGTGAAAGCAAACAGCTAATTAAGAGTTTGTTTCTTTTCCTAGGACTCTGCCTCAGGGCAAAAAAAAAAGCAAATAAAGGTATACCTCAGTTAAGGAAGTTGATGTGTCCCTGGGCATTATTTCTTTAACAGAAATTCTGGTACCAGAGGTAGAAATAATATAAGCATAGGGAGGGGTTCCTACACCACAAAAAAAGAAGAGCAGTTCAACAGATTTCAGCAGACTTTTTATCCAAATCTCACAATATACCCATGTGAAATCAAAACCAATTCAGATGAACCTTTCTTGAGTAAACAAAAATATTTTGAATCTTCTAGAAACTACTTGAAAGCTTATATCAAAATGCATCCCGGGATGATCTTTTTTCCCTTATGATTTCCATTCTGGTGGCAAAACTTACAAGATCCATGCTTTTTCAACTTGCCAGGGTAGCTGGTAAGGCAGGATAATCTGTTTTCCCCTTTTCTTTCAGTTTTGCTCTTCACGCATGCTCAGTAAGTGATTCTGGAGGCAGCTGTTTACCTTCTGTGTGAGCACACACAGCTACAGTAGGCTCACCTAGAGGATCACCCATTCTCTCCCAGGTCAGGCTTTACTGCATTGTTTACTGCAGACATGCCATTGTAACCTAACAGTGAAAGTCCATCTTTCTCCAGTCCAATTTCAACATCCTTCCAGTGCCCATACTGCAAAAAAACCTTCCAGCTAGTCAAAGGACAAGAAGAGAGAAGGCTGGGATGGACCAGGCTCCCATAGAAAGACTTTGTAAAAAGGAGCTTCTTTGTCGTGGCTTTTTTAACTGAGGTATGCCTTTATGCAGACCTACTTCCAAAGTTAAAGTCTATATGCACATATAGTCTACCTGCCATCACAATTTAGGAAGTGTTGATCTAGGTATGGTGGTGGTGATGGTGGTGGTGGTCATCATCGTCATCACCTATTTATGTAGCATCATAACTGTACATGACACTCTTCAAGCAAAAGGACAGCAAAACAGTTCCCTGCCCTTTGGTTTCATCTAATTAAGACATGACACAAAAGGAAAAGCGGATGGCAGTGTGGGAGGGAATTAAGTCCAGCAGATACTGTCTCCTCTTGTCTCTGAGGCTAGGAGGGAGGGCCTTTCACATGCTTCTGAACTCTTTGTGAAGCAGGGAGATTTTGGCATCTTAATAATTTAGCATGAACTGATTTTTATGCAATGTATTTTAAAACTTTTATTTTTGAAAAAGTTGGTTTCACGCTAAGGAATATGCTGTGAATTAGGAGCATGGCTGTTGCTGTTGGGTGCCTTCAAGTCCTTTCCAACTTATGGCAACCCTATGGCAAACCTATCATGGGGTTTTGGGGGGACTGAGAGTGTGTGATACACCCAAGGTCACCCAGTGGGTTTCCATGGCCGAGCAGGGAATTGAGTCCTGGTCTCTAGTGTTGTAGTCTACACTCAAACCACTACACAATTCTGGCTCTCTACCACGTAGGTACATAGAGACAATTCGTAGCGTCTATAATCATCCGATAACCTATTACCAATAAGTGTGTTGTGGTTTTGTTTTGTTTTGTTACAGAATTATCTGATAGGATCTCATTTGTGCCCTCACTTCAAAACTTAATTTATAGATAAATGTGCAGATGGAAAATCTTTTTAAAATAGAACGCCTGCACAGGCTTCCTTATGTTGTGTGTTCCATCTCTTCCAGTTCCACCTTGCAAAAAAAAAAAAAAAAATGGTCAGGGGAGAATAGGTTAAGTAAGCTCATGTGGGATATTCTAATGTCCCTTGAGACTTGATTCCTAAAGGACAAGTAAGTATATTGTGTGAATGGCTTCCTAATGGGTCATATTTATAAAAGCAGAGCACCCATATCTCTTCTGCTTTAAGATGTGTGAGAGGTTTTTTTTTCAGTCACCTTAGAGAGATGTACATGTTTCCCATCACATGTTAGATATGAGGGATGACAAGAGGAGGCATGATTCCCCCTCCTTTTCTGGGAACATGGAATAGGTACCCAAAAGTAGCAGGAGAAGGGAACATGATAAATCCAGAGGAACATTGCAGCTGGGAGATGGCTTGTCCTGGTATGAGGCAACCACAGTTTGCAAAAACTGGCATATGCAAAATTTTTCTCAAGTGGACAAAGCAAAGGAAGAGAAGGCCGTGCATCTGCAACCCTTCTATAAGCAACACCTGTTGCTGCTGCTGCTGCTTTGTTTCAGTTTCACCTTTCAAAAAAGGCTGAAAGCATCCTATATTAAAATCTATGAAAGTTAAAACAAAAAGAATAAAATGTTGCATCTGTAATAAAGAACCACATCTCCCCTGTGCATAGCACATTAGATGGATTTGATTACAATTGGCAGAATGCTGACCTTTTAAAAGTCAACTAGGAATATCATGACATGACATGACATGACATGACATGACATGATATAATAGTGTTTGGGCCAGGGAAGCCCTGATACGGTATGTTCTGTAGCCAAGAGAGACAACTGAAAGAGCTAGCTTGCACTACTTTTTCTTGATGAAGGTACTCAAGGGTCCTCAGATGTTCAAAATATGAGCTGGTTTGTGATGTAGGTTTGAGAGGTGTTCTGTCATGAAGTGTAGTCCCAAGCTGTATTTATAAGGCTTTTCAAAGTAAAGCTGGGTAGATTCTCCCAAAATAAGAGAGCAGGTTATGTTCACTTGGGAGGACATCCCTAGTATATAATAGTATGTTAGTTTGTAACTTACAGGAAAAGAAATCTTATATCATCTCCCCCTGGCAATAGCCCAACAAAGACATTTTTCCAGAGGCTTCTAGGATGTGTGAAATATTAAATGTGTCGAAGAAAAGAAAAAAGGTTGAATTGGCTTGCACCTCTTAAATGTGTTTCTTTGCCTGAATGGTACAGTAGGGTTGGATGAATGCATGCAGTCAGTTTTTCAAAGACTCCTCGTATGATACTGGAGAGCTTGGCTATAGAAGGACACAGTTTTCCTTTCCCACTCCCCAGAAGCACCACTCTACTGCCACTCATTCTGTACCAATAAAGCATTCAGGTTCAGTCAGACCCTTTAGCACTCTATGAGGAAGTATGAGTTTTATTCTCCCTTTCTCAGATACTTCTGCTGCAGCATGAAAGTTACTGAAATTGAATTTAAAATGTGAATTTATTGGATAACTTTGAATCCAAACTTGACCTCCCATGAACAGAAGGGCTTCTTCTGCTGTCAGAGGGAACTGGGATCTGGCAGACAGTGCCTGCTGGAGGACAGGGAAAGAGCAGTGGTTTGACAGGTTTCTCCTTCCTGCTGCGCCTAGTGCAACTTGATACACAGTTGTAGAGGGAACTCCCAACTTCTAGTGCAGATTTTCAGGGGAACGCTGGAGCGAGAGGAATCAGTACAAAATATCTTTTGCCTACAGGATCACCCAGTTCACAGAATTCCATTCTCTTGAGTTCTTGATCTAACACACTTTTCTAAACATGAACTGAGGAGGAAGTGGGGAGACTTTTCCTGAGCAGGATGGCCGGAGGATATTTATTCAGGAAGTCTATAAAACCTGATACTGCAGGAGTTCCCAGCGGCAGAATCTGACAGTCATTTTTTGTAGGAGGACATTATCAAAGGCTTTGAGATCTCTTTGTGCTGTTAGTGTTTTGGAGCTCAGGACAAGAAAGTGGACAGAAACCTTTTCTAACAAAGCTTTCAGAGCTGGCTCAAAGAAGTTAGCATCTAAGGTATAAAACTTAAAGACACTCTTTCTCCCACTTGCCAAGAACAATTAATACTTGGTAGTTTGGTACCCAAGTGTATCATTTGACACAACCAGCCAACACTTTCTTAATGATGGGGCAACTCTGTGGTTCTTCTGTAGATCTTACAGCCATCTCTCATATTCATAACTTACAGTTAGAATTATGGGAAGGAAATGAAGACATTTCCTTTAAAAAGAAACACTTTGCTCTTAGATTTCAGTTGTCCCATTCTGCAGCCATAAAACATTTCACATCAAGCCTAAATTGGCAGAATTTTGTAGAAGCAAGCCAAATTTTAGTGCCAAATTTTTTTTTTTAGCATCAGCCTTGTCTGCATCCCTTTTATTACATAAAAAAGAAAGATAATTTTTTGCAACTCAAATGGTGTTCATGTTGCTTTTGGAAAAATAGAGCATAGTAAAGTAGGGTAGAAAGAACATTGGGTAGAAAAACATAGGAGTAAAGAACATTAAGCTGATTGAGACTTAGAAAGATTAGTTTTCTTGGACTACAATTCCAAAATCTCCAACCCTGTAGGATCACTGGCAGCTATGGAGGATTCCAAGAGTTATAGTCTCCAAAAGTAACTGTCCAAAAATTTGATAAAATTGACTTATATGTAGATACACTGAATATAGAATTGGACTTTACATTTTCATGTACCAGAAAGATATTTGTTGTTTTCCTTTGAGAGTTGAAGATGTGCCTGGTTTTGATATTATGAGATATTCAGGGCTTTTAAAAATGCTTTAATTGTGAATTGGAGATGATTTCCTGTTGATTGGGTGAAATGGATTGTGTTTTCAACTTTTAAGGTTTCTCTGGCAAACTCATATTGCAGCTTTTTTCTGAGTAGCAGTCACTGATTTCACAAAACCTGGTCTTTCAGAGTCGGGCTGACACCACACACGCATGTGCACGAACACACACACACACACACACTCTCTGATATTTTTGCACTAGTACCCTTGTGCTGGTACATTTAACAACAGAATTAAGCTTGTAAAGCCTCCTCTCCCCTCACTTTATGCCAAGATAGGTAGGTAGGTAGGTAGGTAGGTAGGTAGGTAGGTAGGTAGATAGATAGATAGATAGATAGATAGATATTGTTATTTTATGTGTTTCAGGTTGCCAAGAAAAGCACACAAGTGAGTAAGAAGATAAAAATATTTGAACCCTTCTTCTTGTGTCCTGTTGAGATCACAGAGATTTAAGGTTTCTTGATTTTGATTAGCAGATGAGCTGAAATGTGAAGAAATTCTAAGAATGTTTAAGAATGTGGATGAACCAGGAGCTTATAATCAGATCTGCTGCTGTTGGTTTTCACATGAGGTTTTGAAGGAATCTCCAAATCTTTCTGTTTTTCCCTGTTTACTAATATGTTGGTTTAATAAAATCATTACCTCAGTCATGTTACAAGTTCACTGAAACAAAGGACTAACTTTTGTATTGATTCACCATTCAACAATTGCTTGGATAGGTTCATTCCACCTGGGCCTTAAATTGTTGCTATGTCTTCAAGTCAGCTCCACATGGTGACCCTATAATAGAGGCTTTTTTTGCAAGGTTTTTTTCAGAGATGGTTTGTTTTCCCCTTCCGCTTCAGCTGAGGCAGTGTGACTTGTCCAAAGTCCTACCCAGTTAGTCTGTGGGAATTCAGACCCTGGTCCACCTGAGTCCTTGTTTAACACTCAAACTATTGCCTCACTCAGATGACAATGTCTTAAGTATACCTGCTTGTTTGATTGCTTAGGACCAGGATAGGCAACTGTCACCCTCTAGATGTTTTTGTAACTGTAAGTCCTCCAGCCTCTGATCATTGGCCACACTCACTAAAGCTGGTGGGAGTTGTAGTCCATTGAATGCCACTTGTTCTCCATCCCTGCTCTTTTGTTTTATTTTACGATATTAACAGATTATTGACATTGTTAATAAAAGAAAATCTGTCTTCCAGAAGATTTTGTGTGCCATGATTGATCTTATCTTTAAGGAACTCCTGAGAAAATCTGAAAAACCAGAGGGTTTTCCCCAAAGCACAGTTTGAGGAAACAGGTCCTGAAAAATTAAATCTCACAAAGACTCTGCTCACAGGCTCACATGAGATAATCAATAGGTGTGACCAGAATGGGAGGGAAAATACAAATACAATGTTTATAGTTTTATAGTTTCCCTTTTGTAGGAGGGTGAATTCAAAATCTTGTTTAATGTTTGTTACCAAGAATTAATCTTTGTTGTTTGATTTTTTTTTTTAATCTCAGGTGTGGACACTGTCAGCGTTTGCAACCAACTTGGAATGAACTTGCAGACAAGTACAACAATATGGAAAATCCTCAGGTCTACGTTGTGAAAGTGGATTGCACTACAGATACTCCACTATGTTCTGAGTTTGGTGTCAGAGGATATCCAACGTACGTGTAAAGAAATATTTCATTCACTGGGCGCTTTTGTGTAGTCCGTAGTCTGTAGACTCGTGTCAGCTTGACAGCTTATTGTGTTGAAGTATTTCTCCTTCAGTGTAGGATCAGCACCCAGTGGTATAATTCTACTGGATTCTGCTGCTTGTGCCAGTATGGACAATATCAATACCTCCCTTCATGCAGATGCCCACACACCCAAAAACCTGTTCTGGAAGGTCAAGAAATTTTCTGGTGAATGTTTTTGGTGCCACAGAAGGCTGCAGCAGGAGAGGAGGAGGGGATAAGTCCTGATTCTGTAGCATAGGATACTAAGGTCAGATTTGGAGTGTTGTGATTAACCCCTGAATTTCAGCAGGTACCCTTTCTTGCCCAGTGCATGCTATATGTTCTGTCTTTACAGAAGATTCTGCGTTGCCTTCACTTTCCCCCCCTTACTTAGCAAAGGAGTATGTAGCAATGAGATGGTTATAGTTTTGAGAAATCCTTTTCCACATTATGTATTGCTCAAATCATTTTGCACGTTAATAAAATTAGAATGGCAATAAAATGTGCATAATATTTTCTTATTGTTGCCTCTTGATATAAGGAAAAGCATATTAAATCCACTCCCATGTTTGCCTATACCTGGCTAAGAACAGCTGTGTAAATGCACCAGGCTGATGTAACAGTTTTTATGGCTAGCAGAAAGTAACTGAATTGCTCTGTTAGGTTGGAGTAAATGAACCACACCCAGTCTGCTATAGTAATTACTGAGCATTTCCTTTACTTCAAAGTGGGTTTTATTGCCAAATGAGGAACAAAATGAATAATGAAACTTGGAAGTTCAAAATACGCTTCCAAAAATCCATCTGAGCTTGTTGGCTGAAACAGTTGTTATATTGGGATTGGTGTAATGCAGCCCTTTAAACGTTGCTGGACCGCTACTCAGAGCAGCCCTAGCCTGCTCTGCCAATTGTGAGGAGTGCTGGGAGTTGCAGTCCAACAACTTCTGGAGGGCCTCTGAGATTCTGTTCATTCTGTTAGATGATTCTACAGAAATGACTTCTCTCTGAGGAATTCTTCACTTTTCTGTAGCTTAACTAGGCTTCAGCTTAACTAGGTTGGACTTGTACAAGGTCAAAAGCTTTTCTGTTTCATATTTATTGAAAATGAATATTTAAATATTAAAATGTAGGTAACAAAGTCCTAAATATGATTGTTAATCCCAACTAGACTAGACCCATTGGATATATGTCACTTAAATAAGTGCTCACTTACTAAGTTCTTGTTGATTCAGTGGGTCTAGTTGGGACAAGAGAGCTGGCATGGTGTAGTGATTTGAGCATTGCACTGACCCTGGAGACTAGGGTTTGAATCCCCACTCAGTCATGGAATCCACTGGGTCGTCTTGGGCTTATCACACACTCTCAGCCCCCAAAAAGCCTGAGAGACACGTTAGGGCTGCCATAAGTTGGAAAAGACTTGAAAGCACACAATGCCACCACATTGAGACCAACGAATGAATTTAGATTGAGGATGTTAGTTGACATATGTGAACAGATAGTGGTTAAACTCTGCTCTCTGTTTCTTAGCATGTTATCAATTCAAGATTTTTGTATTTGTTAATATAACATATTTTATAATAGATTTTGTAATATAAAATTTCTGTGTACCTTATAAAGACAGATGCATAATTTTCATGATCATATCCTTCTGTGATGTGAAATGCTAGGTTTCCAGTTTTCTTGCAACTCCTTTCTTGCAAGTCAAATACATGAGATTGATTCTGTATAATCTTTTACTTCATGTCTCAAGTTCATTGTCCCCTTTTTATGCATTTCAAAATAGTGTTTATATTTGCATAGGTTCACCCTTGACATTACTGAGAAAAATCATAACTGCTTCAAGAACAGTTGCAAAACAGCAATAGGAATTCAGTGGGGAAGGGGAGCACGTTAGTGACATCATAAGCATTAGCCTAGTTTTTCCCCAGCATACTGAAAACCGAGAGAACTGGCTTATTTAGTAGCTTATTTAAAGGTACTGCATGTTTTGGGGGCAGTCAGAGTTTACTCTTCACCACTGTTAGTTTTACATCTGTCTTCACTTTAAAGATCCTTGGAAAGTTTGCAGAACAATGCCAGAGGCCTGGATTTGTAAAATGCTGTGCTACTGAAATCAACAAGACTAAAAATAACGATTAGGAAACCATTGTGAAGAGTGGGGTTTTTGGTTTTTTGAGATCTGACATCATGCAATAAGTATGGCTGTTTTCAGGATGTTTCAAGTTTGTATGGCCTTGAAAATACTGTCTTTCTTCCATTTGCAGTCTAAAACTACTTAGACCTGGCCAAGAAACTGCAAAATACCAGGGGCCTAGAGACTTTCAGTCACTGGAGAACTGGATGCTGGAGACACTGAAAGAGAAATCCAGTGTAAGTTAGCCAAGAGGCCTTATTCAGGAGAGGAGGGTTGTGGTGGTTGTGCCAATAAAATAGAATGGTGCTGTGATTGTAATCTCTTCCCCTTACCTTTTGCAACGGCTTTTTCAGAAGGATATAGTTGCTTAAAATTTAGAAGAAGCGCAGGGTGGGGCTTACAGATTCTTTTTAGGATTACCTGTCTCCCTTCCAACTTTGCTATAAGCAAGAAGACCACATCTATAACATGCAGAGCAATCCACAACAGCCACATATAATTTACAGGTTAGGAAAAGAACACCTGATGTGGACAGGGTTTTTTTAGTCTTTTATTTCTCTATTGAACAAAATGCAAACTACATTAATACGTGCAAACTGAGGAATCCACACTTCAACTGCCAACGTTGCTGTTTTTTCATCACTTTTGACAGATTGGCTGCCATTAGTTTATTACTCAAAGAAACAAGAATGTCTTCATATACAATTAACACAGATATTTTGTGTATAGATTATAGTTACAGCTGGATTTTGCAGGCAGCTGAATGAACAACCAATTCTATGCTGTGCAGTAATGTTGATGGTTCTGTAATTCATTGATCTTTGTTTATATGTTTGTTTCTTTGTTTGGTTTATTGTAGGAAGAAAAATCTGAACTGGAGCCTCCCAAAGCCCCTGAATCAAAGCAGGGCCTATATGAAATTTCGGGAGCCAATTTCAAAGTGCATATAACAGAAGGTACCTTGATATTGTTAATTCTTTTTTTTAAGCAAATTTCAGCTTATATTACACTGGTCTAGAATTACGTAGCATCATCGTATAACACTATTGAACAAATCTGTTCCACATAAGGGGGGAAAAAATCAGTTTCCGACAGACCCTCATGATGCTTTCACTGTGACAACTGTTTTCTCACTCTCTGACAAGAGGGTCAAGAGAAGGGTTTCTCCCATCTCTCCACCTTGCAAATGGGAGTAGGGGAGTGGAAAAAAAAGAATTCAGACAAGTTACTTTACATGCCACCATTAATTTTTCCAGTTTCATAGAAACTTCCCTTTCAGTTGTGTTTTGCTTTGATGGATTCTGAAAATCGCTCAGGATCCTTGCCCCGGTTCCAGGCTGAGAGGAAGCAATACAGGACTAGTTGGTAGGTGACAGAAATAGTCTGGAGTGTACTGCTGCTGCTTGTAAGTGTACTGGAATGTGCTGTTGCTGCTGTTGCTTATAAGATCCATCTTTTCTTTTTGAAGAGAAAAGCTGGCTGAAACTGGTTGAGTAGCAGCAGCTGAGACACTCGGAGCCCCTTTGTTCATTTACATCAAGAGTGAGCCCGTGTTCCTTCTATAATAATAAATGGAGGAGTGGAGCAGGAGATTGTCCCTGTCCTTTGGTAGTGTTGTAGCATGAGCTCAGCAATTAAGAGCCTATGTAGATGTCAAAGCAGATCTCACTGAATTCACTGGGAATTCCTCCCAGAAACAGATGCACTGGATTGCCATTGACTGGAAATGAACCCCAATGAATACAATGGAACTTAAGTAGATGCCTTGCCCTGAAAGGAAAGGTTGGCCCAGGCAGGCAGAAATCTTACCTTGGCTACTACATGCAAACCAATATGTTAAATTTTGTGGTCAGCAAGGTCTAAGCAACACATGTGCCCATATCAAACAGACAGTTTTGCCTCTGTCATAGATTTCATTATATAATCCTTTCACAGTGAAAACCATTTTCACTCTCAAACATATGAAAGCATATGAATTGTTTTAAAGGAGAATTGTGCTTCCAGGAGTACAATTCTTTTTTAATACAAGGTTTGTGCTCCCTGTACAACCCTGCTTGCAAGAGTGTGTGTGAGAAAGAGAGAGGGAGCAGAATATTTCTATTAAAAAAAACCCTTTTTTTAAAAATGTTGCATGGCGGAAACAGACAGGGGGAGCCACAATGCAATTCATGTTGCCCTCCCTACAATTGAGAATGATAGCAACGTTGTAGTTGTATGATAATTCACAGAATTGGTTGTTTGAGGGGGGGGAAGTGAATATGCTTTATATGTAGTTTCATAGATGGTGGAAAGAACAACTTTATAAATCAGGATAAAAAGAAGAAGAGAGGATAAAGGAAGGATCTAATGGCACCTTTGAGACTGATACATCTCAGCATATACTAAAACATGCAAGTTTCAAAGATACTACTGGATCCCACCACCTTCTTTTCCACCTTATGCTGAAACAGTTCTTGAAACTCTTTGCAAATTGAGGGTAACATTTTCTTCTATCAAGTGGTTGCCTTCGCATGCGGGACAGGGGTGGGGGAAGGGTCTTGGCTGGGAGCTCTGTACTGCTCATGGAAAATGGCATCGCCAAAATTAGGTGTTCTATTTGCACTGGAAGCAGGTAGGATATTCCTCAATCTCTTTGTTTGCCATATCTTCCCAATCCTCTTCGCCCACTCTTCCCCTTGTTTTTTCTGCTTCTTTGCCAGCCACATAAAATAGGAAGGCCACCTGTGGCTCAGTCTTGTTCTGTGTATGCAGTCCCTTGCAAAGGAGTCTTAGTGAAGTCTTGTTTCCAGATGTTTCCATGTATTGACATACAACAGATATTAGTTTCTATTAGTCAAAATCTGTTACTGTTCTACGTGGCTTAAAGTACCTCAGTTACGCTCTCAGTAATCTGAATATGAATGCTGTAAGGTAAAAGTTAGCTATCACTGGCTACAATCCAGTGTGATTCAGTGTAGCATAGACCTATGCTAGGCTGAGTCATATGTCAACCCCACTGGACTTACTGTACAGAACGTGAAGTCTTCTCTCTTACCTCCCCCCCCACACACATGGCCATTTTGTGCCTCATGGGGAGTGGGATGATCAGAGAAGTGTCTGGCTGTATCCTTGTGAAAAGACATAAAATGGTTACATCCTCCCCTGAGATCTGCCAGTGTCCTCTGGCGTCCCAGTGCTGCTATAATAATTCAGCATCTAGCTATGGAGACATGCATATGTCACTAACAGGATGCCTGCCATTGTCTTCATACTGCAGACCTAAAGAAGAGAAACAGAGGAGTGGAGATCTGCATAAAGACAGATTCCAGCCCCTACCCCCACCTCTGACTGAATAGAGCCCTGCTTCCTTACCGATAGGCTGCTTGTTTTTTCTCTCTTAAAGGCAATCACTTTATCAAATTCTTTGCTCCTTGGTGTGGCCACTGTAAGGCACTGGCACCAACTTGGGAACAGTTGGCTCTTCACCTTGAAAATTCAGAATCAGTCAAGATTGGCAAGGTAGGTTTGACTGGTGAGTAAGCTAGGTCTTCTTAAAGTGTACATTGATTTCTCTGGCAGTAGCATTTATAAAGGAGGATGCTGTTTTCACCATAAACCACAGTTAACTTTTGTTAACTTTGTGTTACACTCTTTTGGACAAACCATCAACTTGCCTTGATTTTTTTGAATTCAATGGGTATCTGATAAAATAGTTACCACTCCACTTGCCTGTACGTATGTATTGTAAGGCAGCTTGATTGCTGGTCTTTGCAAGGTTGTTGATACTGGAGGAATTCTTGCTCTTTGTGGGCAAGTGCATGAGTAGTTAATACAAAAACAGCTATACCAGGGCCTTGTTATTTTAGAGAAGGAAAAGGCAGTCCCTGAAGCTTACTTTTATGATGATGGAGCCCTTCTTTCCATCTTCAGACAGATGTGTGTGGGTGTTGGAACAACTTCAAGTAACTATAAAAACAGGAGTGTAGTCATATTGTTGGCTTTCTGGTGGAAAAGATTGCTCTCCCAGCCTGAGCTGTTCTAGGGGGTGCACTGTTAAATGTCTTAGACAAAATAAAAGCCTGTGTCCAGAGAAGTTCAGCATCTTCTTAAAGACATGCTGCCCATGACACTCAAAACTTGTGTAAGAAGGAAGACCCAGCTCTGGGGGCTGGGGGTGGGGGGAGTTATATATGCACGTTAAATTATAGTTGGGGAGGTCCTTTATTTGTTTATCAAAAGCAGTTTGCTGGCAGAGCAGCAGCTGATTAACTCTTTCCTGGCTGGCCAGTTTTTGTTCTATGTTGTCCCCTTTCCAATTGCTTCTCTTTTCCTCCCATGAGTTTACAGTTGCCTTTGTGCAAGGATTTCCACATGGAGACAATCAGTGGGAGGGGAAAATGGGAAGCACTGCTTTGTCCCCTGTGGCATCTCTTTTCCAAATGGCCCCTTCCAAAACAGCTTTTTGTTTTTAAAATGAAAACAAAACACAGTATCATTTGTGTACATAACAAAAGGGTTTACCCCATTTTCTACATCCTGTAGGTTAGTTAGACTGAACATCACAGTGACTATCATTTTGAGATGCCAAAGTTCATCTAGTAGCATGTCATCTCTGTGAAGCTGTATGAAGTCACTGAGCTGCAATCCTCCACTTGCTTCCTTGGAAGCAAGCTTCACTGAATTCCGTAGTGCTTACTTTTGAGTAGACCTGTATAGGAGTACACTGTAAATCTCTTGCACAGGGTTACAGCTCCACACTGCTGAACATTATTCCTTGCAGTGGGACAGAGGATGAAAGATAACGGAAGGAGTCTAGAAACTAGGCTGGAAGTCTTGCTGAGCTTTCAATTAATATTAAATAAGCTTGTGGCAAACCAGTTTATCATATGGAGTTCTGGTGACTGACCTCTATAAGTACAACTACTTAATTGAACTTTCTGTACCATTAAGTTGTCTTTGATGCCAACCCTTTCACATTTTTGAGTATACAGTTTTTCTGTGGATATTTCCATTCTTCAAACTGGCTATTTGAAATTAACATACTTGAGAAATGTTGTTTTATACGATGTAATCACAATAAAATTATTAAAAAAAAGAAAAAGAAATTAACATACTGAGTGGTTAGCTTGTTTTGTCAAATAGTAGAATGAATCCATACTGAGTCACATGTCAAATGAACTTGAAGATAATAAGACTTATATTAGTCATGACTACTTAATCCAGTGGGACCTAAGCATGACTAATGTAATCTGAAACAAACCCATTCCATGGTAGAATGTTTGCATTTCTTCTTTACAGTGATTTTTAAATGTTTGACATTCTATAAAACATTAATTTATTGCTTCTTGTTTCTGAATAACCTTGAATAACTGGTAGTGTTGCTTTCAGAACTTGACCTCCTGCCTACATTCTCACAATCCTAATTTATCACCTTGTCATTTCTTTAATTGGTTTTCTGATTTGCCACTCCACAGTTAACAGGTTAGAAATACTCAGTCTGTTGTTTCTTGCTATAGGAAATCAGAATGTCTCCTGTTGACACATGCCTTAGATGTCCTTTCTTATGGTTCACTAATATTTTTCCACTCTTCTGATTTAAAAGAGGCATCATTTTCCTCCTCCTCGTGAGTTTCAGAGTCCTTTTTAATCTTCCAATTTTCTTTCCTTTACTTTCAAAGCTCAAACTGTTCTTTTTTTGACCATACTTTCGATTTGTATATTGTGATTTTATCTTTCTTCTGTTCCTCTTTTTCTGACTTTTAAGTCCTGGCCTACCTTTTTTTTTTTTTTTGCTCTCTCTTTTAACTCTTCATTCTTCATGATTTTGTCATGTGTATTCACTCTCATTCTGAATTTTCTGCTTAATGTTTTCTTTGCCTGCTAGATTCTTTTTCTCTAACCCTCAGTTTTCCATTTCCATTTGTTGCACTATTCCCATTTTAAACCTTATCTCTTCTTCTGTTTTATCCTCCTAAGTTTTAATGTTCTTTTTCCATCTATCACTGTTGTACTTTGATCATTTGCATTCCACATCAACTCTCAAGTTTCAAGCATTTTTAAAATTTTCAAGAAGGGAGAGTTATGCCTTCAGCACTCTATATCTTTCACTGTCTTGTGACTCTGGTGCTGTATATTTTGTCCTATACCCTTTCCTTCTGCTTCCCTCCCTCCTCATTTCCCCCACTTCTGCTCAGCAATATTTGTCTTCTGCCTTAGGTTATTTTTGTGTCAGAGATGATGAGTATCTCTTGTAAATAGGACACAATTGTTTATAAATTTGTCCTTTTCTCTTATTTTTTCTCTATTTTTTGTTAAGCAGTTTTATATATTTTACTTTATTTAATCTTCTTCTTCCTCTCCTTGGCGTTAGTACCTGGTTACTGCTCTTTTTTTTGTTTTACTCATCCTCTGCTGTTCATTCACAATTTTTTATTATTTTTTTCCCAGAGTACAGGCATACCTAGTTAACAAAGTCTTTGATGAAGAAGGTCCTTTTTATCCCAATCCAGCACTCTTTTCTTGCTCATCCTCTGTCTAGCAGGAAATATTTTTAGTCACATTGGTATTGGGAGGATGGTGAAGGAAAAAGGAGATGTACTTGCAGGTTGGAGCAACATGTCTACAGTAAACAATGCAATGAAGCTTGAGCTGGAAAATAATGGGGTTCTGTTCTAGCTGATGCTACATTAGCTGTGTGTACCTCCCTACAACAGGCAAGGTAAACAGCGGCTGCATTTGGAATGTCCTATTGAGCATACATGAACAGCAAAACAGAGAGAAGGGGAGAGACCACATAAGTCTGCCCCTCCAGCCGCACCCAGTAGGTTTAGAAAATATATATCTATAAGCTTGGCCATCAAAATGAGAATCATAATGAGAGTGGACGCTAATAAAAGAAAAAGACATGTCTAGATGCATTTTTGAAAAAACTTTCAAGTGGTCTCTAGAAGACTCAGAATGTTTTTGCTGACTTATCCAAGGCTTTGTTTGACCTTTCCCATGTACATTTTTTGGGGAGAGGTTTAACAAAACATTTGCAGAATTGTGAACTTCTCTTCTTTTGGGGGTGGGGTGCAGGAGCCTATCCATATTCTTCATTGTTATTTCTCCCTCTGGTACCAGAGTTTTTGTTAAAGAAGTAGTGTCTAGGAACACACCAACTTTGTTAACCAAGGTATACCTATATTAATAAAATTCCTGTCAGCCATTGCTCATTACTCGTTCATACTTGTGTCTTTTTCTTTTTTGGCCATGTTTTCATTAATGTTATTGAAACCTCTTCCCCTATCTTTTTTTCCAGGCTTTGTTTCTGACATTGCTTTTCTGCTTTCTTCCACTCTCTTAATCTTGTTCTCTTTCTCATTTTTATTAGCAACGAATGTGCTCCATCCATTCTTTCCTCGTATTTTCAGTCTTTCCTCCTTTCCCCTCCGTTGCTTCCTACTTGCTGTGGTTTCCCACTTAGAAACAACAGATATAACTATTATGTATCCCTCTTCCTCTTATTTTCTTTTGTTTGCTAAACAACTTGAGCAACACAGTGTCTGCTTGTTCTTTCTTTTAATTATCTTTTCTAACTAGTTTTTAGCCTCTATGTTGTGATGAGAGGACACTGTATAAAATCTGTAACAAACTTCTTGTGCTAGGTCAAATAGGTTCTTTTTCTTTGTCTCTGCCTCTTGATCTTTCTTCCACTCTTTACATAGCTGATCCCTCTCTATTCCTTAGTTTTCTTTGATTTGATGGGTTAACTTTTTGACTTGCTTGCTTTTACACATAGCAGGAAGGTTGTCTCTTAAGATTTCCACTGATGAAAATTTTTGATAATGTTCCTCTGGAGTCCTTAAGTTCTCTTTTGGCTTTGCACTCTCTTTATTATACAGTTACTTTGTCCAGCTGTATCTCTGCTCCTTCTTTTCTTGCAAAAAAACCATTGTAAAAGTCTGCTCAAATAGACTGAACTACCGAGCATAATGTGGCCACCAGGTGCATTTGGAAAACCCAATGCTGAGCTTGAAGAAAATGGCCTTCTTCTGTCTTATGTCACTAGTGTTTGATGTTCAAAGATGTACTGATTCTGAACATCAGTCTGTCTAAAAGTTCAGTCGTACAGATATTTCTGCTTGGACATCAGATCATTCCCAATTTCAAACTCAATACCGTGCACCCTTAATATCTGTAGGGGTTCCATTTCCAGAAGGGAACCCCCATTTAAAAGAAAAAAATGTGCATGCTCATGTCCCATAATAATGGTAGCCATGTGTCCACTTCGGCTTGTGCCCATGCATGTCATCACCATTTTAGGAGTTGAATGTGACATCACAGTCACTCAAATTCATGCATCCAGAGAGTACAGGTGAAGAGGGCCCGATGTATGCAACAAACAAAATCTATTGCATTTCTTACACCTTTGCTTACATCTCCTCTTCCTCTTTCAATCAGCAACTTCATTCTTTAGACTTCTCAGCAAGTTAAGTGTTTTGACATTTCTCTTATCCAGTTCACATTAGTGCTCTAGCTGAGGTGTGTCTTTTCTCTGTGATACTTTCAAAATCCTTTCTTACATACTGATTCTGCTAAAGTTTTTATACACATATGCATTCTGAACTGTGCTATTGTTTGCTAATGTTTTGCTTTTCTGTTCACCACCTCTACTCACTACATTTTCCTTTGGTCATCCCTTAATCATGTTACACCTATACATGTTTCTCTTCACTGGTCTCCTCTCTTCGCCCTTCATAGGCATCTTTTCTGTCTGTTTGGGCCCTTGCATCTTATTCAGTGGTTTCTTTGTATCTTCTGTTTTCTGTTCATCAAATTCTAAAGTACTAGCTAAGCATCCACTTTCGCCATTCTTCTCTCACAATATCTTGGGCACAGAACTCTTTTGTTTGACACATCTCTTTGTCCTTCTTTAAGAAATGATTGAAAAAATCAAAAAATCAAAAATCAAAAAAATCAAAACATCAAAAAATCAAAAACCTGAGTTTAATTTTCTTCAGCATTTATAGCTTTCATACACTATAAGGTGGAAGACTAAAATATTTTAGAATATCTGTTTTAGATCTCAGGTTGTCAGATCATACACATCTTCCTATGCGAACTAAAGAATTTACTTGGTCCTTGTGAATTTGTTTAATTATGCTAAATCATAGGTGGACTGCACACAGCATTATGAAGTCTGTTCAGAAAACCAAGTACGTGGTTATCCAACCCTCCTTTGGTTCAGAGATGGAGAAAAGGTGAGGCCATTATGAATGAACCCTGTATGTGATACTGGAGACTTTGAGTACTTTTGTTTGACACGTTGAACTAGATTACCTTCAGTCCTGTCCTGATTGTGGAAAACATTGGAAAACCCTTTGTTTTGAGAGTCTGGCCTTGCTTGGTTGTACAAACACATCTGACTTCCCCTGTTTTTACTGGAAAGGCAAAAGCTTGTCTTTGGATGAGGAAACTTGCTTGACAGTGAAATGCTAAGCACTATACCATATAGTACTGTAATACTATACCATATAGTGTACTATACATGTAGAGTCCTATACCATATAGAGAGCATATCATGACAGCCTTAAAAGGATGGCACTGACCACAAGTGGGCTTCCAGTCTGAATTCAACATATTTGTGAAGATACTTAAAGTACTACACAGTTTGGGATCTTGATTCTTGAGAAACCATTTCTCCCTATATGTGCCTGCGTGAGGATTGAGGTCTACAGATGTAGTGGGGGACTCCTCTGTGTTCCACCACTGGAGTCACTACACTTCATTGGGACACAGGAGATGTCAGGGTCCAAGACATGGGCAACTAGGGCTGACTGGGACAGGCACTGGGGCTGGGCCAAGGGACAGGTGCCCGGTCAGGAAGCCAGGGGTCAGGGTACAACAAAAGTCCAAGGCAGCAGTCCTTCAGGTAGCAAGAGTTCACCTGCCAGGAGACAGGCAGGAGGTCAGAGCACAATGAATGTTCAGGGCAACAGGAGACTTCCAGGCAACAGACAAACACAAGGCCAGAGGCCAAAGGCAGGTCCAGAAACAGGCAGAAGGTCAAGGCACAACAAGAGGTCAAGGCAGTAGAAGAGTGCCGGGCAACAAGAATCCACAGGGCCAGAGGCAGGTGTGGAAAACAGGCAGTGGTCCAGGTGTCAGCAAGGTCAAGAACACTGGAAAGTCAAGAGAAGCTACAGACACCACTGGAGACCCTGTTGCTGCAGCAAAGGCTGCAGAGTAACCCCAACTCTTATCTAGCTGGCTGCTGGCTTTTCCAGCTGCCCTGCATCAGAGCAGCCAACAGGGTCTGAGGTACTGGGCAGGATCCTGCAGGGACTTAGCCACAGACCAGAACCCTTACAGGAGAGGGCTCTCGTATCCGTGGCACCCCAATTGTGGAATGCCCTCCCTTTGGAGGCCCAACTGGCACCAACTCTCAGTTCAGTTCATTTTTGCCCCAAGTGCAAACTCGTCTGTTCATGAAGGTTCTTGAGCCTCATTGAGTCATCTCAAGTGCTTCTGCACATTGCTTTAAAAACGTTTAAAATCTTTAAAATCTGTTTTACCTTATTAATATGTTTAATCTATTTTTAACTTATTTATTTAAATTATTTTTCTTGTTTTAAAGTGCTTAACCTGTTGTTTTAATGTGATTTGGAAGCGGCTCCGGGATCCTTTGAGATAGGGCAGGGTAAAAAAAACTTTAATAAATAATAATTAATAAATAATCAATAAATAAATTGGGAGCCTCATAGAAGCCCATCCATGACGATCCATCCTGTTCATGCAGTGTTTTTAGACCTTTGCCTCTTCCCCTGGCCTTTCTCTCTGAGGGCCTTCCACACTGCCCTGTTACAGTGCTATTATTCCACTTTCAACATCCTATGGAATCCTGGTGTTTGCAGTTTAGGGAGGGGCATTTAGAATTCTCAGCCAGAGAGCTCTTTGGCGTCAGTAAACCACAAACCCTTTGGCCCCTCCCTAAACTGCGAACTCCAGGATTCCATAGGATGTTGAAAGTGGAATACTAGCACTGTAACAGTCTAGTGCGGAAATGTCTCCTGTAGCTTTGCGTTCCTTGTTCTTGCATTGTATTTTATCCTCTGCATATTCTGAACAATGTAAGTCTCCCCTCCCTTCTCTCCCTCCTCCAAAATCACACCGGCAGCCAAAATATTGCCTCTTCTAAACACGGCTCCATGCCATTGCCAAAATTTGCTTAATGTTTACCCAAGCCCAACTTCCATCAATTTCAGGGTAATTTGCTCCTGTATAATGCAAATGGAAATCATAATCTAGATAAACAAAAAACAAACCTAACCACCCTAACCAGTGAAACTGCATGTAATGAAACTAATAGGTTGGCAGGATAGCATAAATGTGTTGCAGTAGTTCTTTCACATAGTTGTCTTAACATCTTTAGGATGCATCTAATGAAGTGGATTGAGGTCCATGAAACCTTATGCTAGAAATTTCTTTTTCTCAGTCTCTGAAGTGCTGTCCTTAAATTTTTAACATTAAACATTAATAACTAACAATATATATTAGATTACTTTTACAAGGGTTACTATTATTTTACTAAAAGTGTATGCTCCAGGGGTGGGAACCTCCTTTTTATTTTGTGTTAGATAATATTGTTTAGTTTAATCGTTTAGTTTAGTTATTGTCTTTTTTATTGTTTTGTTTTGTGTATGTATAATTTTGACTTTTTTTTTTCTTTTTTGACTTGCTATTTTGTAGAGATGTATCTTATATTTTATGTTGTTTTATTCTAATAAAAATTATTTTAAAAAATAAGGAGTTGTCCTGTATATCTTTTTATCTTCAGGAAATGTTTGCTGAGTTAATCGTGTGGATGGTTTGTTTGTAGGTTGACCAGTATAAAGGAAAGAGAGATCTGGACTCTTTAAAAGAATATGTAGATTCCCAGTTAAAAATTTCAGAAGAAGCCTCAGATGATGTTAAGCCCACTGAAGCACCAGCCCCACCTGAGGAAATCACTCCTGAGGAAGAGGTATGTCCTGACTTGCTCTTGAATTAAAGACTTTTTCATACTGTTTTTATTTTTTTTTTCCCCTAGTGGCTGCCATTCCATGCTACAATTGGTTTCTGGCTAAATTCTTGTCAGAATTTGCAGTACATTTTGTAGTTGTTAAAACTGGCATTGACTGCTGCAGGGGGAAGGTGAAGTAACTCATTATAGCAGTGCATGTTAGCCTACTTTCTTAAAGAAATGGCTCCTAGTAGTTATATTTAGTGTTTGGCTCTGTATATAGTTAAATGCAGGGTGTTTACTTCCTATTGGATGTTACATAGCAGCATCTTTCTCACTTAGTCACCGTCCTTGTGACATCATACTTTGTTGCCAGAGCACAGATGATCACACGTAGATTCTGCTGTTTTTATTGGTGACACAGCAAGCTGGAGGGAACAAATGGACAAGAATGAAGGGATTACAATAAACCCAAAGGTGCTACAGGAATAAGAAACATGGGTTTGGAAAAACAAAATAGTTCCTGGAGCTGTCAATTTCAGCTGCAATATTATTAATATGTAGCCTGCCTGAATTCCCTAAAGACACCAGATCCTGTCTGATCTTGGAAGTTAAGAAGCATCAGCTCTGGTTATGGAAGACCACCAATGAACACCAGGCGCTGCAGGCTGTATTTCAGAAGAGGGAACTGGTGAAACCACCTCCGAGTATTCCTTGCCTCAGAACACCCTATGAAGTTCATGGGGTTGCCATAAGTTGACAGACAACTTGATGGCACATATACACACACATTCATATGATGGATTTTCAAGGAGTACAGTGTGGATTTCTGGGGGAGATGGCAGTAAATTATTAATTGGCAGCTCTGTGGCCAGAAGGGCATGTTTCTTTGTTTTCAGTCCATTTCCATATTTGACTCCCTTTTCATCTGATGGTAAATGGACAGTTGTGGAAGTGCTAGCTTGTTCTAGCAAAGGCAGCAACAAAAGAAAAGAGTTAAATTTATGTTTTAGGGGGATGCCATTTGGTGGTGAGTAGGAGAATATCCAAATGCAGTTTTGGGGATGTGCATGGCAGTACTTCTCATCCGGTGGACAGAACACTCTGCAGTAGTGCAGGATAGTAACAGTGAACTTGAAGAAGTAAAGATTTTGCCTTGCTTCTGAACTAAGTAGGCTTACTCCACTTGGCAGTATGCAAAGTAGATTGATGCTATCCTCCCTTTCTTCTGGTAGGGCAAAGTCCTTTCCCTCTCTGAAAAAGACTTTGATAAAGAAGTTGCTAAAGGAATCACCTTCATCAAGTTCTATGCTCCATGGTAAGCTTTCAGATAAGTAGTGATTTGCTTTTTACTTTCCTGTTGTTGTCTCCAGGCTAATTCAACACAGGCAGCCTTGGAAATAGAACAATCGTAAGCTCATTAGATGGTTGATCATATTTATGCAAAATTAAAAATCAGTTTTATCTGGGAGTAGTTGTTCCCTTGCTCTGTGCCACGTTTGAGACAAGATGATGTTGTTAGTGATGGACTCTTAACATGATTGTTATCAATTACTTTTAGCTATGTTTTACAAGCAGTGAAATGGAAGTGTTCTGTTCAGGTTTTCTATTTTGTTTTTAATTGGCATCTAGTACTAGTATGAATAATTGATTGTCCACAGTACAATACTGGTACCATATGTTGCAGGGTATTTAATAACTAATAGATTTTTGGGTTAGACTGAACTGATATGCTGGTCAGTTCACCAGCCAAATATTGTCAGCTTTGCTGATGCAGATACAAAGGTATATTATGTCTTTCATTAAAATGAGAAATAATACCCTATTTGCTGGCGTATAAGATGCACTTTTTTCCCTGAGAAATGCTGCTTGAAAAGTGTATCTTATATGCCTGCAAATAGTATTTGTCAGTGTATAAATGGGGTGTGTCTTACATGCTTGTGCATCTTATACACTGGCAAATACGGTACATTAAATTGCATGCAGGATTTAACAGTATTGCATGAGCATATCTCTTGTTTCTGATCCTTCTGGCTATGAGTTCAGCCATTGTTAACAGTCAAAATTCATTACCATTTTCAAAAACATTTTTTTTCAGTTTTTTAATAATGGTTAACAACTTAGCCACAGTCACAGCAGGTTCCTCTCTGGTACCTTAAAGATAAAATTTCTTAATTTATTATGACACAGGTTTAATCAAATCTGTGGCCTTATTTAACAAATCAGTCTCTCAGATATTTTTTAACCGACTGCTTTACTCTTAATTCCAAGAATTCGCATTGTGGTGTGCAGCTTCGTTATGTACCTGACTCTTCTGTTGCTGATGTGACCTTTAACAGAGTGTTATATGTCACAGAGCTGAAATTTCGTCTCATTGGTGACCCATTTTGTAGAGCACAAAACTGCAGAGTTATTTCAGTGATATACAGAGTTGAGGACGTGAATTTTAGGGATGGCAGAAGACCCTTATGAATTCCTCTCAGTTCTGATTGGTTAGAGATGCCATTTTCTTTTTTATTCCTTTGTTCCTCATCATTTGATTTGTACTCAGTATGAGGGTAAAGGCTTTTCACATCTGCCCAAATACTGCTGTGTTCTTACTCTCCACTGTTGACTTATTTCTCCTCTTACGGCTGATTCTATGCTGTCAGAACCTTCAGGTGTATCCCTTGCTCAGACAACAAACCACCAGTATTTTACTGAAAAAAAATAGATTCAAGGATGGCATCAAGGGAGGCCAGGGTGAGCACACACCACAGATTTGCATCTTTGCAGGGGCCCCCTTACAAGAACCCCTTGTTCTTGCTCTTAGTCTTTGCTGCTGCCACCTGTTTGTTCACCTGCTTGTCACTCCTGCCTAGAGACATGTGGTGGTGAAGAGAAAGAGCAGTAGATGTCCCTGCCTGCTGACTCACTGTCTCTTCACATGCCATGCAAGCAATTGAATTATGAGAATAAAACAGTGATGAGGAAAAAAAGGAACAAAGCTGGTGATATTCACAGTGCAAAGGTGGACTGAGAGGGAAGCCTATTGAAGGTGTTTTGCGCAAGGGTTCTCAACAACCTAGAACCACTGATTGAGTTAGATTCAAAAATGGGTCAACACCTTGAAATCAATGGTACTTCCTAATCATGATCTGATTCCATTTGAGTTTTCCTTTTAGTGTGTCTGAGCCTGCATTTAACCTGTTATGTTTGATGGACTTCAGTACAGTCAGCCCTCCACATTTGCAGGTTTCACTTTTGTGGATTTGATTATTCACAGATTATTTGCTGTCATCTCTGTTGTTTCCCTATGCCATTTTTAATAGGGATTGCAAGCCTTATGAGACTGAGAAATTGTGAACAAGGCTTGTAAGTTCCTATTAAAAATGGTGTGGGGCAAGAGTGGAGGTGGCAGTAAGCCCCACCAGCCAGCCACTTCTGCCTTGTGAAGGAACCCTGATGCCTGAAAGGAATTCACGGTGATTATACTTTTTGTGTGTTAAATATGGTTTGGGAGGGCCTACAGTTATTCACATTTTCCACTTTCACGGGGGTCGTATGCCTCTAACCCTAGCAAATGTGGAGGGATGACTGTAGTTGCTTTCTTCAATGGCATGTTGAAGGTAGCTATCAGAATTACCACTACAATGCAAAAGTTCAGTTTGTGTGGCTAGATCCAAGACACGTTTATCAAGTGATAATTATAGATGTTTGAAGCAGCCCAGAAACATGGACCGAGACCACCCAGTGACTTCAGAGTTAGGTAGAAAAATTGAATTGAATCTTCAGTTAACCCACTGAAACTATTTGGTTATTGGACTGGCTCCATCATGCTGCTCAACAGCTTGCATTTCAGATTATCTTGGACTTTGCATCTGCTTGGCTATGCTGTCGCAACACTCCTGCAATGCAACTCCTGGACTTTGGAGGAGGCTGCCACCACTTGTCCTTATATATTTCTTCTATAGAGCCTGATGTTGGGGTCTTGAGTCTAGTTAAAAAGTCATGTTTGCTTACATTTAAATAACATTAATCTTACTTAGTTCCAGATGAAAGTGATAGTTTGCGAAGGAAATAAGGTATCTGTGGAGTGCATTAAGCCCTTCTACAAACTTTAGAAGAGAGCTGCACTCTAAATATAGCTTCCATTGACTTCATTCTGAAAAGGGCACATCACAAGGATGCTAAATATCCATTCGTGAAGCTTGTGTTAAAGATATACTAAAGGCTGCCCAGCCAATCCACTTGCTTTGGCAAGAGATGTTTCCATGAAAAGCTTCAGTTTAGACTAATGTTTACTACACAAATAGCCATAATCCTATTTCTGGCTGCTTAAATTGTGTACACAATTATAGTTCATTGTATACAAATTGACCTTTTTCTCTTCCATGTCAACCATTTTATGTTTGGCTAAGTAACCACTAGTGTGCGGAGGTCTACTTTTGCCCTTTACTTTGTTTTAAGTAAATATTACCATTAAGCTGAATGACAAGTAGAGGCTTATCTCAATAGTTTTCAGAATCTTCTAATGTTATATCCTGCAATGCACGCTCTCTGTACATGTACATTTGTAGCCAGACTATTTAGAAGATACACCTTTTGTTTCTAAGGTGGAGACTGGATTTTTAACACTTATGATATACTGCCCTGAACCAAGCACTTTCAGTATAGATAAGTGCTACATATAGTAGCAATGGTAAAATCTACTGAAAATTAAGATGTGTTAAAATTCCATTAATCTAATGAAAGGTAGTTGGATATATACAGATTGCATTATGATTCAAAATTGTCATTTTGCTGACATCTGCTTCAGAATATATCTCAGTGGTATATTTATTCACCCAACACTTTCCAGGTTGATTTCAGGGCAACTTAAAGTGAACATGATCCAGCCAGAATTAAATATGATACTTAGCTTTTTTTGCAGCTGAATTCTCTGAACACTAAAGTGCCTAACTTTGACTGAATTGTATCCTGTAATGCTAATGGGATGTTGAGTGAGAAGTAAATCTGAATAAAGGACAATTCCAGATTCTATACCTAGGCAAAGGAAATTGGAACATAACATGGCATTTAATTTGGCAGACTTCTGAAATGGTCCTAACACTGTAGCCTGTTGAAGTTTAAGCAGATTTGGTTGTTTGCAAGTTCATTTGTCAGGCAGAGGGTTGAAGAGAAGAAATCAGTGTGAGGAACCTAGCTTTATAACTTTGTAACTTCACAAGTAACCTCAATCTTGCTAGGTTCACAAAGACAATGAGTTTTATTTCAGAACCTGGCAAAGGGCAGACCAGCTAACTGAGGAAGGAATCTTCTGTGGAAATAACTGCAACATTGGGACATGAGCACTTCATATTTGCTTTTGAAAAAAAGCAAAGTGATACTTCTAAAATAGAAAATCACTCTCTCTCTCATTTTTGGTTGAACTAGAAGAAGGAATTATGTACAATAGTGTATTTTAGTATATTTTAGGTTTTTCTTTGATATTTTGTATAAATAAAGAAAGCTTGCTTTTTAATTTTTTAAAATGTTTGTTTGTTTGTTTGTTTGCATTTAGATAAGGTCTCAGGCAAAGTTTGGAAATATTGCTTTTTTAACTGAATATTGCAACAGATTAATGCCTTCTTACCAACCCATTATCTTAAGTACACTGAGTCCAAGAAAAGTCACTTTTCCCTGCTGTATTCTGAAGCCATGTTTTAGTCTCTCTATCAGGAGTTGTATGTGTTTGCTTTTTGTACCGTTACTAGAACCACCAAATGGTTTTAGGTTTGTAGCTTTCAAGTGTTCAATGCTTAAATCAGCCTTTCCTAACTTGGGATGTTTTCAGATGAACTGGGTTCCCATGGCTAGGGATGATAGGATTCATAGTCTATATCTGGAAGGTACCAGACCTGGAGGCTACAGAAACCTGCTTTCTGTGCTGCATGATTTTTGGGTATGGTCAGTCCTTAATTCAGGTATCAAACCTAGACATATTTAAGGTTAGCTTTTCACCTCAACATGCAGTGGTCTCTCAGGAATTTCACTTGTCACTGATCCTGCTCCTGTGGAGAAAAAATGGGAAGAGAGAAAGGCCTTCTGGACTCCATAATGAATTTTCAGCAACTCTTAGGAAAGCCTTTTATGGCTTTTCAAAGCTCAATACAAGGTCAGGGAGAACTCTTATACTCTGCCAGGGCTGGAGGAAAGTAGAGACTCTCACTTCTCATCAAATGAAAGAGGTCTGTTCTGCCTGTGAGCTCCTACATGCATTTGTCAATTCCTGGGGTAGCAATACATATTTCTGCTTAAGATTTTAAAAAAAGCTATGTCAAAGAGATTTATTATTTTATATTTTATGGCAATTTCAAATAATTAGATCTCCTGTACAATATGATGAATTTTTCTGATTTTTTATACATCAAGAGTGGGGGTTTTTTTGGGGGGGGGGGCAGAGGGTGTAAATTTGTATTTGATGTTTTGTTATGAATATTATTACAGGATATGATGTGATATGACCTGTCAGTTCTAGTTTATATATTTTAAAATTTACTTGATTTAAAATCAAAACAGAAATAAAAACACTACATTGTTCCAGGTGTGGTCATTGCAAAAACCTGGCTCCTATCTGGGAAAACCTCTCAAAAAAGAATTTTCCAGTACCCATGGATGTCAAGATAGCAGAAGTAGACTGCACAACCGAACGCAATGTCTGCAATAGATTCTCTGTAAGTAAAGACAGTACACTACTTTCCACAAAATTTGTACTACATGTTGAAGTTTCTAGCATGTAGCTGTTAGTTTGCCTATTTAATTTCTGGCAGGATCATATAAAAAAGATTATGTAGGCTAGCATCTTGTTAATAAGTTACAACGTTGTATGCTTGCCTTATTGACGTTGCAGCTCATTCTTTTGGTATTCTGTAAGTTAGAATTTTGTTCCAACCAATCAGCAATCCTTTCTGTAAGATGTGTAGCACCCCCTCCCCAAACATGGGGATCAGCAATAATGCATCCACTTTTCCTCTGGCTGGACACACTGCTAGCAGGGACATTCCAGAAACCCTTGAAGTACCTGCTGGCACATGTTATAGTGCATCCAGCTATGGGAAAACTGCTGATCGGCTCACTCTCTGACAATCCAGAAATGGCCACAGTGAGGGAGCTGTACAGCTTACAAGGTGGGTTGGGAAGGGAGCATCAGGAAATGTACTTAAGCAGACATAGCTGTGTGAGACATATTCAACTTCCAATGCAAGATTTCAGCTATACACCATTTCCACACTACACTGTTATAGTGCTATTATTCCACTTTCAACATCCTGTGGAGGTTTAGATCCTGTGGCTTGTAGTTTACTGAGGCCAAAGAGCTCTCTGGCTGAGAATTCTAAATGCACCTCCCTAAACTGCAAACCCCAGGATTCCATAGGATATTGAAAGTGGAATAATAGCACTATGACAGTGACGTGCGGAAATGGTCATAGTCTCTACTTCACAGAAGGTGGTGAACAGCAGCGTATCACAATTAGGAGTATAAAAGCCATAGGCTGAGATTTAAATAGCCTCCACACACATGCAGGTTATACAAGGTTTTTTCCTGCCCTTCCACCCTGACTTTGAGGTTAGGGGTTTTAAGCAGAGGACTGCTTAAGAAATATGGGGAAATAGCTCAGAGCTCTTTGCATAGCCATCTCTTGGCCACAGCCTTGAATATATTTAATTCTTACCACATTTGCCTGGAAATCTTTTCCTGATTAAGCTCCAACCTGGCCTTGAGTGCTTTTCCTGGAACCTAAAAATAAAGGATTCCTCCATATGGATCTGGAGCACCCACCCCACTGTAGTACCCAGGTCTTGCTGTTGAAAGCTAAGTTTCATCTATTTACAATTGTGGCTGCACTGCTGTACCCAGTTTAGTCCATGGGACTCCTTTTACTAGGTACAAATATGACTATGCTGTTAAAATACAAATGCCAAGTATAGCAGCTTTTTTCTGATGAGCATGTATAAAAAAAAATTACTGTAAAAAACTTGATGGTGCTCTCTCAACTTGCCTTCTCTCTCTTCTTTTGAAGGTGCATGGCTACCCAACACTGATGCTGTTCCGTAGTGGAGAGAAGGTTAGCGAACACACTGGAGCCAGAGATCTTGAAACACTGCATAACTTTGTTCTCCGGCAAGCAAGGGATGAACTGTAAAAAAACCCTACCTGTCTGGATGCGGTTTCTCTAGCTGTGTCTGTCCAGTAAATAAGGGAGCTGAATCATGATAATGTCATCAGATTTCCATAGTGGTCACTGGGGAAATTGAATGTACTAGAGCGTGGTATGTTGTGTGCGTGTGTTTGTATTTCCTAAGCCCCTGCTCTGCTAACCATGAGGGAAGCATGCAACCAGCAGTCACTGTTCAGATTGGGAATGTTTTCAGTATTGGTTGCATTAATGAACTTCCACTATGATGAAAAAAATTAATGCTCTTTTGAGGACTAAAATAAGCAACATGTTAAAATAAGGGTCATGATAGATGCTTTCAGTACTGGGTACACAAGTTACAAACGTAGCTAATGCATACAGCTCCCAGAACTGCACATTATGACCTCAGTTTTGTTACACTGATGAATCACTAAATGTCTCTTTTTAAAAAATGTTAAAAGGAAGTTCAAAAGGAACGCTCACACACACACATACACTCACTCTAGGACTGTCCTGACCACTAATGAGGGATGCACAGTGAAAAGAAATGGTACTGTAATGTGTGCCTGCTCACTGTTGAACATGGTGTCTGTCAGTTGCTAACATCTGAAAAATACAGTCTTGTCATTAGACTTCTTTCTTGCAGACTCCATTTTCATTCATTATCAGATAGTGCTTTAAAATCTGACTTTAAAAAAACAAAAACAAAATTCCTTTTGGTCCCCTACTTAGCATAGCAACTAGGATCTGTTGCTTATCACTTAAGAAAACGTTTAAGAAAAAAGTAGACCCTTTGGAATAGTTTCCCTCTTAGGGAATATTTCCTCTTAGGGAGTATTCCAATAGTATAAACAAAGGAAATAAATTTACCTACAACATCTTTCTAGGCAGTCTCTTATTTTGAACAGTTTCTCTGCCTCCTGTCCCATTTCAAGTTTAGATATCACGAGAGATTGAATCAGAGCCAAAGAACTTATAGTGCAGATATTGCTAGAATGTTACATGACAGCAGCCAAACTAGATACTAAAAAGTGTACTAGTTTGTATGTAAACATTTATTGCCACTTACCTGGGGAGAAGTTGCAGGTCGTGTATACACAGGCCCAGTCTTCTCAATCTGACACCCCCCAGGTATGTGGAATTGCACTTCCTATAACTGGTGACGGCACCACTTCTTCAGGTTAACGGTTTGGGGAAGGCTGCATTTGTCTTTGGAGAGGTGCAACTAATTTTAGCCATGTCTGTAGTCTTACCTTTGTACTGTAGTTTATCCTTTCTAATACAAGCCATGGATTTGGTCCAGCACAAATTGGGGAGTGGGTACGGGGCGTGGGGGGGGGGTGAAAGATGGAATGTCTACGAAAGGGCTAATCACATATGGCAGATCTATCACATCAACACACATGTTTCTGCCTTAAAGGGATCCTTTATTCATGATGGCTTTTAAAAAACCTAACAAAGCACAATCTCATGAGTAGGCTGAGCTGTAACTCATGAGTTTCCTGTACAAAATCAAGTGGTACAATTGTTTACACAAGCAATTTCTGAATAAAATTATCATTTTTTTTACAAAAAAACCCTTTGGTCTTGTTACATAGTACATCAAAAATTAATATATCTGACAGTTGCAATAAATTATAATTTTAATTTATTTACAAAAGCCCTTTTAAAATGCAAAGTAGTCAAGGGGAAGTGCACTTTTCTGAAGTCTTGCCTCAAGACAGCTTTTTTCCATGTGGAGCCAGATCTTGGAAGTAAGCATCAAATTCATTTTATGAAAGAGGTAAGATATGCTATAAAATATAGACAAGTGCAAGGGGAGGTGTAATTGTATTTCTAACCTCCCATCCAATTAATGTTTATGAATGTATAATTGGACCAGCAGAACTGAGTACTCACAGAGCCCATCAATGAATGCAAAGAAGTTCTGCGTGCTCTTGCTGTCCCCCGCCTGGCCTTTTAATCTTGTATTGTTCAGAAATTCAGAATCACCTGGACCAGCTGGAGTCAAGCTATTAATACTCACGTTGGTCTATTTTATTTCCTGTTTTGAGAGGTCACAGAGACTTTTTAGTAAAGGAACATTAGCATAGTTCCAGAATCATCAGTTTTTAAACTGGTATCTTGACTATGTCTATTAGGGATTATATGCTTTACAGTGGTTTAGTCCAACAATACCTTTTTGCTGTTCATTAGAGGGGCCAGAATACGTGTGTGTGTGTGTGTGTATACATGTGCACTTAATAGTGATGGTGGCAGTACTTTAAGAAGTTGGATCAGAACTAGCAACGAGGTGCAGCTGTGAAATGTAAGCATAATAATTGCATTTAGAACAACTGCCCATCAGTCTGATGGACAATTTTATCTTTAGAACACCAGAAGATCTGCTAGCGTTACCATACACACTTTTGTGATACTCAGGCCATAGAGGGTACATTACAGTTAGTATTCGTTGCCAAAGAGCTGGGGTAAAAGCTTGACATGGTGAATGTGTTGCTTTCATTTCCAGGAGGAAACCTAAATGCAGCAGTTTGCTTAGTGTGGCACGCTGCATTTGCCTTAGTAATCAAAATCGTGACATACAGCTTGCAGGCCTTTAAAGCTAAGTAAGAATTGCTCAGTTTTGCCACATGTGGATGGACCCTTGCATTTCTGATCTCAGCACAAATTCCTTTTTCTTGTTGCCATCAACCAAGATGTAATTAACGCTTGCCTAAACTGAACTGCAGATCAAACAGTGTTTGGTTTGCTGCATTAACAGGATCCATGCTTTACAGTTTCTTCTGGCACAAGTAGAATTTGTAAGACCAAAAGGCCACCATTCTGCAGACACTTTACAAATTAACAGGTAGTGCTGGAGCTCCTTGCTTTTTTTTATTCCTCCTCAAGGCACAAATATTCTTCTAGAAGCATCAGATGTTCTTTCTGAGGCACAGGATGGAAATTGTTTAGTTTGATATTCAAGGTCTTTCTGTAGAAAATGTCTTGTCAGTGACACCCACAAGCTCTTACCACCATATTCCTGTATTTTTTCAAAATGACATTGGAATTGTCATCAAAATAAAGAACTGAGATTGCATTGAGTTTTGTAGGGGCGCAACATGGTTTAGGAACATTCTCTGGATTCATTAAATGAACCTGTTTAAAGAAAGAGACAAATTTATTTGTAGTTTCAGTCTAGGCTATATCTACTATATTTGATTCTGAGTTTCCTTTAAAAACTAGGGCAGTTTCTATAGAGTTCCTTTTCTTTATCCAGCATGCTGCAGATTACATATGCTTGGTGTAGTCCTGAGTTATGCCAGCATCTATACTTTTAGAGGTGTTGTGGCAGGAGATACCTTGTACCTTATTGTGGCAACACCTCTTTCCATGATAAGCAACAGTAGCCAGGAGGATTCCTACTTTCAGCACAGTCCCCTGGCCACTAATTGACTGTGAGGTGTATCTTGGCACATTTATGCAATTGGGGATGAAGGAGACTTACGGTAGGAGTGCATATACAGCTGAAACATGGCCAAGTGCACCTCTCCAGGCAAGCAGTGGTTGGGATCCCCAGGTGTGGACAGGACCACCTCCCCAACTGCTGTTTCGCAGACAGACAGCTATGAGCGTTGTCTACTCTCAAGTTCACAAGACCAAATGGTAATGTTGGGAGAATTACACTTTATCCTGTCTCATATTGCACCAGGAAAAAACAATGTGGAGAAGCGTCAGTCTCAAAAACCACTAGTGGTTATACTTCAAGGATGGAAGAAAGCACAGTGACTTGGTTCTGTCAATTACCCGCTGGGCCAAGGGTGGTTCTTTCTCTATTTCTTTGAAACCTCTACAAAAAACTGAAATACTCTTACAGGTGAAATACACAGTTTACAAGAACTACTCACCAAAGTTTGCACAATGGCATGGTTGGTGGCATTCATGTGAGCATTGAGCGGGAAAGAACATTCTCCATCGCAGTAGTTTGCTGCATAGCCCTTGGGTGCAATTATCCAGTCCTTAACAAAAACAAAGTAATTAGCTTTATGCATATCTGTTGTAATTAACAACACTTCAGTTTACCTCGTTATGTGTTGAGAGTGTGCCTATCAGAACCCTCTTTAGACTACAGATTATATTTTGCATAGCAAGGTCCTACTGTATGCTTTTGTTGACCCTGAAATACCATAATAAGCACATGTAAAATGGGTAGATTGGTCATTATAAAACTACAGCCACTTAAATTGGCAGAGGGGGAGTGATTCCCATGGCTATAGATGAATCATTCCAGACCCTCCTAGGCCATGTTGTTCTCATGTGTGCAACAGCCCTCTGCCATGTACCAAGAGGTCCATGTGGCCAACAGCTCATCCAAACTAGAACATACTCTTAAATGCCTATCTGAAATTTACTGTTATGGCAAACAGTTACATATTTAATCATTGTTCCATTGCATTCGGCATGTCTTTAGACCATGATGATGATTTAACCACCTTTTCAAAGATGCTTCAAGATTTTCACTTCTAATGTGCAATCAAGACTCAAAACAAATCAAGTTTGTGTACAAATCCACAGAAGCCTACCTGTTGAGTTTTCAGGACAGACTAAACTGGAGCAATTTAACCTACAAATCTATTGGCAGTTACTGACTGCAGCATTTAAAAAATGAAAATCATCTTTAACAATAGCTATATAGGGCTTTAAAAGCTATAAACCTCAAAGAATTATCTAGCATATCTCACAGAATGTTTATCATCACCGTGTAGCAGACCATACAACATACCTACACAAATATAACAGGTAAGATTCTTTATCACTAGATGCAATTACGGTGACAGAAGTCCACTGTCATAGTTAATGGTACCAACCCCTCTCCAAAAAGCTCACCATTTTAGCCTGGCAGTGACTCTGCCAAAAGGATTTTTAGATTGTTGCAGATCATGGTGCTGGGAAGTGACATCTGCAATGCTCTCCCAGTCATGGGGTGCATTGAGAACAGGGGCCCTTCTGCAACTGCTTGTCTCAATATATCCAGCAACTGGAAGAGTGCACCAGACATTTCTTCCTAGCACCCCAGCCACCAGCACTTAAGATATGCTTTGCCTGGAGAACCACCAAGCAGAATAAGTGGGTGGGGTGGGGGGGTTCATTCAGTCATTAACAACTATAAACATGAATCCCCAGCAATTAAGTCTGTAAGTCTTGATTAAGTCTTAAGTCCAGTTTACAATCTTGTAACTACAAGATGCTCACTGACATATAGATATATGTAACAGCAAAGAGTTTGAAGGGAGAACATCCCTCTTGGTGGGAGGAATCACTGTGGCAATGGTAGCAGATAAGGTAATGAAAGAAAAGAGAAATGGTTCTCATTCTTCTGAAAAAACCGCAAGTTAAACCTCAGTAATAAAAAGAAAGATAGGAGCAGAATCCAAGTCCAGAAAGCCTTAAAACTTGATCGACTAACAAACACCAGGAGCAGTATTTTTTTTAAAAAAAAAAAGCTGTCAAAATACAAAGCATCATGCATATTCTTACCAAAAAAAAATTGATAAAGCAAGAAGATAAAAGTGCGTGTTAGCATTTTGGACTGCACCCAACATACTAAAGAACTGGGTCCCTTATACCCAAAATAATTACAAGCTTAATTTGTTTTAAATTTTAACTAAACTGTTCTATGTTTTAATTCTATGTTTTTGTTGGATTTTGTTGTTAATATCTGGAATCCCACATCTTGAAGAGAAAGGAAATAACAAATAAATTAAAATAAATTCTTATATATCTTTGAGTGAATAGGTCATCAGTGGAAAGTCAATTAACTCCTTAGAGTCATCCTCCTTTCTTCATCCAGGGGGCTTGCTTTTGTAGCAGGATCCAGAATTCAGTGTGGTAAGAAGCAATCTATTTCAATATGCTGAGTGTTATTTTAGCAGTTATGTAAATGGAAGTAGAAATACTACATACCTGCCATCCCAAATCTTGGAAGCTGACATAAAGTTCATGCTTTCTGCAAGCTGTTTTTAGGTCACTGCTATTGTAATCTGTGAAGAAGTATACAGAGGAGAAAAAACACTATTAGAATTTATCATTACAAAATGTTAATGCCACAGTGTGCTCAGACACGGAGCTGAGAGCACCTTATGCAAAACAGCAAAATTTTGTATCAGTACCTGCCAATTTGAGGTCTGAATCTGCTGCTAGTCCTAACTGGAGTGGACTCATTAACCAATGGGATTTACCTATGTATTGACTTGAACTGATTGAGTAATGAGTTCCTACTGCAGTGGGAACTAACCAGCAGGATTCCAGCCTACATGTGTTTGATCCTGAATTACTTTTTAATAAAGCTTTGATGCCAGTTAATGGACAAGCTTAAATTTGCATACAGATAAAACATTTCAATTTACTCAAACTCTGGTAATCTGTAACTCTCACCACAACCTGGCCCAAGATATGAAACTAGAGTGCCTTAGGGCAATAGTCCCTCCAATCTAAAGCAGAAGAAATACTTCTTCTGAAGCAGAGATTAGCACTTAATACATTAGAATCAGAATAGGCTGATTTCAATAATCCTCATCTTTCTACTTTTATATTCTCTGAAACTCCTCTCCACCAAAAGTAAAGAAAAGTAGATATGCAATATTTACTGAAGCTAATTTCCTAAGATGACCATTCACCAGGATGCACAAATTCTTCTGTGGAACCCCACCTCATTATGTTTGAGTTTTGCCTGAACTTAGCTGATGTTAACTGATTGTGCAATTAGTAACAGTCCCCTTAATATAAAAGGAGTTCAGTCGAGTAGTATGACAAAATGTCAGGCTTGAGAATGTTAAGACGCATCTCAGATAGATGAAACAAAGTAACTAACCATAGCGTTTGGTACAAATGAATCAAAATCTTTTGGTGAAACCCACAGAATATAAGGGTTACAGATGACTTCCCAATGAGAACGTACGCCTTAACACCCGTAACACTCTAACATTTCTGGATGTTCTATGAGATTACCAATTTTAATACCATTAACACTCTAACATTTCTGAATGTCCTATGGGATTACCAGTTTGAACCACACAAATGTCATTTCTTTATTCTTTTTTTTTCACTGCTCCCTTCGGATGAACAATGTGTATTTTTGTTTATCTATTTTTCTTTTGTGCCTAACTAACTAGCTCTTGGGGCAGAATGCATCTAAAATAGCCTAGTTTCCAAGTGCAGTGGAGTTGACTTATTGAAGAGATGGACATCAGTAAAGTTCTGTGTGTGTGTGTGTGTGTGTGTGTGTACACGCGCATGCGTGTGTGTACATGCGCACATGCGCATGTGTGCCTTCCAGCTGCCTGTTGCCTTATGGTGATCCCATGAATTTCATTGGGCTGTCTTAGGCAAGAAAACTCAGAAGTGGTTTTGCCAGTTTCTTCCTTTGAAATATAGCCTACAGCACCTGGTATTGATTGGCAGTCTGTCAACCAAGTACTAACCAGGGCTGACCCCAGTCGTGTAGGGATGTGGGGGCGGGGGAGCGATTCACCCTGGGCAGCAATGTTTCTGGGGCATCCCAGCATGCCCTGGCCACGCCCTCAAATGCCCTGACCATGCCCCCACACACCACGGCCATGCCCCTCACGTCAAAGCCCCCCTCCCGGCCACCCCCCCAGACTCCAAGCTCCACCACTGGCTAACCCTGCTTAGATTGCAAGATAACGTGGGATCTGGTGCCTTTAGAGTAATTAGGCCCCTAGTAAAGTTCTGTACCTCTCCCAACATGTACATAAATGCATGACGTTGGGGGAGATACCACGGAGCAGTGGTGGAGCACACAATTGATATATAGAAGGGTTCAATCACTGGTATCTCCAGTTTTTACAGAGCTTCAGCCAGTAGCTGACGAAGATATCTAAAACACTCTGCCAGGCAGAGTATACAATACTGGGCTAGATAGAGAATAATGATACAGTATAAGCTATTTTCTGTGACATCACATTAATCCATTATCTGATTTACTTTAATATCCTGCAGGAACACAAATTCTGTTTCAATAAATCTCAATATTCATGAAAGCCTTGTGATCTTTTCTTGACTACTAATTTTAAGAGTCACATTTGAAATAGCAAATTAGGTATCGTCCTGAAGGTGAACTTAATTGTTTTGTTAAGTTCAAAGACTAAAAGTAGTATTGCTTTCTTTTCTTCTGTTATCAATTATGTTTTTAAAAAATAAAGATATTTGGGTAATCGGAAAAATGTCAAGGCAAAAGTGGTGACTCTGTATGCGGCTTTGAGTCATTAGCACAAGCCTTTACAGTTGTAAAAAGTTTGCTTGTAGTTAACTGCCTTAGACATCCTAACACAAGATGTCAGCCAAGTTACAGTTCTATAATAAAACCCGAAATTAGTACACACATTAAGTGAGCATCTTCTATGCCAATACTTTGCATAGAATAAGCAAACTAAATTGTACCATCAGATAATAAATTGCAAAAGCTTTGGGTGCATAAAGTTGGACTGAGACCATTATTTAGCTACTAGAACAAAATACTAATCATTTAGCTGACTTAAAGTATGCTTCTACTGTTCTGTCTGATGGACTGGCCCATGATACTTCGTCACCTTAGGAAAATATAAACCCACCCATTTACTCATTATAAGACAAGCACTAAATAGTATCAAGTGAAGCAGAATGTTACTTTTAAAAAATCATTTTTTGATGCTTGCAACATTTTTATTTGCTCCCCTTTACAACAGTGAGTTGGGCCTCAATTGCTGTTCTCTCAGCAAAAAGGGTTTTCCTTGATTCTGACTCTTACTATAGGAGGATATTTATTCAACAAAGGAGTTCCCAGGCTAACTGTGGCATGCCGTGGATGGCACACACAAGCATAATGAGGGGTTTAATTGCATTTGTACTTTCTTAGACCTTGCAGAAGAAGGTATTCTGTACCACCTTCCACAAGGCTTCCTCTCCTGGTGCACAACCACAGCCAGGGAGCTGCCAGGAAGAGCTTTCTTTCCCCAGCTGTTGATAAGCTGGGGCATAGCACTCTAGATCATTCCAGCTGCTCTTGAGCACTGACAGAGGAAGGACTTGATCCTCCTTCCTTCCTTTTGGGCACTCTGGAAGAAGCAACCAGATAGAGGGAGGCCTACCATAAACATGCTGGTGGAGACTCACACTCTTGCCAGCATAACGTTGACCTCTGTGTGTATTCTGCAAAAATTAATGCAGAACCTTGTTCTTTCCAAGATGAGAGCTTGAAAAAGTTACTCTATAAGACTGCAATTCCCAGAATCCCCCAATGGCCAGGCTGGGTGGGGGATTCTGGGAGATGTGGTCCAACAGAGTTTCTCCTCAAGAAATTTACATGAGCAAAGCCTCATTTGACTCCTAGGCTGGCCCTGTAAACATTGACAGTTAATCTGAACACACTACTCCTGCTAAATGGGTAATATTATTAAACAATTATTACTGAACAAAGAAAAATGGTGCAGCTTTTTTTATTGTTGTTGTTTAAAAGTACAGGAAACTGTCGATCTTGAGAAAGAGAGAGAAAGATAGATAGAAAAAAGGAAAAAGAAAAGGAATGATAAAACAAAAGAAGAGCTTACTGGAAAAGGAGGCTGCAATCTAAGCAAAGTAGCAACATTTTCACAGAGAAAATGCTAACAACATAATTCAGCAAAGGGAAGTTTCAGGAAAAGTTGGCTCGGTGGACAAAGACCCAATATGGCATAAAACAGCTCTTCATATTGCATATTCTCATATTTCACAGCATGTGTCAGACTCATATAGAGGATAACAACATAACTCATTCCACTCTAAAATACCTACTAATATGTGTGGGTACTTCAGACAAAACAGAAATTTCAACTGACGTTTATACTTAAAAACGTAAATTGTTACTTCTAATTACTAAAGATTTAATCCTATGCACGCTCGCCAGGAAGTAAAGACAGTAGACATTAATTCAAAATTTACGTGCACAGGATTATGCTGCCCAGAACACAGAACTGCAGCAGAATCCAGGTTTGCGGAAGTCTGTGACATGGCATAAGGAGCCATAATTCAGTAGGTTGGCCAGTGGTAGCGTTGCCATACATCCTCCATTTCCTGAGCATGTTCTCTTCTTGAGAGATAACATTTTTCTCTGGGAGGGCTTTTTAAAATGTCAGGGTTTCCTTACCAGGTCCCTGCAACCTGTGAAACTCAAAAAGGAGCAACCTTTATCATTATTGCAAATATATGGGACAAAAGGAAGCTCCACATAGAGAATATCCTATCACTAGGGATGGCCAAGATTATAGCCTATGAATTTAACGTCATCGTTTGTGGAGAGAGGTGAGAGGGGGAAAGAAGAAGGGTGGTAAACCTGGCCTGGTGAGGAAGAAGCTATTGTGTGATATGGAGTAGTTGTGGGCATCTTCCCTCTCTCCTTAAATACCTAGATGTTTACCTCCCCTTCCTTTTTTCCTTTCACAAGACCCTCCATCCTCTGTCCCTTTTGCCATCCATAGCTCTTCTGTTTTGGTCCCCTTGAGTCTTCCCTACTGCAGGACTGTTGTGGGAACTTAAAGTGTTGGAGTGGTCAATGAGAAGGCATAAAAGATGAGCCTCTAATCGCAGGTTGTGTTGGAATATTGTCTAGGTAACCAGATCAATTGTTGGTACTACTAGACATTTCTAAATAATAAATTAAAATTGTTGTTATGTCATACAGTGAAAGCTAGAAATATTTTTTACACAGTTATTACAGTTATATCGTAGGGTATTTGAAATGAGTATTATCATCATGATTGGTGGTTTGAAATAGTCAATTGGTTAATGAGTCCTCTTTTGTGCTTTCCATGGTATGGTCGCGCTATCTAATGAGAAAGGCTTATGGAAGGCACCAGATTGAGGAAGGCTAATTTAGGCTTCATCAACTACAAAGAGGCTAGCAGCTTCTCTGTAAGACTTTTAAAATTATCACTACTTATTATGGGATGGAAATGGTTATCAGAAGCTAATTAGGAAAAAGCTCCAGCAAAGCAGTTCTCCCCTCTCGAACAATAAGCTCTATGTTCCAGCAATCTCTTCTCCTACACAGCTTTTAAAGATGTAAGGCCCCTGTCCTTTTCTCTGGATCGGTCAATGCAAACTCTCTGTGCACGCCAGCAGAAAACTGCAGTGACGTCACACAGGAAACCAGATTTTTCATCAAGACCCTACATCAGGGTTCAGCAGCATAAATATCAGCATGTGGAGTTATGCCTTGATTGTACTACTCAACCCTTGTGTCAAATAGCAACACTACAGAACTGGATGTACAACTACATCCACACGTGCAATGGCAGTACATGACAATTCCACTTCTGCGGTCTTGAACTGACTGTAGACATTCCATGTCCGACAAAAATGTCCAGCTGCTTCGTAAGGGAACTTAATGCATATGTGAGACATCAACAGGATTCTGATCAAGAAGTCCCATAAGGTGCTATTTTACTTTACTTTGGTGACAAGGCAGAAAGAAGAAAAACAGAATGTAATCCCAGGAGAAATGAGGTAAGAATTAAAAGCAAATCACACTTGTAAAGTGTAAGGGAAGTGATAAACCAAAAACAGTGCAAGTATTTTATTTTCACATGGTACAACAGGCATGTTAAGAGATTACCTGTGATACTGGATACCCTGGAAACATCTTGAGGCTGGGTGGAGCGGTTTCGACTCTGTTCCCTGCGTCTGCTGGAGGCTGACCGAGCAGTTCGAACATGAACCTCACTCACTTTGAAAAAAGCCACCATGAAAGGCTGTTTGTCATAAGGGCCATCTCGACCTATTAGTCCTGCTTCTCTAGGGTTTATACTGAGACCTATAAATTAAACCAAAAAAAAAAGTGGTGTGTCATATAAAGAGCACAGTGTTTCTGAATAGCTCTTTTGAGCAACACAGCCGCTCTCCTACAAGTTAACAGTCTGCTGCCCTGCTTAGTTTTTCTCCCCACTCACCCATTCCCCCCTCTTCTACCTTTAGTATTATGAAATAAAGTAATACGTTGGGAAAAGGCAAAAACTTTGCTTCATTAAAGTTTCTAAGGTCATGTAAGCACAGTTGCTGTAAGAAGTGCCTTTATAGGCTGATTGCAGGAAAAGAATTAAAAATCTAATGAGGAAAAATTATATTAGGGCCAAACGCATCCCATATTTTATACAATTCTGTGTCCTGTGCAAATATTACAAACTGATAAAATATACAAATTCTCTTCTATTTCACACACTTGTTCTTATCTTGCATAATTTATTCTGAAATGTTTGCTATTTTGCATTTATTTTACTCTTTTCTGCTATTACTATAAATTGATGTTGCTAATTGCCATCAAGTTGACTTTGATTTATGGCAATCCTATGAAGGAGATACCTCCAGGTCACCCTCTCATCTACAACCCTGCTCAGGTCTTGCAAACACTGTGGTTGTGGTTTCCTAGATAGAGTCAATCCATCTGTAATGTGGCCTCTTTCCTTACTGTCTTCTCTACCTTACCATGCATAGATTAATATTAATATCCTGCCTTTATTCCAGGCCAGGACTCAATGCAGCTTATAAAAGTTAAACAGATAAAGCTAAAAGAATTTACATAATTATATTTTTAATTTTTGTATTAACTTATCAATAACATGAAAAGCAATTGAAAGCCTAACTATTAAAAATAAAAACAACAAATATAAACAGCACAGCACATGAAGTGCCCTTTACCCTGAGCAGTCAGCTCCCCAAGGCCTTCTAAAATTTAGAAAAAAAAAAACTATAAAGGCTAGCAAAGAGGAAGCCACCCTAACCCAGAGCTTTCTAAATTGCATGTTGTGATACGTTAGTGTGTTGCCTGCAGTGTGTAGGTGTGTCTTGCAAACGTAACAGGTGGAGGGCTTGCCTCTTCCGCCACTGCTGCAGGCCAGGGCCAAATAAAGGGCCTGCCTCTGCCGCTGCCATGGCCTAAGGAAGACCCTGGGGAGGGCAGTGGCGGCAGCAGGCCAGGCTTGGGTGGAGGGGATGCCTTTCCCGCCACTGCCGCAGCTGCCCCAGGCTGAGGAAGACGCTGGTGAGGGCAGTGAGCCAGGCTTGGGTGGAGATGCTGTCTCTTCTGCTGCTGCTGTTGCAGCCCTGAGCCAAGGAAGACCTCGATGAGGGCGGTGGCAGGCCAGGCTCAGGTGGAGGGACTGCCTCCACTTACTAAATTACTTACTGACTTACTGTATCACAAAATGATGAATGTCTAAAAAAGCATGTCACCAACATGAAAAGTTTGGAAAGCTCCGCCCTAACCTCTCTAGGAAAGGAATTTCAGAGCCTTGGCACAGCCACTGAGAAGGCCCTCTCCCATGTTCTCACCAGATGTAACAGTGAGGGAGGTGGGACAGTGTGAAAAACCTCTTCTAAAGATCTCAGGATATAACCTGGCTTATGTAGCAATGGAGATATGTAAGAAGCCAAGTAGGGAAATCTTGCTCACACTCCCTTTCTCTCTCCCTGGACCTTGGAAGTCATTGGCAATCAGAGTAGATTATATTGGGCTAGATTATGGTGGGTAAGTTTGGCCTACCCAATGGCTGTGGACTGCAACTCTCATATTCCCTCTGGTTATGCTGGCTAGGGCCAATGGGTATTATAGGGACAAAACAGTTGAAGAGCTACTGCTGCCAACTCCTGGGCTGGATCGAGCAATGACCTAACTCTATAAAGAGGAGTTTCATATGTTCTGTTCCTATCAGGAGCAAATGCCATCACTCCCAGTTCAAGCAGAATGATATTCTGCCAGCCTCTGTGGCTCCAGTGGCTCCAAAAGATCTATGGTCTATGGTAAAAAGGGGGGAGGGATAGACAAACCAAGAATTTGCAGTAACAAAGCAGAAGTTCAAGTGATACAAAAAAGCCAGACAGAGACTAGGATATCACACACACTGGGGAAGCACCTCCCCCAGTATCTCAGAAGATGCTTTCACAGCCCCATATATGCTGGTTATTTAATAACTATTTTGAAAAAAGCACTTGCAGTGAGTGCTTTGACAAAGAAAAAAAGGGAAAAGGGGAAAGTAGTTATAAAGATTCTACAAGACTCTTCTTTTCCCTTTCCTCCCTGCTCTCTCTTTTTTAAAATAAATATTCAAAAGTCAGGCATTCCCAGTATTTTGTGGCCTCCAACACAGGACAACCAGCAGACGGAGCAGCTTTCAATCTCTGTTTGGATCCAGAGCCCAACCAGCACATCCCAGCTGTGCTTTTGGCTACATTACCCACAGAATCACATCACAGCTGAATGCTATAAACACAGCTTCCAATTAATGACTAGGTCATTGGCCAGATGTTTAAAGTATGTTGGCCTGTTACCTACCGTCCCTGGTCACCACGCTCATCTGGAGTCCCAAGTTACGCTGAGGGTTTATCACCCACATGTTACTGGTGGCAGTGATGTCAAACTCTAACCAGCCTTCTTCTGAGGCCCACACTGCTCTGGTGTCCAGCATAAACAGGTCTGACTCTCTGAAGAAGAAAAACAAAAGCAGCAGCAGCTTAAGAGCCTGAAGAGTATTGCACTATTATTCTGGTCCAAGTTTCCTGTTTGCTTTCATGGCTTCAGTACTTCTAGGAGGCAATGTTAAAAAACACTTTTTGTTGCCTGTCATTGTAATTTCATCATGAGCTTGACTCCTAATTTAACAAGGGCAGAAACCATTATCTATGCTTATATGATAAGTTTTATTCACATTTCCACAAACCTATTTGGTTAACAGAAATCAAACTTCAAATGTTTAACTGTCACAAGACAAAGCTCTGAATAGATAGATAGATAGATAGATAGATAGATAGATAGATAGATAGATAAAGACGGCAGTAACATGGGCTATAGCGGCAAACATTGAAGTGCAGCTACTCATCATAACAGTTCCCACAGACACATACCCAAGCAAAACTGAAAAATACAGTTTTTCATCTCCACATGGTACAGGTCTTTCATACAGTTAAAGAGCCATCACTGCCTATTCAAAACCACACCGTCCCAAAATACATTGTCTTATAGTAGGAGTATCTCACAGTATCTTGTTGCCTGGAAACTTCAACCCTAGCTACTTGACAGTATTGCAGGTTAGCTCAGAGCGAACAGGGGGACTTGGGAAGGGGTTGCGCAATATCATCAGCTCTGCTTTAAAAAAAACAAAACAAAACTGGCACTTCAATCATTCCAGCACCATCACATGCACAAAATTGTGTGTGTGCATATGCACACACATGCATGCACATGCTGATGCACATATCATGTATGTGTACGTGCATTTTCTGTATTACACAACAGGAAATGAATGTCTGCTGAAAGGACTGCTGGAGTGGCAGCTAAACCAACCCGTGCCTGTGATGTCCCAGAGACTGGGAAAAGGCTCTCTTTTTTCTTTTTCCTCAATGCACTTCCAGACAGCAGCTTGTTTAACTTTACCCTACAGACATCAGTGAAGGTGCTGATCTTCTCCTTCATCTGCACATTCCAGTCTTCTGGTTCACATTAGAATATAACAGATCCTGAGAAATCATTTTTGTGAAGATTAATAGTTATTGTTCGGTTGTCCTCCTTAGTATGTGTACAACAAGCATTTGGAAAAACTGAACTAAAACTAGACACATGAAACCCCAGGGAGAAAAAGGTCTGCTTCTCCCCACCCTGAAGCCTTATTTTTCATTCAGAAAAATGGAAAAATATGGATTATGGAGTATTTTCTTATAGAATAATAAATAAAATGTTTAACACAAGATGTTCACATGTTTATTTCTACCACATTATTTCTAAAATAACTCTGTAGCAGAGAGGATTTCACAAAAGACTATGTTCAGTAGGGCTACTCAAAGCAGTAGTCCACAAATCAATGTGTGAGTCATTGGCTGCCAGAGCATGGTGAGTTTCTAGGAAAAGAAAAATAGCTGTAGCCAGGGGGCACAAGTATGGTACTAGTCCTTGGCATTTTAGAAGAAAAAAAAATGCAGGTCCTGCACATCGGTATCCTGAGAAGTACTATAATACATCACCTTGACACTTGTATCACCACGTTCTGCCACACATGTAGAGCAGACCTTGATCTTGACCCTGGTGGTGCAGTGGTTAAATGCCAGTATTTCGGCCACAAGGTTGTAAGTTCGATCCTGCTGGGCTCCAGGTTGACTCAGGCTTCCATCCTTCTACAGGTCAGTAAAATGAGTACCTAGCTTGTTGGGAGCAACTAGCTAACACATTGTAAACTGCTTAGAGAGCATTTTTAGCTGATAAGCAGTACAGAAATACACATGTTATTGATATTGCTATTGCAATACTGTTACAAGGGTTCCAGATAGCAACAAAGGGGGTACAATATCACTAGGCAGGATTCAATAGAGATCTGATCTACTAATGGAACTGTATCTGTAAGCAGCCCTCAAATGGTGATGGCTGTTGCTCCCATGTAAGTGATGTTGAGAATCCACTCCAGGCTAGCTTCAAAGGAAATATCCAAGGTGCTACACTTAAGAATACCATTGCACACCTCGTACTGCTTTTGAAAAACATGAATTAAAACCTGGAGTGCATTCACCACCCCACTAATATGGGAGGCACCAGTCAGTGGGAAGGGGAGAATCTTCACCAGTTCCTCCTCCCTCTGCAGCCAACAGTCTCACATCCCACACTGTCTGGATCGTTGCTGTTGTATGTCTTCAAATCATTTTCTGACTTATGGTGGCCCTAAGACAAACCTATCACAAGATTTTCTTGGCAGAATTTATTGAGAAGGGGCTTGCTTCTGAGGCTGAGAGAGTATGATTTAGCCAAGGTCACTCAGTAAGCTTCCATGACTGGATGGGAATTCAAAACCTGGTCTCCCGCTGTCCTAATTCAAAATTCAAACCACTACATGACACTGTCTGTTTGGAACGGCCCTCAAACCTCTGGCACAGATTTTAAGGGCCCAAATAGATTTTAGAGAGAGGAAGGCATAGGAAACTACAAGAGAAGTGGAGAAAATGGTGAAAATCATCTCCTCTCATATTCCATCAGTAAAAAAACTCTGTTGGATGAAAAAAAATTTCCATGGGTGGGAGACGCCCTACTATCCAAAAGATGAAGAATCTAAGTACAAAACACTGGGTATAATCCATCAGACGCTGGTCCCAGGCAAACCACAGTCAACTATAAAGAGAGGATGAACAAGAGTTTAACTTGTTAGAGTACACATAAGGGTCCTAATCTAGAGAAAGTGGGAAGCACTAAGGGTTGCATTCTTGTCCTAAATGGACCAACTGACCAACTAGAGGTTTTGGTTTTCTAATATTAATTCAGACAAAATATGACTTTCCTTGCTCATTTACTTAATATTGAAAATTGGAGAGATTAAATTAACATTTTAAATATTGATGGAGATGACTCATAGAAATCTTCACACAGCAAAGTCAGTTGTACACTTCAAACAACCTTTCAGTTCTGGCTATTTGCAGCTCAAAACTCCACCACTTAAGCCACAAGAGCAGCTGGTGTTTATTTACCGAATGACTGAATGCTCTGGCTTTTCAAGTCAGGTGCAGCTACACACTCTCTCAGCTGGGTTCCAAACAGCAAATAAAGTCCCTTAGAGACTCTCAGTAAACTCAGAGTTCTTAATCATACTGAACTGACGCTCCATAATCCTGATTCAAGTGACATAAAAGTTCTATAGAGTATTCTCAAAACAGCAAATACAAATTCCCCATAGACATATGCTTGCTTGTTCACATTGTGATCCCAATGGCTACAAGAATCAACTGAACCACACATACTCTAACTGATTCAGCTGTTTTTTGATATGGATTGCAACACACAGCTCTTTTCATAACTGATTTCTACCCCTCATTATGACTTTGCTTCTCCTTCTTCATCCCTTTCCATAACTGAGAAAAATGTCCTCTTACTCAGATACTGAAAACAACTGAAGTGGCATTTAAACAGATGAATATTTCCCCAAACTGGGATGTATAACAAGATACTTGCTTACTCTACCCTCTATAGAGATCAGAAGAAATTCATTCAGTTCTCATTTTAATATCTAATTCACATTTCTTGCCCTGAAACAATTCACAAACAAAATGCAGATATTCTTCATACATTTTTCTGAATGTCATGATGTGCTTCCCTGACCAAAAGGCATGTTGAAAATATGAAGAAAGGGTGAATAAAATGGTCATATTCAATGAAATACTCTAAAATGCATTATATGAAGGAAAGCTGCTTGCAAAAAAAAATGGACATGTTGGGGAAAATGTATACAAAAATTTGTATTTTAGGAACATCAAAATCCATTTGTATTTTGTGACAGCTTGAAAAGCTTGAAAAAAACACACAAACTGATTTGGAATAGGAACAGAATGAAATTAAGACAGGAAATAACAAGTAACTGAAAAAGATCAAAACTGGCAGGTTTCTCAATCCTTAGGTCTATGGGATCACATTTTGCAAACTTTGCCTATAAAGAGAATATGGAAATAAAGCCCAGTGGCACAAAGCACAATGACCAGATGAATATCATGTGTATACAAACACAGTAACTGGCTGATTTGCCTATCCTGTTTTCTGTGATTAAAAGTCTACACGAAATTGTCTTTCACTCCACTTTTTGCACAGAGGGGTGACATCTGGTTTGACCACAGTTCACGTGAAAAGGATCCAGGAGTCTTAGAAGTCAGCAGTGTGACATGGCAGCTAAAAAAGCCAACGTGATTCTATGCTGCATCAACAGGAGTATAGTGCCTAGGTCAAGTCAGGGAAGTGATAGCACCACTTTATTCTGCTTTGGTCAGACTCTACCTGGAACACTGTGTCCAGTTCTGGGCACCACAGTTCAAGAAGGATATTGACCAGCTGAAACATGTCCAGAGAAGGGCAACTAAAATGGTAAAAAGCCTGGAAACGATGCCCTATGAGAGTGGCTTAGGGAGGTGGGTATGTTTAGCCTGGAGAAGAGATGGTTAAGAGGAGACATAATAACCATGTTTAAATATTTGAAGGGATGTCATACAGAGAATGGAGCAGGCCTGTTTTCTGCTGCTCCAGAGACCAGGACACAAAACAATGGCTTCAAACTTCAGGAAAAAAATGATTCCATCTAACTATTAGGAAGAATTTTCTGATGGAAAGAGGAGTTTTACAGTGGAATGCCCTGCCTGGGACTGTGGTGGAGTCTCCTTTTTCGGAGATTTTTAAACAGAGGTTGGATGGCCATCTGTCAGGAATGCTTTGATGGTGTATTCCTGAATAGCAGAGGGTTGGACTAGATGCCCCTTGTGGTCTCTTCCAACTCTACGATTCTATGATTCTACTATCAGGTATTATATTGCAGAAAGACAGTAAATGGGTAGACCTTACAGTAGTAAATTTGTAACCAAAAGAAATTCTCCCAGTCCCCAGAGACTTTCAAAGACAGTTTGCACGCTGACATGGTGGACAAGACATTACCCACCATTGTTCTATGTGCAAAAGCCATCTGGAGGGGTATTTTGTTCTCACCGAGACACTGATGTGGAGACAGCATTCCTCATAGCACCTGAGGGAAGCAAGGGGATCAAAGCTGGCAAAATGGCATACGCAACTCTCTCTTTCCACATCTTGCCATTGTACCCCAGAACCTTTGCAGCTACCTTATCCTTCTAACTTATAGTCCCTTATTCCGCTCACCTCTTGCCTTAATAGTGCCCAGTACTGTTTCACTATTGGGAAGAGAAACATATTAACCAAGAAACACTAAAAATATGGGGAGATGTCACAACACAGCAGTACAGACTAGACTTTATGTGCTGGAAATCTTAGGTACAGCTATCAGCAGGCCTGTTACTGTGTATTGTGTCTGTGAATAAAAGCCCTTCAGAGAGCCACATATCATAAAAGAAGCATATAATTGCTGTAAAAACACACATACATATAATTTATTACATGTATATTTCATCCCTCCTCTAAGGAGCATCCTCCCCATACCATCAAATTTCCTCACAGCAACCTTATAAGGTAGGTTAGGGTGAAGGAATGTCATCTATGGAGCGTCAGGGTTGAGTAGGTAATTGAAGTGGGTCTCCTCAGTTCTAGTCTATCATTTTAACCACTACACCACATTGGCTCTAATTAAAAAGTCCTAGAGAGTAGCCTGTAACCAAGTAGGCAATGCTGAGCTATACAGATGAATAGTTTTTGCCTCGGTACAAGACTGTTGCATGTGTATATCTGTACGCACACAATTTTTACTCTTCAGTTAACCTCTGTAAGAGGAAATAAAGTCAGCAAACAAATGATCTAGAGAGAAGTGCCCAGTTTACCTACGCAACACAGATGGCTTACAGAGAAATAATTTATTTCTAGAATTTCTGCCCCACATTTCTTGCCCACAAGGCTCTCAAGAAAGGAGCGTTAGCTTCAGCTTTTCAAAGAAGCGTGTTCATTTGCTACCTTATAAATATCAACTCCAGCTGCTATTCTTAACCGATACATCCTGACCATATATTTAGAACATTTGCACAGCAAGTACATTGCAACTGATTACAACATTTCCTATGTAATCTAACATTCCTTTCAATAAAATCTCTCTCTAACACTCAACAGAAAAAGCCTAATCTTTAGAATTCATTCCAGCTATTTATCTCAGCACTGATTGCATTATAAAGATTTATGTAATCAGTAAAATAGCTGCTGGTTTTGCTACTATAGTTAGAAAAAGTGCCAGACTAAAATAAATTTTCCTCTCTTCCTTAAGCATACATCATAGGATGGAATACTGCCACAGCAAAACATCAGAGCTAAAAAAAGCTATATTTTAAGTGTGTGTGTGTGTGTGTGTGTGTGTGTGTCTTCTTTCCTACACTCTCTGTCCAACCCTTCAGTTGTTGTTATTTTCCAACCAGAAAAATATATTGCTTTTAATGCAGTGATCATAAACAGAGCACTTTCTTTCAAACCATCCCATTTTAAACATGGATCCTCATATTTTAATTATGGTTCTCAGGACCAAGGTTTTTGGCCAGTCTTCAAAGTGCTTAACGGGACTGTTACGTATCAAGTGCCATTTACTGAGCCATTAATTATCCTAACTCACTAAAAACTTTCCTCATGCTGAATTTTGCTTTGTTTTGTTTACTATTCTTCAATGACATGTTGACATAACTGTCTAGACTCTACATAGTGGTAATCTCTGGAAACAGAAGTTGCAGGAGTGTTTACGGACACCTACACTACGATTTCATATATAATTACCATATAGATTAATATTCTCCCTGATGTGCATAAAATCTTTAATCTGCTGGATTTTTATTTTTTATTTTTGTTCTCCCATCTACTTCAGTGCCTCCTTCCCCCAATCAAAAGCTCCATCTGGGAAAATCTTTATTTATTTAAATTGATATTTATAATTTGCACAGGCTCCAAGGCATCTTACATGTATATCTAATAACATACACTTTGGGTTCAATATGGAAGAAAAAGAGGATATAAATTAAAGAAAGAAACAAACAAAGAAAGAAAGAAAGAAAGAAAGAAAGAAAGAAAGAAAGAAAGAAAGAAAGAAAGAAAAGCTGATAGCAGCTGAACACAGGGATCAACTGACCATGAGCAAAGGCCTCACCCTCAAATAGTGAATATATGAGGGTATCATACTTACTCCTGTCCTCCCATCTACATACAACCTGTGTTCCCATTCAAACAGCCCAGTCAGTGTATCTGTGGTTAACTGGTTAAATAGGCAGGAACAGATGAAGTTGTTTTCTAACAAGTGAGACAATTTAGACCACAGGTTCATCTAGCCCAGTGCTGTCAATATCAGACAAATTAAGAATTATGGTGAGAGAAGCAATTAATCAATGAGGTTCCCCATACCAGGATTTCTCCACACTTTCCAGCTCTACCTGAAGATGCCAAGGATTGAATTAGGGACTTTTTATGCAAAGCACGGCAGACTACCACTGAGCTGCAGTCCTCCTTTATAGGAAGGATGAGAAAAAACAGCAACATCACTATTACATCCCCTAGGGATGTTAACAGACACCTGAAGAGGGGAAGAATGACATGAACTTGACATATGTTGATAGAATTTTCTTCCCACTGCAGTTTTCAAAGGCAATTTAAGACTTATTCTATGAAAAAAAAATGTTATTAAGACCCAAGTATGGATAAAATAGGGCTTTAGGGCCAATGCAGCCCTTCAAGACTGTTTTTGCAGGCAATAATTTCCTCCACAATGCCCTTTTGAGGCAAAAAAATGGGAATGACTTGCTTCTCCAGGAACCTTTTACTGAGCCTTTAGATCAGTCCCTCTCTCTCTCTCTTTCTCTCTCACACACACAGTATTTGACATGAAAATTACTATTCCTTACAAGAAAAGACAAGTCTTCCATTACATGGAAAAAATAAAGGCAGATGTAGTATGCTTACAAGAAACAAGAATCAGAGATAAAGATAACAAATACTTAAAAAATTCGAAATTTGGGAAAAGTTATTTTTCAGCGTCCCAAAAGAAAAAAAAAGGTGTGGCATTGTACGTTAATCAGAAATTCCCATCTGAAATGAAATTTCAAGACAAGCAAGGTCATTATGTGGGAGTAGAGGTGCAACTCCAAGAACTTAAGATGCTGTAAATAGGAATATATTCTCCGAGAGAAGAAAAAAGTAAATTTTATCAAAAATTGCAACAAGAACTATTGAATTACATCAACGAAACAAACCAAGACAATTTTTTGATGCTAGGAGACATGAATGGGGTGATGGATCCTAAGAAAGGCAGATCACTAAACAAACCCTATAAGAAACTGCACAGAAAACTCCCACAATCTTTTTTCAAGTTAATTGATCTGATGGCATTACAAGATGTTTGGAGAATAAAACACGGAGAATCAAAAGGGTATACTTTTCATTCAGATACCCACAAGTCGATGTCTAGGATCGATATATTTCTTATATCGAAATGCTTACAAAATAAGGTCAAAAATATGGAGGTTCTCCCAAAGGTGCTATCAGATCACAATCCAATTCAATTGGAGATTAAAACCTTAAAGAGAAATTTGAGATGGAGACTTAATGATTACCTATTTCAAAATGAATATTACTTTGATAAGATAAGAGAGGCCACGAAAAATTATTTTAAAGAAAACATGACAGACGACCTAAAAATGAAGACAATCCGGGACGCTAGCAAAGCTGTGTTACGAGGTCAATTTATTAAATGGGGTTCAGAATTCAAGAAGAAAAGACAAGAAAAGTATCAAGAAATTATGGAAAAAATAAAACAACGAGAAGAAAAATTAAGGTTAAACCCATCGGACAAAAAAATAAGAATAGAGTTGAAAATTCTTCAAGAACAGATCAAAGCAGAACACCAACTAGAATTAAGTAAGAAACTGAAGAGAATCAAACAGAGATCCTTTGAACAGGCCAACAAACTGGGGAAGTGGTTGGCTTTTAATTTAAGGAAAGAAAGAGAAAAGAGACTCATTATGGAAGTAAATACAGGGAAAAAGACAACCACAGATCAAGAGGAAATAAAATAAACATTTTATAGGTATTATAAAGAAGTTTTTAGTATAAAAGAGAAAGGAAAGACACAAAAGAAGATAATGGAATATCTGGGGAAACAAGACATTCCAAAAATAACAGAAGAACAAAAGAAAACGTTAAATGCTAAAATAACAATGATGGAAATAATGGAAGCAATAAAAAAATTGAACGCTACAAAAGCGCCGGGCCCGGGTGGGTTCTCTGCAATATATTACAAGAAACTACAAGATGATTTGATACCACCCATGTTAAAAATGTACAATGAAATCATAAAAGACAGGAAACCGAATTCATGGAATGAAGCAAATATAGCACTAATCCCAAAAGAAGGTAAAAATGTGAAAGAACCAGGGAACCACCGACCGATCTCCATACTCAACATTGACTATAAAATATTCATAAACATATTAGCAGAAAGAGTAAAAAGAATACTACAAGAGTTAATACAGGATGATCAAAATGGGTTTCTACCAAAAAGACAAATTTGGAATAATATTAGAACGATACTGAATGTAATAGAGCATTATGAAAAAAATAATGAGAAGAAACTAGCACTGATCTTCATTGATGCTGAGAAAGCATTTGATAATTTGAGATGGGACTTCATGTTACAAGTGCTGATTAAAATGGACTTTGGAAATATATTCACGGGCTGGATTAGAGAAATATATAAAGATCAAATGGCCTCCTTAATAATTAATGGGGGGAAAACTAAACAATTCCAAATTAAGAAAAGCACGAGACAAGGATGCCCATTGTCCCCACTCTTATTTATAACAATGCTGGAAGTATTAATCAGGGCTATAAAGAAAGATTCAGAAATAAAAGGATGTAAAGTGAAGACATATGAATACAAATTGAAAGCATATGCTGATGATTTGGTGATCATTATGGAAGAACCAATTTCAAGCATAGATAAACTATTAGAGAAACTGAATCAATTTGGAGAAGTGACAGGATTTAAGATTAACAGAGAGAAAATAAAAATCTTGACAAAGAATATAAGACCAGAGGAAGAAAAAGAATTGATTCAGATAACAGGATTTAAATCAGAGAAGAAAGTTAGGTACTTGGGGATTTGGATATCAAAGAGAAATAATGAGTTATTTGAAAACAATTATAAAACAACATGGAAGGAAATCATGAAATCTATAAACAATTGGAGTACTTTACAATTATCATTGTTGGGGAGTTATTGCAGCTATAAAAATGAACATTTTACCTAAATTAAACTTTCTTTTTCAAAATATACCTATTATTACAAATGAAAAGTCTTTTAAAGAATGGCAGAAGGAGCTATCTAAATTTATTTGGGAGAAGAAAAGACCAAGGATTAAGTGGAAAATTCTTACGGAGAAAAAAGAGAAAGGAGGCTTTGGATTACCAGAAAACATACTACCAAGCTAACAGTTTGACATGGGTCAAAGAATGGTTGACACTTCAAGATGAAAAACTACTAAATTTGGAAGGCTCTGGTATACGCATGGGTTGGCATGCCTATGTGTGGTATAACAAAGCAAAGCTAGATAAAGAATTCTTAAATCATTCTCTAAGGAAAGCACTGTTATCATCCTGGCAAAAATTCAAGAAGAAATTTTACGGAAAAATTCCACAATGGATTTCCCCACATGAAGCATTATTTGGCAGATGGAAAGGCCTACAGGAAAATTGGATACGGTACAAAGACATAATAATAGAAGAAAGGAAACAGGAATATAAGATGAAAACAAGAGAAAATTTGGAAAATGAAGGATTTAAATGTCATTGGTTATTGTACAGACAAAAGAAAGATTTAATACGGATAAAAAATTGGAAGGGTTTGAACCCGTGGTAAAAGAAACTCTATTTGAAAAAATCACGTTCGAGTCCCAGAAACAGATGATATCTAAGCTGTATAAATTGCTCATAGAAAGAGAACTAGAAACAGAACAAATTAAAGTGACAATGATTAGACGGGCACAAAATATAGGACATGAGATACATTTAGAACACTGGGAAAAAAGCTGGATAGAGATGTAAAAGTTTACAGCTGCACAAAACTTGAAGGAGAATTACTTAAAGATGCTATACAGATGGCACCTGGACCCAGTAAAATTAAACAAAATATACAAAACAAAAGAAAGCAACTGTTGGAAATGTAGTAAAGATAACGGAACCTATTTTCATGTTTGGTGGACATGTGATAAAGCAAAAAAATTTTGGAAAAAAATTCAACAGAGAATGTCAAAGATGTTACAAATAAGTATCCCACTAATACCAGAAATATTTCTTCTGAATATAATACAGAAAATAGACAGAGAAAAAAGCAAAAAAATTTGGCGAATAATCTTATATATGGTTACAGCTGCAAGAAAAAAATATTTGCAAAAATGTGAAAAAACAAGCAAATTCCCCAAATAGAGGAATGGACTGTTAAATTGATGGAATTCAGAGAAATGGACAGATTAACTATGATGATACAAGGAAGAAATCAAAGTCAAAATGAGGATGAATGGAATCAAATAGAAGAGTATATATTTAAACATGAAATAAGTAAAGAAGAAAAGTGAATTAAGGCTCTCAAGGGTAAAGACAGAGACAAATGAAGAAGAGAAACGACAAGAACAGATACGGCTGACAAAATAACGAACGTTAATCAGCAAAATTCAAACAAAACAATAAAATAAATAGGGGGAGAATCTCATGAGGGATAGTAAAGAAGAGAAACTTAAGAGACTCAAGAAATAATTGGAACTAGGTGAAGTTAGGAGGTAGGAAAACGACAATAAGAATGTATAAAATAGACAGAGATGGTAAGATAGAAAAGAAGTAATAATAGAGAAGAGAATGATACAAATAACAGAAACAATAGACGGTGTGTATAACAAAATATACTACTGGTATAGGGGAACAAAATGTAAAAATGTACATATAGATTGTGTTTCGTAAGATAACAGCACAAGTAGATTTGTATTAGGCGATATTTCATTTATTGAGGGATGATAAAATAAAAAATAATAAAAAAAAGAAAATTACTATTCCTTATTTCACTAAAATTACAGATATTGAAAAAAGGAACTAATTACAAATTACATTACAAACACAACACTGAGCGAAACAAGTTCTCCATGTTGTAAAAGCCTAACTTCCAAACTGTACTCTTTCCAAATTTCTTTCCTTCTATATTTCACTTTCAGTTTCACTGGGGAAAGTTATTATTGGTACAATTCAAAGGAAAGATCATGACCTCTGAAATGCTCAAGAGAAGGCTTCCTCTTGGTTCTATCACTTTCACAGGCATGTTGGGCAAGGGAGAGAGACTTTTTGGTAGCTACTCCCACCCTCCGGGTCACTGAGAGCAGGTTTGGGCCCTGGTAAAAAAAAAATTTCAGAACCCCAAGCTGTTTGCCAGTAGCAGATCTTGCTGTGAGGCAGGGGCCACCTGATTGGGATTGTGGGTTGACCAGCCAGGTAACCACCTCTGGACTAGATTAGTGGCTTTGAGCTGAGTAAGAAAGGGTTTCTTGGCTGTATATGAAGAGGAGGGATCTGAGGATGAGGCTCCTCTCTCTCTGGGACTTCCTGTGAGCCAAGAAGACACTCCGTAGACCAGCTGCCTAGGACTCCTCCTAGTAGTCACACACTGGCAGCGTGAAAAGTGACTGGGTGGGTAGACAGAACAAGTGGTAAAACAAGGTGGCTGTTTGGTGCAGGGAGAATGGGGACAGCCAAGAGCCACCAGGAGCCTGGGTCAGATGGAGGCAAGGGGACCTTTCTTCCTTTGCTCCCATGGTCAGGCTGCTTCATCCACCAGCAATTGTGAGCCCCTGGCTAAAGATCTTCTCACAGGATTTCAAATTTTGTGAATCATTATTCTTTGTTTGAAAGTCACCAATTTTACAGCAGATGTCACAGAAAAATAATGACATTGCTGAGAAAGACACAACCATAAGCAACATAACCACGTCCGCAGGCCTGCTTCTGGATAACCAGGCCTTAGCAATTTGCATTGGCTTCCCTTGCTCGTGGTGGTACTGACTAGGCTCTTGGGAACCCAATTCCATGAGAGGCTAAGCTGGCCCCTTCTATGCTCTCCTTCTGCTGACCGTCAAAGATGTATTTAGACAGAAATTTTAGCCATCTCTCTGATCATCTTCTGCCAGTGCTTTGTGGTTTTTAATACATTTGTTGTTTGGGCTGTATAAGAGAGGTTGGAAAAGTAGGGGAATAAGTCTGAATTAACAAGTCATTTATACTTTAGCGATTTAATTCTTCACTAAGTTTCTTTTTAAAGGCAACAACCAGTAATTTCAGCTATTTTCTTTCAGCTGCAAGAAAGTTTTCTAAAACCAAGAAGTTTCTGCAGGCTATTCACAATTCAGGACTTATCCTGCACAACATTCACATGTAGTTGTTTTGCAAAAAAAAGCAAACAAAACAGCATTTTCTGCACAGGAAAGAGTATTTTGTGCATGGAAAATAATATTTCAATGCAGAAATATTTATTACTGTGCAGAAAATGCTGCTTTTTATGCAATCCAATCAACCATCAACACAGAACAAATCCCCAACTGTAGAAAAGGGTACCTGATCCCATGGGCTAGAATGGTTCTCTTCATTTTGGAAAGAATTGTGAAAAATCTCTGGGGAGTAGTAGTGGAGGCTGCAGGGGATATCTTTGGTGAGAAGAGAAGCAATGTAAATGTCTGATTAGGACTTAGGCCTTTAGCAGATTCTCAATTGTGCTTTTTCAGAAAAGCAGTCATGGACACACCTCAGACAAACTTGAGCCAAATATTACATGAGTCAGTGCAAGAAGTCTCATAAAAGCTCACTTGTCATAGTTCTCTGATATAGAAACTCTGTGATTGCAAACTATAAGTTTTTGAAGAACGCACATGAAGCCATAAGCCTCCAACAAACAATGTCACCTAAAGGGGAAAATAGATTAAAAATAAACATCTTATCTAAACTTGACTACAAAGTAACAAGAAGAAGGTAAAAGACAAAAGGAGTCAATTGTACAACAACCAGTATCTCAGAATACAGATCTGGAGGTGCTAACGCTGTGGCAAAAGAAGCAGAAGGGATGATGTGGTGAAAGTGTGCATGAGGAGAAAGATGTGGACTTACCACCAATAGTCTCAGCTATGGTGAAGTTTCCAAGAGGCAAATTTGCACACACAGAGATCCATATGTAAGACACATAGACACCACAAAAAAGAACTTGCGTTTGCCTGAACAATCAGATTCTGTAGCTTCGCTACTGTTTGCTACTAAGGTGAGGATTTTACAGGGAGAATAAAATCCTGGGCAGCTGGTGAATGAATTCCTGAGGCAATTTAAGCTATTCCACTCAGTGATCTGTATTATTGAGTTCAAGGTTACAGTAAAACCACAGAACAAAACCACTGTCATGACCTCCTCTTAAGTTTAAAGAAAGATACCTTTCTGCACAGAATGTGTGAGCCTCTTGTGATCAATGCCTAGATTACCCTGAACCAAGCATGAGAAATGGTTATCGTATTTTTACCAGCTACTTTTATTAAAAAGAACTATCACTGTTACCCATTATTTAGGTAAGACAATGTGTTGCTCACATATTCCTAACACATTTTATTACATTTTTGTTGTTATTGTTGTTGGTATTAAAAATGACCCTAAAATAGGAGTGGGCAAATGCAATAGGTTCAGGGATCAGTCTTCTAATCCAAGGCCCTGTGCCTCAGAAGGGACTGATAGTCCACATCTGGTTTTGTAAAAGGTTTTTTTTTTTTATGTTAAACAGTGCTGGGGGGTGGAGGGGAAATCTCTGCAATCTACTTAGGGTTGCCAGATCTCTAGGTCTGACCCTGAATCTCCAGTTTTCATGAGTCATCTCCATGGGAGATGGACTCCATTCCAGACAGGAGCGAAGGACTATGTGTAAATGTCCAGCTCAGCTGGCAGAGCGGCAGCTTGCAACAATTTGCAAACCTCTTTTGATTTGGTGCTGCAACAAACTTTCCAGGGGCTCTATGCACTTACTTAGGCCATTTCTGCAGGACGGCGCCCTCCCAGCATGGGGCTGCAAGAGGAGCAGGACTACAATGACACGTGCATGATGTTGCTGCGGTCCCGGCCTTCTCATGTCCCCAGCCAGCACGATTGTGGGGTATATCATTGACGGGAAGACTCTGTCATTGGCCCCCGATCACGCGAGGCTGTTGTCACTGCCAGCCATGCAGAAGGGCTGGAAGCAAGATCATGTGCTTCCTTCCCCACTGCAGCATGGGAAGAAGGCCGGCCGCAGTGCAGAAGGAAGGGGTGTGTCCCTCGTGTTCCCTTCTGCAAGCAGCAGGCCAGGTGTGGAGGGAAGCACTGGGGACACGATCCCATCCTGGCAAAGGCACTTCTGGGGTTGCGACAGGAAGACGTGGGAGAGTGTCTTCATGCAGAAATGGCCTCAGTTAGCTTCCTTCTTCCCTCCCAGTCATCTAACATGTTTCTTCCAAGCTCTGACTCAGGGACATAACAGGGTTTCCTTTTCCCTCACTACTCAGCTATTTCCTTTTCCCTGTTAATGGCCCTTTTCGCATGGCATTTTTGAAGCGAAAGGGTCCCTTGAGCGTCGCGTAAATGTGAGGAGCGGTCTGCACAACGCACTCACATTTACTCGACACTCAAGGGCCTGACGCGGACCACGCACGCACCTTTTCATTTTCGGCTCAAAGCCGAAAATGCTGCGCAGTTGCACATCGCTCTGGGGCCTCGCGTGCACTTACCTGCCGTGCGAAGCCTCCTGAGCCACACCAGTCCTGCTTCCTGCCCCAGTACAGCCTCTAACTCCCAGGCTGCACTGTGGAAGGAAGGGGCGGGGCGCTCGCGCGAGGAGGAAGCAGCTGCAGAGCCGAAGCAGCAGGGACGCGGCAGCGTTCCTCCCAAGCCTTCTCAAGCGAGAACCCCACCCCAGCAGCGCAAAAAGGTAAGGTGCGAAAAGGGCCAATCTCTCTCTCTCTCTCTCCTAACCCATCCATATTTTGCATTTGCAAACATGGAGCTGAACCCTTACACAAATTCCAATCAGGAGAACACAGGTATGTTTCCTGGTATGTATATCCTTAAATATGACTACATCAAAATAACTTGGTGATGGTGTAATTCTGCCATAACAAATTGGAAGAAGCAGTCTTGTGCATGCTACAAAATATATCTGAGTTACAGCTCACCATATCATGGAAAAGAAGTTTTAATTTATTGAATGGGCTCAGCAGGTGTATAGTGGAATCCTCACTGCACTGACATTGGTGCATTCACAAGAACAAGCTGAAACAAATATTTAATCACTTCAATATGCCTGTGAGGATCATTCTTAGTCAACAAGTGTCTGTTCTCTGCTACACGACTAAGGTATGTGTATTAAATCAGTGAATAAACAGTACCACAGAATGTTATGGTTTCAACTCAGATGGTTCCACTTGAAATAAGGTTAAATGTTACCATCATTTTCTTTTACCAGGTTACTGCCTTCACAAACAATTGTAGAAAAGCTGTGTTATTTTTCTCAAAGGGATGCTAAGGTTGGCCAGAAACTTGACCTATCTTACAAGAATATCATTAATCTTTTCATTACGTTTTACTAACAACTTCAGTGGGTTTTGTAATGATAAAATGTGGTGTGCAACGACAAAATGATTTAAAGCCAATACCACAACCTTCCCCAGAAGACTCCTTTTTGAGAAAGAAAAAAGAGAGAGAAAGGAAAAGGGCCCATTCCAGCTATTCATTAAGGTTTCTTTTCTAACCTTCTTTGCGTTTAAAGCGGGAAAAGTGTGCCAAAATCACATTAAATTGGAAAACAGTTATTTCATCTGTTCCACAAGTATGATTTTCACTTTTGTAGTACAAGAACATTCCCTTATGGCATATTTCTACATTAAGATATCAATCTGAATGATGCTACATTCAAAAGCTCTAGTGAGGCATGCATTCAACTAACATAACTATAGTACAACATTTCCCTTTCTAATTTGCCACATACATGCCCTTACAAGGTAATTATAACAAGGCCAATCTTTGGGCGATGAGGTCCAAGTTTTATGTAAAAATTCCACTTATTTGGCTACTTCCTTCAGTCTTCTAGAACCAAGCTGCCAGAACTTCATATGTCCCTCCACCTACTGCACTGAAGACCCTGCTACTAAACTCCTTCTGTGCTGGGCTTTGTGAAATATTTTCCTTCTTCCTTTCATGGGATTATACACAATCCCCTCCACATACTAAATGTATGAGGGTGTTAGGATGCTGCATGGAATAGCCCTACTCACTAGTGTGGACATGCAGTATCCAAGAAATAGCAGAGATTATCATTATAGAAGCAGTGCATGGGAATGAAAGTGGGTAGCAGTGGCCCAAGCATGTCAGAGGCTGAACCAGACCACCAGCTCCAAATGCATGCCCGTACTGAACCTCTCAGTGGCATCCTGTTAGGCATCCTGTTAACCCAACACTTGCATATATCTGTCTTTGATCACTGCTGACGTCAGTAATCCCTCTCTCATTCCTTGCAGCAACTCTCCCAGCCAGATATATCCTCCATAGCCAGAAGTGAAATGATTACATCAGTCACTGAGCCCTCTAGAAGACTGCAGTGGATATCTATGGCTGATGCCATTGCTTCATGTCTGGACATGGGGACATAGCCAAGTGATTCCCCCCTTGCTTTCTTCCAGGTGCAATGAGGATCCTTCCTTGTTTTACAATCATAATATAACTTAATTGTGCCTTAGTTATTGCTAAAATCAATTCATCACAAATACAGTATTATTTGTAAGTAGGCATTTCCAAGCTTTACCTTTTCCTGCATAATAAACTAAGAAGCCAGTCTTTGTTTGAAAAACATCAGTTCTTAATTTTCCATCATCCCATTTAAGCTATTTTCCTCAAGTATCTGCCTGTTTCTTGAAACCCCCTCCATAAGGAAGCTGACATTCTCTGCCCCACCCATGGCTCCCTTTGTGCCAGCATGCTTAGTCCAATGATGTGTTTTCAGCACCACTGGACCAAGATAATAAAGACTTTCCTTTCCATCCACAGAGATAATGCAACCCAGATTTACACACATACACACATACATAATATCCTTCTCTCTTTTTTTTCTTTAGTGAAAGCTAAATTCTTCCCAAAATGGACAAAATTTCTGAGAAAAGGTAGGAACTGTTAAGCACAAAATCTGGTTGTCTGCTCAGTTCTCCCTTGGTGGCTCCGAGAAGGAGGTTTTATTATTGCTCTTCAATAGCAGATTTGGGGCGGAAAGCCACTCTGATTCAGATAGGAAGGACAGTGGTAACAAGTAAACCTCAAAGCAATATTTAACAAGTGGTCTCTCTCACTCACAACAGTATATGAACACATTCCACTCCTTTTGCTCTTTAAAGGACAAATTAGTAAACAACAATAAAAGTCTTTGGAAGAAGCATGATGTAACTTCATTTACGGGTCTCTTGTGCCTTCAGGGTGTAAAGTCTTCCACTGATGTGGTTACCTTATTGTTGAGCAAAATCTATAAACTGAAGGAGGCTTTCGAGCTATCTTTAAAAATGGCACAGAGTGGTCTGATAGATGTTTGAATGATTCAACTTCAGACTGCATGTTCAAAGTCATATTTCTGAATGTTTCCCAACTTGGAAGCTCCTTATGTTAAGCAAACTAACACATCAGGAAATGGGACATGCTAAATGTAGTCTTCAATTATCTGCTTTTCTATACTAGGGCACTGTTTGTATGGGAGGCTGTATTCAACAAATTGAGTATTCATGAAACCTATATAGATAAATAATCTACAGCTGAACAATCTCTGTTCGATTCAACAGCAGGGTTCTTCTAGACTAGTAATCATTTAGAACTATCTCATCAAAAGTTCAGAAACATGACATCTTTCTTCAGATTACTTGTCTCAAAGTAAATGATGACAAGGTGGTATTTTAACTAAAAGACAGCTGTTCACTTTTGGCTTGTATGGAACAGTTGCTGGAACTCAATGTCTTAACAATTTTGCTGGCTTGCTTTTTTTTTCTTTTTTAAAAAAGTTTGTACTTCTCTTCTATTGAGCCTTAAAAGTCTGTTCCCAATAGGAAAAGAAAACAATATATTCCAAATGAATCATCAACACAAAAGAAGCAAAAATTAAGAAAAATAGCCACAGTCAGCCACAGTTTTTGCAGAGGTTTTCATTTTAAATTGAATGAAGAACAGTAAATAACAATTTTTTTAAGCAAATTCATATCTAAATTATTCAAGTTATCTACAGAGAAATAAAGATAAAAAGAAGTGCCATGCTTGCATGTTCGTATATGTGTTTATATTATGATTTTCCTGGATACAGTTGCTAGTGTATGGCTCAAGAACAAGTTCCTAAGGTAAGATTCTGGCACTGTTGAAATGAATAGCAGACTTCCCGTTGGCATCAGAAGAACTGAAGTTTTTTTCCTCAAGCTGAGGAGAATATAAAATGTACCTATGTTGAACTTGAGACCAAAGCTAAGCACACATGTGAGATCTCACAACCTGAGTTTATTAATTTGATCATAAGATTATTTTGTTTTAGCCTCACTACTGCAATTTGTCCATCTTAATACTATAATCTTTGAGTGTTTTCTTTAAAAGCTAACAGCTGTTTAATCCCACAAAATTAAGAAAAACAAACAAAAAATGTTGTAATGGTGCTTGGAATACCTACACAGAGAGGGCTCCATTTGACACATCTTGTGCAAGTATCAGATGACAGAATCTGGGCTTCTATGCCTTTTTAGCTTGCCAAAAAAGAGAAAAGGGTCTGCAGAAGCAGGCATCAAATCAGTCACTAATCAGAGACGTTCTGAAGGACAGCCAGATGCAGGGCATGTACTAGAAAAGTTTTGTGGAGTGTTACTTTTTTTTTCTAAATGTGAACCGAGGAAAACACATGGGAATTTTCCCCTTAAAAATCCTTTATATACCCATGATTAGATATTATCACAGCACACTAACATGAATCACATATACAAGCACATCATTGCAGTCACTGTACTCACAGCCCCATACACAGAACACCTTAATTTTCAAGTCCCCTGTCCTCAGTTACTCCAGAATGTATCCATGCCATTCATTTGCTCATTATACAGAAATCTCTTCTACTTACCAGTCTTCTCAGGTGCAAACATAATATTTCCTACAATACCTATCATTTATCCTAAAGCAGCGTAATTGACGCAGCATGTTACCTTCTTGCAAGATGCCTGACGTATTTTCTTTTCTTCCCCACATGTAGTATTTTTACAAATATTGAAGAATATTTGCCTTGAAATACTCAAAAATTTCACTCTCAACTACCCAAGGCTCTTATGACGTTGTTCATACACTACCTAATTTTAACTTCTGCTTGTTTAGGCAAATGAAAGTGAAGTTAAAACTTCGCTGTTAGCATTAAAGAAAGAGCTATAGATACATTACATTGCTATTCCTAGGCCATTTCCCCACGACACTGTTATAGTGCTATTATTCCACTTTCAACATCCTATGAAATCCTGGTTTTGCAGTTTAGGGAGGGGCATTTAAAATTCCCAGCCAAAGAGCTCTTTGGCCTCAGTAAACTACAAACCCCAGAATTCCACAGGTTGTTGAAAGTGCAATAATAGCACTATAACAGTGTAGTGCAGAAATGGCCTTAGTACTACAGCACTAGATCTACTTAAATATATGTATCAGGTTCCTCCCAATCATAGTCCCTTGAAATTATATTTTTTGATAGCATTTAGAAATGACTTCTTTATAGCAGATACCCAAGCCAACATATGTGTACAATATAATAATAAAACAACATGCCAGTTAAACAAAATTGACAGTAAGAAAATGACAAAGTCAAGTAGATTAAAGATCAAATCTAAGGCTTGAAAGAAAACTAAATGCTGTCTTTTGATATAGATTTTAATAATGAAATACCTGCTTTATGAAAAGTGGGAAGATTGGTACATGAAATATTTGTCTTTTAATCAAGCATACATAAACCATACATTTTATTTTTTTTAAAAAAGACATCACGTTGCAACTCTTTGGAGCAACACTCTGGATATAGTTATGTTACTCTCAGTCAAACTCAACTAATAATTCAATGAAAAAAAATTGACCTGTGCTGTGACATAGCCTCTGGAGATTTATCAAAATCCAAGGCAGGAGACATCCTTCAGGAAACACTGTAAGACCTGCACTGTGAGATCTCCTAATTTGCAATTATTTCTGGTAACTATTTATAGTTTGGATTTTAGCCAGGATGAGGTTGGAATTTTAGATAGGTGTTGGTGTCTTTTTTATCTTTGATAGCTGTGAGAAGGAACGTATCAAAAAGCTTAGCAGTGCAATCTAATATATGTCTTCTAAGAAGTAAGGCCCATTGAGTTCAATAGGGTTCACTCCCATGTAAGTATATGTAAGATAATAGCTTAGAAAATGTAAATACTTATGTAAATACTCGTACAGTAAATACACAGAACCAGGTTCTAGCACCAGGTCATCCAAATTATACATGGTTATTAACTCAACTATTTCACTTCAGATTCTCATTAACACACACAGGCTCCCTCTGGGGAGACTGGGTTTCACAAAATTACCAGTGAAAAGCACAAACCTGTTCTGATGTTCCTGCAAGACTTGATAGATGCTAATCAGAAAGGTTTGATTTTTAAATCCTCCAAAGACACAGTCCTTGTAGATTCGGAACTCAGCAGCAGTAACAGTCTCTCCCTCTGGAATCTGAGACAAATTAAACTTGAACTCCTTGTGGTGTCGATGATAAGGCGTGAATTCCTTGTCATATTCAACTGAAAAAAGAATATGAGTTTTAGTTTACCTGTAGTTTTTCACAGTTCCCATCCTATATTTCTAGAGAACATTGCAAAAAGTACCTTAAAAACTGTTTCATATATTTTAAATTAATAAGCAAGAAAGAAACAGTCCCTAAAGCAGGACTCAGGAGAAACCTTTTTTAAAAAAAAAATCTAACGGCAATTAGTGTTTTTTGTTTGTTTTTGTTGATAGAAACAAAAATAATATTTGTTACACAGGAGAGTGAGTTGGCTTTTTTCTAAAAAACTTGGATATGAGGTATATGGAAATCCCAGGCAGTCTGCATAAAATCTCGGAAGGACCAATCTAAATGCTAACTACTTTATTTTATTATTTAAAAAAATATTTTACTTTAAAAGAATAGTCTTACATTACTTAGTGCTATTTAGTGTTACTTTAGTTAAAAATTAACTTCCTGAACTATGCATTTTCTGCAGTATTAAGGTAGCTCATTATGTTACTCATTTGTAATAAATTAATTTGGTCAGGGGCTGTGTGAGACTAGGAAGATGTGTTGCTTCTTACTTTGTGGGAGCTGCCTGAAGTTCCCCCAACCCCTGTTTTTAAACTTTAAACTGCACAACAGCTTAAACTTGTCCTACCACTTCAAACTAATGGGAGAGCAACATAACATGTGAGTGACAGGCACTTGCACAGAGAAATGCAAAGCTACAGGCACATGGAGAAAGTGTGCTTAATAGCCAGCAATCTCCTGTGTCATGTCACTCCTTACTTTAAAGGTATCAAACAAGCAGTAGGGTTCTGCGATGTTTTGCAGTGCAAGACCCTTGTATAGAAGTTTAAAACCAGGAATAAAAATATCCTCTGGCCACCTCATCAAATAATTTCAGAGGCAATACTTCCTTCAAGATCCCCCCCTGCAAAAAAACCTGTAGAAATTGTTATTTAAAAGAATGTCATTATACCCTGTTAGCTCCTTCCAAAATGATGAGTCACACAGATAATGATTGTTACCTTAATGCAGGGGTGGGGAACTAAAGGGAGTCTAGGGGCTATTTTTCTGCCCCTGGAACCTTCCAGAGGCCACAAAACTGCCACAAATGTCCCCTCTCCCAGATCCAGCTAAGATATAGTTGGAAATCCACTTTTGGTTTTGAAGAACAGGAGGGTTCTTTAATGTTAAATATTGCTGGGGGAGGTGGGGGGCTTTTAAAAAGAAGATTCACAGCTCCTGGAAGTTTCCAGGAGAAGCAATTCAATCTCCATGATGCCAGGAGAAGAGTGGTTTGGGACTCTGAAGGGGTCAAGGGCTATAAAAACAGCTGTGGGAGCCTTACTCACACCTCCCTTAATGCATTATTTCCAAGCTATGACAACATGCTGACTAGACCTAGGCCTGTTTATGTATCAGAGACAGAGCTATCTTAGGCATATCAGAACAAAATATAATTTCCATATATCCTGACATTTCATTCAGTGTTAACTATAAAACTGGCAAGTCAGCCCAAAACATTAAGCAAGACAATGAGCTGGTTTTCATGGAATGTGAAATGATGGTTTAGGGCAAGCCTGAATGAGCCCAAGAAAAGCCTTTCCCATATATGTGGCCAGGAAGAACAAGAGTTCAGTTTCATTTTGAATGAATCCTGAGTTATTCTTTTATTCTCACTGGGGACCTAGAATTAGAATAAACTTTGTCCATTTTCTAAACAGGTCAACTTCAACCCAGTAGTTCAAAAGACGGCTTATTAAACTAACAAAATTTATTTTAAACCGGCATGTCTAGTTCAAACACTAAATCTAAGCCATGAACCAGTAAAAGCGACACTAAACTTTATCAAAGTTGGACAATCAAAAACTATCATTCTGCTACTCTTTAGAAAAAACACAATCTTGTGAAAACACTAGAAGGTTGGGCTCCCCTCTTCAAGAGGTGCTTCTTGGGCTATTTGTTAAGGGTGTGCTCAGGTGCCCAGCCGAGGGAGCGACGGTCCACAGCCGCACTGTCAGAGAGGTCAAGAGATTCCTGCCTTATTCCGATATCACATAATACTGTAAACTGCTATCCACAAAACTGTGGCCTGTTAATCCAGCTGAGTGCCTGCCTTCCTTTTTCTCCTCCACTTGGTTTGAGCTCAGCTGTGTGGGTGCAAAGGCTCACTGCCAGGTTTTTAATCCAACGTTGACATGCATGTCATTATATAAAAAGAAAAATAACTTTAGGAGATTTACTAAAATAAATCCCACTGTATTGCTGGACTTCCCCGTGCCACTACAATCATAGGTTCCCCTTCTTGCTGCCTGAGAAGGCCTCCAGTGCCCAATGAAGAAACAAAAAGGATGGCTTTGTAGAATGATCCCCAAGGCCAGCTCAAGGAATCAAGCAAAGCTGCAAATGGTGCTTCCCGATACCCAGCAGTCAACATACACAAGAGTAGCTATCTCAGGAACACACACACACACACACACACACATTAAACAACTAAGAATTTGCTGTCCTTTCATGATAACCCAAAATCAGTTGACTGAGCTGGCTGCTTTACACTTCCTAATGGTAGGGTGACTGTCTCAGATTTCAAGCATAAGAGTTCTAGGATATTCTTCTCCCCATGTGCTAGTTTTTGATGTGGAGATAATTTTTCTTTTAAGGGGAAACAAGCAATTGTATGAGCTGCCATCTGTCCATCCTACAGTCAGAATCAGTTCTGCCCGATACAGATTAACCACCTCAGTGATAGTCCTATAACAGAATGCCATCACACTCATTAAAACAGTGAGCAGGTATGTAAGAGTTTTCTTTGTCTTGACAGAAATGCCAAACACATTAGTAAGCCCTTCTAAGAACAAAACTATTCCTCTTCTACGTTGGAACTGGTTCAATTTTCTCTTTGAGGTAATTCCACTAATAGCGCACAGTCATGGTGCTTCCAATCTATTATGTAGCTGCACATTAATAGGGTTTGTGAGTGGAGGGTTATTCATTATTAAATTTATCTTTTGTAATATGTCATAGTGGGGAACCTGTGGCCCTCCAGATGTTGTTGCACTACACTTCCTATCATCTCTGACCATTGGCTATTCTAGCTATGGCTGAAAGGACCTGGTTATTCACTCCCAAGATGGATAGCATATACTATCTCACTGACTCCACCAAAATTTTAAATTAAGCAGACTGAACAAAGAAAAGAAGCCTGTTTTATGCCCTATACTAGGCCATTACAGACATAAGTGGAAACAAAACTGAATAAACTAGTTCCATGTGCTCCTTACCTCTTTTCCTCCTGGGACCAAATTCTCCCTTCTATCTGTCGCCAACTGCACCAACTGCATTAATGATAAATACAAGGAAGAGGGGATTGTAACCATATTGATCTGCTCTAGAAAGGCTGGAGTCCACTGTTTCTCACAGATGCTAACTTTCAATGGTTGCCACCATTCCATTTTTCCTTTTCCTAAGAAGATACTGTGTCCGTAACTGTGTGATAGCTTAAATATAAGTGCAGCATTTAAAAATATGATGGACAGAATTAAAGCTGTCTCCCCATCCCCATGGAATTATCTTGTGGAGGAAAATAATAACAACCTGAACAGATCAGTATATAGCATTATACAAAATACACATTTTACAGAGCTATCTTAGAACTAGTCATTTTCCTTCTGGAAACTATATTTAGCATGCATTTACTTTAAAGGTGAAAATCCATTATCAGTTCAGCAGACAATAGCAGCTACATATTTAACAATTTCACCATACGCAGGACTAAACATGCCTTTTACATTACCAGGAGACTCAAAGCCACATAACTGACGATCAATAGAGGGGTACGAGGTAACAGTTATTCCAGATTAGGAAATATGAAATAAATGGTTATGACCTTACACATGTGGTGTAAACTCTGCACATCTTCATAAAAGTTTATTTTAAAAAAAGAAAGAAAAAGAATCTCAGCTCAGATTCTTCCAAATTCTTTTCCTATGCATAGGGTTTTTAAATTAATATCCCCTGACGGTTTAGAACATACTTGGAATGCTTCTGTCCATCTGATAAAGAGATTGGACACTGCAGTCAAGTTGCAGATAGTCTTACTCTAAAATATGTACTTTTTTCATGAAAGCTCACTGTGCTCTGTAATTTCAAACAAGAGGGCACACAAAAGCCAGGGAAATAATACATTGGGAAGGCAAAAGAAAGGTAAAGGGCAAAGATTGTTTCTGAGATGGAAAAAGAGAACAGTTGAAATATTGTTGAGACCTGAAGCGTAAACACAGTTCTGAAACAATAACACAGCTTAATAACTTGTGAGGCAAAAAAGAATGCAACCGCTGAAATATCCATGTCCTCTACCACCAGAGGTTCCCAGATCTCAGGACCTGGGCCTGAATCTTGGGCTTTGGCCCATCTTCTTCAAGTCCTCAGAGTGAGGGGAAAGAATCTCAGGGCAAGACCACTGCCTTGAAAAGTATTCCTCATTTGTTTACTTGATGTTTTTTATTTGAATGGCATACTCTGAGCAGCTGTGATTGATATTTAATATATTTATATATATTACGATACAAGCAGGGGCTGCCCCTTGTAACATCACCCTTTTCACATTACCAGAGCCTGTCCCACCGTGTCATCACAATGGGTTGTCCCTAGGTCTTTAGTTTTGGCCTTGAAATCTCAGGACTTGAGATAACCCTAACATGGCAGATCTGATCACTAACAAACACAAATGTTTAAGATTTGGGAGTCCTCTCCTATCCCCATTTTTATTCAAAACTCAGATCAGTAAAAATAAATGCACCAACCCACCATATGGAATTAAATATAATTCTGCAAGAGAACCCACATGGTGCAGGGTTTGAGTGTTGGACTAGGGGTCTGGTAGACCAGAGTACAAATCCTCATTCACCCATGGAAACTCATTTGAGGGACCTTGGGCAAGTCACACTTGACTAGCCTCAGAGGAAGGCAAAGGCACCCCCCCCCACACACACACACAAAGTAAGTCTTGCCAAGAAAGCCCCATGAGAGATACGCCCATGGGCCATCATAAGTTGGAAATGACTTGAAGGCACACAACAAAAACCTAATTCTGCAAAATTTTTTGGAGAATATCAGATCAGTTAATGGTCCAGGGAAATGTCCTGAAGGCACCTGATGCAATTATGTCATTAACAACAAGCCTGGATAGGAAACTGCTAGAAGTCATAGATAAACAGCTCTAATGAAAGAGCACAGCAATAATAATAATGGTCACATCAAAGTTTGCTGATAAAAAATAATTAATAAGAAAAATGTGCTGGGTCAAACTTATTTTGCTAATATTGTTATCATGAAGAATCCGTGAATTAGGTAAAAGTGGAGAGATAACAGCTAGCAAAGAAAGGCATTTCCATCAGAATGAACTGTCCTCTCTCCTAGGTAAGTTTTTTCAAAATATGTGCACATTCTTCTTCCAATAAGAAAGTTTAAAACAAAATGAAACAAAAAATAATCAAAACAAAACAAAAAGCTAATAGATTATATAGACTCCTGTAAACATCACCCAAGACTAAAAATGAGGATAGCGTGGCCCAGCAGCCACCTATGGGAATTTTTTTCTTACCCTTGGACCTCTCAACACCTTCCTGGGCCCCCACATCTCCTGAATATATTTAGGAGTGAAACCTCCAAGAGTGGCAAATATTCCTGAGACACCTCCCTAACCCAATCTCTGCTCCCAAGGAAGAAAATCAGCAAAAAATGGCAGAAAATAAATTGATTTATTTGAGTTATTCAGCTTATACTCAATATTTATCCCACCCAGGGACCCAAGGCAGAATTTTTTTGTTTTTATTTTGAACAAGTTTTGGCTGATCTCAGCAGAGTGCACCCTAACACAACAGCAAATATTGGACCGTAAGTCCTCTGCCATTGCCCACTCTCACATGAACATAAAGAGAGAAGAAACATAGGAAGTTGGAGGAATCCAAAGGTCTGTTGAATCCATTGTGGCCAACCAGGCAGCTTTTGGGAAGCCCACAAGCAGGACTGCAGTGCAAGTGCATCATTCAGCCTGTATCTCCAGACAATGGTATACAGAGTTAAACTGCCCTCCATACTGAGTGATAAAATAAAGCTGATTGATTACTAATAACTATTGATAGCTTTATCTATCATTAACTGATCTAATCTCCCTACCCTCACTGAAAGTGTTGGTTGCTACTATATTTTCTGGTAGCAAAGTACTTTATGTCATCTGTCCTGATTCTGCTTTTTAGACTTCTCCAGGTTTTAAGTACTGTGATAGTGGAAGAAGAGTTTCTCCCCCTCTACAATTTTGATGCCATGCATAATTTTAGATACCTTTACCATATCTCCCTTTTGCTTCTCCTCTAAGCTGAAAATGGCCCCAATACTTCAACTTTTTCTCACATGGTTGTTGCTTTAGCCCTTTGATATTTTTATTTTAATTTTTTATTGCTTTTCTCCATACCTCTTCCAGCTGTACAATATGACATTTGATATGCGGTGGCCAAAACTATACACAGGATTCAATGTGTGGCTACACTGTAGATTTGTATAAAGACACTATTGCCAGTGTTTATTTTTAATTGCTGACCAAATGATCCCAAATATAAAATTTGCCTTTTTCATAGGAGCCATATAGTGGGTCAACATTTTCATCAAGCTATTCACTAGCAGTTCCAGGGTCTACTTCCTCATTAGTCTCTACCCCAATAGTGCATCTATGAAGTCAGAATGTCCACACACCAAAGCACACTTCTTTACACTCATTTACAGTGAACCACATTTTCCATTTTAATCAGAACTTTGTCAAAGTAACTCATTAAGTTACTTATGGAGGTGCTGAAAACCCAAGACATCACCATTGCTTTGGACACCAAACTAGCTCTTAATGTTATTTATTATAATCATTTTTACATATTGCCAATTATTTTCTTCAAATAAGATGGTCCAGAGAGCCATCATAGTGTAGTGGTTTGAACACTGAATTATGGTTCTGGACACCCAGGTTCAAATCCTCACTCAACCATAGAAATCCACTGAGTGATCTTACAAATCACACTCTTTCACCCTCAGATGAAGGCAAAGGCAAATCCCCAAACTGTGCCAAAAATCCTCCATGACAGGTTCGCCTTAGGGTCACCGTAAGTCAGAAATGACTTGAAAGCACACAACAACATGGTGGCCTGCGGGGAGGTCTCTGATATCTTTAATTGAAACATAGCAATCCTGAACCACCCAGGGCTATGGGGGACACTTCTCTGTTGTTCCAATTATTACATTTTTTTACCACATTCCAGGAACTGTGGGAGACAGCTACCCATACTTCCTGCAGTGCCTAGATCATCCCATTGCTCTGTTAAGATGCTCTCGGCATTATAAGAAATGTGGGTGGCTGCCTCCCACATCTCCTCATTTGTGGTTTTAAAAAAGCTGCAGTTGGAGCAACAGAGAGGGTCTTATTTTCCTGTTAAAAATAGAACAGAACCAAAAGCATCCACAGGAATTTTTCCAGAGGGGAGCAAAGCTACCTAGTAGTATTTGAGCATGATTTGTGCACAAAGAGCACACTGCTGCAACATACCTGTGCATTTTCCATGTGTCTGTACACATTATTATTTATTGCTAAATAAATAAATCCTTTATCTTTAACACGAAGCTTACAAACTCTGGCAGGAGATGCACATTGTCTTATCACTAGTACTACCAGGGAGCCCTGTGCTGGAAAACACCTTATGCTTATGTAACTGAGATCCACTGAAACTGGTCTGAGGCTGTAATTTTTACTTTATTTTATTTTGAATCCCACATCTGTTGTCCACAGTTCACAGACATGGATAGGGAAAGAGTCTCCATATAGCAAATGTTTAGAAATTTCAGCTATCTTATTAAATGCAATTTTCAACAGCCAAGAACAGAACAGGGGGAAAAAAATCTTGCTCATGAGCTGACTGAGCATCACAAGTGAGTTCATTGTACTGTTGTCTCTAACACTGTATAGCTCATAACTGATAATATCATTTTGGAGGTTACAAAATCATCCACTGACATACAGGTATGAGAAAGGGGCCTTCCTCCATTCATTCCCTAAAGATTGTTATCAGGGGAGCAATTACCTCTGATGACAGTTGGTGTCTCGTCAGAATTTCAGATATAGCTGAAATATTTAGAGTTCTAATCCTTTTCAATGGCATTACCTAGTTAGCACAGAAGCAGTAAAGATCTTGAAGATAAGTTTCATTATTATGTGCATCTCATCAGAATTGCTTTCAGCCTGTGATAGTTAGCTATTTGAATTGAACCAAATATATTCCAAGATTACCAAGAATGTTCTTAATTTTGCTGCACTGGATCACTACAGCTCACATCCTCAAGTAGATTGGCCAGAACACTCAGTCACTCAGTCAGTCAATAAATGATTGTTAGATGGATGGATGGATGGATGGATGGATGGATGGATGGATCGATCGATCGATCGATCGATCGATCGATCGATCGATCACTGATAGGCCATTTCCGTGCTACACTGTTATAGTGTTATTGTTCCACTTTCAACATCCTGTGGAATCATAGAACCATAGAATCATAGAATCATAGAGTTGGAAGAGACCCCAGGGGCCATCAAGTCCAAACCCCTGCTATGCAGGAACACCCATCAAAGCATTCCCAACAGATGGCCATCCAGCCTCTGCTTAAAAACCTCCAAAAAGGAGACTCAACCACACTCCAAGGCAGTATATTCCACTGCCGGACAGCTCTGACAATCAGGAAGTTCTTCTTGAGGTTCAAGTGGAATCTCCTTTCCTGCAGCTTGAATCCATTGCTCCTTGTCCTAGTCTCTGGAGCGGTAGAGAACAAGCCTGCTCCCTCCTTAACATGACATCCCTTCGAATATTTAAACATGGCTCTCATATCCCCTCTTAACCTTCTCTTCTGCAGACTAAACATACCCAGCTCCCTAAGGCATTCTTCACAGGGCATGGCTTCCAGACCCTTCACCATTTTGGTCGCCCTCCTCTGGACACATTCCAGGGATTCCAGGGATTCTGGGGTTTGTAGTTTACCGAAGCCATAGAGCTCCCTGGCTGAGAATTCTAAATGCCCCTTCCTAAAATGCAAACCCGAGGATTCCACAGGATGTTGAAAGTGGACTAATAGCAGTATAACAGTGTAGGGTAGAAATGGTCCTATAGAAGCTTAGAAATACCTGATTGGTTGTCAGTGACCGTGTGCTTCTAGTTTTGTGTACATATGCTTATCTATGTATTTATACAATTTACTTTCAACTTTTTAGTATTTTTAAAATATTTATACCTAACCCAGTCTAGTGCAGTGGTTTGAGCACTGGTGTACAACTCTGGACATGGGGGTTCAATTCCCTGCTCAGCCATGGAAACCCACTGGGTGTCCTTGGGCAAGTTACAAATGAAAATCAGGACATGTGGCCAAGCAACATCAGAGTGTGGTCAAGATTTTTTTAAAAAAGATATTAATGAGGAAAAACAGACAAGCTAGAAGAGGCTATAACAGTTTGCTTTTGCCTAAGCTTACTGGGAAGGGCACGATCGCTACCCGCCCCCGCCGAGTTAATTGAGTACAAACTACTTTTGCACTTTGAATTATGTTTGCAGGAACTCACATAAGCTGAGAACAAAAGGGGAAAGTGGGAAGGGAGAGAAACTTCAACATTTTAAAAGCAGCTGAAAAAGTAGAAAAACTGAAGGTTAATTGGGACTGTCCATGCCAAACCAGGACAGTTGGAGAGCATGTATTAGCCCATCTAGTTTTGCATAGTCCACAAACACTGGGAGCAGCTTTCCATGATTTTAAGCAGGTGTTTTCCACTGCCCTATCTGAAGTAGTCAGTGTGGTGTAGTGGTCTGAGTATTTGACTATGACCCTGGAGAACAGAGTTCGATTCCTCACTCAGCTACAGAAACCCACTGAGTGACCTTGGGTGCATCACACACACTCAGCCCCAGAAAACCTTGTGACAGGGTTGCCGTAAATCAGAACTGTCTTGAAGGGACACCACTACAACAATCTGGAGTATCAGGGGATTAAAACTGAGACCTAGTACTCTGTTACTGCCCTGGCTAGTCCGAGCTTTGGGGATATTGAAGATATCCTCTTGATATCACAATTCGGCTGCACTTCTCTATTCCTTTCCACGTGCCTGGAAGGCCACCGGACAAGCACGTAAACAAGCTCGGCCGTTAATAGCCATAAGATTCAAGCTACAATACAGGCAGGCCAGAAATAGCTGACTCACCGCTTTAGGAGACCTCCAGGCAAGTACTCTAATTAAGTATGCACGCTACTTACAAAAGAGCCTCTGCCCCGCGATGGCAGCTTGATGGGTAAACTATGCAATACCCAAGTACTCTGCGTTTGCATACTGGCTACTCTATTGAGAATCGCTAAGATAACTCCATCATTCAGATTCTGACCTTTCAGAGGCTTTGTCTCCATCTTCAAATCTATTGTTTTCCCCCAAGTACGGCATAGCCTGCAGTCACAATTCTCTTATAAAAACCTTTGATTCCGAGACCTTCCTCGGATCGCTCCCGAGTTTCATCTCACCTTGCTGCCGCTTTGCTTGGTGAGCCTCCCCTCAGCTCCACGTGCTGAGCTACATCGCACCCCAGCTTCGCTCTCTATTTTTCTGGGCTTCAGGACAGGTGAAGTATCACCCAAACTAGCAATCCCTCTACAAATCCCTCTATACTACTCCAACCTTTATTTCCTTTAGTTATCTTGTATGAGTGTGTCGCATACACAGTTTTGCTTGTATTTAATAAACATCATTTATTATTTCAACTTCTGTGTTCTCCTTGACTCGACCCGACCCCGTAGACATAGGGTTCAAGATCTCGCTACGTTACCCTGCCTCTCGTAACACTAAGCAGTGCTCTGAGCTAATTTTCTCCAACTTTAGTTGAGCACATTTTGGTGTCCCTCCCGGGACCCCCAGTTCACAGGGTAACAACTCTACCAGTTAGGAAGAAAGGGGAGACCAGAAAAGTGTAGTGAAAATGAAGAGTACTAACATGCTGACAGCTAAGCAATTTTACTAACCATAAGAATCCCAGTTCCTTTTAAAAATATATGCAAGTATGTGACTATGAGACCTCCATGGTTCTTTTCCTTTTAAAGCAAAACATGAAAAAATTAAAAAGATGTACATAACAATGTTTTCCATACAGGAAAAAAATGCTTATTCTGTGGTTTCATGCTCATATTTATATTAAAAAGATCTGAAATGAAGAGTAGAACATTTGAAATCCTCAGTGAGTAAGTATATATGCAAACAGCTGTTTCTGAAACATTCCAAATACCTGTGGTTTTTAAATACTCAAGGCAAAATTAGCAGAACAAACAAGTCAAGACCACAATTTTTTTTTTTTTTTTTGGCTATTTTATCTTCTCTTGATATCATCAAAAGTAACACTCTTCTATTGTCCCACAGGACATGCAATTAGAGGATACAGTTAATTTTTCCCAGGATACATCATCGCCATCTTCCAGTATCAGCATATTATTAGTACTTCCAGAATATTTATAGACTGCTATTTCCAACTTGTAGCAGTGACTAGTTATTTCTCCTGCAGATCCCACAGCTGCTCTCTACAGAATGCTCACGTACCCCGGAAACATTTCACAGATAAAAACTAGGAAATATGTGGACAAATAACTTTAGAGTGTGATCAAGGTGGCAGAAGTTATTAATCAGGAAGATACACAAGCTAGGAAAAGCTGCAGCAATTTTTTCTTTGCCTAAAAGGGCAAGATTTCACCCACCTCTCTTCCCTGCTGAATTGAGTGCAAATCAATTTTTGCACTTCGAACTCAGTTTGCAGCAACTGAAGTAAGCTGAGGACAAAGGGTGAAAGTGGGAGGAGTAGAGAGAAACTGTGACATTTTAAAAGCAGCTGAAAAAGTGGGGTAGTGGAGGGTTAATTGGGACTGTCCTTTCTAAATCAGGACAGTTGGTGGGTATGTGCTCACTGATGTTTCCAAGATGAAAGAGATCATTCTAGGTAATGGGGACTGGTTCCTGACAAGTCTTATGACATTGCAGTGTTATGATATGAGGGGTGATGCCAGAAAGCACTAACTACAACCTTAAGTTATATGTTCCTTTTTTTAGGTCCTCTGCTCCATTCTTCTTGCTCTTGTCAATATCCTCCTCTCCACATAGCCTTTGTTGCAGTTCATAAAACCTAATATTTTGCACCTGAGCTGTCAAAACTCCAAGTTCTGGGGATTTCCTCCCTGAACTGTTAAGAGAAATACAGAGATGAAGCCAAGAGAAACATACAGACTGAGATCCTGTTGAACAACAGCAGAAAGTAAGGCTCCACTGATGACCAGAAGAATGATACCCTGGTGGTTGCACTCCAACAGCCTTTAAACTCTCTCACTGCATTGTAGGGAGAAGGAGAATTGTTTGCATAAGCAGGTACCAAATACCTACTTTCTCAAGCAAGTATAGCTGCCAGTATAATCCAAACTTACTCTGGTATAATGTTACAATGGGACTCCAACTAGGGTAGTTACCAGTAGAAGACAACATCACCTGGAGTGTTCATAGAATTCTGCATCTGAGGTATACCAAGTGCAGGATAAAAAAAAAATCTCATCTGGAAGCATCCATGTATGGCTGCATGGACTTAATGTCAGGAAAATTTGCACAGATGCAACTAACACAAACCAAAGACTCCACAACACATTGAATCAAATGGGGAAGTTTCACCTTGTATGGAGTCCTGAGGGAACATTGAATCTTATATATGCAGATGTCTGTTATATTAGATGATTGGTCCTATCTTTGAGCAGGCCTTATCTTTAGGCAGATTGAGCCAACTGTGTCATTTGGTACACCCTAAGTGCAGCAATGACTGCGCTAAACATTTCCTCCTAATATCCGCCTCACCCAGCCTTTTCTTCATCCCTAAACAAGTGTGTTACCTTCAGGTGTGGGGCAAGACCCCATCCTGTTTAAGTGTTGTAGATTCAACTGCCAGCCCAGTCAACATCTGTACATGAAATCAGGGGAAGGGGCATTGTGTCCTCTTTGTCCCAGGCAGAGCTTGGAATTAATTTATTAATCAATTAATTCACAACAATGAAAAAATTGATATTTTGATTGTTACACATCGATAATGTTAGTCGGTTGAGTTAACAATTCACATTTCTTTAACTCACTACTTTAGGGAGCAGTTGGAGATGAGGTGTTGGCCACATTTCTCATATTTAATAAATGTAATTTCTTTTTTTAATTTAACATATTGCTACCAGTTACTGGAACAAATTAATTTTACAATGCACATTATAAAACCAATTGCTTCCAACAAATAAATTTTTGAATCAATGTTAACATTTCCTAGTCCTAGCCTCAGGCAGCATAGTATATTGTGCCACCTGTGAGATACTGTAGTTCAGTCACTTCTGTGCTAGATTTTATTTTTATTTTTATTTTTTGTCAGTATCAGTTATGAGAAATGTTATTTACAAAACAGACACCCTAGAAACAAGGACTACACCCAGTACAAATGCTTTATTAGTTTCTTAAACTTTTCCTTTACATTTCTTCTCTCTAATTAGATTACACCACAGAATACAACAGCATGACAGTATCACTCCAGTACTAGGACTTTCAAAATAAGTTTCAATATTTTAAAATAATTAACAAAAAATACCTGAGACGCATAGGCAAAGATAATGCAGCAAAGTGATGCAAACATTGTTTCTACAACTTCTTGCTTGGAACAGTGGGCTGCCAGCTCCATATACAAGCAAGAGCAGCAATTGTTTTCTCCATCCTTTGTTCAGGGAGAACCAAGCAGAGGCACTCCACCCCTGGTATCATATCCGTTCTACCCAGGGCCTCAGAGGTTCAACACAACCAAGATAGATAGACAGACAGACAGATAGATAGATAGATAGATAGATAGATAGATAGATAGATAGATAGACAGACAGACAGACAGACAGACAGACAGACGGGTAGACGGGTAGACGGGTAGACGGGTAGATAGATAAGATAGATAAGATAGATAGATCTTTTAATACATATTAAAGGAGAGCTAGTATTTTTCTTCATTTTTCTTCAAGTTCGAACTTGAAACTTGTATGTTTCTGCTTTGCTCAGGCCCCATCTGGAATATTGTCCCCAGTTCTAGGCACCACAGTTCAAAAAGGATATTGACAAGCTGGATCATGTCCAGAAGAGGGTGAACAAAACAGCAGAAGGCCTGGAAACCATGCCATGTGAGGAGCAGCTTAGGGAACTGGGTGTGTCTAGCCTACAGAAGAGAAGATTAAGAGGTGACATGATAGCTATGTTTAAATATTTGAAGGAATGTCATATAGAGGATGGAGCAACTCTGTTTTCTGCTGCTTCAGGGACTAGGACACAGAGCAATGGCTTCAAACTTCACGAAAAGAGATTCCACCAAAACATTAGGAAGACCTTCCTGACGGTAAGAGCAGTTCAACTGTGCGATATGTTGTCTCAGAGTGTGGTGGAGGCTCCTTCGCTGGAGATTTTTAAACAGAGGTTAAATGGCCATCTGTCAGGAATGCTTTGATTGTGTATTTCTGCATGGGAGGGGTTGGACTAAATGGCCCTTATGGTCTCTATAATTCTAGGCAGTATCATTAGATTTATTAATTAATCCCCAAGAAAGGGAACACCAGAGATTGCAATAACCACAGGACGATCACACTGATTTCCCACGCATGCACTACGATGCTCAAAATTGTACAACACAGACATGCCAGATGTCCAAGCTGGGTTCCTGAAAGGAAGAGGCACTAGGAATCATATTGCAAACATATGTTGGAAAATGGAGCCCATCAACGAATTCCAGAAGAAAATTAGCCTGTGCTTTATAGATTATAACAAAGCCTTTGTGCAGATCATGAAAAACTATGGATCACTCTTAAATAAATAGCTGTGCCACAACATTTGATTGTTTTGTTAAATAACCTGTAATCAGGACAAGAAGCTACCATCAAGACAGAATACACAAAAATGAAATGGTTTCTAGTTGGCAAAGGGGTCAGGCAAGCCTACATTTCATCGCCTGATGTGTTTAACTTGTATGCTGAACATATCATATGGAAAGCAGGATTAGACTTGGAGTAAGGAGGCATGAAAACTGGAGAAAGAAACATCAACAAGTTAAGATATGCAGATGATATCATGCTACAAACAGCAAACAGTAAAGACTTGAAACGATTACCAAAAAAAAAAAAAGTCAAGGTAGAAATACAAAGGCAGGTTTACAGTTGAACATCAAGAAAACAAGAACAATGACCACAGATGATTTACATAACCTTAAAGCAGATGATGAACACATTGAAATAGTTCAGGAATTTCCATACGTTGGCTCAGTCTTTATTCAGAATGAAGACTACAGGCAAGAAATCAGAAGACCAGGACTTGGAAGGGCACTTATGATAGAACTAGAAAAGATCCTTAAGCATAACAATATCACTGAATATTAAAATTAGTATTGTCCATGCCATCATATTTCCAATTTCTATGTATGGTTGTGAAAGCTGGACAGTGGGAAAAAAAACTGACAGGAAGAAAATCAACTCATTTGAAAAATGGTGCTAGAGAAGAGTTCAAATAAAGCCTGAACTCTGCCTTGAAGCCAAAGTGACTAAACTAAGACTGTCCTACTTTGACATACCATGGGAAGACATAACTCACTAGAAAAGATAATAATGTTTGGTAAAGTAGAAGACAAGAAAAGAGGGAGACCTCATTACAGATGAATAGACTCAACCAAGGAAGCCACAGCCCTTAGTCTGTAAGACCTAAACAGGACTGTTGATGATAGGGAGACCTGGAGGTTCTCATTCATACGATCACCGTAAGTCAAAGTCAACTTGCTGGCTGTTAACAAAAACATTAACTTGCTAATACTCCTGTCTAACAAAGGGCAAACTATTTTTATCCTACAGCAAGGGCCTTAAAGATTGATGGGTTTTTTAACATTAACAAATCTGGTTTGTTTACTGTTGGGGGGGTTGGTCTGATGGAGGAATGGATCACATGATCATTTACAGTGATGGGTCCAGCTGTCAATCAAACATTCACATTTACTTGATGGCAAGAAAACAAAATGCTTGGGAGGCCAACAGCAAAGCATCTTGTTCCAAGCAGGTTAAAAATGGTACAAAGTGTCCTGTTGCCATCACCTGATGAGAGAGGACACACGTCACTTCTTATCCTGCTGTTTCTGCCTTCCAAACCTTAGCTGCCTCCCGACGCAAAATGGTTCACTCAAGAGGTTTCTTCTCATAGTAAGACGTTGTGGAAAGACTGCCATGCCATTGCACCACAGACAATCTGCTCAATATCTCTGTCTTCCATTCATTACTCTAACAACTCCCTCAGAGCAAGGCATTTGGATTTCTTTATGGACAGAGAATACACCAAGTCACTTCCTAGTTATGGCTAATGCCACAATCAGATATCAGGAAAACTTGTGGGAGGGGAGCAGCAAGGACTTTTCAAAGAATCTCTGCTGACTTCCAAAGAGCGTGCCTTTGGAGCAAATGTCGTATGTCTCACCATTCTGTTGAGCAAAAGAGGGAGCGAAGGAGTACTACTGAGTGAGAGGAATAGGGACATAGAGAGTGAATGAAAGACTCATAGACAGAAATACAAAGACAGAAGGAGAAACTAACCATTGCAGCTAACTGACTGGTCTCTCCTGCCTTACTTTAGCGATTCTCTTCCCTAAAGGGAAGAAGATAAATGAAAGAAAATAAGATTCCTTAGTGTGTGGCCCTGTCTGTGGTGGAGGTATCAAGTCATTATCAGGATGCACACATTTAAAGCTGCTGTGAGAATTAGTGAGATGCTGCATAAATAAAATATGCTTTGAGCACTCAAAATTTGTTATTTGAATGACAAATATTATATACTATTCACAGCATTAAATTAGATACACTCTTGTATGACAGCCTGGCTAAACCTCTGTGGGTTGTATATTGTCCTGCACCCTCTCAGTGTGCAACAGGAGTAGAAAAAGTATTGTTTGGAGTTTTTGTAAGTTTGGAGCAACAGTAAAACAAGCAAGCAAGCTTGATTTATTTGACTCATTTCTACCGAATACAGAATTTTATATTGTCCACACTAATATTCTCTAGTTTTTTTAAAAAAATGCATTATATACATCATTATATTCATTGTTAAAGAAAGAATACCACCAAGCACCAAAGCTATAGGTCCTGGCCCCTGCCTTCTCTGGCTTGAGGCCTCTATCACAGGCTTGACCACACACACTAAGGAAACTGGCTATGAGCTAATTGATTGGTCTCTTCTGCCTTACTTTAGTGTGATTCTCCTCCCTTATTTTATCCCAAAGGGAAGGAGACAAATGAAAGAAAATAAGAGTCCTTGGTGTGTGGTCAGTCCTTGGTGTGTGGTCAGGTCTGTGGCAGAGGCCTCAAGCCATTATAAGGATGCACGCATTTAAACTGTATAGCAAACTAAATGGCTCACTCAAGAAATCTCCAAAAGGAGAAAGAGGAAGAGGATGAAGAAGGGAAGAAGAAACTATTTTTTTACTTGGAAATGTGTCTCAATAATTTGTTCTGAGATGTGCAAGTTTATTGTTTTACAGGAAAAAGCTGGTAACTATGTAGCTTTCAGTAAGAGGTTTTACAAATAGCTTAGATTGATGAATGTCAATGGCATGTACATTTTCAAATGCTTTCCCCACAATATTACCAGACTGCTTTCATTAGTCTTCATCAATCTTTCATCAGTGGTTAGCTGTGCCTATTAACATGACTCAGCAAGGGCTTCAACAAATTCCTGAAACCCTTGTACACTCTTAAGTCTTTTAACCAGCTTTACAAACATACTGAAAAGTATTGAACTTGCACTTTTATTTATATCTTGTATTTTTTTCCCCACATATGTTTCATTTACAAATAATTTAAAAGGCAGCCTTTGCAAGTCATTTACCAAGTATTTCATATACCCTAAATCAAAGTTCTTAAACAGAATGTTAAGAAGACTCTTCTACATTCCAATAATAGACTTCTCCAATATGCATTAACCAACAGAAGTGTCTTAATTTACCAACTGAACATAGCCAAAGTGGTCAACCTTGGATCCTATTTGGTGTTGGCTGGACCCCTTTAAGAGGCCTTGGGGTATGGTAAATAAGACCATAGCCAGTTTGGGGGTAATGGCTTCATCTTGTTCCCAGATGGCAGAAGTACCAGATGTGGTTTCTGCTGTCCAGCAAGACTTCATTAATCAACAGTTGGGTTGACTAGTGCTAGATCTAGACTCATGATGAGACCAATCCTACTCAGCTCTATTAAATAAATTAGTGGGCATTTTTGGTCAATTTAAATATGTGACTGTTATGTTTCTGTATGTTAAGTGGAAGCCATGCTAGCCACTGAGTCTGCAACTGCAGCTGAAAACAAATTGGTAGTTAGAAAAGTTCTCTTAATACTGAAGTATTATGTTCATAGCAATCTGTACGCATTAACAGTCCATTCATGCACTCTACAACAGCTGAAGACTCTGAACACTTTCCATACGCCATACATTCAGATGTGACCAGGTCATCTCTCACTAAGAAGGGACAAGGCTAGTACACAACGGTAATTGATAACAGGAGCTACAAGCCACAGGAGAACTGTGCATCCAGCAGAAGCACTGGATCTGTAGTACTCTCACTGGGAACCTGGTCTTGAAGGAGAAGTACAACCCAATCCAGAAAAGGGTGAACACTTTCATAGTTTGATAAATTATAAACCAGTACCTCTGTTTTATGACCCACCTAAATACCAAAGCACCAGATCATATCTGATCTTGAAAGCTAACCAGGATCAGGCCTGGTTAATACTTGGATAGGAGACTGCCAATGAATACCAGGTGCTGTAGGCTACATTTCAGGGGAAGGAACTAGCAAAACCACCTCTGAGTATTCCTTGACTAAGACAACCCTATGAAATTCATGCCGTCACCATTAAGTCAACAACTTGAAAGCACATACATAAACACAACATGCAACTTGAAAGCACATACACCTCTGTCTTGTCAGAATGGAACTTCAGTTTATTCAATATCATATATCTGTTAAAGACTGGCCCCACCATTGGCTAGAATGGGGCACCACCATAAGACAGCAGATTTTGGATGTCGTGAAAGGGCAGCAACCTTTTACTTACTTCGTTAATTTTACATTTTTACTGCCAGTGTTTGAGGAAACTTCTAGTGGACTGTTCTGTCTCACATGTCAAAATAACTTGGTTAGCTACAGGTACTGTGCCACTTGCTGTTCCAGCCAAAGCAACAAAATCTGTTGGGCAGGCCCTGGTTCTAAGCACCCATTCAGGTCATTCTCAGTAACACTTATGTTACTAAGTACCTTTACAGAGCATTTCCCCAATTTTTGTTTCTGGAAAATTTGTGGTGGTTAACAGACTCAGCAGAAATAAGTCAGAAGACCTATTCAATACAGTGTATGTATTCCCATAAGACAAGAAATACAGTAGCTGACCACAGACAAAAATGGCTCAGCCCACCTGTTTTTTGATAAAGAATGACTCAGCTGGAGATCTCGGCTGGGACAATACACCTGATTCAGTTGTGCTTACATTTATCATACCATAGCCCAGATCACAGGTGGGCAAAACGTGACCTTCCAGATGCTACTGGATTGCAGGTCCCAGCAATCTTCACCACTGGCTACGTTAGCTATGGGCTGGTAGGAGATGCAGACCATGGAATGAGGCCTGCACTTTGACCACCCTTGGCCCAGACACTGCATGTTTTTGTGACATGACATTCTTTGCGGAATCAGGCACAGTTTAGTGTTGGAGGCGGGATACTAGGGCAAATAGACCATTGATCTATTCTTGTGCTTATTGAATAGGTTTAGGTAACTTTTTTTTTTCATACAGCACAGGCTTTGGTGGCATGTGAAGGATTGACTTGACAGGTGAACACCCCTTGAGCCTCATGCCTTTGTGCGTTTGAACTTTCATCTTTACAGCCATACTCCCACAAGGTAATCACGACATCACACTGGCACTGTGCCATGTTTAAAATCCATGTTCCCTCCTTTTAAGTATCTAAGGCAGGCATTTAATTAAGAGCAAACATACCAATCCATTAAAGTGTGAAACACACATATTTCAAAAGTATCTAATCATCTCTTCCCTCCTCACATGAAAAAAAAAAAGCACTGGAGGGTTTTACTAGATGTTTGTGACATTTGCAGCTCCTTAGTTTTGCTGCTAGTGACCTTATATTTACTATCCTTCAGCCCATTCACAATAACTGAAGCTGGCACAAAGGTTATCTCGCTGCCTTGTGAATCCTAACGGAGCTATAACTTAGTGAGTGATGTGCCCGTCACTCATCCCAGGGGCCACGAGTGAAAAGAGTTCTCTTGGTAACTGCCAAGCAGGTGCAGATGATGTGAAAGGCACACGTGGAGACAATTTAATGCTGAAGCTCCTCTGAGATTTTTTCCAGATTACATCTCATGTTTTGGTAGAAACTGCTTAATTTTTATTCAACAAACTAACGAAATCCAAAAAATAAAATAAAATAAAAAATAAAAAATCCCCATTTTGATGAAGCTCCTCAAAACACTTCTACAGACCAGATGAGAACATTAAAACAAGCCAAGTCTTGTAGGTGAAGCGTGAGCTGGCACCAGCTATTTTGTACTCCATCTTACTACAGCCTCATCCCGGCTCTTCAGCAGAGAGGCCAAATTCTATACTGTCTATAAGCAGTTCACTCTGGCTTCAACAGAGTCGCCTATGCACAGAGAAGGGTACAATTTAATCCAAAAAGGAAATGATTCCTATTTAGTTAAATTTGTTTCTAATTAAGATTCATGTGGATCCAGACAGGCGTGGTCCAAAGCTGCAACATCACTTCTTCCAGGGGTGCCTCTATCAGGTTTCAGTGAGTCAGCCACTTGTTACGAAGAATTTAGTTTAAGTGTACAAGTTGTTACCATTCAAGAAGGGAGAGAGGAATGAGGAAAAGAATAGGGATTTTGACAGAGTTAAGAGGAGACACTCATTTTCTCTCCTTCTCTCCACACTTATCGTTGCAAGACCAGTGAAAAGATACATTCTTCAGGTCACAGCAATATATACGAAGGAAGAGAGCAATGAGTTGAATGCTTCCCTTCTTCTTTCCCCAAGAGCCTTCGATCTGATTAATAAATTAAGTTTATTGGTGTAACCACTTCGGCAGAAACATAGGTTCTGAAATTTGCTTTGTAATTAGGAATACATTGTTCTTATCTCTAGCTTCCTGTAGTTGATCGCTTTGAGTGACTCTGGCCATGGGATTAATATGTTTGTGTATATATGTGTAGGTCTAGAAGGTAATAAGGATGTGTAGCAAAGGCAGTACACTAATGGTGGCATGTGATACAAGCAGTAGAAGTTTGGCTTTCATGGAGCAGAACAGGACGGCCTGTGGTATGGTATATGGCACAGAGCCAGACCTAATTCTTACCTATTTCTCCAAGACTTCCCTTTTCACTCAAGAGAGGAGGCCTATGTAATTTTTGACCCACTAAGCCAAGCTCCAACCATCTGCCAAGCGTGAAGAATGCAAGGTTCTACTGCAGATCCAGACAGACAGCAAAGCCAGGTTGTATTTACTAACGCCCCTATCACACTACACTGTTATAGTGCTATTATTCCACTTTCAACATCCTGTGGAATTCTGGGGTTTGTAGTTTGGTGAAGCAGTGGAGTTCTCTGGCTGCAAATTCTAAATGCCTCTCCCTAAATTGCAAATCCCGATTCCATGCAATATTGCCATGGCAGTTAAAGTGGAGTAATAGTGCTGTAACAGTGTAGTTTGATATGGCCCTGAGTCTGCTCTGAGAAGTCACTATATATATGGTTCATAAACCAGGTCTGGCGCAGTTCACAAGTTGAGTAGGCCTACACTTCAGTCAAAGCTACCCTAAAATACAGAAGTGAACTGATAGCCATAAATGCAGGTGCTAAAATGCTGCCATTTGATTCCTGTGTTTCCTCCCCCTCCTTTTCCATGTTATGTTGATACAGACTCACCAGTGGCGGAGCTTGGAGTGTGTGGAGGGGAGGCGGGAGGGAGAGGGGCTAGGGTGGGAGGGGCGTGGTCACTGTGGTGGGCATGGCTGCCGTGTGTGGGGGAGTGGCCAGGGCACGCGGGGGCGTAGCCACAGTCTGGGACACCACAGAAACATTGCTGCCCCAGGGTGAATCCGCCCCCCGCCTCCAGGTCCCTACACGACTGAGACTCACAAGGCTGTCTCTTTGAAAACTACTAAGGGTATAAACAATACAACTTGCACAGACTCAGGGGAACAGTGTGTTGTGTCTAACAAACCTGTATGAATGCTTTTGCAAGTTGTGCTAGTTGTAAGTCCTTATTACACTACACTGTTATAGTGCTGTATTCTACTTTAGCTGACCTGGCAATATCCTGTGGAATTCTGGGTTTTGTACTTCAGTGAAACCCAAGAGCAATCTGGCTGAGAATTCTAAGTGTCCCTCCCTAAACTGCAAATCCTAGGATCCCAAAGGACATTGCCATGCCACTTAAAGTGAAATAATAGTGCCATAACAGTGTAGTGTGATAAGGCACAGGTGATACATTTGATTCTGTGTCAAAACTTTAGAACAGCATTGAGAGTATATACAAAAACACATACTTTTATCAAATATGTGTTTATATAGGATTGTGTACTTTGTGTAACCTAATTTCCAGCATGGTTTTTCTCTAATAACCTGAATAGTTTTTCATCATGGCAGATTTTTTAAAAATTTTCACTTCCTTGGCCATTTCTGCATTAGACTGTTACAGTGCTATTATTCCACTTTCAACATCCTATGGAATCCTGGGGTTTGCAGTTTGGGGAGGGGCCTCAAAGGCCCTTTTGTAAACTGCAAATCCAAGGATTCCATAGGATGTTGAAAGTGGAATAGTAGCACTATAATAGTCTAGTGCGGAAATGGCCCTTGAATTGTGCAGAGAATAAACTGATTACAGTGGGCCCTCGGTATCCATGGCAGTTCGGTTCCAGGATCCCCCATGGATACCAACATCCATGAATGCTCAAGTCATTGTTTAAAAACCTTCCTGCAATATGGGGAAATGCACATTTTGAGACTGTCTGTACTTTTTACAAGGGCAGATGAGAAGAATCATAGCAGCATGTTGTTAATTTCATGTTGATTTGTAGAGAATTTTTTTTCTTTTTAATCTGTTTATGATTCAGGAGTATGTGTCTGAAAAAACACTTCTACATAAAACAGCTGTTAAATGATTCTCCACACACTGAGATCAAGAAAACGTGAAGAAATATGTACTTCCAAAGACCTCTCTGTCAACTTGGATCCTCCATCAGAAAATAAATACAATCTTCCTACAAGTTTTTTTGGTAACTTAGTTACTGAAAAATATATCAAGCTACTTAAGTTTGAGAAGTTAGCATTCCCTATTTTCCACAGTCATAAGTTCATGCTGAAATGGGAGTGCAAAATATGCCTTCTGAATTTAAATAATGTAGTTATGGAATGCTGTCGTCAGACCTAACTAGCAGCTTTCACTGTATGAGAGCAGGACAGAGAAAGAACTACAGAAATTTCTACACAGTAGTTGCACAGCTCTGAAACCGTTTCCTGGTGAGTCCCCTTGGGCTTACTGATGTTATCTTGGGTGTGAGATGAAATTTTATATTAGTGCATATCCTATCCTCTCCACCCTCCATTTGTCTCTGCATTTATATGACATAAGAATTCACTGCATTATCAGGGAACTGCAAGCATTACAGAGCACAGAAGTATCCATTTACTCTTGCATGTTTTCCCACACACACACACAAAAAAAAGGAAGAGGAGGAGGAGGAGAGGAAAAAGGAAGAGGAAAAAAGGAGAAAAGAAAGAAAGAAAAGGAGAAAAGGGAAAGACAGGGGAAAAAATGCACCATCATCAGCCTAGGAATTCTGTTGCTTATAAAAGAGATACCTGTTTATATCTTGAACCAAGTATCCATTGTTGTGTTGTTGTTATTATTTACACCCCACTTTTTCCCTAGGTTAGGACCCAAAGCAGCTTACAATAATTACAAAGACATAGTTAAAACCAATATGAAAGTTAACACACAATTAACAATCAAAAAGAAACAAAACAATGTTAAAATGAATAATTCAAAATGTCAGCCACTTTATCTACTTGATAAAGTCTACAGAGTGCCGGATATCAAACTGATACTGTAAAAAACATAGTAAATGCAGCAAGATTACCAGACCTTTCTTCTCCAGTTTTTGGAAAGGCATATCATATATTTCTGTCAGATCTTGGTGATGACTACTACTGTTTTTCACTCAGATATATAGACTTTTATTGGTTTGGTGAACTTCTGAGCAACACATGCAATCAAGGTTCTCCAACACCATTAATGATTATGACAGCAACTGCTGGCAAAGCTGTGCTGTGCATAAACGCTTTTATTCTGAAGCTGTACTTCATTGTTTTCCTAAGGATTCTGTGCTGCAGTGCATTCTATGCAAAATGCATATTTCTTAAATTCTGGAAGGTGTCCTCAAGGTCAAATTACACAATATTACATAGAATGGAACCATAGCATGGAGGAGGAAGCTATCCATCTTGCTTGGCCCTACTTAGAAGAACCAGTGATACGAACCCCTAAGGGATGAAAGAGTTTTACTTCAGATAACCTATACTTCCATAAACTGGAAAAACAACAGGACTTTTGTATCAGTAGTATAAAGGCTGTGTAAAGTAAAGGTGCAACATTTCCCAACAGCCCCTTCTGTGAATCAGGAAAAGGATTCCCTTTAAAAAGCAGGGGAAAGAAAGATATATACGCATGCATTAGGAGTTATAGCTAACACAAGTATAACTATTGCTATGCTTTTGGTTCATTCTAAGATGCAAACATGATTATCTACATTTATTATTTGAGCTGCGTATTTTTAAAAGAAAAAAAGAAGAAGAAAGTTAAATGCATGTTTTAGAATGAAACCAGGAACTTCACTATATCATCTTAGATTTCTGGACATGATTTTGAAAATTCATCATGACATAAACCTGCATAAACTAAATAGGGCTGCTCAACAACTGCATGGGAGCCCCTCCCCCTTAAAACAGTATTACACTGCCTGAAAGCCCATAGAGGAAAGACACGATAGAAATGTGAGACCTAAATAAAATTATCCCCTTTTCAAGGTTTATTTCTGTGACAATGAGCAGAAAGACCTCCTCTTTGTCCTCATAAGTGACACTCTTCTTACTCCCATATCCATGTCAAGAATAGCAAGACAGTTACATGTGATTAAAATTTACCATCACTGTTTTGTATCAGCAGGGCAAGTGGCAGTTAGGCAGAGTTAGGTTTGTTTAGGCAGATCTGCTGGGGAGGCCTACTTTCAGCTTGCTTCAGCCTTCCTTTGAGCTAGTCAGGCCATTTCCGCACTACACTCTTATAGCGTGATTATTCCACTTTCAACATCCTATGGAATCCTGGGGTTTGCAATTTAGGGAGGGGCTGCCTGGCCCCTCCCTAAACTGCAAACCCCAGGATTCCACAGAATGCTGAAAGTGGAGTAATTGCGCTATAAAAGTGTAGTGTGGAAAATGGCTCAGTTTCATTACAAGCAGTTTCCTTCCTTTGAGCTAGTCAGTTTCACTACAAATGGAAGCTACTTTCCTCCTTTTTTAGAGTAAGGCAGGGGTATGGCTATGTCGGAGAATGAGGCTGTTGCCCCCAACAAGAATTCTGCCCTTCAATGAAATTTTCATTCAGTCCCCAAACTTCTAGCATTGCAGAGAGTGAGATACTGAAAACCATTCACCCCTAGAACGCTTAAATTTTCTGCGTGCATATTCCCATGGTAACCTCGCCTACTCCATTTGTCTAGATGTCTGAACTGTACCTTTAAATCATAGAATCATAGAAATGTAGAGTAGAAAATTTAAATGTTCAATTAAGTTGTAAGATACTGAAATGTTAAAAAATTGAGTACTGAAGGAAAATGCTATGGGATGGGCAGAAATCCTACTGGGAATACAATGCCTTCATTTCACACCCCACTCTCACAGCTATACTATAGCTGAGGCAGTGTAGAAGGAACTCTGTTTGAAAGAATCTTGAAATGGCAATCCAGAATCTTTCTTCTGAAGCAGATCTGTTGATGGGAAAGAATTCAGTCAGTATGTCATTTGAAAAGACAGGCTGTGACATCTAGTTATGAATAACTGTCCAAGCTTGCCAATTCAAACAGAAACTTAACTGCTGAGGACAGGGTAACAGGAGGAACAGTGGAGAGCACATGAGTAGTAATACTTTATTAAGTCTGTTGCTGACTTCTCAGTGACAAAACTCAAAGAGAAGATCCTAATCAGCAACTTTAGAGACTAGACATGATGGCAGCAGAATAGAGCTGTCATCTAACTTAAAAAAAAAACCCTTTGTTAATTAATTATATGAATTTTAGCTGATTACTCCATTTAATCTATTCATTATGTCTGCACAAGAGTAAATGCAACTGCGCTGAACTAAGATGTTTCTTGTTTTGTCTTTGGATAAAGCATGCATATATATGTGTGTGTGTGTGTGTGTGTGCGCGCGCACAGATGCATGTATCACACAGCAACAGTGATGTAGTGGTTATGTTTTATACTGCAGGCATTCATCATGACAGTCCCCACAGTGATGCTTCCAGAAAAAACACACAGAGACAAAAAAAAAAAAGGAAAAATCAATTCAAACGGAGTTCATCTTCATCAAGAGCAGATTTTTTCCCCTAAAGCTTTTTGGATTGTAATTGCCTATTTATCACCAAACCACCCTGAATATTTTGTTATGACAGAAAGACCTCACAAAGCTCCTGTGTTGCAAGGAAATCCTAGAATGTACCCAGCTCTTTAAATGTGTGGGGCTGCCAGAATTATATTAATTGGAATCTAGAGATCTAGCTTTAGAAGCAAAAGTGATATATGGCTGAGCCTTTTGCAACTTGTCTTCCCCCAGTGCCTTCTGATAATCCCTGACTGGAGCCATTTCTGCCACTACACTGTTATAGTGCTATTACTCCACTTTCAACACCCTGTGGAATTCTGGGATTTGTAGTTTACTGCGACCGAAGAGCTCTCTAGATGAGAATTCTAAATGCCTCTCCCTAAACTGCAAACCCCAGGATTCCACAGGATGTTGAAAGTGGAATAATAGCACTATAACAGTGTAGAGCAGAAATGGCCTAAGCTGGGAAGTCACTTTAGGGGAATTAACTGTGGGAAAGAAAATCATGTGCACGGGATAAGATTTTGTATGTCTCTTTTAAAGTAGCACTTGCAGTTTTTACTTTATTCAGCACCGCATTTTCAGAGTTTGGACTGCCACTGTCACACCTTTTTGGTCCCTCTGTTATCAATTGCCATGGCATATTGGTACAACCTCCTCATCTGTAGATTCACTGTTTGTACACTTTAGTGTTACAGTTAACTTGTCTGAAGTAGTTTCCTCAACTTCAGTTGGTATATTCCAGCAACAATAAAAAAAAACCTTTCGCCTAGGCACACTTTTGTGTCAGACCTCCTCCCTGAAGAGTTTGTTTCATGTCTGAGTGTGTTCCTTCCAGTAGATTGAAATTCATTGTAAAGTCATATCCCTTTAAAGTTCCTCAGGAGTGCAGTGCAGATGTTTTTACAGTTCACTTCCAAGCAGCTGTTTTTTCTTTCTTTCGGCTGTTTTCCCTTATTTATCAAGTCCCACAGGAAGGCTGTCAGCTTGCAACTTTGGCAATTGTTCTCTCTGAAAAATTATTTGAAGGCTGTATAGAGATTGCTTCACAAGTAGCACCTGTTCCTGCAGCAGGTTTATAGATTTAACAGGCTGTTTGTTGGGAGCATCAAGATTTGTGTGCGTTTGTGTCTGTGTAAAGGAAAGAGGCAGACAGTATCTGTACATGTGTATTGTGAAGATTCCATCAGATTCAGAGATCTGTCATCCCCTAGTGATACGCCTGACATATCTAGCATTCCGTAAAAGAATGGAGAAGGAGATGGAAAAGTACTCATCTTCAAATGGAGAAAATGCTTCTTAAACTATGCATCAAGGTTGAGGGCCCACACTTCTACATTTTCCTTAAGGGCACATCATTTCAAAAGTTTCAGTTTGTTTAGTTTATCCCAGTCTTTTCCAAACCTTTGATACAAAACTAAAGTCTTTTTTTTCCCCCTTGGATGGAAAAGGCATACAACTGTACTTGTCTGACATGCATGTTACCTCGAAGAACAGCACCCACATCATCTTTTCAGGTTTGGGATAGCTCTTTGCAGTTCAATCACTTAAGCTTGAGGAGTAAGGTTGTGCCCGTTGACAGGAATAGTTCTGTATTATGAAGCCTGCACCTATAGATTATGGTGCATCTTTTCTTCCTGTTCTCTCTTCCTTAGACTAGGATTGCAATGGCACAGGGGTGTGTGTGAGAGAGTGTGTGCGCACATTACTGGGTTGCTGTTTGAGGACAAAGAATCACAGCTGAAAGTTTCTTAATGATTAGTGGCCCGATTACCATTACTTTCACATGCAGAATAGTTTGGCATACATACATTAATTTCTTAGGGAAATTATATAGCTCAAAATGGTTGGGAAACAGCTGAAATGAGGGAGCCATTTTGATTCATTCTTCTTTCATCCAGCTCAAAGGAAAGGGCAAGTTATGTGTGCACGCACATGTATATCAGCAATTAATACTGTTCTTCAAGGCTGGATTTGATAGGAGGAGAAGAGAGAGCTTTTATGACTCAAAAATGTATCTTTCTTGTGGGAGTGCTGGGCTGCCTCGTGAAGGGCAGCGGGCTTCCCATGTCTAGGAGTGCTATGCTATCTCCCTTCACCTGCAATTTGCAAATAAAGAACAGATCTTGCCAAGAAAGCCCTGTGATAGGTTCACTTTAGGTTTGTCAAAAGCCAGAAATTACTTCAAGACAAACAACAACAAAAGACCATAAGCCTCAAGTGATCTCTCCTTCTTTAAAACCCCAAATCCAAGTAAAACACTGCTCATGGAACTTCTCATGTGTCAGAGAAAGGCAGAGGAAGGGGAGGAACAATATTTATACTGTGCTGTCATTCAGAATTGGCTTCCCCAGCTGTTTATGACAACTTAAATCTATCACAAAATCCAAAGGATGGCATTGATAATCTGTAACAGTCAAGAACAAAGAAGCCAACACACAGGAGACCAGTAACACAGTAAAAAAATACTAAAGTGGGAATGAACAATAATAAAACTTCTCATCAGCTAGCTGCAAAAGGGAGGGCAGTGTTATGCCTTCATGCCAGCCTTCCTCCTACTCTTGTTGTTATTGCTGCTTAGAGGTGTAACTATTTGTAAATTGCATTCCTATAGGTAAGAACAAATAATTCAACAATTTTTCTCCCCGTTATGAGAAAGTCCTTGAAAACCTCTTTGTTTTCAAGGACTATGCACAGTTCAGGGCTTTTGTACAGAAAAAAACATTATTTCTGTGCAGAAAATGCTGTTGTCTCTGCAAAGAACTTCCATGCATTTTTCACACAGAGTAAGTCATGAACAGATCTGAATATTATTGAATATTCTTTCCATCTCTATTGCTGCTGCCACTCTGCCTCCTTGCTTAAGGCCTATGACATGCTTGGGGAACGTAGGTCAGGATGAAACTGACTTTCAGATATTATAGTCTGTATGATAGCAAAAGGACAGTGTTTAGAACAAAAGTAAGTACCATGCAGCCCTCCGTAGGTTGTTGCATCAGAGTTCATACTGGCTAGGGGTGTTGGGACTTGCAACCTGATAACATCTAGAGGTTCCCTGATTTAGAAGTACATTTCAGGGTTGAGCAGTTATGTTCTTACAGAGCTCCTGCATTCTTAAAGAGCCAATGTGGTAAGTCTGAAATGTCACTTTTTACAAAAAGAAACTAGTTAGATTATTCATTACCTTGACCACCCAACATAGCCATTAATTGCTCCTGTTAAAAAAGTACAAAAAGTAGCTCACTGGATTGTTCATTACTAATACGTTGTAACTGCTGTTTCTATTGTGCCTTTGAAAAATACACAAAATTGGTCCCATTTACCCATCTGTGATCACCATAATTATGAATGGACTACCTTGCCTGTGCATGAGGAAAAGATTGTTATAGGATTACTACCTGATCCCTGTGAAGGAATCTGGTGTTTAGAGAAAAGAAGCCTAAAACGGGACAGGATCACCGTTAAAAGTCTACCTCTCCCATCTCTGCCAACCCTGCAAGTCCAAGTGCATGCTCTGTGCCACTGCTTGGAGCAGGCAGCCAATGTGGCATGGTACCCTTCTCCCTGATCTTTCACTTTCACTGACTCTCTGTTTCTCTTTTCCGCAGTGGCAGCATTCCTCTTCATGTGGGCAGAACTGTGTCAATGTGTTTCCTCTCCCCCCAACCCGCCCACAATTCCCTCCCTGTTATTGGCCTCTTGTCCCCTCTGGGTGCATCATACCCCACAAAGACCTCTCTGGGTGCACCATACCCTTTAGAATAGAGACTACAGCAACAGTCTCATAAAATGTATACTATTCATCAAGGGCATCAATGCAGTTGATTAAAGTTTAACCTTCAGTTAATAAATCTGCACTCAGGCTGTAACATGCCAGATTGCAGGTGGGAGGTTGGGGCTGCATACTTGGATTTCCTTCTGTCCAATAAAATGAAATATAATTCCCTCATGTAGAAAACTATATATCAGGCTGAAAGGTTATAGCTTTGGCTTTTTCCTGAAATGCTAGTACTCTGCGTCAGATCTCTCCCCCACACAGTAAAAGCACTCAATTGTATTTTTTTCTCTGTCTTGTTTGCATAATCTAAATTCTGTTACCCTGTGAACTGGGGGTCCGGGGAGGGACACCAAAATGTGCTCAACTAAAGTTGGGGAAAATTAGCTCAGAGTACGGCTTAGCGTTACGAGAGGCAGGGTAACGTAGCGAGAACTTGAACCCTATGTCTACGGGGTCGGGTCGAGTCAAGGAGAACACAGAAGTTGAAATAATAAATGATGTTTATTAAATACAAGCAAAACTGTGTATGCGACACACTCATACAAGATAACTAAAGGAAATAAAGGTTGGAGTGGTATAGAGGGGTTTTTAGAGGGATTGTTGGTTTGGGTGATACTTCACCTGTCCTGAAGCCCAGAAAAATAGAGAGCGAAGCTGGGGTGCGATGTAGCTTAGCACGTGGAGCTGAGGGGAAGCTCGCCAAGCAAAGCGGCAGCAAGGCGGGATGAAACTCAGGAGCGATCCGAGGAAGGTCTCGGAATCAAAGGTTTTTATAAGAGAATTGTGACTGCAGGCTATGCCGTACTTGGGGGAAAACAATAGATTTGGAGTTGGAGACAAAGCCTCCGAAAGGTCAGAATCTGAATGATGGAGTTATCTTAGCGATTCTCAATAGAGTAGCCAGTATGCAAACGCAGAGTACTTGGGTATTGCATAGTTTACCCATCAAGCTGCCATCGCGGGGCAGAGGCTCTTTTGTAAGTAGCGTGCATACTTAATTAGAGTACTTGCCTGGAGGTCTCCTAAAGCAGTGAGTCAGCTATTTCTGGCCTGCCTGTATTGTAGTTTGAATCTTACGGCTATTAACGGCCGAGCTTGTCCGGTGGCCTCGCAAGCACGTGGAAAGGAATAGAGAAGTGCAGCCGAATTGTGATATCAAGAGGATATCTTCAATATCCCCAAAGCTCGGACTAGCCAGGGCAGTAACAATCCCCCCCAAATAATGGGCGATGTTGGGGACAATATCAGACATTTTCCAATTAAAAGCAAAAATCAATTTAGAGCCGGATAGGGCTTGCAGGTTGGTAGCCATATCACTCCTCAGGAAAGGGAACTTGGGAAGAGCAAAGGATTACTATCTTATAAAGACATTCCAGACTAAAACCTAAACCTAAACACACACACACACCAATGTCAATAGCGCAATAATAAGCAGTTAAACAATAAACAATGTCCAATGTCCTGTCAATAGGGAACTGTCGAAACATGGCAATGGCAGTAAAAATAGCAAATGCAAAATGAAGCAATCAATGAAATAATCAATGGAATACTGTAAGTCCAGTGCATGGTCTGGCAATGAAGGCAATCCAAGGAGCAAACAGTTCAGTGAGGACGAAAGTTCATAGTCCGGGGGAGGTGAGGTGCAAGCAAAAGTCTTGGCACCGCCCCCCCTCGCAACAGGAAAAGTCTTTTGACTGGAACGGGCGAGCAAAACATAAGTCCATCCGGGCAACGGAGCAGGAACAACAACCAAAATGTCCAAGTCGGTGCAGCCTGGCTCGCTGCAAGTTCAGGAGCAAAGAGTCTTTCCAGGGTTTGGAGCCTGGAATAGTCCATAGGTTTCCTCGGGTCAGCAAACGGTAGTAAGAATGGCAAAAAGTTCGTCTTTGCAATCGGGAGGCTGCATGGTCACCTTCCCTCACAGTCACGGGTGTCGTCGAAGAACCAGGAATCTCCAAGTATCTGCCATCAGATAGAACAGCAACTTTCTTCATCACCCCCCCCCCCCACGGTACCCAGGGGCGATGGTGCGGCCTCGGGATCTTCCCAGTCTTCTGTACCAATAGATCTATTGGAGTTTTTAACAGAAGAACTGAAATGTTTATTATCCAATGTATACCATTGATGCAAATGGCCAGCTCAAAGCCTACTGGGAATGAATTGAAACTGGGTCATCATGACTGAAAAGACTAAGAGTCCACGGGGACATTTTACCTTCTAAAGACACAAAACACGTACAAAGAAAGAACTAATTACTTAAACTCTACCAAAGCTAACAAAACTATTTACATGGCGGGACTATTTACAGTAACTGGGTGCGGAGGGGTCGCCACTCCACCTCTATTCCCTTCAGACATGGGTCGTTCACCCATTGTCAAACGCCTCGTAAATTGAGACAAACGTCTCGGACAAATTAACGGTTGGTACTTCCTTGTGACTTAAGGAAGTCTGCCAAATAACGGAGCTCACATTGGGTCTTTGGGCACCGAGATCTTCTGGCTCGGGGATGACCACCGATGCAGGATCAACCGGATGACCCTTCCATTCGTTTTGCAGGGTCTCTGGAATTACCCGCAGGAGTGGCGGTGCCCGCTCCTGGTTTGGGACCCCTTTCTCCAAGTCATGGAGGAGGCTGGTCTTGGACCAGTATGCCTCCTGGAAAACTGCCTCTCCAGGTATGATGGTGACCAAGATGGAGCCGTAAACTAGCTTGGCCCCGCTCATGATCACCAGTGTCACAATGAATTGGGTGCCTCGAAGCGTGAAGACACGCTGGCACCAAAGCAGCCGTGCGGAGGGGACGGCAGTAGCCATGTACGCCTCCGTGTGGCATTTAGAACTCTCCATTATTGAAATCTCCCCAGATGGACTGCAGCAAAAGGGAGTATGTATGGTCACGTCAGGGTGTGCCAGTGTGAGTGCCTGTGCTATCCTGTGCTCTGGCTGGGCAGGAACCTCTTGCTGTTTAAATCCCCAGTCTCCTTTGAGATTCCCCTGAAAGATGGCACAGAGAGGAAGGACTCTCCTAGCCAAGAATTCAAGGAAATCCCGGGGGAAACTGCTGGTTTCTAGCCAGGGGCTCAGAGCAGGGACAATGGAGAGCTTCGGAAGCTTGCGGCTGGCTTCCCCTTGCTGTGTGTCCTCCCTTTCCTGGTTCTCACACATGCTGGCAATGTCAAACTTGGTGGGGGCTTCCACGTTTCCCAGTCGCAAGAATGGTGCTTCCTCCTGAACCTTAGCCTGGTGCGATCCTTCTAGGTGCTCTGAAAGCACTATGGTCTCAGAGGTGGCTGGATTAGCACTCGGGGCTGAGTCAGGAGGAGGTGCAATCTGCCTTGTTTTATTGCGCACTGAGCGTTTGTGTACTCCAAAGGACTTAGATTGCCCCCCCCCAATCCGGTCAAGCGGATAGCGTCAGGGGTGGGCTCACCCTGTCTTCTCACGTTAGGGAGCAGCACCTTTAGCACTGCTCTGGAGTCTGCAGAAGGGGTGGCAGGGATCTTTTCCCTATCGGTCCTAGTGCCTGCCTTCACCCTAGATCTACCCCATCTGTTGGGCTTCAGTCTAGCCACAACCCTCTGGGGGAGATCCTGGGACCGAGGGCACCCATATCCTGACAGCTCTAAGTCAGGGTAATATCCAGCTGGAGGGGGACCATTGGTCACCGCATTCACAGGCTGGCTATTTCCCAGTGGTAGATGCCTGTCTAGCGCATCCAGGAGCTCGGATGTGGGTCTCCCATCGAACTGGCTCATATCCAGCCCGAACCTTCTGAGCATGCCCCAGACCCTTACTCTGTCCGAGGAGTACGTCTGGGCCGTGGGATCATACCCGCCAGACATCTCCCAGGGAGAGCCCGAGTCAGAGGGCTGTTTGGGGGCAGTTGGCTGCTGTGGGGGACTTCCCGCCTTGCCGGGCTGGCTGCAGAAATCCCTTCCCTGCCACTGCCTGTTGTCCTGTCTGGGTGGCGGTCTCGAGTTCCAATTCCCTCATGGAATGGAATTCGGAGCTGTTTTCCTATGCTGGGAATGGGGCCCATAGTTCGAGTGCGTGACTTCGGCTATGGGTTCCCAATACCCGGGGTCCTTCCTGTGTGTCTTGGTGGGAGGTCTTAGGGATCCTGCCTCGCGGAGCAGGTCGGAGACCTGCCAGAGGTTGTTCCTGAACTCTTCCCAGTTAGTGGTGGCTGGATCCACCAAACCTAATGCCATCTTGGTCTCGTGGTTAAGACCTCCGTACAAGAGCGTCTTAAACTCAAGGCCGTTAAAGTTGTACCCACGGGCCGTCAAGGGGACCTTCTCGGCCAGAATGGCGAGGAGCTGCTTCCGTGCCACGTAAGCCTCAGGGTTCTCACGAGGACCCTGTTGCTCCATGACATAGAGCACACCTGCGCTCTGTCCGGGCCACAAAATCTTAATTACCTCCCTCATCCAGGCATGGGCCTCGAGCCTAACCAAGCCTCAAGCTGCCACGGCTGACTCAAGAGTAGGGAGTTTGGAGGGGGACATGCAAAGTCGGGCCAGTTGGGTCACGTCCTGACCATTGGCTGTCGGGTGAGAATATATCACCGCGTTCAACCACATGATGCCGGTAGACCGGTTTAAAGGACCCAATTGGTCTGCAATAGCTTTGGCCTCAGTAGCACGCCAGGGGACCCTAGTCTTGGTGACCTGCGTCTCTTGCCTATCAGAACTGCCCTTCCCAAGGGGGGTGGTCCGTCTGGTCATGGACCTGGTCTCTACCGGGTGGACTGGGACCTTAGGGTCACTCCAGTCTGGATTGTGGGGAACGGTTGCCTGAGCATCCTCGGGCAGTGCCTCCCCAGAAAAGTCCTCTGCAAACATTGGGAGCAGCTCTGGGCACACAGCCGAAATTAGGGCCTTGCGTGTTTGGAGCTGGCTCTCCAGCGCAGCTATCTGCTTCTGGCAAGCTACATGGCTAGCAGCCTCCTGCTGTTCCCTCACTTGCCCCACCATGAACTTGGCCGCAGACCGGGCATGATCCAGCTCAGCTTCTAAGGCATGGGCTTTCTCCTCCCATGTTTGCGCCACTACCATGATGTTGTTAAGCTTCTGCACTGACGCCTACGCTACGGATGCAAAAGTTACCTTGTCCGCACGCAGCGTCTCGACCTCGGCCTGAAGCAGAGCATTCTCCTTCTCTACACTCACTAATTTCTCTCTGGTTTCTACCAGGGCACTACTAGCATCTCTGGCTGTAAGCCAAAGTCCCCAAGCGGCCAAAGCGGCCTTTGATGGCCCAAATGGGTTCTTTGATTTACGCGCCAGGGCGTACGCTTCCTGGAGTGTGGTAAAGGGATCGGCCGTCTGGAAGATGGTGTCCTTCCAGGGGCATTTCCCCTTACTCAAAACCCACCTTTCTAGCTTACCTCGGACCTCTTCCTCCAGCATGAGGTCCTTGATGGTGACCTTGCTACTCTCCGCCATTTTTCACACAAACCACAACTATCTCTAACACAAAATGCAAACTACAAGCTACAAACGGGACCAGGAACTGGAGTGATGGGAAGGATCACCTAGACCCCTGGGGGACTGAAGGAAAAGGAACTCTGTGGAACTTCTCTAGGAAAGAGGGATGGGAACCTATCTCCAGCCTGCCCAAACACAGTCACTTTGGTACTCCCAAGCCCGGTTTTCCACCTCGACAGCGTTGGGGACCAAAGGACGAGGAAACAGTTCAGGGACAGGGAGGTCACCTAGACCCAGGGAACCCTCAGGAGTACTCCGCCTGCCTGAAGGGGGGAAACGAACCCAGTGGAACTTACAGCGCCGCCTGGCCAAGCAGCGGGGAAAAAGGAGCAAGGAACCAAAACCAAACCGTCCCTAACTGGTTTTCTGGGTGAGGGGTACCTTCCTCTACCACAGGCTAGACCTCTAAACCCTAGGCTAGGTCAGGAATCACCACCCGCACCTAGTCGGCTAGCCAATCGGGATGCACCCGAAACTACACAGCAGGACACACCCGCACCTTCCACAACTACCAGCGGGACGCACCTGCATCCTCTCAAAGCTACACAACAACAACAACCGACGGGACACACCCGTATACTACTCTAAGGGGGGAATTTCTTCCCTAAGTGCTATTTTGCCTTACTGCTATGGTGTTGGATGAGTGTAGACCATTCCTAGTGCGCTAACACTCTAACATTTTGGATCCCAGCCCACGATAGACCTCAAGTTAGGGATATGATTCCCAGGACAGCTTGTGCACACCCCTTGCTATCGGACAATGGTTCAACGCCTAGTGCTAGCGACCACACCGGGGCGGCTGACATACACAAACCAAGCAAGAAAGGGGAGCAGATTTCCACCCAGATAGAATAGCTCTAGAGCTCAAACGCACAGAATTCTCACACACACATGTTCCTGCCTGACTGCACTCTAACAACTTGACCGACCGTCACCTAAGTCAGTACCAGCCTGATTTGAGGAGGTTTGCGACTCCTTCCCAAATTAGGGGTACCGGGGCTGCCCGCGTTGCTCCACCACTCTGTTACCCTGTGAACTGGGGGTCCCGGGAGGGACACCAAAATGTGCTAAACTAAAGTTGGGGAAAATTAGCTCAGAGTACGGCTTAGCATTACGAGAGGCAGGGTAACGTAGCGAGAACTTGAACCCTATGTCTACGGGGTCGGGTCGAGTCAAGGAGAACACAGAAGTTGAAATAATAAATGATGTTTATTAAATACAAGCAAAACTGTGTATGCGACACACTCATACAAGATAACTAAAGGAAATAAAGGTTGGAGTGGTATAGAGGGGTTTTTAGAGGGATTGTTGGTTTGGGTGATACTTCACCTGTCCTGAAGCCCAGAAAAATAGAGAGCGAAGCTGCGGTGCGATGTAGCTAAGCACGTGGAGCTGAGGGGAGGCTCGCCAAGCAAAGCGGCAGCAAAGTGGGATGAAACTCGGGAGCGATCCGAGGAAGGTCTCGGAATCAAAGGTTTTTATAAGAGAATTGTGACTGCAGGCTATGCCGTACTTGGGGGAAAACAATAGATTTGGAGTTGGAGACAAAGCCTCTGAAAGGTCAGAATCTGAATGATGGAGTTATCTTAGCGATTCTCAATAGAGAAGCAGTATGCAAACGCAGAGTACTTGGGTATTGCATAGTTTACCCATCAAGCTGCCATCGCGGGGCAGAGGCTCTTTTGTAAGTGGCGTGCATACTTTATTAGAGTACTTGCCTGGAGGTCTCCTAAAGCAGTGAGTCAGCTATTTCTGGCCTGCCTGTATTGTAGTTTGAATCTTACAGCTATTAACGGCCGAGCTTGTTTACGTGCTTGTCCGGTGGCCTCACAAGCACGTGGAAAAGAATAGAAAAATGCAGCCGAATTGTGATATCAAGAGGATATCTTCAATATCCCCAAAGTTCAGACTATCCAGGGCAGTAACAATTCTCTTCTGCAAAATTTATTGATGTAAGCAGCAATTTGCTGAAGTATTTTAAAGGAGAAAAAAGTTTTGTGGAAAACCAGTTACCCCCTCCCAAGTGCCAGTGTTTCAGGTGAATCCTGAGGCTGTTGAAGATGCCTTTAAATTAGAAATAAAAAAAAAATGATTGCAGGTCTAGCTACAGGTCTTCTGTATCATGTATAGCCTGGCCCTGAGATGTTGACTGAAGTACTGCCTGCATTTCAAATGTGAGAGGCTGAAGAAGATAGAAGCAGAGGAAAATGTGATATTATGGGTTATTTTGTTAAAAAAAATGTTTGGGAATGTGACCTCTGCTCCTTTCATGTGAAGAGGAAACAGCAGGAGAATCATTTTGCCCAATAATTGCAATATAGCTGGAGGGGAGGGGCGCAGTTGGCTCACCATACTGGCTCTTTAAGAATGTAGGAATCCTGTAAGAGCCTAGCTGAAAAACTCTGAAGTTTACTGAGTGGATTTGTGCCAGTCACTGTCTCAAAGTATGGGAACCACAGCAATTGACCTCTCTGACATGTTTAATTATATAATCAGAAAAGCACTTGAGGAGGAGAAAATAAAAAGGACAGAATGACTTAACAACTCAACCATGTTGCTGCTCAGATTGTGGGATGGAAGCACCACCTTTTCCTTCTTCAGAAAGTTACTTTGAAAAGCTGCTTGCTTTTGTCCGTTATTATTCTGTTCAAGTCGAACACAATTGCATTGCATTTAAAATGAACAGAAACACTAGATTTTTATGGATGGTCTACAGTTGCTGTACTTTTTCTGTGGTGAGGAGGGAAACTCCTTAGCAAAAGCTGAATATTGAACTTTTGTCTGGAATTTTGATGAATTCCTGTTTGGAATAAATATCTGTGCAGCCCCTGAAAACCAAAGCAGTAAACTGATCACAGTAACCAGAGGCAGGCTTTGTCTGGTGTTGGAAAGCTCCCGACATAACCCTCGCTGTTCTCCAATAAATAATGCTCCTGGCACCTCTTGAAATGTTTCTCTTGTATCATCTTTTAAGGCTTTGCTTGTGACTGGCTGTCACCACAATTGTTGGCATAATTCTTCCCGTTGAGAGGAAAAGAGAAAAAGCTGGCTCCAAGAGAAAGCCCTGACCTGAAGCCTGATATTAAAAGAGTCCACAACAAGCACAAACCTGACTGAAACCAATGACTTTTGCATAGCTGGAGTTCAAATGTTTAGTGCGACCTTCCTGTCTGCTGCATTCCAAGTGTGTTGGACTGAGTGTCTGTTTGCAGACAGAAAATGACATCTGGCTTTGTTGCAGTCCAACACATCTGGAAGGCACCAGGTTGGGGAACGTTGGTTTATTGAATCTATGTACTTTGCTCTATCTTTTATTAACTGAGTGCTCTGCCACCCACCTTCTTTGTTGTATATGGCAAGCTGGATCAGCATTTCTTTATAGGGTGTAGTAATTATCAGGAGACCTGTTTGGGAATAGAGAAGGAGGAAGCTTTGTTGTTAGTAGCCTTTCTGCAATTTGTTTTCTTGGCTAGAAAGGGGTGCTGGGGCAAAGACTTGATTCTCCTCTGTAATCCCTTAGGCTGCCATTCAGATAACCACTGGAAACACATTTCACTCCTGCAACCAACCCCACAATAGCCTTAACTGCTTTATTTCTAATAGATGGTCATCTTGGATTCAGCTGCCTAATGTCTTCCACAGATGGGAACAAGAAGCTGAAATCCTTCTACAACCTGGCCAGAGACAGCAATCCCTGGCTGCCTTGTTCTTGTTGCTGTTATTGGCCACAGAAGATCTCAATGCTACCAGTTTTTCCTGTTGTGATAAGCCAATGGAAATACTTGGTACAAGTGAAGATTTAAAAAAGAAAAAACCAACACACTACAGATAGAAAGTGTAGGAACATGCTGCTGCACCAAGTTTCTCTGTTATATTTGAAGGATGTTTCTGTACCTGTGCCCTTCTCTGTGTTCCACCAGGTATATTTATTAGGGATATAGGTCAGTGTCTGCACCAGCCTTTACCATCCTCTAAGTATTTTGCACTTCAGCTCCCATCAGCCCCAGCCAGCATGGGCAATGAACAGCACTCTCAGAAGTTGCAGTCCAAAACATCTGGAAGATTAGTCTATGCCCAAGAGAGGTCTGCCTAGCCCCATTTCCAGTGGTTGATGAAGGCAGGTCTTTGAACTGATAAACTTGACTATTTTTGCCTGCTATTGGCTGCAAGTTTTAGATTTTTTTATTGGCTAAACATGAACATACCCATACATACATGTATGAGACATGATGTTGCTATGCAATTCTATCATAGGATTTTCTTGGCAAGAGGTTTGCCACTGCCTTGCTCTGAGGCTGAGGGACTGTAAGCTGCCCAAGGTCATCTAATGGGTTTCCATGGCTGCACCAAAATTCAAACTCTGGTCTCCCAGAGACCTAGTCTAACACTCAAAACCACAAAACCACACTGGCTCACTTTTAAAATATTTTTAGTCTCCCACAACTAGCCCAAGACATGTTGCTGCCTTGAGGACATAATAGTAGGACAGAGCCCCTGCACGATTATCAAAAACTAGTCGTTCCCTGGTAAAAAATATATCATGAGGCACTTCCCCTTCCTAACAGTAAAAATGTCGCAATAATGCATTAAATAACTAGTAATTTGCTGCCTTTTTCTGACACCCCAAATCAACTGCCTAATGGTTGAACAGGCAGTGCAAGAAGCCTTCTCCTGGCCTCTTGGTCAGTGGCAGATACTAGAGTGCACCTTCCTTCAGCTCTACAGTCCCAGCCAGGGAGACCCAAATTTGGAGCCAAGTGTGCTTTCTGGCAGGAATAAGAAAAGCAGCTGTTCCGTCCCTGGCCAATAGACGGGCCCAGTCTGGTCTCTCCTTCTCTTTATGTTTTATGGTTTATGGTTCCTGCCTAAGGTGTTTGGCAGGAAAAGGCAGGATAAAAATTTAATTAATAAAAACTGCATATGCTGGCACTTAATATAGAATATCTACCAAAGTATAGTAAAACTGCATATGACAGGAACTGAGAAACATTGGCAACACAGTATATGAGTGCATTTTTTAAAAAACCTTGTATGTTTATGAAGACTTACCTATTTACCCAAGAGATTCTTAGGTTTACGTTCTGTCTGTAGTGTTCTACCATCGCATAATTAAAAAAAAAATGTTATTGAAGTGGTCATACAAGCGCACTGCTCCATTATCACAATTTTCAGTTTAGTGCAGGATTGCAAATATTTGTAATATATACTGTGAAATGGTGTCCTTAGACCACTACTTCACCACCATGGTTCTTCCACCTGGTAGAATCTCTTGATATGGGGGTGGGGGGGAGCTCCGCTAAGTGCTGGATTTGCCTTGAGGAACTTTTAACTTATCCTCTATACATGATTTCTTGCCAGTGAAGCAGGGAACTGAAGCATTTCTTTATGACGGTGCTTTTTCTTTTTTTCTAGACAGTGAAGATTTAGAACCGAGGTGACAGCGAAACAAGTAAACACTAGTTTGAGGTTTTATTTCCAAAGTCTGCATTTGTTGTTTGCAACACACACATAACAACTGTCCTTGTTTTTGAGCAGACACAGGCAGTAAACAGGAAAGCTTACAGCTTAGAATTCCAGAAAAGCAGCTGTGCTCAAACCAGCTAACAGTTCCCACCCACCAATGGTGACCTAAATGTTTAGAGCTGCCAGTTCTGAATTTTTGTAAGATCTACCCTGTACATCCAATTAGCTTAAAGTAAGATGAAAGTGGAAGGTAGCACTAAATTGTTTCAAGGCCTCTCCCTTGTGTTTGTGTGCAGTTGTGTTGGTCATAATGAAGTGTGTTCTAAAATGATTAAATATTACTTTTAATAAGTATTTATATTTTTCCAAACGCAGATATGCAAAGTGCCTTAAAATCTTTTTTTATCCAACAGAAGGTAAGTTGCATAGAAATAAAGAATTTTCAGACACCTGCAGATAATACTCACAATTGTCACTTGTAAGACTTATTAAAAATTATGACTGTGACCTCACAATGTATATTCATCACCTGTGTTCTAAGTATGGTGAAGGAGAAGGTTGAGGGGTGAGAGTTTACATGGTGGTTTCAGTTGTGTATACAGTCATCCCTCCACATTTGCTAGGGTTAGGGGTACCGGACCCCTGTGAAAGTGGAAAAACCATGAATAATTCTAGGTACCCCCAACCCATTATCAAAACACAAAAAAAGTATAATCACTATATTCAACCTACCATGGATTCTTTGAGACATCAGTGTTCCTTCACAAGGCAGAAGTGGGTGGCTGGTGGGGCTTACTGCCACCTCCACTGCTTCCCCACACCATTTTTAAGAGGGACTTACAAGCCTCCTTTGCAGTTTCTCAGTCTCACAAGGCCTGCAGTCCCTATTAAAAATGGCATAGGGAGGCAAGAGAGGTGACAGCAAATAATCTGTGAATAATCAAATCCACAAAAGTGAAACCCGCAAATGTGGAGGGATGGCTGTACTTTCTTTATGTGGGTCTTGTCTTGAATCAGCTCACCTTGAGGTGCTTTGGTTTAAAGTTAGTTTTATAAATGTCCTATCAATTCTGACTAAAATCTTCTGAAAGGTATAGCAAAGTGATAAAATCTTTCTCACACCACAGAATCTTTCTCACATCACAGGTGAAGACTTAAAGAGGGTTGTACTCTTGGGGAAGGGTTTCTAACCCCTCTTCTCTAAGTTGTTTGGCCTTCCACAAGGGAAGCAATATTAGCCATCATGATGTAAGGCACCTTACCTACAAGGATGATTGCTAGCCTTACTTTCCCCCCTTCACAGCAAAAGTATTTATCTTTCTTCTTTTTCTGGTCTGACTACGTGAAGCAGCACAACACACAAATGCTTTGACAAGCTTTACAGTAGAACCCCCATACCCACGGGGGATTGGTTCCACCACCACCCCCATGGATACTGAAATCCGCAGACAGGAGTGAACGCCCTGTCGGCCGCCTGCCCCCGGCCAATCGAGGTGGCAAAGAGCCACTGTGGGAGCTACTACAGCGGGATCACGCTCCTCGTTCCTTTCCTGCCCACTGCCACCGCATTTGGGCCCCGGGTGGGGGGCAGGAGGCGGTGATGAGCGCAATCCCGTTCTCCTTGCTTCTCTCCCACCCGCTGGCACTGCAATTGGACCTGGAGCAAGGGGCAGGAGGTGGCAGTGAGCACGATTCCACACTCCTCGCTTCTCTCCCGCCCACCGCCGCCACAATCACAGTGGCAGCAGGGAGCCAACCACGGATAACTGAATCAGCGGATAATGAATCCACGGATATGGGGGTCCTACTGTATTTATGAAACACTCTGGAACGCAAAGCAACATCTCACTTTAGAGAAGCCTAGACCTATATCCACCTGTTATTCCCAACCAGAATATACTCTGTTCATCAATGGAACTTAGATAAGTGTCTGTTTCCACTGATAGAATCTAACAGATGTCTAGTGGGGGCTAACAGATGGATTTACCCCATAACTGACAAGGCCTAAAGTACTCTTGGTCTCTGGAGAAATGATGTAAACTGTGCCTAGAAGGCTCTACCCAGAACTGCTAGCACAAAGGCCTTCTGGCTCTTAAGGAGGAAGTGCACAGCATTATCCCGGACCTTCCTCTACTCCGTAACTCCAACTGACCCAGTTTGAAAGAGATATTCTGATTAATCCCTTGTCCCACTTTTTTTTCAGCTGCTTTTAAAATGTCCCAGTTTCTCTCTCTTCCTCCCACTTTCTTTTGTCCTCAGCTTCACTTGCTGCAAACTGAGGCCATTTCTGCCCTACACTGTTATAGTGCCATTATTATACTTTCAACATCCTGTGGAATTCTGAGGTTTGTAGTTTACTGAGGCCAAAGAGCTCCCTGCATGAGAATTCTAAATGCCCGTCCCTAAAATGCAAACCCCAGGATTCCATAGTGTGTTGAAAGCTGAATAGCACTATATCAGTATAGTGTGGAAACGACCTTAGTTCAAAGTGCAAAAGTAGTTTACATTCAGTCAACCCAGGAGAGAAAACAGAAGGGGGTTAGCATTTTACCCTTCCCTGCAGTCTCAGACAAAACCAAACTGCTGCTGACTCTCCTAGCTTGTATTTTGTTCCTATTTATTTGGTTCATTTATATCCTACTTTTCTCCCAATAGTGGGACTCAAAGCGACTAACAAGATATCTTAAAACAATACAAATTAAAAAATATACAAAGTCATGAATAAAAGTATACATATGAGACTTATTTAAAAGCTGCTAATTTATAAAATTAAAACATTAGACATTAAACACATTAAAATTCATTAAAATACTATATGCAAACTTTAGAAACAACACCTCACAGCATTAAAACCCCACCCCACCGTCAGTTTCTGAAAGATTGACAGCATAAAACTGTTTTGACTTGCTGATGAAAGGAGAGGCTTCTAAAGTTTGGGAGCAACCATCAAGAAAACGTCACGAGAAAATACTAATAGGACATGGCCTCAAAGCCCGGAAAACCCACAACAACCTATGGATTCCGGCCATGAAAGCCTTCAACTTTACAGTCTGTTTGCAGCTCTTTGGACCAACTGAAGTTTCTGAGCACTTTTCAAAGGCAGCCCCATGTGGAGAGCATTACAGTAATCCAAACAGGATGTAAACAAGGCATGTACCACTGTGACCAGATCCAACTCCTCCAAGAACAGACACATCTTGGTGTAGTTGCTTTAATTGTGCAAAAGCACTCCTGGTCACTCTGTTGAAACCTAGGCTTCCAGGTTCAGAGTTGAATCCAAACTCTGAACCTGCATTTTCAGGAGAAGTGTGACCTCATGTAACACAGACTGAATCCCTTCTCCCAGAGCTGTCTTCTGACTGACCAGGAGCACCTCAATCTTGTCTTGATTAAGCTTTTTTGTTGTTGTTGTTGATTATGCTCAATTTGTTCACCCTCACGCAATCCATTATAGCTGCAAGACACTGGTTTTGCACAAGAACAGCTTCTTTTGAATTAGGAGAAAAGGAATAAGAGAGCTGAGTAATGGTGACACCTGATCCCAAAATGCCAGACAACCTCTCCCCATGGTTTTCTGTCTACAGTACGACCCCCGTATCCATGGGGGATTGCTTCCAGACCACCCTGCGGGTACAGAAACCCACAGATGGTACGGAACGCCCCAGGCCCAATCGCGGGCCTGCAGCTGGAGACGGAAAAACAGCAGGCAGCTTGATCCCGTGCTGCCCACTGTTTTCCCACTGGGCGCTGCGGCGATCAGGCCCTGGGCCTCCATCTGGAGGTAGAAAAACAACGGGCAGCACAATCCCACACTGCCTGCTGTTTTCCCTCTGGACGCCGTGGCAATTGGGCACAAGGTCCTGTGGGCGCTGCGGCAATTGGGCCCTGGGCCAGTGGGTGCTTCAGCAATCAGCTCCTGGGTTTGCAGGTGCCGTGGCAATTGGGCCCTGGACCTGCATCTGGAAGCAGGAAAACAGCAGGTAGCGCAATCTCACGTTGCCCACTGTTTTCCCTCTGGATGCCATGGCGATTGGGCCCTGGGCCTGCACCTGCTTTCAACCGCAGATAACTGCAGATTATGAATCTGCTGATATCGGGGTCACACGGTATGTTAAATAGCATAGGGGACACAACAGAACCCTGAAGGGATCCACAGGCTGATGGCCAAAGAGTTAAGCAGAAATCCCCCATCATTACTTTCTGAGAGCAACACTCCAGGAAAGAATGGATCCACTGCAGAACAGTACCTCCAAGCCCCATCCCAGAAAAATGACTCTGATAGCATGAACGATTGCATCGAAAGCTGCTGAGAGGTCAGCAGAACTAACAAGTACACATTGCAATCTTGATCACTCTATGATGTTGCTTGGTTGCATGAGTCCCAATTTGCTTCTGTGAAATGTTATAGGATACCCTGCTGTCCCTTCTTCTTCATACCACTTTTGGAAATGGAAGTTTGTTTTGAGATTTTTGGCCACTGAGGCTTGGCATTTGGGGTTCAAATCTCTTGTACGTTTAGGTCTAGCCAATAGCGATTTGAGTTAAATTGCACACTGCTGTCCAAATGGTACTGTTAATTATGCAAAGCAAATAGGAGAGGAATAACTGGCTATAAAGACAAATGCTACCTGAATAAGCACCATAACTAAGTAGAAGGAAATGCTTTGTGATGGAAGTGGCAAAGGGAATGAGACTGCTCTTACATCTATTGACCTCTGTTATAGAAAAAGAGACCACGGAAGAGGGATTTCTCCATCATGGAGATGTAAAAGATGTTCAGTGGGATAAAGAATAGTGACTCCCTACAATCTACCTTTTTGTTTTTGTGGCAAGACCCTTTTACAGACAACATTCTCAGCCAATGCATGAAAAAATCTGAACGGATATTTGCTGTGTATAGACAGGGATGCTAAATTATACCTACCGTCTGCCAACTGACTTAGCTCTTGTATTTTAACTCCAAGGGAAGGGATTACATAGCCTTCCAGATTTTGTTGGACTGTCACTACCATCACCTCCAGTTACAATAGCTAAAGGTGATGGGTTTTGTAGTCCAGCAGTATCTCTGGGCCACACATTCGCCATCCCAGCTTTAACTGAGGATGGGCAGTTATTTTTTGTTTTGTTTTGTTTTTTCCTTTCCTTTACCAGAGCTAATTAGAGCAACATATCTCTTTGAGTTTACAGTAAAATAATAACACAAGAGCAGGAGTCAATTGTAAATACAGAAATGTGGCAAACACCTGTTCCCCTTATATTAATTCCAGGAGTGGTCCCCTCCCTTTTGTTTATCTCCATTTTCCAGTCTCTTATCCAATTAGTTCCCCAAATACTTGTTGAACTTTCATGGTTTGACCAAAGCTGTAGAGTTTATAAATGACGATCAGATGCCTAAATCCTTGCAGAATTTAATTTAACAGTAATTAAGCTGCAGGGTTTGAAAAGTTTTTTTGTTTGTTGCTTGAAAATTTTGGCACATTGGCCATAATGCTTTATTTTTATAAAAAGAAAAGTAAACACACAAGCCTATTTTGAAAACAAAATGCTTTTAATGTGCTGCTTGTGGAATTCCCCCAACCTGGACAGCTGTTGGTGGCAGTTCTGCACACTCATAGTCTCATCTCACTATCCTTAATATTTACTTTTCATGAATTTATAAAAATACTACCACATGTAAACTTGCAATTTAATTTTACTTCAGTTAGGGGTTGTTTTGGCCAAGCCTTAAACCAAAACAGAATTAGTCTGAGAATACTGAATATGAAAACTTAGCAGTAAATTACTTCTGGCCTTCTTAATAACATAGAAAGTGCTCTGTAGGCTTCTTCTGGAAAAGTAATTTTTAAATATTAAATATATGTATTGGAACAGAAAAATATTATTCCCCTTTGAATCCATTGCAACCTGTTAAATGCCACCTTGGAAGATCCTTTTCCAAACATTTTGATTCCAAAGTCTCATTAAAGTTAGATTTATAGCCTCGTACCCCTGCGTGTTGGGTTGTATCCATCCTAATTAGTTAAGAAAACTTAGGTGTCAACTATAAACATTCTGAATGTGCAAACTGCCACTCCCAAATGTTCAAGACACTCCAAGGAATACCGAGACTTTTATGAAGCATACAATTGAGTATGTGGAGACTTTTCTGGCATTTAGGTAAAGGATGAAAATAAATGTGTATATGATTCTTGCAAAGTTGGTCACCATTTCTCATAATGGTGTGAAGAAGGGTGCCATTTCCATAGGAAGGGGGGAAAAAAGCCTTAAACGCCTGTTCACTCATTTATTTAGGATACCAGAGGCTTGTGCTGCAGCTTACGGATGCTCTTAAATGGAAATCATGCTGAAAGTTGTCACAGGATTACAAATCACACAGTGTCCATATGGATGCAAAATACATGCCCTTAGGTATACTTAGGACTAAATTAGGCTTTTATTGCAGTAAAATACATTAGATTTGTTTATGTACCTCAGAAGAACTGCAGTGTAATCAGCCCTGGTGAACCAGTTATCCACTTTATTTTAGTTTATTTTTGTTATGCAAAGAGATTTGCGCCTTGGGTGTGCTTTCCTGGCACATGGGTTTATTTAATTGTTTACAAGGATGAACAGACCTAGCATTAAGAACCACTGAATTTTCAAGAAAAATAAGTACTGCAAAGAAACCACATGTGGTACAACCATAAGAAGGGAGGACAAGAAGTTGGGAACCAGTACTTCCCCAAGTCTCACAGAATGACTGTTGTGGTTGTCAAATGGAATGCTTTAAAAGCATTCATCTTATAGCTTTAAGTGGCTGGAAATCTGTTAGACAAATGTTATGAACCTTATAGTGCTGTTGCTTAGCTAGTCAGATCAGTGACTAGGAACAGCTGTATGATCCACGACTTAATCCTGGACGAGCAAGCTGACCTTGCGTATATAACTGAAACCTGGTTAACTGAAGAGTGGTGCCAACATGATCCAGCTATGCTCACCAAGTTTCATGTGCAGCAGCAGGCAAGATCTAGTGGAGGGAGGTGGAGCTGTAATGATCTATCATGAGTCCATCTCCCTTTTGAAGCACCCCATTTAGCAGTCTCCACGGTTTGTGTGTATATGTGGTAACAGGACAGAGAGACAAGACTGGGATTCTATTGGTATATCATAGACAGAGGAGGAGGCTGAGAGAGCGTAACTTGCTCAAGGATACTCAGTTGTTTTCCATTACCAAGCAGCAATCTAAGCTCCAGTCTCCTGGAAGTCTAGACCAACACCAGATCACAATAAAATACTTCTATAGGTGGTGAGTCTCTCGAGGACATCATACTATTACAGCACCAAAAGTTGACACCAGTGTTCACCAGCTGCCATGAGTCCTTGTTTTGGGAAGAGGTGAGGCTTAAAGAAGAAGAACAACAACAGAAAGTAAATGCTGTCCCGGCAAGATGTATCATTGCCAGTTGTGGTCTTGTCAGTGTCCTTTGGAGCAACTGGGTTAACAGAACAGAACTGATTATAGAGAGTGGAAGTTTTTACTGAAGATTTAGTGAAGTTACAGGAAGAGTCTTGTGGAGGTGGGGAGAGGGAGATATTCTTTCAACAAATAGAAATAATTTCTACAAAGAGAAATCTCTTCTGGTTCAGTTGTATTGACCTGTGTCCTAAATTAGCTCTCTTGGCAGTTTAATGTTTGCAACCCACACAAACCCCTGAAGGTGGTAGAGTGTCTTGTGGGATCAATGGTCTCTGTCCAGTTTCAAGGAGAAACATCAATATGGTCAAGAAACCACTGTGCCTGGAAATTTTGTCTTGAGCAGAAGCTTCATGGTCTAAATAAGAACACAAAATGAATGACACTGTGAATCATACAAGTTTGGAAGGTTTTTAAAGAGTAATGTGGTGAAGCTGTCCCCATATTCCCTGATTTGTGGGTAATAGCTGTTTACAATCTGGAGGTGAGTAGGTGAGTGGTAGGGGTTGAAGGCAAGGAAACAGGGCCTAAATCCAGTTACTAAGTTGAATTTGATTGAAGGCACTGAATCAGTGGGATTTGCATAAGGGTTGATTTACCATTCATCAGTGGTAAATCGATGATATAGTGGTCCAATTTTAGTTTGGTTTAGCAATTGAATTTAGAGACAGATGCGAAGTTTTGCCAATCTCCTGTGTCATAAATCCATTTCATTAAGGTACAAATATTCATATTGTCTCTTTCAGATTAAATCATGTTGCTAGAGATGGTGGTGATGACAATGTTGATTTACTCAGAGCAACCTACTATACAATTATAAACATTAAGATGGGTGCAATAAAATTTTAAAAATGGCAAAACACAATATATCTTCAGTTTCTGATGGAGAAGAGAGGGAGCTTGATGGATTTCAACTGAGAAGGTTTTTCAGAGCTGCAGCTTTGTAAAGAAAAGACAACCATATCTCATGGTCACTCGCAAAGCTTCCAAGATGACACTGAGAACAAAGTCTCTGATGTTGACCTTAATTTCAGGAAAGGTCTATATGTAAGAAAGGACCGTTTCACACATTGAAACTCAGTTGGTGACCTTGGACAAGTCACACTGTCTCAGCCTCAGAGGAAGGTAAAGGCAAACTCACCTACGAACAAATCTTGCCAAGAAAACCCTGTGATAGATTTGCCTTAGTGTTGGCATAAGCTTGACACAACCTGAAGGCAAACAACAACAACAGCAGGTCTTAAGCTGTTTAAGACTTGAAAGGCTACAATCAGAATGCTACATTGAACTGGGAAGGCAGTGAAAGTAACATGATATTGGAATTACATGCTCTGACACACAAGCACCAGACAAAAAATAAGTAGAACTGCAAATTTTAACTCACTGAGGGAAAGAGAAGTAGGAGGCACTATGGAAATTTTCTAATTAATTAGCTTCACAAAGCCATTTCAAACAACAGCCAGGGCATCACAGGTTTGCTGTTTCCACAGAAATAAGACAATACATGATTCAAAAGAGGCATTCATAGGACCAGCACTCAAAAATTTCCAGATGCTGCTGCTGTTACAGTTCTACTGTAGTTGTGCTCAAACATTAAAAGTACACTGCAGATGTTGCAAAAGAGAGTCTAAAGTAGACCTGTAGCACATACTAGTGATGTGCATATTCATTCCATTCATTTCCAAGAAAATACAATTGGCCCTCTGTATCCATGGGTTCTGCATCCATGAATTCAACCAACCACAGCTCAAAAATATTCAGGAAAAAAAATCCAAAAAGCAAGCCTTGATTTTGCTGTGTGCTGAGCACTATGCTCATATGCAGGTACACTCTGCTGTATCCTCCCACCATTTCACAGATCCTCAGGCTCTCTCTGGTACTCATTTGAGTTGTTTGCCATTTTATATAAGAGATACCATTTTACTACATCATTTGACCACACTCTCATGTTACTTGGCCACATATGCTCCAGTTTTCATCTGTTAAATGTTGGAGAGCATGTTTTTGATGGCCTAATAAATTGCCTTTAAAAGGCTGAGCTTACAAACACACATGGGAAGGGGGAGACACAGAAACAAACATACTAACCTTGCATTGCAATAACAAACTATTTTGATGAAAACTAAAATATGGGGTGGAGGATCCAAACTTCTCAGGCTGTGAAACGGCTCAAGATTATTTTGCAATTGCAATAGTAATTTTATTGATAACTAGCGTATTTAACTGGCATTGCCTGGGATTTTATTTTTCCTCTTAAGAACTCACCCAACTGTCTTCTCCAGTACCTGTAACTTTTCCCCATATTTCCCAATGCAATCTGTACTCAGAGTATACAGTTTTGGTTCCTGAGGGAATACACTGTTCTCTTCCTTACTGCTCGGCTTCATTTTCAAAGCAACCGGCCTATTTCAGTATGTGTAACTTTTCCCCATATTCCCCAATCCAATCTGCATTCGTAGTTGTTAACATAGAATCATAGAATCATAGAGTTGGAAGAGACTCCAGGGGACATCCAGTCCAACCCCCTACCATGTAGGAACCCGCATCAAAGCACTCCCAACAGGTGGCCATCCAGCCTCTGCTTAAAAACTCCCAAAGAAGGAGACTCCAAGGCAGCATATTCCACTGCCGGACAGCTCTAACCGTCAGGAAGTTCTTCCTGAGGTTCAGGTGGAATCTCCTTTCCTGCAGCTTGAATCCATTGCTCCTTGTCCTACTCTCTGGAGCAACAGAAAACAAGCCCGCTCCCTCCTCGACATGACATCCCTTCAAATATTTAAACATGGCTATCAGGTCCCCTCCCAACCTCCTCTTCTGCAGACTAAACATACCCAGTTCCCTAAGCCATTCCTCATAGGGCATGGCTTCCACACCTGTCACCATTTTGGTTGCCCTTCTCTGGACACGTTCCAGCTTGTCGATATCCTTCTTGACTTGAGGTGCCCAGAACTGGACACAGTATTCCAAATGAGGGTTAACCAATGCAGAATAAAGTGGTACCATTACCTCCCTCGATCTAGACACCATACTCCTATTGATGCAACCAAGAATCATGTTGGCTTTCTTGGCTGCCGCATCACACTGCTGACTCATGTTCAGCTTGTGATCTGCCAAGACTCATAGATTCTTTTCACACATACTGCTATCCAGCCACACGTCCCCCATCCTATATTTGTGCATTTCATTTTTTTTGCCTCAGTGTAGGATCTTACATTTGTCTCTGTTGAAATTCATTTTGTTAGCTTTGGCCCAGCTCTCCAACCTGTCAAGGTCATTTTGAAATTTGATCCTGTCCTCTGGGGTATTAGCAACCCTTCCCAATTTGGTGTCATCTGCAAATTTGATCAGCATGCCCTCTACTCCTTCATCCAAGTCACTGATGAAGATGTTGAACAGCACTGGGCCCAGGACAGAACCCTGTGGCACCCCATTAGTCACTTCAGAGGTTGGGTTCCTGCGGGAATACACTGTCCTCCTCCTTGCTGCTAGGCATTGTGTCCAATAGCAACCAGCCTATTTCAGTACCTGTAACTTTTCCCCATAGTCCCCAATCCAATCTGTGTTCTCTGGCGATGTTGATGTACTGGCTTTTGATTTTTTTTTGCTTTCTGCTGAATTTGTGCAATGGCTTTACGTTTTTCTGGAAGCATTTGTTGTTTTGAATTTCAACTTTAAGATCCTCACATATGGAATCTATACAATCTACCATGCGAGGCAAGAAGACCTTGTAACTATGGCCATTTCTGCACTACACTGTTATTGTGCTATTATTCCACGTTCAACATCCTGTGGAATTCTGGGGTTGGTAGTTTACTGAGGTCAAAGAGCTCTCTGGCTGAGAATTCTTAAATGCTCCTCCTTAAACTACAAATCCCAGGGTTCCTTAGGACGTTGGAAGTGGAATAACATCACTATGACAGTGTAGTGCGGAAATGGGCTATGTTGTGTACGTCACTTTAATTTTTCTCACATATGCCTCCCAAATGTTTTCTGGCATCCTTATTGATGGTAGGCCTCATCTCCATAGCAACCGACCTGAGGCCCAAGAGCTCTGGGCTGAGAATTCTAAAGGCCCCTCCCTAAACCGCAAACCCCAAGATTCCATAGAATCTTCACAGCCAGCCAATCATATGAGGTCTTCTCGACTCACACAGCCAATCATAGGAGGTCTTCACCTGCCTGACACAGACAAACAGACAAACTCACAGGCAGACAAACTTTGATTTTTATATAGTAGATGTTCTTAACACTTTTGCAAGCACAAAATCTACCTTCAAAAATAACAAAACATGAAGAACAGACACCCTTTCCGCACCTTACCTTTTTGTGGAGGTGGAGAGCGGCGCTCGCACAAGAAGGAAGGCTTTCGCGTCCCTGCTGCTTGGGCTCCGCAGCAGCTTCCTGGTCGCGCGAGCGCTCCACCCACAACCCGCCCCTTCCTTCTGCAGTGCAGCCTGGGCGCTGTAGGCTGCACTGAGGATAGGAAGCGCGACCGGCCGGGCTCCAGAGGCTCCGCAGGCAGGTAAGTTCACCCCAGGCCCCTGACTGCTGCGCAAGCGCACACCATTTTCGGCTAAAAGCCGAAAATGAAAAGGTGTGTATGCGCTGCGCGTCCGGCTCTTGAACGTCGCGTGAATGTGAGTGCGTCATGCAGACCGCTCCTCACATTTACGCACGCTCAAGGGGGCCTTTCACTTAAGAAATGCCGTGCGAAAAGGGCCAGAGTCAAGAACATATTCAGCACTTATGGCTATCTATCAAAAGATTGTGAGATAGTTTCTAATATACAAACGTCAAAGTTTGTTTGTGTCAGGCGAAGACCTCATATGACTGGCTGCCTAAGAAGACTCTATGGAATCCTGGGGTTTGCAGCTTAGGGAGGGCCTTTAGAATTCTCAGCCAGAGAGTTCCTGGCCTCAGTCAACTGTGTCTGTCTTGAATAGGCCAGTTGCTATGGAGATGAGACCTAGCAGCAAGGAGGAAGACAGTGTATTCCCTCAACATGGGGAAAGGTTACAGGCACTGGACAAGGCAGTTTGTTGAGTTCTTAAGGGGACAAAATTGTGTTAATTAGGTAGTAATAATATATACATATATATAAAAGCTACCTTAAGGTATTTCTAATAAGTATTACCTATGAGAAAATAAAATAAATCCCAGGCAATGCTGGGTATATAAGTTAGTTACTAATAAATTCTCTAGGTGGAAAAAATTTAAAACCATAATTTTTTAAAAAAATTAAAAAATATCTTTGCATACGTGGCATAATTTGCATCCCATCTGCATGAATATGGTATATGCCAAGACACATCTGGTTTGCCTCTTGCACTTGCTCTGCTATTCTTATTCTGGTATTGTTTCATACTCTTCAGCTGTCCTTTTAAAATGGGCTTGAAATAGATATTGTGGAGGGGGAGTTATTCTGATATTTTTGTTTGTTTATTTGACTGATTGATTCCATAATATTAAATCTAGAATGTATATCTGTGGTTCTCAAACTTTTAGAGAACTGTTGCCACATCATTTCATCTCTGGAACAAGCCTTATCGGTTTGCCAGGGACCTCATAGACACAGGATATACAGGAATGTATCTGCACAGCTGAAACTGGTGCACCAGCTGCATCCATTCCTTGAGATGGCTGATCTGGCTACAATGACACATGCTTTGATTACATCTGTTTTTGATTATTGTAACACACTCTATATTGGACTGCTCTTAGAAACTGTTCACAAACTTCAATGGGTCCAAAATGCTATAGCCAGGCTGCTAACTAGGTCTGATTACAGAGATCGTATAATCCTCTTACTGAAACAGCTCTGCTAGCTACTCATCTATTTCTGGCCAAAACTCAAAAGTGCTGCATAGGACCTTCAAAGCCCTATACCAGGGCCTTCCAAACAGTGTGCCGCAACACATTAGTGTGTCACCTGAAGTGTGTAGTTGTGTCGCCTACAATCTTGGAAATGTATGTTATTATTTATCAATCATATATTTTTAAAAATATATGAAAGGTTTTCATGAGATATGTTGTGTCCCCATACATTTTGTTATTACAATTTATGTATGTGTCTGTATCTCTTATAGGGGGTTACTTTAACCTCTGGTTTGCTAGTAAACTGAATTACTGTGACGCAAAATGATGCATGTCTAAAAAAGTATGTCACCGACATGAAAAGTTCAGAAAGCTGTTACTGCCCTGGCTAGTACGAGCTTTGGGGATATTAAAGATATCCTCTTGATATCACAATTCGGCTTCACTTCTCTATTCCTCTCCACGTGCTTGCGAGGCCACCGGACAAGCACGTAAACAAGCTCGGCCGTTAATTGCCGTAATATTCCTGGACAATACAGGCAGGCCAGAAATAGCTGACTCACTGCTTTAGGAGACCTCCAGGCAAGTACTCTAATTAAGTATGCACACAACTTACAAAAGAGCATCTGCCCCGCGCTGGCAGCTTGATGGGTTAACTATACAATACCCAAGTACTCTGCGTTTGCATACTGGCTACACTATCGAGGACCGCTACGATAACTCCATCATTCAGATTCTGACCTTTTGGAGGCTACGTTACCCTGCCTCTCGTAATGCCAAGCAGTGCTCTGAGCTAATTTTCCCCACCTATAGCTGAGCACATTTTGGTGTCCCTCCCGGGACCCCCAGTTCACAGGGTAACAAAGCTCTCCCCTATACAGTTGTGTCCAGAGTATCAGAAACAGCGTATCTCCTCGTATGAACCTTCCCAAGCTTCAAGTTCTACATAGGAGGGCTTTCTCTGGGTTCCACCACCATCACAGGCAGGTTTAGTGAGGACACAGGAAAGGGGCTTCTCAGTGGCTGCTCCCTAGTTAAACCCATGTTATCACTTAAGAACCATCAATGCCCCTGCAGTTGAAATCTCTCCATCTAGACTGCCAAATATTGCAACTCTAGAGCCTGATCCTAATTAGGGAAAGCCATCCTCAAACTCAGGGGCTCTATAACCAACAGCACCTGCTATCTGAGAAAAGCAACATGGTCAGCAAGAAACTGTGAAACTGATAAGAATACTAAATCCCATTCCCAGGGAACAGCACTGCTACTATAAGTCTCTGTACTTCTCACCTAAGACCTCACTGGAATAACGCACCCATTGCCCCAGGCTCTATCTGGGATTCTGCAAGTCTAATTCTGACAACTTGTATTAGCAGAATTCAGATCTATAACTGGACCCTATAACTTCAGGAGGTTTTTCCTTCCTCTCACCTCTTTCCAAACTACTTGATAGACCTGAATCCTGCCAGTCCTTCACAACCATTCAGGTTTTGCCTCATATCTAAAACATGCATGTAAATTTCCCTTTTGTTCTGCAAGAAAATAAACCTCCATTGCTGCAACCTAATCGTCTTAATGTTTCTTTTCCACTGAGGCTGAAATCTCTGGAAATGCAGTCCAGATCACTATCTAGGTTGGGGAACAATAAAAATGTCCACCCCCGTTCATTTATTCATTGCATTCAATCATCATTTTAATCAGGGCCATGATTTTCACAATGCAGCAGACTCCTAATTTCTTATTTAAAAACTACCAGTTAACATTTTAAGCTCCCCAATTATTTTCATTGACACTGAAGATAATTATAGACATCAATATCTGAGTATGGCAGACATTGCAATGTGTGGAACAAACAAACTAAAGTGTAAGTGGTCTGCTGAGACATCTGCACAGCAATTTCCATCTGATTTGCACACTTTAGTTTTTATACCAGCCAAAGTCAAGAGTTTTTAGAAGGGAATTCTTATTAAGAGGGTCTTTCACTTGCTCAGCAAGACAGCTTTTCCCCTTCCTATTTTTGTCAGTACTCTTTGCATTTGTAGCTTCTTGGAAGGTTTGACCAAAGCCCACTTTTGAATACTTGTGTACCATGTGATTCCCAGAGGAATCCAATAATTGCCAGTGCCCATGTTCCTCCATTGCAGGTGCCTTGTGTTCCAGTACAAAGGACAAATCCCAATACACAGCAGACACTCTGAAGAAAAGTCTGAACACAACCCCCTCCTTAGCATGAAAAGGTAGGATTTATGCTTTAATCTTATTTCAGTTCCTCATATTGTTTCCTTTCGTGCCTCACTAACTTTTTGAACAATATGTGTCATTCCAGGTGAAACGTTAGTTACATTTTTGATATCTTGCCAACCTGATTAGGATTCTCCTATGTCTGCCTGGCTTACAACAGCTTCCTGTCTCCGTATTTGGCATCAGCTCCCTTCCTAGATCACTTCCACCCTCTTTCATCTAATCTAAGCTTTCCTTCACCTCTTTCCTTTTCTAGAAAGGTAACTAAGTAACTGTGGTTCCATCTCAATATTTCCCATAGTCATATCCTCTCTTTTCAGGGGATCAGGATAATAAAGGATGTATTTGAGTCCTCCAGTTGTCTCTTTACAGCTAAAGATACACTTGATTTAATGTTTCAACAGATGCTCAGATATGTATGTATATTATCATACATCTGTAAATGAGTTTGCACTACAGTATTATCTATTTTCTTCACACCATGTGTAATTGTATTGTTATTATTCTTGTTGTTGTTACCATTACCATTACCATTTATTTATATAGTGCCATTGATGTACATGGTGCTTTATAGATAAAACAACCAAAAAACAGCAGATCCTGCTAAACGTGTACAGTCTAAAGAATGCTGCAAGACTTACCTTCACAGCAGCACTGTGTGTTGGGAGTGAGGGCAGTGTACCGGCAGTTGCCTGTAATGGTGGCTGGCTGGTTTCTTTCTCCCAGGGGTCTGAGCGGCTTGCAAGGCCTTGGGGAAAAGTGGAAATGCCAGCCAATGAGTTTAAACCTTGGTTTGAACTCACTGGCTGGCAGGAGGGGCCTGAGTGACCTGCATGTGGGTTTTCACCCAGGTCCAGCTGGGGAGGTATTTATTCCAGCTCCCTTGTAAGCACAGTCATTTGTGCTGTGAACATCAAGGGAGCTGAACCAGGAGCAAGAGTGAAGAACGCAGAGGAAAAGCAATGAAGAAAGTGGTGTCAGAGAAGGTAATGACAGAGGAGGTGGCAACAAAGTAGGAGAAGATGGAGAATGAGGCAATGTTGACGTCTGGAGCAGTGGGGAAAGAGAGAGGAAATCCATGCAGTGAAAAAGATGGAGGTACAGCAGATTCACCCGCCTTTTGTGGCAGCTGACATGGGTCCTGAATCCAGGGCATCAATTCTCAGTTATCAGGTATTGGTACAAAAGGGAATTCCATTATGGGATTCAGGGTATGTGGGGCATTAGGGCCATTCACAGTCGGGGGCAGATGTCTTTCCTGCACTCCCCGGTGGCAGGGCTTCCACAAACGGGCATCTACCTAAACGGACTGTCCCGTTATCCTGGTTTCAGCAGCAGGCCGGATGGCAGACTCATTGATCAACAGGCAGGCTGGTCGATGCCTGGATCTGGGCCCATGTGGATGCCAACCCTATTAGCAGCTGCAACCAATAAAAGAGGCCTAACTCTTCTGATTTATATTGGTGTCTGGTATGTTATTTGCATGGAGCAGGACTTGCCCCTGAACATGCAAATATATGTACATACACAGAGAGAGAGAGAAAGAGAGGGAGAGGGAGAGCACAGTGGCACCATAGCTAACAATTGTTAGTACTGTGCAGAAGAGGCATTGGTAATTCATTTTTGAATGTGTTTTACCATGAAAACCCTATGATGAGACAATCTCCCTTATTCATTGCTTTTTTCTGAAAAGCACTCAATATTTTAATCTTTCCTTGTATGAAGCTGCTATGCATACACATGCACACACACAAACATGTACATATCATTTCACTGCCTTTTTCCAGCTCCATATATTTACTCTTCTTGTAAACATTTGAAGATTTGTGGTTGTCACTGCTGAAAGCTCAAGCAAGAGAGCAAAAAGACAATGACATATCTGAAATAGCTTGTATGATAGAGCCTGGGGGTGTGGCTATCCTGAGTGGCAGGGCAGCCCCAGCAACGGGTTGCCATGTAACCAAGGTGGCTCTGTGTGAAAGAAACCCAGCCCATTGGTGAGAAGGAGGGGCTGAGGTTGGAGAGGAGATGATCTATGTATAAGACACAATGATTTGGATTTTTCAGATTCCCTCAGTGATATTTCCAGAGAGAGGGCTCTAGGATGGAACCTCTAAGTCAGCCTGGGGGGTATCTGAACAAGAGTGGTTGTCTTCTCAGAGGTCTACAGAGTGATAAAGAGAACAAACCAAACTATTTTAAGTTGGTTCAGAAGGTTTGACCCAGATTTGGAAATTAAGCCTTTGAGAAAAAGGGAAGCCAAAGGCCTGTGTGTGTATGAAAGTTCTGAATCTGTATACTGAGTTGAGCTATAAGAAACTGGATAAATACCTTTTGAAGTTCTGTACTACTTGGATATATTTATGACACCCAATACCTTTCCCTGTTTGTTACTGTAATAAAGAGTACATTATAATTAATACATTCTGACACAGTAGAGTATTTTCCATTAGTTCCAATCAACCAGAAACACACTACCACAGATCAGTAAACTATTTTGAATAACAACTGAGAGGTTTTACCCTTATATACACTAGAGTAGTGGTTTTAAAGGGGAAATCAGGGCTGTATAAGGGGCAAGGTGCTTTAGCAGACAGAGGGCCTTTCCGCACTACACTGTTATAGTGTAGCTATTATTCCACTTTCAACATCCTATGGAATCCTGGGGTCTGCAGTTTAGGAAGGGATGTTTAGAATTGTCAGCCAGAGAACTCTTTGGCCTCAGCAAACTACAAATCCCAGAATTCCACACAATCTTGAAAGTAGAATAATAGCGCTATAGCAGCATAGTGTGGAAAGGCCCTGGGAGAAAAGCTGCCATTTCAGTCTCAAAGAAGGAAAGCAGGCCTGGGCTCTGCAGCTTGGTTTCTTTTTATCAGCTATGTTATTAAAAGAGAAGCTGGAGGATGACACAGCACACTTACTTTGTATGGAAACAGTTCTGGAAGGTTGCATATCTGCATATCTCAGTAAACTATCTTCTTCATTATTAAGTTTCAAAAATTTATTTAAGCACACCATACAGTTTGCTCCTGATTTTCCTCCCCTCGTTACTTTTGTTTAACTCTATGTTGTATTAACTGTTTTCTGTTATTTATGTAGTACTCAAATGACAATAACAATTAATAATAGCAATAATAATCCCGGAATGCTATACCAGAGAGTTATTTGGTAAAATCCAGCATGGGAATTACTTTGTTATGACTCTCAGAAAAAACCACTCTAGCAGTGGTAACTCAAGCCAATTTCTGTAATGTCTAATCTGCAGAATCCAAATATTAACAAGATAACTTAATCCTGAATGTACAAAGGGTTTTTTCTAAGTTTATACCAACTGAGGCAATACAATCAAGAGGGAGAGTGAGGTCAGTGGAAACAGGAAAACAATTCCACTGTTGTTGTGTTTCTGCAAGTCATTTCTGACTTATGACAACCGTATGGTGAACCTATCATGGGGGTTTTTGGGAAGATTTGTTCAGAGGGGGTTGTCTTTGCCTTCCTCTGAGGCTGAGAGGGTATGACTGCCCAAAGTTACTCACTGGGTTTCCACAGCTGACTGAGGATTTGAATCCTGGGGCCGTTCCGCACTATACTGTTATACGGCTATGATTCCACTTTCAACATCCTATGGAATCCTGGGGTTTGCAGTTTAGGGAGGGGCGTTTAGAAATTTCAGCCAGAGAGCTCTTTGGCCTCAGTAAACTACAAATCCCAGAATTCCACAGGATGTTGAACGTGGAATAACAGCACTACAACAGTATAGTGCAGAAAGGCCCCTGGTCTCCAAAGTCATAGTCCAATGCTCAAACCAGTATACTACAGCAGCTCTCAATTCTACTGTATTCTTGTTTAATTGTATGTATGTACAGCACAATTCTAAGAATTCCTCATCACCCACTGCTAAGATAGACATTAAAACAGGCACTGGCTGAATACTGACCTGCCCAGGCACCATTCACGTCAATCCCCCTTACTAATTCTTTCACATAGTTACTCATCCACTAAGGCTCAGCCATGCATTCAATCTGTAACATTTTTGTGTCTCTTATTCATTTTACTCATCTGTTTATCACTCCTGCCAACACAAACACATAACATAGAGAGAGATTTCCCAGCCACCCACCTGGACTCCAGATCCAACCCGTTAGCACAATGATGCTCTGTCCTGTCTTGCCATAGTTCTCTCTTATTTTTATAGGGATGGGAGTTACCGATTGTGTTTTTTAGGGTAACATTTGTATGGTAATTTCCTGTGGGGGCAGTTCAGTCCCATAGAGCACAATTAGAAAGACAGGAAGCATCCCTGGAAATATTGTCTTTTCCCCCTCAGATTAATACAGCACTGACTTAAAGAAACTAGTCATTTAGACTGCATAGCTGCACCTGTTCAAGTCTCCCCTTTAAGTTGTATTCAACAGACTGAATTAGACAGTAAAACCTCCATCCACAAGTCCAGCACTTCAGTCCAAAATAATATTATCACTGTTTTCCTCTTCCAGCCTAGAGTAGCAAACACAGGAGCATAACTACCTAGAGCAGCTGGCTAAAGCCACATCAAAGCACATGATTCTGAAACTTTAGATGTTTGGAGCTTTATAGCAATAGCACTTTACGGTGAAAATTCTTATATCATATTTTAAAAGCTCTGTACCACTTTGCTATTTCTAATGCTGCTAAAGCATCTTTATTTGGGATACTGAACTGGCACTTTGGGACATTGGACTGGCCCTATCCTCAGTGTTGGTGCCAGGTTATTTTGTACCCTAGGCAAGGCTAACTACTTGCATACATACACATACCCAATTCACAATTTTCACAAAAAGATATCCCATAGGGGGAAAAAAGTGAAAACTTCAAAAGTTAAAACTGCTAGGTTTACTTTTAGTTGCAAGAATAAGTAATACCACATTTTTTAACAAGGGTTTACAAGAGTTAAAAAGACTAATCTGTTTAAAACTGTGCCTTTCAATGATCAGTATTGTCCCCCTCTGAGGCCTGCATCCTAGACAGCTGCCTACTTGGTCCAATGATAGCACTGGCCCTGCCCATCCTAAGCCCTTATTTGTTTCTGCATTGATTCTGAAACCATCCATGGGCACAGAGCTATATATTATACATCCAAACAAAGCAGAAGTCCAACAGCTACTGTAAAGCTCAGTAAAGTTTCCAAGAATAAGAGTAAATCCCCTATAAAGAAAAGATTAAAAGAGGTTCAGGGCTTAGAAGAAAGAGAGTAATGGGAGGACATCAGATAGGTGTACAAAAGAATGCATGATATGCAGAAAGAGAGAGGGTGAAGTTTTCCTCCTCTATCTCTAAATACTAGAATCCACAGTCATCCACTAAAGCTGAATGGTGGGAAACTCTGGGCTTCAGATGAAAGGAGATTCTTCTTCAAACAGTACATACTTTGACTAAGGAATTTTCTACTACAAGATAATAATGTTGACCACAAACCTGAACAGCTTCATAATATGACTGGACAAATTCATGGAGGGTAAGTTTATCAGTGAGTAGTAGTCATGAGTATTACATATACGCAATCAGTTTCAAGGCAATATGCCTCTGTATATCAGCTGTTGGAAAACACCGAAGATGATCTAGGTAGGTGGGGCTAAGTGTGATCAAACTGGAATTTGTATTTTTGAACCACTAACCACCAAAAAGATTTTTGTCAATTAATCAATCAAATCATGCTTTCATTTTAGATTAAGCTCTAACTTTATCAGAGCAACAAAATGATAATTTAGCAAGCATTTCAGCTTTACTTGTTTCCTCATAATTTAATGTACGCAATGCCTTGTGCATTTTACTTCTATACATAAAACTGTGTTCTTTAACAACTATTGTTTTTAAGCATTCACTCCACTTCCTCACACGGAGCAGAAATAACAGTCACCCCAGTTCATCCCACTCTTCTTCCCTTGATTTTCAATAATTATTTGCATTTGTTCTGTCTTTTAAATGTTGAAGATAATAGAATCATAGAATCATAGAAATGTAGAGTTGGAAGAGACCACAGGGGCCATCCAGTCTAACCCCCTGCCATGCAGGAACACCCTCAAAGCACTCCCGACAGATGGCCTCTGCTTAAAAACCTCCAAAGAAGGAGACTCCACCACACTCCGAGGCAGCATATTCCACTGCCGAACAGCCCTGACTGTCAGGAAGTTCTTCCTGAGGTTCAGGTGGAATCTCCTTCCCTGCAGCTTGAATCCATTGCTCCTTGTCCTGGTCTCTGAAGCAGCAGAAAACAAGCCCTCTCCTTCCTCTACATGGCATCCCTTCAAATATTTAAACATGGCTGTCATGTCCCCTCTTAACCTTCTCTTCTGCAGACTAAACATACCCAGCTCTCTAAGTCTATCCTCATAGGGCATGGCTTCCAGGCCTCTCACCATTTTGGTTGCCCTCCTCTGGACCTGCTCCAGCCTGACCATGTCCTTCTTGAATTGGGGTGCCCACAACTGGACACAGTATTCAAGATGAGGTCTAACCAAAGCAGAGTAGAGTGGTACCAGTACCTCCCTCGATCTAGACACCATACTCCTATTGATGCAGCCGAGAATTGCATTGGCTTTCTTGGCTGCCGCATCACACTGCTGACTCATGTTCAGCTTGTGATCTACCAAGACTCATAGATCCTTTTCACACATACTGCTATCCAGCCACGCGTCCCCCATCCTATATTTCTGCATTCCATTTTTTCTACCTAAGTGTAGGACCTTACACTTCTCTCTGTTGAATTTCATTTTGTTAGCTTTGGCCCAGCTCTCCAATCTATCCAGGTCATTTTGAATTTTGATTCTGTCCTCTGGCGTATTAGCAACCCCTCCCAATTTGGTGTCATCTGCAAATTTGATGAGCATGCCTTCTATTCCTTCATCCAAGTCGTTGATGAAGATATTGAACAGCACTGGGCCCAGGACAGAACCCTGTGGCACCCGCTAGTCACTTCTCTCCAGGATGAAAAGCAGCCATTCGTGATCACTCTTTGGGTTCGGTCGGTCAACCAATTACAAATCCAACTAACAGTAGCCCTGTCCAGCCCGCATTTTACTAGCTTCTTTGCAAGAATGTCATGTGGAACTTTGTCAAAGGCCTTGCTGAAATCGAGAAATGTTACATCCACAGCATTCCCTTCATCTATCAAGCTAGTAACTCTATCATAAAAAGAGATAAGATTAGTCTGGCATGACTTATTTTTGAGAAATCCATGTTGACTTCTCATGATTACCACGTTGCTTTCTAAGTGATTAGAAACTGACTGCTTAATGATCTGCTCCAGAATCTTTCCGGGTACTGATGTCAGGCTGACTGGGCAATAATTATTTGGGTCCTCTTTTTTTCCCTTCTGGAAGATGGGGACAACATTTGCCCTCTTCCAGTCTGCTGGAACTTCTCCTGTCCTCCAAGATTTTTCAAAAATTATAGCAAGCGGTTCCGAAATGACCTCTGCCAGTTCTTTTAATATCCTAGGATGCAATTCATCTGGCCCTGGAGACTTGAATTCATCCAGTGTGGCCAGGTATTCCTGTACCACCTCTCTACCTATTATGTGCCTCATTTCCCCTGCTTCCTCACCCGCTCCCCAACCGCCAGATTGAGTGCTTGTATCCTTCTGGGAAAAAACTGAGGCAAGGAAGGTGTTAAGTAGTTCTGCCTTTTCTCTTCCTCCTATTAGTAATTTGCCATCTTCTCTGCGCAGCGACCCTATCGTCTCCTTCTTTTTCCTTTTGCTACAGACATATTTAAAAAAGCCCTTTTTATTGTTTTTGATGTCTCTGGCCAGCCTAAGTTCGTTCTGTGCTTTAGCCTGTCTGACCTCCTCCCTACGTCTCCTAGCTACTTGCTTAAATTCTTCTTTGGTGGTTTCCCCCTTCTTCCATTTCCTGTACATGTTTCTCTTAACACTTAGCTCAACTGAGAGTTCTTTAGTCAACCATTCTGGTTTCTTCAGATGCCTTCCATTTTTCCTCCTTATTGGCACAGTTTTAGACTGTGCCTTCAGTATCTCCCTTTTAAGGAACTCTCATGCCTCCTGAACTCCTTTCCCTTTCACTATTTTTGACCACTGAATTCCAGCCAGCAGCTCCCTAAGTTTACAGAAGTCTGCTTTTTTAAAATCTAAGATGAGTGTCTGGCTACACTTATCTTCTCCTTCCCACTGAATGCCAAATTCCAATAGGGCATGGTCACTCCCCCCTAAAGATCCAACCACTTCTACCTCATTAACAAGGTCATCCCTGTTGGTCAGGATCAGATTTGGAATATTTGATCCCCTTGTGGCCTCTTCCACCTTCTGGACCATGAAATTGTCTGCAAGACAAGCAAGAAACTTGCTGGACCTTGCTGTCTTGGCAGAAGTTGATTGCCAGCATATATCCGGGTAATTGAAATCTCCTATTATTACTGTATCTCTCCTTTTTGAATGTGCAGTCATTTGGTTGAGGAAGGCGTCATCAAAGTCCTCAGTCTGGGTTGAAGGTCTGTAGTAAACCCCCACCAGAATATCCCTATTGTTTCTCGCTCCCTTAATTCTTACCCAGATGCTCTCTATATATAGAAGATATAATAATTTACTGAGAAAAAATAAGCAACCACTAGAAATTTCTCTGTTGTTTTTTTCCTTCTTCAGCTGCAACCCTTACTCTAGTAGCAAGTCTCACTGAACTCAACAGAGTGGTTCCATACTAAGGCCACTTCCACACTAGTCTGTTATAGTGTGATGATTCCACTTTCAACATCCTATGGAATGCCGGCCCTGCCGGCTCCTCCCTAAACTGCAAACCCCAGGATTCCACAGGATGTTGAAAGCGGAATCATCGTGCCAGAGCAGTCTCGTGCGGAAGCGGCCTAAGATAATGTAGCTTAATTCTCATTTCAGGGCCAGTCTCAGGCCATTTCAACATCATGTGGAATCCTGGGGTTTGCAATTAAGGGAGGAGCATTTAGAATTCTCAGCCAGAGAGGTCTTTGGCCTCAGTAAACTATAAACTGCAGAAATCCACAAGACATTGAAAGTGGAATAATAGCATTGTAACAGTACAGAGTGGAAATGGCCGTAGTCTGGCTCCAACCTACTAGTACTTAATTCAAGTAAATACGTATAGGATTGCAGTATAAATGAAGACATGAATAAAGCATGTTTGGGTAACCTGACTTGCAGCACAACTTTGTAAATGCTGGAGAGAACCAAATTTCCTGGCTGACACAAACACAACCCAACTGCAGCCATGGCTGTTAGGAACATAAACAGTTAAGTTCTCCCCAGGACACTGCAGCTGGATGAATGCAAGCGAGTCATCTGGACTGAGGTTCACCTGCATTTAAAAAAAGAAGTCTGAAGGGCTGTATCTAAATAAAAGAAGTTCTTTACTCCCCAGAGTCCATCTCTTCATTTGAGTCAGCATTTAGTTGTAAGAATAACAGGTGACTAAACCAGTCTGGCTTTTTAAAACACCAGTTTCTGATTTTGTGAGCTACCCAAACTCCTACGCTTACCCACAACTATGTACTGTTTCACAAACCACTGCTCACTGCTTTTATAGACATATCCCAACAAAAGAAAGGAATGAAGTTTTGGTCTCTAGATACTGAATTTCATACATACTCTCCTTCAAATACAATAAAGTCAGAGGAAGTTATTAAGAAACTGGCAGAGACACCAAGAACTACTTATGTTTTAAGGTCCACAGGCATGCTATGGCAAAGGTTCTTCTAAGTACGCCTCTCAGTTCAGCCTCCGTGATTCTGAATATGAAAGTACAATGACAGTGTCTATTTATTAAGGTAGTTGTAAATCCAATCCCCCAGTGGTAGAGGTTATAAATGGACAGGGAGTAGAGGAAGTCAGTGGCACACTAACTAGTGGATATTCTGGGGAATGTGCTTTTCCTCTGAAAGGATGGCCATTTCCACACTACATTGTTATAGTGCTCTATTCCACTTTCAACATCCTGTGGAATTCTGGAGTTTGTAGTTTACTGAGGCCAAAGAGCTCTCTGGCCGAGAATTCTAAAGGCCCCTCCCTAAAATGCAAACCCCAGGATTCCATAGTGTGTTGAAAGTGGAATAATAGCTCTATAACAGTGTAGTGCAGAAATGGCCTATAAATTCCGAAAGGTCTCCTCATGCAACCAGCAAAACATATGATGAAAGTATTTGATCTTCCCCTCCTTATCAGATTTCTGGATAAGGGGGACAGTGGACAGACACAAAGCAACAGTAGGAAAACACAAGACGGTTATAAATGGAACACACACACCCCCAAAAACCCCTGAAATTCCACAGATGAAGCCAATAGCAGTTTTCTCTGATAGCTATCTTAGAGGAAGAAAAATCATAAAGATTGGTTTAAATACTCAACAAAAAATAACCCTTTTCTGTGTATGTGTTTTCCCTGTTAAGTTCCCTGTTAAGTTTCGATCTTAGCTGTCTAAGACTCTTTGTGCAGTCTGATCAAATTGAAAATTGACTACAAATTTGAAAATGTGTACAAATTGGCTATAAACTATAGATAGATCATCTCAGTTATTTCACTGACAGTTGAGAAGGACCAAAGCAAAACAAATGCAATAGCGTTATTCATGCTCAAATCTGCAGATGTGAAGAATCTGGGCACAGGATCATCCTTGCCTTTCCTGGCACATACACCTCACCTCCTTTGTCCCCAAAGGTTCCATGAACTGAAGTTGCATATGTGCATAGGTCAATGTGTGGACACAATCCTGAAAAGCAGGTACACACTGAGATATTTCTGTTTGGTAGACCCTCCCTGTGGTGTGGGCTAACCTGTAGAATGATCTCCCCATTGGAATACATCAGCCCTCAACACCTGTGTGTTTCATGTGCTCACTGAAGACATTGTTACCTTGTTTTCTTCCCAGCCACAATCCCTCATATCTTGTATGATTGTGTTTCTGCTTGATTGTTTATTGTTTTATAGTGGTGTTGTAAAGCACTTCAAGACTTGCACAAATGAGAAGCTGTACAGAAATATTTTTAAATAAATATATTCCACACATTCAAAAACAGGGCAATGGGACGGTACTTAATGCAACTGTTGCCAATCTGAAAATATACCATTTAGATTGCATGGCAAAGTTCTGATGAGACAAAAATGAAAAGAAAAAAAATGGGGGGGAGCAGAAGTAAGACTAATACCATTTTTTATGTAAAATATATAGCTCTGTTTCCACATTTGGATGAGGACTGCAATAAAACACTTTGATCTGTGAATTAAGTTGTCTGCAAATACATAAATCTCACAACTATTTACTTGGAATGGAGGCTTCCTTTTCCCTGCTACTTATTTTGTTCTCTTCAGCTTGATAACTTACCACAAGTCATTCACAAATGACTTGCCTTTTGAAGATATTCAGGCATTCATATCCTGTTTGGCATGTGAGCTGTAAATCAGAGACCTTATGGCACACTACAGTAGAATGTTATCTTCTCTTTCTGTCTCTCTTTCCAGAATGTTCCTAGGAGCTATTTTAATAAGAAACCCATAAGAATACATACTAGATGCCATTAGCATGGATATCCTCATAGGTATCCCCCAGAAGCTGTTAACTGCAACTCACATCAGCCCTAGACAGCCTAGTCAATTGAGAGGGTTGATGGGGGCTGCCATGCAACAGCTGAAGCATCACAGTTTCCTGATCCCTGAGCTGTGATATCTGCCAAATATGTTTCTGTTTCTTTGATAACTGGTAAAGCAAGACTATTGTGTTGTGAGCCTCATCATATGGACAATTACTGACTGCTAGTTTTTGCACTAATATGGAACTCTTCTCCTCCACCTAAAGCCACATTCAACAAAATGCACAGTACATGTTTCTAAAAATTCAAGTGAAATGTGCATGTTCAAGTACTTTTGGATTCTATTCCTTTATGAATGTCCTGCACTATGTATATTTGGGGGGGAGGGGGAGTTGCCTGAATGTTCTGCTTAGGTTTGTACTGCTAAAACATAAGGCTTGTGAGTGCTCTTGGACTCAGTGTTGCTCCTGGAAGGCCAGGTAACTGCTATAGTCACAAGTTCCTTGCTCAGTTCTGGTTGGTGTGCTAGCTGGAAAGGCAGATCTGGCCACAGGTCATTCATACCTTAATTACCTCCCAAATAAACAACTATACTGCATTTTACATGGGTTGCCCTTGAAAAAGTGTTCAGAAGTTACTGCTAGTAAAAAAAGGTGGTGGACAGATTGTTGTCAGGTGTCTGTTCTAGAGACCCTATAACATTCAAGGTGCTGGATTTGACTAAAAAGCCTTAAGCAGTTTAGAGCCAGAATAGCTGAAAAACTACCCCCTCCCACATGAGCCTGCTCAAAATCTAGGATCCTCAAAAGAGGTCCTGCTTCATGTCCTACCATCCATGAGTAGGTAGATACACATAACAGGGATTTCTCTGTAGCAACACTCTGACTGTGGAACTCCTTCTGGAGGGATCCTGGGCTGGATCCATCCTTTCTGAGGCCATTTCTGCACTAGATGCCATTAGCACACTGTAGCATTACAATCTTGGTATTGCCATTTGTACAATGTCGTCAGGTTAGGAATGCTCTTTTCCACACCCTTCCGTCTTAAACAGATGAGTAGCAGTACTGACACTAGTGTTCCTTCCACACTGCAATGTACATACTACAATGCCACTCCCTGTCCCTGCCTTCACCCTGTCCCACTGCCCCGATTGTTCTTTTTTGTTTTGTTTTTCTTTGGAAGACGTACTAGAGAAGCAATGTTGTAAAGGCAGGACACGCCAGTACGCTATTGCATTTCCCACTATAATGCTTAAAAATGTATTTAAAAAATGAAAAGTTTTAACTCAAAGGAGAATTTTAAAATAAACACAGAGAGATGATAGATTTCAAAGTTACCACACCATGGGAGTTGTGAAGGGAGGGACTTGTGTGTACATCAGTTCAGTAACCCACATGCAATATTCTTTGTATAAGCAAAGTCAGTTCATTGTCTTCTGCTTGTTCTAATATCACAGTCTAGTGTGACCAACAAACAGATACCAGGATGGGTCTGCGTGGATGAAGGGATGTTGTTCGGTTATACAAATAGATAGGACAACATCCAGAAAATCTGGATAGTCTGTTTCCTACTCACTGAAATCACTAGATCTCAAAATAACTGTATCTTACTGAGAGAACTGCTAAGATGACATCAGAAAAGATTTGGAGTCGAGACTGTGTCTTCTCTCTCTGGATGATTTCCTGCCATGGCACTGTTCAGAACTTGGGAAGTTCTTCTCTTGCATCTTTGCATCAAGCACAATTGCACTATTTAATCAATAGTATACCAATGCAAAGACACAGCAGTATTACCGGTCCTTGGATAATGCTATTCCCTCACATCAAAATGGATCACTGCTCTGGACTTGCATCCTTCTAGTCAGCCTCCACAAGTAAGTTGTTCTTGTTCTCGTTCTTGTTGTTCCTGTGTGATTTCAAGTCACTGCCAACTTATGGCAACCCTAAGAGGAACCTATCATGGTGTTTTCTTAGCAAGATTTGTTCAGAGGGGGGTTACCTTTGCTTGAAGCTGAGACTGAGTGTTACTTGCCCAAGGTCATCCGAGGTTTTCTGCTGCTGAGCAGGGATTTAACCCTGGTCTCTAGAGCTGTAGTCCAATGCTCAAACTACTACACCATGCTGGCTCTCTGTACAAGTAAATTCTGCCACAGCTCTGCACGGATGTGAATCACTCCCACTGAAGAGTCACGGTTAAATTACCCACTCAGACAGAAATCTGCCAGTTGTGTCTATGGATGAATCATTACTCTAGCCTTGCCTCTTCCACTCAGGAGGCATTCCAAGAACAGTGACTCACCCAGCAACATGAGGGTTAAATCCTCTGAGGCAGTTCATGTTAATCCGTTCTGAATACAAAAGTGACATGTACCTCCTGTTTAATTCAGAAAAATAAGTGTGCCTCAGCTATGGAATGTTTGGAACATATTGGCTTAAATAGTATAACCCATTAAACTAGCCTTCTCCAGCTTGGGTCACTCTAGATATTTTGGCTCCAGCTTCCATGAGCTGCAGCCAGTATATCCAACACTAAGTGATGATGGTAACTGTTGTTGGGAGGAGAAAATCAGGAGAGATCCAGATTCAGGAAGACTGCATGGACTCTTGGGCTCCAGTGCCAATGGCTCCAGTGCCAATTTTTCATACTTATGAAAAATTACACAAATAGCCTTCTTTTCTGCACCCTAAACATCCTTCTGCATTTACACAAACAGAATAAGACATCTGGTTGACAGCCATGTGGCCAGCCACATGTACTAACTACACCAGTAAAAATTACAAAGTTATTCAAACTATTTCAGTTGAGAAAATCCGTACACTGCAATTGGTTCCCATAATGAACTCTGTAAACAGTTGTGGACATTTTGGCCCTTTCCTTGGCTGAACTCTTCCATTGTGTTTGTTGCCCTCCCCCTTCTCTTCAGGCTTCCAGCATTTTTCAGAAGAATGCTGGGAGGCCTATAAAAGTTTCCACAATAGTCTCAACGGTCAAAGTAATTCCGTACCAAACTTTAGTTATGCTGTAATGTTAATTACTGCTGTGAAGGAATGATGCCAAGCATGATAAACTGGCACTTAAACATTTTTAAATGCAGCATATCAGAGTCTCCAAAAGGTTACACTACCAACTTATTTCTCTCAGTTAGTCTCAAAGGTGCTACAAGATCTCTTTGATACTTTTGTTTAAAAGTTTTGTATAGATTATTCACTCTTTTCTATTTTCTTGTTTGCCCATCGTATGTATGTTTTTACCTTATTAATAATAAAAATAATTAAGAAAAAAAATCTCTCTGCATACTGGTCCAGACTTAACATGGCTATGTCTTTGAATATCCGAGCTACATATTACTTAAGGCTTTTCCTTTCTGCTTAGGTCTCTTTCACATGCCATGTAGTTCCAGCAATTTGATTCCTCTTAGCTGCAACCTATGAAATCCTGAAACTGTAGAACATTTGACCCAGCAACGAAGGGCCCAAAAATTAAGGAGCAAAACCCTTATGTTAGAAATGTTAGATTTAATTCTTACAAAACTATTTCCACAAGATCCACAAATTCATTTACTATAGTGTTCTCCTTCTCTATTCTCTGAGAATGTGTGAAGCTGAGCATGACAGGGACAAGCTCTTGACCCTATCTGCATCATGGAATCTGAACAGGAATTTAATTATGTGGTTGTGGTGGTTTATGTATGTGTTTCAGTTGCTACTGAAAGTACAAAGGGTTAGTTATTACATATTTCAGGTACAAGTTACTTGCAGGATCACCTCCTCTCATACAATCTGCTTCATATACTCAGCTCCACTGGGGGTTATTTACTTAAACTGGCCAGGACTAGACTGTCAATGGCCACCCAGAGGACCTTCTTGTTGGCCACCCCTAGACTGTAGAATGACCTGCCAGAAGAGAATCGACAGCGAAATATGCTGTCCAAATTTTTTAAAAGTACTAAAGACCTATCTCTTCCAACAGTCCTACTCAGTCCATTTTTAATTACGATATATTTGTATTTTAAATGGTTTTATGAGTTTTAACGTATTTTAACCACAATGCATTTTTAATTATATTTCAATTTATGTTGTACCCCACCTCAAGCCTTGGGAAGAGGTGGATAACAAACAAAACTTTTTATTATTATTGTTATTGTTATTCCTATTGTTACTGTTATGGTTATACTGAGGCTTACTGCAATATCTGAGACAAGATTAGACTTCTCTCCCAAAGGAAATAGTTGCGTAAGGTTGCGTGTGTGAACAGGTCTTTAAAAATCAAGCAATATTCAGACCTATATTCTTTTCTTGGTTACAGGAATAGTTTACATAATTATAAAAAAGAAAATAACAAGAAGATTTAATTCCTATTAGTGGGTGTAAAAATATGCTTATATTTTAATAGTATCTCAGTAGAGATATGAAAAATTGTCATCTTAGAATGCTACCAGCAGTTTTGTCCTGTTCCTTCTTCTGTAGCATTTTATGAGACTTGTTTTTCCTTCTACACAGAAATTTTTACACATTTTTTTCTGAATTTTTTGAAACACATGTAGGCATTTTGATACATATTTTCCACTGATTAAACCACATTTTCAGGGGTTTTTTTTCAAATGTACACATCGTTCTATGCACCTTTTTTCTCCAAAATGAATCAAAAGTCATGGAAATGGACAGATATTGAGACAAGACGTGGTTCATTCCTTTGCCAGACACAGAAGTAGTGAAATGGTTATTTCCATAGGAAAATGTAAACCCAACTAATTATGCTTGGAACTATATGTGGATCACCCCTCCCTTACAGAGTTGCTTCTACAAGAAATTATGGTGCAGATGTAACAATTACGTTGACAGCAACTTATATTTCTCTTTAGGTTTTACCATGCTTAATACTGATTTCACATCTGTTTAATTGTGAGTTTATACATCATCAAAGAATAAATTTATTCTTATTTTTTCATTTACGTACATGATAATACTTTTCATACTTACCTAAAATAAAGTGGCATTTGGAGAATCAAAATCTCAGCTTAATGGCTTCAGGCAACTTGCATATATCACTCCTCCCTTCAAGCAAGCAATGAAGCAAGCCAAGAACCTGTGCTTAACAGCTTGCATACAAGCTTGAATTGGAAACTTTGGTTTAAAATTTGTTAAACTTTGAGACTGAGGCCCTTTCTGCACGAGGCGAGAGAATCGCTCCGTGCCGTTACCTACCGCTTCTTCTGGGGTCTGAAACAACGCAGACTATTCCTGAAGCCCTTCCGCAGGGCTCCTCCTTGGTCCAGGGCAAATTGGAGCAGTGCAAGGACTGTAGTTCTGCACTGCTCTGGCTTCCAAAATGGCAGCTTCCAGCTTCCAAAATGGTGGCTTCCAGCTTCCAAAATGGCGGCTTCCAGTTGGTCGTGGGTTGCAACCAACCGCTGAAGCTCGCCACGCCTAAAGCCCGCCCTCTGCAGATCGCAGGCTCGCATTGGTGTGAGCCTGAGAATCTGCACAAGGGAGCAGGAACGCAATGGCGCGTTCCAGGAAAATAAAGACCTGTTTTTTGCAGTCTTTAGAAAACACGCTGGAGGACCACTTGGAGTGGACCGAGGTGTGGATCTCCAGTAAGTAGTCCGCTCCTAGTCCGCTCCAAGGTGCAGACGACCTCCGTGAGAAGATGCACTGCCCCGTTCTAATTCCCTGGTGCGGAAAGGGCCTAATTGGTTCCATATCTGGACTTGTTTGAAAGCCATTAACTGTATTTCCAATCCTGACATAACAAAAAAGCAATGGTCTGCTGCAGCTTCTTTGTTGGCTAACACTGGGGAATAAAGCGCTTGTGTGCAGGTACCTGACCCTCATGCCTCTCTTAGGCCCTTTCCACACCCTACCTTTTCACACAGATGTCCAGTGGGGATCCTGGCAGCAGTTCTGCTGGGAGGGAGAGCAGCAGGCTTGATCCATGGTGAAGGAAGCATGATAGCTATGCCTCTTCCTTCCACAGCACAGCCAGGTATCTTCCCAGGCTGCGCTGGGGCAGGAAGCGCAGCCATTATGCTTCCTGGGCTCCCACAGGACAGGTAAGTCTGTGATGGTGATGTGGGGTCATTAACAGGGAAAACCCATCAATGATTTAATCCATGATTGTGCTGCCTGGCGACAGGAGAAGGATGGGACTGCAATGATGTCATGCAGAACCATCCCCACCAGTCGCATAGGGATGGGGGTGCGCAGGAGCAGTTCGCCCCGGGTGGCAATGTTTTGCGGACATCCTGGCCTGTAGTCACGCCCACACAAGCCCTGGCCATGCCCCCATGTGCCCTGGCCACGCCCCCACATGCCGCAGCCATGCCCTTCGCACTGTAGCGACACCCGCTCCCGCCCCCCCACACTCTAAGCTCCGCCACTGATCCTCACGGACCCATCCTTCTCCTGGTCCCATGTTGGGTTGGGAGGGTGGTACAGAAAGGGCTTTAGTGTATTAAGCTGGCGTTTCACTGTCTGAATATGGTCATTGTGTCAAAAAGTACCCAGTCTCAATGCAAAGTGTATTTGGAACTTCAAACTTCCAGTACAATCCACACAGTATTTCTCAGACTAGCTGATATAGAGACATTTTTTTTTCAAGTATGCCAAGGACTGGCACCATGTTTGTGCCTACTGTGTACAATTGCTTCTTTCTTTGCTGGAAATTTGCCAGAGACTGGCAAGCAATGGCTCAGGGACTGGCACCAGTCCAGGGACTATTACTTTGACTAAAACTGATCACATGTTTCTCATTAAAGTCAATCGGAGATACACATTGTCATAGGTAAATAAGTACAAGTTTGCAGCATGAATTACCTTTCAATTTCTGAGAAACTGATATTTTTATTGCTCAAGAAGTACCTTAAGATTATTTAACTTGTGGCTGCATTTGCCCACTAAACAAATATTGCATGATCACAGAAATAGTAACCAGCCCAGTTATGTGTTATTAATTTGTTTATACTGTAAATAGTCTGTGCAGCTAAAAAATATAAATTCTGCATTAAATATAGAAGGCTATGAAATATGTTTATAGATACATTTTTAGGTGACTGGGATGCAGTTCTAGAAACAATTGTCATCCAGTGCATTATTTGCTTGATTAGTGATTATAAACATTCTTCTATTAATTAAAAAAGTGACTATGATCAAACCTCTAAAATTTCAAAATTTTAAAAAATTTAAAATAAAAATAGACAGCATAAAGGTATTCTAATGTTATGTCCTGAATTATAAGGAGAATTTGGGAAAGCTTCTTTTTTCACTACCACTTTTTTTCCAACATAGCCACTAATCATCTTAGCTGGGGTTTCTGAGAGCTATAGACCAAAACAGGAATTTTCCCAAGCTCCAGTTTTTATTATATTTGACAAGTGAGAACTAGATACTTTGGATACCATCTATGTCTTGGCACCACAGTTTCTGGCCTCTGTATCTGTATCCAGTCGAAACCTGGACTCTTTCATGCATTCGGTATGGCTAGTGTATTCCAGTTTGTACTTTAGAATACTTCTTTAGAAAAAGAGCAAGCAACATTTTGGTTAAGTTTCTTTTAATAAGATCATAACAAGAGAAGCATATGAACATCATTTCCTTTCGCACAGTTCTGTCAGACTTCCCTCCCAGACACCTCAGAAGTGAGACCATTCATCAGCTGTCCAAGAAGCAGCCCAGAAAACAAGAAAGGACATTACCCACAGTTTTATCCCCATGGTACAGTCTCATTAGTGTGAATGAGGCAGCTGTTCTATCACTACCTGACGGGAAAGAAGACATAACATACCTACCTACATAACTACTCCTGAAAAAAAAATTTATTCTATGAAGGAGTGATCTTCTGTCATGTAAATACAGTTATTCTCCCTCTCATATGCATTAGGCTCTCTTAAGCAATAACATGCTCGGTTTCTAGGTTCTTCAGAATTTCATCATGTTCCATCCATGCTATGGGTGGTCAGTGGAGGACCCTAGGGCTGTCTCAACTGATCACCCGCTCAATACATATGATGGGACACACTGTTGACTGAGTGTTCTCATCCAGCCAGGAAGTGGCAGTCTGTGGAGCAACACATTTCATTCCAACTCATTTGTCTTGGTCAAACCACTTCCTATTGAGGCTTCAGCTTACAGTGACTTGCATGCAAGACTCTCTAGATACTACCTTCTTGAATTTTATTTATGCACAGTATGTTGCATTGTGAAGGAATATAATTGCTACTGGACTTTTCCTTGACTGTCCCCTCAACCACTTCCCCACCAGTAGTGCTAAAAGAAGGATCCAGCCAGAGCATCTGGACTCCATGACACAGCAGAAATCAAAAATTTCCTCAAAATACAATGCCTACAGTATACACATCACAGGCATTCAAATTGTGGATAAATTTAAAAGGCCATTACACTGAGAAATCCAAGCTCAGGGACCAAATACATCTCTTGGCATTATTGCTATAGTGCTGCCACTCATGCTTCTGGACCAGCACTTCACTGCATGTCCTCCAATTAAGTGTTGTCCTATCTGGGCAGAAGGGTCTGTGGCTCTTGCTAGAGTGAGGAGCTCACTGCTATTGTGGGGAGACACCATGCCCAGTCTCCCAAAAACCTGGCTCCAGACTTACAGAAACCCAGGAAGCTAGAAAAAAGATTATTTTAAAGCTTAATGTTGCAAAGAGAGGGCTTCTCAGCTATAGTGTTCTGACTGCATTCATTCAGAATAGTTTTGTTTTGTCTCATTTCGGCAGAACCTGAGAAAGTTTCCAAGCCTTCTGGGGGATTCTGGGAACTGTCATCCAAAGAAGCAACTTCCTCAAACCCTTGATTCACTAGACTTAAATTACTCTGTTTTTAATCTTTCCCAAAATGTGTAACATTCACTGTTCTGCTGCTTCATAGTTTAATAATATTAAGTGATAACTTACCAGTCTAGAGTTTTAATATATGTTTTCCTGGGAACTGAAATATTAAATGGTGATATATAAATTGCATATATAGATACATAAATATCCATGTTGCCTTTCATATACATACTTGGTTTCAGCTCAGGAAAATTAGGAGATATCTTACAAGACCTCACTGTCCTTCCTACTGGGGTCTGCCCAGCACAAATATACTTGTGAAAACAACTTGATTTACCCAGTGAAAGGCTGCATAGAAAACATGTAGGTCTATGCAATTTTATATTCCTGTGTAGATAGAGCACTTCAGGCACATTGATTTCACAAAGCTGTAACAATCATTTTATTTAACATTCAGCTTATACGTCTAATGATGCATGCTCAACATTTATTTATAAAAGTAAAAGAAAGTAAGTTCTCAGCACCATCTAAAGAGCACAATTCTGATTTGCAAAGATGGCCAGCAGTCCACTGAGCCAAAAGGAAACCAGTTAAAACCTTATTGAACCCAACCTCTCTCAGCCTAGGAGTGCTGGAAATTACTTAGAACTTATCTTGTACTGGCCCAAGTTTGATGCAGCATGGTAGTTGTGTCCTTGGGCTGCAAAAGATTTGGATCTGGCTTAACTTAACTGCTCCCTCACCCAATCCCTTCTATATCCCCTTTTTGGATATTCTGCCAGTAGATTTTAGCCAGAAGAGCAGCTCTGTCAGTGGATCTCCTTGTTGGCAGATCTCTGAGATCAGACAGCAGAAGAGGGTTCAATTAACAAAAGAGACTTGTGTCTAATACTGAGCCTCTACAGCCTACATATCTTTCAGTTAAGAGTCACACTCTCAGATGGAAAATATATTTTTCTTTCTCATAGTATATTAACCCTGCTAAATGTATAATTTCTCTATGCCTCTGTATCAGAGGAAATGGCATGCTTCTCTGTGCCTCCATACTGCAGGAATAGGTAAACCCTGAATATTAACTTCAAGGATGATCTCCAAAATAAGAATTCAAAAATAACATTAAAAAGTTTTCTGCCTTTTCTTCCCTGAGTTTCACAGTGACAGTCCATAATATTCCCTGAACTGGCCGCATGTTTTCTTAGGTGGTATCTTCTATGTTGTTATCTAGACCAAAGGGAGGAAGAAGGTAGATTACGGCTGGCAAGTCTGTAACTATCTGTTATAGGTCAGCAAATTTCTGACTCCCAATTATCTCTTAAAACCTGCCAAAACTAAAAGTTTCTCCCTAAACTTAAAAGGCGCTGAAAAAGAACGGTGAGGGTAGGTGTGACCAGAAGTGGATTTGCATATGTAAGCTTGATTTTGGTACTAATCACCAATTTCTCTGTAGAACACGTGTACTCAGAAACACTAAGTTTCTCACTGTATACCCATCTACCTGACCTGCTACATTGCATCTAACTCTGGTTGGTGAACCTAATCTGAAATAAATCATACAAAACTGAAGTCTGCCCATTCCTGGTCTAGACAATACTCTGTGCATATTTTACAGTAAATGCCTGGCTATTTCCCCAGCCACTTTCCACTGCAAGCCCAATGTAATCTTGGAGAACAAGACTTCCTTTTCCACATTGAAAAGCCAAGTACTATCAAGGGAATACCAGAAAAGAGTTTGCTTTCTCAGAGAAGAAAGAGAACAAAAGGGTTTTTTTTTTAAAAAAAAAAAAAGCAATTACTTCAGAATTCACTGAAAAGAAATACATAAATGAGCCCCAAGAATTTCATCATCTTCATGTGGTAGCAAAAGCTTATTTCTTAGCTGTTCTCTGAAAAAGAATCCTAGACCTTCAAATGTTCATTTCTCTATTCTAAAAAACAAATTATTAAACTCTTATCTCACTGTTACTAAATGCACTGTGAGAGCAGTATAGGAGTTTCACTGTAAAACATCTTGTTTTAATGCAAGTTAAACTATTGCCATCCACTTCTGCAGAGCCATTAGTTAGCTCAAGGATGTCAAAACATGTAAAATGGATGACTTTAGGACAAAGTGGCATGGAAGAGGTTTTATCAGACATCCCTTCCCCTACCATGCCTGATGTCCTAAATCTTCTTTTGTGTCCCTTATTCAGTGATGCAGGATGTTCTTAAAACTAAAATTAAGCTTTAAAAGTAAAGGTTTTTAAACTGCATCAACTAACTTTTCATCGGGCCTACGCACAGAAGGAAATCCCAGACTGATGACATACTAGAAAGAAACCACCACCACCCCAAAGGTTACTGAATATGAAATACATCTTTTAGAAGCACAATTAGCACTGCATGTGCCATTTTTCAAGACTGGTATTATCAGCTCAACAGTGCTTAAGATTCTGGCTGTCTTGTAGCATGAGCTGTTGGAATGAGAACAACTTACTCATGTTAATGTTACCCTACAGTGCCATAAATACGTGAACTATATAAACAGAAACAACCAATCTCAGCTGAAGATAGCCTTGAGTCCTGACGCAGCCTTGTGCATTACATATTTTTTTCTGCTGTGATCTCACTAGCAATGCATCACCATTTTTACCACTCTTATTCACTGGTTCTACACTCAGCAGCTGTGTTTGTTTACAGAGCTAGGAACTGACTCAGGATAAATGGACTTCATCCAGCAGATTTTTGGGGCATTTTCCACTACACTTCACAATATATTGGTCCTCATAGTCCAATTAGGTATTCGTCATTAGAGCTAGTCAAAGGCCTTGGTTAAGAAAAGGTTCTTCGACATCATGAGGAGAAGTTTTTTTTTTAATGACTTCAAACACACACACACACACAGGCTTGTTAACAATAAAGTATGGCCTAGTTCATTTATATTCGGAAAAGCCATTATGGTATTGTTCACACTTGACTTTTTCACCACAGGCATAAAAAATGTCATCATAGTCAACCCTGCGGAGTAGACTGTGCCAGTCTAGTAAAAGTGATGAAATCCAGTGGTATTTTATAGTTACAGAGCTTGCCAGGATCCTCCACACATATTATAATCCAGTTTAGAAAAGCCAACGCTGAAAGACCATAAAGCAAGGTTCCCCACTGCAACTTGTCAACTCTTAAAAGAACTTGCCATTTAAAGTCTCCAAATACTTTTGGAGTAGGACCTGGGTAATAAAATAAAACTTTTTTTTAAAGAAAGATCAGTTTAGACAGCGTATTTTTAAAAGTATATAAAAAAATATTTACCAGAAACAACATTTTATGGTAGCAGAAACTAACAAGAATTTAATCTGCTCTTTGCAAACTTTTTTTTTAAAAAATCATGAGCCAATAAATTATTTGAAAGTTGTATATTGCACTATATACTTATATATATCACACACACACACACACACACACACACATGTATATATATATTAATTATATACTGTATTTGCTGGCATATAAGACTCACTTTTTCTCCTGAAAAATACTGATTGAAAATAGGGTGCATCTTATATACAGGTGTGTCTTGTACCCTGGCAAACAGTATTTGCCAGTGTATAAATGGGGTACATCTTATACACGGGTGCATTTTATATGCCGCCAAATATGGTATATATTGCACTATGTTCATCACCTCCTTGCATGTTTATAATAGTGAAACATATCCCAAAACGAGTATGCCTTTCTCTCATAGAATATCACAATTTCAATGTGCTTTAATACATCATTCAGTGCATACATCATTCAGTTCTTTAGTAGTATATACAGTAGTTTGAAACTGCAAGTATTTATAACATTTATAGGTAGATCCGTTGTTGATTGTATTTGCATTTCATTGCATCGTCTTTAAAATATAAATGTGTGTGTCGTTTTGAGACGTACAGTTTGAAATAAAGGGTTTGGGTTCAACACTCTGACATATAGTCACAGTGTTGTAGTCTTGGAAGTTAGCAGTCAGCTAAACATGGACTCAGAAGCTGAGAAATCGGTGATGCCAATAGAGGAGGCACTGAGCCCAAGCACCACTATAGAAACAGTAATGCCAGATTCACCCAGATCTGAGACCCTTGAACTCAATCCAACAGCCTTAGCCCCTCATCCTAGTTGCAGCATTGGCCCAGCCATGGATAGCTTCCTAAGATCTCCACAGTCGATAGATTAATGGTCTTTTTATTGTCCTCTAACCCCCGTCCCCATATGGCCAAGAAGAAGAATGGCCTTTGCCTTCAGTGAGATCCCTCTGGAACAACTGAACTAAAACATCCGATTTTTTAAAAAAATGTAAGCCTGTAACTCTACCACTGTCACTTTTCTTCTCCTGTATGAACTTTGAAAGCTTGCATGATGTATTTTCTGCATTTTGGTTGGCCAATAAGGATATTGCTCTTTTGTGGATTTTGTATTTTGTTGCATGGCCAACACAGCTATTCCTGAATGCAGTGGGCCCTCAGTAACCCCTGGGGTTTGATTCCAGGATTTCCCATGGATACCAAAATCTGTGGATGCTCTACTCCAATTATATACAATAGTGTAGTAAAATGGTGTCCGTTATATAAAATGGTGAATAACATAAGGGTTTGCTTTTTGTTTTTAAATATTTTCAAGCTGTGGTTGGCTGAATCCATGGATACAGAATCTGCAGATACAGAGGGCTGACTGTAACAATCCACGGAGTTGGTATCAGATCTTGCTGGGGCAAGCTTGCTCACTTGGAGCTCTCCTAGGTGCTACATGATCTGGCCTGCCTTGCAGGTTCCTTCTTCAGGCCTGAATGTGACAATCAAAAGTTTCACACTGGCACATTTTCTTATCCTGCAGGAGCACAACCCCTGTGGAGAATGAGATGTGCGCAAAGACTGCTCCAACCACAGAAGTAATTGGAAAGAGTTTATTAAATATCAGAATCTGCATAAACCAATGGGATTGAGGGGAGGAGGGATTTACCATTTAAAAAAAAAATTAATTGTGCCAATCTCTATAGCCTATTAAACTAAGCTATGGGCCTTTCCAATGTTAATTCAGTGGCAAAGAAGCTGCTGCAATCCATATCTTCTTGTCACTCCAGTAACACAGGAGTAGCCATTCATTTAGGAGAGTTCTGTGATAGACTCCCCTTTATAAAAGCTTCATGAAGGACAAACACTAGCATAAACTATTACTATACATTCCATTATCACCAAACATGCAGCTCTATTAAAAAAACATTTCTTCACATGTTTTTTCCCCAAAATTGCACTCAAAAAAGATTTATTATTATATTTACTGTTACAACCAATTTACAAATCTCTGGGCTTTATTTCCTCTTTCCTCAATTTGCTTGTATGTACTTACAGCATGTATTTTGCAACCATGAGCTACAATGAATATTTTAAAATAGTTTTTAAATGATTACATGGGAATTATTAATTCCAGGAATTACATGGCATTTTGTCCATAATTGTGGACACTATAATAGAGGTATATTTCAAAAATGGAATGCATACAGCAAGCTGCATACCAGTTTTTTAAAGTAGTGGTGAGATAATGTCAAGAGATCACAATAAAGCACATGGAGAACTGTCAAAATAATTTATTGCACTTTTATGCGTAATTATGTTATGCTGGAGCAGAGCACTGGAAAGTTAGTATAATCATTAGCAGAGTGGTGAATGTTTTGATTTTCAGGCAGGTTGTATATGATGCAAATATATGACTCAGAAATGATTTCACATAAACATTTTGCTTAACAGTAATCTGACTCATAACCTCCAGCATAGAAAATAACAAGCCTCACAAAACATCTGTGCACTACAAGCATCTCAAACTTGTAACAAGCCTTAAGAAATATTGCACAGCAAAATAAGATCAAAAATAATGGATGAGGCAGGGAGAAAAGGGTGGATTTTAGGAATCGGCCTTGAGTAGGCTTACAAATCATAGCTGTACGATTGACTCATTTCCCAACAAACTTAAAGTTACCCATAATGTTTCCAAATAGAGTCACCCCCATCCAAACGTAAAGAGCCATCAACTCAACGGCACTTGATACAAAAGTCAAACAGGGACTCTGATGACTGTGAATGCCCCAAAAGTCAAACCAGGAACTGGAAGGACATACCTTCCAGCTGACCCACTTTAGCAGCAACAATCCTAATTAATCCTCTGTCATCTCACTTTTTCAGCTGTCTTGAAATGTTCCAGTTTGTCTCTCTTCTTCCCACATTCTCCCTTTGTCCTCAGCTTACTTCAGCGGCTACAACCGGAGTTCAAAGTGCAAAAATAGTTTGCATGCATTTAACTGTGGGGGGAGGACAGGTGGGGGAAGAGTCTTGCCACTTGTAGCAAGATCAGGCAAAGGGTAAACTACTGCAACCTCTCTTAGCTTGCGCGTTCTTCCCCATTAACAATTTATGCTACCTTAACCACACTTTGATGTCACTGTGCTACATGTGTACCAGTTTTCACCTCTGAAATGCTGAAGAGTATAAAGGGAACATCATGATCCAAAATGCTGACTGCAGTGAACAGCCCCATCAGCAGTCAATACCTGTTTCATGTTGTTGCCTTCTTTCCACATACAGGTTAACATAACAGCATAAAATCAGACCTAAAGAAAACTGACTCTCTTAACGGAAATGTTAGAGTACAACAGCCTTACAAAGAAGCTTGCACAAACTTCTTACTCAAAGACAAACACTCACAGACACCTACTGCCAGATTACTGATCGATAGATATCTCTGTCAGTCACTAGTGTGATCTGAGTGAAAGTATAACCTTTTTAAAATCTCCCCTGCCTTACTAGCCTCAAAGTTATGTTGATCAGGTGAGAAGCTATTTCCAGACTTAGATAAAAATCTTCTTCACCACTAAAAACAGTATTTCCCATAAAGCATAACTAGTATAGCTTGTGTTGCATAGGTTTGACAATGAATACAGTGCACCATCAATATATGCAGGGGTTGTGTTCTAGGAACCATTGCTTGAAAAAAAAACATGGATGCTCCATCTCATTATCATCAATGAACACAATGTGCACATGCCCATGCTGGCATGGGCATGTGTCCGGCACATCCACTGATAATAATAGGACAAGAGATTTTGCATGACATTCATGTGTGCAGATATCAAGTCAGCAAAGGGTACACTGTAAGTCAAATTCCATTTAAAATTTGTCAGAAATCAGTTCCACTTAAATCCCCATCTAAAGACAAATGCAGTATTCTTCATAATGAATGTTATGCTTTACAGTAGTGGTTCCCAAACTTTGAGCCTCCAGTTGTTTTGGACTTCAGCTCCCAGAAGCCCCAGCTTAGCTTGGCCAACAATCAGGAATTCTGGGAGCTGAAGTCCAAAACATCTAGAAACCAAAGTTTGGGACCCACTGTTTTACATCATGCTCTTTTTTTCTGAACTCATTTTGTTGCTTTTCTTTAAATGCAGTACAAACCTTACCAGTTCTGAAAGACTGACACAACACCCACTGTTTGCTATTTTTTAAAAAAAAGAGGAGGAGGAGAAGCAGCAGCAGCAGCAGCATATTTCCAGTCATGTCATGGATAGTCACTTTGGGTGAGCAAAACATGGACTGCATATACTTCTATCAAAGCTAGGAAGTAACTCATCTGTCTAATGAGTAATACTGGCCACTAGTTATGTTTGCTTTGTTTTTGCACAAACACACAGATACATCAACTTTTTGGCTTGTAATGATTATGTCTGCAATGGAAGGATAGCAGGTATCTTCTTGTTACTAGCTAGCCAAGTTGTTTGTTAACTTAGTCTAAGCAATGGGAAGAAGAAGAGTTATACAAGTGGCTGCCTTGTACTGCTGCCAGCAACAAGGACAAGATGATCATACCAGTTCAATCTCAAGAAACTGTAACTGGTGGGCAATTGCTTAATACCATGTTTCTTAACCTTTTCTTTACCAGAGACCTCCTGTAAATATAGTTCGCTGTCAAGGAGCCCTTAGACTTAAATTTAAATATTCAAATATTTATTTAAATATTCAAATATTTGTTTAAAGTTGCATATCAGCTGCACACCCTTATCCCTTATTCTTCCAGTAGACAACGCAAAGGAAACGAGGCTTGTTAATGGTCTGTGGAGTAGCATGCTGAGATCCTTCAAGTGCTAAGAGAGTAGAATAAACTGGAATTTTCCTAAAGGAAGGTTGTGAACAGGAAAGAATAATTTCTTTTGCCCTTTGCCCCCTTTACCCCAAAGCAGCACCTGTAAAGTAACAGTCTCAGTGCTGCTTTGGGGGAAAGCACGAAAGAAATGCTGTCTCTCTCCTAAGGAGCACCGAGAGAGTAGAGAGGATAAGTGATTCCTTTGAAAGCACATTCTCTACTCTCTCAGTGCCCTTCAGAGAAAATGGTGCTTCCTTTGTGCTTTTCCCCAAAGGAGCACTGATACCCATGTTGCTTTGCTTCCAAGCAGCCACAAGAGCAAAGGGACTCCCTTCAATTCTTGTGGCTACTTGGAAGTGAAGCTCTGCCTGGCCCTAGGCTCAAGCAGCGTTGTCACACTCACCACACAAGGCCTGAACTGGGCATCTTCCCTCATTTTCTGGTCTCTCCTCTCACTTTTTCCACTCTCTGGTGCATTTGTGCAGTAGCACCTGGAGTCTCCAGCACAGTATGAGATGCCCACCAGCATATAGTTGCCACTGCCATCACTACTGGCTTTGAGGAATCCAGGACATGCTGCATCAGCTGGCCACAACCAGGTGGTACATTTTTAGTCCCTTAAATCCAGGATTTTCTGCATTTTCCAAGATAAATGGCAACTCTATGCAGACTGCCCTGTGAGGGGTCTGCAGACCTCAGGTTAATAACCACTGATTTAACACATTAGGAGGTCTTCTAATTATTTTGTGCAAGTTGCCTTCTAGCATGCATGTAATGTTTAATTCCAGATATTCATCCTGATGAATACACTCAGGAAAGTACCAGAGGAAGCTGCATGGATAAGCATCTTGCTGTAAGTAAAATTGTTCACTGAATTAATGAAGTGTGCCTAGCCATACAGATTGTCATGCCCTGCTTCCAGAACATGGACTCTGACTCAGAGTCTGAAACAGGGTGCATCCCACAGGCTGAAACGGGGGAATGCCAGGACCTGTTGTACAGGAAGAGGGTACAGTGCCACAAACAGACCAGGGGACAGTGCCTGCTCCAGCAGAGAGTTCTGCCCCTTCAGACACAGAAGATACCTTACCAGTACCCACCTTTGCTGAGTGTAGATAACAAAGAGAAAATCTGCGTCAGTCCCAGAGAATATATAACCAGCAACAATTAATCAGGCAACGGCTATGTTAGGTGGCTGATCTATATAGGTGCTACCCTTTCCCTCTAGCAGTTGTCAGAATTTATCTGATCTGCCCTGCTGGATGTCTTGGCTGAACTCTGTGCCTGACTCTGGATTACTCTGACTTTGGACTTGCTTTGCCTTAGAATTTTGTGGGACTGCCTAAAAGTAAGTAATGAGCCAGGAGCTATTCAGTTTGTTTTGTTTGAGTTATCAAACTGACTGAGATAGCACACAGAAGCCTAACTAACCTGGCACTTTCTTCATGTGTTGTACTACAAATCCCATCACATCTCCAACTGGATTGTTGTGGGGAGTTGTAGTCTGACACATCTAGGAAGAAAGTAAAAGAGAAGAATTATTTTGTAATGTCTGTTGCATTTTTCTCAGAATTTTCAAGGTGCAATATCTGAATTGGCCATTTAGGGAAGCCAGAGAACATTTTTCTAACAGCAATGATAGCTGATTACCTCAGCAATTTATCTTTCCAAACTACACTAATGGTGACAATCTGGTGAGTGATCAGAGTGATGAGTAAGGTACCTAGGGTTCTTTCAAACAGTAATTTTTCAAGTTCGTATTATCAAATTTTATAGTTCCCAAAGTCACCAAAAAATGCACTACGTCTCTTGCTCCCAAAAATACGTTGTTTAGAAATAGAAGTTTACCTTTAACAGCACCATTTTCCCCTTAAAAACAAGGTGTATCCTTCCTCTTTGCTTTGTTCAAAAGCAAATTCATTTCCTCTAAAGCCTCCCTACATGCTAACCTGCATATAATTAAGGGACCCAAAATGTATGCATCTTGTTTTAAAGGGACAATGATTTTACTAAAGGTCACAGGCTGCTTTTTTTACTGCAATTTCAACAACAGCAGCAAGGTACAGTCCCTGACGGGGCTGAGAAGAACCAATGCAATTCCCTTATTCCTAGAAGTGCCCCACCTATGCACTAGGGGGTCTTGATTAATCAAGTCTCACTGTATTTGAGAATGTACATGTTATAATCTCTCTGGGCAAACCATGATTGAATAGCAGTATCTGGGTTGCCTCATAAAGTATCATGTAGCACTTACCAGGCAAGCTTTCCCAATAACACACAAAAAAACTTTTAAAAAATGAGGCACTCTACAAACATTTATGGTCAAATATTTTCAATCCAGAGTGTTGCTAAGAGTAACTAAGAGAGTCAAAGTGACTGATGTTCATTCCTGAAACTTCCTTTAAACTTCCCAGTACTTTTCTTTTCAAGGAGGTGGGTGAAACAGGGTCAGGCTGCCAGCTATGGCACATGGCAAGTTTATATATGTATATGTATATGTAAATGTATATGTATATGTATATGTACACACACACACACACACACACACACACACGGTTACTGTACAAATGGAAATTAACTAAGGTTGTCCAATTGATAATATGTAGCATCTCATGGTAGTGAATAAAATATTTGTTTATCATCCAGCCATTAGGTAAAACACACATGCCAACCTCTTGTGATTCTATTTGATCAAAAGCATTGGTTCAATCATAAACCTCCCTTTTGGAATTATCTATTTTAGGCATTATATTTACCCATCACTGTTTTAAGCTCCAAAATGATTCTGACTCTCTGACTTATCATGCCTTTATTATCATTCCTATTACAAAATGTTCAAAAATGCTCTAAAAAAGTTACTTCTCTGCTAGAGGAGTTTCTATTAACACTGACTGGATCCACAAATTAAAAAATGTTGCACATATATACGTACTGAAGCATCTATTTTGTATTAGCATGCCAGAAACAAATTACTAGGTGCTTATTTTTTAATTGGCAGTGTTCAAAAGCTACGGTAATTAACTCTAAATTGGCTGTTATTAGTATTACGCAGCATATTGCCCTGGGATCACAGGCAAACACAGCCAATGGCACTCCCATAAAGAGGTCAAGATTACCTGTTATTGCTCAAAATTGTCACTTGTAAACCCACCAACTGTGAATAAGAAAAACTACAGCACTGCTAAATACAGAGCTCCTGGTTTTCACTGTGAGGCAAACATATTTGAAAACTGCCTTTTCAGTTTCCTTGCATGGGCTGCCAGTTCATTTCTGGAGCTGAATCAAGGTGCTGTTGCGTCCTGTCCCTGTCCGGGAACGATGTCGCTCTCTCAGCTTTCCCCCATATGTCCTCTGACAGGTATTAAGATCATTTAATGGGGATCTACTCTTCATCCCTTCTTTTTTCTGTGCTGAGATCTGTCTATTTGGGAGCAAAGCACCACACTCTCTGTGTTGGAATCCAGATCAAGAAAATCTGTTTATCCCCCACTCCTGCTTCCTCTCTGGGCATCTTTCAAGACTAAAACACACCCATATATGTAGGTATTTACATATTAACTTTACATAAGAACTTCAATTCTCAAGCCAGATGTTGCTACTGCAGACTGTTCAGCATTATCAGACATTCATTGTTTTATTTTCTTATAGTATGTTGCATTGAGCATATCTACTTACAGCATAATGATTTTTTCCAAAAAATTCTTAGAGTTAGTGCATCAGAGAAAAGGCAATTTTCCACTATAATACTATGACTCTAAGCTTGTTTTTTGCTTAAAAAAAAAAAAGAGCAGATTTGCCCTTGAAACTTTAGAGCTATAGTTTCTGTAGACAGCAGAATACACTTCTGTATTGTTGTTGTTCTAAACACCTTTGAAAGACTGGTAATTGAGACCCATGAAATCATTAGTCCCCCTCCCCGAATGAGTGAACATGGAAGAGACAACGGCCAGCAAATCCCAAAGAGCCAAACTGTGATAATTCATGCTTCTTTGGACAAATCTGGAAGAGCCCACTATCAGAAGATGCCAAACAATTACAAGATGAAACCCATCCCTTTTATCTCTCATCAGGTTTTCTGATTTTGTAGAGAGCAGCAAGAAAGATATGAAATCCAAAAGAGTAGCAGCAAAAGTATTTTATTGTCACAGGAGGAGGATACAAAAGAACAGTGGGACAAGGCAGCAGGCCTCTTCACCCACAAGAGCTCAGCATTGGTATCACTATTTCAGCCATAGCTGACCCTAACATTAGACAAAAGTGAGGCAACCATCTTTGTTAGTAGATGCTGGAGGGGGCAGCAGTTACATCTCCCCCCCATCTGCTTCTCCTGGCCATTCCTCTTTCTAATTTGTGCCACACAGCCCACCCTGTACCCCTAAACTAGTCTCCTGCTTTTAAAGTGATGTACTAATGTTGAAATAAAGTTCTACTGCCAATCCAGTCTCCTTCTGTGTATGAAATGGAGGAAGGGGGCACCACCTTGATCTTTGCTCCTGTCATAACTCATCCCCTGAAGGACTCTGACAATGACGAGGAGGAGGAGGAGGAGGAGGAGGCAGATTGCCAAGAAGCTGCAGCTCCCTCTGAATCTGAGGAGATGGGAGCTGCAGCAGTAAGGGATCCTGCTCCCCAGCAGGACTTGGAAGAGGTTACAGATGCTGAAAATGACATGCCCCCATCCTTTACTGAGAGACAGAGGGAGAAATGCCAAGCCCGGGACCAGTTAAATAATAAATGCTGACCTAGTTAGCCACTAATTTGGCAGCTGTCGCCTTGAAGGAGACACTGATAAATATCCCAGCAGTTCTCCCTCAGCCTTAGTGCTGACAACTGTCTTATCTGGTTGACTGGTAGTACTCTCTCTTGGCTGTGTTTGGACTATTCTGTTTACTCTTTGCTGGGGCATGGACTTTAACTTCTGACCTGCTGATACGACTTCTGAATCAGCTAATGACCATTTTCTCCTTTCATCTTGCTCAGGCAACCTGTGACTGACCCAGACTGGACTGACTACTCAACTGCTCCTATGCACCAACAACTTGCTCCCTCAGCCACCTACTGACTTGTGTTCAGGACAGATCCAGACAATGTCTTGAGCCAGCCCTATTTGCAGCCCTAAACTACAAGACTTGCAAGACTTAGATGCACCTTCCCTATTGGTCTCTCAGTCATTAGGAGAAAACAGGCAGAACAGGCATTAATGCTCCCTGGTTCTTAAGAGACATTATACCCTTCAGACTACCCTGCCCTGGCTGGTATTTTTTATGTGAGAGAAGCCCAGGACCTGGAACGCTGCTACATTGGATCATCAGTGGGCATAAAACAGATTGCAGTTCCATAGTCAGAACAAGGCCCCTGAATTCTGCACAGAATTTTAGATCCTGGCATTCATAGGCAGTCAAAATATCTATTATATTTTTAGATGTAAAGGTGTAGATGTACTTCCGATGTTGTGAATGATGTTACTGACCCCTGTAATATTGCTTACAAAGTAGATGTGGAGACACAGGTGGCATCTGGGTTTGTGGCAGGATCTTGTCCCTCTATTACTGTTCACATTAAGTATCTTGTTGTAAGTGAATAGATAAGATTTGGAGGTTGTGTGTAGGCCAATAAAGCTCTGCCTCCCATGTTGTAAGAGGGTTGTGTTATTCTCCAGAGTTGGTTGTAGCTGGTTGATGATGCATTTGAGTGGTCTCAACTGGGGAGTGTAGGTGACCACTAGAGGTGTTCTATCATTGTGTGGCTTTGGTCTGTCTTGTACCAAACAGTTCCTCAGTATATCTTGCATTGTCAGTGTGTTTCTTTTCTTACGTGTGTATTGTAATTTGAGAAATGCCTGTTGTAAATCCAAGAGTTCTGAGTTTTTGTGTTGTGGATTTGAGAAGATGTAGTTGTATCAGAAGGCTTGGCTGTAAACAATAGATTTGGGAGTGTGGCTTGGGTGGAAACTGGGGGCTTTTGTGCTGCAATCGTTGAATTTTTCAGTGCAGTGTGGTGCTTAGAAGTCCACTGTGCAGTTGCACAGTGGTATCAAAAAAGTGAACTTGTGTGGATTGTTCCAGGCTTAGGTTGATGGTAGGCTGAAGGTTTTTGAAATTCTAATGGAATTTCTCAACTGGTTGCTTTCCATGTTGGCCAAATTACAAAGGTATCATAGAAAGGTCAGGGACAAGTTTTTGGGTACATGTGCTGAGGAAACATTGTTCCAGGACAGCTATGAAGATGTTTGCATACTGTAAAATGAGTGCCACTGACTTGGAAATACATCTTCTCTAAAGTGAAGTGGTTATGACTAAATGCAAAGTGATAGAGTATGGTGGCTACATCAGGATGGTATTCTTGATCGCTTGTAGTTTATCCTGGTATCAGATGTTGATGTATAGAGATCCCACATCCACAGTGGCTAGGATGGTGTTCTCTTGGAGTCTGTGGAGCATACCTTAATTCGTCTCCCTCCTATTCCTTCTGTGGGAGGGTTTTTTCCACTGACAGCTAAAAGAGGAACCCTTCAGGAGAAGAAAATAGGTGAAAAAGCAGCTTTGCCAATGTTTCTGCTCTGCCAGCAGGAGCTGGGCTCTGGATAAAACAGACCTGTGAGATTGGAGTGCTTCTTCTATCAGGGGCTCTCACATTTACAGTCTAAGCATTTAAAGCATTTCTATACCTTAAATATCCTTCCTAATATTAAATAACTCCTACTGCTTGATTTTAACAATACCTACAAGGCAGAAATGAGATTCCACTTTAAAATATGAGATTGTACTTCTATTTCATTTCCAAATGGAAGTGTTGCTGTGGAAAAAGTCACATAAAACAAGGGAATTACAGCCATCAGAGCTTACACAATTTAAAATGTTGGCATGACACAAATGTTTATTCATTTTCTTATACTGTTTATAAAAACAATTCAAACAAATCATTCCCTCTATAGCCACTGCTCATTTCCTTTGAAGTAACATGAAAGGGTTCCTCCCACTCCAAATAATTAAGTCATCAAATATCTGTCTAGCTCTATGGAATGAAGAATGCTTGTGGGTAAGACCAGTCTCTGCCCATATGGCCAAGTTTTCCACCCTTCTTCCCCTACCTCCTATCACAGGAAGGAAGAAAAGGCCAATGAGCTATTTTTTCCCTTCCATAAAGAAGCACAGTGGTGTAAGAGATTGCAGGGGGCAGAATAGGCTTTCTATAGCTGGTGATCTGCTTTTCACATATTATTCTTTCCATTGAGAGTTTAATTCCTATGCATTTTCAAACGGGTTTTCAGCACTTTCCATTGTGTTCACAGGAGACACATTAATGGTTATTGACACACACAACAGAAGACCATCAATAATATTTTCAGTTATCAGGTAATTATAACATAATTGTGTTATAATTCCAAAGAACCCAGCAAGCTGTTCATTCAGCTTTGAACTACAGCACACAGTCACAGTCACATAGTATTAAGCTATGGAGAAATGGCTGAACAGCAAACTGCTCATCCAGTACCATACTAAGACACCGTTGTGCAGCAGACTTTAGTACTGTCCTGCACAGGTTCAAGGTTGGCTCCAACATCCTTCAACCATAGAGTTAACAATTATTTTCCCTCTCATTCTCCCTTCTAACTTTTAAAAAGGCACACTGAAGACTAGAAATGTACAGGCCTGCTATGGCAACAGTGCTGAAACAGGACTTGTGAGGTCTCACTTCAAGCCTCCACTAGACCATCAAACTTAAAATGCAACCTTGAACCAGTCACTTTTTCTCAGCCTGACCTACCTCACAAATTGCTCAGTGAAAAAACATGGGGAGGGGAAGAAGAGACAAAGATATTGCCTTGAACTCAACAGAGGAAAGGCAGGATGTAAATATAATCAGTAAAAAAACAGATCTACTATATAAAAGTCAATGTTTGCGAGTTTGTCTGTTTGTCTGCGTCCAGCAGGCGAAGACCTCATACGATTGGCTGAGTGAGGCAAGAAGACCTCATGTGATTGGCTGCCTGTGAAGATTCTATGGAACTCTGGGGTTGGCTGTTTAGGGAGGGGCCTTTAGAATTCTCAGCCAGAGAGCTCTTGGGCCTCAGGCTGGTTGCTATGGCAGTAAGGATGCCAGAAAACATTTAGGAGGCATATGTGAGAAAAATTAAAGTGACATACACAACATAGTTACAAGGTCTTCTTGTCTCATACAGTAGATTGTATGGGTTCCATATGTGAGGAATCTTAAAGTTGAAATTTGAAACAAAAAATGCTACCATAAAGCCATTGCACAAATTCAACAGAAAGCAAAAAAAATCAAAAGTCAGTACATCAACATCAGAAAAGTTACAGGTACTGGAATAGACCGGTTGCTATGGAGATGATGCCTAGCAGCAAGGAGGACAGTGTACTCCTGCAGGAACCCAACCTCTGTATGTTAACAACTCCAAATACAGATTGGATTGGGGAATATGGGGAAAAATTTCAGGCACTGGAAAAGGCCGGGTGCTGTGGAGATGAGGCCTAGCAGCACAAAGGAGGACAGTGTATTCTCTCAGGAACCCAAACTGTGTACGTAAATAACTCTGAATACAGATTGCACTGGAAAATATGAGGGAAAGTTACAGGTACTGGAGAAGACAGTTTGGTGACTTCTTACGAGGAAAATAAAATCCCAAGCAACACCAGGTAAATACACTAGTTATTATAGAAATAAATAGAATAAAATAAAATAGAAGCTTCCTCACCATGGGTGGCATGTGGTCCAAGCAAAAGGAGGGATATTTCACCTGCCATTTTGGGGTGAAGCATCTCTTCTTTCTCAGACCATGGACCACCTCCTGCCTCTCCATCTCTGCAGCTATGAAACTCCAGAATTCTGAATCTGCCATGGGAGAAACAGATGGTGCTTGTCTAGAGATCGGGCCGGGGGAACAAAGAAGATGCAGCACAGATAAGTAGACTGAGAGGGTTGTGATCAGCTTTTGCGATATTATTAGTGCCATCAGTTGGGGGCACACATTCAAACTCACTGCCTGAATTCCTGGCCAACCAGAAGCACAGGAGGGAGCTCTAGAAAAAGAGAGATGTTACCTCCCCCACTGCCATCTTCCTCAATACCAACAGTAGAACATTGGAGGAAAAACTGCAGTCCTTCCAACAAAACATTGTTTTATTTATTTAATGAATCATTAAACTTTTACTCTACCCTTCCTCTACGGGGCTGTTAGCAAGTCGTATACCCCTACACTTTGATATGGCTTAATTTGCAAAAACTGATTTAATTGGCAAAATATATTAACTGGCATAAATATAAAACATGCCCTGCTGTGGCTGAATGGTGATGCTGGATAAGAGGAAAAGGCTGGTTGAACATGCACATTGCTAATTAGGTCTAATGACTCAATCTCTTAGACAATAGCATCTGGAAGATTCCCACAAGACAGTCAATTGTTTCAACTCCTCTCCCTCTGACCAAGCAAACTCCCCTTTTTGTCCTCACATCTCTCTGACAAGTACTGAGCTATCAGAACAACCATTAGCCCTTTTTCACCTAAGACCATTAGCCTGTTCCAAACGTCATTGTCCACTCTGCAAAGTCCACTGCTTACTCAGCCAGAGAGCCATTAACACCCTCGCCCTCCAGGCAAAAATAGCATATTTAAACCCCAGTATTCAGCCAGTCAACTCACAGTATACCAACTGCTGGTTGCAACTCTGCTGCTCCAATTCCCAACTGTGTACTGTCCATAGACGTATGTTTAACCCACATCACCGCTGCTTTGCTGCTCTTCTGGATTGGTAGATATCATCCACTTCACTATCCAAAATTTTCTTCCCTTTCCCTTCAGTTAGCCTTGTGTGATTGCATGACTGCTTGGATCTTGTGTGTGTGATTGTAATTCCCCCAATAAAACACAATTAAGCTAAGTTTTGGATCTCCAACTGGCTCTTTCCTGCAGAAGTACTGGTAAACATAGGTATAAAAGATCTTATTAGGTTACCCCCTCTTGTAAGAACAAAAGAAAAACCTCAATTAGCCTCAGTGGTTGTTTTGTTGCTTTTGTTTTCTTTTGTTTTGGTGTTTTGCTCTTGAACAGGAAAAAGGCTACCAGGGGAAGGTTTAAGCACACTCTTTCAGCCTCAGAGAAAGGCAAGGGGAAACCCGCTCTGAACAAGTTCTGCCATGAAAATCTCTCGATGGGGTCACCTTAGGGTCACCCTAAGTCAGAAATGACTTGAAGACACAAAACAACAAATATGTGCTTACTTTTGAGCTCTCATGTGCTTATTTTGGAATAAGAAAGAAAAATTGAGGTCAGTGGCATACCTAGTATAAACAGTGCCTAGCACAGAGCAACCATGGAAGTTGCCCCCCTACCTCCTTACCCCTACCCCCACCCCTACACACACAGCATTTTGCACCCCCTGGAACTAGTGCCCAGGGCACTTACTCTATTTGCCCCAGCTAGATATGCCTCTGAACAACGTTCAGTTGTATACTACAGCCCAACTCAACAGTCTCAATATCGTATCACACAAGTTCTCTATATGGCAAGGGGAGAGTCAAAGATCTGCCATCATGTATCAGTTGCAGAGAATGGCAATACCCAAATTAAGTGCAGTACAGATGTGCCTTCTACAGTTTTATATGTCCTCTTCTCCAGTACCTCAGTGCTAAAATATAAACATCCCAATGTGTCTGAGAAGTTTTGCTCTGTACTCCATAAAACCTTGATGTCTTTGCTTCAATAGACATTATGTCACTCTCTCGCCTCTGAGTAAACAGAGCATCTAACCCCTTTACAACTAAGGAACCATAATAGTGAGGCTGACAAGATAAGTATTTTTACACGCACACCTGTGTGAGGCAGCTTGCTGAAGACATCAACTCTTGCCACTTAGATTCTGATTGACACACCAACAATAACAAACAATCCACCCCAATAGTTATTGAAGAAGCTTAGAACCGACATAATAATGTTTTAATTTTTTTTTTACTTACAAAGAATTAGAGAAAATGCAGTGTTTAACCATTACTCTTGAAATGCTACATCAAAAGAATCCCTCACCAACACCACCTGGTTGAGTTTTCACAGCTGCTCAAACGCTATGTTGACTTGCTGTATATATTTCTAACACTGTAATCGTACTGTGGCTGTAGCTCCCTGTCAAACGTACACTTGGCAGCGAACACAGGTTTGCCACTGAATAATATGTGAATTTCTAACATCCTAATTCTAAAATGTTTGTACGCATAAATAAGCATCAGGAAAGAAGAATCCCAGGAACCTGGTCACCAGTAATCAAAATATTCATGCTGGTCCTTGAAAGATTTTCTCAAGTGCTAAAAAGAGCTAATCTGGAAATCCAGATGAGTACCTAGAACAACTGTTGATCCACTGAGAATTAGTAAACTGCACTGAACAAAAAAACATTAAGGGTAGCTTTTGTGCAAAGTCATTTAGTCAGTGTCTAACTTCTTGTTTTCAATCTTAATCAGTATCCATTATGCCAGCTATTTTAAAATATTATTGAACACTGTTCGAGTGAAAGACTATATTACCAATATCTGTGAATACTATGATAACTCAGTCCTATTTTAATACCAACTTGAGATCTGATACTATTGAATGACTGAATTTATTATTTCTTAGCAGAAAAGCCACAATACTTTTTCAGTACAGTTCAGACAAATTAATCTTGATCAAAACTAGACTGTACTTTCTGTACGAAGGTCCAGTTCTGAACCTTATTTTTTGTTTCCAATTAACTCAGCTTTGACTTAGGGTGACCCTATGAATGAGAAACCCCCATGAGCTCCAGTCATCAGCTGCCCTGCTCAGGTTCTGCAACCTCACGGCTATGGATTCCTTTACTAAATCAATCCACCAGTAACATGGTTTACCTCTTCTCTTACTGTCTTCCACTTTAGCAAGCATTATTACGTTTTCCAATGAGTGACATTGTCTCAGATATATCCAAAGTACAACACCCTCTGTTTAGTCATCTTGGCTTCTAGTGAAAAACTTACACCAGGGCTTTCCAAACAGTGTGTCATGACATGTTAGTGTGTCTCCTGAAGTGTGTAAGTGTGTCACCTACAAACTTGGAAATTATGTTATTATTTATAAATCATTTATTTTAAAAATATATGAAAGGTTTTCATGAGATATGCTGCGTCCCCATACATTTTGTTATTACAATTTATGTATGTGTCTGTACCTCTTATAAGGGGTTAGTTTAACCTCCGGTTTGCTAGTAAAACTGAATTACTGTGTCACGAAATGATACATGTCAAAAAAGTGTGTCACCATCGAAAATAGAAATGCTGATATAGTCTCCCAGAGATTAAAGGGGAAATCAGACGATGAGATAAAAAAAGAATGGAAAATTGCAATGGGTAATTGCTGGGTACTGCCAAATGGACATGAGTAATTAATGGTTACGGTAATATATGAAGGGGAGACAGCTAATATACCATGGAAGTGGAATCTAAAGAGGGGAATGTAAGAACTATCACGTAAAATAAACATTGTATTGTGGTACAGTAATGTAAATTGGTAAAAGAAGTATAGAAAGTGAAATCTAGATCAGTGTGGAAGATCGAAAATAGTTCATGTAAAAGTACAATTATGAATGTTTGTTTTAATCGTGAAAATGAATAAAATTATTTAAAAAAAAAGTGTGTCACCAACATGAAAAGTTGGGAAAGCTCTGACTGACACCCTATTCCTATGAAAACATAGGTAGCCAGTATTATACCAGGCACAGTATTTAAAAAAAATGCTGCAAGGTAACAGGTAATTGCTGGGTTCTATCAGATGGAAATATGTAATTCATGATTTAAGATAAATTATGAGGGGGCTACAGGATACATATCATGAAGCGGGAATATGGAGATGGAAATGCAAGAATCATCAAGTAATATTAGCAGTAAAATGTTGTACAATGTTTTAAGCATTAAGAAATCTTGATAATGAAACCGAGATCAGTATGCAAGATCAGAAATATTTCAATTAAGCCGACAGTCATAATTGTTTGTTTTATATGTGAATTTTGAATAAAATGATTATAAAAAAAATGCTGCAAGAACAGAAACGAAAACATTTTAATACTTCTAGCTAAAATCAAGCTCTAATTAGAGTGTTACACATCATCAAAACTAGTAAATTAGATGGTAATGGGAAGTTTCTAGAGGTGATCAGTATTTCCTGACAAACACATCTTATACTTTATCCAGACTATTAGACTACACATTGTTTGTTGCTTTATCAGGGCCTAGATTCAAAATTCATCTGCCATAACAATGGGAAATTGGTGTTGTTTTGTTGTTTGCTTAACCAGACAGACAGAGAGAGATTGAGAGAGATTGCAGTCATACTTTTTGCTTCAGTGCTTTATACTTCCCTTCAAATTGGGGTTATTTTACACGATTGCTCTAAATAAATTCACTAGTCCACACCCCAGGGAAATTCTTCCTATGCTGTGGCATGAACAGCTCTCACTGCAGTAAGCGGGATGCAATTCACATGCCCTTCTTGTTACATCACCCCACACATTTCCAATTTGTGCTCAAAAGTATTAACCCAATCACACTAATGAATTCTCACTCTCCTTCTTAGTAAGTCTGACACAACAAATCAGTTCCAGAATAACATGATACAGAAAAGAACAGCAGTGGAAAAGTACTTGGCCTTTTTGAAAGTTCTGAATTTTGAAATGATCCACTTTTTAAAATGAAAATTAATGGCTAAACCTCTCCCATAGGAGAAAAAAATCTTGAGCTGCTACTTAACTACTCATACCATCATGTTTCAGACAACATTTGGTTATACTTCTGGAGTATTTCTATATCTGGCTAGCACGATGGTTCAGTAAAATAGGTGGGTTCATGCATTTCAATAAGCCAGGAATCCTGGTTTATTATTTACAGCCTGTGTGCTGGCACATGATGCCCATTCACTCAACATATTACAGGGGTTCTGTCTGTGGCTTGTTTATCATGACATCTGAACCTATCACTGTGGTTTGTCTCCCCCACCAACATGTGAGAGAAATAAATCATCAACAAGCCACTGGCTGTTTTTCTGGTTTATTTGAATACAGGCAAGCCAAAGTGCCAGATTAGGACGCCATGGTAAACAAACTACAAACAGAAGGTTTGTGGGTTGTTTAGCCCTTTCTGCTGAGTAGCAAGACTGCCTCATTTATAATAAGCCAGAATTCTTTTTAAAAAAAATTGACGAGTGATCATTCTTACAAACAAATTGGTTTATATATACTATATCTGCATACCATGTAAAAAATAATCTTGTATTCACAATTACAGAACATAAAACATCCACATTATATAGTACATAATTGTTATACTTAAAAGAACCCTGCACACTGATGCTTTGTAGTTTAATCCTGAACACCCCCAAGTTCCAGTTATTATTGATCATGCCCCATCAAAATATGAAATGGTCCCCCTTGGAAGAGGTTTACCTTACCTTTACCTCAAGGAAAGACTGTGGGACCAGAGTGGAATGCAACATCATAGCTAATCTGCTCTATTGAGAACTTAGACTCTAGTGAGAATTTGGGAGAGAGCAAGATACCACAGGTAGAATAGCAGAAGCTCCCCATGTTTCATAGTTGGTACAGTGCTTTGAAGATACATTTTCTATATGAGTTAATGGAAATCCAATTTAACAGCCTTCTTTAAACATGTCTTAACACAGCATGCACTCTCTTTCTCATACTTCTGCCGCCAACTGAGGATGTTCTGTTAATTGCTGCAAACATACCACTGGCCCAGATTTGAAAGCTTGAAGAATGTTCACTGGGGTATTTCAACACCACAATCATTAAAAAAAAACATTTCCTGCATAGTTATCATGGTTCTGCTACTTAGCCTAATGATCATCTTAGTTTATCAAAACATCTGTTTCTTTTTTAAGGACAAGAACGAACCCTCATACCAAAACATTTTCAAGATCCCATAATTTCACTCTGCATTCTGAAGTTAATTTTCATTATTTCATCTCCTTCAAATATATCTTGGCAGTAGAGAATGTGTTCCTACAATACCCTTCAACTGTTATTAACTTCTTTTAACAAATCTGCATTTTAATCAAGTTTGCTTTATTAATTTCTGCTTGTACACTCATCTTTCCAGTGCATTCCTGCTGTCAGTCACAATTTCTTAGAGAATAGATCAAGGATAGCTTTCATTCAACTCTGAATCACTCATTAAGATAAGAATCAGAGTTGTGTATGTACTTTTATCCAGATCAAGCACATTCTCTATACATGGAAGCAGATTTCATACACATTGGAGGTTTTCCAGAGAGTATTTTCTCATTCCCTGAATGAGAAGTGTGTCTAGGGAAACCAGGTACTTCCACACACATCCCCCCGCAAAAAAACCCCTCTTAAAATGAGTGCAGGAACTGCATGCTATGTAATAGCTTCTGGTTCTGTACCCCCTTCACAATGACTGAGAGGGACAAGCATGGGCTGAAACTCTGAAATGGCACAGATGAGAAGTAGTCACAGAAGGCCCCAGTGCACATCACTAGACACAGCTAGACAACCTCTTTGAGACTTTACACAAAAGGACCACAACTTTGGTGGCTGATGACTCCCATATTACCGGAGCAGTAAATCCCCTCCAGGCTTTAATGAAAACTTTAAATGGGCTATCCAAGGTGCTGAACCCATTTTTGATATTGCTGGCACTTCTAATAGCTTCCTTATAGATCAGACTAAAATGCACAACTGATCTACTGCCCAACTGACATGGAAGCCACCACCTGCTGCTGGAACAAAGTGGTGGTGCTGGTATGCTTTCAAGTCATTTCTGACTTATAGCAACCCTATCATGGGGTTTTCTGAGGCTGAGAGTGTGTGATGCACCCAAGGTCAGCCAGTGGGTTTCTACTGCCCAGCAGGGAATTGACCCTGTCTCCTGGGTCACTGAAACCACTATACCATGCTGGCTTTCTGGATCCAAGTATCAATCTGTAATAAAGATATTTTGAGACTGCAACAACAAAATATCCCTATGCTGGAGTTTGTTAAAACTCTCTCACACACACTGCACTGCAGATATACCTAATACTTTCCAGTGATGCTTCTTGCAATATTTGCCTTGGTAGAGATACACACGTTGTTTTGTGCTCCTGGATTTTAACTTCTTATCCACTTCCCGAATACATGAATCAGCTCTAAGTAACTGCAGCCTTTGGAGATGGAGAAAGAATGCAACATAGTTTGACATTATTAAGCTATACTCTCCCTTTCTAAGGAAGAACAGCCACTGCTTGGAGAAGAGTAAAACAAGCACATTTTGTTTTTTGCTCTCCCCAACTCCATCCAAAATCATAATTTTAAAGTCTGCTTACATTTAATTAATATTTCTTCTGCATCTAAAGCCTCTGCATAGATACCAAACAACAGTCCAAGAGATCACCAGACTCATTTGTCTGTATTTGGGACAGTCCTATTGCAATGGACTGCTAGTTTGTGTCTGTCTATACACAGGAAAGACAGGTCTCAGTTTCCTAGACACTTAGACAGTATGTCAGAGTGTAATCACATGAACTCACCATCACTGACATTTTGAATAATCAACATAAATCAAGACATTTGCAGGTGCAAAGCAATCTAGAATGTGCTGGTTCATGAATTACACAGAAGAAAAGATGCCTGAAAAGAGGTCATACTGTGGCAACAAAGAATGTGTTCTGCATGAAGAAAGCCCTAAATTAAATCCCTGGTATTGAAAAGACTGTATTTTAACAGGGCTAGGAAAGACTTCTGTTTAAATCCTAAAAAGTCACTGTAGTGTTAAGTCACAACAGAAAGTACTGGGCAAGATATGATTTGATATAACAGATTAGCTTTACATGTTTAGAACACTACTAGTAATATAAATAATACTTATCACTTATAAATAAGAATTTAACAAAAAAGTTTTATAAATGTTTATTCAGAAGTCATTTCCCATGAGTAAGTTGCCCATGAGAGGCAACGTTACTCTCAGATACGTGGTAAATAACACTGCAGTGCAAAGTGTACAGCTATTTATTCCAGTGAACAATCCTTTCCCTCCTTAGTCTTCCATCAAGGCATGACTGCAATGTATATTTGAAGGAAACAGACACTTGGTAGAGGTTTAAAATCAGTTAGTTATTCCAAGGCAGCCTAAGCAGCATGTAAACAGTACCATGGTCAGTACCATGGCTAAATGGAACTGAACACCAGCGAATTACAAGAAGCATAGACAGTGATTTGGGGTAACTTAATAGGAATGGGGGAAGCTGTTACAAAATGATACAGAGCACATAATGATACTTCATAGAGCTGGATGCTCTTGCTGTTTTCCTCCAAGGGCTAGAGAAACAAGCTTAGGTTAGGTTGCAGAGACATAGTAACTTTTAGGTCTTTATTCAGTTGAGTGAGTTTGAGGTCTTTGAACTTTTGTGCAAATATGGAACTGGGAACTAATAACCAGCTCAGGCATCAGAGGCTTTCCAAGACCTCAGTAGTGGTCTCTCTGGGATGATTTGAACCAGGAGACTCCACAGAGAGGTCTTGCTCAAGCAAAACAATTTCCAAATTATCTAGTCAAGAAAGTATGCAAACTCCTGAACAGCAATATACAGTTTCACTTCTAAACCAAGCTCTGATTTGAAAGGAGTCTGTTATATAATGCAGAGGGTGGAGAAAGAGGAGCCAAATGTTCCTTCTACTTTTGAGAACAGTGGTCCATTGATAACTACTGAAGTGGCCACTTAGTGTAAACCCATAAATACTCTTTTTCAGTCCTTCTTCCAAGAGATGGCATCTCATAGTTGCTCAAATACCAGACTTATCTTAAAGCAAACCACCGGGTTAGTACTAACAACAGAGGGATCTACTCTCAGGACTATGTTGTGCACACGATATTCCCTCACCATGGCTTGGCACCTGCCAGATTCAGAAAACAAGAAGCAGATTACCTAACAGCTCTGACTTGAGCGCTGGACTACAATTCTGGAGACCAAGGCTCGAATCGCTGCTCTGCCATGGTAACCATCGGGAAGCCTTGGGCAAGTCACACTCTCTCAGCTTCAGAGGAGGGCAAATGCAAGCCGCCTCTGAACAAGTCTTGCCAAGAAAATCCCGCAACAAGCTCGCCTTAGGGTCGCCGGCAGTCGGAAACCACTTGAAGGCACACAACAACAAAGCCTGGAGGCAATTTAGATTTCTGTCCCCTGCCGCGAACACGAATGCTTGAGCAAGCGCAACGCGTGGGCACGGGGGAAGTTTACAACACAAGGAGGGGCCCCTCCAGCCTTCTATTTGCACAGCGCGACGCTCGCCCGCCCGGGTACGTGTCCGCACACACGCGACGGCTCAACAGGTGCTCCTGGGAGCTTCCCCGAAGGCTCCGCCCCCTTTTCACATCCTCCAACTCACCCAGGTTGACGAAGCTCATGACCATGTCGGCGTCGCTGAGGAAGGCGCTGTCCTGCGAGCTGGCCAGGGCGGGAGAAGCGCCGCCGCGGCCGCCGGAGGCTCCCGGGTGGGGGTGACTGAGGAGAGTTTTGCGCGGCAGCGGGTGCGCGGTGGGGAGGTCCCGGCGACCGCTCCCGCGGGGCTCGGCCTCTCTTTCTGCCCCTTCCTCTTCCTCCTCGCTGGACAGGGCATTGTACAGATCCAGCATGAAGCGGGGAGCGGAGTTGAGCCTGCCCGGCGGAGGCAGCAACTGCTGCGGGCGCCGCTGTTGGCGCGGAAGGGGCGCCTCTCCCTCGTCTTGCTGCGGCTGTTGCTGTAGCTGCAGCCCGTGCGCGGGCCGGGGCCGGTGAGGCAAGCCCAGCACGCACAGGATCTCCTTCTGCATCTCCCGCTTTTCGTGAGACTTGAGGCGCCGGTAGAGGAACCCCGCCGGGGAAGAGGTGGAGACCGGCGGCGCCTGAGGCTGCTCCTTGCCGCCGCTCCCCCTCGCGCCGCCGTCTCCGGGCGGACTCCTGAGACCCGGCAGCAGCGCCCCCGCGGCGGGCAAGGGAGGCAGCACCGGCGGCGGGGAGCAACAGCAACCGCTGCTGCTACACACCAGCGCCCACCACCACAGCCAGCGGAGCCTCAAAGGCATTGCTTTCCCGCCTCCTCCTCCTACCTGTTGCTCAGTTTGGGACTCAGGGCTGAGGCGCGCCGCGGCGGCAGCGGCGGCAGCAGCAGCAGCAGTCCCGTGTCTCTCTCCGTCCCTCCTTCGGCTCCCTCTCCTTTCCCACCCCCTTCCCTCGGGGTGGGGGCGTTAATTCATTGGAGGGGAAGGTAAGGCTGTGGAGCCTCCCTCGTCGCTTTTAACCCCATACCCCCCACCCCACCCCGCGGGGGTGTTGCAAGGGGGGGTCTCCTCTACCGCCTCCCCCACCTTCTCCGCCAGAACGAGGGCTTTGCTCAGGTGCAAAGTTCCCTTACCTCCGTGGCTCGCGCGCAGCGCTGGCCTCCTTCGAGGATTCCGCCCCCCCCCCGCCACTCGCCCAGTGGTCTAATTCCGCTTGGCACCCGCCTTTCTCCTCAGCCGGGATAGCCGGCAGGCTTGTTTGCGCCTCTGCCTCTCCTCCTCCTCCTCCTCCTCCCCCTGCCAAACTGAGAGCAAGGGAAAAGCAACTCTCCCACCCCCGGACAACAGTAGACTACAGAGAGGGAAGCGCGAAGTTAGTTTCTGACCGAGTTTGTGGGAGGGAGGGTTAGGAAAGGCTGAAGAATGGGAGAGGATTAAAAAAAGAAAGAAAGAAATGCCTAGAAATGAACTCTCTTCCTCCCTCCGCAGGAGGCAAAGCCCTTAGAAAATAAAATCAAAACAGCGGCTTTCCTGTTTCAGTCTCCCCCGCAACCACTCCTCCCGCTGCCGCCGCCGCCGCCGCCGCTCCTCCTTCCTCACAGGTTTGCGCGAAAACCGAGGAGGGTTTTCAAGGCAATCCCAATTGCGCGCGCTCCACGCTCGTCATCGCGGCCAGCGGTGCTCCTCCGGAATCCCTCGCGCCAGCGGCCGCTGTTGCACGGCAGCAGGTACCCCGATCCAGCTGGCAGCAGCAGAGCCCGCCTCCATCTCCTCCTCCCCCGCCTCCTCGTTTTTGATTTTTTTTTTCCTTTGATGGGCAGCGGAGGCAACTATTAAAAGAGGCTCGCCGTCCCTGTCCGTCATCTCTGAAGCCTCTCCTCCTCGGGAGGGGGCGTTGGCTCTCGCGCAGCCCGGGGCTGGCTGGGATTCGGATGGGTTCCACTTCTGTTCATATCCAGAATAAGATAAGCCGGTAAAAGATTAACGCAGACCAGAGAGAGGCGCTGCCCAAACGGACACCTCAAGACTAGGGCGGGAAGAGGCTCGTGTTTTCTCTTCTCCGGACCAGAACTTGGACGGAAGTAGTATAAGAGTTGTTGTGCGCCTTCCAGTCGTTTCAGACTTAGGGCGATCCTGAAACGAATTTATCGCAAGGTTTTCCCGGCAAGATTTTTTTTCGTCCTTCTCTGAAGCTGAGAGAGTGTGAGGTGCTCAAGGTCACCCAAGGGGTTTCCGTGGCTGAGTGGGAATTCGAACCCCGATCTCCAGAAAGCTGGTTCAGTGCTCAAACCATTGCATCATGCTTGCCCTCAACTACTACTACTACTACTATTACGATTATTATTATTTATCGTCCTCCTCATCATCTATGGTGTGGTTTCGCAGCCTACTAGGTATTACCAACTGAAGTCTTGGACCATCAGTGATTTAGAATCTATTATCATCATTTTAGGAGAGTATTCTAGGATAAACAGGCAGAGTTTCAACTGGATGTGTTTGGTACCTGGGGGGGGGTCTTTTTCCCTGCTGCTTTCTGAAGTTTTTTTGTTTTTTGTTTTTTTTAGTGAAACAGAAAAAAAGAAGAGTGGGAAGAGGAGGGAAAAATTAGGAAGGTAAAAATGAACAATACATAATGAGGAACTTGAAATGAAAATGAGTAATTTGTTCAGAGAGCATACTGGAAACAGTGGGCAATCCTGTGTGCGCTTGCCCATGTACAGATATTACTGAACTGACAGGCACAGATTTCTGGGACACATTAATATTTCCCGGGCTAAAAATAGTTATGCTAACTTCACAGAAGCATAACATGTAGATTTCCAGGCTACACAGAGCTCTACAGGGTGGAAAGTCTCTTGCACAAGGTTCACCTAGCTGTTCCATTCCTTGACCTCAGGTAGTCTGAAGCACAGATTCAGATGCAGTGGCAAAAGCCCCAAGAGCCAGCAAGCTGTAGTGGTTTAAGTGTTGGCTAGGACTCCAGGAATCTTTACTCAGCCATGGAAACTCATTGGGCAACCTTGTACGAGCGACACTCTTTCAGCTTGAGAGGAAGGCAACGGCAAAATCCCTTTGAACAAACCTTGCCAAGAAACCTCTACGATGGATTCACCTTAGGGTTGGCACACAACAATGACAGCCCCGAGGAAGAAGAAAAAAGGCAAGCCACACCAGTGTCAGCCCCACAACTGCTCTTACTGAGTATCTGCTCCAAGTAAAGGGAGCTGTGTGGAAGTTAGAACCGTGGAAAATATCCCTAGATAACCTTGAATATTAACCTGTGGGTCACTAGAGTCCTCATCCTCTCCACAAACACGAGAAGGACACTTTCCTCCCCCTAAGGCACATAACTATGTTATGTTGGTGCTTTGATTTTCTCTGTTATAATAACTGAGAAGGTTATACAAACTCACCCAGGGAATCCTTTACTCAAAAATAGGCAATTTGTGTCTACCCCAGGGTTTTTGGGCTGCAAATCCCACCTGCTCTAGCCAGCACAAACAACAGTGAGGAATGATAGAAACTGCACTCCAAAACCAGCTGGAGCACCACAGGTTGCCCACATATGACTTAGAGCAATATTAATTCTTATGTGACCTGGTTGGTTTTTCTAGCAGTTCAGATGGGGGAGACACATTCCACACAAACATCATTTATGTGCTCTCTTTCTATTGTTATTACACCATGGCCGAAAGCCTATAGTTAGTAACAATTAGAGTAGACCTATTATATCAGTGAAATTTATTTGTGGCTTGACTCATCATTCAACAATTGATTCAATATGTCTACTCTAGTGGGACTAATAGGATTTAAGCTAGTGCTGCCAAAGGCAAAGGACAACAACATGCCTCAAAAAGTAGAAATCAAATAGATCAAGGTCTCTTGTAAGTTAGACTTAACTGAAACAAAGTTTAATATGGTTCTTTAATAGAACTACCCTTCATACATACATGCAAAGCACTCTAATATAAGTTAGATACACATCCCTGAATCTACAAGACAAGAGCAAGGTAGCTGATAATAGAGTGACTTCTCTCATCCATAGGGTCGCCATAAGCTGAAGTCAAGTTGACAGCAGATAACAACAAACCATCTATAATGGGTTCCTGATGTGGCTTCATGGACCCCTAGAGGGGTTCATGAACCAGGCACAAAAAACTGATGTTTTCCCCTTCCATTTCCTTCTTTTTATTTTCTTTTTTTTCCCCTGTCAAGCTGAATTTTATGTTAAAAATATAATGCTTTCAAGTGTTCGCTGTAATTTTTCATTCCAGAGTAGTCTATATGAAGGAAATTAAGGTTGAATACAATAAAATGAACTGTGTGGAAAATTTAATGTGCATATATTTAAATGTATTTTTCTGGGGAGGGGCTCCATACTTTTCACCAGAGTCTCAAAGGAGTCCGTGACACCATCACCACCACCAAAAAAAAGTTTAGAACCACTGAACCAAGTGCTTAGTGAAACTCAGAAACAGTCTTTGCTTGACAATTCTGTTAACTTCCACAAAACTCACTTAGACTGTTCCACAGAAGTCTGACTGTTGATAAGAGTACCTTATGTTCATTCAGCATTCTTAATATCTCCTGATGAAAAGCATCTTCCCTTAGTGCTTGGCTGCATCAGATATACTATGTCTAAAGACTTGCAACTTGAACATTTCTCAGAATTTCTGAGAGTGGGTTGACCCACCTTATCTCACTTTGTTCTTAGTGAAGTTCTTCTAGACTAAAAGATTTAGAAACTGCAACTTTTTATATTAAACTTATACATCAGCGCTCTTACTTGTAAACCTTCTCTATTAAAAATAGAGGTAACCAGTTCCAACAAACAAATAGCAGACACACTTTTAAACCTACATGGGAAGCAGGAATTTCAACAGGTGCAAGTGTTCCACACCACAGTGCTACAAAGGAATGAGAGAATCTGCACCTATTGAAATTCCCTTTTCTTCCACACAGACAATACAAGAGCTTGTTTACCCTAATCAAACGTGCTTGACCAGCTTATAAAATAAGCTTACACTGGGCGATAGAGCACATCCACATCAAAATGTGACTTAAGAATCTATGAACATTTTGCCCTTGCTGAATGACTGCCAGCCATGTAATGTGAATAAATTCCTGGGCAGACAATCAGACACAATAAGTTTATATACTTCTTCACATGTGTTTCCTCCTCTTTTCTACAACTTATTTATGGAGGCCCTCATACTGAAAACAATGTATCTTATTTCACAAGCACCCTAGTTAACAGGAAGTATAATAACCTGTGAATAACTTTAACAGGAAGTCCATAGACTCAAAACCCAGCTTTTTTTTCATAAACTAAGTAGTTAATCTTTGTTTGTTCCAAAAGATCTCTTCGGATAACAAGCATATTTTCCTTTGCATGACAGATAAGCCAAATAAAGTAGACACAGTAAGTTTTGCATAGAGTTTCACTTACATTTCTAAATATACTAAGAGCATTATGACTAAATATTACTCTAACAACAATGCATATTGTTCAGTATTTTTGCAATAACCCTACAAGGCAGAACCCAGCCTAGCTCCTGGCTCATAATACAGATGGGAAAGGGACAAAAATGACTTTGAAAAATTCTAACTTTTATAAGAATATCTGCAATGTTGTGGATGGGAAAACATTGTTCTCTTTCCCCTTTCAAACTTTTTCTCCAGGGCAAGATAGGAAATCTTAGTAACTCTGATGTTTTGGCCTACAACATCCATCAGTCCCTTTTGCCATGGCCCATGGGAAGGAATTGTAGGCGCTTAGTCTAAAATATTTGGCAAGCCAAACGTTCCCCAACTCTGACCAATAATCTGCTAGGATATTTGCTCAAGCTCCAAGAAAGATTTAGAAGTAGCCTTCAAACCACAGTGCACTGTACATTGCATTGTGTAGTCCTATGTAATTAACTTTGCAACTTTGTCCAACATGTGTTGAGTGATTATATTCCTTGGAGAGATTAATCGTGGAGGACCACTATAGTTTGGATGAACAGAAATAACTGTGAGCTGTAAAATGCATACGCAATCAATAAGATATAACCATTACTTCAAATTAGTTGTTCCAAATGGGTTCCCACCACAAAATGTTTCAGATGCTACACAGGACAAAACAACGAGGAAAACATTTCCCCTCCCTTTACTCAGCTTTTCCTGGGTTCCATGGACAGTCTTAGTTATTCTTACTTTTCCCAGGAAATGTTTCAGTTTGAGGCAAGTGACTGTAGCAATCGCTGTCTAGCTGAACAGTGTTGTTTTCTCATCTATATCTCACCTTTCCTCCAATGGCTCTCCTCCTCCCCACTTTATTCTCACAATAACAACCCTCTTACATAGGTTAGGCTGAAAGAGATGACTCGCCCAATACCACCCAGTGGGCTTCACAACTTAATAGGAACTTGACCCTGGATCTTCCAGGTCCCAGTCCAATGCTAACTAATCACCCTCAATATCTAGGGTTTGGGGAGAGAAACAGTATGAAGAGGAAGGCCTGAATTTTGCTGGTTAGTCCCAATTAAAGTAAACTTATTGAGTAATTGTTGAGTGGCAAGTCCACACATAGGTAAATCCCACTGATTCAACAGGTCTACTCTAGTCAGGACTAACAACAAGATTTTGGCCAAAGTGTGTTTAACACTGTCATTTGACCCTGAAGCTACTGAAAAGAAACTTGGTCTTTGATTCAGAGGATGAACATGAAGCGCCATTGAGCAAAAAGTGCCTAAGCTCACATGCTCACATCTGAATAAAAAGGAGCAGAACTAGAGAGTTTCTCTTATTTCCCATTCAGCCATTGAAGTCATGGTGGAGGGACATGCATCTCCACAGAGTTCTTCTCTCTCTGTCCAAAGCAGTTTGTTTTCCTTCAGCCAAATGGACACCTAGCAACTGAATGAGGAATTGTACCTGTGGCAGCTTGATAGGTTTTGAAATCACAGTTTTTCTCCAGGCTTCAAAGGAATCCTCCTCCTTCAATTTTCATTTCAGATTCATTTTAGTAGGCATCTTTCCTATCGGCACTGAGCACAGTTGTTTTGATGTCAGGCAAGAGTGATGTGTACTTAGTCAACTGTATTTATGATGTCACAAAATGATGTATTTGGGTATCTGAGCCCCATACAGTACTGTGCTCTGACTATTGTCTTAATTAGAATTTTCTGCAACTTACTTTAGGTGTGCTCTGGAGTCCATCTGGACGTTTCACCATCATCAAGGAACTGATGAAAGGGGATCTGAAGGGCACATCACAGACACACCTTCCAACTTAACATTTTCCTATTTGAAATTATAATTTTGAACTATAAAGAGGTTTTAAAATTCTTTTTAGGTACAGGAAACATACAAAACAGAAAGCTGTTTTGTGAGGGGTTTCAACCTACAAAATTAAACACTAGTGCTAATAAAACAATGTTTCACCTCCTCATATTTGGGTATTTTCTCTCTCTGTCTATCAAGCTTTCCTTTCACTGTCCTCTCTTTAACCATTTTCTGAATGCAGAGTACAGAATAGCTTTAGGAACATCAAATTTTCCTACTCGTGGGGGACATCTGGTGGTCACCCAGGGTCAGCTTTAAAAAAAAATCTTTATAGCAAAAATAAGTCTTTGCTTTTTGATTTAACTTCTTTAAATCCCTGCTCCTAAGCCAAGGTACTGTCTGTTCTAGTACTCAGAAACTGTGTCATTTCTTTTTAGTGATGTACTGCAAATACATCCATGACTACATCTGCCATCACCAGAGGAATTTAAGATATAAGAACATGTGTTTAAATAACCATATGGTCTACAACAACTTTTGCTATAATACATTTGTTAGTCTTTAAGATGTCACAGGACACTTTGTCCTGCAGTAGATGAACACAACTACCCCCTTTGGAAACAATCTTTTTAATGTATCTGTTACTTTTGTACCTCATCATTCATTCCAGAAGCTCAGGTTGGCATAAAAAAATCTCATTTTATTTACAACAGTACAGATGATTAAGTAAGTTAGACTGCACAATGTCTTGCTCAGAGAAATCCAGTGAGATTCATGACTGCATATGTTATTAGGTCTTTAAACTAAAGTGCAGACCTAGACCTCAGCCAAGTTAAGAGTTTAACTTTTCATTCGTTCAGTTTTTAAAACCAGAATGTAAGTCTGATTGCTTGTGTATAGAAACCTTCTGACCAACCAAACAAAACTGATCTTCAAGGTGCCATATGATTCATTATTGTTCATCTATATCTATAATGTTGGGAAAGATAGCATAAAAATCCAAGAAGTCACCTACTCAGTTAACAAACAGCAAGTCAGCATGGTATAGTGGTCTGAACATTGGACTATGACCCTGGAGACCAGGATTTGATTCTTATTACTACTTATTGCTGTAGTTGCTGTGGATCAGTGTGTGCTACTTTTAATTAAAACATCATTCCTTACTAACCTTCAACATCACTTCTCATTAACCTTTACCAAAGAAGGTGTCTGACGAGCAAATGAATAGTGTACATGTTAACGTGGGGGGACACAGCAGAAAGAAGAGAAGTGAGCAGCAAATTACTGACACAGCTTAAATGAACAGGTTGTAAGATGGGAACCTATCTTTTCCAACCTGACAGTTTCCAAATAGGTTGAAATCCTACTAGCCCAAAGCAACAAGTATTAGGGCTTTGTAATCCATTGTGGTTTGAGAATTGGACTACAACCCTTTTGTAGTGGCAATTAGGGTTCGATTCTCTACTTGATCATGGAAACTCCCTGGGTGGCCTTGAGCATGTCATACACTTTCAGCCCCAGTTTAGGGTTGCCATATGCCAGAAACAACTTGAGCAACAAGTAAGCTGCTAGGGAAAAGAAGGCTTCCTTCGGGAATTGGAAGTCTCAAGTGAGGACGATACAAAGGAACACAATGTTGCACAAAGAAAGTGCAAGCAAGGGAGATTAAAAAGGCATTTTGAGGAGCGTTATCATTAATAGCATCAAAACCACGAATAAAGAATTCTTCAGGTATATCAGAAATATATGAGATGATATAATGAGAGAGGGAAACAACAAGAAAATTTAAAAACTGCTAAAAGAGGACAAGGAGATTGCAACTAAATTAATTCTTTTCATCTGTTTTCACTGCAAAAGAAGTAGACCAGATACCCATGTTGATATTTTCAAGAAGGGAAGCTGGGAAGGTCAGACATAGCTGTGACAACAGATGAAGTTCCAGATCCTTCTAACAAATTAAAAAACAATCATTTTATCCAGATGGTATTCATCTAAGAATTCTATAAAAACTCAAATGTGAAATTGCTTATCTTTAACCAAAAATATATGACATGTCTCTAAAATGAGCCTCTATGCCAGAGGACTGAAGAGTGGCCAGTGTAACACCAGATTTTAAAGTGGGGCCCTTGGGAACCTAGGAAATTACAAGCCAGTTAGCTTAACACCTGTTCTGGTAAAAACTGGTGGAAAGCTTTATTTAAAATAATACTGTCAGGCGTATATAGCAGGAAGCTCTGCAATGGTAAGTCTTGTTGCATTAATCTTTAATAGTTCTTCGACAGAGTCCATAAATATCTGTACGGGTGATTCAGTACACATTATTTACTTAAAATTCCGAAAGGATTTCGACAAAGTCCCTCACCAAATGCTCCTGAGCAAACGTAGCATCATGACGTAAGATAGGTCCTCTTATGTTCTTTTTATGGTGGGTTCCCGAAGGATCTTTACTGGATCTCGGGCTTTTTAACTATTCATAAATGACCTGATGAGTTTGGTGAGGCACAAGAGCTCTCTAGCAGAGATTTTCAAATACTTCACAAAATTACAAATCCCAGGATTCTATAAGACGGCACCATGGCAGTTAAATAAGTATCAGTATACTGTTAATTGTGCTGTTGTCACAGATACCAAGGCCATAGCTGGGGAATCCACACCCCACCTGGATTGCCTGGACCACAGCTTCTATTATCCCTAACCACGGACCATGTGGACTGAGTCTGACAGGAGCTGGAGTCTAACAGCATCTGAGGGCCACATGTTCTCCACCCCTCCTTTATGTAAAAAAGCAATTAAAATGTTGTTATTTCTTCCTACTCAAGAAGATAGATTCCAGTCTTAAAAACCACATCCAGCCCCATCCAAAGGCCCACATTGACTAGAGTGGATGTATAGAACTCCAACATGTGTGTGTTCTTCAATTACAGAAGGAGCAGCTTCCCCACCTCAGTAACAAAGATACAATTGTGACTGAAGAACTACTGTGTATGCCTGTGACCACACCAGAATGGGCTTACACCTTTGGAAACTGGAATGTATGGAAATTATCTCCCTGTTAGCATTATTAAGGTTTCAGTTACATTAGTTGTCAATGATATTCATTGGGTAGAGGAAGCAACATTTTCAATGCAAATGAGTGGGGGCGGGGAAGGAAAATCCACAGAAGATTTAATGTCAGAGACAGCAATTAACACATATTGTCAAGTATTTTAAAATAACAGTCACTGTGCAACCATTTTAAGGCCTTACGTATACAAATGACTTGTGATCAACTCATGTTTTAAAACAATAGCTCTTATTAGCCATGGCACAAGTTTGAATTTGCCACTACTGAAGACAGATTACAAAAAGTTACACAGTGTGTATTTCAATGAGATACATAGGGATAATGCATGCTGACCCTGGGAAAGTTACTTTGTTGGACTACAGAGCCTATAATATTCAAGTAGCAAGCTTGGTGACCATGCTGGCTAGAGGATTCTATGAGCCATAGTCCAAAAAAAAAAGGGAATGTTTCTGAGCTCTGGCTTAATTACTTTGTCACTGCAACAGAAGCTTTAAAAAGCTCTACCTTAAGGCATATGTTTTCAAGCAACTGTAAACTCCTTACAGTTTTGCTCCACCACGTCCCTGTCCTAAGCTGAATTTCTTAGCACCAGGAACTGATTCCTTTAATATCACCTGCGCTCCTGCGTCAAACTCATGTTGAACGGCTTCTGTGAACGAAGAGGCTTCAAATGAATTGTAGTAAGCAGAGTTTCTGTCCACTCGCATACACTGCTGTGGAAATGCTGAAATTTCTTCTCCCAATTCTATGGCGCGTTGAAGGGCTGCAAGACAAGGGGAATAGAGCTCTGTGTCAAAAAGTGGGGAGAAAGCATAGCACAAGCAATTAATCAAAGAAAGGCAGGGAGAAGTGACAAACATGCATCCTGCAGCCAAGCCAGCAGGCCCCATGTCCAGTTTTATAGCATTCAGCTCCATCTCAGACATTCCTCCCATTCCTAAATGGGCATTAAAAAGAAAACATGGGAATCTCCACCAGACTTTTAAAACAAGGTGCAGGAGGCAGCCTATTTCATCTTCACTTGAGCCCCAGCTCTAACAGTGCTTTTTTTAAAATTGGTGCATTGCTTAGCCACGCAACAGCAAGCAGGCTCCTGTTTGGATGAATCCTTCTTACAGTCAGTTTGAAAGCAAATCTTCTGATGTGCAAGTGATTTTAAATCAGAAAATAACTCTCATCTTGGCTACCAGAAGCATCCACTACTGAAAACATGAACTGTATTAGAGATTCAGATTAGAATCATGGAAGAAATCATAGAATCACAGGACTGGAAGAGACCACAAGTACCATCCAGTACAAACCCCCTACCATGCTGGAATATACAATCAAAGCATTCTTGACAGGCGGCCATCCTGTCCCTGTTTAAAAACTTCCAAACAAGGAAACTATAACACACTCTGAGGCAGTGTAATCCACTGCTGAACAGCTCGTACTGTCAAGAATTTCTTCCTAATGTTTCGATGGAATCTCTTTTCCTATACTATGAATCCACTGCTCCACGTCCTAGTCTCTGGAGCAGCAGAAAACAAGTTTGCTCTATCTTCAATATGACATCCTTTCAAATATTTAAACATGGTTGTCAAGTCCCCTCTTAACCTTCTCTTCTCCAGGCTAACCATGCCCAGCTCCTTAAGCTGCTCCTCATAGAACATGATCTCCAGACTTTTTACCATTTTCATCACCCTCCTCTGGACACAATTTTTAGAAAGCTGGAATTTTACAAAAAAAAAAAAATGTTATCCTGCCTTTTCTGCCTTCCTCCATTCTGCCCAAGTGAAAGACACCGTTGGTGCTACCGGAAAGAAAAAAAGTCAATAGGAGTACTTGAGGAAGGTGTAAAGGATGCCTTGCCAGGCTTTTAGCTTGCTCCAAACAGTGGCACAGGCTGTGCAGTTGAACTGGCTAACTTGATGTGAGGTGTGTGATACAGGACCCTGTCATGTTATACAATTATATCACTGTGGCTCCACTTTGACTGCCATGGCTGCATCCTACGGAGTCCTAGGGTTTGTAGTTTGGTCAGAGATGCTACTGTTCTCTGACCTGAGAATTCTAAATACCCCTCTCTCCACTGCAGGCTCCAGGATTCCGTAAGATGGAGTCATGCCAGTTAAAGCGGAATCACAGTGTTATAACTATGTAGTGTGAAAAGGTCCAGAGTTTATAGGGGATATACGTATAGAAGATCCATCCATACCTGAGGCTAATTCAGGCATAAGATGCAGAACAATTGATTTGGTGAAAGGAAAATGGGAAAGGAACAAGGGCTGAGTGACAATTCTGCAGGTCCACCCAAATAATCTGTGTAAAGTGTACATGGCAGCTATGTGGTCTGTTATGCTGAGCCCATATGACTGAAAGGAAGGAATCCAGAAAGACAGTCAAGGTGATGGGAGATGGAAGAACCAGAGAGGATTTTACTGTATTTTTCAGTGGCATTAATGTTAATGTGATAATAATAATTCAGCAAGTCACTTTCTAGACTGCAGTAATAAGTAACAAGTTGGGGCCTTTTGAGTAATCAGAGTAATGAGTAATGTAACTAGTTCCTTTTTGAAAAGTGGCATTCCAAGCAAAGCAAAAAAAATGAGTCAGACTAGTTGTAGACAGCCTGTAGGTGGGTCATCACATTTCCTGTCTGCATATTAGAGATAACACAGCTAACCAAGTAGTGAGATCATTCTCAGATCAGACACTAGGGCAAAAAACTGAGACTTACTTATTTGAGTTCAAAATGGGGAAAGAGGGATTCCAGACTACTTACTAAGTGAGCTAAACTCCACTGAAATTCCTTCAGTCCAGTTTCTGTTCCCTACCACTGAAGGAACCCCATCCCTAAAATATGGCAATTTTCATAGTGACAGGGAGGCTTCTCTGTGAGATCAGTATTATTTCCCAGCACAGTTTTAATAAGTTACTTTTGGGGCTATAATTAAACAGTATGGTAATCTTTTCTGGGAGTTGTACTCCATCAAATAGCTAATCCATAAATCTGGCATCACAGAATACCAAAGGGCCTAGATCAAACCTGCAGTATTCTCAGAGCATTCAAGTACCCGGTATGATATGCAGGTATCCAAGTATGGATGGCAGGCACCTTGGGGCATTTCACAGGATTCCTTGAGCTTAACACACAGCATAGGGCCAGGCTGCTGTCTGAGGCTGGTTCCGGCAAATGTATAACTCCCTTGATGAAAGAGTTTCACTGGCTATTTCACAGGCAGAATTCAAAGTGCTGATCATGACCTGTAAAGCCGCTCACAGCTTGGATCCAGACCATATCTCCCTATATGAATCTGCGTGAGTTTTAAGATCTTCAAGGAAGGGCTTTCTCTTGCTCCTACCATCATCACAGTCTCATTTGGTGACAACAAGAAAGACATGTCTCCATGGTTGCTCCCAGGCCACAGAACTCCCTCGTATGAGAGATCTGCCTGCTCCCCTCTGCTTTCTTTCTGCCAGCAGGCAAAGACCTTTTTATTTTATTAAATTGTTTTACCTAAGTTTTTTCAATAAAATAGTTTTTTTTTAATTTTGTATTAATAAAATTCTTTAGTTGTACTTTATTTTAATTTGTAAGCCACCTTAGGTCCCATATCAGGAGAAAGATGGGATATAAAACAAACAAACAAACAAACAAATGTTCTAGATATCAGGAAAAAAATAGAGGCCTCTCTTCCTGCTGTTATTACCAAGTAAAGAAAACAAGAGTAGTAAATCAGAGCTCAGGAGCTCAGAGAAGGGGGGTATTTAGATGCCACTATGTTGTGGTTTGAGTAAATCTAGAGACCAGGGTTCGATTCCCCACTTGATCATGGAAATTCTCTGGGTGACCTTGGGTGCATCCCACACTCCCAGCTCCAGAAAACCTTAGCATCACTATAAGTTGGAAACGACTTGAAAGCATACAATAACAACAATGTTCTCAATTGATATCACAAGAGGGCTTGAATTTCAAAACCTGTTTAGGGGCAAAAAAAACAAAACAAAAGTTCCCTGTAATCCACCGGGGGGGGGGGGAGATAATTGGTATTAATGAAGCCCAGTACAAATTTGAGTTGACAGAATTCACCCACCAGGAATTGCATTGATAGCAAAATATCTCGTACCCACCACATTAACTAACTGCTATGACATGCCAGTCAGAGGCACATGCACCAAAGCCTTTCTTTCAATAGATTTGTGACTGCTACCCATTGTCACTAGACAGGACCTGAGCATCTTACTCTCCATGCCAGAGTATACAAAGTAAGTTGTTGTTGTTGTGTGCCTTCAAGTTGTTTCCGACTTATGGTGACCCTAAGATGAACCTATCACGGGGTTTTCTGGGGGTGGAGGGTGTATGATGTGCCGAAGGTCACACAGTGGGTTTTCATGGCCAAGCAGGGAATCAAACCCTAGTCTCTAAGGTCATAGTCTAACAATCAAACCACTACACCACACTGGCTCTCGTATAAAGTAAGAGAGTGCACTAGACTAAAAGGACAAACTTCCCAAAATAGTTCCTGAGATTAGGACAATAGACTCAAGGGTGAAACAAGGTAGTTTCCAAGTATGTCTGAGCTTCTGCAGTCCTTAGAGATTAGCCTCTATTCCACTTTCCTACCTCTCATTTCAATATAATCTACAAAGCACAAATATATAATCTTTTCACCATTTTATCAATACAGCCAAACATTCTGGCATTAGATCAACTGTTTCCATCGCAACCATGGGTATACCAATTTAAAGGTTTGATGAATTTAGCCTGTTTTTTTTCCCAACTTTCAAATGAATGCATTATTTTACAATAACATACAGAGCAGGGGCATTTAATAAGGAGTATCAGCATTTTCCTGTTCACATTCCAGGCAGCACAACTTCCTTTGCCCAGAAATATTTTCCAAATCTCCCAGATCAAAATATTTGCAAAAGAATAATGGTCCTAGTAAATCAAGATCAAATTAATGTAGTAAGAACATATCTTATAAAACAAAAAACACAACACTCTAAATAAACATTTGCAATAAATATACATTTTTAAAGATTTTACACACACACACACACACACACACACACACATAATCACAATTTTTCTAGAAAATCTATTCACAGTTAACCAGAGATGTTAACCAAGGCGATCTTAACCAACTGCTACTACTACAACTACTACTTATATTCAATTACTTCACTTTTTTAAAAATTAACCTAAAATATAAAGTACATTTTTGCATCAAAATTTCATGCAATGTTGAGGATATTTTCCTAGATCCCGTGTGGGAAATAAAGTTCTCTCTGCTACGTACTCTTCCCCAAATAGTGCCACCCCTTGTTCTCCTCACCAGATTTTTTCACCCCATTGCATGGCAGTGGCTACAAGTGGCACAAAACATGACAAAAAGCATGAGCGGAAAGAGGGAAGGACCAGGAAGAGCTGTCCTGTGCCTCAGGGTGCACAGTTGAATTTAGAAAAGAAAGCCTGCAGGGTGAGAGAGAAAGAAGGGAAAAGAGAAAAAAAAAGACAAAGCAAAAATATAGAAAACATATAGAAAAAGACAAAGAAAAAATAGTGCCCTCACACATATATATCATGGAAGTAAGGGAGGCAGTCTTATTCTGACCGTACTGCTTGCTTTCCCATAACCTTCTGTCCAATCTCTTTTTTATCCAACTGAAGGTTTCTGTATTACAATTCAACTGAAAAGCATTTGTCAAAGGATTCTGTATGTGTTAGGCTTTCTGCTATTAAAACTAGATCTTCCGACCTCCTCTTTCGGTAATATAGAAATAATCTGTATGACTGAGGCTATCACGCAGCATGTCAGCTCTGGGCCAAGATGGACTATAAAGGTAGCTGTGACTAGAAACTGTCCCAAAAGCTCACCTACCTCATGGGGAAAAGCCTGTCATTGCTGCTAATGACTATCCTTTTTTTTTTGAAAACCGCATTCTGAATCATTGCTGATATATCTACTTAAAAACAGTTTTTGGCACTATATTTACTGATATTAATGGGTTTCAGTTCTATTGTACCCCCACGTGCGCGCACGCACGCACGCACACACACGCACACAATTCTTCTTTGCCACACAAAGAGAAAACAAGAAATAGGGAATGAAGTACAATTAACTGAGACCTGACTAGTAGAGGAGCAGCAAATTTCTAGAGTGCTAAAATGTACCATTGGTCATAACAAACAACTTTACATGTGGCAATTTGTTTTAGAGCACAATGATGCCCCCTGTTTTATAGGAGAAGCCTGCCCCCTGGAGGCTTTGGGAGGTGTGACCCTCTTGATTTTAAAAAAAATACAGCCCTCTTCAAATAAAAATCAGTGGAAAACATATGCAGCCCACAGGTCATGCGATTCCTTACTTGGGCAGAAATCTCATGGAACTCCATAGGTACAAATACATAGAGAGTTGCTGAATCTCAGAGCCTGGACCTGAATATCCAGTTTTTGTGGGTCAACTCCAGGCAGGAGACAAAGGTGCTCCAGCTAAGATTTCTGTCTTAATTCCCAAACAGGAATATATGTTCTCTCAATGTGTGTTTGAATGATAGGCTGTGAACAACTGTGGTTGATACTTTACAACACTTAATGACATCATTAACAGCTGTCCCTAGGTGTCATGTTTTGGCCTTGAAACCTCAGGACCTGGGACATTCCTCCGCTGGCAGACCTACAAGGGTGGGAATCACGCTGTCTTCCAGATGTTGTTGAACTGCACGTCTCAGAACTAGCCAGCAAAACCAATGGTGAGCAATGTCGACAGTTCAACATCTGGTTTCCATCACTGATATAAAGGAGTCCACTCCTATTACCTTTTTCTAAGAATTATTTTTATTAAAAAAATTGAAAGTTTGATAAAAGAACATAACATGATCGTTCTTAATTCAGAGATAAATTTACAAAGAAGAATTACAAAAATTCTCTGTTAAGCCTGTATTTCAAAATATTATAACATAGATATTATTCCTAATATTAGCACTTTATACCCTTCTATCAAACAAATCTTCTTTCCCTACAAACCTCCTTCTCTCAAAATGTGCGTGCTCAACTAATGTCCATCTTCCTTCAAAACGGATATATATATATAAAATGTATATCTCTAAAGCTTCACACATCTTTTATTATTATTTGACACATTTGACATATTTCTGCCAGTGTAATTAGTCTTTCCTTTTATTCTTCTATCTATCTATCTATCTATCTATCTATCTATCTATCTATCTATCTATCTTTTGGAGTGCCATTTCCTGCAGAGACAACCAAGGGTCTTTCTGCATTACACTGTTATACTGCTATTATTCCACTTTCAACATCCTGTGGAATCCTCGGGTTTGCAGTTTAGGGAGGGGCCTTTAGAATTCCACAGGATACTGAAAGTGGAATAATAGCATTATTAACAGGGTAGTGCAAAAATGTCCCTAGTTAAATCACTGATTCTACAGGGTGGGAAATGACAAATGCATCCCACACATACACCACAAAAAAGGATATAGATTTTCTAATTTGCACGGGCAGTGTAAGCTTAGAAATAACAACTTTAAGGAGACATCATAACTCCAAAGAGAAATAAAATATACCTCACCATAGTGGGGAAAAAACAAAAAGATTGCCTGTGTATTGCTTAGCCAGTTGTCCAGAAGCTAACAGTGACACAGCGAAATACAAACATTTTGTTGTAATGACATTTCAAAGATCTCCCAAGTGAAAAACAATTTGGACCAAGCAGAAGCAGTGATTTGTCAGGGACAAGCAAGAGGATACAAGAGCTTTCCCTGAAAATAGGCATGCCTGAGACAAGCAAACAAACAGTGAGGTATGGCAATGCCCAAAGTCCTACAACTTGGGCAAATAGCTGACACTGTTCTTCAATGGCAGTCTGAGAAGTGTTATTCCCCCAGCATCACATTTGTTGTTTTTTGTGTGCCTCCAAGTCATTTCTGACTTGTAGCGACCCTAAGGCGAACCTAACATGGCGTTTTCCAGGACTGAGAGTGGATGATGCACCCTAGGTTATGCAGTGGTTTTCATGGCTGAGCAAACTGACCCCTAATAAAATACTTGGCTTTAAACAGTAAGTGCTTCACAGTGCATATTTATTGTAAATATACACCAAGACAGTCATAATATTTAAAGTATGGGAAATCCTCCAGGGCAGTCCTTTATCCATTTACCTGGGAGTAAACCCCCACTGAATTCTCTGGCACTTTCTTTTGAGTGGGCATTTATAGGTTTGCACTGTCAATTCTTTATATATGAAAACATGTCTTCTTTTCCTTCCATCTCAAACTAGGTAAACATATACCCAAACATCTATGGTTAACTCTGGCACGGCTGTTTAGGAAATAGATAAAATCATTTTGGGGGGAAGCGAATTTGGCCCACAGTGTGCCAGGGGGTGGACAGGCTGTTGAATATCTCTGGCTCAGGGTAAACAAAACAGGGTTTCATTCATGTTTATTTCCAAAGATACCTCCCCTGACGCCAAATAAAACAGCCATATTTTTAAAAGGAATCCGGATATCAGAATGCACAGAGGACATAGACAGCAAGTTTGCGGAGACGTTAGTCACTTCTTGGACTTCAAGAATGGTGACAGCTTCAGCAGGGACTGAATAACCTACTGTGTTACAAATGATCTGTCTCATCCCTACCCCTACTCCATTACACTTCCATAATCAAAATAACATAATTAATTTAAAAACACAAGCATGCATAGAGAGACGCTTCAGAACAAACATACACACACACACACACACACCTCAAATCTGTATCTTTTTGACTCCCAGCTTATTTTTCATATACACATACACACCAAAACAAAATACTCAAATACAACACAAACATCTCTCCCAGCAGCTTCCAAAGCCTGTTTTGCATTCAGATATGAAGTACATGTGGCCATTGTTTTCTTTACAAATCCTGAGAAAACTGCAGCCACACCAGCAAAGCAGCTGCTCCTACCCTTTGGAACCAGTTTCCAGGCCAATTCAGAAAGAGGTAAAGCCTGATTCCCAGAGTCTTCCTTCTACAGAAAAAAAAAGCTCCACAAAATGGTCAGAGAGCCTGCTGTATACATTTACCTTATGGAAGTAGCTCCCTCTCAGTGGTCAAAGGTTCACAGCAGGAATGTGTTTTCATGAAAGGGCACACCCTTGTTATTGGAAGAAATGTATTTCCATGCTGTCAAACTCTCGCTCTAAATTAGAAAATACAGCCTCTGGTTTCTAAGTGCAATGAAGTTTTTAAAGAGCTGCCAATTGTCAGAAGTAGGAGTCAAGACATAAGTGGAGCTCTGAAAAGTTACTTTTTTGGACTACAGCTCTATGAATTCCCCAGGCAACATGTTGCCTATGATTAATTAAGAAGTGTGATGAATTAATATGGTGAGTAAGACTGCCTAAGCAACCTGACAGGGACGTTATAGTAACATGGACAAGAGTTAGGACTTCCCCTGCTCCTTTTTCAAATTGTGGAAATGCCTAAGCAAACAAGGTAGGGTACAGTGCTAGCACATGTGTAAAGTTACTGCAAGATTACAGAATAGTATCTTAAACATCTTCTGAGTTGACACTAACAAGCACCTTTGTTTCAGCCTCTCAAAACAATATAGTTCTCCCCCCTCATTTGTGGGTTTGCCCACTTGCCCCCTCTCTTCCAACTCAGCAAGAGAGTGAAGAGGAGGGAAGATCTCTCCCCTATGCTCTCTTGCTGCTGCTGCCCACAAAACCACACAGGCGGGTGGGAGAGAGAGTGAAGGAGGAAGATCTTTCCCCGTCCGTGCTCTCCTGTGCCACCACCCACGTGATTGCAGGAGTGAAAGGGGGAAGAGTAAAAGGGGGAAGAGTAAAAGCGGGAAAGTGAAAGAGGGAGAGTGAAAGGGGGAAAATTCTCCATTTGCTCTCCTGCACCACCGCCTGCATGATCACGCAGGTGGGGCAGCAAGAGAGTGGAAGGGAAAATCTTCCTTCGCATGCTCTCCCACTGCTGCTGCCCACATGATCATGCAGGTGGGAGGCAAGAGAGTAATGGAAAGGGAAGATGTTCCCCTTCCCCCCCTCTCCTGCACAACTGCCTGTGGTTATTCATGGTTTTTTGACTTACACAGGGGTTCTGTGTCCCTAACCCCCGTGAATCTGAAGGGCCTACTATGCTTGAATCTGAAGATGGTCCTAGTTCCACACCAGCCTGTTGGTCCAGCCTTGACCAAATATCATCTTGCTTGTGTTCTGTTATTTAACAATAGGATGCTCACGATGCTTCTGCCACACCAAAGACTGCAGCCCTGCATTTTGTACACCTTTAATTCCACTGATGGCTCAGGTCCAGATCCATTCTTACTACAATTGACCTTCCCTTTTGCAGCTTCAGCACTTGCGGATTTGATTATTCAAGGTTAATTGATTAATTTACTTTTAAAAAAATTCTTTGCCTCTGCTATGGAAAAAATATGTTCTCTCTAGGAATCTTTAGATCCTCCAGTGCAATTCTATGATGCACGTCCCCCGGAAATGGACTATAGAGTCACACTGGGGGACTTAGAGTTTCCTAGAGAAGTATAGTCAGGTTTTTTAAAAAATAGCATTCACGATTTTTAGTTTTATTTGCATTTCTTCCACTTTTGTTGAGGTCTTGCATCCCTAACCCCTGCAAAAGTGGAGGGCTCACTGTATATAATTATAACGGTTATTCCACTTTAACTGCCATGATTCCATTCTGTGAGATTCTCAGATTTGCAGTTTAGGGAAGGATATTTAAAATTCTGGGCCAGAGCATTCCATTGCCTCACCAAGTACAAGCTATAGGTTTCATAAGATGGAACCATGCAGTTAAAGCAGTACTACAACTTTACAATGAGAATGGGCCTCAGGTTATCTAAAGGATTACACCTCCCTAGGTGAGCCTGCCCATATCTTGAGACCTTCTGGGGATGCCCTTTTTTCTGTCCCACCACCTTCACAGGTACATCTGATGTTAACTCAGGAGAAGGACCTTCCCAGTAGCTATTCCCAGGCCCTGGAACTGTCTCCTTATAGTCTTTAGACTGGCAATCTCCCTGCTATCCTTTCATAAGTGGGTGAAGACCTTTTTATTTTGGCAGGCCTTTAAAGGCTGACTGATCAGGCAGAAAAGGCCTCTTGTGTGCTATTCGTTGTTCTTTTTAATAGTTAAAAACTGCTTTTTAGCTGCTTTTAACTGTTTTTAATTTTATTTTTGTTTTAAGTATATTTTTAACTTTTGTACAATTCATTTGCAAATAACTATCCAAATTATTTTAGCTTCATCTGTTAAATTTTGGAAGCCTTGTTGACTCCTGGAGTAGGAAAAAAAAGGTGAGAATAAATATAATACTATTACTAATAACTAACTTCAGTGAAACTAAAACACAAAAGACTGCCCCATTCAAAATGACAGATTACAGTAGATTTGCTGAAGTCCATCCTGATTGATTTTGTAAACAGTTTTCACAAAACCTATCAGCTGAAAGTCAGCTATTAAAAATGATCTGGGACTGACCTTGTCCGTTGGGAACTACTCTATTGGCCAGACCAAACTGGTGCGCTTCTTGTGCAGTAACAGGCCGCCCTGTGAGAATAAGATCCAGTGCTCGTGATAGACCAATTAGCTTTGGTAATCTAAGAGTACCACCATCTATCAGTGGAACACCTAAAAAAACAAAGAGGAATATTTGAAGCAAACATGAAAGTCAATGTCATCAAGACCAAAGACAGCCACATTGTGTGCAATGATGATGAGGGTGGATGAACACAGGTAATCTGTACCAGAGCTTGGAAAAGTTACTTTCTTGGATTAAAGCTCCAAGTACTGTCCACCCAGCCTAGCCAGTAACCAATCTGCCTGGGGGATTCTAGGAGATTCTAGTCCCAAGCAACAACTTTTCTGAAATCTGCTTCTTATCTAGTTATAGTAATCAAAGCTGAAATCAACATTGTTGCTGTTGTTGTTGTGTGCCCTCCAGTCATTTCTGACTTCTGGTGAACCTATCATGGAGTTTTCTGTGGCTGAGAGTGTGTGATGTGCCCAAGGTTACACAGTGGGTTTCTATGGCCAAGCAGGGAATCGAACTCTGGTCTCCAGGGTTGTAGCCCAACACTCAAACCACTACACCAGAGTGGCTCACACTGATCTTTTAAGATACAGATCATAAAACATACCAAAGCGCCTGCTGAAAATTCCCAAAATAGCACTTTCTTCCACCACACGTAGGTCGGCCAAGAGAGCCAGCTCCACTCCACCAGCTACAGCATACCCACTCACTGCAGCAATGACTGGCTTAGAAAATCTCATCCTGGAAGGACCCTGTGAAATTTAGAATATATACGGATAAGTATTGACATATTGAAGACATACAGAGGGAACGCACTGTTCCAGCGAAACTATTGTAAAAGGGGTCTCTTAGCAAGAATGACTATATTTGCAGATTTGCATACTCTCCACTTCTTCCAGAGTCAAAGTTCTAGAAACAGAGCAATCTAGGTTTGATTTCCTTTGGACAAAAGAAAATTTATTTGAATGTAATCATAGACATGTCTGCTCAGAAGCAGTTCCCAGAGAGTTCGATAAGGCTTTTCCCCATGTATGTGTCTATGGGATTTCAGCTGCCCTTTTCCTGTATTCTTTTTTTAGATATATGTAAACAGAGTATAAAAAAAGAGACAGACAGCATACACAAGAAGCTGCTTCACAAACTTCAGGCACTGTCTGATGGAAGACTAGCAAAGGGGAAGACATTTATTGAGTATGCCTTTTAATGCAAATTTAGAACTCTGAATTTTCAAAGCAAGAGCCAACTGAAATTCAATCATCTTACAAAATCCACACTTCAAGTTTTATAATGGAGCTCCATAACTGAAAAATGAATACCTGAAAGTACCTATTAGGTATAGTGCAAAGAAAAGCACAGGTGAAAATAATGTTGAATAAATAATGCAGAAATAAAGGATGGGGGACACGTGGCTGGATGGCAGTACGTGTGAAAGGGATCTAGGAGTCTTAATAGACCACAAGCTGAACATGAGTCAGCAGTGTGATGCGGCAGCCAAGAAAGCCAATGCAATTCTCGGCTGCATCAATAGGAGTATGGTGTCTAGATCGAGGGAGGTACTGGTACCACTCTACTCTGCTTTGCTTAGACCTCATCTTGAATACTGTGTCCAGTTCTGGGCACCCCAATTCAAGAAGGACATGGTCAAGCTGGAGCAGGTCCAGAGGAGGGCGACCAAAATGATGAAGGGCCTGGAAGCCCAGCCCTATGAGGACAGACTGAGAGAGCTGGGTATGTTCAGTCTGCAGAAGAGAAAGTTAAGAGGGGACATGATAGCTATGTTTAAATATTTGAAGGGATGCCATGTAGAGGAAGGAGAGGGCTTGTTTTCTGCCGCTACAGAGACCAGGACAAGGAGCAATGGATTCAAGCTACAGGAAAGGAGATTCCACCTGAACCTCAGGAAGAACTTCCTGACAGTCAGGGCAGTGGAATCTGCTGCCTCGGAGTGTAGTGGAGTCTCGTTCCTTGGAGGTTTTTAAGCAGAGGCTGGATGGCCATCTGTCAGGAGTGCTTTGAGGGTATTCCTGCATGGTAGGGGGTTGGACTGGATGGCCCGTGTGGTCTCTTCCAACTCTAGATTTCTATGATTCTATGATTCTATGTTAAAAACATAGCCCATTAGGAAAAATGCTTACAAGTTATTTGTACTGTATGTTAGGAATATCTGTGTACAAAAATGCACACATTAAGAGAAAGCACAAAAAATGAGTACAACTTTTAATGTGAACTTAAAAAAAATCTCAAAGTTCATGGCAAACTGAATTTAAGATTGGAAAAATGAGAAACTGAGAGAAATTAAAACTGTCAGACTACCCCAAAGCTAACTGATAGACCCAGAGTCGATTGAATCAACTGCTGAATGTTAACACTTACACTATTGATTCCATGGGTCTATTCTGATTAGGACTAGCAACTTGATGTTGACCCCCTCATCCCTCTCGAAGACTGCTCAACTACTGATAGTTCTGTTTGCAGCACTTTTCAGTTTTGCACATGCTCATTTACAAGTCTGTTTAGATCCATGTCTTCACAGATGTATGTTTTTTTTAAGTATTCACAATAATTTATATATAAATATGTGTTTAGGATTTTTTAAACTTTTTTTCACAATACACACATTTCTAAATGTATCTTATTGTAAACAGAATTTGTCAATCGAGTTTTTATTGTAAAATGAGTTTTCCAGACAAGAAGTGGATTGCAAGATCCAGAGAAGTGTTTAATCCAAAGGATTTTCCAAAGAATAATCAAGTTCCAATTTATACACAAGTAAGTCTGGGAGATTCAGATTTCATGAAGATTGAATTACATCAGCTTGTCTCTTTAATTCAGGACAGGGATCAGAAAGGGGAATGGGCATACACTTAGAATTAAAGAATGGGGTAGCTCTCGGTTCATCTCAGATGAAGAATTTATCTTCTATACCAAAAATGAGGTCACAGACCCACAGCACCAAACTCAATTCCTAATTTTTTAAAAAATAGCACAGCACACTGATAACACTCTTTACGATGACTGGTTTCCAAAAGCGTGGAATAAAAAGGTCTTCACCTGCCCATGAAAGAACACCAAGGAGGGAACTGCTCTACGAAGAGTCTAGGAGCAGCCACCAAGAAGGCCCTCTCTCACATTCCCACCAAATGCGCCTTGAATCAGGGGGGTAGCTATGGCAAGGGAAAGAATGTGGACAATGCCCCTTCAAATAAGAAATCTCCCCTCCATGAAATTTTCCTTCGGTCTCTAAATTTCCCACATTGCAGAGGGAGCCACTGAAAATCATTTCCATCTATAATTGTCACATATGCAGTGTTATCATTCCCATGGAAACTTTGCCTGCCCCTTTTCTTTGGATGCCTAAACTATATTTCTAAATCCTCAAATGAAATTTTAAATTACAGCCTGCGAGAAATGTGGGGACCAAAGGAAAATTTCATGAGGAGGGCAGAATTCATACTGCCCCCATTTTCCCTCCCTCCTCCTTAGATTTGTTATTCTTGTGTGCCTTCAAGTCACTTCCAGCTTACCGCAACCCTAAGATGAACTTATCACAGAGTTTTCCTGGTAAGATTTGTTTAAAAGGAGTTTGCCTTTGCCCTTCTCTGAGGCTGAGAGAGTGTGATTTGACTAAGGTCACCCAGTGAGTTTCCATAACTGAGCAGGAATTCAAAACGTGGTCTCCAGAGTCATAGTCCAACACTTAAACCACTACATTACACTGGCTCTTTTTTCCACTTTACCCCCGCTATGATCAAGAGGAAGCAATCCACCAAAGATCTCAAGGTTCTTTCATAGTTTGGATTCATGCCATATAGGGTCATAACCAGCATTTTGAACTTTACTTGGAAGTAGATTGGTAGCCAATGAAGTAGTTAAACAAGGGAGTGACGCGCTCCTTTCAATCAGCCCCAGATATCAGTCTGGCTGCAGTTGTTTGGTCCAGATGAAGTTTCCAAGTATTCTTCAAGGGCAGCCCCAATAGAGCACATTACAGCAGAATCACAGAATCACATAACTGGAAGAGACCACAAGGGCCAAATTCCCGCCATGCAGGAATACACAGTCAAAGTATTCCTGATAGATGGTCATCCAGACTCTGTTCAAAAACCTTCAAAGAAGGAGACTCCACCACACTCTAAGACAACATATTCCACTGTCAAGCTGCTTTTGCTGTCACAAAGTCTTTCCTAGTGTTTAGATGGAATCTCTTTTCCTGTAGTTTGAATCCCTTGTTCTGCGTCCTAGTCTCCTGAGCAGCAGCAAACAAACTTGATTCATCTTCAATATACCATCCTTTCAAATATTTACACCTGGCTATCATGTTACCTCTTGAACTTCAATTCTCCAGGCTAAACATCTCTAGCTCCCTATGCCACTCTTCATAGGGCATGGCTTCCAGACCTTTTACCATTTTGGCTACTCTCCTCTAGATACGTTTCAGCCTGTCAACATCCTTCTTGTATTGTGGTACTCAGAACTGGGCACAGTATTTCAGGTGAGGTCTGACCAAAGCAGAATAGAGTGATACTGTTACTTCCCTTGATCCAGACACTATACATCAATTGATGCAGCCAGGAATCGCATTGGCGTTTTTTAGCTGCCGTGTTACAGTGTCGACTCACATTCAGCTTGTGGTCTACCAAGACTCCTAGATCCTCTTCACATGGAAGAGGATCAAACCAGGTGGCACCCATCCTACATCTGTGCATTTAATTTTTTATGCCTAAGTGTTATACCTTAAATCTCTCCCTGTTGAAATTCATTGTATTAGTTTTGGCCCAGCTATAATCTGTTAAAGTCATTTTGAATTCTGATCCTGTCCTCTGGGGTATTAGCTACTCCCCCCCAACTTCAAATAATATTTAACTCAAATGTTTATCATTGTGGTCAGGCACCTCCAAGAACAGATACAGCTAGTGCACAAGGTTTAATTGTGAAAATTCACTCTCGCCCACAGGTTTTCCACTCCTGCTTCAGAGCTTCAAAGATCATCACTAATACTTTGAACTGTGTCCAGAAACAAATTGGTAACCAGTCCAGGAAATGAATGATACGATCCTGTAAGGAAGCATCCACTAACACTCTTGCTGTATTCTATACCAGCTGTAATTTCCAGAGACTATTGAAAGGTAGGCCCATTAAAGGAAAATAATCCAGTTTAGATGTAACTAAGGGATATATCACCATGTTGAATTAGGAATAAGAAACATTTGATAATCTACAGCAATTCAGCCAGAGATCTAGCAGTAGACTGTGACCTAGCTTCTTTGCAGCCCAATATAAAATTACAGGGTACAATGCAAATAATTTCAAGGCTTAATGGAAATCAACATAAAACTTTCAATTTGAAAAAGTAAGCCCATTTGATTTTAGCTTCCTTTAGAAAAGGGTCGATCCCTTTGTTTTCTCCCCTCTCCTTTCCTTTAGCTGAAATGTGTTGTTGCTTTCCACAGCAAAATACAGCACAGCCACGGAAATGGATTTCAGTTTCACAGAATTGTTGGGATTTCCCTCCAGACTGTTTCCCAGAACATACCATGGGACCAGGACCTTTGGTGACATCTTGTTCCAATTTGATTGAACTTGGGTTGTGGGCCAGCTCCTTCAAATCATAACCAGCACAGAAATTTCCTCCTGCAAAACACCAGAAGGAATGGGTGATGGGAATGTTAGCATATGGGAAAATAAAAAGTGTTGGGTGTCAGCTCTACCCCTGCCCCAATTTTTTTTTAATAAATTTTTGCTCAAGATGTGACCTATTCTTAAAGAAGGGGCCATTTTTCTTCTATTCAGAAACATGTGTTCTGTTTGGCAGCACTGAAATGAGAATTTCTGCTCTAGAAGCGAGTTAAATAGCTAAATGGAAATTTTCTTTATGCATCAAGGGAATATGACTCATATTGCTGGGGCAAACAGTCACTGCATTCCCCCATGTATGAGTTTCCAACATATGTGGCTGAACACTGCTGGAAACAGAGTGTTGGGCATTTTTTTTTTTTTTTGATCCAACAAAACTGCCTCAGCTTGCCTCAGCAAGATAATGTGTTATGTTTTTATCTTACCACTCAACTTACAATGGCCTAAACCCAGAGCAAAAATCTTGTGGTCTTCCACATACCTGTTGGATCACAACTCCCAGCAAACTATCCCTCTTAGTTTGTGGAATGGAATGTTGAGAGTTGCAATCCAACAAGTCTGGAGGACTACATGATTCTCACCTCTGGCTAAACTGGCTAAACTCAACTGTTCATCCCAACTAAGGACCTTTCCTCACTTTGCTGTTATAGTGCTATTATTCCACTTTCAACATCATGTGAAATTCTGGGATTTGTAGTTTACTGAGGCCAAAGAGCTCTCTGACTGAGAATTCTAAATGCCCCTCCTTAAACTGCAAACACCAGGATTCCATAGGATGTTGAAAGTGGAATAATAGCACTTCAACCGTGTAGTGCAGAAAGACCCTAAGGCAGAACACCTGAATTAATGGAACTTGCATGAGTGTTTACTAACAGTGTTTCCATAGGTTCAACAGGTCTCTTCTTGTTGGCATTAACAATCGAATTTAGTCCTATACAGTGGGTCCTCCTCTCGTGCAAGCTTTGCATGCATGAATACCAAGTCGCAAGAGGCATCATGTCCCATTATAATCAATGGACACAACCAGTGCATGGACAGGCCCTGTATGTTGTGTCCACTGAAAATGATGGGATGCAACACTTCCTGTTTTTTGTTTAACACAAGGGTTCCTGGAACGGAACATGTGACAGGCACACTGCATCTTCTTTGTGTTTCCTTTATGTTTAATCCATAGTAATAATACCACTCTGTCATGCTTGCACAACCTTCTGCCAGTGCAAGCAGCTGAATCCCAGCAAGTCCCAAGTATACCGCAGAGTTGGGATACTGATGTGCAACAATCGTGAATTTCCTGTGACATATCATCTTCTGATAAGAGAAAACCTGACCATTTTCAATTTGGAGAAGACTCCAAAATCAACCATTCAGAAGAAGTTAGGCATCCTCACTGTCCAAAACCACCTTCCACACCAGCCCTCTCCATATTTTGTACAACATCTCTCATCCTTCTTGACCATTGCCATATTGACCGAGGTGATGTCAGTTGTGGTCTAACACATATGGAGGATGCCAGTTTGGAGAAGGTATATCTAGACTGACCGTGCTGGCTGGAGGATTCCGATAAGAGCAGCCCCCAAGAGTAACTTTTCCAAGTTCTGTGGTGTGCACCTTCTTATTTATGTTTCCCACTTGTTAGCCAAAATCTCTCCACAAAATGACATGCAATTGCTGTTATCATACAATTTCTCCACTTCCAAGGTTTTAAGTGAGACTTTGCTACAGTCCCATTTTCTCTTTGTCAGCCCTTTCACACAACACTGTTATAGCGCTACAATCCCCCTTTAACCGCCATGACAACATCGTTCGGAGTCCTGGGACTGGCAGTTTAAGGAGGGGTATTTAGAATTCTCAGCCAGAGAGCTCTAATGCGTCACCAATCTGCAAACCGCAGGATTCCACAGGATGCAGCCATGGCAATTAAAGTGGAATCACAGTGCTATAACTGTGTTGTGTGTGAAAGCGCCCCATGTCTCTACGACCCCTTGCTTGTTTAAGTCATTACATTTCAGCCCACTGAATTCTTTGGTATGAGGCTACCATGTGTTCCAGGATGGAGTCTTCAGCCTGCCTCACTACTCTCCCATCTTTACAGCCCATGTGAGGTAACTGTCTGTGTGAGAAAACTTTATTTTCTGTCCTGGAAGCTGCACAGCAACATGCTGGAAATGTTCCCTGCATAATTGGATTGGGTGTGGACAACCCATCCATCACAGTTCCTCAGCCAATGAAAATCCAATGCCCCCATAAGCACAATAAAGTTATTAGCATGTATACAAGACACGAACAAATGTGGACTTCTGCCAATTGTGACTTTTGTTCCTAATGCCTCGTTATGCCCTAGGCAATCTGAAGGAAGCAAGAAGGAACAACTTATACATTAATTTGTCTCAGCCAGCCAGTTTCATGGCATTAAGTTTTTAATCTTCAGTCTAATATCAAAACAGCCAAAACTGTGGGTGTGGGGAGAGATGCAACCAGCTCATTCCATTTCAGAATGTCATTTTAACAGTTTCAGAAAAAAATCACAAGGCGAGCACACTGGGCGCCTGTTTTTTCAATAAAAGAAATGTTTTAACCACCACCGAGAATTTATTTCAAAGGATTCCTCATATCACCAATACGTTCTCCATGTTAGCCCCTATCGCCAAACTGTCTTTCCTTCTTCTTCCACTGCAGAAGGAGCTAATTCAAGACTCTTCTCATGTGGCTGAGGAATCATTCCGTTTGTGTGCATTGGAAGGAGAAGAAAGAACTGTTGTTGACTGTACCACCATGATGAAAACCAAAGCACTGGTGCCCACAGTGTTTACTTTAATATCCAGCTCTGCAACTGTACGGAAATCAGCTCACTGACTCTCCCAGAGCCTAAAAGGCCACAAAGCAGGCATCACTCAGATATGTGTTTAACAGATGGGACCCCTCTTCTAGACTCATGGCCCAACGCTATAATTTTCTCAATCAAATCATGCTTCTATAAATAATCTTATGTATACACATCCTTTGCAGAGGGTGGGGAGGAGGAACAAAGCCTTAAAAATATAAATACACATTTAAAAAAAAGTTTCCAACACTAATCTCTACCCTTTCCCCTCAGACGACCAGCAAGGCAGCTGTTTTTCATTTCAGTTGAATCTAGTTTTCCTATCTCAGTGAAGTAAATATCATAATTATAAGGCAAAATGGTTAAGGTAGACCATTTATTTGCAGGCAGGGTCAGAGGAAGGAAAGGAAATCCAGCTTTGTTTTGATTTTTTTTCCTCCCAGAAAACTCATTATATTGTCATATTAAATTGCTGAAACTATCACTTTCTTCCTTAAACATGTGTCCCAGTCTCTTTTATCACCATAGCCAATTTTCTAAAGGCTGTGCCAAATGGATTGCCCATTTTAGCTCTCTGGTTAAAAGTACTGCTTTCCAAGAGTCCAGAAATGTTCCCCTACCACCTCCGAAAAACAACTCCACCCATCACTCTTCTATGCCTGATTCCAGCCATTGTAGCTCTGACTTGCTGCTACTGTTTATTTTCCCTCCTTGGACAAAGGCTCCTTATATTCATAACATAATTCCAGCCACATACCAAGGAGGTGGACAGGATTCTTGGAGAGGTAACAGCCACACAGGTGTGCTAGACCTTTGTTCTTTCTGGTTTATTAAACAGGCCAGAGGGGGACTGGTCAAGTGCGTAAAGGAATTGGTCTACGCCTTGCTACAACAAGGTGGCATTCCACCACATTAATCTGTTACAAGACCACTGTTGGAGCCCACTGCATTGGACAAATAACACCCAGTTTCCAACATATGATTTCTGGGTAAAGTATTAGAGCCTATGGTTGCCTCTCAACTCCAAAGTTTCTTTGAGATGGATCATCTACATCCATTTGATTCTGCTTTCAGGCCTAGTTAACGGAACAGAGATAGCTTTGGTCACCTTGGTGGATGACTTATGCTGGGAACAGAACTGGACCCACCAGAGGCTTTCACCATCATCATCTATGTTATCTCACTGTGATGGGACATGTAGGCACTATTTCATAGTGGTTCTGTTCTCTTCCGGAGGGGAGAGCTTAAGAGGTGGCACTGAGAGATTTCTGTTTGACTCCTTGCCTTGTCTTGTGGAGTCCCTCAGGGTCCTCTTTTGTCCTATTTAACATATCTGGGAAGGTACTGGGAGAGGTTGTCTAAAGTTTTGTTGCCATCAGTACATATTGAACTCCATTGCTTCTTTCTATTTAACTCCAAAGAAGCTGGTTTGGTTCTAAACCAATAGCAGGAATATATACCGAAAAGCATGTATAGTGGAAAAACATGGCAATTTTTCACCCAGAATTCATCAGACATCCTTGAAACTGGTCACACCACATTCTCTAGGCCCTCCCTTATTTCTGGCCATCTGTCAAAATGTACAGATGATGACGACGACGATGATGATGACAGAGACTGTCTTCTTTTACTACTTATCAGTCGAGCATACAGAAAAAGTGTATTTGCAACTCCAGAAATTTCTGCTGTTGATTTGATTAATGGTATGTATATAATCTGATACTAAAGTAGAATACTCTATTAATGTATACGTAGCATTTGAAGGCCAATCAGTTTATGTACAGGCCAAAACACGCTGGGCTTTTTTTTTTAAGAATAAATTTAGAACATCTATAAGTACATGGTTCTAATCCAGTAGCTGTTATCAGAAACAGAGTGGATCAGAGCTAAAAAATGTACAGTCCTCCCTCTACATTCACAGATTTAACTTTCCAAAATTTGATTATTCGCAAGGCACGTGCTTATCTCCCCTCAATTTTCCTCCTCCCATCCCTTGCACTCCTCACTCCAGGCTTGCACGGCTTGTGTTTAAAATGGACTTTTTTTCCCTTTTGCGTGAGCAAAGCCCCCTCCCACTGCTGAAGACGTGGCTGCTCAGGCATGTGGTTGCACATTCTGCTGTGTATTGGCTGCTGTCTGGTCAGGTGCCTCTTTCTCAAGATGGTCACTGGAAGTAATTAGAAATCCAGAACTCCCCTCTTCTCTGTCTAAGGGGAAAGTACTGGTAAGCCTTTTAGGTTTTCTTTTTTCTCCCCTACAAACACTGGGACCAGAGGCAAAGGAATGGGAGAGGAGGAGCTCCAGAGGGGAATGGGAAGGGAATCACAGGGGAGAGTTATTTGCCGTTTTTCCACTTTTGCAAGGGTTCCGTGCCCCTAATCCTCACAAATGTGGAGGCGCTACTGTATTTCAACGTCTGAAAAGTAATTAGTTACAAACAAGTAATTACTTGCAATTGATTCCTTGTAAAAAAAGACGTAAATACGTTCCATTACCTAAGGTCAAACCCAGGAATGCGGAAGGAGGACTGTAGCTTCCAAGATATGGACATATCTACATATCTGTTGAAATCAGTACCTGAGCTTCAAGCATCACTTTTCTGAAAACCAATTGTGACTTTATAACTATATCCTTATGCTTTAAGGACTTATCATCCAACAATCAACTTAAATTTGTCAAGAGAGAAGCATGAAGGGGCAAGAGACATTCCCAGTTTCCTGGGAAGGGTGTACTCCCAGATATGCATGCATCTGAATGACTGAACTATGTTGCTTTCAATATTCTGCTTTAGTCATAACACTTCCAATAATGTATATCACCTTCTACTGTCAGTCAGTTTGCCCTGTCTGACAGTTTGCCCTGATTCATGGTAGCAAAAAGATTTCCTCTAACACTTTTGGGATCCCCAACCTGGCTCCCTCTCCATCATTCTCAGCCACCGCCATCTTGTGAGTTGTAGTTGCCTTTAACATGCACTGAGCTCTGTCTCCCCAAATTATTGTCTCCCATTTTTCCTCCTTCAGTTATTTCCAGTCATAAATACTGTTTGATGTGGGCTCCCAATAACAGAAAAAAAGGGACAAAAAGGAGTGAAAATCAATCCTTAACATAGCTAACCTAGCTACACGGCTACATCTTTGACAGTGAACAGTAGGAAGCTTTCACCCAGAAGCGTGAAACACGTAGCCTTCCACATCTTATTACATTACATCCCCTAGCAGTCCTGTCAGTGCAGCGAACAGTGAGGGATGATGAAAGCTGTAGTCCAGCAACATCTGGAGTGCTGTAGGTTTCCCACCACTATTTTACACTGTCTTGTGGGAGAACTGAGCATCATATGAAAATTGCCCACAAAACAAGATGAATGCAGATGAGTGCTGGCTGGTGGCTCCAGTGTCAGTGGGACAGTGAACCTGCTTTGAGTTTTAGTCAGAACTTTTAAGGAGCTATCCAAGGTGTCGAACTTATTTGGGACTCAGTGTTCAGCAGCCAAGATTGCCTTTTTAAAATTCAGACCAAAATTCAGAGTGAGATCATCCCTTCATTGACATCAAAGCCATTAGGTGTCAATGGTACAAATGAAGAACCAGAGCTTTCCCGCGCCGTTAGAGATAGCTTCTTTGCAAGTCTAACATTTGAGACACATACAGTATCTTTTTGCACCCACTTCCCACCTTCTTGTGTGCATGCATATATGACAGATTTCATGTGCAAATGTTCTGAAACAGTTCTAAAAATGCAAGATGAGAAGCAGGCTTGTCACAGACAATGGTAGCAAGCTGAATCTATAAATGTCTCACCTACTCCATGAAGTACTGCCACAGTCAGGGAGCTGTCCTCTTCAAACGACCTGAAAGCCTGTACCAGCAATTCTGCCGTTTCCGTGTTCACAGCATTCCTGACTTCTGGCCTGTTAATGCCAATCACCATTATGGTCCCACGGATTTCAGTAATTACGTTCCTTTTCCCTGAGGTAACAAAATATATAAGATAGAAACCTTGAGATAAAACCTGGTTTTTTAAAAAAAAAATCATTGATCATTATATATCTACAACAAATTAAGAGGCACTAACAATCTATAGAGAGCCAGCATAGTTTAATGATTTGAGCATCGGACTATGAACCTGGAGAACAGGGTTCAATGCCCTGGTCAGCCATGGAAACGCACTGGGTGACCTTGGGTATGTCACACTGTCTCGGGTCCAGAAAACCACTTGATAGTTTTGCCTTGGGGTGCCTTAAATCAGAAATGACGTAAAGGCACACAACAACAATAATCTATAGTAAATTAAGGAATAGCTGGAAGGTCGTTAAGGTTTGTATGTTGTCTTTTAACAAAGTTTAATGTCTTTAAAGTTTAATATTTTTAACTATCAATTGTTTAATTTTTCAAGGTTTATATGTTGTCTGTTGATGAAGTTTAATATCTTTTTAAGGTTTCCATCTTGTCTTTTAACAAAGTTTAATGTCCTTAATGTTCAATATTTTTAACTATCAATTGTTCAATTTTTTTAAAGATTTGTATATTATCTTCTAATGAAGCCTTTGTACAGCTTTAATCAGCATTTTTTTAAATAAGTTGTTAGCAAACTTGGGTCTGATTATTGAGAGAAAAGTGGGATCTAAATTAATAATAACAATTAATAATAAAAGAATGAATTAATAATAACAGTGGGGTACTGTTAGCAATAGTGTATTTGCAACATAAGACGAGGTAAAGAGATATAGACATTTACCAGAGCTGGAAGTATTGCAAATAAGAATACTATCAGCAGAATGTTACTTTTCAAACCTAACAATGTTCCTACTGTTGACTTATGGCAATTCTTTTGCAAAACAATGCAGTGACTTGTTACTTTTATAAATAAGATTTACTTGTTACATTTTCAAGCTGCTTTTGGAAACGTATAACTTTGGGAAGACATTTTGACAAGATTTTTTTTTTCAAATTTTAGGCTTTTTCCTCTCTCTTTTTCTACGGATCACCATAGAAAAAGGAACAAAAAGTAATGAGTAACAGAACAAGTAATAAGAAAAACTGATTATCCAAAAATAAAAGGAAGGAGATCTGAATAGAGGGTAACGGTTTCACCTCAAATGCACCTAAAAATGTCCTTTTATAGTAACTAGAAAGGTAACTAGAAAATGTTATCCAAGGCACCAGTAGACAAGTACTGACACTTGCTGAAATGTGACTACATTATGTCATTAACAAAAAAAAGAAAAAAAGAAAAAGAAGAAGAAAACACTAAGTAACTTGTTGCAATTAACTACTGGATCTGCTCCCACAGCATGCAATGACAACTGCCAACGTGACTGGCTTTAAAAGGGGCTTCAATAAAACCAAGCAGATAGGGCCATCTATAGTCACTAGCCGGGATGGCTATGTATCACATCCTTCATTAGAGACAGGATGCCTCCGTGTATCAGTTACTGGAGACCATGAGCAGGTAGGTACTGTTGCATTCCTATCCTCTATGTGGGCTTCCCATAGGTATCTGGCTAGTCACAGTGTGCACAGATTGCTAGATTCATCCACCATGGCTCCTGTTATGTTCAGTTATGTGCAGTTAACTGCATTTTTTGTTAAGTGGATACTATCAAGTTCTCAGAGCTGAACTCATGTGCTTCAATGTGCCTCTTCCCTACCTCCACCCCATACAGAAGTGTGCATATTCTTTATACAGCAACAGCACATGCCTCACGGATGCCACATTATACCCCAAAGAACAATACTACATACATTGGTAGGAAGGATTCCTGAGTTTTGGGGACGGATATCAAAAGACGTGTTAGTAACAGAAAAACACTGTATTCTCTAAAGGTTCATTTGTCCCTAAAGCATCTTTAAATGAGGCATGGGCTCCTTAATTCATCAATAACTACAACAAGGGTGACCAAAATGCATTCCAAGGGCCATCAACTGCTCTCTGGGACCATTTTGGTGGACCCCAGGACCCCGAGGGATCAAAACAAAATTGAAAAAAAAGTCCAAAAATGTTTTGGTTCCAAAATGTCCACAAATGACTCCTAGGGGGCGTAGTGGGCATTTCCACCACAGCTGGAATTCCCCTGCTTCCTCAAGAGTAAAAAAAAAAAAGGCAAAATTGCAATTTGTATTTTTTAAATTTTTCTGTGGGAGTGGGTACGGGGGCGGGAGCAGCAGCCTTCTCAGGCCTCCTGGGGGTAATGTGCCTTCTAGGCTTCCACAATTGCCCATGCCAGGTCTACAATGTACATCATTGGCATTTCTCCAGCCCATCATAACATGAAGGCCTTCAGTCCACACAAAAGAATTTTCATAATATGCATGAATACTCACCCAAACAAAGCATAACTAGGGCTATTACACACAGTATAGCTACTGTATGCCTTGGTGGTCTAGTCTGTCCAGTACAATAATTTTATTTCATTTTTGGATTTCAAATATATGCTATATGGAGGAGGAACTGCACCAAGCATGTGTGTCATTGCTGTTGTGTGCCATCAAGCCATTTCTAACTTATGGTGACACTAAGGTGACCCTATCATGGGGTTTTCTTGGCAACATTTATTCAGTGGAGGTTTGCCATTGCCTTTTCTCTGTGGTTGAGACTTGCCCAAGATCACCCAATGGGTTTCCATGCCTAAGCATGGAATCTCCCAGAGTTTCCCATGGGTTTCCCAGAGTCCTAGTCCAACACACACTGGATTATATTTACCCTACAAAATAGCTTAGGCTGAGAAAGAGTGACTAGCTCAAGATCACTCTATGAGCTTCCTGGGCAAGCAGCAATTTGAATCTGAGGTGCCTCTGGTCCTAGTCCAACCCTATTCTACACTGGCTTTCACCTTATCTAGTTCAGTGCTTCTTAATCTACTTGATGCAGGGGACTGGTAAGTATATTTTTTCCAGATGGCATGGACCAGTCCCAAATTTGTGTCCATAAACAGACTACAATTGTTTGTTTCCTGGAAGCGATCCAGGCACTGGGAACTGATGGCTCCAGCACCATCACCAGTTTACAGATCACCATTTGCACAGCACTAGTCTAGTTTACTTGTCATTTCAAATGAATAAACTCTTGAGGAGAGGAAAAAGCATCAATTCTTGATAGATGCACAAAAATCTTGGCCTTCACATTTCTAAGGCAATTTTTTTTCCTAGTGGTCAAGGTCACACACAAAATCTTGGGTCATCCAGTAAGCTGTATAGCCAAGCAAGAGCTGAAAAACAATAGTATTACCCCTACAGCACATGGATTTTTGTACTAGAGAGATCTTGGTTCAAATCTGAGATGAGCCATAAATTTGCTTAATTAAGCAAACTGCTTTCTCAGCTTCACTTCCCCAGCTGAAACTTACACTGAAATTAGACACCACACAGAACTCTTACGAAAAATTGTGAGACGCATTTTCCATATTCAAAATTGTTAATTAAAAGGTACAATCCTGCATACAATTAAAATGTGCTTAAGTCTCACTTACTCCCTCAGAAATTAAGCAAGCATGACTGCTCATAGGCTATTGCATGTCCCATCAAATCTATTACAAAAGTCAACCAAGGCAAGAACGTCCTAGCCAATGTTAGTATTGAGACAAAATGCAACCCATGCCATTCTTCAATAAACCACAATGCAAAGAAGCAAAAATGATGTACTCTCATTGTTACTAGGTTAGACCCATTCAGTGGCAATTGAAATTTATTCACTGGCACAGAACTGTGAAAGTTACTTTTTAAAAGTACAGTAATCAATCCTGCTACTTACTGCAGAGTCTAGAAAGCTACTTTTATCATTACTTGTTGTGATGCTGGAAAAAAATGCATCGTATTGCTTATTGCACTGCTCATGCCATTTGTTTTTGTCACTTTACATTTTAAATAAAAATAGGATACGAGAGTACCAGACCCTTAAAAATATACCAGTTAAAATACACTTAAAAAGTAACTTACTCCCCAAAGCAATTAATTAATGATACTCATTCTACTTGTAACTCCTTACTTCCAAATACTGTATGTGGGGGTGGGATTACACATCAGAATTCACCTATTTCAAGATATACCTGAAAACACAAGAACATGTTTTATCTGGTTTTATTTTAGTTTCCTTCCTTGTGTTTTCTGGCTGTGGGTGTTGGGATAGGCCACCACTGATTCTGCATACACACAAACACTCTTTCTAAGATGGAACATTTTTATACTCTGCAATACAGTAAAATTATCACTGGAGTAGAAAAACACCTAACTTTCAACAATTTTGCCTTCCGCTTTCTCCTCGCACCTTGCTGAGACCAGCAACTGGATTTGAGTCAAACCCTGTAGATTTTGATTATCTTTCTATTGCTCCATCTGAAGCCAGGGAACATCTGCATCTCTCAAAAACAGGGGTGACAAAAGTGTGTAGCCCTCCAGATGCTGCCTGACTGCAACTCCAAGCAATCACATCACTGGCTACATTGGCTAGGGCTACATTAGGCTGATGGGATCTCCAGTTGAGCAACATCTGCAAGGGCACACTTTTCCTGCTTCTGGTCAAAATTACTTTTCAAACAGCTGTCCATAGGAGCCCTGACAGGGGAAAAGATGATTTCTCAAGGACATCAGTATGTAAACAACTATTCCTGGCATTGAAACTCCAGGGGAAGTAAGTACTAGTATAGAAACAGTTATATGAATCAACTCCATCTTATGGTGATGCTATCGTAGGAATTGGGGGGGGGGGCTAAGATTTGTTCAGAAGAGAGTTGTCACTGCCTTCCCCTGAGATTCAGTGCGATTTGCCCAAGGTCACCCAATAAGGCCATTTCCGCACTAGACTGTTATAGTGCTATCATTCCACTTTCAACATCCTACGGAATCCTGGGCTTTGCAGTTTAGGGAGGGGCCTCAAAGGTCTAGTGCGGAAACGGCCTTTGTTTCCATAGCTAAACAGGGATTTGAATGCTGGTCTCCCAGAGTCCCAGTCCAAACCATTACACCATGTTTCCCTAGAATACTGATCACAAGAGTGACAGCTAACATTTTTCACTTACAAATACAATTTCATTTTATTTTATCTTCCACGCTTCAAACAAGCAGAAAGCCAGCAAGTGCATTAGATCACGATAGGGGACCCTTTGGCTATCTGCACGTTTTGGACTACGAGGCTCCTACGCCTTTTCCATTGTTCAGGTTGGCGCCCCCGATGGGATGTGTAGTCCAACACACCTCTTGGGCCAAAAGGTTCTCCATCACCCTTCTATTACCAGTTGATGAGGAATTTCTGCTGTTCGTCCCCATTTACCCCCTGCCTTGAGAAGCACAGCCGAGGACCTGGGCTCTCGGAGGTTTCTCATTCACAGGGTCGCCCCAGAGCCAAGCCGACTTGAGGACGAATGACAGCTCGCCTCCCCGACCTCCCTTCCTTGCAGCACTGAAGTTTGGCCTGCAGGTGTCGCTGTGAGGCAGCAAAATGTAACTGCGGCGCCGTCCATCAACCGAGGAGCGTCACTGTTGCGGGCAGGGGTCCCTTTGGGTTGCTTATAGGTTTACGCCTCTTTGCATTGCCTGAAAGGCAAGTTACGCCTCCCGGGCTGCATACGGGGCGCCTCTGCAAGGGCTCCTCCTTGCCAGCCAAAGCCGCTGCGTCCTGGGAAGAGAGCAAAACTCTACAAACCTCTGGGTGGCTCGCCAGCTGTTGAAGAAGCCGAGTTAGTCCGCATGGCGGGGATCGCCCCTGTTGTTGGCGGTGACCCCCGAGGGCGATTCAGGAGAAGCCCTCCGCGGGCACAGGTTTTACCCAGCAACAGCCACCTGGACATTTCAAGCGTTCAGGGGAATAAGTTCAACACAGCCTTTAAAAAAAAAATAAAAAGGCCAATTCACTGTTGCAAACGCGCCTGCGTAGTCCAGTATGAACCTTTGCCTCCCGCAAGCGCCCCTTTCCGGTTTGCGCACAAAACTCTTTTGAGTGTTGTGGTGGTCGTTGGGCCAGTTGTGTTGTCGCCTCCGTGGTTCTGCCACCACGCAGGTCTAAGAAGGGGATTAAGTAACAAGTGCGTTGTCTAAAAATCTTGTCAGTATTCACCACGACGGTGATCTGAATTATAGCAAAAGAAAGAAAGAAAATACTTTGATGCATTTACGGTAGCATTTTCCAGTGTTATGCAACTGTTTTTTGAGTCTTGGCCGTGCATTAGTGGTGTGTGTTCTGGCACCACGTACAAGGTCTTCAGCAGTAGCTAGAGAGCGAACAAACCTCTGCAGCATCTTCAGGAGTCTGCCTGTTCTAGAGTGCGGTGCAGAGATACCCACATCGGATCTGCTTGAGCGGAAATCTTCAAGCCGCAGCCTTGCAACACTTTTTGAGGAATAAGCACCATTGAATTCAGTGCTGTCTCTCTCTCTCTCTCTCTCTCGGGTAGACTGGCTTAGAAGTGCTGCACAAGCAGAGCTTGGAAAGCTTCTTTTTGGACTACAGCTCTCCGAATCTCCCAACTAGCCTTGTGATTGTCTGGCGATTCTGAGAGCCATGGTCCAAAACTAACTTCTGAAAGTGGATCAAACTTACTCTGTGTTTCCGTAGATTTATTACTGCAAGTCATTATATACCTGGATAAGCCTATGTCTTTGATGGCTATCAACAATGTGAAAAGGTATTTGCAGCCTCCCATTAAAGTCACTGCAATTCTTCCTGCTTTTCACAAGGAGAGCCCTAAGATGATGGCCCGAAAGTATGCTTTTCAAGAGGGAAACTTTAAATATCCTATTTTTGAGGCACATTATGTTCCCCTCATAGTGAACTTACTGTTCCATTCCTTTATTTTAATGAAAGTTCAGTACTCGCTCACTTACTCGCTTGCCGGCTTAATCAAATATTTAGTCACTGATTTACAAAGAGCATTGTTTTTTAAAATGACATGTATAACAAATATGTTCTTCCTTGGGTGTCTTACACAAATGATCAAATACATCTACTTTTTCTTGGTCTAGTGAAAATAAAACTCTTGGTCACTGACTCACTCATCTTCATACTGAAATAATAATAATCTGTACATTGGCAACCTCTCTCCTTTCCTTTTCCAGGGTTAAATGAGAGGAAAAATGTAACTGACAAGTCTGGGTCAAAGGTCATGTAGCACAGCCTTTCCCAAACCAGCACTTGCCAGATTTTTAGGCTACAACTCCCATTATCCCCAGCCAGCATGGTTTGTGGTCAGGTTAGTGAGGCTGTTGTGTAAAACATCTGGAGGATTGGAGGAGGGGTAGAAACGAGAGTCAATTATATGACATGTCAACATGTTCATGTCAACAAACCTAATGATCTGTTTGGTTTTGACAGGGTAATTAGGGGCAAAAGGAGACAAAGGAGAAAAATACTCCCGTCATAATAAAATATTTTGTTTTGCCAGGGCTAGCCTTACCATTAGGAAGAATGAGATAGCTGCCAAACCGAAACAGGGAAAATATTAACTCGGAGCCTTGAAACAAACCAGGACAAAGTATTTTCTCCAGGTTAGCTTAGCCATTAAATCTATGGTGTCAGCCAACTGGCAGCTAGAATGGTGTACAACTCAAATGTCAATACAGCTTTTCTCTCCCTCCCCCTATACGTAAAATGGTGTCCACTGAAAACAATGTAAAATTGCTTCATCTCACCCTACTCCCCAAGTGAATGGTGATTGTAGCAATGTATGTGGTGCTAAGTAGGAAGTTTAGGACAGCAACCAAGACACAGATTAAAAGAACAACTCCCAGGAAAATACAACACAGTCCAAAATCCACAAAAGAGTGATACCTTTATTGGACGACCAAAATGTGGAAAATCCATCATGCAGACTTTTGAAGCTTCACTGGCTTCTTCATCAGGCAAAGATGTTAAAAATCCTACAGGAACCAACAAAGCTTTGAAAGCTTTCTTGATGTGTTTTTTTGCATTTTGGTTGGCCAGTAAGGGTATCACTGTTTTATTGATTTTGGATTTTGCTGCATTTTGCTGCATGGCCAGCACGGCTACCCCCTAAATAAGTTCCCAGGAAGTGAATCAGCAGGAAGGGACAGAGAGTGTTAGGAGCTAAGTGCAAACTTGTTTTAAAGGAAGCTTTCTTTTTCTTACAACTCCTGTCAGATTTTTACTGCTAGCTAACTCTGCATGCAGCAGTGATAGCAAAGAGAAAGTTTTTTTCCTAATTCTGGTATTTACTTACTTACTTACATATTTATATTCCCTCCTTAAATCATGACATCTCAGGAGTGAAATCAATTTAAGTGAATTACAACAATTTAAAGCAATAAACACTTCGAACAGATTAAAAAAAATTAAAAGTCCAAAGGCCTTAATGAAAGCCATGTTTTCACTTGACACCGAAATAAAGACAGAACTGGCACCAATCATGGCTTCGAAGGGAGGGAGTTCCACAACTGAGAAGTCCCTCTTCTATGCCCTCACACAATATATTGACCCCACTAGTGAGACACAGAAGGAAAACAATGCATGTTCTTGTGTTTTTAAATATTTGAAAGTGAAATATGTCTGTCTACAATTTAATGGAGTGTTTGTTTTCTATCTGCTGTTGAATACTGGGTTTGGAGTGGGACGGTTCCTGAGAGACCTGATGGGGTTTTTTTGTGAGGAGGGGATGATTGACTGGATACGTAAGCCAGCTTCAGCTTGATCCTGCAATATCATGAGTATGGAGGCTGTTGTAAGGCTGCTTGTCTGCTGACCTGCCTCCCTCTGTCTGTCTGTCTCTCTCTCTCCCACCCCTCACTCCCCTTTTCATACAGGAATCTGATTCTCTCTGCTACTTTTCTGCCTTCCCCCTTCCTCCTTCCTTTCTCCTCCACAGAAAGATGAGCATAGCTTTTCTGGCACACCTGGTCACAAGGGGATCCTATTGGAGAGATTGTATTTCCTGGATCTCCCAGACCTCAGCCCCATTAGAGACCAGAAGTATGTTCTAACTCCATTTCTATATTCGGTGTTTGAACACTTAGTTTCTGTGCACCTTTATATGGCACCAAGTCCAGCTAAATTGAATGGAGCTTACTGTTGACTAGTCATGTGTAAGACAGGTTGAACAGGTTCTGAAAGTTCTGTTGTTTCTCATTTGAGCCCCCAGTTCGTCCCTTTCTTCGAGCCTTCTATTGGAGGGAGCATGCTTCTTTTTCTCGAGGATTGACACATACCCTCCAACAGTCCCAATTTGGCAGGGACAGTCCCAATTAATTCTCTGTCATCCCACATTTTCAACTGCTTTTAAAATGTCCCAGTTTCTCTCTCCTCCCTCTTTGCAAACTGAATTCAAAGTGCAAAAGTAGTTTGCACATTTAATTCAGCCACTGAAAGAGGAGAGGAGGGGCAAAATCTTGCTCATCCCAGTAGGCTCAAGCAAAAGCAAAGTGATAAAATAACTAATTGTCCTACAGCCAATATGACACTGAGGTCCCAGGATCTCCTGGGCCAGCAAAGGCACAAGAGGAAATAATGAGAGGTTGATGGAGAAGTAAGATGACTATATACCTATATTCATCTAATCAACATGAGTATGCACAGATTTTAAAAAAGCTTAAATCAATGGGAACTTCGTAAATCAAGATATCCTTTTGATTCAGTGGGTCTACTCTAGCTGAAACTAGCAATTGGATTTGGGTCAATTATAAGGCAGGCAGGCAGTAAGGAAAAGAAATAGGGTACAGCATCACTGGAAACAATATTTTGATTCTTCCAAATTTGCTTTCAGAGATTTTGCAACACTCTAAAGTTGCGGTTATCTCTCCTGGAAATGTAATGAAACAGGAATTCAAAGGTCATAGTCCTTTGTTACAATCCAGGCTCTGTTTCTGTCAAGTTCAGGATTCAGTGTCTGGCTAGCCTTCCTAGCTGTTCTTGGTCCATTGTGTTACAACAGTTCTAATATGCTTCATCATGGTTCTTCCTTCATGTGAATATATTTTAATTTCTGTCTTTAGAAAAATGCTTTTCAGCAGAGCTGTGAGCTGCTGCCTATCAGGACAATAATAGTCTGACTCAAAGCTGATTTACACATGCATGCACATCATTTGATTTCTGTATTTTTGATCACTGGCAGCTGATCTGACTCTACTAGAAATCAGTTTTCAAGGTAAAGTGTTAGAAACTGCTGTGCCGCTCTATCTGATGACCCAATCATTCACACAAGTCATAATTTTATACTGGAAGAAAAAATCAAGTGACGAACTTACATGAAAAAAAAAAAAAACAGGTACAGATTATGATAAATACGTTTTATATTCCATTTCTACTTTGACTGGTAAGAGCAAAAAGTAATGGGGAGATTCCCAAATTTTGCCACTTTATCAGATGGGGTGTATGTGTATGTGCCTTCAAGTTGACTACAACAACCCCAACAATTTCATATGCTTTTCTTAGATGATGCGTACTCAGAGATGGTTTTGCCAGTACTGAAATATAGCCTACAGCACCTGGTATTCGTTGTTGGCCTCCTATCCAAATAATACCCAGGCCTGACCCTGATTAGGTTCCAAGATCCGATAGGATCTGATACCTTTAGGATGTTTAGACTGATCAGATGATACTGAATGACTAACTGCCACGGGTTTGATATTTGAAAAATTAAAAGCAACTACTGTGGAAAGGCGGCCAGCCGAGTCTGGATGGACTGAGAGGTGAACCTGGACCTATGGGACCTACTGGGCATCCTAGATGTAAAGTAATTGATAAAGACATGGGTAAGGTCCCCAGTGGATTTTCCACACTTAGTTTGTGAAAATTCTTAAGTGTCTGTTTCATGGCATGAACTGCTTTCTATTTTTCTACCCCGGAGAAAAGAGCCAAAAGGGTAAAAAGGGAAGCAAAAATACATCCCTTCCTGGAGCTGAAGCCTACTAGGGTTTAAGAGGAAAACTTCCAGAATGGTAACTTCAGTGGTTTATTACTTTTCATCTATTTCCTCCAAATTCTTCACACACTCTAGAATACCAAATTACTGCATCCACCCACTGTTATAAAAGTACAAAGTTGTTTTGTTTTTAATATGTATTGAGATTACCATTCTTTGCTGCTGTTGTTTTTTGTGTGCCTTCAAGTCATTTCAACTTATGGCCCAAAAGTGAACCTATCAAGAGGTTTTTCTGGTGCTGAGAATGTGTGTGTGGCATCCAAGGTCACTCACTGGGTTTCCATGGCCAAGCGGGGAATGAAACTCTGCTTTCCAGGGTTTCAACATTCAACATTCAAACGACTACACCATGCTGGATCTTTGCAATTATTTTCCAAAAAACAAAAATATCCTCTTCTTCTGTAGACCGTCTTATACATACCTGAGTATAACTCTCATTGAATTCATTTTATGGAATATCTGGGTATTGTGCACTAGTTTCTATTAACTTTACAGTACAGAATGATTATGATGGCCAAACATATAGGCTAGTTCTTACTGAGATGGGAAATTCAATACTAAAAGTGGGAGAAGAGGAACCTGGGTGGTGTCAAAAATTCACATGAAAAGACATGAGATGAAAAGAGAGGCATTGTTAGTGGTATAGGAACCCTATCATTCTATCTATTTAGCCACCATAAACTCATGCAAATTATTTGAAAACCTATGCCTGGCTACAGGAGAGAGCTTCAAACAACTTAAGTAGTCATCCTTCCCAGTTTTTTTTTAAACAATCCTTATAGCACGGAGGCCAGATGTCAGGAAAATATCTAGGTTAGTCTACAGCACTTTCCCCCCAATACCTAGTTTTTGGTGTGAAAGAGGGGCTGGGGGAGTACATATATGAGTATTCAGGAACATATCACCTCACAGTCTGAAGGTATGAAGTCCAGACACGGGTTTACCATCTCATTTAGAACTAGTCCTACATTTAGCTATCTTTCAACTTTCCAGACCTAAAGGATCAACACCTTTTATGACTGAATATGTAAGAGGGTGCTAGACAGACAGGGAGACATGGAACTTCTGGTTATGTCATAATGCTGCTGGACATAGGAAATAATGCTTAAGGAAATCATTTCTATACTTTTTCAATAACCTCTGTAACTCACACACTTGCTTTTGCAAGTATTCAGCAAACTGAGGAAGGGGGCTTAAAACCACCTATTGATTTCAGCTTGTGTCACACTGAGAAGTATTGTTCGTATGTGTTCTTAATTTCTCTTCTGCAGATCCAAAACTCAAAATATCTCAACTAATATTTTTAATTGAAAGATTTCATTGGGAGAGAAATTTAAACTGTGAAAAGAGACTTAAACAAGAAGTCTGTTCCTCAAAAAAAAAATGCCAGTTTGTTTCCAAAAATGTTTGGGTTATTAAAATTTTTGTTTTGCTTTTAACTTCTGGAAAGCAACAAATACGTTCTTTTCAGTTCTCTCTCTTCACTCAGGATTTCCTGGCTATTCTGCAATTTCCAGAAATGGCCAACCAGTCCCATTAGTCTCCTCAGGACCCAGCAGTACTGCTGAACAACCAAGACCTGCAGGTTTTCCAGGGGCCCCTGGACTATGTGAAGCAAAAGACTGTGGCACTTTCTCTCTGAACCCACTGGATTGATAAGGGACCTACTGCTCAAGGACAATTCATTTGGAAGGATATGCTTCCAATATGAATTTCTTAAGACGCTAGGAATAAAACTTCAAGTGTTTGATTCTTTCCTTCCAGTAACATCAGTTACATCTACCCTGCTCCAATCTGTGCTCTGCTGAAGATGTACATCTATGAAATAAAACTACTTTGAGTAACCAGGCTCACGCTGTTCCCTCTGCTTTGTTCTCTTCTTCCAGCAATGCCTTTTGTTCCAGTCCTTGTGAGAGCTGGATATAAAGGAAGCTTACATTTAGAGGGCAGTTCTTGTTTTTCCAAGTGGACATGAAAGCATTATTTTCTAATATATTAGACCAACCTTTGAGTTGCCTAACTGATAGGTGACACTATGAACCAGGCTCTCTGTGTCACCCAATTCATTTTTTCCAGTAAAGTAGGCAGTTGGCACGCTGTAAATCTACAATTTCTCTTCTAAGAAGTGGGTGTTTGGTAATTATCTAATAACATGGCATCCAGTTTATAAATGGGCAATCCCTTTGCCTCTCATGGGAATTGCTATTTGTGAGCACTTTCTCTAAATTTCAAATGTACTTGGTGGCCCAAAGGGAGGGAGTCCCCTCCTCTAGTTAAGGTGAATGCTACAAAATGCATACATATCAAAAACAAAGAGTCAAAATATCAAAGGATATTAAAATTTTTATTGCCAGAATACTAAATGTTATGCAGTCAGGCCTGCGTGATATTACATAGAAAACAAGCAAGCAAAAACAAACAGAAATGCTTGGCCACAGCAAAAGAAAAGCACATTCTAATAAATTCACCCTAATAAACTGGGAAGTGACCAACTGAAAAATAGCCTAGCACTACTGAGTATAGGACTGGTTGGAGATGATACAGATTACCATTGCTGCGCATTACAATACAACACTGACAAAGAAAAAGCACCCTGACAGTAATACAAAAACATGAAGCCTAGCCTAATAGTTTGTAGTAGCAAATTGACTAAAGGTGGCAGGGGACAGCATCCAAAATACAAGAGAAAAGATGCAGACATTGGTTTAAAAAAGAGAATATCCGTATTCTTACATTTTGCATAACTTTGCATCCCCTAAAAATAGATAGCTATTTTTTAAAAATATGAAAATAAAAGCACCCCCCCCCCCCAGCTTACATTTGGGTTTACTTCTATTCTGCACTTCAGCTACTTCACCCAAGCAAATACTAAACACTGCCACCAAATTATCCCTTTTTGTTTTTGGTATATTTTAATAAAAAATGAATGCAGATTCCTGTAGATGAAAATTAAAATCAGATAAGCTTTCTAGTGAACTGTTAGCGCCCAAGTGAGCTGCTGCTGCTGCTGATGGTTGTGTAGGAATAAGAATATGAAGCACTTGTACTGGCATCAAAACTTCCTCTCCTAGATCCACTGCGTGAGCCAGAACGCGAGCCAGAGCGCGAGCCAGAGCGGGAACCTGGTGCTGAAGAGACATTATATGGGCTGGATATGCCTTTAGATGAAACAGAAGATGCTTCTAGTAATCTGAGCCCAGTTTGGTCTTCCACCATTGAACGATTCATCGCGTCTTTGTAGGAGATCTTCAATTTGGTTTTTGGACAGGTTAAAATCTTCCCATAATTGCTGGTGTCTTGTAATCTCTGGGCAGTTCGGCCATCAATCAATCCTTTTCTGATGGCTTCTTCTGTACTAATTCTCCCCCGTACGTCAGGGTCAATGAGGCCTCCTGTGATGAACTGAAACTCAAGGAAGCGTTGGCCTGCCTCATAAGGCAACCACTTTTCCTTCACTGCCTCTGCTGCAGACATCTTCTTTCGACCCTTGATGCCTTCAAACCCAATGAAGGCTTTTTGAGCTGGCTTCAACCGGGTAGCCATGTCATGGTCAATAAGACCCTGGGCAAGTGCATCCTGAAGGGAAAGCCGCTGGCCTGTGGTTGGGCATATTATACCTCCTGTGCAAGCTTGGGCTTCAAGCAGACGTTGGGCAGTAATACTGTCAACAATGCCTCGTTGCACAGCTTCCAAAATTGAGATTTTCTCCAAGCTTTCTGTGTCAAATATGGCTGCTATGGGAGTGGTTTCCTCTAGGGATTCAGAAAAGGAGCCAGAACTGCTTTTTAACACCACAGAGGAGCTCTTGACACTCAGGACAGTGGGAGATCTACTGACAGCCTCATGCCTGAAGACTTCATCACCATTTCGGCAAGCAATCATATCTGCAAACTGTGTGAGGCTTAATGCTCCAGAACGGTACTGGTCAAAGAACTTCCTGTCAACAAGACCTTTATCAAGAGCATCTTGGATGTCATACTGGTGTCCTGTTTTTCTGTCAACAAGCACAACTCTTGTGCTTCCATCTGATCCTGTAATGGTTATTTCTTCCCATTCACACTCCTGGTCACAAAGCTCCATGTAAGTATCATAATCTATCAGGCCTTTATTGTATGCCTCCTGGACAGACATCTCCTTGCCTGTGTCTGGATCTACAATGACAACCCTCCGTTTCCGAAGAGTATTCTTCTGTGAGGTCTGTACCACCTTCTTCTTTTCTCTCAAGGGTAAGAGGCACAGCCCAGTCCCTTCATCTATTATACATCTTTCTTTCAGCTGCAAGTAGGTCAAATTCTCTTCAGTGTTGGGGTCAAAAAACCCTTTGGTATCATCACTGGGATCAGAGAGAATGTCATTCAGCTCTTCGTTGAAGTAGCCACGTTGGTATGCTGTGTGGACTGGCAGACGATGACTTTCCTTAGGGTCAATGATCCCACCAGTGGCTATCTGAGCTTCCAACAAACGGATGCCATGGCCTTTCTCAATGAGTTCCTTGTTCATGGCTTGGAACAAGGAGATGATATTTCCTGTTTCTGGATCTTTGTATCCAGTGACTGCTCTTTCAGCAGACAGAAGTTTCTCTTTAAACTCTATTCCAACTAGGCCTCTTTTGTAGGCTTCGTCCACAGTAAGCCTTGAATTGCTGACAGGGTCCACAATAAATCCAGTGGCTGCCTGAGCTTCTAGAAGCTCAAGTGCTGTCCCTGGTCTAACCAAGCCTATCTTCATGGCCTGGTAAATGCCAAGCTTCTCCCTAGTGGCTTCATTATAAATACCAGCTATGCAGCTGGAGCCCTGCAAGAAATCTTTGATTCGGTCGGTGACTTCTTCAACTGTGATTACTCCAGTTTCTAGGTCATTCGCTGTCGATTCCCGAATGATACCAGAGTCAACCAGTTCAGAAACAGTGATGGGTTTCCTAATCCCTTGGAATGACATGCTTCTCTTCTGTACAGGGAGGAGAAGTAACCCAGTGTGTGGCTCAATTCTGCATTTCTCCCTCAGCTTCATGTAACTTATGGCCTTCTTAGTAATAGGATCAATTAAATTCTTCGAAGGATTATTCAAAGCCCTGTACAGGTCTCGATCAATCACTCCACGGGACAAAGCAACGTCTTTTGGCAGGAAGACACTATTGATGGGGTCGACAATCCCTCCTGCAGCCAACTGGGCTTCAAGGAGACGTATCCCAGTATCCCTGTCAACCAGATTTTTCTTTATGGCTTCTGCTACAGGCACCGTTTTCCCAGAGAAAGGATCTTTAAACCCAGTGATAGCCTTTTCAGCTGTATAGATTTGTTCCCTGTCATCAAAGTCAATCAGATCCCTCGCAACAGCACTGTCCACACTTAGAAATTCATTCCGGTGGGGATCAATCACACCTCCTGTGGCTGCTTGAGCCTCCAGAAGCAGGATTGTGTTCTCAGGGGTAAGGAGCTGCTTGCGTTTGGCCTCCACTAGAGAATACTTCTCCTTGGGGTTGAGAGAGGCTCCAGCAATAGCCCCAGCTCCTCTTAGGTAGGGTTCAAGATCAGCAGCAACTTCTTCCACAGACTTTTGCCCTCTCAGCAGTTTGTCCAGGGTGCTTTTGTCTAGCAACTGACATTCATACAGCTGGACAGCAGTTATTTTTTTCCGTAGGCCATTGAAAAGCAGCTTGGAAGCATCAATTGCAAAGTCCTCTTCAGTCTGGGTGCCTCTGTGGGCCCCGTAGGGGCGCTGCTTTAGTCTCTCTATTTCCCTTTGCAGTCTCAGGCGCTCTGCTTCCATCTCTGACTGGCTCTTCCTGCTTGTCTCTTCTAACCGGGACCGATACCTTTCTTCAATCCTCTTAATCTCTGCCTGCAGCCTCTCAATTTCTACCAGCAAGGCACTCTTTTCCCTCTCACTCTTGTCACGCTCAGATTCAATCTTCCTGATTGTCTCTTCCTTTCGAGAATACTGGCTCTTCCACTGGTTTAAGTCATTCATGATCTGCTGCTTCTCATTCTCAAGCCGCACTTTCAAGCGAGATTCCGATTCCAGCGTGGCTTTGGCCCGATTCAGCTCTTCCTCTAATCTCAGCAACCTTGCTTTGTCTTGTTCCAGGGTGTTTATTTTTATCAGCAGTGTTTCTCGTTCTTGCATAATATGATTACACTGGTTTTTAGATTCCTGAATCCTATGGGATGCCTGCATTTAAAAGGAGGGAGAAAAACAGGGAGAAAAATGAGCACCTCTTCCAACATCCGATAAAATTTGTTTTTTGTTACCTACAATTCTGCCTCTCATGTAAGGGCACTGGATGTGATTAATGTGGTTTAACAAATATTGTATGTTTAATGCATTTATGGATTTGTTTTATTACAGGATGACACATTCATAGAAACGTCTTCATTTTTTTTTTCCAAACTAAAGAGTCTGCTGCACTGTCCAGTGATAGTATTGCATTTTTAGTTCACTTTTAGTCCATGGAAATGTTGAAGACGCACTTTTTAGGACAATCCTAGATATATCTATTCACAAATAAGTCCTTCTGAATTGAATTGAGGCCTGCTCCCAAGTAAGTGTGCATAGCCCTCACACATACATTCCTTGGATTAAACCCCAATGATCTTGTAGGACTTACTTCTGGAAAATATATATATAGGATTGTATTATCAATGTCTTCCCTATGAAATCAATAGGAATTGACTTTTTTATACGTGGGATAGATTGTTTGCCTGATGCCCAGGTTTTCATGCTTTTTTCTCTTCTACAATGTAAGTACATATTGTTAGCTGTCTCAGTTTTGACCACATTTCAGCAGAGGTGAATTTTGGAATTCCTATACATTTTTACTGCTCCTTTGACAAAATCCTGGCTCTACTGAAAATGGTGAGAAAATTCCTGAATGTTCAACTTACAGGTGTTGGGAGATGTAAATCAATCAAGCACAATAAAAACTCGGAGCTGTTATAACACCCTCTGATATACATAGCTCTTGAGGGCACAGCAATTCCAGAGTGCATGCGGCTCTAACAGCGAACTTCCATGCAAGGAGGAGCTTCTACACAAGAATAATCCCCAATGAGTTTAGTGGAGAGATTTGATCTACAGATGCTTTCCTATCGAATGAAATTATGAAATTATAGGAAGCCACACTGCAGTGGGTTGGGTGTGTTTTTCTCTACTGTTTTATATTTGTTTCTGTATTTGTATTTCATCTAAATAACACAGGCATATCCAAGATGATGACAGCAACTGCAGTGAAACATGACATGGATTTTTCCAGGACAGCATCTTATTCTATATTTAATATGCAGCCTAATATCAGATCTGCACTGAAGTGGGTTTGGGATACCTCAAAGACATAGATCTAACTAAATGCCATGGAGTGATTGTTTCTATGAAATGTTACATGTTGTTCATATAACGTGCAGTCTTCTATTAGCACTTGCAAGTTTTACTTAGCTCTGCAAAGAATTTGAATGAGTATCAACGTGTACACAGAAGTGCAACACGTCTGTGTAAAATGCACATGTACATGGCAGATGTGGGAAGGGAAAAGAGCAAATGGGTACATGTTGAAGAAAATATTTTTGGACCAATTCTGTGATGAATGGCAATCAAAACAACATGGCTTATGCACCATCATTTCAACAGGCTACTGAAATGAAGTAACACTGAACTGTGTCATGATGTTTTAGTTGTGTTGCAGAAACAGAAAAGCCAAGGAACTAAGATAGGGAAAATATGTTAGATGATGTTTAAGTGACTTAAAAATTAAAAGCCGAAGACACAAGGGACAATGGGACACAAAGCCCACAGATTTTAACAGGCTTAGAGATGCTTAATTCTGTGCTAGATTGTGACCTACAGATTTAACATTTGGAAATGACAAGCAATGACATGTGTAGCAAGTATATATGACATCAACTATGTGTTCATACACATATATATAATAAATAGAGGAAAATGTACATTGCAATAAAATGCAGATTAAATACAGGACATCAGTGTAACTGTGCACATTCTAAAAACGTGTATGTATATATTTGAATATATCCAAAAATACTCTATAAAGTGGGCAGAAGCAAAGAAGATAAGAATATGCTTCAGTATATAACTTCAGTAGTAATGTACTGTACTGAGCAGGTTCAGAGAACGTGCAAGCTCAGTTAACTTGAAAGTAGAGTACCCTTTTCTTTGGGGAAGAGATACCAAGTAACTGAATGATAAAGGTGGTCTTTCTAATCATCAGATTTGGAAATATGACCTCCAGACCTGCTCTTTCTGATGGAAGATGTAGCTGTGTTCTGTGGGGAAAACTTTGTTGTTGTTAATATACCTTCAAATCAACTCATGGCAACCCTATCCTAGGGTTTTCTTGGTAAGATTAATTCAAGGAGGTTTGTCACTGCCTCCCTCTAAAGCAGAAAGGGGGTTTCAAGGGCTGAGCAGGGATTCCCTGGTCTCTAGGAGGCCTAATCTAACACTCAAACTGCAACCCCATGCTGGCTCGGGGGAACCTTTGCAATGCTCTAAATTCTGCTATATCAAATTGTGATCAAACTTTACACTGGATGAGATCCAGACTTCAATAGGATTTGAGTTAATGTCATCACACTGATCTTAATGAAATTATTCTAAGTAGAATCAAGCCTGGATCCAATCCAGTGAATATAACAAAAGCAGAGCATATGTTTTCCCTCTTTACCTCAGAATCTGAAAATGGGGAAGAAAGAAATAAGCAGAGGTGGAGGTTCCCTCAAACTAAGTTCACTGATACATGATTCAGAGTTTATAGGGGATTTAACAGTAGCTTCCACAGGGAGCTCAAATCTGGATGTGAAACTAGAAGTCAAATTAAAAGAAAGAGGGAACAAATTAATTAAAATTAAGATGCATTGATTTAGTGTTCATTGACTGACTGAAAATGCATTTGGTATTAAATTAAGGCATTTGAGGGACAGTAAAGTTGTGATCAAGTATTTGTGAGTACCTCTAGTGCCTGCTTTTGGAATTTTTCAATTTCCTGTCTCAAATTGTCCCTTTCTTTCTGTAAACCATTTATCAGACCCTGAAGTTCCAGGGTATGCTTGCTGCTTGTTTGTAGTTGATTCCTTAGTTCAATTATTGTGGCATTTTTTTCCTCATCCACTTCACTTTTGCCCCTTCTTAGATCATCATACTCCAATCTTAAATTTCGCAGCTCTTCCTCTAACATCAAATGTTCTTTTGTAAGATTCTCAGTAAGAGACTGAAGTCTTTCAATTTCTATCTTGCACTCATTGAGGCTTTTGCTCTTATCCTCAACGGCCTTCTGCAAGTGCTCACTGCGCACATGGGCCTGTTTTAGATTCTCCTGTTCTTGGACCATCTGGCGACGCAAGGTTTCAACCTCTGATGTGTACTTCCTTATCTCCTCCATGTATCTCTGCTTATCTCTCATGTGATTATCTAGCACCTCTCTTTGGTGTCTCAAGTCATCTTCACTTCTTTTCTTTACAATTGAAACCTCCTCTATCTGCTGAGTGAGGTTTGTGATCTTAACAGCTTGCTCTCTCAAAGATCTCCTTGTCGTTTCTAACTCCTCTTCCACTTTCTTTCTCTTGGAAGTTTCTTCGGCTAGAGTTCTAGACTGCCTATTAAGTTCCTCCTCCAGTGTGTGTTTCTGATGCTGCAAGTCTTTCACTTTGCTCTGGAGCCTTGTGCTCTCTTGATCTTTTCCTTTTTTGTCTTGGGCAAGTCTTTCGTATTCACTTTTCAGCCGCCCCAGCTCCTGCTCCTGCACTTTCAACCTGCTGATGGTCTCTGTTGCATTGATGTTGACTTTCTCCAGATCATACTGGACTCTTTGCAGTCGGATATTTTCTTCCTCCAGAGATTTCCTCTGATTGGTCTCTGCTTCTAACAACTTCCTCAGCTTTTCAATCTCTTTATTTTTCTCCTTAATTGTTCTTGCAGAGTCATCAAGTGACTGTTTGTAACGCATGGTCTCTTCTGAGTATTTCTGGACAGTCTGCTTCAACTCAATTTCAAGCTGCTGTTTCTTTTGTGAGATTTCTGAGCCAATGGATTTTTGTTGCTGAGCACTTTCTTCTACTTGTCTAAGGTTTTCCGTTGTCTGGCTTATTGTGTTCTTCAGTCTCCTAATTTCCTCACACAAATTCCTGTTTTCTCTGATGAGACTGTCAAGCTGCGTTCGGTAACTATTGGCTTCCTCTTCCTTTTTCACCGTCACCTGATTTATTGTGGTCTTTGTGATATTAATCTCAGTCTCATACTTGTTCTTTAAACTAATAATTTCCTCATCATAACTGTTTCTTACCTTAGCTAATTCATTTTCAAGTTCCCATCGACTTTTAGCCTCTTCTTGCAGCTGAATCTTTAATCTTTCAAGCTCCTTGGTTTTTTCCTGGATGGTTGAAGCAGCATCTTCAAGCGCCTGCTTGTACCTTCCGTTGTCTTCATTCCGCAGCTGGATGATCTGTTTTAGCTCCAGCTCCAGCTGCTGCTTCTGCTGCATCACCTCTGAGCCACACGCCTTCTGCTGAAGGGCATTTTCTTCTGCCCTCCTCCGTTGCTCCGTAGTTTCTAAAATAGTATTGTTGAGACGGACAATCTCATCCTTCAAGTCTCTGTTCTCTCTCTGGAGCTTATCGATTTGAGATCGGAGGTTTTTGGCATCATCTTCTTTCTGGGCTGCTATCTGGTGGATGGTGGTCTTCTTTATGTTAATCTCTGTTTCATACTTGTTCTTTATATTACTCATCTCCTCATTAAACTGGTTTCTTACCTTAGCCAGCTCATTCTCATACTCCCTCTTCCGTGTCCCCTCGTCCTGGAGAAGAACCCTTAACCTTTCTATCTCGTACTCCTTCTCCTTGACGATTTTCTCAGATTCTAACTTTTGCCAACCAAGGCTTTCCTTCTCATTCTGCCTTGTCTTCTGCAGTTGGTCAAAGTCAGTCTTCTGCTGGTCATATCTGTCCTCCAGCAGCTTTCTTTTCCTCTTCTCATCCTCAATCTCATATGTCAGTCTTGTTATTCTGTCATTCAGATCTTTTATTTGAGCGTAGCATTTGTCCAAGTTTTGCTTGGCAGAACTGCCATCCATTTCAGCTTGCCTCTTCATCTCTTCCAAACCCATGAGTTTGGCTTTCAGCTGAGAAATTTCCACTTGGTACTTCTGCAGGTTTTGCTCCAAAAACTTGTGCTTATTGCTGTTGTCTGAATTGGCATCTCTGGCCAGTCTCAACTCTTCCTCCAACATTTCTATTTTGGTGCTTTTCATCTGCAAAGTCAGAAATTAGAAGCAATTACATATGATGGCCATTTTTTAAAACCAACTTCATTCAATACAATGTGCCATTTTTAAAAAAAGAAATACAGATATCAATTAATTTTAACAAAATATCTTTTTAAGTTTGACTATAACAAACATTGGGCCCTCTTGTGAACCTTAATTGATCAGACTCTATCATTCTCAATGTGTCTGGTTTACTGTGTTCCAGTTCTTAGTACAATAACCTTGAACACTGGAAATTACTATATCTGGAAAAAAACCAGAATACTGTATGTCTTTTGGAACTAAACCCTGGATCCAAAAACAAATTTGGGGTTGAGATGTGATATGTAAATCCTAGTGCTTGGGGTTGTGGGTGCTCATTTCTTAAAACTGAGATTCTTTTAGTTGCTTGGGACACTTTTAAAGACAAAAAGGCAGATAAAGATATTTTTCTAAGCAAACAAATTAGTTGATCCTATATCAACTATGAAGTAATAATGGATCAAATGAAAAAACAGCAGCACAAAACCTTTTCAGGTTCCACAAATAACACCTTCCTTCCTTTCTTCCTTCCTTTCTGTAGAAATTGACCAGTCATGCACACCTACCTATGTGCCCCACAAAATAATTTCATGCACATGGAAGGAAGCTGGGATTCCTCCATGAGTAGTGAAGTATACAGCAGGAAAATATGGCTTCAGTGGTGGAAACACATATATTAACTAATACAAGTGTTAGAATGTTGTGATTGCATTAAATGATTGTTATTGCCATCATTAGTAATAGTAATAACACCCTCCTCCTCCACAAAGCACCTACACCTGGTACCCTGCACGATGCATAAACACAGAGGTTACCTTTAAATCTTCCAAGCTCTTTAACATTTCACTCAAGAACTTGTAATAATCTCCTGATCTTGTAAGAAGCTCAATGTATCGAGACTGAATCTCAGCAGCCTGAAAGGGAAGGAAAAGACAAGAACAAAAACCTATGAAGCCTCTTGGCAATACCATCAATAGACTTTTTAAATACGTAAAAACCAAATGGCAGCCTATTAAACAGTGTTCTGAGTTGTACAACAGGGTCCTTGCTGCAGATGTTTGTCCTGCAATAAGTAGAACAGCAGCACAGTGACAGGGCTGTCAAGAGCATGCTTGTTCTCTCCATGATTGTTCTCAGTGATGTAACTTCCAAGGTGACAACAAGACTCTTGTTGTGTACTTTCTAGCCATTTCCAACTTATGGCTGCCCTAATATCAAGGGTTTTCCTAGCAGATATTTTTTTTATTCCAAAAAAGATTCGCCATTACCTTCCTCTGGGGATGAGTGTGACTTGCTCAAGCTCACTCAGTGTGTTTCTATGGCGGAGCAGGGATTCGAACCCTAGTCTCCCAGAGTTCTAGCCCAGCACTCAAAGCACAGCACTACGCTACACTGACTCTTGAAATAAGACTTACCACATGCTTTTTCCATGCATCAGTCTTTCACTTCACTTGGTAACTTAATTTCTGCAAAATTTCACTTTTCTTTCAGAACTGCTTATGTGCCTTACTGTTGCACTGTTGAAGCACCAATTAAAATCAACACCCTGACCAAGAAGGTTTCACCATGGAAAGACATTAGGAATGTCATGCAAGGGAAAGGCACATACCTCTTGCAGGATCAGCCCTGAAGGAGACTGGACCACAGTCCGCTTGATAGGAATGTTCAGCAAAGTCTCCAGTCCTGAACTATAAGCTGCAGCCAGGAGTTCATAATCCTGCAAAATGACAAGCAAGCATAATATAATCAACAAAGATTTTTGTTATATGTCTCATCTCCTGTGCTTTTCTGGACCCCATAAAGGTAAAAAATCCCAAACAATCCTTTAAAAGCTAAGAAAATGAAAGTAAGAGAGCTGAAGAGGGTAAAAATCTTTTTTGAAATCCCCAAAATATAATGGTGACAACAGAATGGAAATGTCTGAAAAGAGATGCGGTGCTTTCTCTTGACCAAATGTATAAAGGTTTAAGTGGTCAAACTCTTCAAGGGAAAGATGACAGAAAGGGTTTCATCATAATGAGGTTGACAGGAATTACATAACATATCTTAAGTTTCTCATAGATCAGACCTGCAACATCGATATGCATGAGTAACAAGGCCTCAATATATTTAGTTGGAAGACCCAATTAAACTTCAGAGGAACTTAGTTCCTAGGAAGTACATCAATCTTATTTTAATTTAAATCAAATGATCTAATGGGCATTTTCTTCCTCTCACAAGAGACCTATGAGAGGTTCTTGTTCACTGACCTATTATAGGCCTTTGCGCTTTCCAACATGTGCCCTAGAAGGTTTTTAGATCAGCCAGAGTGCTATGGATAATCTATCAGAAATACATCAGCCAGCCATGGGATGTGCATTTTATAACTTACACTTAGCCAGTAACTGAGCTTATTGTGACGAGAAACAGGAGTGTGAAGGGTGAGAGGGATTTATCCTGCCATTAAGAAGCAAACTTGTAGAATTAAGCCTTTGAAGTAAAAATAAGGAAAAGTGTTTAATATAACTGTTACCTTAATTGCAGCTGAGCACACTTCTGCATTCTTGATCACTTCTTCCACTCTGTCTCGCTTGCCTGTTATTTCACTGTGTAAGTTCTGCCAAAAAAAAAAAAAAAGAATTTTAATCAGATTCCCAGCAGTCAAAACTCATGTTGGTTCAAGAGACTGGCAAGTATCTGTCTGTCCATTTACTCCGCTATATTCCCACAAAAGCATTGCTGATTGAATCAAGATTGGAACTTGTGACATGAAGCTCAGACCTCGTGTCCTTTCTTTAGCCATTGTTACATCAACAGAGATTCTCGACTGATCCTAATTCCCAATTCTTCGCTAATTGTATCAGTGATGAAAATTATGTATCTCTTCAGATTTTGTTGGAGAGCAACTCTCACCATTGTTTGCCACTGGATAGGGCTTGCTGGGACTTGCAGTCAAACAACATTTGAGGATATGTGATTCGAGCTCCAGATTATGGCTGAAATCCTGTATCAGAAGCATAGCTGCAATACAGTAGATACATTCCATCTCTTCATCCAACCCTTGAAACCCACCTTAAAAGCCAGTCAGCTGTCCTAAGTAAGGGAGTTCTGTGGTGGTGGTGAACAAGGCACTGCAGAATGACATAATTAGCCTCCTTCCACTAGCAAGTGATGCTGTGGTGAACAACTGTGATAGGACTCCACAGGAAGTCCTGCTTCTGTTCCTTGCACCATTGCTTGCTGGCAGGATAGGGCTAGTCATGTCATCCCACAGTGCCCTACTTACCAGCACCACAGAACTCCATCACTCAGGAATGCTGACTGGCTTTTAGGTGGGTTTCAGAAGCATTTGTGGTTATAGCAATGGTACCATAGTCACAAATGTAAATACAAAGCAGTTAAAAGGTTGTAAGTCTAGCTTACAACATTATAACTGCCTAACAGGATACCACCCTATATGCTGATTTATTCTGGAAAATACTTTGGAGTATTTAGAACAAAAGAGTAATACCTTTTGTTCCTGCAAATATCTCATGACAGTGCTAACATCTCCCAACTTCATGCTTTCAATAGTGTCCTGCCGGCGCCTGGCATCACCAATCCATTTGTTCAGATTCTGGTAGAGATCTCGGTAGGTTCTCAGCTGCTTTACTTGTTTTTCTAAATCCCAAGACCTATAAGACATGCATCAGAACACGAAGCTGTTTGATTTGGACCACAGATCTATTTTGTCCCAACTATGATGACTACCAACAGAAAATCAAGATGTAAGGCAGAGGTCACTAAACCTCCTTTTTTGACTGAAGATGCCAAGAATTCTTTCCAGGATTTAAATGTAAAATATGAGCTCCAACACTGAGCTAGAGCCGCTACTAAGAACAGAGACATTCATTTTGCTCCTTTGAGGAGCTTTCAGGTTGCAGGTTAAATTCCTTATAATGAAAAAGCTTCACTGTATATAAAGGTATAGAACAGCTACAATAATACTTACATGGAACCTGACTCTCAAAGTACATCTTCTTTATAGAATGTTTTCAGCTGAAAAGCCCCCAGTGTTCTGCATGACATCCCTAAGTGTCATGCATAAACTTGACTCTAAATTGATGCAGCTATAGTTTCCTGGGTGTGACTTCAACAGTACAGAAGCACATTTTCAGCTAGTGTGACCAAAACTCTCACAGCTCAGCTCAAGAATGATTCTGGTAGAATTCGCCAAGATCAAATTTAGGTTGCCCACATTTAATTCAAGGTTGGACATTAAAGTCTCTTTCTAAGAAATTTTATTGAAACAATAGCATGGGCAGCTTCTCCCTCTTCAGATAGTGCTGGATTGCACCTCCCTCCAGGCCTAGCCAGTACAGCCAAAGGTGAAACATGCTTGGAGTTGTAATACAACATCTGAAGGGTCACAAATTGTATGTTCTTGCTCTTGGCAATAAGACCACTAGAGCTCATGAGTGCTTGATTCACAGTGAAGACTGTATTTCACTATAAAACAAGAAAAGCAGGAGAAAAGGATTGGGAAATATTAACAAACCTGTCATCTATTTGCTTCTCAACCCTTTGCCAACGGTCTGTCAGCTGGTTGACTTTGTCTGTGTACTTTCCGAGATCTAAATCATACAGAACATATGACTGGGATGACTGGGAATGGACCTGGAGGACCTTCTGCAGCTCTGCTTCCAAGGTGCTGAGCAGGGACTTCTTCATGCTAAGGTCTGTTTTCATTTTCTAGAAAAATAAACATGCACAATCACAAATAATAACTGAGCATTTATATTCTAAATTTCTGTACGATTTAAGAAAGAGCAACTTGTCTTGTACATAGTCACACTTAACACAGGTGGTAAAAGTCAAAGAAGGCAGGGAAAATATTTTTCCCCCTCATGAGGACAGGATTCATTCGGGGAATTACATCTGAAATATGAATAGTATTTCATATTCAGAGATATTTCATATCTCTGAAATACGAATAGTAACATTTCATTTTTTTTAAAAAAATGGTTAATACCTTCCATACTTGGATTTTTATTGCCAGTGGGCTGAAATGAAAACCAGTGGGCTGGTTTGTGATGCCCAACAGCCCCTGCTTGGCTGCTTCTGCTATCAGGAACAGCTACAAGAACCAGTAAGAAAGGGCTTAAAGAAAAACTGAAGGCAGCGGCTCTACTGTTATTCCTAGGGTTTGAAGTTGGCTTCTGTTCCCTGGTTTGTTTAAGGCAACAACCCAGAGTTCTTCTTTAGCTGCATGTTAGAACCATAGAATAATAGAATATTAGAACCGGAAGGGATGATGAGGGCCATTGAGTCCAGTCCTCTGCCATGCAGCAATACATAACTACAGCACTCCTGAAAGATGCCCATATAACCTCTCTTTGAAGACCTCCGAAGATGGACAGTCCACCCCCACCATTACACTCTTGAACAGCTCTTACAGTAAAGAAGTTCTTCCTAATGTTTAGGATGAATCTTCTTTCTTGTACAATATCTAGGTGGAGTCATTTTTGTGATTACTGTGGCTTGAAGACGGGGACCACCAGACTGCCCAGTGAGACTGCAGCTCCCTTCAACCAGCACTGCCAGTGGCAAACACTGATGGGAGCTGCAGTCAAGAACGTCTAGAGGGCCACACATTCCCTCCATCCTGCTGTCGCCACTCTGAAACTAGAGCATGCAGAAGTGGGTGAGTGGGCAGCACAAATCAGGTTGCTGTCTGTGGAAAATGAACCAGGATTTTCAGTTCTGCCTTACTGTTGTGAGTGCATACAGTCACTGTGAGTAAGCGATTCACTGCTCCTTCTCCAATTAAAAAAGCTCTCTCTCTGACAATGTTGTTAAAAGAGAAATAAACACAACAATTTGAAAAAGAGTGGAAGCTGATTTCAGAATATAGCAAAAAAGAGGGAGAAAAAGAAGCTATCAAGCGATGAGGTTATTCAAAAGATATTTAAAGTATCTAAAGTTTTATAAAATTTTAGTATTAAATATATTAAGTAATTGAAAATTGGTTAGACTAACATAAGGATAACAATTTGTTGGAATAAATAATATTTGATATAAGTTATAAATCCAAGTGAAAAGCCATAAGATGGAAGATAATTAGGAGGGAGGGAAAGGGAACCCTATATTATTTGTTTTAAATTAGGAATGTCTGTAAAAATGGAACAGACACATGTAGGAGTACTCTTTTCTTTTTTTAAGGACTTGTGACGGTACATCCTTAAATATCTTTAACTCAGTTCCTTCCGCAATCAACTTATTCACGTAGCTTTGTTGTATGATCATCTCCTTCACGCGTTCCCGTACAAAATAAACAACAATGTCTCTGGGAACTTGTCTTTTTTTGAGCAATTAATGAGTTTATTCTGAAGATGCGATCCACATCCACATCCATCTGGAACAGTCACGTGTTGATGTGTATTTGGAGATATATTTTCATAAAAAGTAATATAAAACATAAATGAAAAGCTCTCTCACCTTTAGGCTGGATCTATAAGCCTCCACTTTGTCTGGGTCCAAAGAAAGGGTGTCCTCTTCAGTGAGCCTGACCTCAAACACTCGTATCACATCATCTGTTTGGAGAATGGCCTGTAGCAGCGATCTCAGTGCATTCAAGCTATAGCAAAACAATGCCATTTAAAAGAAAAATCAAATCCCCAGGTTGGGAAGGGGTTATTTACTTTAGTTACCCACCCTTCAGCTCAGATTTCTTACATAGTCAAAGTTGTCACAATATGGCATACTCAAAAAAAAATAACAGTGCAATCTGATGCAGACTTATGTAGAAGTAACCCTCACTGACCAGAACTGGACAAACTACTAAGGAAACATCAATAAGGTTGCATTGCAAGATAACTGCAGTCAAGAAAATGCATCAGGGAAACAGTGATACAAATACAGTATGGTCCACTTCAAGCCTGGAAAGGATACTTTCTGGAGGAACAACCCCTAAGTTATCACACAAAATAACTTTTCCAAGATCAGGGTCCACAGCAATCATATTAATTCATCACTCTACCCATTTCACAAAGATCTGCAGTTTGTTTACCTTTTTCTATACACAGGAGGAACAGATATCAAAAATAAGTACACACTGCTTATATAAAACTGTAGTGAAAATGGCCAGTATAGCACAATAGCTGGAGCATTTGCTAGGCGGGAATTCTATGGATTCAAAGGCTATTTCCGCATGGGGGAATTAAAACGGCGCAGTGCGTCCTCCACAGAGGATGTCTGCACCTTGGAGCAGACTAGGTTCAGACTGCTTACCAGAGATCCGCACCTCAGTCCGCTCTGAAACGCCCCCAACTGGTCCTCCAGCGTGCTTTTTAAAGACCGGAAAAAAGAGGTTTCTCATTTTTCCAGAGCACGCCATTGCGCACCTGCTCCCTTGTGCAGATTCGCAGGCTCACACCATTGCGAGCCTGCGATCTGCAGAGGGTGGGCTTTAGGCGTGGCAAGCTTCAGCGGTTGGTCGGGACCCACAACCAACTGGAAGCCGTCATTTTGGAAGCCGGAGCAGTGCAGATCTAAGACCTCGCACAGCTCCGATTCACCCTGGACCAGACCAAGGAGCCAGAAGATCCAGTGAGTAACGGCACAGAGTGATTCCCTTGCCTCGTGCGGAAATGGCCAAAGTTTGGCTTTAAACATGAGAATTTCTTGTAGCAGGAGGTATAGGAACTGTTGGTTTAAAATTAAGGCCATTTCCGCACTAGACTGTTATAGTGCTATTATTCTACTTTCAACATCCTATGGAATCCTTGGGCTTGCAGTTTAGGGAGGGTCCTATTTAGACCCCTTTGAGGCCCCTCCCTAAACTGCAAACCTCAGGATTCAATGAGATGTTGAAAGTGGAATAATAGCACTTTAACAGTCTAGTGCAGAAATGGCCTTAGATTCCTTGACTGAAGCAGCAACAGTTAACACTAATTCAATACTGATTTTGCTCATCAGTTTAGTGTGGCATCCATAAAATCTATAAAAGTAGTGGTAAAGAACATAAGGAGCAAAACAAGATTCTAGCCTAATGGAGTGAAGGAATCTGAGTCCATTGCTGCAAACTGTACAGAAAACTGGGACATCTGCATAAATGATAAATGCTTAGCCTTATTATTTTATTGAAGAACTTTTTACCTCCTTACTATAGAATTTTAGGTAATCTAGCTTAAACTATTTAGACCCCTAAAATGTATGTAAGATTTAAATCTTGTCAAAACAAGTTTGTTTGTTTTTTAAGGACATTTCTAGAATCTGTATAGCCAGTAAACACACCATAGAACTATTTCTCTGGTTCCTTACCTGTCTAAATAACCAGCAGAGACTGCATTAATATTTTCCAGTTTCTGAAACAGAGCACTGATTTCGGACTGCAAATAGATATACTTTTCAGAGCCTCTAAAATTGGGGAGATAATCATTCTGCCTGTTGAGGGCATCTGCCATTGCCTGTGATTCATTTTGTACCCCCTGGGAAAGGAAAGACAGATATCTTAAGCTACTCAAACTTTTAAATGATCAAATGAATAAAGTCCAATTGATATATACTTCATCTTTTAATGCAAAACATTTATTTCAATCACAGCTTGGAAAAATTTCTGTTACTGGACTTTCTGGGGTTCCAGAAAGTAATTCATTCATGCATTGGTTTCAGCTACTTTTCCAAGAGAGATATAGCTTGTGTCTATACATAATCCCATTGTAAATATCCAACATGACTTCCTCCTTTTCAGCTGGCATGCTCATGCCTAGACTCAAATGGACTTCATTACAATGTGGAAAAATTTCTTGTTGTCAGGTCCTCTGCACACATACTGAAATAGACACCAGCTTCATCATCCATAAGAGAAAGATGTCATTACAACATACAGAATTGTGATTGCAGACTGCAGAAGTAATCTGAATGGAAGAAGGGAATACAAAGCATTTAATTCTATGATATTTTGGTAACATGGGTTTGAAAGCCTATCAGACTAATTTTATCTCTGAAACTTGAAACAGAACGAAAAACTACAACTGTCAACAAGTGTTGGGCTTCAAACTATTATTAGCCCTAATGAGTATAGCAAATAGCTAGGGATTTTGAGAGCTGTAGTCCAACTATGTCCTGAGGGTCACAAGTTCTCTACCCCTGCCTTTAAACCTGCCTGAGCTTCAAGATGGACTAAGGTCCCACCAGTCTAATTTATGGTAGGAAAGAAGGATGGGACCTTTTCAGTGGTAGTCCCACACCTTTAGAAGTCTCCTGTGGAAATACACATAACCTCCTCATTGCTGAACCTCAAGACATCCTTTTTTTATTCTGTTCTGCCTTTGGCCAGTTTTTAATGTAAAAACTGGCCAAAGTTTTAAAGAAACAGATGCAGTTTATATATTAGCGTTGCAGATGGAGTATTTTACTGTTCTTAATATCACACTAGATATAGTCAACATTTGCAAAACACCTACTAAAAGAATCTGCATGTGAATCTAGTTTTGGTACAGAACATGAGTTTCTCAAAGCACATGCTGTGAGACAACTTGTTCCATGATTATGTGTCTGTCTTCGCGGGCCATTATTTTGCACCTGGGTCTGGACAGGATTCTACTGAAATCTTCCTACACCTGGCTTTGAGGGGCCTGGAAAGCCAATCAGACAAAGGCACGGAGGAAAAGTCTTAACAACAGCTCTTTGCTACAACAGTCAAGTGAAATTTCTCTGCAGAGAGGCACTGTAATTCTGACTATCAGACACTGGGCAAAGCAAAAATTCAGTAGGAAGGGGCATCAATTTCAGTTTCTGCTTGTGAGGATTCAGAGGTGTCGGGGAGCATTGTTTGAAACAGAAGCATGGACTAGATGAGACCTGGTCTGATCCAGCATTGCTATCACTTTGCGGAGTACACCTACCCTGCCCCCCACAAAAAGTGATAGAAACAGCAGCTTTCCTTCTTACTGAAACTGTTTACCTTCAAGGGACAAATCCTCTCATCTTAAAAACGTTGCGTTCATTTTAAGAGACACTGAACCTCAGCATATTTTTTTCTGAAAAAAATGATAATCCGATTGCCTCTAGGGGAACATCTCTAAGAGGGCTTTTTGAGGTTTACATCATGATGCACAAATATTTGTTTTGTGTGAGGGCCAAGGAAGTGCCGATTTGATACCAGCTCAAACTTTCAACTGTGAGTCCCATTCTGATTGAGAAAGAAATGATACATATTTGATAAATAAATAACTTTTTAAAACGATAAAAAGTTATTTCCTAGCCTTTATGTTGCTAAAAGGCTAATGCTTGAGAATGTGCAGATGAAGCAAAACTATAAAAAGGAAGGAGGGGAATACAATCTTCTAGTAATCATCAGGAGATGAGGCTGCATTGTCCCACAGGGCCTCTTTGTCTGCCCTGTTCCTTGTAGGAGCATAAATATATTATGCCAAATAAGCACATTTGCTTAATTCAAAAGCTTTCAAAGAGCTCTGGAAGAAATTCACCTCTTCTTTGTCCTTTTTTTTAGTACATAGTACACATGTAACCCTAATTACAATGCAATTGTCATTCTATCTGTCTCTATGCAACTGAGCACCTGATCTTTTTCAAACAGGAAATGCATGGAACTGAACTTGAGACTCTCTGAAATAAACTATGGTTTTACTCCTGCTGGTGCTGTTTTAACTCTTGTGATGCACAGAAAGGAAAGCTATGTCCTGACCGCATTGTACAGCAGACAGGCAGAGCCTGGAAAAATTACTTTTTTGGAACACAACTCCCACAAACCCCCAACCACTGGCCATGCTGGCTGGCATATCCTGGGAGCTATGGTCCAGAAAAAGTAACTTGCCCAAGCTCAGGAAGTAGGCTATGTGGGCCTTGAGCTTTGTTCCTTCATTTGACTGGTCCTGAAAAATTACATAGAAGGAAGAAGAGGAGTAATGACATTGAAGAATTCAAGAACGTTTGGGCTTTAGTCAGTCTGAATCATCCACAACATGATCTGCCTGTTCAGTGTACATCATGCATACCTCTAATTCACTGATTCTCATGGACAAACTGTGAGAGGCCCCTTGATCCAGCTGGAGAGGTGTCCGCTGCACCATTCGGAGCTCACAGTTTTCAATCTGGCGCCGAAGCTTCTGCAGCTCCATGAGCAACCAGGTCTCTTGCCTCTCCTGTTGGCTCCGGTCTGGAATCTGAACTTGACTGGCAGAACCCAAATGCGTCACTTCAGTCTGCACAACTGGAATGGAGAGAAAAAGACATAGTCTACTCTGTTAGAACAAGGACAGAACAGGCTTCAGGGTCTGCTTTTCTAAGACAACCCCAAAATCTAACAACCTGGATTTGGCACAGATAGCAGATGCTAAGAATTATAAAAATCTGAGTCCAGGAATTTGTTTGGAGTATTTGAACTGATCTCAATCCTCCCACAGAAACATGCACTCCTCATCCCTCTCGTTTCAGCAAGGCAATTGAGGTGGGGTAGGCGTGGCATTATTTTGTTGTTAAATACTTGGGAGTGCAAAATCTTTACTGGTCTACTCCAGAGATCTACCAATAATTCCCAATCTACCTGTCTCCTGCACCTGAATTAAAAAAACAATGCACTTGATGAGATTTACGTTTCATAAAGTTATACCCTAGGTATAGGGGAGGCAGGATACCTTATTTGTTTATTGTTGTGTGCCTTCAAGTGATTTCTGACTTATGGTGATCCAAAGGTGACCCTATCATGGAGCTTTCTTGTCATGACTTGTTCAGAGGGGAGTTGTCACTGCCTTCCTTTAAGCCTGAGAGAGTTTGATTTGCCCAATATCACCCAGTGGGTTTCCATGTAATTTGAGCCCTGGTCCCCTCTAGTCATAGTCCAACACTCAAACGACTATACCACAGTGGCTCTCCTCAAATGCTGAATAAGCTTACTTTCATCTCCCCTTCCCCACCACCTGGCCAAGAACATGTAGTGGAAAAGGGCTAGACATATGCCAGAGATAGTTCCACATAATTAAAAAGTGCTTGCCAATAGGCTTGCGGTCTCCAATTACATGCATAAAAACCAAACATCAACAACTTCTTTGTTAGGTCTTGTTTTCTATGTGGAATCTTTTCATTTCTTTCTCTCTCTTCGTGAAAACAGAAGTCTGCACAAGCTATCTTATGCCAAGCTGAATCAGAGCCCAGGAAAATTCCTGGTTTGCTCTCAGAATCCCACAGCTAGTCGATGCAGCAATCCATGCATGCTAGGGGAACACTGACAGTCTAAACAGCCAAATGATACATCTCTGAGATGAATGCAGCCCCTTGACATTCTGTTATGGTCCATCTGGTTCTTGTCAATCCTCCGACAGACAGAAAAAAGAAGAGCTGGACTGGGTTTGGCTCAGCAGACCCACACCTGTTGTGCAAACGTTTCTTATGCAGCATAACCACACTGTACAAGAGCTGCTATTACTACTAGACTAACAATTTACTACACAGAACTCACTTTGTGCAGATTGTGGACGTTGTTGCTGTTGCGGCTGATAACCTGGCAGCTGGATGACCAAGGTCTGATAATGCTTCTGGGCATCTGTGAACTGAGTCTGTATTTTCCTTTTCTCATCATCACCAAACATCTCTGAGCCTTGGCTGTTCCTGAGGAATTCTTGATAATGGATCTCCAAGTCAGCTATAACACGCTGATAATCTTCTCTGCGCATTGTCTTCAGCTGAAATGAACAGGAAGGAATCATTTTTAAAAAGGCAATGAAAACAGTTTGGGGACATATATGCAATATAGATTCCTCTAGATTATGTCTGTTTCATGGTGGGCCAATGTGGCGCACTGGATGTTGTTGGAGTGCAACTCCCATCAGCCACAGCCAACACACTGGCCACTGCAGAGGTACTTCAGTGTTTGTTATGCTCTCCACCACTCCTGCTATGGATGAATGGTAGTAAGTTGGGAGGGGTAGTTTCCTTATAGGACTCAGAATGACAAATGGGCTAACTATGGAAGTTTCTGTTAGAATGAAATATCTAAGACTGCGGACTATGGAATGTGCAGATAAGGGGAACAGGGAGAGCTTGGGTCAGCAAAAGCAGAGTTGCCTGCAAAATCACCAGCCATGTTATCAGCACAGATAAGGTGTGAGAAAAGGCAGATGGCCTTTGTACAGGGTAGGATGCATACTCCGAAACCTTGTAATGCATGTGGCTTTAGCCAGGGGTGCAACTAGCAGGAATGTACAAAGACTGTACGAAAGATGCAGATTTAAGTCATTTTTAGAGTAAACCCACTGAAATCAATGGAACAGAAGTTAAACATTGTTTACATATTGGTTGCAATTTAGTAAGAGTGAAAACCTGTATCATTCTACTCAAAAGTAAAAGGTTGTTTAGCTTTAATTTTTTAATATATTTAATATTTTTAATATTAACATCTTTAAACAGAAAATTGTTTTAACTTTATAAATTGTTTAAATCTTTTTTAAATATTGCATTTTCATGGATGTTTTAATTTGTTCTGTTTTAATCTTGTTGGCCTCTTTGAGTTCCAACACTGCGGGAAAGACAGGATATAAAAAAATCATAGAATCATAGAAATGTGGAGTTGGAAGAGACCACACGGGCCATCCAGTCCAACCCCCTACCATGCAGGAATACCCTCAAAGCACTCCCGACAGATGGCCACACAGCCTCTGCTTAAAAACCTCCAAGGAAGGAGACTCCACTACACTCCGAGGCAGTATATTCCACTGCCGGACAGCCCTGACCATCAGGAAGTTCTTCCTGAGGTTCAGGTGGAATCTCCTTTCCTGTAGTTTGAATCCATTGCTCCTTGTCCTAGTCTCTAGAACAGCAAAAAATAAGCCCACTCCTTCCTCAACATGACATCCCTTCAAATATTTAAACATGGCTATCATGTCCCCTCTTAACTTTCTCTTCTGCAGATTAAACATACCCAGCTCCCTAATCATCATCATCAAAAGAAAGCTACCCTAGGTAAAAGCACTCCTTCTACACAATGAATCAGAAATGCAGTTGTGTCCCTTTTAAGCATCTAGACACTCTATACTAATGTTACAGAGTGTACGATTTCATGCCTTTATATCATTCATCTTCCCTAGACTACGTACTTCCTACATAGTGTTCCCTTACAATAACATTAACCATTTGGCATTTAGTTCAGCCAGCAGACTAAAAATTGCCTGCTCCCATTTCAATGCATTTAAATTTTACATTTCAGAAGTGCTTGTTTCTCTCCCTGCTCCTGCTCCCAAATTATTGTGCCAAACAGGCTAGGGCTGAAAATTCCAAGTTCTTTGAGCAGCATATATGCAAGACCTTGTGAATACGGAGTAGCTATGAAGGATGAAATCCTATAAATCAGGCTTCAGGAAATCTACCAGTCAATTTTTATCCTCAGGGAACCATCAGAGACCACATCTCCTCCCCATCTACTGTCATCTCATATTTTCCTCAAAGTGAGAACCAGAAATTTGCTTCCAGTTTTTGTGGGTGTAGGTACACAGACAGAGGAAATGTCCCATATGCACTAAAACAAGGCCCAGTTTTTCAGTGCATGTTTATGGACAAACAATTGGTACTATAGTTTATAATTTAGAGAACATAGGAACTTTTCCCCAGAAAGAAAGTTGAGTTAAGCAAGCTGACAGAGCTACAAAGGAAACAAGATTGAGAACTCTTAGACTCCACACCTACCTTAGCAATGGTCAGAGCCTTGATCTTCTCAATGTCCATCAAGCAGTAATGCCAAGACACCAGGCTCTTCATGTTGATGTAGAGCTGATTCCAGAGAGCCATAATAGCTTCATAGTATTGTTCAATCCTAAAGGTTAATGAGACGGATACATCTGTTCAAAAAGCACTTTTTCTATCTCCTAGGCAATAAAATGACTAATCCACTGGGTAAGACACCTTGTATCTGGGAAGCCCCACACAGGAAAGGCCAAATCTTTCCACATAAATGTGGACATAGCACATTCACAGCTATTAGTCCACTCCTTGGACCAAGATTCCAAACTATGTGCCATGAGAAAGGCTGGGGTGTGCCTTGAAAAAAAAATGAAGCCGCCAAGTTTCAGCATTCAACATTCCATGTAGCGTGGTGTAGGAAGAGGCCACACAGAACTGAGTTTCTGATCTCCTCCATGGAAGCAACATCATCCCAAAAGAGGAAACTGATGCTCTACATTCATGTGTTGTAGCCTGTAGCAACCCACATGAACTGTCACTCCCCAGAAATGGTCCTGTCCTTGGTCCTCGCTGGCTGAACAAAGAGAAGGATGCAATGTCAGTAGTCTGTATCAACTCCACTGTTCTACTACTGCAAACAGAATTGCTGCCAACTGTTCTAGGACAGGGATGGTACATGAACTACTATTTCCACCATTTTTTACCACTGGACAGATTGGCAGGAGCTGATTGTAACTGGAGTCCCAAAAACATCTGAAGGATGTATGCTCTGTAGCCCTGTGCTAAGAGCTGTGAAGGAAAGGGTGGTTGTGTGCATGCACATGTGTGCAGATAAATGCAACTTTTTTGTGTTGTGCAAAGTGTGCTGCCTTTAATTTGAACTTAGAACAAAACACTGCTCCAGCTATCAGAAGCGTAGGGAACACAATAGCATGAAAACACTAGGAAATACTTGGTGGGTGAGTTAAAGTGACAAAAAGGTTTTTCTGGTTAACTGGGATGTGCTGTGTATCCTGAAAACCCAAATTCCATTTACAGAGGTAACAAGGTTCTAGTTCTTGAGACTGTGGGAGGCTCGGAAATAAGGAAAGCAAAAGTACTGCATGTACTTACAACAGCATTTCCAACCCAAACATAAAATCACAGATTTTGCATGGGTCCTGAGATGGTCAGAAGGTTGATCTCCATAGATTTTTGGACTTCATATTCTATAATACATGACTCCTGACCGTGCTAGCAAGAGAGCTGCTGATGGGTCAAAAGCATTTGATAGGATATCTTCTGCCTACCACTGCCACAAATAATATTTGGATGGGGATAGGAGGATACAAGGTCAATGAAGCCACTCTTTCAGATTCACTTTAGCCCCTTTTTCACCCTGCCCAAATATATATAAGCATATCAAATGAAAAGGGCTTAAGGAAGAACTCAGTTCATCCATAGGCAGACCTGCCTCACAGTTCAAGTAGTAAACCTTTGGGATCTTTGTAATCACTCACTTGGTTGCCAAATCCACAGCCAATGGATTAGGGGGAGGGATAATGAGACTGACAGATGGCACCAGCATATCAACTCCTCCTGGGCCAGTCACATGCCACTTGCTGCGTTCACTGTTGTCTTTTAAAATGCATTCATCTCCCTTGCGTATTGTTTTCTATTGAAAAGTAAGAAAAGTTACTGCAGGGGTGAACATGGCAGAGCACTGTAAATAGTTTTGGTGTGAATCAGTTCTTAACATTAGGAAAGAAGTTGAATTTCTTCCTAGTGATAGATAGTGATCTGTCCTTGTCCATATCCAACACCTAGCTGTATAAGATTGTTGTCTGCATATCCTCCCACCATTATTTAATTTATCCTTATGAAAATCATATCAGGCTAGATAAATATTAATACACTCTATGTAACACTGCCCTTGTAATTTCTCCAAAGGTACAGCTGAGCAGAACACCACCAGCTACTAGATGTGTCTCTGCAGACCCTAAAAGATATAATCCTTTGAAATTTATGATGCCCTAGCAGCCTGCTAGAAGGGCTGATATTTTTAAATGGACTTCTGGGTTTGGGCAACACTTATTTTATATGGGGAGGCTCTAGAAACAGCAGTTAGGCCATATTAGGAACAGCTGTTTTAGTGCTCTAAACGGGGTTTGGCAGTGTGTCACAAACTTTTAAAGTAGTTTTATTTAGATATCCAGGCATACTCAATCACTAATATATGGGTGCCATATAGCAGATTCACTGTCTTGTGTCCAAAAAATTGTTCTAGCACTGAGATTGAAATCATGGTTTTAAAGTACTCTGTATCCCGGTGGATCCCTGCTGTGTGTACTGACCATTAACGACACAAGTCTTACCAGATCTTGTTTGTAGTCACACAGTGCCTTGAGAATGATGGGCTTATTGCTTCTGTAATCAGGGTTACGTGGCTTCAGCTGCACTATCTTCTTAGACTTATTCACCAAATTTTGCACCTGCCTCTTGTATTCCAGAATTTTCTCTCGCTCATTCTAGGAAGACAGACAAAACTGATTAGGCAAACCTTGTATAAACAAAATAGCAGATTTTCCAGCATAGATCTGCATTTGTTGTGGACCAAATATGGATCCTCTTTCAATTAAAGGCAAACATCTCAACAGATTTCTGCAGTAACTAAAATCCAGCATGTTAACCATGTACAGTATTGTACAATGGAACAGAACATTACAGAACTGAGAAGCAGTTATTAAAGTAAGGGAAGATGAGTAAGCTTTAAAGAGAACCTAGCTTGAATTCTTTAAGGAGAACTAGATAAGTATGTAAATGCTACTTTGTTAGATATGCGACATAAATGGACTATGCTCTGTGAATAAAACAGACTGAGCTAGAAATTAGTTACTTTTATCCTATCAGTGTGACATCAAATCCAGAAATCTGAAATTTCCCCCAATAATTCTGTTTTTCACAACACCCCTTTAGGAAGAACTATTCTGCATACACTGTCATCTTTCATTTATTATACCAGCAAGCACTGGAAAACAGGTGTGAAACAACCACAGGAGTGAAATTTCTTTTCACCTGATCACATTTTGAACATCAAATCTTTTACGTGCAAGGCACTGAGTGGTGGGATGTTGAATGCTGGGTATCCTGCTGAAGTTAACAGAAGCCATGGCATCTCAAAAGATAAGGCAACAGTACCTCTAACTCTTTGATCTGCTCCAGCAGAACTTGCAGTGACATGTTTTTATCACAGATGAACTTTTTCCTGATAGAATCCTGCAGATTCTTCAAGTAGTTTTCAGTAGATTGGGCTTCCTCAAAAAACTACACATAAAACAAACAAAATATATCAAGTATCATCTTATTTATCTGCTGGCTTTTGATAAGATGTGAGTGATCACTTAAGTTGTACTATGTACTTTCTGTCAAACAATAAAAACAGTCCCAAAACTGTATCTTTGTATATATTTGCAGGATCAAAAATTGTTCAGCTATATCTTTATGTTCAGCTATATCAGTTATGTTCAGCCTATAAGCACTATACTGGACCAGCGCACATTAACAGAAAGCATAGGATAGTTAGAGTACAGTAACTGTATAAACATTAAAACATATTCATACAATGTACTTTAAAGAATATACACTTACAAAGAGCAAATGAAGGAATCTAAATCAAAGAAAATCTTGACCTTAAAGGACAGAATTCTGCTTTATATGCTTTATTTAGCAACTTGCCCTTACCACAAGAAAATGCTCTACTTGACCATCGTTCCTGAAAAATGGTATGAATGGAAAATATTCCACGTGTGATGTCCTTTTCAATTATTGTTGTTTTTATATGCCCTCTGTATGGCAACCTACCATAGGATTTCCTGGAAACATTTATTCAGAGGAAGTTTTCCATTGCCTTCCTTTAAGGCTGATAGAGTCTGAGTTGCCTAAAGTCACCCAACAAGATTGCAGTTCTGGTCTCTCAGATTTCTAGTCCAATACATGAACCACTAAACTACGCTAGCTCTCCCTTTTTCAGTTATACTGGTTAAAATGCTGAGCTGTTGGGGTACAACTTTTAATATACCTATTATTTCTATACATCAGTACACACCTGGAAGTATGCCGCGTTCTCCTTGAGATGAACATCAATACACTTGGTGATCTGTAGAATCCAGCTCCATTGTGTTTGCAGTGTATCCATGTAGGCCTATAATTTAAAATCAAAATTACAATTCATTCTCAAGTTCAACTGCATAATTGTATTCTTTTACTCAGCTAGTAACTTCCAAATTCCATAAAGTAACTTAGAGGGTGAAAGAGACAAACACCTCAGTGGGTAAGTGACAGCTGATTGCTTGCCCTTCCTTCTCTCTACCCAGCAGTCTGTTCTGTTCTTCCCTCCCACTAGGAGAGGATCCACAAGTAAGGGACAAAAACCTTCCCCTCACTGGTTCTATTAAAACTGAGATCCCCATAAACATACTATCATCATCCCTGACCTTTCAGGGGAACTATTAGCTTACTAATAGATCACTCAGAGAAGGAATTAGCTCTCTACTTCAAATAAAAAGTGGCTCACCAGGAAACACAGTTTTTAACCAGAGCTTAAAGGGACCTCTCACATTCTCAGATTAACTAGTGATTAATTCTAAGTGGAGCTTCTGCAACTTTTATCCAGACCTTGAAAAAGTTACTTTCTTGGATTACTACTCCCAGAATCCCCTCATGAGCAGCAAGGGTGTTTACATGTTTCTATTTCTAACACTAGCATTACAATCTGTGTGTGTGTGCGCGTGCGTGCGTGCGTGTGTGTGTGTGTCAACCTGCACATTTCCGGCAAAATGAAGCTGTCAGGTTCAAGGTACAACGTTCAGGATTTCTTTTGCAAATTTCCAGCTTCAATAGAATCTTTGTCACATGCAAAAACAGAATCAAGAAATACAAGAAGCTGAAGACTTACCTCAATTTTGTCAGAGGCAGGATGCTGGTTAAGCACCAATTGGTCACATTCTTGCTTCAGCTTGTTGAGCTCTTTTTCCTTAACTTCCAGCTGGCTCATGCGTTTCTGGTAACAGACAAGGACACTGCTTTAAACACAACTTTAAATGACAAAAAGATTGATACATAAAAAGTCATATCACATCCATCCATCCATCTAGACACAATGAAATCATCAAAAATCAAACAACTTCATTTTTTTGTCTATAGACTTAATATGTACCATATGATCATAAAAATCACCTTACTGACACACGTTATCTGAACACCATCACTGCCATCATCCTTCCACATTGTACAAACAGTTACAGAACATCTCACATCAATACCAGATGTACAATCTATACCACACTCAAAGACAAAGTCAAAGAGGTTGCCAACATTTTAATGCCTGTTACAGTTAGAGTTTCAGTATTACACACTTCTGAAGTCTGGCACAACTAGACTGTCTTGCTCAATCCTGCCACCACACACTCTTCAATCTGTGTAAAAATCTACTCCAGAGGGATTCGCAGCCCTCCAAAGATGTGGAGTGTGCACAGCAGATGAAGGAATTATTCCCGCAAGTTCTGCTGATAGAAGCAGTAAAAGAAGATCACCAAACTCAAATCCACAGTTTATGAGTGTGAGATCTTTTTATTTTTATTTGGACATTTAGTTAACTCACAGAAAAGGCCTCCTGCTTCCGGGCAATATCAGTGTTCCTGTCACTCCAGTCATAGAGAAGCTCCTCCTCCTCACAGTCGTTGATCCACATGATTTCCCTGCTGGTTGCTTGGATGATGTTTTGCAGCTGGCGCAGCTGGTCCATTCTTTCAAAGGAGAATCTCTACAAAACAACGCCAACCAAGTATTCAAGCTTTTGAAATTTAAGGGTTACAACAAGGTAGAAACTCGAAGAAAGAGAGCAGAAACAGAAAAAACAAAGATACCGCTGTAGAAAACAAACAAATTTGCCAATTAATGAACTCTGGTCACATCTGTGCTTTGGATGTGTTACACTTAAAAAGAAAATCAAAATTTATTTACCATCACCATAAACCTAAAATGCATAATTCACTCTGATTTTAATACCCACAGGGAAAGAAAGGTTCAGTGCAGGAAGACTGCGTCACATATTATCTACCTGTTCTCAGAAATACCTTAAGGCACTGCAATGTTGGCAATTTAAAGAAAAGGCTATGAACAGTCACATCCTACCTGTAGTGGATGGAATGGGTCCATGGTGATTTAAGGCCATAGTTTAAAAAAAAATCTCTGCCCAAGTAACTTAAAATGTCAAGTTTGATAGTTAGTAATTTACCTATTTAATAACTTTCAGTGTACCTTTCAGTGTACATATTTTCTCTCCTTCCATTTTATCTTCACAATGACCCCATGCAAGAGGTTAGGCTGAGAGATACTGACTAATCCAAAATCACCCAGTAAGCATCATGGCTGAATGACTATCTGAACCCAGTCCAAAATTCTATCTACTATACAACTAAGAGGAGAAATTATTTATGAATTATGAATCTGAGCAAATATTATCAGAGAGACAGTCATGGCTGGGCATGAAAATAGGAGAAGGTTCACACGCATGAGGCAATTTCAGTAGATACAGTTACTGCCTTTGTTGGACCGCAGTGGGAGAGAAAGTTCAACATACAAAATCATTTTCTCCTCCTAACCAGCTATTAAAAATAGAGAAGCCCTGATGTCTTCAATCTGGCAGGAAAATCATACCTGAACTCATGTACCATGCTATGAAGAACATACTTGGAAAACAGTTCTTGCAGAAAAAGCAGTACTTCTCATCCTACTGGAGTCTACACGGGGGCTGATATTAGATGATCCACTACCAAGTGGACAGAGAGCAGACAACAAGATCTTCAGCAAAAAACAAAACAAAAACACTGCTTTTGGCTTACCAACAGATATTCATACTCTTCCTCCAGCTGGTGAATAGCAGCCTTCTCTCGCTGAGGACAAAACAAAAGAATAAAAATCTCATACGGGTGGCAAACAATAAGAATAAAAATAGGAGGGTTACAAACACTATGACAATTTGCTTTTATTCCAAGGGATTTCTGGAGGAAGTAGAAAAAATTAAAATGGAAAGAGTTTGAGGCAACTGTTGCTGTTAACAGTCATCAAGTCAGATTCAAATTATAACAACCCTATGAATGAGAAACTTTCAAGACATCCTGTTATTAACACTCTTTTTAAGATTTTACAAACTCAGACATCCTTGATTGGGGTGACAGGGCCATCTTTATTTTGCAGCTAAAAGCAGTCAATGGCAGAATGGTGGGGATTCTGTGCCTCTTCCAGAAGAGACAGGGGAATACTGGCAAACGATGACCAAGTAGGAGATGCAAAGGAGGCCAGCCAACAGTGGTGAACACAAAAATGCATTACATCAGCCTTCCTCATCCCAGCACCCTCCAAATGTATCAGATTACAATGCTCTTCATCCACAGCCATTGCTAGTGCTGACTGGGGACAATGGTTGCTGTACCCAACACACTTGAAAGGCCTGAGATCCTGGTGGCTGCAGTAAGTGGACCTGCCAAGCCCAGGAAGCTCCAGAGTGGAGGGGAGATTGCAAACAGTTCATCACTGTAGCACCTATTTGAAAGGGCACTGGAATGTTGAATCCTGGCTGTAGATCCCCTTGCCTGCCACAGATCTCAAATTAGGTTCTGTTTGCATTCATATAAAGCTGTAACAGGAGGGAGAAATGCAGCATATCAAACGCTATTTTATGTACTGATGCTTTTGGCTGAGCAAAGCACAGCCATGCTAAAACAGAGCTTATCTCTGAGGTTTGGAATGTTTAACCATCTTAACTAGCTGTGGCACCAAGAGGCACCAGATAAGCCATTTAAACAGACAGTAGCACAGTATAACCAGAAAAGCTGAAATAATATTTTACCAGATCAGTTTTAACTTTGTCCAAATGCCAGCGATAGTCTCCAATGGCATTATGAAATCTCCTATGGTCAGCAATTTGTTGTTCAATAGATGCTGCATCAAATCCCCACTTTACTAACTCCATTTCAGCCTGCATGATGAAAGAGAGAAAAGAAGAATGTGTATCATCACAGGCATGAAAAAATGTAAACAACCTGTGCAAAATAAGGTTTACATTCCAGAACTGCTTTGCAAGGACTTGGTCTACATAGTACCATCTGGATATCCTAAAGAAAAGAGCATCCAAATGTTTAGGAGTCCACCAGAACATGGTGTAAAATCCAATGGCAGTTTATCCTGTGAGCAGCAGAGGTTGCTTACCACCAAATTTTGGGGTAAGGTCCTGCTCTACTTGGGCCATGGGTTGCCAACAGGAGAAATCAGAGAAGACCAAAACCTTCCTTAACTTCTGAGAGACATGATACAGGTACTACACAACCTCAGAAGACTTGACCCAAGCTGCTACAGATTTAAAGGATACTCAGATGTTTAGGCAAGTATGTCACCTTTGCAAGGACATTCTGTTTCTACCCTTATAGCTTTTGCCATCTTACTAGTGATGCTACTGAACTAATGCTTAAAAAGTTGTGAGATATGTCCCCACCTCCATGCTTATCATGTCCAAAAGAAAATATGTTTCAATCTGGTTTTAAAGTCGCTCTCTTTCTCTCTCTCTCTCTCTCTCTCTGCCTGTCTGCCTGACAATGATATTGCGCATCAGTTTGGGACTCCTGGGCCATTTCCACACGACACTGTTATAGTGCTACTATTCCACTTTTAACATCCTATGGAATCCTGGGGTCTGCAGTTTAGGGAGGGGCATTTAGAATTCTCAGCCAGAGAGCTCATTGGCCTCAGTGAACTACAAACCCCAGAATTCCACAGGATGTTGAATGTAGAATAATAGCACTGTAACAGCATAGTGTGGAAATGGCCCTGGTGGTCAGAAAGGCAACTAATGCCTTTAATACTTTTAAAATATACATAAATACTATTAGTACCCATTTAACTTCAACTGTTAGATACTTGGCACATTTTATAAACACAGAAACCATTCATTGTTTTCGGCAGGTGGGGGGGCAGTGAGATGCAGAAATTAAGTTTCATTACTCTAAAAGTATACCATGTACCACAATCTTCATTTTTTCTTTCATCAGTCTTCAGCCTTTTAGGATTCCTATTTTATAGTCAGAGGATTGTGGATGATTGTATTTTCTTTTTCAGGGCCATTCTCCAAATTTAAGAGCTGAGCCATTCTCCCCAATAAACTATTGAGATCATAAACTTTCAAAAAAAAATCAGGTATGAGCCTTTTAAAAAAAAAGTCTTTGTGACTCAGCGCAGCAATAATGCTACAACAAACAACACCCCGAGCCACACCTGTGTTTAAGCAAAGCTGGAACAGCTCCAGCGAGAGAAGCCATTTCAGGCTGTCGGCCATCTGAGAGTTACAGACATTGCTCTTCCTTGCTTTCAGCCTGATATAAACCACAGCAGGAGCAGGGGCAGCAGAACAGAGAATTTTATCAGTGTGTGTAAAACAAACTCTGTCTGAATCCCAGCTCCCTGTCCACCAGAGAAACCCCATCCAGGTGCGTAGCCCATGAAATCTACAAACCAGATCAGAAAGTGAAACAAAAACACTGGCAAGAAAGCACAAACCACCAGGGGTTTCCCATTTTTCATATCAGGAGGGGAAACATTATTTCAGAGCTCTGTAACTTTAGCTTTGCAGGCAAAATACCAAGTTAGAGAAGCTCACCACATGAGATAAGATAAGACAGCTGAGTAAAAAGGCCTGTTTGTGGCTGGTTTCCACACACTAGGTTGAAAGACCTCTCCCTTTCCCCTGTTGGTACTACACAGCGCTCCACTATAGTATGGCTTGTCTGTTGTCCACTGTGCAAACACATGCGTGCACACACACACACACTCAAAAAAGAAGAAGAATTTGTAAGGGAGCAGGGATTTGTACAAACTCTTAACATGTCACATTCCTCTGTTGAACTGCTCTTATTACTCCTAGCCTCAACACACTTAACTGGAAGTTGATCCTTAATGAGTCAAACTCCTAGGTAAATGCACAAAGATTTGCAGCCTGTTTTTTCTATCTTTTAGTGTCAATAAAAGAAAGTAAGATTACTAAAGGAACCAATGAGCCCCATGGTTCACCTCCAGCCTCACTGATGATTGCAAGCTTGCGAAGCTAGAAGGCAAACACTACACTATGTATACTTTGTCTTAATAGCAGCAGTTCAGGAATTTTGCAGACAATTCAGAAAACCACATTTTACAGGAAAAGTCTCACGAAGAGGTAAAGCACTCCAGTAATTTTTCAGTGTACCGTTTGCAGGATGCAACATGGTGCACCAAACTAGAAACTGAGCTGAATGTGTCACATACTAACTTTAAAAAAAAAAAAAGCAAGATATGCAAGTGCAGAAGGGCCAATCTTCACTAGATTCAAAGAACATGCAAAGGAAAGATATAACTTTCCCCATTAAACTCTTTGTGAAAATCAACATGCACTCACTTCTGCACTATGAGCCACAATGGGCAGCAACCTCCCATGCCCAATTATTGTGCTGGGGTAATTTTTCTCAGGGTCTCAGTTTATGAGAGTGGGAAAGGGTAAAAACTCCCATCCCTGACACACAGATCCCACAGAAAATCAGGACCTATCACAGCTATGTTTTTTTTTAATTGATATGACTCAAAGTGACACACTTTTTATCTCATCTGGTCTGGCCCAGACATACAATCGTGTGTAAGTTATTATTATATGGCATTGTTTTTTATGCAATTGAAATTTTTCCTCAAGACACCTATATTTATATTTATTTAATTTACACCTTTCTCTAGCATAGGACTCAAGGTGGCATTGAATCCATGGAAGAAATAAAGCTAATAGCTCTCTGTAAAAGCTGGGTGCACAATCCTAGCTTTTCCAGTAAGCTCATTTGGACTGAGATAGTGTCATTTGAAACAAAACAATACAAAGGGGTGGGGTAGAAATACCACAAAGAGGTACCTGATACAATAGATGGCAGGAAGCATAAAACACCAATGTATAAGTAACAAATATATATAATAGAATAATTCCAGCAATTTTTACTTATGAAATTAAAAGCAAATCATGCAAAGACACCAATATAAGGCACTGATAGTAAGCTAACACAAAATAGTAAAAAGAGGGAGTAAAACAGAATCATATCTAATTAGATGCAACTATATATTTTTCGCCACTTTGGTTATATCTCTTTCCTGCCAATTCTGCTTTTTTTTTTTTGCCTATCAGAAATAAAGTAAAAGTTACAATGTGTTGTGTACACACAGCTCTGTTGTGCTTAGATGACTATTTTAGGCTTGCAATGAGTGCATTTTGAAGGTTTTCAAACAACAGAGGACCAGAGAAAGATGCTACTGTGTTGATCCCATGTTCTGCTCTAACCTCTGCTTCCCCATACTCCAGCCACTACATTTTTTGAGGCTGGAGAGCCTCCGGCCCAATGTGACATTAAGCCAATGGGGGTGAAGAAATAAATGGATGTTGCCTCTCCCACACACCTTATCCAAAACCCCTGAAAATAAGATATAACATTACCCTGTAGTCTAGACAACTCATTTTGCCCTTCACACAGGTTTACCTTCTGCTGCCTCATCCAGTTCAGACATTCAGTGGTGGCACGCCTGGTGTATTCATCCCATCCTGATCCACTCTGAGAGGTAAAGCCTCCTTTGGAGCTTGCCCTACGGACACGGGGTACACTGATGGCTTTGTAGAGGGCACGCATCTGTTCTTGAAGCTGAAGCAATCTGCAAGAAAATGTAGTAACAAAGGATAAGAATATCAAGGAACAATAAGCCAAAGTAGATATGCAAAAGGAGCAAAAATAAACTTTCCAGTTTTGAATCACTCGGAGCTTTAGAGAGCAAGGAACCCTAGAACAAAAAATAGGGGCTGAAGTGCCTCATTATTGTCCCATACTGTAATGGTTAAATATAGGGGCAATGCACTAGGAGACCAGGGATATTTTCCAGTAAGTTGCCAAATACATTGAACACGTACATGAAATAAGTAAATAAATACAGTGAACACATATTAAATCATACCCTGCCTTACACAGGAGTGGAGGTGGAAAAATCTACATATTGTGATTGCAGATTGAAAAGTTAATGGTGAACTCCCAAGGTACGTAAACTCATCAAAAATGTCACATTTCTGGAGAAACTGAATTATTTTTTCTCACTTAAGTACTGATGGTGCCACAATGAGATGAAAGGACTGCCAAATCTAGTAATGGAAGGGCCCCTTGATACTATAAATGTATACTTAATGTAAAATTGCTCACACTGTTTGTGAATATCTACTCTTAGGTTTAATATGAAGCCTCGGCTAGGCCTAGACCAGGGGAAAGCAAAAGTGTGGCTTTCCGTGTTACTGATCTCAAACTTGACCATGCTGGCTGGGACTTATGAGATCTACAGTCCAACAACATCCAGAGGGCCAGACTTTGCCCAGCCCTGCCCTCATCAGAGCCTGGACAATGACCTTCTAAATACTCTACACACAATGCTCTTCACAAGGAAGCCAAGATACAAACAAAATCACAATACCTTTTCTGGTACAGTTCACATGGCTGCCCCATTTGTCTCATCTCTCTGATCAAGCCATCAAGGATGTCCATATGTTCATTGGCCTGGGCAAAGCAGTCTTCTAGCTCCCGATTCCTGCTGATCTGGATGCCTTCCCCATATTTCAGCTCCTAACAGGGAGGAAATAATTTTTTTAAAAAAAAGCCACATTTAATTCAAAGCATCTTTCCACCTCTCCAAAAAATCTCATGTGATGGTTTGTAGCAAAAAGGTTGACATTTGAACATAAACTTCTAAGTTTCCCCTTCAAGTAAAATGCATGAGACAGTGCACACATAGGTCCAGCTAAGATGTGCTCTACAGTCCACTTTTCAAAAGCATTATACTGAAGCCATAAGGCTTCAATATCTTAAAAACATAAGATCCCATCTAATCTTGGAAACTAAGTAGGGTTAACTCTGATTAGTACTTAGATGGGAGACCACCAATGAATACCAGGTACTGCAGGTTATATTTCAGAGGAAAGAACTGGCAAAACACCCTCTGAGTATTCCTTGCCTAAGACAACCCTATAAAATTCATGGAGTTGCCATAAGTCAACAGGTGACTTGAAGACGTGCACATGCACGCATGTGGGTACACACACACACACACACACTGAAGCCATGAAACGACTATTTGAGATATGTATATATGCATGCACACAGATTCAAAATCATGTTGTTTACTATTATTGTTGCAATGACTGTGATGCTCAAAAAGTATCAGGTACAGAAACAGATATGTGTGGTGTGCTCTAAGGAACAAGCTATTTGTGTTGAATATCTATGAATCATCCTGTATAAAACATTTTAAAAGTAATGGTAATTACAAAAGAGCTGCCAAAATCCTAGGGGATTACAGTCAGCTCCCCACATTCACTAGGCTTAGGGGCATAGGACCGTCGCAAAATTGGAAAAATTGCAAATATCCTTCCTTGGGTTTGTGACATCAGGAGAGGGTTTGTGGTGCTGAGAAATCAGGCTGCTAGTCATCCCTAGCAAATAAGCAAATAAATCCATGAAAGTCAAACTCAAATAATCAAATCCATGAAAGTCAAATCTGCAAATGTGGAGGGCCAACTGTACTGCCTTTTCTGTTACTTATCACTTCACTAAAACCCATTTAGTATTCCAGTACCTAACAATGCATCAACTGAAGACTACCAATGGTTACCAGTCATGATGGCTATATATCATAATGGTTATATACCGGGACTAGGAGGAAGACCTCAAAAAATGAGGAAGACCCCAAATAAGTAGGAAGACATGAAAAGGATGCTGTGGCCCATCTCATTAAGGCTCAGGAAAGCAGCAAGACTTACATGTTTTCAGTACGATTACTTTTTTCTTCTTGAAAAGCAGCTGGGGGAAAAGAAATACTCGTATAATCAAGCCATGCCGATCATTTTTAAAATGGAAATGCCAACAAGATGCCAAAGACTGGACTTGGGGACTAATGTATATCAAATTCTCTCAGTCAGCTACAGTCCCTCCTCCTTATTGCTTCTTATTGCTTTCACAGGATCTTTCTGTGGCTTGTATCTTTCTTTGCACATTCAAAGCATTTCTCATGTTAGCATGTGTTCAGGCTAAGCAAAGGAGTAATACTTACAGGCTGCACTATGAGTTCAGCACGCACAAGGCAATCTGAGCAGTTTTGCAAAAGTTCTTGAATGGTGTTCTGACGCCTGGACATCGTGCCAGTTCCATTTTGACTGACAAGGAGGAAAAAAGAGAGAGAGAGAGAGACATCAAACAACTGTAGTTACTCCTGCACTGCAAATACATTTTCTAAAGGGTTGCAGCACACCTTATTCAAATGGAAGTACTGCAATCTGTGGGGTGGCTTCAGAAGGATCCACAGATATGCCTGCCCCTCCCTTTTGGTCTCACAGGGGAGTTATAATGCTGAGTCTGCAGTCTCTTTTTTTAAAAAAATAAACACTGTGGGAACATGATGAGTGACAAAAATACCAACTTGTGATGGTGGTTTCACCAGTGGATCAAGTACAAGGATGAATGGCATATGAAAGTGAAAGTTCTTAGCCTTAAACAAATACTAGCTGGAACAACTCCATCACGGCCAAGGCATTCAAAATACAAAATTCTCTGTCCATTCTCTCTTGCTGCACCTCACTCTGGAACTTCCTTCCTATGTACTTACACAGTACCAACTGTCTTCCTTCAAATCCCTTCCCATAACCTAATATTTCTGTGAAGCCATTGGCTGACCTCCTTATCTCTCATTTCAAGCAGAGCCAAAATACACTCCACTGGGTTCATTTATACTCACCTCTTGTTACCTTTAATAATTATTCCTGTACTTTTATTATCCCTTCCCTCATATGTTTCCTTTCAGCAGCAGAAGCTTGTCAGTCTATTTCCGTAACACTGCATTATGTACAGGATCAGCATGTATTCCTGCATGGCAGGAGGTTACACTTGACGGCCCATGTGGGCTCTTCCAGCTCTGTGATTCTATGAACACCATGTTTGAGACTGTCTTCCTGGTCACATGAATCTAAGCCTTCTATTTCTACAGTATATTAGGGTGGGCGGCCAGTAGATTATCTACCTGTACATATCTGGATGATTTGCAGTAGGGTTTCTGACTCTCAGTGGTTTAACAATGTCAACATAAAAGGGCCCCTCCATTCTGTATTGTCTGTTGCAATAAAAGAAACTGGGGAAGAAATGAACCAGGAGTGCATTTTTATCTGAAACAATTGCAAGCTCAGATCTAATACTGAAAACAAGTCCTTGACCAGAGTCAAGAGACCAAAAGCACATGTTCTTGGTTTTGTTTTGTTTTTTTCCAATTCTGCTCGAGAACCTAGAAAAGGTTTTTGTTTTTGCTCTACAACATAGCATGCTGTGGCCATGCTGGCTAGGGGATTCTGGGGGATGTTATCCACAAATGAACTTTTCCTAGCTCTTATTCTGCTACATGTATGTCTGCCTTGAGTCACTGTCCTGCATTTATTTCTAAAGTTGGTAGGACTTGAAGTTCAAGAAAAAAATTAAGTCGATCAGAGTAAGACCTGTGTGGATCACCAGGTGCTGCTAGACTGTAACCTCTAGCAGCTTGTCCTAGTTCACTTGGGGAAATGAGAAGCTGGGTGATCAACTAGCAGTCCGAAGGTAAGAGCCAGGATATCAGTCAGAAGCCAACGAACCAAAACCAACTGAAGAGTAGTTTGGATTCAGGAACAGCATGAAATCTCTGAGCTGGCTTGGATGTCTCTCATGAAGTGAGTGATTAATGTTGTTTACTGCGGCCACAGAGTGTTTGCTGCCTGCCTTATCTACGTGCTGCACCAATGGAGCTGCAGGTGTGCCAAGCCCCTCCCCAAACACTCCAGTCCTCCTAGTATCTCTGAAGAAGACCCAACACAGCTGTAGGTAGCCAGCACAGCCAATGATAAGGAACGTCGGGAGCTACAGTTCCCTAGTATCTTTTATACTTGCATAGTCACCAAAGTTACACCAACCTCAATATTACTAGATAAACTGACTGTGTGAACTACTATCACAAATATCTACTTGAATAGGATATCTAGGGTTAGTTTGGGTATCTGGGTTCCAAAAGTCCATAATAAGAAACCAAGTCAAGTAGAGATAAGCCCTTCATAAGAATCATGTGCATCGCCCCTTCATAAGACTCTTTCTTCCCACTTAAGATTGCTCCCATTAAGTCCTAATGATGAAGAGATCAAAATGCTATCTGTACAGCAGTTCACGATTTCGAACACCAACATCTGCAGCCACTCTTAAGAACAATGTATTAGTATGAAATAACTGCCACAGTATTCCTAGGACTGCACCACTTAAAACTAAAATGACATGGAAAATGGTGATAATCTAACCTTTTCTTTGTTTTGTACATATGATGGTACACTGAAATATGCAAGCGTACTTTTGGTCATAAAAGGCACAGTTTCAAGAGCTCTGCATCTACCTGTCTGTCACTGCTTTTAGACTCACATAAGCCTTACCCACCAGACATTTGCTTATACAAGTAAGACACTGATGCCTGGTTTTGCATTTATTTCTTACATAGCCTTTAAGAAACAAAGATGGTGACGGATGCAGGAACAAACAACTCCACAATGATACATACTAGGAGTATCATCTTTTAGGGAATTTTGTGTTGCTAACCAGAATTTACATTCAGGTATGCTTGAAGGTAAACAACAACAACAATGATGATGTCCCAGATACGCCCTTGAAATCAGGCTTCAAATGAAAATGGCTCTGCTAACTGGATATATCTAGCCTTAAATGCAACTAGTCCCAACTAGAGTAGCCCCACTGAATCAACTGTTGAACAGTAAACCATTTACGTAAATACTATTGCTTCAATTGCTCCAGTTGGGAGTAGAACTGAAGTTGGGTCATGGTAGCACATAGAGACATCACTTTGGCTAACTTTTTTTCCCCACTCTGATCTATGTTCTGTGTTATGCTATAAACAACCTAGTGCCTGAGAGCTAGGCTACTTTACCAGCACTTGATAATGCTGGGATTCAGCCAGTGTTGCAAGACTGCACTAGCTGAAAAAGGGTGAGGTTCTGCTGCATACTAAGAACCACACCTCACTGGTGGGATCGGAGTTACCAAACAAGCTCAGGCATTTCCCAAAGGGAAGCACCTATCATTCACACAGATGCCTTAACAAAGTAATTCCCATGAAAGTAACTAACTCTCAAACCTGAATCCAGCCTGATGTGTACCAGATTTAACTTTTTTTTTCTCCTGAGTAATTAAAAAGTTCCAAATGTAGCTTGTATGGTCAGATTGACTAAAACTAGCAAGGGGGGGATGCTTTCACGAACAAATATCACGCCTTTCACAAGAGAATTTTTTTTATCCAGTGTGCTATGCTTTTATCTTGTATCCTTTCAGTTATGTTTTAAATCTGTTCTAAACTGTTTTAATCATGTGCCTTTTTCAACAGAATTGTGAATTACTGGGGTTTTTTTAACCTTTGCAAAATAGGTTTATAGTTAAGTTTTATTTTAAATTTTGTAAGCTGCTGTGGATCTCATGCAAGGAGACAGGCAACCTAAGGTGACTCTTATCATGGGGTTTTCTGAGGTTGAGAGTGTGTGACATGCCCAAGGTCACCCAGTGGGTTTCCATGGCTGAGCAGGAATTGAACCCTGGTCTCCAGTGTCATAGTCTAAAGCTCAAACCACTACACCACACTGGCTCTCCAAAAGTAGAATATACATTCAATAGATAAGACATTCAATGAAAATAAATAAATTCAGTAAGGATGGACTCACACAAGTATGATTATAACATTATTACAATTGACTTAATCAAGTAACAACTGGCACATGAGAGTAGCCACTGCGGATCAAACAACATCTCCACAGGAACTCAAACTGTTACCAAAACATATAGAGTTGGATCCAGACTTGGTTATCATTAGAAGAGACTCCCTGAACCAATGGAACTTGAGTTCAGTGATCCAGCTCGAGCTCCACATCCAAGTCTTGGCTAAGGATGATCAGCCCAAGCAAGAGAACAGGAAAGTAAGAGAGAGGACAACAACTTATTAATGAATGGTCTTTTCAACAGTGGTGTTGTGGTTGTGGAATGCTTGCACAAAGGAGGTTCACTTTGCACCCAATGTACAAAGATCTCTTTTAAAAAAATTCCAGAACTTTTAAAACTTGCTGTAACTTGTAAATCCATTTTAGATCTTATACTTTATTCCCTCCTCTTTAGTTTAGGTTTTAATTTGCAATTTGTTTTAATATTGTATACTACTTTGCTGCATTATTTTTCTTGTATTTTTTATGTATTCAGAAAGACGACCTCAGGACCTGTAATACAGGCCACCTATAAACATTTAAAATAAATAATATACTAAAATACTTGGCTTTCACAACACTATTACTTAGCTCTCCTAAATCATTAAAAGATTCCAAAGACTTATAACCTAGGATTTTCCCTCTCCTGTCAGTCTTGTACCCACATTCTCCTACCATTACACTTTTGAAATGCATTTTTTTCACTCAGACAATTCCCTCATTCAGCTGAAAGACAGTGAGTAATGTTATTAAAGAGTGTATAGGCACAAACAAATCAGCTTGGAATTTCAAATTTTATTTCATTATGTGTAATTATTGCTTGCTTTCTGATGTATTTTGATTCTGTGTGGTGAATATTTCAGTTGGTTAAATCTTCAATGGTTGAATTTTATTATTTCCCACATCAGGGGTTACCTTTGTTTTTAATGGATCTCCATGTGGCACATTTCAGGTTTACCACACAATGAAGAGTTCAAATGTAATCAGGTACCACATATAATCCAAGAGAATCAGGCACCAATACTGATGATATTGGTTGTGTTCAGGCATTAAAAATAAATTGTGGTTTATCATTACAGAAACTGGCCTCAGCCTTGCGCAATTCCTTCTCTCCATCCCTCCTTCAACATGCTCACAAATGGATCAGAAACTGTTATGCTGACAGCCATGATTCCTAAAAGGGTGGTTGAGAGCCTTTTGGTGTTCACAGAAAGTTACATTGGTCTCAGTGACTGTCGAGGCAAACAGCGCAGGTCAAAAAAGAAGAACTGGTCAACAGACACCAGCCCAGCATCCCAACAAGGGAAAAAAGAGAGCTAAGGCAGATTACAAAGTATTTTGTGTACACTCTTCCTACACTGCTATGAGCAACAACCCAAGATTATCCTGCGCTGCTAAAAAAAAAAAACAGAAACAAAAACAAAACACTAATGAAATATGACTTTCATTTCCTACCCCTCTCCTTGTATGGAATTTGCAACTGATGGCTTAGAATCACCAAATGCTCACTTTTGTTTGTAAATCAACAACATTTACATATTTTCAGTGATAGACATTTATATGATTTTTCTGTCTCCTTCCAGAAGTCCTTCTTCCAGCATCCTGATAGCCACAAAGAAAGAGTGGCCCAATAAGAACAGCACAGTTGCCCTATTCCAGGGCTTTCCAAACAGTGTGCCGTGATGTGTTAGTGTGTCGCCTGAAGTGTGTAGGTGTGTCGCATACAATCTTGGAAATTTATTTTATTATTTATAAATCATATATTTTTAAAAATATATGAAAGGTTTTCATGAGATATGTTGTATCCCCATACATTTCGTTATTACAATTTATGCATATGTCCATATCTCTTATAAGAGGTTAGTTTATCGTCCCATTTGCAACTATGTCATGAAATCATGCATGTCTAAAAGGTGTGTCACCAACATGAAAAGTCTGGAAAGCTCTGCCCTATTCCCTTTTATCTTGGTTGTACCTGTTCCAGCCTGGGGGTGGGCTCAATCATAAACTTTGGAGTTGATATACACAGCGATGGGCTCAATCATGTACTTTGGAGTTGATATACACAGCACCTATCTCAAATATACGAAGCCCAAATGAACTGTTATCCCAGTGAGGTCTGTACATGTTCAGCTGTAGAACACAAGCCACACAGTTCTCATTGCCAAGGTAGGGCCAGATATATGTGCACATGAACATCCATGCCTACGCACAGAGGCAACACAACAACTCCTCCTGGAACAGCTAGCCTGTATATCTGGTTACAGCACAAGTGGGCAAAAGGTTCCTCTCATCTTTAGTCTTTCACATGTAGACTGAGCACAAAAGGGCCCTAATCATTATTATTATTTAATTGTAAAATATTAATGGTATCATATATAAGCCCTACCCAGATGCACACCCTCCTCTGGATATGGGCAGGGTGGACAGGCAACTCTGCACCACCTAAGGAATGATCCTGGAGGCAGTATTACCCAAGCGGTGCATGGCAATTAAAACCCTGACTTTGTTTTAAGAAAGGTACAAGAGAAATTGGAAAAGTAGCTTCAAATAAGAGACGATGTGCATGCAAACATAAGTGTGTGAACAAGTGTGTGTGTTGGAGAGAGACAAAAAACATAATCTTTATAAAATCTTTACTCAGATCTGAATAATTAATTGAGCAATTCTCCAGCATGAGAAGAAACAATCACACCTTCTGCTTCCACCACCCAACAAACCTGCCTCAACAAGCACATGATTACAATGAAAGGCACACGTGATAAAGGAAACTAAGTGCAAAGCAAAAACACTGTGTACCATGACTGAAATGCTCAAGGAGACTGTACAGTCACTGACGCATCCTTCAAATGGGACTATGAGGTAATCCAAGCAATAATAACTTCTGATGTTAATGACACACTGTAAATCTCAAAGAAATCAACTGCCTAATGGACACATTGGAGAGGAAGATGGGAAGGTGCAGAGATGGAAAGGTGTATGCAATGCTATCATTTATTAACCTACTATGTTTTCTCCATATAGATGCTTTGCCAAGTTATGTCCACTGTCTTTGGGCCGGGGTAAATCTGAGGGAGGTGAGGATCAGAAAAGAGTTGTTTGGGATCAAAATTGTTTAACTATGTAATCAGTTTTTACAGACTGGTCAAAATGTCCTCACACACCATGTTTTTTACCTCTCCCAGAGTGTTTTAGTTCCAGGGGAGTCTTTCTAAAACCAAGAAGCAAACTACAAGTATATTTTTTTCTGCCTTTTTAAAAGAAAGGTACTTTCTGAACCTAAAATAGCCAAAGTGAGCATGGTGAAACTACGTCTTGAGGTCACAGGGGTTAACTTGAGCTATAAAAACTTTTTTAAAAAAGATAGTAATGTGGGGATTATAACCTACTTAGTCACTGGGTAGTTGCCGAAGTTCTCTTGTGGTTTATCTCTACTAGGGTGCATACAAGAAGGTGTGTACAAGAGGGAATTTCAGCAAGTGTTACTTGCTAACTTGGTTGCCTGACCACCTAGTTCTGAAATTCACACTTCTACACAACCATCAAGCATACAGGGAAACTCTTCAACTTTCAGTCTGGTCACCCTATCTCTAATACTTGTGCTATACTTGTTATTTCCACAAAGTTTCTGATGCAATGTGAGAAATGATTTCTGCCAACTACCCATTACCACTTTAGCATTTCCCTTCATCTCTCCCACCCCACATCTAGGTTATCACTTAGACAGGGATTGCTATGCTCAAATTACCCATGACTGAACTATCCTAAATTACTCTCCAGCCACTTCTTCAAAACAGCTACTGGTGGAGATGTTCAGCTTCCCTTCACACTATGTCCCAATGATCAACTATGACTCAAGCAACATAATTCCACATTTCACTAGCCAGATGCCTTCCACCAAATTGGAGGCTTCCTCATTAAAGCACTGGTACCATCATAAATTCCTGCTTGTAATTACCACTGTTGCTTCTCAGAAACATTGCACAGAAATGAACACTACAGATCTTCACAAACAGTAATCACCAATTTGAAAGAGATTATTTTTTTCCAGCATACTGTTATTCACCATAGCACCTACTGATCTTTTTCTTTCTTACACTTTAAAAATATCAAAACAAGAAACAATAAGGAGAGACCAAAGTTTTTCAAAACAATTCCATAAACATACAGTCCTGCCCCTTTTTAAAATAGACTCATGGCTATATTGCTATACATTAATCAGGATAAACAGCAGATTGTTTTATACTGAGTAGAAGGTACTATGTGGGGTGATATGGAATGGCCAATTACAGAATAAGTGTTTGTAACCAGAAAATTCCAGTGGTCTTGACACTGACATTCTATTTCACTTTCTCCAATGAGAGCATACATATCATGTTCTGCAAACATCCATCACCAGGAAAAACGTGTTCCTTCAGTCATGAGGACTAGAACTTATTCTCTTTATAAAAATGCAAGTTGGCATTACCCATATGCTAAAAAAAACCTTGGCTGAAAAGCATTCCTAGCTCCACGTTTTGGAGAATCACAAGTTTAAGACAAAGTATTAATCCTTCCAGGGCTTAACTAACTGTACTAAGAAAAAGACACAGAAAGAGGGACAGCAAAAAATATTCCATCTTATCTCAAAGAAGCTCAAGGCAGCATACTAAGAGCAACATATGTTAGGCTCAGCTAAGAAACAGTGACATTTCTGAAACTGTCTAATGACATTCATGGCTTAGGCTTGGCTGTTGTTATTACTGTATGCCTTCAAGTTGCTTCTGAATTATAATGATCCTAAGGTGAACATATCATGGGGTTTCTTGGCAAGATTTGTTCAGAAGGGGTTTTCCCTTTGCCTTCCTCTGAGACTGGAAGTATGTGACTTGCTCAAGGTCACCCACTGCGTTTCCATGGCCAAGTAGGCATTCAAACTCTGGTTCCAGAGTCACTGCAGAATGTTCAAACCACCACATCATGCTGGTTCTCTTAGGCTTGGTACAACAAACCATTCCAACAAAGCTAAGAGTCTGAAAACTGGCTGCCCACTTGTGCACTCCCTGCCCCTTCCTCCTACAGGCACTCCAGTGCAATTTTTTCTTCATTATTCTTTATCATGGTTTAACAATGCATGTGTTTCACCACTGACTACCATTTCCATTGAAAACCCAACTGATGTTAGCCAAGGTTAGCAGTGAAGTGGAAGCAATGCTGATTAAATACTAAAGCCAGCACTGGAAAAGAGAGAGGAATTTATAATACAGAAGGAAAGTGAAGAGAGGGCGTATAAAGCCCTATAGCCCACTTCTGATTATTCAACACTGATTAACATGCATTCAACTGTCCCAATTTGGCAGGGGCTGTCCCAATTAACTCTCTGTCATCCCACTTCTTCCAAATGGTCCCAATTTCTCTCTCTTTCTCCCACTTTCTCCCTTTGTCCTCAGCTTATTTCAGTTGCTGCAAACTGAATTTAAAATGCAAAAGTAGTTTGGACTCAAATTAACTCAGAAGGAAGGGGAAGAAGCAGCACAATGTTGCCCTTCCTCACAGGCTCAGGCAAAAGCAAGCTGCTGCAGCCTCTCCCAGGTTGTGTGTTCTTTCTCATCAATAACTTGCCATCTTGACCACACTCTAATGTTTCCGAGTCAAATATGTCCCGGGTTTCATTCATGAAATGTTGGAGTCTATGGATTAAAAGATCAGGAAAGTAAAACCTGGAATGGTCCTGAATGAGATTTTAATAGAAATCTTCTTTGCTCAGTGATATAAGCACTATGTCAGTGCTTCTCAACCTTTGGTAGTCCAGATGTTTTGGAATTTTGATTCCCAGAATCCCCAATCACTGGCCACACTGGCTAGGGAGTGGACTCCAAAACCTCTAGAGGGCCAAAGGGGAAAACCATTGCACTACACGTCGTTAGCTTTGCTCTTTTCATACTGTGTCACCTATACTATGTGGCCTATGAAAAAGCAGCACAAATATATTTGTGCATGTACATCAGTCTTGGTAAATCAGCATTACCACTCATTTGGAAAACCCTTAAACCTGGGGGATTTGCAGGCAACAAGGACTCCACCTATTTTTTTCTAATAAAAGGTTGGGACCTCTTCTGCTTTCTCTTTTCTAATTATTACCCAACTATTCACTCTATGAGCATGGCATCTCACTGGAATATTTCTTGTGCTATTGCATCTCTTCTGCTCACCCGCCTATACCTGAAATGTGGCTGACAATCAGGTAGTGCTCTTTGCTTTTTACTCTGTGATCTTCTCATTAGTCATAGTATATACAGGACACTCCTTGCTCACAGTGTATATACTGGGAAACAGTCTCAGCTCTCTATTACTAGCAAAGAACCGTGGTGCACTTGTTCAGGGCAGGGCACTGCTAACAGAGATGAAGGTTCAGAGGGAGGGAGGGAGGGAGAGAGAGAACTCCTATCCAGGAAACAAAGCTGCAATTCTGGTCTTCTTATGATTGTACAGTCTGGTATTCCAACCTGTCTGTGCAAGTTGCTTGGTAAGGATGCTTATCACAGCAGATTTTAAACTCCTGTATATTAATTAATACGGAGGCAAGTTGTCATGCACTTGGAAATTGAATGCAATTTCATTCTAAAAGGGGGGGAGGGCATTGTGGCTAAACTACATGCTATGTTAAATATGGTATGTCCAGCTGAAGAGCCTCCCTTTTCTTTTTGACTTGCAAGCAAGGCTATGGGACTCCAATCCAGACCCTGGCCATGAAGGACAGGTAAGAGAGAGGGCCAAAGAAAGAGAAAGGAATCCTTAGATGTCAAGGTGTTTCCCCTCTTTCTTTTCAAGATGGAGTAGGAGGAGAAAATGGCCGTCAGGAAAAGGTTTAGAGTACCTCATATCTTTATATGTTTAACTTAGAGGAAAAAAAGGAAGCTCAGCTGCATGTCATATAATTACATGCCATATAGTTACGCTCTGAAAACGTAAACTGGGGAGAAGAAAGTCCCTAGTTAAACCTTGCCATGAAAATTTGCACTTTCTTCATTAGAAATAGTGCAATTTCACATTGGTCAAGGATTTCAGGGAGCATTTCCCAATCTAAAGCCTTCCAGACATGTTGGGCTACCACATCCCTCATCTCCCAGACAGGAGGGCCATGCTGGTTGGGGTGTGATGGAAGCTGCTGTCCAACACATCCAGAAGACACAAAGCAGTGAAGGCTGTTCTAGGGAAATCCATCTGCAGACCTCATACATATGTCCAAATAACATAACACTGAAAGCATTTGCTGGTCAAATCCTTTGTTTCCACAGGCAGCAACAATTCTGCAATTATAGAAACCAACACCAACATGAGAAGACCATTTGTGGAATATAGAAACTTCTGAGAACAGTTCTAACTGGTGTGCTCCCAAATGCAATGGCACTAGTGGTTTAAGATTTCCAACAGTACTTAAGCCATTGTCAAAAAAAGAAAAAGCAGAAACAGACTAGCAATTGTGAGCAATAGTATAATTCCTTGCCAGTTGAAAGTTGCACAGAAACCAACCTCTTCCTCGGTTCCCAGGACTACAGAAGCTGGGAATATTACAGAGACAACCTACTGCTCAACCCTTGGGGCAGGGAGAGGCTGGCACTGACATTTGAACGAGGTACTAGTTAATAAAATGAACAAAAGATGACACAGAATAAGCCTCAACTGGAACCAGCCCCACCTCCCAAGGTAACTTATATCGAAACTCAATCGCAGAGCAGCAACATTAGCACTGCAGATATATATATATATATATACACACACATATATATACACATACACACACACCCAAAACATTTCTATACAAAATTTCTACTTAGATGCATTTTTGAGAGAGGAGCCTTGAAAGATTAAATAGAGGATCCTGAAGACTCACCACATTTCTAAGGAGTGTTACAAATGTTAAGTATTGTTCTTATTACAGGCAAAAAGACATGTAAAAGCAAGACAGAAATCTAGCAAATAATTCTTCCCAAGATAAAAATGCAGGTATACCTTTAATGCAGGGCTTTCCAAATGGTGTGCCGTGACAAGTTAGTGTGTCACCTGAAGTGTGTAGGTGTGTCGCCTACAATCTTGGAACTGTATGCTATTATTTACAAATCATATATTTTTAAAAATATACGGAAATTTTTCATGATATATGTTGTGTCCCTGTACATTTTGTTATTACAATTTATGTATGTGTCTGTAGCTCTTATAAGGGGTTAGTTTAACCTCTGGTTTGCTAGTAAATTACTGAATTACTGTGTCACAAAATGATGCATATCTAAAAAGTGTGTCAGCAACGTGAAAAGTCTGGAAAGCTCTGCTTTAATGTGTGTCTCTGTGTAAGGAGGCGACATGCCTACAGAGCTTGGAAAAGTTACTTTTTTGGAGTACAACTCACAGAATTCCTCAGCTAGCATGGCAACTGACTGGGGGATTCTAGGAGTTACAGTGCAAAAGAGTAAGCCTGAAAATGAACCTCAGCAATGTTACTGTATGCATGAGAGCCAGTGTGGTACTGTACAGTAGTCTGAGTGTCAGGCTATGGCCATTTTCACCCTTCACTGTTATAACACTATTATTCCACTTTCAACATTGTATGGAATCCTGGGGTTTGCAGTTTAGGGAGGGGCATTCAGAATTTTCAGCCAGAAAGCTCTCTGGCCTCAGTAAACTACAAACACCAGAATTCCACAGGATGTTGAAAGTGGAATAATAGCACTATAACAAGTGTGATGCAGAAATGGCCTGTGACTCTGGAGACCAGTGTTCGAATCCCCACTCAGCCACAGAAACCCATTGGATGAGCTTGGGCAAGTCACACTCTCTCGGTTTCAGTGACAATCCCCCTCAACAAACCGTGCCAAGAAAAATCCATGATAAGTCTGCCTTCACTATAAGTCAGAAATTACTTGAGGACACACAACAATAATGTGACTATTTATTGTAAGATTCTGATTTATACAAATTGCCTTTTTAAACAACCTTCCATTAGCTAATGTCCTTCCTTCCTTCATTTCCAACTATGGTGATCTCGTTTTAACAAAATTCAGTCAATTAATACTTAGAATGAACTAAATCACTAAAAATGCAAGCAAGCCATCTTTTCCAGAATTTATCTTGAAGTGTTCTTTAGCAAATCCAACAGTAATTGAAGTAATGGTAACTTGTGCCAAGCTACTTAGTGTAATTCTGTAATGTAATCAAGCATATGCTTTAGGACTAGCTAAATTAACCTATGGAATTTGGAGGAACTGCCCAAGCAAAATCAGCACATTGTACAGAATCTTAACTTGCAAATCATCAATCAACAAATGCACAGGATGAATATTTTGGAACCATACATACAGTGCCAACACGGAAGATTTCCTAGGCACAAATATGTAATTTCACATTGGTAACTGACAGATCTGAACTTAGCCTCTGGAACGAACAGAAACAGATAATGTTATGTATGTTCATATACACACACAGAAGAAGATTACTTCTATGGCCTTTCATACCATACTTCAAAGCAGGAGCACAACTCACCAAGAGCAACTACTGCACACATTCTGCTCATTCATCAGTGGGGTTACTCAGGGATCCTGTCCAAACCACACTTGCACAAATGTCAAGATGTGTAAGGGCAGAAGCATGATCAAGTATGTCTAATAAATAAGAAAAGAAACTAATCCCGAACCGTCAGTTGTTCCGAGACATACAGAAAAAAGTGAAGAATAAAAGAAAGCAGGACATCATTGCTACAGTTATTCGATTTATACAACCACATTCTTGTCAACACTCACGGCACTTATTCCAATGCACAAGTATAGATCCTTTCAATCCCATATAGGGTTGCCAGCTTTTATTTCTTCAGGGTTTTAATCACTGCACGACAAACAAAAATTCAGCAGGTGAAAACCTTTCTCACCATTGCATCTTTAGGCTGGGGATAAAGATTAGTCTACAAAACCTCTGCTTGTCTTATATCCATGGAGATTCATGATCACCGAATGTACTATATTTTCAGAATAAAAGATGGCTTTTGCAAAGTTGTTACTGAACAAGTTCAGCTCAATGGAAAGAAGGTCAGATGTATAGTGTAATCCCAAGCATGCTGACTAAGCTCAATGGGGCTCTTTTCTTCACAAGGATGCTTAGGATTGCACTGTCAGATGGGGTGTACTCAACCCACTCAACTCTCCTGAACCTATGAAGGGTTTCAGGTAGAAGTTTTGTGGCTGCATGTAACATGGCATGAAAGTACTCTCAGTGGTATCTGATCTGTGATGGTCCATTTATACACAACAAACCACCCACTTGGTCCCTATTGTCATCAAGTGACTCAACAGCACAGTGTCTCTTTCGCATGCAAAAGGCCTCAGGTTCAATTCCTGTCTTAAACAGGTAAGGCAAGGCTAGAACTCTACCTGAAATTTGTAGATCTATTGCCAATAATGCCTGGCTACATGGAACAGTGGTCTGGCTCAGTGTAAGGTAACCTCTTAACCTCTTAGAAGAACCTCTCCCAAAGTCATGTGGCCCTCCAGACTGTTGGACTTGAAATCATAGCAGCCCAGCCACCACAGCAAACAGTGAGCTATGTTGGTACTCACAGTCCATCTTCTGGAGAGCCACATGAACACCTACCCAATCTGATGCCCAGTTCCCATCATTTCTTACAAGCCTGACCATGATCAGGTTGGGGAACCTCACTTGGAAGATCCAGCAGCCTATCCCAATGCAGTCTCTTTCTGTGAGCACTTTTTGGCAAACTCTTTTCAACCTCAGTTCCTCCCTTTGTGAAATGGGAGTTAATAGCAGCTTAGGACAAATTGGGTCAAGTGTCCTATCTTCGCTGAGAGTTCTGATTTATCTCTTAAAGCTTAAGACTTAAAACAAATGGATCTTTTAGGGAATACAATCAAGAGGAACAGTTCTTCCTCTGTCATGTTTACATAACCTCAAAGTACAGCCTCTGCTTATTTTGACATTTAAGTCTTCTGCAAGGTTGCAATCAAGGACCAAACTGGCTGGAAGATTCTGGGAATGTATCGCCCAAAATGGAAGTGTTTCCAAATTCAGTATGCTCAAAAGTTTTATATGCTTGCATGGGAAATAAGCTAAGACAGAGGGCCCTTGGTATCTACTAGGGTATGATCCCACGGATACCAAAATTCATGCATGCTCAATTCCCATTATGTACAATGATATAGTAAAATGGCACCTCTTGCATAAAATGGCAAAATCAAACTTTGTTTTTTGGATCTTTTTAAAAATATTTTCAAGCTGTGGGTGGTTGAATCCATGGACACAGGATCTGCAGATATGGAGGGCCAACTGTAAATAAAAGTACTTTAACCTCCTTGTTGTATTCCTTAATTCAAACTTGATGCACTATATGTTAAAAATAAACCTAAATGCCTATGTGGAGGTTTGTTGTGGTTGTGTGCCTTCAAGTTGTTTCTGATTCACAGCAACTCACAGCTATCACTGGGTTTTCTTGGCAAGATTTGTTCAGAGGGGGTTTGCCTGCACTTTTCTCAGATGCTGAGAGAGCGTGTCTTGCCCAAGGTCACCAAGATTTGAACACTGTTTTCCAGTCTTAGTCCAACACTTACACCACTAGACCATGTTGACTCTCCTGCTAATTTGCTTCTACCCAGCCCCTCAGAGGAAAAAGCAATATGAAATTAGGCCCAAAAAAATCAAGCTTACAGGGTTCTGATACGGAGAGACAGGGAGGGGATGAGAATGGAATGGTTTTCTAAACACAGAACTCAGAAGGGGAGCTGAAAAGCAAAGCATGCTGTTTGACCAGTTGCCTGCAGATGCACGCCCACAGGCAAAGCAGAGCCCAGGTTTCGAAGAGTAAACAGCTGAGTTACAAGATGGACTGTGAACTTGGATTATTACACAGACAGAACAACTTCGGCTCCATTCCCATTGTAGCTGATCTACATTCTTAGAGAGGCACCGTCTATTGTCCTTACTGGAACAGCTTCAAATATTTTTTTTATGGTATAGAGAGTATCTCCCTTCTGAGATGCCAAAACTCCCACATCTTTGCTATTAAAAAGAAATCTACTGAATAAAGCTCAACTTCATCAGGCAAAGCTGCTGGCCTTTTTAAAAGAAAAGATAGGGAAAAGAAAGTTTTGCAAACATAGACTACAAAGCATTACAAAGCTGGGGCTCAAGTCTCACCTGAAGCCCACCCACTCTAACTCAGAGGTGGAAGTCATGCAACCTTCCACATGTTGTTGCAGACAACTCAAAGTATTCCTCGCCATTAGCTATGATGGCTATGGATACTGAGACTTGCAGTCCAACAACAGCCGGAGGGCTCCTATCCCTAGCCTAACCCCCTCCCACAAAAAAGAGACCTGGACTTCCCCCAGTCCTAAACATGTAGGACCAGACTCTGGCTACTGAGCAATAATTAATTCTCAGAAACAATTACATGATGATCACTTTCACCTCTAAGAACAGGTTGTGGGACCTAGATAAATAAATGACACACAATGTAAGACAAAAACCTAAATTTCTCTCTCATGCAGAAAACATTTCCATGCTAGAGATGACATGCAATCTGCACACAGACTGACACACACTCTCTCATGTTTATATTTGAGTGAACAAGCCACCACTGTCTCTACCTTCCTACTGTATGCTCTGAATGATGGAGGTGGGAGTGGGATTGTAACACCACAATTGGAGATAAATCCAGATTTGTATGTAATGTACAATCAATAAGAAGAGAGGCTACTCAGTCCTCCCTGATGAGTGTGTACGTGTGTGTCACATCATCACCATCATGATTAATATTATTATTAAACTCCTTATTTGTCTTTTAGGTAAACTCTTAAACACATGAGGTGCAAAAGTGTGTAAGATGTGAAGAGTCTCCTTGCACATCTATCTTCTCAACAGTACTGCTTCTTAGATTTGGCTAAATGGGAACAACTCACAGTGAACAACCCATTTTTCCATAGCCCATATAAGTAACTTTTTAGACTACAGCTTCCAACCCCCCCCAGCCAACATCCTGGGATGTGTAGTCCAAAAAAGTAACTTCTCCAAACTCTGGATTTCCAGAGTCCTTTCTTTTGGAGAGTTTAGGAGGTGCTCCACTGCCCTTATTTCTCAGCCAGGATTCTGCAGTCTTTCCCACAGACATCAAAGGAGTGTGTTTTATTGGGCGTGGGGGAGTCGAAGATCTTTATCTAGGCGAGCTTAACTGCAGCTCTGGGCTTCAAGAGGAAGACCGAGAGTTGCTATAAATCCCCACTTTCACAGGGGAACTAAGACCACCAGTGAGGGCCACCACGGTGTAGTGGTTTGAGCACTGGACTACAACCCTGGAGACAGGGGTTCGATTCCCCCTGCTTGGCCACAGAAATTCACTGGGTGACCTCGTGCGCATCACACACTCTGAGCCCCAGAAAACCCGGTGGTAGGGTCGCCGAAGTCGGAAACAACTTGAAGGCACCCAACAACAACGACAACAACAAAGACCATCGGTGAACGCCCATCCGCAAAACATGTTGATGAGTGTCTGGATTAAAGAACCTTCTCTTACACACCTGAGTTTGGGTCCCCCCCTCCCCCCAGGGCTCTCTCATCTCCCGCTAAAATTCAGCTAACACCAAAATCCAAACGAGCGCTTGCAAGCGTGCGATCCCACAGCAACAACCAAAACTTAACCCTCTCCTGCGCTCATTTGCTTTCCAACACGCCTCAGACGAAACAGACTTTCCACTCACTGCAGAGACACTATAAATCTCCTCTCTCTGAACAAAGCGTGGGAAAGTGGGGGAGAATTTGTGGATTCATCTACTATTTCTTTTCGCCCAAAACACGCAGGCACTCTGACCTTGATCCGTGTTTACATTCCAGGAGGAAGCTATAAACAGCTAAAGCAGCCAAATGACCACCTAACGCGCGTTCCTCCTTAAAAAAAAAAAAAAGGTCAGGCATTGATTTTTTTCCCTAAGTTGTCCTGACTTGCGAGGAGACCTAGGCACGCACGCAGGGTGACACGGGCAAGGTTTGGCGCACTTACACATAGCCTTCCGAGCTTATGTCCCCTCCGTAGCTTTTCTGGATGTAATACATTTTATGGGTATGGCTGTGGCTATGGCTGCTTCCCCCGCCGCCGCCGCCGCCGCCGCCGCCCATCATATGGGAGTTCATTTCGTAGCGCATATCCGGGCCGGACTCGGCTCTGATCATCCTCCCCATGCCCAAGGTGTTGAGCCGGGGGTGGGATCCTCCGCCGTTCATGCTCATCTTGGCTCCCGACTCCGCTCAATCTTCGGACTGCTTCGGATAGGAAAAGGAAGAGACCCCGATCAGAACAAAGGCATGAACTCTCTCGCCGGTGGTGACTAAACTGCGCGGAGAGGGAGGGTCCTCCTGCCTCTCTCTCGCTCTCTTTCGCCCCACCACTCCCCCTCCAAGCCTTGGCAAGGCGCAAGTCCTCGCCGAGGTACCAGCAAGAGAAAGAAAAGGCAAAAAGAGCAAGTAAAGAACGACCGCCCAAAGGAAGTTTCTTCTTGGGAGAGCGGCGAGGGCAAGAGGCGCCAAAAGGAGGGAACAGACAGGAGGGTAGTTCTGCAGATTCAGCGGGCGGGGGGCGGGGGGGGATTAAGGGAGGGTGCAAACGAGGGGAAAGGGTTCTGAAGGAGAAGGGAAGGGTCAGGTTCAGACACAGGGTGGGCAACGAAGCTTTTGCGGGAAAGAGCGTGAGAGAGAGGCAGGTTCCGGTGGCACTACGCGGCTGCGGCGGCGTCCAGGTGAGAAGGCGGCAGGCGTCGCGCGCTTCCTGCCGATGGTAGTGATGGTGGAGGAGGAGGAGGAGGGAGGAGACCACGCAATCCCCTCCCTGCTGGCACAGGAAAAACGAAGCCGCACCTTTCGGAATCTTTACCAAAAACAAGAGCCTGGGCGTGGAAGCCGCCGCCCTCCAGCCGGTTCCAGGCTTTGCCCCCTCATAAAACTATTGTGTGAAAGAGAGGAAAGACTTGGGTGTCGCCCTGCTCTCCTCCTTCCCTCCCTCCCTCGTTCCTCTGTGGCATATCTGTTGGCCTCCACCTGGGCCCAACCCAGAGGCGAGGGCGCCGAGGGCAGGTGTGCTGCTACGGGCTAGTTTTGCAGAGTTCCCAGCCGGTAGGCCCGCCCTTGACAACAAGGAGCCTTTGAAAGGCGCGCCAGGAGGGCTGGGCTGAGGAGAGTTTTGCTTCCATGGGAGAGCGCCTCTCTTTCAGCTCCGAGGAAGGACGCGGCTGCCTGTGGCGCCCAAAGGAGCAAGCGGTGTGGGTGGTTTCTTTCTCTGTTTTTTCTCACGCACGGACACGGACACACACGTTTTAGTTACAGGGCGAGCGTGCAGCGTGCTTTTCCTCTCCTTTAGTCATTCAGTCCTGCCGTCAAGAGGGGCGGTGCTCTCTCTTGTTCTCACGTGCACAACTTTTCTAAGCATGAAGTAGGAATTCTGATCTCTTGATATGTCTATCTGTATCTTGCGTTATTACCAAAAACTCGGGATTCCAGGCAGCTGACAGAGATGGAATTCTTCACTAGTTTTCTTTTCGAATTGTAACCCTTTTCTTCCTGCTACAAGAAAATCTGTTGAAAACCGCAGTTTTTGAAGCCTAACATTTGGGCACGATTATTTATTTATTTATTTATTTATTTGCGCAAATCGACTGCATGCAAATTTTGCACATCATAAGTCCCCAATTACAGTGTTTTCTGCACGGGAAACACGTTCTCTGAGCAGAAAAATGCGCTATGTAAAAAATACTATTTTCTGTGCAAGGAATGTTGTTTTCCACACGAAATAACCACGTGTGAACTTTGTGTGGAAGAAATCTCAAACTGCAGAAATTCTCATTACAACAGGATTCTTCAGGTTTGGTTTGGTTTGGTTTGTTTTTCTGACACTTTTGCAAATATTTTAAAATATTCTTTCCATCTCTGGCAGCTAACAGTAATAAAATACAAATTAAAAGCAACATCTTAACTGAAAATAGCATAAAATGCAAGAAAGGAGGGGATGTAGGCATACACCTTCAGGAAACAGACATCTGAGAGAGACGCTAGTTCTGCTACTTCTGCACAAACCCATTCCAGGGAAATGAAATGTGGGGTCATCAGCAGAGATGATACTCACCAGATCTGTTCCCCTTGCCCATGCTTTCTGCCAAATGTCTGATCTGCTGATGAGACATTTGTGACATGTCTGGACTCTTTATGGGCAAAACTGAAATGATACTTCAGTGGTCTGGAAGAAACAATACATAGAGTAGCACAATTGCTTTCTCCATAGGTATGGCCCAGCAAATTGGGCTCACAAAAATCAGAATCATGTGGTTGATTCTGGTGTGTTAGTTCAGGAATGAACCACATAATTTTGGGACATGCAGGGTTGGCCATTGCTATTTTGCTGTATGAGATCAGGAACAGAATGACAGCCCTCTTCATACAGAAATCAACTAGAACAGTGCTGCAGAATTTTTGACCTACAGTCCCAAACTAGTGAGCACGCTGGCTGGAAGTAGAAGTCCAAACATCTAGGGGGCCAAGGATTTTCCACCCCAAAGCAGAGTGATAGATATGCCTCAATTTTGCCCATGGGACAGTGTCCTCCACTATACCTTAGGTCAGCAAACTACTGTAGGGAATACAGTAACAGCCAGCATACATTCTTCAAATTTGAAATCCTGAAGAAATTTCCCAGTAGCCCTCATTGATTTCTCACCAGTGAGGTCAGATTCCCCTTGAAGTGCCCTTTTGATTCTGCTTGGTCCAGGTTTCCAGTTGCAGATTTAGATGTGATTATGTTCTCCTTTAAGAGCATGACCATCATGATGGATTTATTCGTCTCTGTTGGATAGAGGGAGAGAACACCCATGTGTTCTTGTACACTGAATGTTGAGAAACACTAAGGCTCTGATGCCAGCAAACATTGGTGTTAAGTTTGCCATATTCCTTCCAGTGATGCTGGTGCTTGAAGAGAACAAAAAACCATGACCAGATATCCCCCCCCCCCGCCAAGTTTGCCCCATTAAATCCATTTTAAAAGTGATGGTTGTGTTAGTCATCTCCGTGTAAAAGAAAGAGACTTTGAGCACGTTTAAGAGTAATCAAGTAAGCTTTGAAAATAAGAGCTTATATCTGAATGGTCCTTTTTTTGTAACAGAAAAGAACGAGTGGGACAGAATTTAAAAAATGTAATATTGCATTTTCTTGTTTCTTTTATTATTATGTGGTTCTTCCACAGCAACAATGTTAAGATTTAAAAAAAATAAGAGAAAGATGGGTGATTGTAATTTATTTCTTATATATGTGGATGTTAGCATTCTTTTTACCCCTTTTTTTCTTTTCCTACAGTTTCAGATAATAGTTACTAGCATTTTTTAGTCTGATTAATTTCTGTTTTAAAAGCCAGCATGATGTAGTGGTTTGAGCATTGGACTACGACTCTGAGACCAGGGTTCAAATCCCTGCATGGCTGTGAAAATCCACTGGGTGATCTCTAAGAGGAAGGCAAAGGCAACCCTCCTCTGAACAAATCTTACCAAGAAAACCCCATGATAAGTTCACCTTAGGGTCACTGTAAGTTGGAAACAACTTGAACGCACACAACAACAGTGTATTTCTATTTCCTAAAGCTAAGGGCTTTTCATGGACACTTCATCTGGAATATTCAATAATAAGTATTCATCAATGATATGCATAATTGTGATACGTTAACACTATTGAATAGCACAGATTATTTGTTTAAACTGTGAAATAAGCAGAGGTAAAAACATACCTGCAAACAAGCAGAATTAATAATAACTTGCTGGCCAAACATGGGCTCTCTGTCTGCCTTGAAAACATTTCCTGGGTGCCTGTGATCTACCTAACTTATTTTAAAGGGGGAGACCTATTTTTCTAATTATCTTCTAGGGATCCTCAAATCTATACAGAAAAAGAATACTTAAAACAATATGAATGCTCCTTCCTCCAGCAATTCTGTATTTTTTTTAATTTAAAATACTGAACATTTTAACATTCCCTGTTTTTTATGAACCGACTGTGAATTTTTAATCTCTGTTATCATTTTAATGTACATTTTTTCCAAGTATTTGTATTCTTTGATGAATGTTTCCAGAATATAATTGAAGAGTGAGTAAGGTCCATTTCCTGTTGGATCACCCTGCTCAGAAAGATATTTGATTAAAAACAATTATATAAGCAAAAACCAAAAAGGTGAGATAAATTTGCTCAAAAAGCTCTAAGGGCAAATCTCCATGAGCAGGATATGGTGCAGTTCCTATTTTGCTAATTAGCAGCTCACAGGACTGAAAATCAAGAAGGCAGTGCTCTCTAAGAAGCGTGGACTCTGACCTCCCTTGCTCTTTCTTGTAGTTCTCAACTGCACTTCCTTGAAGCTGCTGTTAATGTTCAAGGCTAGATAAGGCTGTCTGTAAGCACAGCATCCAGTATTTTGATTCTGGCCAAGAATTAAACTCACAACCTGCTTTCAGTGTCAGTAGAAGAGGTGAAATACCTGAAAATATGACCAAGAGTACCAAGAACATGGTTGCTATAATTCAGAAATGACTTGAAGGCACACAACAGTAAAACCAAGAACATGTGCAGAATGCTGTCTGGATGATGGATTTCAGCCTGCCAGATACCTGAGAACAGGCAAAGTAACTTCCACATCAGAGGGGAAGACTTCTGAATTAAGTTTGAACATTGACAGGTCTCATCATGGACACTGAACTCCAAATTTCACTTCCTGCTTTAGATGTCAAGTGCCTGTCACATAAATGACAAGATAATGAAAAAGATGATGAAATCTTTTAATTAGTTTGCTAATTGACTACATCATCATGTAGCATCGCTTGCATCCACCTCCACTTATATTATTGCTTGACAGACATCTTCTCTGCACAAAACAAACAAGAAAGAGAATTGAAGGCAAACGAGTTAGCCGAGGTGGGTGATAAAGGGTGTGAATGTTGGTGATATAACGTAGATGTTAAGACTAGGAGCCACATTAGAGGTTACATGGGCAAACAGTTAAGCCACAGCTTTTAAAACCATTACATATAGACACTGAAGGAGGGATTAAATGACACTGGATGAGACAGGGCTCAGCCCTTTCACACCCAGAACTTCACTGTTTTCAGATGTTGCTAGGTAAGCAATTCTGGCCTTCCAGATGTAGTTGGATTGCAACTCTCGTCAGTGCTAGCTGACTGCTCAGTGGTGAGGAATTGTGGAAACTGCAATTGAAAAACACTAGGCGGGCTATAGTTTTCCACCTGATTCATGGCATTAGTTTATGTGTTCACACTGGGAGAGATGGTGCATAGAAATATGGAGGATATAAAGATTGGAATAATCCTCCACTCTTTAATTGTACAAAAGTGCTTCTATACAGTCAGCCACAGCTTATATAGAATCAGAACTGGTTCAAGACCCTTAATTCATTATGGAAGCAAAGATGGAGCCTCACTCCATGTTCAAGATGGCAACTGACTATAGGTTGTTGTGGGTTTTCCAGGCTTTGAGGCTGTGTTCTATTAGTATTTTCTCTTGTTGTATTTTCTCCTGCCTGCATCTATGGCTGGCATCTTCAGAGGATCTAGTGGCATGGAAGTGAGACAGAGTATATATGCTTTTGTAGTCCCCAGGTGGGAGGGAGCAATTTGCATATGTTACAGTTGGCCTCTGTGATGGCCTATTGTTAAATGGGATATCCTCCAGGGTTGTATTGTTAGTCAGGGGATATGCATAACAGTGTGTTAATTACATTAGCCATCCATTGTATTGTTTCTTGTAGAGGGACCTCCAGAGTCTGGGTGGTGTTCATTGGCATATATTTGAGTCTTGATTTTAGTGTTCTTCAGTACTGGTAGCCAAATCTTGTTTACATTCCAAGTTTCTTGTTTCCTGTTGAAATTGTCCATGTGTTTATGGATTTCAATGGCCTCTCTGTGTAGTCTGACATAGCAGTTGCCAGAATAGTCCAGAATTTCTGTGCTTTCAAAAAGCATTCTGTGTCCAGGTTGGTTTATGACATGTTCTGCTACTGCTGATTTTTCTGGGTGGATCAGTCTGCAATGTCTTTCGTATTCTTTGATTCAAAGACACTGCAGACTGATCTGATACTGACTGATACTCTTTCTCACTTCCATGCCACTAGATCCTCTGAAGATGCCAGCCACAGATGCAGGCGAAACGTCAGGAGAAAATACTAACAGAACACAGCCTCAGAGCCCGGAAAACCCACAACAACCTATGGATTCCGGCCGTGAAAGCCTTCAACTTTACAGCTGACTATAATTCAACACTGTCACTGAGAAAGGGCGTTGCACCACACCTGAGGGCAGCAAGCTAGTTTAGAGGGTTCAGGACAAGCTACATGGCTCTCATAGCTCTGTGTCCTCCAACAGAAGGAAGCAGCTCAGGAGATACCCTTGCCCCTCAGCAGCTACTGCTTGAGGTAATTGTCTCAGTTTGCCTAGTGGTAGGGATATTATACTTTTCCAGTCCCCTTGGATGTATGAACTACTGTGTTTCAGTACAACACTGCCAAAGTGAAGTATTTTTAATACTTCTCAGTTCAGATCGACCTGGCACAAAGACTTTTCAGCATTTAAGACTGCTTGTAAAACAGGAGAGGGGGGAAGAAAAACTCCCTCTCTGGCCCCAATCCACCATTTCCCACAGCCTCACAGGACTGCAAATGTGTTATCCAAAGGAGAGTTACTGTGAGCATCTTGCACAAAACATCTCCAGTTATGAGGGAAAAAAATATATCCACTAGAGCAGTAACAAAGAGCATTTTACAATGTCATTTAGCAAAGCACCCAAAATGTTTCTCACAGAGGGTGTGGTGAACAACATCTCAGTCTTGTCAAACCCGGTTGATGTTTCAGCTGAAAAACTTGAAATGCCTCTTAGTTTTGCTTCAGGGGAAATAAAGCACCACAGCTGGTGCTCATTCTCCTCCACAGATAATAGACAGGTGTATCATGTTACTTTACCTCACAATAGGGTTTTTTTTGACAGGGAAACAGCAAGCTCCATTATTTGTTATTAAAAAGTTTGCTGCCCTTGAAAATTTGGGGGGACAGTTCTCTGCATTATGACTTGAAATGGAGATATTCCTGGTCTAGTCCTTTAGGAACAACGTGATCAATGCCATTTTTTATTCTGGAACAGAGCAGACCATGAACTTTCTATACAGATCTGTATTAAAGGAAAGGATCAAGGGGAGATGGCACCGTCTGTTTGGGAGGGAGGTAGAAGGTGTGGCTTTAAAAATATTTGAAGAGTTGGCTACTTGGTAAGAGACCTTCAAAGATTAGGACTACAAGTTTAATAGAGCTGGTTGGCTGAAGTAACTTGTTAAAATGTTGTGCTTCCAGTTAATTTATCACACATATTAAGATTATGACCACTGTTGTTAGAGGCTGGTGCGCGTTTACTCGGCAGGTAAGACCCACTGTAACCAGGACTGCTCAGTTTTAGCTTTCATTTTAAATAAGGGAATAATTTTATGATCTATTTCTAGTAGATGGATGGATACACCGACTCACCCACACCCACAAGCTGTTCACCATCATTTTAAATAACATCTAAAGGCTGAAGTGGCAAAATTAAATCTTTGGCATTTTAATTACAGTTAAGTATGGATACTATACAGAATGAACATGGTGATTAAGTCAATATGAAATGTTTCATAAAAAAAAATTGTCTTCATGATTTTATTAATATTGTGTGCTTATATCTTCTACACTGTGATGATACTGAAGTCCTCCTGCTCAGCCAGCTGTATTAGTGTGTTGAGCTGCTTCTGCTTGTATATTTGCTTCCCTACTTTGTTGGAGACTCATTTCTTCAGCACTCTACAAAAACCTGGCTGCAGTATGTGTGCAAGACAAAAACAGCAGCCATTTCAGAACAGAAACACAGGCTGCCTATTCTGGGGCAAGTTCCACATGAGTCTTCTGCATTTATATTGTAGCTGCCTCTTGTAGTTCATCCACTTTTCTAGCATAGTCCATCTCCATTTCTGTGATGCTGCATCTTAGCTTTGTTGTTATGTGCCTTTAAGTTGAAACATTATCGTGACTTCACTTATGGTGTCCTCATGAATGACAGACTTCCAGGAAACTGTGCTTCAGTCTTACAACCCCTGGGCTGTATGCACTGTGCAGCTTTGGACTTTCCTTTAGCGTCTGAGTATATTAGCAACTGAAACTCCTTTTTGCTTGAGTCGTTGCATCACTAGACACAGTATTATTTGTACTTCTCCTTTGTTCTTCCCTCGTAGCAAATACCTTCTGACTTGCAGGTCTCATTTTCCATAATTATCTGTTGCTTCTTGTAGAATTGTCTCATCATAGAGTTTGCAAGGTGGAAGACATTCAGAAATAGTTAACCACTTCACTCTTTGCATGATACTAATATGAGTTACTAAGCAATTGCTTCTACGTTGGGTAGTACGTGGGACCAAACACACAAGAGTTAACCTTGGCTATAACCTTAGGGTCAGCTTTAACTGCACACCTGAAAAGTAATGCACCAGAAGTTGGTTGGGCACAAGATTCAGGGGCGTGGGATGAGTGACTTCTCAAAGCTAAACAGGAGATATGTTGACAAGTGTACTTATGTTCTTTCTGCTGCAGAGTACATAGCAGTAGATGTAGAGGGAAGTTTTAAATCAGGACAGCAGCATGAGAGAAAGAGTTTTTCCCCAAATAATAATTTTTAAAGTTGGGGAGATCCTTCTGTATCATGTTTACTTTGGCCCTAAAGTGAAAAAAGAGTGAAAAAAAGAGTGAAAAAAAAAGCCAACTGTATGACTAGGAAGCTGAAACACAGCTAAGGAGGAGTTACCATATTGCTTAATTGTTCCCTTAGAACAAATAAGAGTTGTCTTGTGGACTGAAGAAAACCAAAAGAAAATTTTGGACCTGAGCCATATCTGATCCATTACGCTTCCAACTGTGGTAGCTCTGGAGGTAGAGGAAGATAAACTGGAAGTTAGAAGTGGAAAGGAAGCAGAGCTTAGAAAGGTTATTTCAGAACTTAACATATTTATATTACTTGTCCTTGTTACCCTACAAAAACAATGTGTTACAAGTAAATCTGTTACTTATGGTATATTACTTCCTAGTTTGGAAGCACCAGTAGCTGGATTCACAAGCAGTTAAAATGTTTATGTCCTTACTTTTGTTCCAGGCTTCAGTGAAGAGATCCTCCAGACAGGGCAAATGTGTTGGGAGGCAGCCATATTGGTTGCTGTAGTTCTTGTATTTTCTAAAAATATCCAAATAACTTTTATGTTATCTTAGACTATTTTCTGGCAATTCCTCACACCAGCTCCAACATTTTATTCCCACCAATATGTGGGCTGCTTTTTAATTCTAAGACATATCACAGCAATAGGTTCCCTTCTCTTCTTCTCCTTTTTTAAAAAAATTAAAGTAATAGTCCACCAGTGAAATGGCATTTTTGCACAATACTTAAAAAAAAATCAGGAGAAAATTTGCCCAACAAAATATGTCCCAGTTTAAAAAAAAAAAACTTGAGGAGCTTTAGTGCAGACCCAAGAAATAGCAATAAGAAGCTCACAAAAAGAATGGATCAAGTGGATGTGAAGGCAACAAGACCTGACAAAATGTGGCAAAGCCCAGGGAGCTATATCATGAGAAGTCACATTTCTTTAAACCAATCTGGAAGAGCCCTGGGACAGATTGGATGTGCGGGGTGTTATCCATCTTCTTTCCAGGCACACAGAACTGAGCCTGACTACTCATCCTATTCCCTTTCCCCTCCCACTTTCAAACCACCCCACTTTCTTTCCCAAACCTACCCACTGAACTGATGCACCATAATTTACTCAAAAAAACACTCCAAAGGAAAACAATGTCACCTGTGTAAGCTCATGAGGACAGAAATCTTCAGTTTATTACTCCATAATAAGCTATGATGGTATAACCATTATCAATATCTTTATTTATTAGTTCTTTTTGCTGGGACATACTTCATACATAGCTTCACTCAGGAAACTTAGGGAAGCCTATGTTTTTATTGCTGTTATTCATTAGCAAGGCTGACTAATATATGAAGACCTAAAAACACACAGGATTTTATTTTACTTCAATAAATGACATTTTACTCCCTCTTCTTTGTTGTGTGCTTTCAAGTAATTTCCAACTCATAGTGAACCTATCACGGTATTTTCTGGGGCTGAGAGTGTATGAGTTGCCCAAGGTCACCCAGTGGGTTTCTATGGCCGAGTGGCACGTTGAACCCTGGTCTCCAGAGTCGGACTCCAATGCTCAAACCACTACACTACGCTGGCTCTCATACTGGATGTTAATGCCCTGTGGCTATGTTTATGATTTACCCTCTCTACTTAACATTACTGCTGAGCAACAAAGACCTGTGATATGCTAGTTATCAGTGCAATACTTTTAGAACATATGCTAGTTATCAGGGCAGTACTTTTAAAGCAATCAACCTCAAGTTAATTGAAAGATGCATTGTTGTGTATGATGGACTCACTGAAAGTGCTTGATTTCTCAAACAAGATGCAAGAGCCTAAATGAGTCCTTCAACCAAGAAGCCCATCTTCCTAACATGTAGCTAGGTGGCTGTGGTTATTCAATAATTGATGGAAAGTACTTTGTATGTGGTTAAAAAACCCAGTGTTTTAACTTAAATCAGGTGTTAAGACACACTCCTACCTGAAAATGATTAGGTTTTCCCCCACCCCAAACAAACAAAAAGTAATTCCTAATTTCAGATGTGTAGTAGCAAGTTTTAACATCTTACTGGTAGGCAGAAAAGACCCTGATCTGAGAATCTTTATCTGAAGCTACTACATATTTCCAACAGACCACTCCTAAGGTTTCCTGTCAGAAGTATTCCAGGCTTTGAGATGAAAGTGCTAAAACCTCAGACTTAGGAACAAACCCTTGTGAGGTCATAGAAGAAAGACACAAGAGCCACGCAGAGTATGTCATTCTTTAAAAAAAAAAAAGCTTAACAAATGAGGAAACACATACACACACTTTCCAAGGTGGTGCTAAGATTCCTCATCCTCACTTTGAGGACTGTAGAAGAGAGGCCAGGCTTGCAGACGAGACTTTTAAAACAAGCCCAGAGGTTAAATCCTGGCTCAAATTAAGTCCCATCAAAGGTTGTTCCTCAATTCTTATTCTTACAAATGTTCCTGGATGCACTCATTGCATATGAAACAAGTTCTCGAGCAAATGGCTCAAGTTAATCCCAGATGTAAGAGTTGAGCTACATAATCATAATAGTCATGTGGGTGCTGTAGGCTATATTTCAGAGGAAGGAACTGCCAAAACCACCTCTCCAGTATCCCTTGCCTAAGAAAACCCTATGAAATTCGTAAGATCACCATATGTCAACAGGCAGCTTAAATGCACATATATACACACATATGGTCCTTCTAAAATTGTACTAGGTCTTCAGACTGAAAGTGGGGCATTATTTGGTTAAGTCTTGTCCATGGAAAATCTCCAGAAACTTCCACAACAAGTGGTATGTCAGGGAAAAAATTCAGGAAAAAGCTGCCCGGGATATGCTACTTTTCAATTAATTTGCCCACATGCAGAATCAGAGCTTAGAAGAAACACATTGCAAATCAGGGGTAGTGAAGTTATAATGAAACCATACTTAAGAAGTTATGTAACATGTAAGAGCTTGCACTATTCTGTAAAGTAAGCAGAAAGCAAGTTTCTAGTTACTATCAAATAGTACATTTAAAAAGAATTTTTATAGGCATATCCACGGGAATTTTGCAAGTTTTATGGCATTCTGTTATAGCAATCCTAAAATAAATTGCTCAAAAAATAGCAGAAAGGAATGGGAAATTAAGTAAGGCATTAAATAATGGTTACTTAGTTTCACCATGATAATGAATAATGGCAACAGGTTACTTTGTTTTTACGTACTGTAGCATGTAATGGAATAAATTGCTTATAAAAATAACTTCCCAAGGTCTGTACGATATGATTCAGAAGAATCCCCGAAAGGCAGTGCCTTATTATTCTGTGCGTACTGTGTGCAGGGCCTTCAGAAGACAGGCCAAGGGTAATGGGTAAAAATGTTTGCATCCAATCTTCTAAACACAGAAGCGGACCAGGGTGACAGCTGAATCTTTCACTGACACTTGTAAGGGGACAGTCTCTTTTACCATGCCTGAGGACAAGCAGCTAGCTTAAAAGATGCAGCTCAGGCTACATATACTTTGTCTTCTAAACAGCTCACAGCAGGGTTACACTGCTGCCTCTCAGCAGTTGATGCCTGACGCATTAGATCACTTTGCATAACAATAGACCTAGCCCTGGTGGCATGGTAGCCCAAGCCTCTGCCCATTTTTTTTTCCTGGGCAAATGCTAAACCTCAGATTAAGGATATATAAGTATTTTTTTACTAGTCAGACTGACTATTGGGGGGTTGTGCTGAAAATATATTAATTAATACAAGAATGAAAGCCAGAGTGGTGTAGTGGTTTGAGTGCTGGGCTGTGACTCTGGAGTCAAAGGTTTGATTTCCCTGGGTGCTAAGGAGCCCCTTGTGGTCCCTAAATTAGCCTGGTGCCCTCATATGGAGTAGAGGACACTGTTATTGGCAGTACTGAATCAAGATTCAGCTTTCACTTGAGATTTGTGTATGTGAAATGCAAAGGAGGAATCTCATCCTTCACCTCAGGCTGCCAAGTATCATTGGTCAGCTCTGGTGGAAGGAAGGCTGCATCCTGTAGTACTGGTTAACAACGTTGTGAGAGGAACAATGCAACAGCAGCATGTCCTTAAAAGCACAAGCAAGAGTAAAAGGACTCAGCCCACACTGTAAAAGACTTCTATCTGTGAATAAGAACTATCAGCCAGGCCTGTTCGAGAGAACTAGTGGTGGTGTTGGAGCCATCGTAGGAGATTAACCCAAAACATCAAAGGAGTATCAGGCCTATCGCCTTTTATCTTCACTAAGATCAAAGGCACTCCCAGTAACATCTTGTATGCTCTTCTCCTTCACACAGCTTTTAATTAAAGCAGTGTGTGTATGGGAAGCTGTCTACTAAGGTATTGGGAGATGGATGTGTAGAAATAATTGGCTTTGCAAAGACTGAAATCAGGTTTATACCTCAACTGACTTGTAAAAGTTGCTTAGCATGATCACCATCTTCCAGTCCCAGGTTACCATTGAGAAACCAAGTAGATACTTTGCTACTAAATTGCTTCATAGGCATTTCAGAAGGCTTTTGCTGGAATGAACCAAACATCAATAAAATCTACATTCACCTGCTAGCACAAGCCAAGCAAATACCATTCTAAAGTTTACAGCAAGGCTGACCAAAGAGTGCCCCCCAAGCCACATACACTTGACCACCTTTTTCTCTGTACCCACTGTAGTTATAGTTTTAAAAACTATTTACCTTTGGTTTCCCATTTTGCAAAAGTAACTAAAAGAGTAACCTTTTTGTTACTTTTAAAAAAGTTGAAGGTACAGGCTGGCAGCCTGTGGTACAGAACACAAGTCTCCTCCTAGACACCTCATTCCCATTTCAACACCCACATCAGAGAGTGAGACGCAGTACAAGCCAGCACTTGTATCATGTGATGTTACCTATCCACCATTTAGTGAGTTCATGTTATGAAAGCAACTAACACTAACACTGAAAAACAAATGCACTGACCCCTCATTAAGTTAAAACCCAATGTGATGGAGCTATACTTCTGTTATTGCACAAAAGGAACTCATTACAGGTAATTACTTGTTTCTACCCAGTTGCTTCTAATCTCTGAGCAGTACCACTCTAGGCATGTGGAATAAAACAGGCTTCAGAGAAATCCTGCAGCCCCAAATGCTTCACCTTCAGCCAACTCACACTTCTTCCCTCTGTCTCAGCTCATTCAAACTGCCAGAACTGCAGTTTTCTACCACTAATCTCCTAAGTGTCTGCTCCACCTCTGGCAGTAGTGAATCATCCATTCAGCAAAGGCCCACAGTATTTAAGAAATATTAACACTCTATTGTTTGAGGCTCTGCCACCTATCAGATTTCACTTTGGTAGGAGGGGAAACCCTAGGAACCAACAGATTCACATTAATCTGTGTGTGTGTGTGTGTGTGTGTGTGTGTGTGTGTGTTTTCTGGCAAAAGTACACTGAATTACTTGTTCCAACAAGAACTGTATATCTTTCACAGAAGCAATTTTCTGTCTGGCACTCAAAACTTCTTCAAGAGGTGTGGCTTTTTCTGGAACATAAACTATGAAGTCACACCCATTGTAATACTCAGGCTGTGAGTCCTATCCTAAGGAGTGCCAGTGTTCCTGTTTTTCCTCTCCTCTGAGTCTTTCACGCTCTTTAGTTAATAAACTATCTTCAAAGATATTAGTCGCACTGAAGACATAGGTCAACTCTCACCAAGCATATTTGTGCAGGGACTCCACTGTTCTTGTTGCTGTTATAGTTTCAGCCATTAATATTTTCTACATCTATTGCTGTGACCCCATAATGATTGCATTTCAAGATCAAAGAGGTGTGATCTGAGCTCAGCTACAAAGGAGAATGAAGTTAGGCCCAGGTGTTGAGGAATGTCAAAATGCCAACAGATATATGGCATCACTCCAACTTTATGATTATACATCAGGTGTGCCTTTTTTTGTATCAATAAACAGCGTAAGGTTTGAAGCCTGAACCGACTGTAATGGAATCTTTATTGCATCTCCAACTTGAGCTTCCAAGTCCAGAAGCGTCTTCTGGAAAAAGCATTCCAAAGAATTTAAGATGGCAACCAGAAATCATTAGATAGGTACAGATTTAAAATAAGCTCCAAATTCAAGCTCAATGTAGACACTGAGGGTAGTGGAAGAAAGGAAAGGTAAAAGGGAATGGCAAGTGGAAAGAGCATCCACATAGACTGCAGATTACTTCAAGACAGACAAAGAAAAATGACCAGACTGATGGGTTAGTTTAGATGGCTCCCAACTAACTACAGTGTCCTAGCATATTACATCCAAAGATGATGAGCAGCTATTTTGTCTTAGTAACAGGTTTCTTTGTGGTAAGAAAAGTGATGGAAGAAGTGGGGAGATGACACATAGGAGGTTCATGAGTGTAGCTGGAGGGAGATTACAAAATGAGGGCATTACCTCCCCAGAAGAAGTCTAACACATATGAAATTTTGCTTTAGTGCAGAAAGTGAGACATTGAAAATGGTTCGCACTTAGAACTCTTATCTTTCCTGTGTTCACATTTCCTTGGTAACTTTCTGCCCCTTTTCCTTGCATATTTAGACAGTATTTTTAAACGCTCAGCTGAAGTTTTAAGTTAATGCAATGCTAGAAATTTGGGGTCTGAAGGAAAATTTCATTAGATACAGAATTCTTAATTTGCCAGCAATGCCCTTATTCAGCTACACCCCTCAAAGGGTTACACAAGTGGAAGGGCAGTATCATCTGAACCTTCTCATGTATGTTTTGAGGCAGATCATTACATAATACAAGCCTAATTTGTAAGCATCTCTTGACTGATGCTGAAATTCTTTTGAAATCAAATCTTTAAAACCTGCACCGAAAATTGTGCAAAAAGGGTGGGTTTTAAGAATGGTGAGAATGAATAAGGGAAAACTGCCAAACTTGAGTGGGGGGAAATCCAACCATTAAAATACATATTGCTTTTGTTTTTAAGTAAGAACTTGCCTTCCCCCACGGGGGAAAAACTTACTCCTCCACAGGACCAACCCTGACCAAAACAAAGGAATGTAAAGGAAGAAAATAGACAACCCTGATGAATTAAGCAGGGTATATAGCTATAGGTAGAACATCAAAGGTATGCAGACTTGCAAACTGCTCATGATGTTAAGCTTTACTATTACATAAAGAGTGAGGGGTGGAAATATAATAAATGGGCTCACAGAATGACAGAGGCATGGTTTAGAGCAAAAGTATGGAATGGGAAATTAACTGAACATCACAGAAAATGAAAAATTACTTTTTTTCCTGAAGCTTTCAAGAAAGATGTTGACATGACAAAGGCAGGGTATATATGTATAAACACACTTTCAGCACTGGAATTTCTTTGTGAGCACTCACCATGTTTTGTTCGTACACGTTATTTTCTGTACAGTATATGAGTGTGGGAATGTTCTGCATCTGTGAGACAGAAACCAGGTATGCACTCCAACAATTGGCTAGGAATCCTGTAATGCGATGACCTTATCCAGTTGTTAACTACAATGGACTCAGTGAATCATCAGGATTTTTGTAAGTGTTGACTTACTGTAAGTGCATGGATATAATGGGTCTACTCTAATTGCAACTGATAAATGGATTCAAGCCCGTCTACACCTCCCCATTTCCCCTCCAGCTCTTAGGAAACTGAATAGGCTTCTGAAATTATTATTTTCTTACCATTATGTTATTATTTAATTTATTTATACTGAGATATATATGGCCCAATAGCTAAACGGTTTGCACAACAGACATTGCTGCCTGCTTATATTAAAGTACCAAAATCATTAATAGAATAGAACTACAAGCAGCACTTTTAAAAGTTGAAAACATTCTCAGACAACCTGCCTGAAGAATAGAGAGAGGCAAAAAATGGCAAAAAATGGATATTCAATACCCCACTAAGTATGTCTATAAAAACTAAGGCTGCATAAAACAAAGCTGGTTCCACTGGCAGAAAAGAAACAGCAGTGAGTCTTTAAAACTTAAGGTTTAAGATGATGATTGTGTACATACTATTCTCTATTACTAATATGGTGGCCACATGACAAAGAGGGCAGGGTGCCTGCACCATGAGTTAGGCGTGTAGGAGAGGGAATTATAGCAGGCACAGTTTGCTATACAGGCTGCTGCATCCCAAAGAAGAACACATAACTAGTAAAAGTACAGGAGCCCTGCCCTGTTTTTCATGTGGCATGCTTTCTCAGTGATTAATTATTTCTCCTCCTCCTCCTCCTCCTCCTCCAGCAGCTATCCATAAGAGGTCAAGCCTCACTCCAGCTGCAGTGTATAGCAAGGGAGAGCAGTGAAGGTGGAACAGATGAAAGGTCTAGCTAGAGATGTCTCCCATTCCAGATAAGGGCTCTCTAGACTGTGTAACTGTTCTATCTTTTACCCCTAATTAGATTTTCAGTGGTAAAGGAGAATAAAATCAGAAAGAGCAGTGGAAATTGAAAAAATGTGTGCATCCCCATAAATTTCCAAAATCCCGTAAATGTGGCTGGAAGCGAGTGTGATAAAAACCTTGCCCAAGACAGCTCACTGTTGTTGCTGATTCTTCCTGTACTTTTATCAGAGTCGGCTAACAACACTGCAACTGGTTCTCTGTATTTCTGACTGAACACAAAAGGAGTGAAATAATGTGGTTTGCTTGGTGTTTATAATAAATTCTTCCATTTGTAAGAATTAAGGCTTACCTAGTGATAAACATACATAGGCTTGCACTGTGAAGCACATACACCATTCTTTTTGTTGTCTGACTGCTCCTATGCATCCCCCAACTATTTAAGAGGCACTGGTAGTTTTGTTTATTGTATACTTGTCAGTCAATTGAAACATTGCTTCCATTTGCCTTCTAAGACAGACAGATGTAAAAGAGGTCAGAATGTTTTACAATGGCTGTCTAAATGAATGGATTTTTGTAGGTGCAGAATGCATGGCGCAACACAGTAAGCTAAAGACACTGAAATTCCCTTTCTGTGCAACAATTGAGAACCAGCAGGGTGTAGTAGTTTGAGCATTGGTACATGACTCTGGAGACCAGGAAACCTACTGAGTGACCTTAAGCAAGTCACATTCTCTCAGTTTCAAACTGCAGCAAAGGCAAAACCCCTACTGAACAAATCATGGCAAGAAAACCTTGTGATAGGATTGCCATAAGTCAGAAACAACTGGAAGGCCAGTGGCGCAGCTTGGAGTGTGGGGGGTGGGGGGTAGGAGCGGGGCTACGGCATGAGGGGCGTGGCCACTGTGTGGGAACATGACTGTGATGTGTGGGGGAGTGGCTATGGGCCGGGATGCCCCAGAAACATTGCTGCCCAGGGCAAATCACCTCCCGCCCCCACGTTCCTACGTGACTGTGGACAGCACACAACAACGAACAACCATTCAAGACACAAGAGCCCTGTGCTCTTGTACATATGAACACCTTCTTAAAAGAGGCAATTGTTGGTTCAGCATACACATTCATGTTTAGTGAGTCTGTGTTCATGAGAAGTATGCTCTTGCTCATCCCAGTGGATGTACCATATGGAGCATTATAAATGGCACTTGTGCTTGTTGTTGGGAAAGTTTTGTGTTTGTCAGAGTGTCTAGATTGTCATCCTCAAGGGCAAATGTTTGTTTTGTGATGTCAACACCCGAAGAATTTCCTTTATACTGACTTAAGAGTCTATCTAACATAGACATTCTATAGCTGGTTAAGCCTAAGACTTGTTACCAAACAGAAAATATGTGTATGACCAGGATCCCTGCTTATCTCAGACAAGACATGATAGATGAGGGCTATCTAATGAAATAGCTTCCACAGCATGAAATCATGCTGGGCTGCAGCCAAGGTTACTTTAACCCAGGCTTCTAGTTGAGGTGAGAGACAATACTTTGGAATTACATCAGAGGTAAATTGCCTATTTCTGGTTCTTCACCAGAAAAGGAAATCTCTCATCATAAGGTCAAAAGGTCCTAGTGTCAGCTCAAGGATAGTACCATTAGCTATTGAGTTATAACTGGAGCTTATCAGAGTTTTTGCTAAACCAGGGGTGAGAATCACATGGCTCTCCACTTATTGCTCAACTGCAAGTGCTAGCAGCCTGAGTCAGCATACCCAATAATACGGAATGCTAGGAATTGGAATCCAACAACAGAGGGTCCATACTGCTGCCCTAGATCCTGTTTTCTCTCGCTGAAGATGGCTTTTAAACATGACAGTTGGACCTTCCAGCAGGCGCAATGGGGCAGCTGCCTCAGGTGACAAATGTAGGGAGCAGTTGCAAGTTGTGAGCTATGTGTTCTATGCAGCCTACTCTATCCTCCTCCCCAACTAAGCCTGTTGTTCTCTGGTGCCATGCAGGATTCTGTCCTGTCACCAGTCTAGTCCACTTCTGCCTGTGAGATGCAGGGTAGGGCACTACCCAGACCCTCCAACATTTCACAGATAAAAACTGTGGATAAGCAATGTCAGAGTTTGGTCAAGATGGTAAAAGTTATAATGAGGACGAACATACAAGCTAGGAGAGGCTGCAGCAGATTGCTTTTGCCTGAGACTACAAGGAGGTACAAGATTACCCCCTGCTCTTCCCTGCCCCCTCAATAACTTATGGAAACTACTTTTGCATTTTGCATTTTGAACTCAGTTTGCAGCAAGTTAGTTCAAAGGGGGATGTGGGAGGAGGAGAGATAAACTGGGTGGTTATAAAAGCAGCTGACAAAGTGGAACAACAGAGGATGAACCAGGACTGTCCCTACAAATTCAAGACAGTTGGAGGATATAACTACCATCTTGTCCGTTTGACTCAGGCAGCAAAAATGTCTTAGGCCAGTCCCTGAAACAGGTAAGGAATAATTTAAAAAGCAAAGCACCTTTGAGCAAGTCTTGCCTCTTTTCCTGCACAAACTCATATACCAGCAATGCCCCCCTCAACATACTGTTAAAGGAATATCCTAGTAGAGGAGGCAGGTCCATGTGAAAAAAAGAGAACAAGGCAGTTGCATAAAAGAGGAGATTTCAGCAGATTTGGCTTGTTGTGCAAGCTTTACCTGCTGAAATGCGTTCTTCCATACAACTGGTAAAGTAAGGGTAGTGTGACACGCCCTTCACTCTTCCTCAGATTTGTATGTCAGTTCCAATGCAATAAGGCGCCCTGTCAATATCACTTAGCTATGACTCCACATTGCTACCACAACCTTTGTGTAACAGGGATAGATTTTAATTGTTCCTCAGAACCAAATTGTTTATTTAAGGTAACATGTTCTCTTTATTACACTCAGACCAACTCTGCAGTTATAAAACAAACTGTAACATTTATTATAGTAACAGGGGAAATAAAGCATCTTGTCAGAGTTCAGTTGTACTACGGTACTGATACATTAGCAGTTAAACTTCTGACAGATTTTGCCATTTAATTCCTGCTTCAAATACCAGTTCTCTGTGTCTTTTCCTCAGATCATTAATCACAATCCAAACCACCTTCTCTCTAGCTAGTTCTCACTGAAAGCTCAAAAGACACAAACACTTTGCCTTATATAAAATTCCTCTCATCCATAAGCCCCTTCCACACACACCACTGTGCTGGGTTTCATTTTTGAGTGCTATTCCTCATGCCTAGCAACTAGCCATCAAGTTGCACCAGCATTCCAAATGGCAAAGCCCCAAAACAACTTCATCACAGGTAGGCACTTCGGTAGTCCCCATCAACTCCTCTGGGAGCAACACAATGCTGCCAGAAATGTTGTCTCTGGTTGGAAGTGGCTTGAAGTCCCCCTCTGCCTTGGAAAGCTGTCTTTTTTAAAATGTTAAAACAGAAGACAGGGCCTCATGTGGTCTTATTAAATGGTAAATCATCACACCTGGAAGCTTCTGGAAGATGCAATTTACCTATTCTAGATAGAAAAGGGTGTTCCGTAAGGCTAGGCAGTGGTGGGGAAAAGCAGTGATCGGGTCCATAAAAACAGCCTTATGCCAACACTTTGCTTCTGGATTAAAATTACAGGAGCCCTGTCTCATTTTTCATGAGGCCTTCAAAGCACAGAGTGTTCACTAAAAGCTTTGAGTACCTGAGTTTCCACTCCCTCTAGTTTGGGAAAGAAGCAGTACACTCCTTTCTAGCTTAGATACTGGTATAGCAGCTGCTCTTGCTAACAGGTATGCTACCGATTCCCTTCACTGCTTCTCTCTGACCATCTCTGTACCAGAAAAGCCTTCAAGGGCCAACCACCCATGATGATCAGATCACTTGGTTTTTCTTTTCACCTTAAAAGCAGCTGAAAGGAATGCTTTGGATCAAAGAAAAAAATCTATGGAGGAAGAGGGCCCTGCTCCATCTTCCAGACTGTGGACCTTTAGTTTTTGTTAGACTACAACTGCCATCATCCCCCAAGCACTGGCTATGCTATTGAGGATGGATAAAGGTTGTATTCTGAGAATATTGAGTTGTCCATCCCTTCTTCAATTGGCAGCCTAGGTCCACCAACATTCAAGTGATGCTTTCTGTGAGGAACACCTACATTTTGGGAAGTAGGGGAAGGCATCCTCAACCACTGAAGCATCTTCCAAGAACTGTGATTGGCTAAAAGTTCCTGTTGTGGTCAACTTTCTTTGGAAACAGACATTAGATTTTAGATTTTCTGCAAACACCAGCCATGTATCCCACGCTATCATACAGTACAAAACAGCTCTGAGACTTACTTTTCCTTGGCAGCAGAGTGGATGATGAAGGCAAGAGATAGACTGTGGTGTTACCCTGTGTACTGGGGGTCCCTGGAGGAACACCAAAATGTGCTCAACTAAAGGTGGGGAAAATTAGCTCAGAGCATTGCTTAGTGTTACGAGCGGCAGGGTAACGTAGCGAGATCTTGAACCCTATGTCTACGGGGTCAGGCCGAGTCAAGGACCACACAGAAGTTGAAACAATAAATGATGTTTTATTAAACACAAGCAAAACAGTGTATGCGACACATTCACGCAAGATAACTAAAGAAAATAAAGGTTGGAGTGGTATAGAGGGATTTTTAGAGGGGTTGCTGGTTTGGGTGATACTTCACCTGTCCTGAAGCCCGGAAAAATAGAGAGCAAGGCTGGGGTCCGATGTAGCTCAGCACGTGGAGCTGAGGGGAGGCTCGCCAAGCAAAGCGGCAGCAAGGCGGGATGAAACTCGGGAGCGATCCGAGGAAGGTCTCGGAATCAAGGGTTTTTATAAGGAGAATGTGACTGCAGGCTGTGCCGTACTTGGGGGAAAACAATAGATTTGGAATTGGAGACAAAGCCTCCGAAAGGTCAAAATCTAAATGATTGAGTTATTGCAGAGGTTCTCAACAGAGTAGCCAGTATGCAAACGCAGAGTACTTGGGTATTGTACAGGTTACCCATCAAGCTGCCAGCGCGGGGTAGAGGCTCTTTTGTAGGTTGCGTGCATACCTAATTAGAGTACTTGCCTGGAGGTCTCCTAAAGCAGCGAGTCAGCTGTTTTTGGGCCTGCCTGTATTGTCCAGGAATATTACGGCAATTAATGGGCGAGCTTGGTGGCGTGCTTGTCCGGTGGCCTCGCAAGCACGTGGAGGGGAATAGAGAAGTGAAGCCGAATTATGATATCAAAAGGATGTCTTTTAATATCCCCAAAGCTCGGACTAGCCAGGGCAGTAACAGTGGCTTATCTCCATCCCAAAGAACAAAGAAATACAGTGACCTTACTGCGTTCATAGTACCATGTTTATGTTCTTTTTGAAATAGAGAGTTCTCAGTTTTTTTGCTGGTAGACATTCTATGTCTTAAAGAGTTGTCTAGTGTGCAAATACCATCATGCAGCAAGGAGTCACTGGCTGAAATTTCTGCACTTTTCAGACATTGGCTACAGGGCACCGAGAAAATTTTCTTTCAAAAGACTATGAGCAATGCTGCATGCTAAATCAGTGGGAATAATCTGACTCCAGCCCTTGTTTTCTGATGTGATATCCATGAGGCATTTAATAAACAATAATAAACCGCAGCTGACTTTAATGAAGCTAGTAAAATGTGATGAGTTTCTCTCGTTCTCTTTCTGTTGTTCTCTGTGATTTAGAAACCATCCAAAGTATAGGCTGGGCAGATGTAAAAAGAAATAAATCAGTGCTTGTTTATCAGCAACAAAATCAAGACACGCTCGTCTTCTTGCTGTTACCACAGGGTGTCTCTATGGTCAATCAGACTCATCTTGCAGCTGTCCTAGTTCTACTGGTATTAGGTGGCTCTTAAAATGACTGTATGTACTAGTAATCATCTTGAAGCTGAGGCAATATTGATGATCACAGGAAGAGAGAGAGCTGCCAGTGTTTTGACCAGAAAGCACATCTGTATCTTTTAATAGCTAGGTAGTAGAGTAGAGTCCTCTGAGGGAGAGAAGAAGAGGTAGGCAGAGCTCTATCATGCCTGGGCCCAGAAGCAAATGAAAGACTCTCCCTCCATCCCAACGGCCACTGTGCTGCCCTCAGAGGGAGAGAAAAAGAGTATCTGCTGGAGTTAATTTCCTCCCCAGTTGCCATCCTCTTTCCCTATGTGTTTCTGTATGTTCTATAATCCCTGCCTGTCTTCCTGCCTAAGGTGTACTACTCCTCTTCCTGCTCAGTTTCAGTCTCCCTCTAGTCTGCCCAGCACATATCATGAACTCTTCAGTAGTATCCAACCAGAAAGCATTTTACTTGTGCCTGTCACAGGGATCCAGTATGTGAAGACGGAAAAAGAGAAGCTTTTCATAGGAGAGATAAGTAATGCAGGGAGGGAGGGATTTTTCTCCTGTTAATTGTGTGCTTGTCAGGCTGCTAACAGTATCAAGGCTAGGTCTGATACCTTTGCAGCACCTGTAAACACTAACATACTAGTAAAACAGTGGATAAAAATATCAGCAAATTCCAATGTGTTGATGTCGGAGCAGGTCCTATCATTAGACATATGGAGGCCACTCCCTTGAGCAGCAGATTGTAAGTTTCATTAAATGGCAGAAAATTGTTAATTTTTTTTTTTTTAATGCTGGGATGCTGAAAGATTTGTGGGGGGGTTTTGCCTTATGTGTCAAAATGATCTGGCTGGTTTTGGGTACTATGTGTTTTGATTTGGAGTGGGGGAAAGGTGTGCCATGTTCAGCTCTGCCATAAGCTGTGATCATCTATCTTTATCATTTTAAAAATGAATTCTTCCCAAGGGACTTGCTTCAAACATTTGGCATGGAATGTTTTGTGGTGGGAGGTAAGGATCTGGACAGTCAATTCACAGGAATGATATAGGGGCCCTTCACAGCATTGATTATTCATGATAAGGCACATTCAGGATAGTTGTGGAATTCCCCTCGGGCAAGTAATCTCACATATCTTCTTGTACAATACCTCTGGGAGTGGAATCCTTTCCGGGCCACACCTGCCTTCTAGAGAAAGAGTAGCTCCTCTTCTTTTATTTCATTGCTTAATTTTCAACCACTGCTCAGCTCCATCAAGCGTGGAGGAAGAAAGAGAACTGCAGAGGCAACTTCTACATTCCCTCTTGCTGTTAATAAAATTAGAAGTGTAAATTTATTTGCAGCAGCTTGAATGTGCTTCCTGCATGTGTCTGCTCACTCTTGCTTCACAAACAATGGACACATTCATTTGTGCAATCTGCATGCCATCTGAAAGTGGACCTCCAGTAAACTGAGCTATATACCACCCCCCTCAAATTTACCACGCAACCTCTGAACGCCCCTGTGACCCACCCAGCCATTCAATGCCTCACGAGAGCAGGCAGGATCTGAGAAGTGTCTGGCTATGTCCCCATAGCCAGATACAAAATGATTACATTCATGCAGAGATTTGCTGGGGCCCTCTGGTAGTTTCAGTGCTGCTGTAATCATTTAATGGGGACATAGCCAGATGCTTCTCCGGTCTTCCTTGATCTCCATGAGGCATGGCATAAACACACAGCAGGCTTCAGAGGCTGAATGGTAAGCATTTGGAGGCTTTGGTTGCTCTGAGGGGAGGAAGGGGACACCACCTCTGCAATGCCCCAAAAAGGACATATGCAAGGACACATGCACCAAGAGGATGCCAGCCTGTGCATTTCAGTGATTATATAGTAATCTATGCAGAGAATGCTGACCCTTTATGTTACCAGTGGACATTTGTCCCGATCCAAAAATGGACATTAATCCAGATCACAGTTAACCTATCATTGTAAGCCTGAGGGCAAGGAATTGTTTTGTTGTTCTTTTGCTTATAAACTGTCATGTACAGTGATGGCACTATATAAACAAATCATCATCATGATCATGATGTTATTCCTTCCCCTGACTTAGAATTATTGTACATTGATTAAATATTGCTTCACTGTACAAACAAACTACAGAATTGAATGGTTAGCCTCTTGTTTTTTCCCAAACATTTTTGCTTGAGGAGAAACTGAAGACATAAGTATAGCATGGACTGAAGTGTCTATTGGTAGCTGTACTGTCTCTAGCTAAACCTAGAAGTTCCTGACCATCCATTCTTGGGCAGCTGTCCAGCTTCCTTAGTCCCTTCCTTCAGCCTTTGCTCACTTGAGCATGTCCAAAGCCAACCATCATCTCAAGTCCTCATCTGAGTCCTTCTATTTCCTGAACTTTAGATAGCAGTGACCAGAAAAATTATCATATAGGGAATCCAATCTCTTTTCAACACCTCATAAAGACATTTTTATTTGCCCAAGCATAATTTTATTGACTGCTGATCTTTATCTGTGGTTTAAAATGGTGAGTACTATTAGTTGCTGTTAAGTTACATGATCTGCCAAGGCAGTATGGAAGCATTTTAAATTAAAGAAGATTAAATAAACATACATGAAAAAAAATCTATGTGAGCATTTATATGATCAACAACAACAAAAACTATGTAATCAGTCCTAATTTTCTGGGCTCATGCATAATAATACAAGTTGAATCTTTTGAGCACTTGTATGCCTATCAACACACAGGGTAATCCCTGGAAATATAGTAAGTTTAAAATTAGTTTCATTGGGTAAAATGTCTTTCTTCAGACATTAGTGGGAGTAGCTGTAGTCTGAATGAGTAATATAACTTGTCAGATTGCCAATAAAATGTGGGGTTGGAATTCCTTTGATTCACCCATGAAGTAGTCTGCCTTGTCTCTTCTGCCCCAGTGAAGCCCATTCTCTATGACCTTTTCTAGATAAACACAGAGAAGTCAGCGAGTGAGATTAAGGAAATACCATACTCCAGTTTAATAGCCAAATCAAGACACCATTTACACAGAAGAGAATCTGAGGTTTAAGTTAGTAGTAGACTCATCTTTCAATGGAAAAAAAAAATCTTGTGTGTGACTGGTGACTGGTGTTATGGAGGAGTTAGAAAACACTCGTCAGGAAACTAGATAAAAACTTTGTCACTGTTAAACAAGAACTTGGCAGGAACCGGAAACTCCCAAATTTGTTGGCATGAACTAAGGCCAGTGACATTATAATACAGTTAGGTAGAAAAGTAGTTAATCTGAATACTGAAAGGGGAAATTAGCAATTCAAATACTATTTGAATTTGAAGACCAACTGAGTAATGATGAAGAACATTTGACATAGCTAAAATGTATGAGTTATTGTTGAGAATAGAGACAGAGGATCAACAGGTAAAAGATCGTATGATTACAGTAAATGGGCACAAAATGTGGGTAATAATATGGATCAATGGGAAAAAAAGTGGACAAGAGATTTAAAGTTGATGTTATATCTTAGAGAATTTTTTTATAAAAAGATGTATAGATGGTACCTGACACCAGAAAGACTTTCTAAATGTATGATGGATTCACTGATGTTTGCTGGAAATGTAAAAAGAAAAAAGGGACATTTTTCCATATGTTGTGGACTTATGAGAATGTAAAGAAACGTTGGGTCCTGATTCATTGATTAATGGAAGATATCTTGAAGATAAAGATCCAGCTGAAACCTGGCTCTTATTACTAGGACTAATAGATGATCAGATAGATAAGATGTTTGGAAGAATTATACAGTATATGATTATAGCTGCCAGACTACTTTTTGTTCAGAGACGGAAGGATTCAACTGTTCCAACTCAAAAAGAATAGATGATGAAATTGTTTGATTTGGCAGAACTGGACAAATTGACCTTTTTGATTAAAGAAGGATCTTTGAACAGATTTAAGAAAGATTGGGATATGTTGATTGTCTGCTTAAGAGATCACTGGGGAGAATTCCAGCTTTGAGGTTTAACGATTAGTAGCTTATACTCATGATAACAAAAGTATTTACATAATTCTACAATGATAGGGAAGTATATTTCCTAGTACATCTTATAACCATTAGCTGGCAGGGCTGAAAGTTATGTATATACCTTTCCAGCCCCATTTTTGTTGTTGTTAGTTTTTGTCCTTTGGGTTTTTTTAGAATAGAATATGTTTAGTATGTGTTAGTGTTGTTTTGTTATTGTTATGTGCTTTACTGTTATGTATTTCCTTATGTGTTGTTTTATATATTCAAAACTGGTGTTTTAATACAAATATTTTTAAAAATTATTATCCTTACTATAACATCTATTTCACTATTCTGTTTCCCCAGTATTGAAGACTCAAAGAGGCTTACCACAAATTAAAAAACATATCATTAAAAATCAGAAGACAGAAAATTTAAAATGAAATTAAGCAATCAAAAAATTAAAACTGGAATAAAACATATATCATTAAACACGCACACCACACAACAATTAGTAAGATCCAGCACATCGTTTTAGTGGAATGGGCCTTATGTAGTCAATCATCAAATGCTTATCTAAACAGAAAAGTTTTTACTTGTCTGTAAAAAGAAAATATGATTTGTGCTAATCTGACTTCTCTGGGAAAGGAATTCCAGAGCCTGGGGGCAATCACTGAGAAGGCCCTCTCATGTTGTTGCAGCGAGCCAGAGAATTGAGTCCAGCAGATCAGAAAACAAGAGTTTATTTTACTGCGCAGGGATCTCAGTGGAATCAACTTCCAAAAGACTGAGAGCCCCGTTTTAGGTTTCAGAATACATTTATACATTCTAAAAAACAAGTACAGGAAATGATTACCATATATGAAAAGAGTACAGGTTACAAAAGTTTAAGTTTCGAAATGATGTATTACAGTTTCAAAAATGAAGTATCTCTGGCCATTTCTATACCGGGCTTCTGAAATGGTGCAGAGCGACCTCCCATGGAGGTCTTCTACACCATAGAGTGGACTGGCGTGGACTACTTTTTGTAGTTCCACACCAGAATCCACTCAGGAGCAGCCGGAACTAGCCGCGCTGCGTGTTTTTTAAAAACCTCTTTTTCGAGGTTTTTAAAAAGCACGCAGCGCGCAGCCCCATGCTGCTCCGTCGCCCTGCTCCGAAGCAGATTTGCAGGCGCGCGCAAGTGCGTGCCTGCAGATCTGCTGGGGGCGGGCTTCCGGCTGGCGAACTTCTCCTGTTGGTGGAGAGCCTCAACCAACCGGAAGCCACCTTTTGGGACGCCGGAGGACTGCGGAGCAGCGAGCTCGCGCTGCTCCGCGTGGCGACGGACTTACCCGGCTTCAGGTGAGCTCCATTTTGGGGCGTTTTCACCCATCCCCCCCCCACATGTGGAAAGGGCCTTTGTACCAGGGAGTATTCTCTCTGGGTCACATGGACTCCCAAACTCCCTATATTCCATGCATTGCCAAGCCGCATACCTAAGCTCTTGATAAGATAAGAGGCGCATCTGCCTGACTTATTTTTCTCTATTTTTCTACTCAAGCAAGCAGTTTCTACAATTTAACCCCTTCATCAGTGTGTTCCCACCAGATATACCTGTGATGGTGGTGGGGCAGAGAGAAGGGTCTTGTCAGCAGATCTCAAAGCACTGGGTGCTTCATAAGGTAAGGATGGCCCATCAGATAACCTGGACCTGAGCTGTATAGGCCTTTATAGGTCAAAACCAGCACTCTGAATTCTCCCCAGAAACAGACCATCAGCCAGTGAAACTGTGGCAGCAAGGTAATTTTTTCTTCCCCGTAACCATCCTGAGTTAACAATCTGGCTGCAGCTCTTTGAACCAACTGAAGTTTCTGAACATTCTTCAAAGGCATCCCCACATAGAACATGTTACGGTAATCCAACTGGGATATAACTAAGGTATGTGTCACCATGGCCAGCATATCTGATGTCTCAAGGAACAGGCACTGTTGAAACCTGAGTTTCCAGGCTAAGAGCTGAATCCAAGAACACAAGCAACCTGCGGACCTGCAACTTCAGAGGTGACATAATCCCATCCAGTACAGGCAGAATTCTTGTTCTCTGATCTACCCTCTGACTGATCAGGTGCAGCTCCATCTTATTTAGATTATGTTTCAATTTGTTCACCCTCATCTAGTCCATTTACTGATGACAGGCACTGGGTTAGGACCAAAACAGCTTCCTTGGTTTGTGGAGGAAAGGAGTACTAGAGTTGGGTGTCATTTGCATACTGATGGCACTGAACCCCAAAACTCTGGATAACTTCTTCCAGTGATTTCATGTATATGTTTAATGGCATGGGGAAGAGAACCAAACCCTAAGAGATCCCACAGGCCAACAGCCAAGGGGTCAAACAGGAGTCCCCCAGAACCACCTTAAGGAAGGAATGGAGCCACTGTAAAACAATGCTCTCAGGTCCAATCCCAGCAAGGCAACTCTGAAGGATACCATGGTTGATGGTATCGAAAGCTGCCAAGATGTCCACCAGAACAAGGACACTCCCCCTCTATAGCTCCTGGTGTAGGCAATTCACCAGGGTGACCAGAGCTGTCTCTGTCCCATAACCAGGCCTGAAACCAGATTGAAATGGATCAAGATAATTCATCTCATCTAGAAACCCCTGGAGCTGGGAAGCCACCACACACTCCTGAAACTTATCCAGGAAATTAAGGTTCGAGACTGGTTGATAATTCTCCGGAATGGTGGGGTCCATGTAGGGCTTTTTTGTTTGTTCGTTTTAAGTAATGGTTTTGTAAAAACTTCCTTTAGGCAAGCCGGAACTCTACCTTGTTTAAGTGAGGCATTAACAACTCCTTATCCCACTTAGCCAGTCCATCTCTAGTTTTTTTTAACAAGCCAGGAAGGACAAGGATCTAACATACACATGGTGGCTCCCATCTCTTCAAGAATCCTGTCAACATCCTCTAACTGCACAAATTGAAATGTATCCATTGTCACTGGACAAGCAAGGGCCAAAGTTATATCAATTTGATCAGTATCCATTATAGCATCCCAGTCAGACCAGATCCAAGCAATTTTGTCAGCAAAATGCTGGGCAAGTCGTTCTCAGTGGGCTGTTGAGCAGTGTGGATTTTCCTCTCTTCGGCCTGTGCATAAAGGAGCCCTAACCACTTCTTTGTTTTGTTTTTTCCACTTTTAATTTTTATAAAACTGTTTACTCCAACTGGCAGCAGCTCTTTGAAAGTTCAGGTGGAGACTTTTCCTAGTTCTGCTAACCATTAACTAAAGATTAATCCTGGAACCATCTATGTGCAAAGCACTGATGGATGGGCTGTTTTAAGGACCAAAGAGATAATGGTAGTTAAAGCCTAACACATTAACAGAGAGCCAGCATACTGTAATGGTTTAAGCATTAGGCTATGACTCTGGAGACCAGGGTTTGAATCCCTGCTCAGCCATGGAAACCCACTAGGTGACCTCGGGCAAGTCATACTCTCAGCCCCAGAGTACCTTTTTGCCCTCTGAACAAATTTTGCAGAGAAAACCCCACAATAGGCTTGCCATAAGTTAGAAACAACTTGAAAGTACATAATAACAATGTGCATTAGTCCAGGGGTGGGCAAAGTATGGCCCAGAGGTTTAAAAAAAAATCCACCCTTTCTTGCTACAGAATGCCCCAAAATTACCTCCAGGGGGTGTGAAGGGCATTTCTACCAGCTAGGGAACTCCTTTGGATCTCCCTGGGGTCAAAACAAATTTTTGCATAATTTTTCGAAAACAATGCCTCAATATGATACAAGATACCCTCTCAGGGGCCAGGGTGGAGGAAAAAATATAGTAAGAATGCCTCCGTGATCCCAGGAGGACATTTGGGGGCAAAAAAATGTGTTTTGTATATGGCGAGTGGTTCTCCAAGTGGTCACAGGAGCTAATGTGGTAAAAAGGGACTCCTATGGTCAAGGAGGAAAAACATTCAAGTGTTACCCTGTTTACTGGGGGGCCTGTGAGGGACACCAAAATGTGCTCAACAATAGGTGGGGAAGATTAGCTCTGAGCACTGCTTTAGCATTACAAGAGACAGGGAAACTTAGCAGGATCTTGAGCCCTATGTCTACAGGGTCAGGCTGAGTCAAGGAGCACACAGAAGCTGAAATAATAAATGTGGTTTTATTAAAAACACAATCAAACAGTGTATGCAGCACACTCACACAAGATAACTACAGAAATAAAGGTTGGAGTGGGATAGAGGGGTTTTTAGAGGAGTTGTTGGTTTAGGTGATACTTCACCTGTCCTGAAGCCCGGTTGGAAGTGGAGAAGGTGGGGAGCGTGGATCTCAGCACGTGGAGCTGAGGGGAAGGCTCGCTGGACAAAGCGACAGCAAGGCGGGATGGAAGCCAAGAGCGATCCAAGGAAGCGCTCAAAGTCAGGGGTTTTTATAAGGACAATTGTGACCGCAGGCTAGGTCAGACTTGATTTGCGGCTGGAGACAAAGCCTCTGAAAGGTCAGAATTTGAATGATTGAGTTATAGCCAAATTGTCAATAGGATAGCTGGTATGCAAACACGGAGTACTTGAGCGTTGTATAGTCAGATCATCAAGCTGCCAGCGCAGGGCAGAGGATCTTTTGAAAGCTGCGTGCATACCTAATGAAGGTACTTGCCTTGAGGTCTCCTAAAGCGGCGAGTCGGCTATTTCTGGCCTGCCTGTATTGTTTTGGAATATTACGGCGATTATCGGCCGAGCCTGTATGCGTGGTTGGCCAGGGGCCTCGCAAGCACGTGGAAGGGGATGGGTGTGTGAGGCTGAATTATTGATATCAATAGATATCTTTTTATATCCCCCAAAGCTCGGGCTAGCCAGGGCAGTAACACAAGGGAAAACACTTAAACTAGGAGGGGCTGAATCACTTTGCCCAGCAGGAAGGGTGAAATTCTACCCTCTCCTCTCTCCCTTGCTGAGTTAATTAAATGCAGACTGCTTTTGCATTTTGAACTTACTTTGCAGCAATTGAAATAAGCTGTGGACAAATGAGGAAGCTGGAAGGAAGAAAGAGAAACTAGGACATTTAAAAAAAACAGCTAAAAAAGGGAGAGAACAGAGGATTAATTGAGACTATCCCTGCCAGTTGGGGCAGTTAGAGGATATATAATTGTGCCTGGGCAAGAGTAAGATATTATTATCTAGCAATAGTGTTATTTGAGAGCAAATGTGCTTAAGCATTGAGTGTTTGTCTGGAACTCAGGAGAGTCAATTTCTAGTCCCCACTGAGCTATAAAACACACTAGATAACATTGGGTCAGTCACTTTTTCTCAGCCTACCTCACAGAATTTAGAAGGAAATCTGATGTGCACTGCCTTGAAGTCTTTGGAGAAAAGGCAGGTTATAAATGTAAGCTTTTCATAAATCAGACTCTTCACAGGCCACATAAGGAGTATGGTGTAGGGTGAGTCTCATAGAGATGCTCAAGCTCTCCTGAGCAGCTGTACCAGCTTATCCAGTGCTGCCCAAAAGCGCTTAGGCGGCAACTTTAATTCCAGCAATTACCATAGCTTGGGGCACGCCTGTGCCTGGAGCTCTGATGAGACTGTGAATAAAACATTGCAGAAGAGAAAACTTATTACTAATATTATTTGCATGCAAATCTGAACATGGTGGCTTTTGCAACTGAGGAGTCAGGAGCAATGTCTCAAGGTGGGTGGGGTGGCTATATGGAGAGCAGAAGTGTTTCTCTTGTTAAAAATCGTAGTTGTACAGCATATCATAAGGGTGAAGATCAGAACTTGCAAAAGTTGCTTCTTGAATCCCTCAGCAAACTTGGCTAAGATTCGTAATTTTTAAGACAACTCTCAGTGCCTAGTTCAGCCATGGTGTGAGCCCATTTTCATAAACTGCATTGCTAACAGATGTGCCAACAAGTTAAATGCCATCTATATTCCTTATTCCTTTCATGCATTAGACAAGCTAGAAACCATGGCCCTGTAAATGTTTTTGGACTCCAAGTTCTATCTGTCCCAGCCAGTGTGGCCCTTGATCAGGGGTGATAGGAACTATGGTCTCCAATCTCACAGGTTTCCTACCTCTGTTTTAAATAATAAGTATTTTCATTCTAAAATCTATCTCAATATTCTTCTTAATTTCCTCTGGCAGATTTTGAAAGCATTAAGAAGATTTCAGGCACAACATCCATTCATGCAAGTTTAGCACACAGAATTGTTAAAAGAAAGCCTGATTTTGCTATTCCTTATATTAAATTTCATGTTGAATGCATACCTGAATGAGAACACATTTCATAACTCTAGGCCCTCATAACATCTCATAACTCAAAAGTGACCAGAAGCAAATAGGATTTCTGTAACAGCTATGTAACAGATAATTTTTAGCCAAGTAAAGCTTGTAATAATGGGGTGAGAAAAGCCTTACTTTTACATTTTATTTCCTTACCTTTTGGATTAGCCTTAGGGAAATTAGATGGCGGGCTGACATTCACATGCAGTCATTGCCCCTGCTGGTTTGCGGAATTTGGGAGAGGCAAAGGATTGTTTTGAACAACCAATATTTTTCTTTGCAAGGATCATGGATATCTCCTACCACAAGTGGTGAGCATCTTTTACCATGTCTGTTCCCCTGTTTTGTCTTTGGCACGTCTGTTTTCTTATCCCCCAGTTTTCTAATACAGCAAACTATTTCTTGATGATTCCTTGTTTCTTTTTGCTGATGGTGATGGTGGTGATTGTGGTGATGATGATGATCATGATGATTAATTGAAATTTGGTATGGCCACTAGAGTCAGACAAAGATGCTTTGGGGACTGAAATCGGCCTTTAATTTTGTAGAACAGTCTACCCATGAGCCAGAACTTAATGGAAACACAGATTATGAATAACCTGTGCACTCTGGATATGTGCTAAGGTACTCAGAGGCTTGTTTTACCCGACCTGAAGGGTTTTTTTTTTAGCAAGCTTTGGAACTGAACAAATATCATTTGGTCAATCAAAAGACCTGAGTGTTGTCATATCATGTTCTTTGCACATGGCACATTTCTTTTTAGTTCAAACCATACACCTAACATATTTGGTCCAGTTCTTGGCACCATATTGACACAAGTCACTGAGAAACTGACAAACTCAAGTATGTCCAGACTGAAAGGCAACCAGAATGCTGAGGGATCTAGAATCCAGATGCTATTAAGAACAGTTTTTAAAAATGGGTATGCATACCATATGTTTAGTCTGGAAAACAGAATAGATGATGCTGTCTCCAAATACCTGAAGAGCGGTCACACAGAAGATGGAGCAGACTTCTTGTTCTAGAGGGCAGAATCATAATTCATTGGTAGAAAGGGCAAAGAAGCATTTTGCATCTAAAAATTATCAGAAAATTCTTAATGGTAAGAGCTGATTGACATGGATACAGATAACTAAGGGAGGTAATTAAGCAGAGGTTAAGACAGGGATGCTGTATGTTTCTGCACTGAGTAAGGGATGACCTCCAAGTTTTCCACCAATTCTGCAATTCTATAATGTTTTATGAGAAGATAAGTGTTTGCTGGACTTTCTCTCCATATATCACTAATTGTGCATTTCATATTTTGAAATGAGTCACTACAATGGTGCTTCGCCAGCATCTTTAAAGAATAAGGTTATTTAAGAATAGATTTGGTAACTATGATCCAAGAAACACGCTTGCTGGGACAGGAGACTCATTCTGCTATACGACGGTGGTAATGGTGTCAATCATAAATTAACAAGCATATATTAGAGGCTGAGAGACACCTTTCACTACAAATTGAGAAAAAGAAAGTGATAGAAGCAAAAGTTGTTCATGTCCCAACCTATGGATAATCTGCCTGGTTTCCAAATGCACCTCTTGTTCACAAAAAAGCATATATATGATGAGGTCTGAATTGAAGGCTTAGCAAAATAGAAGTTTATGTATCATGAAGATACACAGAAAGACACAGATGCAAAGGCATGCAGGAGCAAAACTTTTACCTCTTATTCAAGAGACATACGTTAAGGAGAACCTTTCTTCTTAGGCATAATCACCCCATGCTGGTACTCAGGCCCGTTAATTAGCTCTACATGCTAGGTGACCTCTGCTATTACATCATACCCTCCAACTGTCCCAATTTGGCAGGGACAGTCCAGATTAATCCTCTGTTATCCTCCCTTTTCAGCTACTTTTAAAATGTCCCAGTTTATCTCTCCACCTCCCACTTTCCCCCTTTGTCTTCAGCATGCTTCAACTGCTATAAAGTGAGTTCAAAGTGGAAAAGTAATTTCCATTCATTTAACTCAAAGCAGGAAGAGGAGAGAAAGAAATCTTGTCCCTCATAGTAGGTTAAGGCAAAAGCAATCTGCAGCAGCCTCTACTAGCTTGTGTGTTTTTATTAATAACTTTTGCCGTTTTGATCACTCTCTTATGTTGCTTGGATACATCTGTCCTAATTTTCATCCATGAAATGGTGGCGGGTATGTCATCTGAGACAGCTGGCATGGTGTAGTGGTTTGAGCATTGGACTATGACCCTGGACACCAGGGTTCAATTCCACACCCGTAACTAACCCACTGGGTGACCTTGGGTGTATCACACACTCTCAGCCCCAAAAAACCCCATGATAGGTTTGCCTTAGGGTCACCATAAGTTAGAAACCACTTGAAGGCACACAACAACAACATTATCTGAACTAACTGTTGCAAAATTCTTAAGAAATAATTTAAAGTTTCAAATGCACCTTTTCTGGTGTGATCTACCTGCTCCTGCTATGCCAACATAGTGTGGAACAACTGCTTCCACACCAGACGTTCACTCTGAAATTGCTAGCCTCCCACTTGTTACACATTTTGCCCCTATTCAGTGCATGATCATCTTTGGAAAATGAAGTTTCATTAACATGGCCCATATATGTAGCTACAGCAAAGGCCTGGTGGAAAATGGGTTTCGCTTTTCATACTAGTGTTAATTCTTTCTACCCTTAAACTTGCCCATGCCTGTATGAAGACACCAGCAACTTGCTGAAATCATGAAGATCTGAAAACTTATTCTTCCAAGAGCATAACTCATCCTGAGATGTGGGAGAGCCTGAAAATCATCAAGAATATGGTGCTATGCAATCAGAGGTGGCCAGCTGCCAATTTCAGTAGTTGTGTAATTCCTCATGGTTACTCGATCTCTTCCAAATATGTTACCATGCCTTACACCCCTATCATGTGGCATAGCATGACTAGCATGAAATATCATTTAACCATATGAAATATTATATATAAATTGGACACTTCTGGCTGGGAAACATGCAGCAAGCAGGACTCAGGCTCTATACCTGGGGTAGGTCAGCATGGCCTCAGCATGGCCAGGTCATAAGGTGAAGAAGAGTTAAGCAAGAAAGCCTGGAGTAAACAGACTTCCAGTAATCCTGTCAACTATCCAACATCTAAATACAATAATAAACAAAACTACCCAGGTGCAGCAGGCAAGCACCCCTGCTGTGCACATTTCCTACCAAAACCTTTCCCATTTCCTTTACTCAACCAAGACATTAAAAGGTTGTCAGGACTCCCATCAATGCTTTGTCACCCAAAGACAATCAATCTGTTCTGTTTTTTGTTCTTCCAGAAAGCAGTTAACACTTGCCCTTCAGGTTATTTAAATCTTAGCTCTGACACTGGCATTTTGCTAGCAATTTGGGCATCATGCTGCACCTCAGACTCTCATTCCCCTGTGCTGCCACCCCTCTTTGATCCTCTGCTTCAGGACCGGTAAATAGCACCCCATACACCCAAAATCTCTCTCTATCCAACCTTTCTCTCCTTTCCCTTTGCTAGCCTTGTATGGCTCATAAGGCTGCTTGATTTCTTGCGCGTGTCTGTGAATTCCCCAATAAAATGTTCTTTTGACTCTAAACTGGTGTTTCACAGTTAGTACTGGTATACACATGTGAAAAGGTCCCATAGTTAATCCCCTCTCCCAGGCTCCTTTTGAGCTATAATTCCCCACCTTCTTAAGGAGATGCTGGCACTGCTAGCGGACTTCAAGGTCCCCCACCTTTGGGGTAACAAAGAATGCTGGAATTCCAATCTAGCAAGGGGTATCTTCTTTTCTCATGGAAGAGTAATTATTCAGGATTAACTGTGAATATGCTAATCAAGATCTGCCCTACTATTAGGCAGAGGGAGGTACTTGTCCAAGGTGGAGAATGCTGGGGTATTAGAAAACAGTGATGCATGTGCAATATTGCCAGGATCATCCAGCACCCATTTGAATCTTTTCTTTCAGCATAGCCTATGGGACAGTATTTTTTACAACCATGGATGGTAGCAACCTAACATACCCAGCTCAAGACAGGACACATGACACAAAGTTTTTTTTCCTCTCCATTATTTTGCTGCTGCCTCCTAACATTTGCTACCTGGGATGATTGCCTTGAGAGCCAGTATGGTATACTGGCTTGGGTGTTGGACCTAGAACCCTGGAGGGTTCAAATCCCCACTCGGCCATGGAAACCCACAGGGTCACCTTGGGCAAGTTACACTCTCTCAGCCTCAGAGGACGGTAATGGCAAAAACCCCTCTGAAGACATCTTGCCAAGAAAATCCCATAATAGGTTTCCCTTAGGGTTGCCATAAGTCAGAAATGACTTGAACAACAACAACTGCACTGGGTCTCTTCTGTGCCTTTTAAATGAACCCACTGCTCTCAGGCTAATATAGAGAATGCTGCCATCACAAGTGTTGAAGTAAAGTTCCAGTGACAGTCTCCCAGAGAGTGACTGGGAGAGTGCCTCAGGCAGCAAATTATCTTAGAACAGCCCTGGTGCTTTTTGCCATTAAACAGAACAAATATAAACATTTTAGACTCTTTTTTTAAACTCTCAAAGGAGATGGAAGTAGAGCTTGGGAAAGTTTACTTTTTATGGACCACAGTTCCCAGAATCCCCAGCCACCATGGCCCATAATGATACTGGTTGAGAATTCTGGGGCTTGTTGTCCAAAAAAGTAAACTTTCCCAGCTCTGAACTGAATGCACAATAAACTTCCACAGACACTCTGTGAAAGAAATAAAGTATGACTACATGTTTATTTTCAGATCTCACAGAGTTTCAGCCTCCCGCCATGATTTAGTCTCCAAAGTGTGACAAAGTTAAGATGAACGATCTCTCTTTACATGTTTCCTTCTCAGCTTGCCCTCAGCCAGGTGCTGCCTTTCTACAGAGCTAGCTACATGTGAAACAAAATGAGGGAGGAACATGTAATCTTTAGTATCTGTGCAGATACATCTGCTAGTTCAGACAAGATCATGGGTTCCAAATCCTCTGATTCAGATCCAGCTTCTTTCTCTCTCGCCTATAAGTAAGGAATGTGATGATTCTTCAGTTTCTCAGAGGAAGGGAAGAGTTTAGACACACAAGTTTCTCCAGAGTATTCTCCTAAAAGTAACAGAGTGAAAAACTGAAATCATGTTGTTGTTGTTGTTGTGTGCCTTCAAGTCATTTCTGATGTATGATGACTCTAAGGTGAACCTATCTTAGGGTCTTCTTGGCAGGATTTGTTCAGAGGGGGTTTGTCATTGCATGGATCTGAGAGAGTATGACTCATCCAAGGTCACTCTCAGGGTTTCTATGGCCATGAGGGGATTCAAACCATGGTCTCCCAGAGTTCTAGTTCAACACTCACACAAGTACACCATGCAGTTTACACAGCATCAAAAAGAAAAGAGAAAAAAAACAGACAGACAGACAGACAGAAAGAAAGAAAGAAAAAGAAAAACCACCAAAAACCTAGCAAAGCAATCCTGCATATGTCCTCAAAGTTAAAAGACCTGAGAGAAAATAGGAATATAGAAACCAGGTGTTCATCAAGTATGCATAGATCAATGGAAAAAAAATAACTAAGGCAAACAAGCACAACGCACAAGCTATTGCAGCCTTGGGGCAAATCATGTTCTCATGTCAACAAACAACTAATAACTCTTTCCACACTACAGAATTATAGTGCTATTGCTCCACAGTAACTGCCATGACTGCATTCTGTGGAATCCTGGTGTTTGTAGTTTGTTAGGGCACTTAAAGCTCTGGGCAAGAATTCTAAATTGTTGCTGTTGCATGCCTTTAAGTCTTTTCCAATTTATGGCAACCCTAAGCATTTTAAGTATTGTACCAAATTACAGATTTTAGGATTCCACACAGTGGAGCCATGGACACTTGAAAGCTATCAAAATGCTATAACTGTGTAGTGTAGGTTTGACACACCTAATGACAGATGGGCTGAGCTAAGATCTTGACACTCAGGTCTCCATCACATCACCAGTTGCATCGTATTGCTTGACCTGGTAATTTTCCCAAATGATTGTGGATAAGAAATGGAATCAGTACGTGAATATTGCAAGCACCCAGGAACTGGAAAAGCCAAGGAAGTATTGATGGGACCAGATAGCATGGGAGACATTTGAGTGTGATGTGCTGGTGGCAGTAGGCTGAGAATTTGACAGAAGATGGAGTGATGAGATGGTGTGGGTAAGGGAAAGATGGTGTCAGGTGGGGTGGTGCAAGTGTGTGCTTGTATAACTGTGCCATCTATGATTTTGGCTGATAAGATAATTCAAAAGTATATTCTAAACTGAACAATTTAAGTTAGCGGTTCTCAAAGTCTGGTTCTCCAAATGTTTTGGACCTTATCTCTCAGAACTCCTCACTGTTAGACGAGCTGGCTGGGGCTTCTGTAAGCTTAAGAAACATTGTTTGGGAACACTGGTCCGAGTATTTCAACGTCTGGTGTAAAACCTTTGAATAATTGGTTAGTTGCTTCTTGAATTAGGAGAGGATATAGTCCTGTTCTACATCCTACTGGAGCTGCTTGTGGGATATAAAATGTAGCCAGACACACATTACTGCGAACATTACTATGTAGGCCTCAGGTGCAGGTAGCTGTATAAATATCTCACAGATCAAAACAGCATGCAGAATAAAAATGTGGAAAGAAAACTGATATAGGATAGGAGGCAGAGCAGCTGCATTTTGTTGCGATACCTCAGGGCAATCAGCTCCAGGTAAGGAAAAACTGTATTTGTTTTATCATTTATTTAGATCACAAACTGGGAACGTGTGGACCACCAAATGCTGTTGGACTGCTATTCTGATCATTCTTACCATTGGCTATTCCAGTTAGAGCTGATGGGAGCTTCAATTCAGCATCCAAAAGGCCACTTTCCCAACCCTGCTTAAAACAAATAGCATGACAGAATTCATAAACAATTTGTATCAGACAAAGCACAGCCCCTTGCTTTTTCCCAGTAAGCTCTTTGTAAAGATATAGTCTCAAAGAAGGAACCAAAACTTTTTCCTTGCAAGAGATTCTGAGAAAGTTGCAGGGAACATCAAATAAAAAATATTAAGCAGCCAGTGCTATCACTGTTGAATGATGTGAATTTGACTTATTCTTACATGTCATAATGATCACTTTATAATAAAATAATTACAGTTACAGTCTCAAACACACTTACTAAAAAAGGGGGTAAATCCCATTGAATGTAGTAGAATGCCAAATGTTGTTGTGTGCCTTCAAGTCATTTTCAATTTTTTGCAACCTTCTCACAGGGTTTTCTTGACAAGATTTCTTCAGAGGAGGTTTCCACTGTCCTCCTCTAATGCTGGGAGAGTATGATTTATCCAAGGTTACCCAGTGGATTTCCATGGCCAAGTGGGGATATGAACCCAGGTCTCCAGAGTCACAGTCGAATGCTCAGACCACTACACCACCCTGGGTCTCATATGCCAAACATACTTTCTTCATTTCAGAGTAAACACTGCACCAGATGAAGCACTACCTTAAATTATAGGTCAGTTGTATTAAGGTTATTATATATTTATTCCCTCTGGCACACTGCATTTTAAAAGCATTTCTGCAATCTAAAAATGTTTCTTTAGATCATTTTATGATCCATCTGTCTGAAACTCTACCTCCCTCTAGAGGCTGGACTTATCCTAGATGAGCAATTACTCATTGGAAATTCTGAGACTAAGGGCCTTTCCGTACTACACTGCTATAGTGCTATTATTCCACTTTCAACATTCTGTGGAATTCTGTGGTTTGTAGTTTGCTGAGGCCAAAGAGGTCTCTGGCTGAGAATTCTAAATGCCCCTCCCGAAACTGCAAACCTCCAGATTCCATAGGATGTTGAAAGTGGAATAATAGCACTATAACAGTGTAGAGCGGAAAGGCCTTAAGCATTCCCCTCCTTTGCGTAACAAAATACTTGTTCCTCCAACCCATGTTTCCCTGTACTTGCAGACCTACACGTTATTTATTACCCCTTACTGGACTTCCCCTTAAGGCAGGAAAAGAAATGGTTTTAATTCTGAGAAGAGGTTGAGTATTCTTTAATACAAACTGGCTGTAATACATATATACTATAAATTTCAGTAGTATCTGTAAGTACAGTAGAAGTATATAGGATCATTAACATTACGCAAAATGGAAAAAAAAGAGAGAGAAAGTTGATTCCAATAACACAATCTGTGTTTTGGTGACTCTTCTACAGAGAAAAATGTTTGAAGTAGCAAAGCACTGAAGTAGCTGAACAAACCTACCTAAATGACCATGATTTTTTTTTTTTATCTCTGGTACTTGCAGTTAATAGCTCCTTTCTTTTTTTAAATCATTTTATTCAATTTCACATTATAAAAACAAACATAGTAACTGAAAATTTACTTGACATATTTCTGATCTTCCTCTCAGATCTAGTTTTACATACTATTTTTCAGACATATAATATTGTACTACATTTTACAACTATTTTTACTCATTGATTCTTGCCTTTCCTTCCCATATTCCCCCCTCATGATACATATCCTGCCGCCCACTCCTATCTTATCTTATATCGTGAAATACTAATTTCCATCAGTATACCCAGCAATTACCCACTTCCGTTTACCATTTGCCATTCTCTTTGTATCTCATGGTCTGATTTCCCTTTTAGTCTCTGAGAGACCATATCGGCATTTTTATTTTCAATAAGCGTACCCCACCACTGTTCCACTGTAGGTATTTGCTGAGTTTTCCACAACTTAGCATATTCAATCCGTGCTGTTGTTATCATATACAGCAATATTCTCCATGGTTTCTTTACATCAACATCTTCTATTATATCAGTCATATTTAACAAATACAGTCCTGGTGTCTTAATAAACTGAATTTTCAATAATGCACATATTTTATTATGTATTATACTCCAATATTTCTTAGCTTTTGGACAAGTCCACCATACATGATATATCGTACCAACTTCTTTCTGACATTTCCAACAATGCTCATTACCTGTTTTATAAATCTTTTTCAATTTGTCCGGTGTCATATACCATCTATAAAAAAAGCTTATAATAGTTCTCTTTCGTTAATAGCTCCTTTCTTATTAATCCACGAGATCAAGTTATTTAACAATCTCTTCACTATCTGCTACCAACTCAAAATGAAAGCCCCCAGGATTATGGCTACATGGCATTGCAAATACCCGGTTGAACATCATGAAAGCACTTGCTTCCTACAAAGACTTGGCAACTATAAAGAATTAAAGTGTATTTCTAACTAGCTTTATCAAACCCCAAGCAAGTGACCATTTGTAGTGAGTTATTTAAAAGGCAGCGTATGTCGAAGTCCTCATAGCACACCCCTTCTCTGCACCTAAATAGGAAGCTACACCTTCTCACGAATTACTGCCAGGGGAGCTCGCCCCTTGCGAGCCACTGTTCTGAGCTCCCAACGTGAAAGAACCAAGCTCAGAACAGCGACACAAAGGGCTTCTTTGTGGAAGAGCGATTCATGTGCGTCATCTCGGCATGATCCAATCAAATCCAGCAGCGAGAGATAGACAAGCTAGTGATAGACCTAAGCAATCAACTGCAGAGATGTAGCCTCATCGCTCGGTGATTAGTTTGGGCCGGCTCCTTGGTCTTCGTTGAAGAGAGTCGCGGGGTTGACGTGCTTTCGGGACCGGCGATTGGCAGCGAGAAACGGCTGGGTGTGAGCCTCCGAGGGAGCCGTCCGAACGTAAGCGCTGACGCTTGTGTGCAGGGAGGCGTTTGATTCGGACCGCGTGGGTCGGAAGTTTGGAGCCCGCTCTTGCACTGTTGTGGCGGAGGTAGGCAAAGGGCGCCTTGCTGAAGAAGGACGCCGAGGGGCCCTTGGGAACCACACAGTGTCCCGATCTCTCTGATGCTACCTGAAGATGCTGATCAGGGGCTTGTCGTTCTGCAGAGCGTGTGCGGCACAGGTGGTGTAGTGGTTTGAGCGTTGGACTGCGACCCCGGAGAGCAGGGTTCGATTCCCCGCTCGGCCATGAAAACCACGGGACGACCTTAGGCGGGTCGCGCACTCTCAGCCCCAGAAAACCGCGTGATAGGTCGCCGGTCCCCCCCCCCCCCATAAGTCGGACTGAGCACTAGCTATACTCTTGGGACATTGCTCTTATTACACTGTTTTAGAGCTGTTTTTCCGCTTTGAACACCCTGTGGAATTCTGGGGCTTGTAGTTTAATGAAGCCAGAGGAGCTCTCTGGCTGAGAGTTCTAAATTGACCTCCCTAGACAGCAAACCCCAGAATTCTACAGGATGTTCAAAGTGTGGAATAATAGCGCTATTATAACAGTGTAGTGTGAAAATGGCCTTGATACCTCTTTAAACTGTTTTGGTGGGTTTTTTAATTGCTGGATTGAAAAGTGTTTTAATATTTAATATTTATTGTAATATTTTTTTTATGGCCTGTAGTCACTGGTTTTACCTTTCTCTTTGTGGTGCGAATGACCTCCTTTTCATTAAAAAAATATTTGACTGGTTAGTTGATTATATTTACAATTCTAGTAAACTCAATAGATATTTTGAGGTGAAGTGGTACTCACTAATTTACCAGTTTAATAATTGCAAAGTTGCTAATGTGAATAGATTGTTAATGAATAAAATGTTCAAAAGTGTGTGTGTGTGTGTGTGTGTGTATTTTGTATTATGGTCAAACAAAATACACTGCATGCTCCAAGAAAGTTGAGGAGGCTTTGCCTGTCCAGATGTTTTGGTCTAAAATTCTCACAATCCTTTACCATTGACCCTGCTGGACAAGGCTCATGGGAATTTTAGTCAAAGACTGCAAGGCCAAGTGTACCACTCCTGTTCCAAGATGTTCAGCTTGTAACACAGATTTTCTTTTACATTGCATGAGACTAGTGGGATCTTTCTAGAGGGTTGTGTTATATAGATTACCCTATTTGCTGGCGTGTACGACTCACTTTTTTTCCTGAAAAATACTGTTTGAAAATGGAGTGTGTCTTATATGCCAGTGCATCTTATACACCAGCAAGCATATAAATGGACTGCATCTTATATGCTGACGAATACGGGTATGTTCAGATATAGTACTGCTCAGAGTCAACATTATTTATGGGATATTTTAACAAGAATAATTTGCAGCACTCTTGCAATATATAGTGTATAATATGTTCTCCTGTTATAGCATTTGTATATGTATATTTATAGGAAACAGAGGACAGAACAAATTGTATGCATTGGTGACTAGCGGCAATGGATTACAGGGAGGAAATTATGAGCCAAATAGTTCCAGGACAGTTTGATGATGCAGATGCTTCGGACAGGTAATGCAGAAATGAACCAGCTCTATGATTTTCAAGTTCTGTAGATCAGGGTGTCCAGCTGTGGGCCTCCAGATATTGTTGAATTCCAACTTTGATCAGCCCTCACCAGACAGCCATTTTTGAGGAATTATGGGACTTGTAGTCCAAAAAGTCTGGCGGACTGCAGTTGCCTGCCCCTGCTGTATATGAAAGAACAGCTCTCACCCAATATCATCCAGCTTTAGTTCCTTTATTGCTATCTGGATAAATGTAGTCAACATTTGAATGAATGTTGTTTGGATAAATGAACAAATGTTTGGACAACATGAGGAGAAAAATGGTATGCCAGTGCCATAAAGAGCAGCAGAATGCTTCCAAGGTTTTCTCTTTCATTTGTATCCTGAATTCTCAGGGACTGGACTCGGGTATCTTGTGCAGTGCTAAGAGTCTAGTGGCTTGATTTTGCCAACTCTCTGTATCTGTCGTAGGAAATTCTTGTACTGCCTTCAAATGATGGGAAAATTTACACAACTAGCTGTATCTATTCAACTGAAAGTTTGATTACTGAGGGTGGTTAAAGTTTTGTTTTCTGTTTCTTCTGCTGCATTCCCTGTACGTTCATAGGTTTGTAGGGAGAAAAGTTATCTGTAATATAGAGAATCCTGGTCAAAAAAGCAGGGCCAGGATTCTGTAGTGGCAAACCAATTGTGGAATAGATGATAGCAAATGCCAATCCCATTGCTCAGGCTCTAAGACATCCTTGCCCTTGTGGAATAGCAGTGGCACCACAAGATAATGGTGGCCATACACCACTCTCCAGAGGCTAGCTCTAAGCTGCCTATTGAATGCCCGTCTTCAGGGTGTTCTTGGAACTAAGACATTATGGAAGAGGTGTTCTGGATAACACCTCAAAGCCAGGTATAGTGGGCCTTGCTCTCGTACAACCTCCACACACATGAATGCAAGGTGACATGAAATATAATATCTTGTTATAGTCAATGGATGTGACGGGGACATGCCTGCACTGATGTGGGCATATGCATGTCACATACATTAACTATATTTGGATGAGACCCTTTGTGCTTTTTGTTTTATGCGGGAGTTCCTGGAACAAAACCTCCACATATACAGCAGGTGCACTGTTTTCAAGAAATAGTTGCCTGCTGCTGATGTCTTTTTATCACAGCTCCTTTCTTTTCTTCCTATATAGCTCCTCCCATATTTTGTTTCTCCAGAGTGGTTTCTTGGCTCAGGTGCTGAGAAAGCTTGGCTGGCCTTGGTAGCCACCCTGTGTGTAGAGCTGTTACCAGTACTATTCCTCCCAAAGAGGAAGAGCCTTGGCTGTAGTGTCATGCTGCAGGAGCAAGCTGCTGTAGCCCTCTCCTACTGCCAGGCAGGATTTGAGATTGACTAAGCATTGGGTTTACCGTATCATTACAATAGCAATTGCAGTCTAGCAGTTGCAGGATCATACGCTTCCTACACATGTGCTGAGCCTTAGATTGGCTTGAGAAATGGTGCATAGACCTGAATTGGCTAGCAGGAGTATATTATTAAATTCGTGGTCTGAATAGGGAACCTGCAACCCTCCAGTTGTTTTTAGATTCTCATCAGCCCCAGCAACTATGTCCAGGGACAAGGAACTTGTAGTATATCATCTGAAAAGCCAAAGGTTCTCCACCTTTTTAATATAAAGACAGAGAGAATAATTTCCAGGAAGAGGGAACAGATTATTTCTGCCAACCTTCTCTGTCTCAGATGATCTATGGCTGTGTAGCTTCCTGGACAAAGTGCCAGATGGTAAGTTTTCCACCTAGTGCTTCAGCTGGGGACCAGGCTTCACTCCTTCCTCTTCACCACATGGGAAGGCCGAAAGAAAAATGAAATGGTGCTGGCTGATTCTTTCAAATGTTGCCTGAGAATTCCTGGCTTCACTCCTCCTCCCTTTAGGAAGAAGAGGAGTGGGAGACAAAGGGCTCTCAGTCAGCACTTGCAGGAAGTGGCTTCTGGAAGTGAGGGCTGAAAGTGGGAAAGAGAATCTCCACTGAGATAATGCGGAGTCCTCTTTTGGTTGTGGGGGAGCTGGATTGGACCCTCCATGTGTCAGGAGGCTCATTTCATTGATACAGTTTTTAAAAGTTGTTTTTTAAAAATACAGTTTTAATTTTTTTTTTAAAGAATTGTATAGGTTTTCTTTACAAAAGGCGGAGATTGCTCATTCTCTTCCGTTGTCAGCTCACTGATACATTATATGATAAGTTGAGGGAGATTTTACTAACTATGTGTTTTTAAAAAATAGCGGACATGAACAAGCTAGTAAAGTAGCTCTGGAAGAGCAGGTGGCCATTAAAATGGAGCGATCACATTTGTTTGAGGAAGCAGATGTGGAAGAATTTGATGAGAGCAGTGACGGCGAAGAAGATGACTGGGACTGGGATGATGATGCAGGAAGGGTGACCAAGAGAAATCCAGTGTCTGGAGGAAGAAACCCACAGGTGTGTTGTTGAAAGACTGTGTGGCTGCAAGACTGCAGTGACTCTGTTGTCAGTCCTAAGTGAGTTTATCTAGTCATGGGTTTAACTCAAGGCCTTTCCACACTACATAACTATTGCTCTATGATTCCACTTTAACTACCATGGCTGCCTCCTATGGAATCCTGGGGTTTGTAGTCTTGGGAGGTACCGGAGCTCTCTGGCCGAGAATTCTAAATATCCCTTCCTAAACTGCAAATCCCATGATTCCCTAGAATAGAACCATGGCAGTTAAAATAGAACCATAGTGCAATAGGTACGTAGTGTGGAAAGGGCCTCAGTTTTGCTAGCTGAACCTCTGCGGATTTTTATCTTACACCTGAGAAGGAGAAAGCTTGAGAAGGCAGACCATAAAGCAGTCACAGCATTCTGGTGGAACATCTGCCTTGAATGCATGAGGACTTCTTTTTCTCTCAAGCAACACAAAATGTTGTGACACCTTGGAGGGTAATTGGTTTATTGTGTTTTGAGCTCTTATGGCAATAATTCACAATAACGCACCCCAAACTGTGTTGTGCTAATGACAGAGTTTGCACGTAACACCGTGCAATAGGTTAGTGTTATATGCACATGCAGAAAGGGGCCCATGCACATGCAGTCCCCTCTCTTCCTGCCCTACAGTTTAGAAGAAGGAATAAACTACCTCAGAACTTAAAAAAATTGCAACTTAACAAGACAGCTCAGCAGTTCTGAGTTTGTAGCTGGCTTATCAAGAAAGTAGCTCAGGTGAGCAGAGTGCAGTGCCCAGGCCACATGTAGCCTCCAGGCCGTTTTGCTTCCAAATGCCCTCTCAGAGGCATTTCTACCATGTTTTGGGGCCCGCCTGGACCAATTTAAGCCCAGGACAGGTCTTTTTTGAAACATCAAGTGATCAGGAAGTAACATGTACTCACTTTCATTTGTTAAAAAAAGGCCTCTCTTGTGTGTAAAAAGGCCTGGGGAGGGTCAAAAACACAATAAAAATTTCCCTTTCTCCCCTAGAGTGCATTTGAAGGAAAAATACCCTTTTTTCCCCAGTAGTGGGTGTGGCTGTCCAAGGTTTCCTGGTGCCTTATGTGGCCCGCTAACCTTCCCTGGTTGCCCACTGCGAAGTAGAATTTGTTTTCAACCATGATTCTGAGTTTCCATGTAACAAACAGCTGGGAGTGAGACCAAAGGAAATTAAATCCTGCTTTTTTTTTCTACCTGAACAAAGGAGGGGGAAATCATCAGAGGAAGGCACAGGCCAGAGGCTTTGCTTGGGCTCCTGTCTGCTGCTGCATGTGTCACTAAACTATGGTTTAACATTACATGAGAACATTCCCTAAGTTTAGTGCTGCAGAAATTAGTGTGTATATGAAAGAGAAAGAGAGAGAGAAATCATTTGTGCAGTTCATGTCTTGCCTTTGGTGAAGCTTTCTTTGTCATGTGTCGAGTGGGCCACATCCAGCCCTTTCACCACCACCACCTCTTTTTTTTTTTTTTTTTTGGCATTCACACCATTGGTCCTGTCCCACACCACCAAAAAGGCTAAAAAAATTCACAACAGAATGTGCTTCCAAAATCTTGTGAAACCCCCAGGACTCTATGGTGTATAAGGATGCTGTGGTACCCTCTTGCACTACAGAGAGCCACTGCAGTTGACACAGACTTTAGCAGCAACTGTGGTGGTGTGGCCTTTAATGGGTCCTAGGCAGTAAGATGTCTTCCCTTGACCCTGAGAAGTTATCACTCTATGAGCAGATGTTAACATCCCCAGACTCTTTAACTATGAGCATGCACCCCAGACTCTTTAACTGGAGCGTGCACTCCTTCTTCTCTAATGGAGATCCCTCCCCTCCAGGTAAACCTAGTCAAAGCTTCCCACCATCATTTGTCTTAATATACTAAACAAGATGGAAGCAAGTAGCATGGGTGAACTGGGATGAAAGGTGGGATAGGTTTAGGTTAGAAGTGTTCTGCTGTGATTGTTTGACTGTGGTGATGAGGTTGGGAGCATGATATATCCCAAAATTTTGTGCATCCCAAGTTGCTTTTTTTAATGGATGCTCAATTATGTTGTGAATCATTTTGTTTCAGGCAAATAAACAGATTCCTAGCTGCAACGCAGCAAAAATGTCCACTCCGACAGATAAAGCCCTAAGAAAGTTTGAACATAAAATCAACCTAGGTAAGTGTGGACCTTCCAGCTTCTTTCATGAATAGAATTCACTAAGAACCAATTTGCACAGTCAGTTTTAATGAGTTGAAGTTGGTGGTTTTAGGCATGTTGAGATTGTTTTGGGAATGCCTCAGCATCAATCAGGAAAGTGAGCTGCCAAAATATATAAAAAAGGACATTTCGATCAGAAACAAAGAGAGGTTGTGTTTCTGTTATAGTCTTTTGCTTCATGCCTTCAGTGATATGTTTTAGTAAGCATTGACAGGTCTACAACTGAAAAATTATGTGTTTTGCTTTGGGGAACAGGGTGTGCAAATGCCTTGCAGGTCTGTAGAACTTCTCTGTCCACATTAATTTTTACTACCAAACATTTTTTACCTCTAGAACTGCAGTGTGGGGAGACCCTACAATGGGCAGATTTTACTTGGTCCTGGCAAGCAACCAAACTTCTCCAGTCTCCACTGGAAAGAGACTTCTGTCTCTTGTTATTAACAAATGCATCATGAATGAGTCATCTGGCAAATAATAGACAGCTCCTTTGGATAGTCAAAATATTCTGTCAAACCCCAGGTTCTAATTTAGAAGCCTTGAGGTTAAGAATAGGGGAGGAAAGATAAATTCTATGGGGAACATATAAAATAAAAAAAATCTTTAACTTATGCTGTGCATTCGTAAAGAGAGATTCCACACATAACATGCAAATTTCTCAATCAGCTGTCAGTCATGTCCAAAGAGTTGACAGATTTCATAAAGAAACCATCCTGTCTTTATCACTGTAACTCTCACAGGAGACAGGGCAGGGGAAGCAGGCAGGGGTAAGAAAATCCCTTCTGTCAAGTGTGACTAGTTTACCTTGATGGGCAGCGTTATATTTCCAGTGAGGCCTGACTTGTCAGCACATAGCTAGAAGAGCTATGGAAAGGAGTTATTAATACATTCTAGGAAATCAGGTAGATGTGAATCAGGAAGAGATTTCCTATTAGAAGGAAAGGAAAGGAACAGAACAGAATTGAATTGAATTACCTTTTCTCTGTCTCCTTGCAATGGAAATTCTAATCATTAGAGCAAGGGAGATTTTTAAAGGGACTAGCAGTTTTCTCTGTAATCAGTTTTATATTTTTCCTAACATGAAAGGGACATATTGCTAAATTAACCATGCAGAACCTATGAAAATTCTAATTTCTTTTTTTATTCCTGCTTTGTGAATAAATTCTATGTCTGTGTATATACCCTGTGGTATGTTATGTTCTTTTTGCCCACCGTAATATGTTCTCTTGAGCTATGGCTTTCACAACTACTTACCTTTGGTGTACTGTTAGAAGCTTCTTGGAGTTGTAGTCCCAGATTTCTGGACCATTAGGGCTTCCCCAGCCCACTGTAACTCAACCCCTTCGCAAAATATTATCCAGGTGTTTTTTCCTACTACTTCCATCAGGCCCAGCCAGCAGGGATCCTGGGAATTTTAGTCCAAAACATCTGAAAAGATCATATTATAGAAGGTGGCTCTAAACTCTTCCTTTTTAGCTCTTTGCACTCCACTGTGCTTGTTGGTTGGGATAAGCCATGAAGCCACCATCAGCCAAAGAGAAGAAATTGTTCATACCAGCTTCCTTCTGTGCATATGCGTCTAGTTTGTTACTCAGGACAGGTCATTCCCAAGTGCCATTTTGTGTAAAGTCAAGAGAGAGCCGGATGGGTCTAGTAAACTCAGGGGTGGGCAACTGTGGAAGGCTAGGGGGCTGTGTTAGACCCCAAGGAGACTTTGGAGGGCTGCATTCCCACCATAAAAAAATGGCCTCCAAATGCCATCAAACAACCTGTAGGGGCATTCTCACCATATTTTGGGACCTCTGGGGCATTTCACCTCATTTTGAGGCAAAAGCTTTCAGAAAACTCTGCAAACATTTGTGTTTACCCTGGGAAGGGGGATCCAGGAGGGCTCCAAACATGATGGAGATGCCTTCCACACTCCTAGAAGTCATTCTGAGGTATTTTGGAGCAAAGAGAAGATAGGAGAAATTGACCCCTTGAGGCTGCATGTGGCCCAGAGGTGTACTTTGCCCACCCCTTTTCTAAAGGAATGATGAATGGAATACTACTCTGAGATGTTAACCTTATTTTTCAAGGGTAATATCTACAACACCATTTTTCTTGATGTTTCTTGGTGGAAGAATGTTCCATATTTTCTGTCCAAACCAGCAAAGCTAGGTTTAAATTGGAAGGTGAGAGTGAACAAAGGTGAGCATTTGTGTATTAATTCCTCCTTAACATATACATTCATATTCTCCAGACAAACTACATTTTGCTGATTCTGTTATAAATAGAGTTACGGAGAAGTCCAGGCAAAGAGAAGCAGATTTGTAAGTAATATGGACCAACATGATTAATGTGATAAATGTTTTACAGACTTTTCTGTTGGTTATTTTGTGACAAGCCCTTAGTTCTTCCAGACTGGGGAACTGCCTCACCAATCTGATAAGGCACCCTGTCTTTACCACACAGCTCTGCCTTCCCCCTTATAACACCATCTTGTTTTCAATGTTTATTTAGAACCCCTTAATATTTTCTGTGTTATTTTAAAGCCTGTATACAATTCAGCTGAGTCAGCATTTACAAAAATAAACTGTAACTTTTATTTAGATAACAATAAAAATAAAGTATTTAAAGTTCATATGCAGGTACAAGTTAATATATTTCTTCAGTGCGCTTTTTAGACAGTTCACTTGTATCTTTAGACTCTCATATAAAGTACAAATACCATATAACCACCCTTTGGCTACACTCCCATCAAAGGCTCAATCCCCAATCTAGGTCGCACTCTCTGACCAGATTCTACTAAGGTTCAGTTACTCTTCTGCCTTTCACTAAGTTTCCACTGAGAATTAAACCTTCCCATACAGTCACTCTCCCTGGCTGACTGTAGGGCTCTACTCCGTAGTTTCTTGCTAGGAACCTCAAGGACTGAATGCCAACCAGTACTTGGCTTTGTATAACTTTTCCTCTCAGCCATCAGCCCCACTCACACACTACTGGGCTGGGTTTCTCTCCTGAGGAACTATTTTGGTTGCCTTCAAATAGTCACACCCCAAGAACTCTGACACATTCAGGTTAACAAAGGTTTACGTTGTTCTGTAGCAGATGACATTTTGATAAATTACTGTAGGTTTAAAATGTCGAGAGAGAATTACTGGATGTTTTAGTACAAGATGGAATTGTAGCCTGCCATGATTTTTTGGACTCAATCTCCCAGCTGTTCTAGCAAATAAAGCCAGTGGTGAGGAATGCAGAGAGCTAACATTCAGCTGGGATTTGCTTAATTTGTGGGGTCCAGGAAGGTAAGCAGAACATAAACTTAGTTATCCAAAAAAACCCCACCATTGCTAGGCCCAACTAGCATAGGTCTGTTGAAGTGACTGCTGAACTGTAAGTCAGGACTTACACAAACCCTGTTGATTCAGTGGATCTGCTCTGGTTGGAAATAGCTGTTGGATATAGATACCATCAGTGAAGCAAACCCCAACATGTTCATTAGGTCTTGATCCTGGGCAAGTGCAGTCTTGTAATGAAGCCATTTCCAGACAAATATGCATCTCTTACAAATTTGTCTGGTAGCATTTCTGATATAGTCTACTTGATCTTTATTTTTGTCATCAGAAGACCTAAAGTTAAATGCATTGTGACTGGTGGTAAGGTCTTTTTTGTGGTGGGACCTTACATGTGAAAGGCCCTTCCAAGGGAAATCCACCAGACAGCAGATAAACTGTGTTTGCATCATAGATCTTCCATTGTGTCATCCAACAGGTTTTAATCAAGTGATTTCTTACTTTTGTGCTGGATTTATTGTTTTGTTCTTCTCTTCTGATGTGCTGCTTTACACCATTGTCATGTATATTTTGATTAGAGAGACAGGTGAAATTCCCCATGAGGGCTCAAGCTTGGAAATGATCTTCCAGTGCTAGTAATACTCAGAAGAGGAAGCCAAGATTAGCTTTGGAAAATCAATTTATTTGCAGTTTTGTTTTGCAAGAACAGTTAATTTCACTGTCAGCCTGAGAAAAGTATAGGTAGGCTCACCCAGAAATAATTGGGATAATTGTTCAACAATGTTGTAAGCCTCACTAATTATATTTGACTGAGTTAATGTCTGTCTGAATTTCAGCACTGAGATCTGTAACCTTGAGCACAAGTAAATATTGGGTTCTTTCTGTTCAAAATGCCTGTGCATTGGTGGCTTTGTCAACTTTTCCTTGAATAGGTTTTGGTGTATCAGTCCTGTCCACCGTCCACCCCCCCAGAAAACTGATCCAATATATTGTCTTAGATTTTTTTTTATTTCCACCAGATATCGTGTGAAAGATAAGTCGGACAGAGCAACAGTAGAACAAGTAAGTCATGCATGTTATTGTAAGTGTAAAAATCTTCATTTTTACCAGGAGTAGGAAGTGTCATTCTTTAAAAACCGCACTATTGAGGGACAGATCTAAACTCTGGATTCCTCTGACAAAACAGCAAAACCAACTCTGGAGGCCTCAGAGATGTAGCATAGTTGGTTCTAGTATATTGTGGGGGTGGGAGGGCTAAAGAGGAAGGGAAGAATGGTGCCTTATGATCCAGTGAGATGCAGTATTTCATCAAAGTGATCCTTCTCACAAGCGACCCAGATGCAAGTCCACTGAAATTGATGAGATCTTCTCCCTTGTGCTGGGTTAGGCTTCTGCAGAGTATCCTGGGGCCAATTTTCTCTCCTAGGATCCTCCAGGAGCCCTGTGATCTGCTGAGAATGCTCTGCCAAAACTGGAGGAAGCAGAAAGTCCCCGTCTGGTTGTAAAAAAGGATGGCTTTTTTTTTTTTACATTAAACCATTGAGGGGGTTGTACAGCAAGTTTTCAAAGATTGCTTCCCATTCCCCTGGAGATTGCTGGGAGAAGCAATTCACTTTTGTTTTTGATTGGAAAAAGGGTGATGGGGGAATCTGAAGGGGTCAGGGGCTGCAGAAACAGCCATACCATGAATGTACTCAGCACTGGTAAGTTTATATGGAACACTGCCCTTCTTGTCATCCAAATATGCTTATTCTGAATATTCTGCCTTTAAAAACAGCCTTGTCTGCTTTCACTGATTTCCCAAAATACCTGTTTTAACTTATGTAATGTTTGAAACTTCTAAGAGTAACACATATTCTGGCACTGTGTGCATATGTTTCATACACATGGTTATAGATGGAAAAATACAGCAGTCTACACTGTGGCCAACAAATGCAAAGAGATACATTTCTAAACTGGAATCTTTTGCAATGATAATCATTCCCACGCTGCTTCATGCATCTGATGATGTGGCCATCAGTTCATTTAGTTCATTCACTTAGGCCACAGTCCTGTATCTACTGCAGGATAATATTTCCATATGCAGAATTACACTATAGCTGGCCATTCACCAACCCGCATCCTTTCGTAGAGTTGCTTCAGCTCTCCCAATGTCCATTCGTGCCTGGTGAGAGCAGTGGGGGATTGAAGAAACATCTGGCTGTGTCTCTGTAGCCAGATGCAAAATGATTACACATCTTCCACTGTAGTCTGTCAGGATCTTTCACTGGTCTCAGGAGATGATGTAATTATTTCTGTCCTATCTAGGGTAGCGGTTCTTAACCTGAGGTCTGTGGACCCCTGGGGGTGCTGAGATGTCCTGACACGTGGTCTGCAAATGCTTGAAGAAATGTTATGAGCTTTTACAGTTAAAATAGAATGGATGGAAGGAAGACAGACAGACAGATAGTCATACATTGATCTCAAAGAGCAGAAATCTTTTGCTGGTGACAGACATAATTTGTACAAACTTTCATTACAACATCTCAAACCATTCAGAAGTTATGAAATTGTTTGATGGCAGAAAATATACCCAGCACTTACTACTTCTGTACATGATGGGAACATGCAAGTGAATAACACTGAGTGGTTGAGAGAAAGCACTTGACATTTTGCTACCAAACATAACAGCTGGAATCTTGGTGGTCCACAGCAACAAAAGATATTTAAAGGAGATCCACAGTAAAGAAAAGGTTAAGAACCACTGGTCTAGGGGAACTGATCCAGGTGCTTTTCTGATCTCCCAGTAGTGTCTACTAGGCACAGAATGGCTGGGAAAGAAGAAACTGCAGTGACTCTACAGTAGGTCCAGTAGAACTTTGGTCAGTGTGAGGAAGGAAGGAAATACCAACCTTCATGTCAATCAGGAGGAAATGCACACAGGACATGTGCCAGTGTATGCCACCATTAGCAGACCAGCCTCAGTGTATTAGCTTTTTTTTCCTCTTCTACAGTGGCTCAGATCAGACTTCAGTGAAATCCTGTTCAAATAGCTCTGTAGGGCAAAGACAGGGAAGAATTTTATGCTATGAAGTTGGATTCTCGCCCTTCTTCAGCCTTCTGAAGACTGAGTAATGTCAGGAAGGATGGGTAACCACACTCCCTGTCATCACTGATGTCTCAGCCAAAGTGCCACATGAAGCTTTTCCACTTGGTAATTGGGACTGGGCCTTCACCCTTTTGTCCTTCTTCATTCACGGAGACAACTCAATCAATTAAATGGTGTGGATATTTCAAAATAAATGTAAGTTCTGCTTTTTAACCATTCCTATGCATTTAAAACCTGCAAATGACCTTTCTAGCATTCCTAAGTATCAAATATTTGTTGGGATGTGTTCTGTTTTTATTAAGGTTCTGGACCCAAGAACTCGTATGATCTTATTCAAGATGCTAACTAGAGGTGTCATATCAGAGATCAATGGCTGCATCAGCACAGGGAAAGAGGTTGGTTTCATTGTAAATAGGATTGTAGCAGTTCTTTTAGTTAAACTAAACTGTCAATCAGCTAAAATATGCTCTAAATTAAATTTCCTTTCAGGATGATCCAGCAGGCCTACCCAGTCTATTTTTAATTATGATGTATTTTCAATTATGATTTTAGTTATGATATATGTGAATGGTTTTATGTTTTTAGTATATTTTAATCATAATATGTTTTAATTGGTATGCTGGTTTTAATTGTATTTTAATTTCTGTTGTGCCTCGCCTCAAGCTTTGAGTAGAGGCGGGTAATAAAATAAAAATGTTGATGATGATGATGATGATGATGCATGCAGAGGCATCTGTTTTGAGTAGTGTGCACGTATTATGATCAGCATAGTTAGGGCTTGAACATTTCCATGTAGAACAACAATGGGCAATTTTGGTGGATCTGGGGCCAGTTTTGCCTATCTGGGGCCTACCACAGGTTGCATCGCTCCAAAAATATTTAGGAGAACCAGTTTTGGGGGTAAAAGCACTCTGGAAAAAGTCACACACACTAAAACTAAAGTCTTTACTTTGCTTTTGAGGAGAATTGCTAGTTTTGAAGTAGCAGTTCTCTTGCAGTGATTCTGCCCCCACCCATAGGGGGGTGGGTTTCTGGAATCCCTCACAGGCAGCCTTCTCACTGCATGTTTCCCACTCTGATGGAGAACTATGTGAATGTTTTTTCTACTTGCGCTTCAGATGTTCAGAAGCTGTAGATGTCAACAAAAATGTGACTATACACATGTAAACTTTACATCCTATATCTTGGCCTGCCTATTGTTTAATAACATCCCTGCTTTTGCAGTTCAAGCAGACAGCAAAACAATAAGCTTATCCAATTCTCTTGGGCTGGGTAGATTGTAATTGGCAGATTGCATAGGCCTACGTAATGTTAAATTGATTGCTTTTAGAAATACTGTTGTAATTTATATTTTAAAACAATCAGTGCATAATATCTTAGTGGGTCCTTTTTTTCTTGTTTGGAATTTGGTAGGCCAATGTATATCATGCCAGCACTGCAAATGGAGAGAACAGAGCCATAAAGATTTATAAAACATCTATTTTGATGTTTAAAGACCGGGATAAATATGTGAGTGGAGAATTCAGGTAAGTCTGAAGATTTTTTTCCCCCTGTAATGATATACTTGTGCAACCTTGATATTTTTCACAAAATTAATTGCCATGCTTTAATGAATCCATTTCCTTGTTATATTCTCAAGGTTTCGTCATGGATACTGTAAAGGAAACCCAAGAAAAATGGTCAAGACATGGGCAGAGAAAGAAATGAGGAATTTAACAAGGTGAGACCTTTTTTTTTCCTTCCATCTCGGCCCATGCCTTGTTCCCTTACTATTGGGCATTTATGGTGCTGAGAGTGCTGGCAGTTATTTGCTATGCTTGTTGTTTAATATTGTCAGACTAAAGAAGGAAAAAACGCTGCTACTTTTGTAGCAGTACCTCAGATTCTTTTATACAGAAGGTGCGTGGATGCACGAGTGCACGTAATAACAATATGAAACTAGAACAGACCTTTGGGCATTTTTTTTTAATAGGTTGCACACAGCACAAATCCCATGCCCGGAACCCATTATGCTAAGAAGTCACGTTCTTGTTATGGGCTTTATCGGCAAGAATGACAGGTAAGTATTCCCAGCTCTGGGTGAAGAAGCTTCACCTCATTTTATTAGTATACTCTTGGTACTGGATCTTCCATCAGTTCTAGCCAGCATAACCAGTACTGAGGTATAACAGGAGTTGTAGTTCACCAATATCTGAAGGAACACAGATTCCTCATCCCTGCAGTAATCCTGGGCGGGGGGGAAAGGAGTATGTGTGATGGTATGTTGTTACTTGGAAGGGAGGTGGGGGAGGTGGAGTGGGAGATACAACTTCTCTCTATTAAGAGTCTTGGATGGTCTAATGCTGGCTTACCAGTGTAATGGCGGGGGGACTCATTATATGGTAAGTGTAAAGGACAGAGAAAGGATCATTGTGGCAGTGCCTGAATCATCATCATTACCAAAACATGAATGGCCTGAATGATCTGGGCTGTAGTCCATTGATAATTTTTTTTCTCTTGTCTGATCTAGGACTAGATTGTAGGACAAAACTCTTCAGCAACAATGCATATTTGCTTTTGAATTGCGTCACACCATGGCTTTTTTAGGTTGCAACCCACTGAAACAAGGGTGGCCTTCTTGCAAGTTAAAACACATATTCTCAAGGTGCCTGGCTCTTTTTGCACAGCTTGTAAGCCCCCAGCCTGAAAACATGAAGGCTGCTTACTTGTCTAGCTTGATCCATTGGGTTGGCTGGCATGGCCATTTGCTGGCTTATATTAGGTAGAGGTTTATTTCAACACATTCCTGCTCTCCATGTGAAACCAGAGTGGTTGTGATACAGGTTGAGCCTCCCTTATAATGTTTGGGACCAGACGTGTTCTGTATTTCATCTTTTTTTTTTTTAATACCTTATCTTTTTGGAATAGCTCACATCTCATTAATTTGCTACTTGTGTATGAGATGTGATGCTGGAGAGAGATGGAGGATCTGTGAAATGGCAGAAATCCAAGCCTGGCATGAATGCACACCATTTCACAGTTCTTCCTTTTTAGCACCAGCTGCCTGCTTTTGCCTTCAAGGTAGCAGCTGCAGCACTCCTCAAATCTGAGAGACAAATGAGCAAGAGTGCTGCAGCTGCTGCCTTGAAGGTAGACGCAGACAGCCAGTGGCAAAAAGAGAGAGACTGAGGATCCGAGAGGCAAACAAATAGCAGCACCACAGCTACTGCCTCAAAGGCAGAAGTGGGCAGCTGGAAGCAAAATGTTTCATTTTGGAGGTTTAAAGATTTCTGGATAAAGGAGGCTCAGCCTGTACTGAAAAGGATAGCTGCTGCTTTGTGCCAGTGTTTTACCTATGTGTTTTTTCCCCCTCTTCATCCAAGGCCTGCTCCTTTGTTGAAAAATGCCCAGTTATCGGAGTCAAAAGCTCGGGAACTGTATCTGCAAGTTATCCAGTACATGAGAAGAATGTATCAGGATGCCAAGCTTGTTCATGCAGACCTCAGTGAATTCAATATGCTGTATGTCTTTATTGATAGTCATGATCAACTTATAAAATGTTTAAAAGTTCTGTTGTACAACTGCCCTTGAGATAGAGTGCGATCTTTCTGGTATTAGAGCTTTTGAATTTGCAAGATTTTGTGCTGCTGTTTTTTGAAATATGTTTTAGAGATAGGGTCGTCTTCCCAAAGCAAGTAAGAGCTAAATTTGTGGTACAAAATGAAATGCTATTACCTGTTTCCTAAAATCATTTTCCAGATTAGCCAAGGTAAGTTGGTTAGCCTTCTGCAATGTGCAAATAATGTACAACAGGATATAGGATTAGACTTGTTGCTCAAATATCCCCCACCATCCTGAAATGACAGTGCTAATACGCTTCCATTGGGATACCAAGTCCAAGCTATGGAAGATCCCTTCAAAGAAGAACGAGCAAGAGGGGCATGGACCAAAATAGAAGACCTTTATAGTTGGAATAACAGCTCTTGCTTCTCATCCCCCCTTGTGTGGGACTCTTTGAAATCTTAGATCACTGGCTGTGGAGACCTGGCTTCGCTCTCTTATTATCTTTCCCACACAAGGAGTTTGTGGGGATGGGGGGCAAGGAGTATTGCCAGAATATCAGCGGGAAAAGTTCCAGGGCCTGTTCTACATGAAAGATGCTGTAAGTATGGATTAAACTATGAAATCTCAGCTACAGCACAACTTAAATCTCTGGCCTTGAGCAAGCAAGCCAGCCACTTTTCTCTGTTACCATCCTGCCTACCTTACATGACTGCTTTAGAAACTACTGACACAGTGTACATGAGGCACTTTGTGCTGAGTTGGGGCTGTAGAATCACTTTGTGGTGTTTGGCCAGATCACCCCCTTCTGCCACTGCAGGTACTTTGGCTGGTGAGCCAGTGGCATCAGGTTACAACAACAGCCCCTGACATGTGGCAAGTGGTAGGATGGGATCAGTCTTATACCCCAAATGCTTTCCCTGCTAGCTTTCATATGGAGGAATGAAACAGTTGCTGTGAGTATACACATGGAAGGTGAGTCTACAACTGGCCAGTCCAGATGATTGGAATAGATTCCAGTTTTACAAACAGATTCCTGTTGTACATTTTTATTTGCACATTGGAGAAGATCAGGAAAATTCCAAATTCCTTCCAAAGGTTAAACCCTTGATTTGAGATCTTTGTAAGTTAAATCTATATCCATTTGTATGTGGATTTCACGTCTGACTGTACTTTGTTTCTGCATACCTGGGATGTGCTCTTTGTTTCTTTTCCTCATCTCTACCACTTTCTTGGCTTGCAAACCAGCATTTTAAGAGTGCCTAAGAAGGCAAATGAAGGCAATGTTTAAAATACAAATTTCAACGTAAAAGCCCCCACCCAATTTTAAATCAACTTAAATCCTATTTTATTTGATATTGTTTTGCAGAAAGACCTGTGGTTTGAAATAGTATGTGAAAGTAAAGAAAGGAATTGTTCATATGTGGTGGACATATGATAAGGCTAGAAAGTACAGTCATTCCTCCACATTCACTAGGGTTAGGGGCACAGGACCCCTGTGAAAGTGAAAAAAACATGAATAAATCTAGCCCCTCCTAAACCCGTATTTAACACACAAAAAAAGTATGGTCACCATATTCAACCCACTGTGGATTCCTTTGAGGCATCAGGGTTCCTTCACAAGGCAGAGGTCGGTGGCTGGTGAGGCTTACTACCACTTCCACTGCTGCCCCGCAACATTTTTAGTAGAGACTTAACAAGCCTTGTTTGCAGTTTCTCAGTCTCACAAGGCTTGCAGTCCCTATTAAAAATGGCATAGGGAGGCAGCAGAAGTGACAGCAAATAATCCATGAATAATCAAATCTGCAAAAATGAAACCCGCAAATGTGGAGGGCTGACTGTACTGCACTGGATAATGATACACTGATTGATTGAAGAAATGTTTAAGATAAAAATCCAGTTGAACTTTCAACTGTTTTTGTTGGGTTTGATGAACAGTAGCTTTGAGAAAAATTCGAGAAGACTATTCCAGTATACGAGTAGAGCAGCTAGACTACTCTTTGCTCAAAAATGGAGACTCACAGATTCTATCACAAGTAGAATGGTTGTTGAATGTCCTGGATTTCGTTGAAATGGATAAATTAACTATTTTGATTACAGATGGCAATTTAAATATATTTAAGAATGATTGGAGAACAGTGATGATATATTTGAAAAATTTCCAGGGGGGTATCAACTTTAGGATTTGAAAAGTAGTAGTTTTTATTAATATGCAGATGTAACTCTTTTTTTTTCTTTTTATATTTTATATTATACTAGAAGAAGTAGATATAAATTGAAACAATATTCATCCAAAATAGTGCTGGAAGTCAACTAGTTATGTAGTGTATCTCCTTAGTTTACTTAGTTTATTCTTGTATTGTTTAGGTCATTTTTTTAAAATTCGTATAATAATATATTTCTTCTCCTCCTTTTTTGTTTGTATTGTAATCCTTATATGTAGTTTTAGATATTTCGAATTTGTATGTTTAATAAAAGTATTTTTTAAAAAAAATAGGTAAAGATGCAAAGGCCATCACCCTTCCAGAAAAATGATGGGCTGTTCTCTAGAAAGCTGCTTGTAGATTTAAATCAGTTTAGGAAAAATGATCGTAAAAATAACAAAGTAATATGGCCTGTTCCAGATACCATAGTGGAGAAGTATATATCATAGATGTATCCCAGTCTGTTGAACATGATCACCCACATGCTTTAGAATTCCTGCGGAAAGACTGTGCCAATATCAATGGTGAGTAGGGGCTAGTTAGGCCCAGCCCTAAGCCCTAAGGTGCTCTAGGTAATGGACTTGATCTTAATCAGCATCAGTGTATGATTTATTATTTTCTTATAAGATGACAGATCTGCTTGCATGAATCTGATCGTAATAGCTCATGGGCAGGCTATTTGAATGGGTCGTGGAGTACTCACATTTTTAAAAAGAAATTGCAGGAAAAAGTACAAAAGGGATGGGGAATGACCCACAGGCCACATGTTGCCCCATCCAGCTCATAAGATTGTTTTGTCCTTTCTGACAAGAAATCACTGTGTTTAAAAGTATTTAAGCTCTGAATACTCTGCATATAATTAAGCTGAGCTTCATGGGTCTGAAGGCTGTTACATGGCGGGGCATACTCCTGACAGCCACCTCACCCGCTCTGTCCTTGACCCCACCAAGGAATGCAAACCCCTATACCCTTCCAATGCAAGGAATGCAAACCCCTATACCCTTCCAAATTAGCTCCAAAGCTGAAGAAATTTTGTTCCCCACCCCTAATCTGTGACAGCACTGGCCACACCAGTGTCACCAGCTTTACAAGTAAAGAGGAACTGTATGTACTGCTTGAGAATATAACCCATGACAGGAGCCCTGTCTCAAGTCTGCTCTCATCAAAGTTGCGTAGGTTGGTTCTAGTTCAATACAGCCCTCTTCTTCGTTTCTTAATACCAAGTTTAGATTCCTTCCCAGGGTATAGTTCAACCAATAATAAGATGTATATTAGTGGTAGATTTAGATATGGAAAATTCAACCAAGATGGCCTCCTGTCTCACGACCCTTCCCGAACATCAACATCAGGATCTGGGACCATGCTTTCAGGTCCGTCAAGCTGATGCATATCAATGACAGGATTCTTTTCTGTTGTGACCCTGCACTACTGGAATGGTATCACCTCAAGGAGATGCATATGCTCTCCCCATTGGTTTTTAGGAGGTTCTTAAAGATGTTCTTATTCTGGGGCCTTTCCACATACACAGTTATAGTGCTATAATTCCACTTTAACTACCATGGCAACATCCTTTGGAACCCTATAATTTTGGTGAGGCACTAGAGGTCTCTGACTGACAATTATAAATGCTCCTCCTGAAGTTACAAATCCAAGGATTTCATTAGGATAGAATCTTTTGTGGTTATAGTAGAATCATAATGGTATAATTGTGTAGTAGGAAAGGGTTCCAGGTCTCCATTTGGGTAACTTTATGGACCTGTGTTTTAGTAAATGTGTTTCAGCAACATTATTTTTAACATTACTTTAACACTGATACTTTCTGATATTTTAATGAACTGAAACAGTGTTGTATTTTGTTGCATATTCATGCAAGTACTTTGTAAGGGTATAATAAGGCTGCAATATGCAATATTATTGGTAAATATGTAATAATAATAATAGTATTGGCATCTTGAGGGGGAAAAAAAAGTTGCAGGGGAACTTGAGGTTTCAGGGTAGATGTGTCATTTTTTACTTTGCTTTGATAAGTAAGGTGCATAAAATTTGGTGACTCAGCTCCAACATCCTCATTTCTTTCTGTGGTTTAACTAATTTGCAGAACTGTTCAGATTTTAAAATACAGAGTTTGAAAATAAGAATAATAAAAAATAAATGGAATATTTCAAATGAGGTTTTGATTATGTTGTATTTGAAATATTCAGAACTTTTGGTAACTCCCTCAAAAGAGTTTGTAAACCTTTTAGCGCTTTGTATAGACATTCAGAAATCACAGGTGTTGCCACCAGGAGTTATAGAGGTAGCAATAATGGCCTTAATATCTAAATGTCATTTTCTTTGATCTTTTTGGCAGATTTTTTCCGAAAATACAACGTTGCCGTGATGACAGTGAGAGAGCTCTTTGAGTTTGTCACAGATCCGTCTATTACAAGTGAGAACATGGATGCTTATCTTGAAAAGGTAAGATTTAGGGATATTGCTGTATGGGAAAAAATGGAAGTGTGCGTGTGTGTTATTCTCATTTCTTCTTTGTAAATGAAAACATATAAAATATGAACCAAATCTTAACAAGATTTTTAGCATTGTTCTCTAAACACCAAGTATGACACACATAGATCTCTTCATCTGAATGGTGTGGGCATTCAATTTTGAGGTCTGTTTTCAATTCAATATAAGCCAGGTTCATGTATTACTTACATGGAGGACAGTTCCATAATGAAGTGTGACAGAGACATGCTTCTTGTAGTGCACAGGTATCTTAATATCTGATCCACCCTCTAGCATGTGTGCATGCATTGAATGCAGCTGTCTGCAGAGAAGCAACTGTGTGCAAGCAGTTGCTCCCAGATATTAACTCCATGCAGCTGTTCAATCTTGGCAAGTGCTACATGCTGCTCATATGAGGGATTTCCTTTTGCACTGTTGATATGGGGCACCCACTGCCACCATTTGGAACCAAATTACTATTGCTAAACTCTACACTACAATGAAGTATGTGGGCCTTCCACCCCACAACTACCTGCAATAATTTTGCAGATATAGTTACTGTTGCTGAGTTGCTAAACAGCCAGTTCTTGTTGCCATTTTGAATCCTGAGCAGGGATAGGAAGGGACAGTAAGGGAAGGATTTGTTTCTGAGGCCAGTTAAGAGATCCGAGCAGATAGCCTTTAGATCATCTGCAGAGCATGAAGGACTCATTAAAAAAGATACCGGTGGGGAGCAAAAAACATACAGGGAAGAATATCCTTATTTTTTGTTCTGTTCTGATATGGGTTGTTATTTCTTCCATTAATGTCTTTCAGGCAATGGAAATATCATCAGGAAGAACAGAAGAAGAAAGGTCCAATCAAGATAATGTAGATGAAGAGGTGAGTCAGTGGGCTGATTTTTCTGTCTCTGAGACCTTTGAAAGAACCTGACAATATTCTTTGGTAGAGGTCCTGTGTCTTCCTTGTCAAATCTTGATACATTCTCTAAACACTTGTATTTCAGCTGTTTTTGGTTTTATTTCATATAAATAATTACCACTGTTTGTTTAATCCATCACTGCTTCATTTTGTATATCAGAAGGTTAGTGGTATCTAGGTTAGTAGAATCTTTCAGACATAATGAAAATTTTTGCATAGGATTTTTTTTTAATTCCCAGAAAGCTATGCTCTCAGATCATGATTCAGTGTTGATTTTTTTAAGCTATAGCAAACATGGGGAAATTGCTGTAGAACTGGTTTTCCTAAAAAAAAGTCTTGGATGTTTCACAAGATGTTTCCTTCTATATCTGAATAATTTCAGGGATACCCCGGCGCACACTTACATGGAACATATACTGTGTGAACAAGGTGATCACAGTTGTGAATATGCATTGCTGTGATTACATCCGTTGCTACTGGCTTAATTTAGGAGTTTTGATACACATTTTATGTTTGGCTCCTCAAGCACATGTGTGAAAACCAAACCAGACGTAATGTTGGAAATCAATGATCTGTCCAAGTCTGTCTTCCCAGAGTCTGAAGTTTATGGACTGTAAAACTTAACAATTTCATTATTGTGGAAGTGAGCAGATGATTATTTTGCCTCGTTAGGTGTTCAAGAAAGCATATATCCCTAGAACTCTGAATGAAGTGAAGAACTATGAGAGGGATGTGGACGTAATGATGAAGTTAAAGGAAGAAGACACAGCTTTGAATGTGCAGCAAGATAATGTAAGTATACTGGTCTAAACATCTGGAAGTCATCAGATCCTGTCTAATCTGGGAAGCCACGCAGAGTTAGGTCTGGTTGGTATTTGGCAGGATATTAGGAATATTAGGAATAACAGGTTGTTGTTGTGTGCCTTTAAGTAGTTTCTGACTTACAGCAACCCTAAGGTAATTGACAGGGTTTCTGGAGGCTGTGTGTGTGTGACGCACCCAAGGTCACCCAGTGGATTTCCATGGCCAAGCAGGGAATTGAACTCTGGTCTCCAGGATAACAAGCTAAGAAGATGGTGTTTTATTAAAGTGTTACAATCATAGGCCCTTTCCGCACCCTACCTTCTTGCGTGGCCCTCCAGTGATGATCCCAGCAGTGGCTCTTCCAAGAAAGGAGTGCAACAGTAGCACTCCCCTCCACATGAGACTGGCTCCCTACGGAAGGGGGCACGAAGGACATGCCGCTTCCTTCCGTAGCACAGCTGGGTACTTTCCCAGGCTGCACTGGGGCAGGAAGCGCTACCATTGTGCTTCCGGGGCTTCCACAAGACAGGTAAGTCTGTGATGGTGGCACGATCATGAATTATAGAGAGGGAAAACCCATCAATGATTTAATCTGCAATCAGGCTACCTGGGTACAGGAGAGGAATGGGACAATGATGACCTCATGCAGAGGCATCACAATACCACTTCTCTCCCGTCCCCATGCTGGGATGGGAGGCTATTGCAAAAAGGGCCATAGTCAGAATTGTATTTGGAAAAAACTCAGCATTCTGAAATTCTTACTGTAAATTGATTTTTATAATTGCTTTATTCACAGAATAAAATGCTTTCTGTGTCATATGAGCCACTAGACTGGGGGATGGGAATCGTGTGGTCCTCCAGATATTGTTAGACTGCAACTTCCAGCAGCCCTAGTTAGCTTCGCTAATGATGAGGAATGCTGGGAGTTCCAGTCCAGCATCTAGAGGGGCACATGATTCTCACCCCTGTACTAGAGAAACCCAAATTGCTATGCAGGTTGAGTATCTCTTATCTGAAATGCTTGGAACCAAACGTGTTTCAGATTTCAGATTTTTTTCAGATTTTGAAAGACCTGTATACCATTTCTTCCAAAAGGACTGTGCTTTTTTGTCAGTTCTTTTTCTCTTGCCTTCTTCCTGTAGGGAACATGAGGGGATTAGTGAGGCTCACTTGGAACTGCACGTGTGCTGCTGGAACAGTCTCTCAGCCAGCTTGTTGCCTCCCCCCTCCCTCTCAGTTTGTTTGGGACCACATGTGTGCAGCCCCAAGTGGGCCTCTATAATTCCCTCGTAACCCCTACAGGAAGAAGTCTGGGTTCTGTTTTTCAAAAGTTTTGGAGTTTGGTGCATTTGGGATTTTTGAATAAAGGATACTGAACCTGTATTGTGTGTCAGTATTCAGATTGCTGTATTGCATGATGAGGATCACTGCAGTAATGAAGCACTTTTTACAAAAAATAAAAACTGCTATATAACTGCTTTTTTATTTATTTTTTTACAGATTCTCTACCAGACCGTGACAGGATTAAAGAAGGATTTATCTGGTGTACAGAAGGTATAATGGTGGTTATCTCTTGGAGTGTTTTTTTTTCCAATAACGTTAGCCCTTTGGAGCACGATTTATGCCATGGGAATTGCAGTGTGGAGAGAGTAGGTGGTTTGGACTGTCCCCTCTCTCACATGTTGGGAGCATGTTAATTTTTTAAAAAATATTTTTATTAAAGATTTTAATTAAAAATTAAAAAAAACCCTCCCCACTTCCAAGCTTGTTTTCCAGTTGAATCTGCGTGTTCTATTCCATTCATACATAATTGTTGCTTACTCAAGGGAGTTGTTACATCTTACATTGTTAGACAATTGCTTTGTTACTTTACTACCTTGTTACATTGTTACATTGTTATTTTACCTTGCTAGAATATTATATTACATTACTTACAATCTTGCTTTATTTTTATTTCTTTTCTTATTTTATGTCTTTATCCAATCCAAAACTTCTCTCCATTCCCTTTCAAAGTTCTGGATAGGTTTATTTCTCAAAGAAAATATTAACTTTTCTGTCTCTACCATATCCAGGACTTTTAATTTCCATTCTTCTATATCAACATATTTCCTTTCTTTCCAATATTGCACCTATATCAGTCTTGCAGCAGTTATCAGATATAACAGTGTCTTCTGATGACATCTTATTTCTCTTTGTTGCCCAAGCATATTTAACAGATAAAATTCTGTTTTCATTTCAAAATTTACATTATAAATTCTTTGAATTTCATCATGTATTTCCTTCCAGATTTTCCTTTCTATCTTACAAGACCATGAGGGAGCATGTTACTTGGTGGGGGGAAGCCACCAAATCACATAGATTCATGGCGAGAAATAGGACTTGTCTGGATTTGTCATTAAATAAAATTCAGTGATATTATAATATCACTTGGTCTGGAGCCTCCCATGAAGTTGTATTTGCATTGCATGCCTGTATAAATCTAGGTTAACTTGTTTCTATTTATTCAATTGTGCTGTTTTAGGAATATTCTCTGGCTTGAGCTTCCAGATATCCAACAAGCAAAGAATGATCTAAAACTGCTTGTTTGCCTTCCCTTCCCCCTTCATTTGGCCCACGGTTTCATAAATTCATCCATTCACTCTTTTTTCCTGGTATAACAGTCTCTGCAGGTAGAACAAATGGTCCTTGCTAGGATTTGTCAGACTGTGCATGGCACCAAACCATAATTGGCATCAGCTATGGTTTACAAGCCCATTTCAGGGCTTGTCATAGTTTATCAATACAGAAATCACCCCAAATGATCATTAAGGTGCCTTACCTCCAGGGATGTGACATGATGTTTCAAGTGAGGTACAGAATTGGAGGAATCTTTGTTGGTTCATCTTGTCTAGCTTGCTGCAAAAATAGTATTCTCTATACCAGGAGTGGGCAACTGTGGAAGATCATGGAGCAGCATTAGTCCTCCAGGAGACCTTGGAGAGTTGCAGCCCCCCCACCACACTTGCTCAGTTTTTTTTCCACTCCCAAACTCTCTCTGGGGAACATGGAAACATTTTGCTGATGACACATTGCTCTATTTCTCCTTGACATTGGAGTCAGCTGGGGCTATGAAGGTGCTGGACCAGTGCTGGATGTTGTAATGGGCTGGAGGAGGATCAGTAAACTGAAGCTGAATCCTGATAAGACAGAGGTGGTTCTTGGGTCTGGGAATTGGGTAAACAGCCTGTTCTGGACTAAAATGATAGGTACAGGATAGCTGTTCAAATGTATAAACACAAAGAGGGAGCTGAACTACATAAGGTAACTTGTGCAGGAAGTATAAAAGCCATTAAAGTGGGAGCAAAGAGAAAGATTCCCTAGGATAGCTGTGAGAAAGCTGTTCTCCAGATATTCTTAGACTGCAATTCCCACCTCTCCAGACCAACATAGTCCAAAGGTATGGGGTGATGTGAGTTGCAGTCCAACAACATCTGAAAGGCCACACATTCCTCCCCACCACAGGCACAGTATGTGAAACAAGACTATTGTTGTTGTAGTTGTTGTTTTAGACTCTTTTCCCTTTAGTACTTTGATGTCTAGGTGTAGAAGAACAACTGTCCGTGGTCTCTCCTAGGTGCCTGCCCTTCTTGAAAATAAAGATGAAGCAGAATCTGATTCTGATGACAACAGTGACAGTTGTGACAACTCTGAATCTGATTGCAAAGAACAGGAAGCATCAGTGCATCCTAAAGATCGACCTGCTGAACCTGACGTGGATAAAAAGGTTAGTGGGTTAGTTTACCTCAGTTGGCAGAGCACATACTTCATATGCCAGGTTCAATCTCTGTTATCCCAGATGATGTTGGGAAAGACTCCTGTTTGAAATCCTGGAGAGCAGCTGCCAGTCACTGCAGTCCAACTTGATATAAGGCAGCTTCCTACATTTCTGTATGTTGTTGTGTGCCTCCAAGTTGTTCCCAACTTATGGCAACCCTAAGGCAAACCTGTCATGAGGTTTTCTGGGGCTGAGAGTATATGATCTGCCCAAGGTCACCTGGTAGGTTTCAATGGCTGAGTGGCGAACTGAACCCTCATCAGGGTCGTGGTGCAGTGTTTAGACCACTACACCACACTGGGTCTCACAATTCTGTTTATATACATTTTTTCATATACATTATCTCAGCAGTCCTCATGATATTATAATTCTTAAATCATTCTGTGAGATGGGTCGCTTTTATTCAGTGAACCAAAACCTGCCAGTTTAAGGCCACAGTTAAGACTATTATATTTGTACTACGCATCATTCTTGCAGCTTACTTTCTGTATACTTGTTGTTACTCAAAGTGTTGGCAGAAATGTCTAAAAAATTAGAATAAAAGGGTGAATGCATTGGTCTTCAGCACTTTAAAACTTACTGGACAGCATTTAAAACAGCATTTTAAAACACGCCATACCTCCAGCAATTTTCATCAGACTGGTTTGAAATTTAGTACAATTGTAGATTGCTTTGAGTAAACAACTGATACCAAGATTCAAGTGATTTGCACAATAGGTATAATTTATATAAACAATAAAATTTTGAGGCTTATAAAGCACATGCTGTGCCTAAGGCCTCAGCTCCTTTAATCCCTGGTTAAAGATTAGATATTTGGCTAAGGATGTTCAGTGAGCTTGTAGCTAAACTGAGACTTGCAACTCATGTACCTGGCCCCCTGGCAAATTTTATGAAAAAAAAATATTTTGTATGTGTCACTGTCTACAAAAAACGTGCATGATGGATAAGGAATAAGCAGGAGTATCCTAATGCTGCCATTCTTAAACAGTAGGTTAAAAATTATACATGTGCTCTTGAAGCAAGGATTCATAATTTCTTTTTACTCTCTAAAACAGGGATAGGGATGACCTCTGGATCCTTTGCATTACAATTCTTATAAGCTCTAGCCACAGGGATAAGGGATTATGAGGATGGTAGTGGAAAATATCTGGATGGCACTGGGTTTACTTGTTTATTTATCTATCAAATTTCATTTATAGCCTGCATGTCTATCGTACATGGATAAAGCATACATGACTATTTACCCCATTTTATCTTCACAACAGCCAGTTAGGTAGATCAAGCTGAGAACGGTTGGCAAAAGATCACCCAGTAAGTTTCTTGGCTTGGGGTAACTAAAACCGTAGTCTGACTCCCTGTCCCAATTCAGCTTTCTAAACAGTACACCACATTGCCCAACTGTGATGTAAAGTGAAAGGTGCACTGATGGCAAGCAACATGTAGATAAAATATTACTTGCTGTTATCTATGCTGCTGTTCTATAGTGTTATTCAGATAATACCATTCAGTTCAATTTAACACATCAACCTGTTACTCACAGTTCATCTCTCTTTCAGGAAAGAAAGAAGATGACTAAAGAGGCTCAAAGGGAGAAGAGAAAACACAAGATTCCAAAGCATGTGAAGAAACGAAAAGAGAAGACTGCAAAGCTGAAAAAGGGCAAATAAATCATGTTTGCCATGATAGAACATTAGTTGTTCATGACTGGATAGGTCAGTACTTTGGTTGCAAAGTACTACACTATTTATTTGGTGGATGTCGAAGAAGCATTTTGACAGCTAACTCTTACCAGTGACAAAGACTGACTGCTGTACACTTCTATACCTGTGCAAATAGTCTACCGCTCACATCAAGAATGTATTCTTTGGAGAAATAAAAACAAATGGACATTTGTAAGACACTTGACTACTTCAGAGAAATTTATACAATATAACATTGATCGTTTTAGTAGCGTGAGCATCCATAGTGATACCAAATTGCATACAAAGTCTTTTATTTTTAATGCCTGAATACAAAACATACAGATTAATATACAGTTACCCCTCCACATCTGCAGGTTTCACTTTTGTGGATTTGATTATTTACGGATTATTTGCTGTCACCTCTGCTGCTTACCTATGCCATTTTTAATAGGGACTGCAAGCCTCATGAGACTGAGAAACTGTGAACGAGGCTTTTAAGTCCCTCTTAAAAATGTTGTGAGGCAGCAGTGGAGGTGGCAGTAAGCCCCACCAGCCACCACCTCTGCCTTGCAAAGGAACTCTGATGCCTCAAAAGAGTCCATGGTGGGTGGAATATGGTGATCATACCTTTTTGTGTGTTAAATATGGCTTGGGAGGACCTAGTTTTTCCACTTTCATGGTTTTTCCACTTTCATGGGGGTCCTGTGCCCCTAACCCTAGCAAATGTGGAAGGATGACTGTATATATGTAAATAGTTATACATGGGGATGTGGAATGAACAATCTCATTGATTTAAACTGTCCATCACTTTGAAGTCATATAGGTTGCTTGTGCACAGATATATTTTTCCAAGGAGAAATACTTTTTTAAACAACAAATATACAGCCCAAAGAAACTGTTTCTTCATATTCTACCTATCCATCACTGTTTGCAGCACTAATGGTATACAAAGGTACAGATGGGAAGCTAAACTTGCCAAGGTGATCTTCTTCACTCTCACACTGTATTTGGTTTAGTGGTTGTCTGGAAGCTGCGTTAGACTATGGAGAAGAGCAGCAGTGTTCAGTGCTGTTTGTCAGCTAGTGAAGGGCTAGGAGAGTGAACTCTAATCTAGTGGCGTCTCTCTTTGCTTCCTGGGGAAAGAATATCAAAAGACCAAATGCCTATGTCCTTTGAGAGCCAGCATGTAGTAGTAGTTACAGCATTGGACAATAACTTTGGAGACCAAGGTTCAGTTCCCTGCTTGGCCATGGAAACCCACTGGGTAACCTTGGGTGTGCACTCACAGCCTCAAAAAACCCCATAATAGGTTTGCATTAGGGTCACCTTGACCATCTCCTCACTAGACTGTTATAGCGCTATTATTCCACTTTCAACGTCCTATGGAATCCTGAGGTTTCCACTTTAGGGAGGGGCCTCTGAGTCTAGTGTGGAAATGGCCCATAAGTCAGAAATGACTTGAAGACACACAACAGCAACAACATTGTTTGTTATGTGCTACATAGTTCCCTCTTTAGGCATTATGGCACTTGTGTACCATGCCTCACAAAGGTCACAGGGCATGCATGCTGACTCCATTTCCAACATCCTTGCACATGTCACCTCTTTAGTTTCCAACCTCTTGGTATTGACTGTTCACTTGCATATGTATAGATACCACCCATGTGACTAGGAAGCCTAATATATTGGAAATCCCTGTCTCCGGGGAGAGAGTGTGTTTGTCTTAAAATGAAAACAAATATAGGACACTGGAAACATTTGAAAAGGGCTCTTGTGAAAATGCAATGCTCGTTTCTCCATTTTGCAGGGATAGTTGTATGTATGACTAAGATTTCTGTGACAGTTCCAGTACTTTTGTTCTTCCTTCAGCCTCAAAGCATTTAGTTTTAATGGTAAGACTGAAAAGCATCCTTTTTTTATTTCAAATAAGAAGTGATAGACTAAGGATGTTATCTATAATAGCAATAACTCCCTTTTGGATCCATCTGTACAAGAACTGTATAATTCTAAAACAGATGAAATCAAGTTCAAAGAGGCTATCCTATTTGGGCTGCTATGTGTTAACACAAATTCTAATATGCTGCTTCTGGTCTGATGCAATTGTACAAATTATAGCTACATGGTATGCTTAACTAAGGAGTAGCAGTTTTCTAACAGCTCTGCAGAGTAATATATCTGTGAATGCTTATACAGCAAACACATTCGGCGTTATGTTGGAGGTGTGTGGCTTTTTTAACTGCCAGAACTGGAAAATGCCCAAAAGTTGGGACTGGAGAGTCCAACAACTTCAAGTTGAAGACATAGGCTGCAATCCAGTGAACTGAGTGGAACTTACTTTTAAGTAGGATGTGTACTGTCCGAACTATATTGTTTCCATTTTTTAAAACAAGCTTCTACCCCACTGTAGTTCTGAGGTCACACTATTGTCATTCATATAAAATTAGACAGCTGGACAATGAAGAAACGAATATTGGGATGCAATCCTTAAATAAAATTGCAGAACGAATGGCCTAAAATATTTTAATATTACTAATACAATCCAGTTAGAAATCTGGACTGGATCATCCACTTACTCCAAAGCTTTAATAGCGTTCTGGAGAAAAAAATGCATTGTCAGTGTGCAGTTTCATGCATATTTGGTGATGGCTTTGAGTATGTATCAAAAGTATCCAAAGTATACAAGTATACAAAGTCAGTTCACTGCCATAAAAGATTCTGATAAATTCTCAGAATGATCTACACCAGCGCATTCCAAACTTTTCATGTTGCTGGCACACTTTTTCAGTCATGCTTCATTTCGCGACACAGTAATTCAGTTTTACTAGGAAAGTGGAGGTTAAACTAACCCTTATAAGAGATACAGACACATACATACATTGTAATAACAAAATGTATGGAGGCATAACATATCCCATGAAAAGCTTTCATATATTTTTAAAAATATATGATTTATAAAAACATACATTTCCAAGATTGTAAGTGACACATCTACACACTTCAGGCAACACACTAACATGTCGCGGCATACCATTGGAAAGCCCTGATTACACTATGCAGTCTTAGTAGTTTGTCATTGCTCCATAGAATTTATAGTTGAGTGAGGAACTCAAATTCTCTCTGCTAGGGAACTCTAGTAATACTTAATGGGAGTGCATTCGTGATCTCTAACTGACTCCTTAGTATCTCACCTGTCTAATTCTATCATATGTATCTATGAATTTTAAATTGGTGTATTTTAAAATTTTAAATGGTTTTATGTCTTTTTAGTTGTATTTAATCTATGGTGTACCCCACCTCGAGCCTTGGGGAGAGGTGGGTAAGAAATAAAAAAACTGTTGTTGTTGTTATTATTAGGTGGAACCATGAGAAAATGGCATCAAACCACTATAATTTTTCCACAGTGTTAATGCATTCTTAGTACTCTTCAGTAAAAATATTACATTATAAAGATGTCACCAGCTTTCATGCACAGTTTGTTGTATTTTCCAAGTCCTGAACGAAGATTTCGCATTTTTAGCCTTATTTGAAAGTATGAATGTTCGTAAGTACATTAACACTGTTCAACAAGTACAGTAATCGCCAGACAATTGATGTGCCACCACAGAACTGTTATTTTGCTGTGAAGTGGATGAAAAAGATTAATGATTGCCAGATCCAACTAAAGCAGAAAACATATCCTTTGGGTAATGAGAACAGATGGAAATCCTGTCCTGCCCAAACTGTTGGGCTGATTTTTTAAGAGTTAAATCTTTATTTGTTTGTATTAGAAATATACTTAGTGGAATATTTTGGGGGGAGGGGAAACATGTAAACATGTAAAAATGTAAACACACAGATAGATTTTGGGCATTCTTTGGCCTTTGGGGACAAACGGACAGAGTATCAGTTTGCCCCTAGTTCTTTGTGACTTCACTGCAGCTATGGCCACTGCTTAAGAAGACTGAGGATGTAAGTAGTGGGCTCCTGCCAAGAAAACCGCAAGAATAACAGACCCAGAAAATGTTGATTAAAAAAAAAACACTGCAATTTATAGTCTCTTGGATGTAAAAGTGTACAACCTGGGCAGCCTACAGCTCATTTTTGAAAGGGAAAGCTTCAGGTCCTTATTCTTTTATTTTTATCTTTTTGATATGAGTTGACACCCTTGACAGTGCCTTAAAAATTGTGTACATAAAAGTTTTGAACCACATTATCTCATAGATGACATTCCCCTGGATGTAGCAGTGTATAATATGACTCAGCTTATTTTGGGAGGCAGAGATTCAGTTCATTAATCCTTTCTACCTATTTTTGCTGCAACGTGTCTGGGTTAGCATGCTTCACTTCACTGCATATACAAAATACTTTGGGCTGGATAGGAATCCATGACATCTCATACAGAACACTTGATGTAAGAATGCATTATTTGGGCTGGCTTACAGCTTTGTTTGAATTGCAGCTCTCAGTTTGTTACTTTTGTCTGTATTATTATTAGCATGGGTTGGCATACTTGACAGTACCCAGAGTTTTGGTTTGGATGGCACTCAGTGACATGATATGTCATTGTAGATGTAAAGTGAGATGGGATGGCCTGGCCCGGCCCATATCTGATCGTAAGGTCCTTATTATTTTCTCCCTAATTATGCTACTATTGGCATGGGTTGGCACACCTGACAGTGCATTTTACCCACAAAAATCTTTGGACAGGAGTCAATGACATTAGACAGTGTCACAGATTATATTCTCTTGGATGTGTAAATATACTATTTGAGGGGCCTCACAGCTTATTCTGGTGTGCAGAGATCAGTTTCTCTTAGTGATTGCCACCTGGGTTGGTATTAAAATTCATTGCATAAAAATGACTATAAACTGTAAACAGATTTTTAACATCTTGAAGCAGAGCATTTCTTGGTCATGACAGAATGTGGTATGGGAAAATTCAAAGTTAATTTGGAGCACTGCAGATTATTAACTTCAGGTCCATATTAAACTGAATCATTTCAACACAGCTCAAAGTTTCACAGATAAAGATCTGGAAAGAAGAAACTGTTTAGGTACTGTTTAAGAGCCTCTTTGAATAAAAAGACTTTTGCCTTCTAAAGGGAAGAAGCTACCCAATCATCACAACCAAGGAGTAGCCCTATTGTCTTCAATGGTCAATTAAATCCCTTTCACTGTAGACTGTTGTACCTTGGACATATCATAAGAAGACATGGCACACTAGAAAAGACAGTGTGGTGTAGTGGTTTGAGCTTTGGGCTAGGACTCTGGAGACCAGCATTCAAATCCCCACTCAGCCATGGAAACCAACTGGGCGACCTTGGACAAGTCACTTTCTCTCACCCTCAGAAAAAGGCAAACACCCTCTGAACAAATCTTGCCAAGAAAACCCCATGATGGGTCCTTCTGGGTAGCCATAAGTTGGAAATGACTTGAAGGCATATAGCAAGAACAAAACTTTGGTTTGTATGAGAATGAAGAAATGCGCTAAGGAGACAAGATTATTTGGTGCACTCTCAATTTTGCACCAAATTTTCATGGGAACTATGAATAAGAAACAGAGGCCTAGTAAACAAGCATCAGTTTCCACTGCTAATTACATGTGTAATGCTAGCAAGGGTGGCATGTTAATGGGAAAGGGCTTCAGCTGCTCTGACAAGTGGACACTGGAATTGGGGATCCAGGCTAACATCATGAGCTATGATCACCAGGAGTTTCTCAGATTATCCTACCTCACAGGGTTCCTCTGAGGATAATGTGAGAAGGAAGAAGTCTATAATCACCTTGAGCTCACTGGGGGAAGGGTAGAATAGAAATATAATAAATCTATAATAAATGGTAAATAATGTTGCCCTCTCACCATGGCACTACCTTTCCGCTGTGGCGGGACTGCATGCACCTTTAAGGCAAGAGGCTACGCTGATGGCAACTGTGCTGCTAGTAGAGTCTCTCATGTCAGGCTTTTGCTGAGGAGCCAGACCAAACGTGCCAAACATTTACTGAGCAACAGCAGTTGTGTCTGTGTGTGTGTGTGTGTGTGTGTGTGTGTGTGTGGGGTGACATTGGCGGAGGATCTCTCAGAGACAACAGCAGTGGCATCATAGCTAACACCTGTTAGTACTGCACAGAAAGAGGCACAGTAAACCCCTTTTGAACATTTTGCACCATTAAAACCCTATTGTGAGACAATCCAAAATGAAACAAGATACAGTGCCAGAAGATGAAAGTCTCAGATTGGATGGCACTCAAGAAGCTACTGGAATAGAGCAGAGGACAAATATGAGTCCCTCAGTGGCTAATGATGCAGCTGGACTCAACATAAAAGAATGTTCAGCTGTTTATGTGCTCAGAAGTGAAAGAAAAGTCCAAAACTGTAAAATACATATTATAGGAACATGCAATATGAGAAGCATTAATCAGGGGACATAGTAAACAAGATAACATATAAACATTGCAATACTTGGGATGAGTGAACTAAAATGGACACCAATGGAATATTTTGAGTCAGATAATTACACAGTGTGTTACCCAGGAAATAAAAACCTAAGAAGAAATGGGTGGCATTTATAGTGAGGAGAGATGTTGCAAAAGCAGTCAAAGGATGTAATGCAAAGTCTGACCAAATCATATCAATAAGACTTCAGGGAAAAACATCAGTATAACCTTAATCCAAGTTTATGCTTCTACAACAGAGGCAGAAAAAGAAGAAATTGAAAGATTCTGTGCTGGAGTCCAGGAGGAAACTGCTCACATATCAAGACAAGACTCATTGCTAATCACAGGCAGTTGGAACACAAAAGCAGGAAACTGAGCAGAATCAAAGATTGTAGGAAAAATTGGCCAAAGACCAAGAAATGAAGCAGAAGAGCAACTGACTAAATTTTGCAAGGTCAACTGTTTGTTCATTACAAACATGTTCTTCAACCAACCAAAGCAGTGAATGTGTGTATGGAGATTATCTGATGGTCAATATAGAAATCAAATAGACTACATAATTGGAAGCAGAAGAAGGAGTAAAGCTAAAAAACACTAAGCCAACCATCCTGCCAAAATACAACCTGAGGTTTGCCCTATTGAGCGTAATTGACTGGGAGGCAGAAGAATTCTGGACTGAAGACGGGGAAACACTGTCAGGCAGGAATTCAAAAAGACATTATCTGTAGGCAAAAGAAAAGTCTCAGTGGATGACAGATGAAACTCCTCATTCAGTTAAAGACAGATGACAAGCAAAAGTAAAAAGTGAAAGAAATAGGGTCAGACCCCTGAGTGCAACTGTTCAGAAACTTCTGTACAGGAACAAAAAGAACTCCTATAAAAATCAATGCAAAAAAAAAAATAGAAGGTGACAACAAAAAAAGGACGAACAAGAGACCTATTCCACAAGATCCAAGAAATCAAAGGGCAATTTAAACGAAGAGTAAAGATGCTCTATGACCAACAGGGGAACACATTATATGATCAAGTACAAATAAAAAGTCAGTGGAAATGATACATGAAAGAACTATATAAAAGAGATGAAAGGATAACAGATTCATTCAGGGAAAAAACATATCTGGATGAACCTACATTTTAGAAAGTGAAGTGGAAGCTGCACTCAGAGCACTTAGGAGAAGTAACTAATCAGGAATATATGGCATACTAATAGAACTGCTTCATGCTACAGAAATAGAACTTACTCAAGTTCTAACTAAAATCTCTCAGAAATATGGAAAAACAAAACCACGGCCCATAGATTGGAAATGCTGAACATACATTACAATCCCCAAGAAAGGGGACACCAGGGATCGCAGTAACCACAGGACTATTGCATTTATCTACTATTCAAGCAAAATCATGTTCAAAATCCTACAACAAAGACATTTACCATACACAGAGCAAGAAATCCCAGATGTCCATGTTGGGTTCAGGAAAGAGAGAGGCACTAGATCATATTGCAAACATACTTTGGATAACAGAGAACATCAAAAAAAATCCAGAAAAAAATCAGGCTGTGCTTAATAAATTATCATGAAGCCTCTGATGGTGTAGATTATGAAAAACTTTGGATTACTCCTAAAGAAATGGATGTACTACAATGTTTGATTGTCCTGATGTACTCAGGACAGGAGGACAGAATACAGACGATAGAATACAGAGAAATGGAATGATTTCCAGTTGGCAAGAAGGTCCGACAAGGCTGCATTTTATCAACCCATCAGTTTAACTTGTAAGCTGAATATAAAGCAGGGTCAAACTCCGAGGAAGCAGATGTGAAAACTGGGGGAAGGAACATCAACAATTTAAGATACGCAGATAAAACCATACAACTAGCAGAAAACAGCAAAGACTTGGAATAATTACTGAAGAAAGTCAAGGAAGAAAGTGCAAAGATAAGTTTACAGCTGAACATTGAGAGAAAAAAATAGTGACCACAGATAACCTACATAACTCCAAAGTAGATGAGGAAGACATAGAAATAGTGAGAGTTTCTATACCTTGGCTCAATTATTAAACAGAATCGAAACTGCAATAAAAAAATCAGAACACTGGGATTTGGAAAGTATACTATGAAGGAACTAGATAAGATCCTAAAGGGTCAAGATATATCATTGAACATTAAAGTTAGGATGGCCCATGTCATTGTATTTTTAATTTCTATGTATGGTAGTGAAAGCTGGAAAGTGAAAAAAGTTGACAGGAAGAAAATCAACTCACTTCAAATGTGCAGCTGGAGAAGACTTCTAGGGATGTTGTGGACTGCTAAAAAAGGGAAATACACGGGTCCTAGAGCAAATCAAGCATGAACTCTCCCTAGAAGCCAAAATGACTTAACTGAGACTGTCCCACTTTGGACATATGAGAAGACATGACCCACTACAAAAGTCGGTAATACCGGATAAGACAGAAGCCAGTAGGAAAAGAGCAATACCGCATTACAGATGAGCGGGCCACTTCCGCACTAGACTGTTATAGTGCTATTATTCCACTTTCAACATCCTGTGGAATCCTGGGGTTTGCGGTTTAAGGAGGGGCACTTGGAATTCTCAGCCAGAGAGCTCCTTGGTCTCTTTAAACTACAAGCCCCAGAATTCCACAGGATGTTGAAAGTGGAATAACAGCACTGTAGCAGTCTCGTGGGGAAATGGCCATAGACTGAACCGAAGAAGCCTCAGCCCTGAGTGTGGAAGATCTGAGCAGAGCTGCTGATCTCAGGGTTACTTGAGGTCTCCCATTCATACGTGTTTGTGCGTCCCCTGCCTTAAAGTCGACTGTAGATTTATGACGATTCCATAATTTTTATAGGGTTTTCTTAGGCAAGGAATACTTAAGATGGGTTTTGCAAGTTCCCTCCTCGGAAACGTAGCCAACAGCGACGGCAGTTAATAACACACGCTGGCCTGTCTCACAAAAGTCGCCTGGTCTTGAGCATTCCCTCTGCGAGGAAGGAATGCACCACATGTACTTTGTAATTAAATGCGATTTACGAAAGAAAGGGCGGAGCGACTCAGCAGCCAGCGTACAATTTCACGCATGCGCTACAGGAAACCACGGGGAGCCCGGCATAACTCCGCCGAGAAATACTGTATAAAGACAAGATAGTAAGTGAGGAACTTCAAAGCACGTGGTCTGATTACTGCACATGCGCATTTGAAGTTAGAAGAGCGGGTTTCGGGAAGGGGAAATCCAGGAGGAGCGATTTTTAGTCACGTGACACCTCCTTTCCTCCTTCCAAGGGAAGCCACGTCTACCGTTCGGTGGCTAGAAGGGGGCGGAGTCAGGTGGGCCTGCGTGTTGGAGCGGTGACGTAAGGGCGCCGCGGGGTTAGGAAGGCGGGACGTCGGCCGGATGGGAGCCTCTCGCCATTGCGCAGCGGCAGGAAAAAGTAGTAACTGCCGCCGAGGGCGCTTGGTTGGCCCGCTACCATGAGGAGGTCCTTGCCCCAACTGCTGCTGCTCGTGCTGCTGGCCTTCCCGGCCACCTTGCTTCTCGGTGGAACTCGAAGCGGCCCAGGTGAGAGGCTCTGAGAGAGAGGGGAAGGGAGAGGGGAAACGGCGGAGCGCGCGCGCGCGCGGTCGGGTGCGCGCCCGCGAGACGGCGGTTGGGGCGCAGTTACATTTTGAAACTGGGGCAGCCCGTGAGGTGATTTCGTACTTGGGTTGGTGAGTTCCGAGGGTGGTTTTCTGATCCCTGATTCTTCGGCGGGGGGCGGGGGGCGGGGGCGGGCGACTGGCTGGCAGAGAGGCTGACTGCTTTCCTCCTCCCCTCGGGTCTGACGTGTCAATTCAGGTTGCTGATTCCCCCTCTCCCCCCGTATATGCACATGGTGGCTTGTGTACCTCCATTTATTCATACGTTTCCCATATAATATTTTCACTTCAGGAGCTAAAAGATAAACGCTTGTTAGCGGTTCGGGTTGCGAGTGTTTTGTGGCCCTTCTGAGGGACTTGAGCGGGAAGCTGAAATCCTGGCTCCAGTTCTTGCTTTGAGCCGTGTGTTGCCCAAGAAGTCAGGCTTGCTGTGATTGCTTCCCTTCCGAAATCACACGCAGTTACTCTTAATGCACTCAGCTTTTATCTTTTGATCCCACTTGAAGGCTTGCAAAGCCTGGCAACAAGCATCCCAAAGCGAGAGTATTTTTTTTAAAAAAGAAGGAAGAGTAACACCAGTGGTTGAAATGCAAGCAGCAAACCGACAAGTGTCTGATTTATGGAGTTCCTCACATAAACTTGAGAGAGAAGAAATTCGAAGCAATTTGTGCTAGTTTGTAGTAATGTATTGTTACAGTGAAGTTGTTTTCTGCAAAATATTTAAGCCAGGGGTTTTGTTAGCAGAAGTAAAACAGAGTCAAAACCTGAATTCATTTGCATGGGATGTATGTATTTGGTCTGTAAATCTCATCTCCAAATATGTTTAGTGGGGAGTAGGAGTGTATGAGGGTCTTTGTTTGCTACTACTAGTAGAACTGGACCTAATTATTCCTTCGTGTTCAAGTGTCCATTACATATGCCTGTGATGGCCTACAGTTGCTGTGAATTCAGTACTTGATGTATCTGCCTAGTAAAGATAGTGACATAGTACTTTACTGAGAGAGCTGACAAATTGATTGTATCATGTTTTACGAATTGCTGACAATTTCTTGGCCACACGTGGAATGTTACAGAGTAGCGCAAAGGAGTGCTTTTTTCTCCCTCCTATTTTAATGTAGAAGGTTGTCCATACAGTTGTAATCAGTTTTGTGCCTTCTAGTTTTGATCTGAAGTATATACCAGTGTTGGCAAGGTTTCAGGAACAGATAGATTTCACTGAATTGTCTAAGCATGTAGTGCATCTGCTGACCAAGTCTTTTTATAAAAAATGAAATAAGACCGATGTTTTCAGTGAACATTCAGTGTTTTAAAGCACATTCTGAACTTCTACTCAACTACCTGTTTCTTCAGCCTGCACAGACAGGAGCTTTGTCCTCTGAGTGAAGTGATATGAATTCTGCTTAAAACACCTGTTCATAATATTCTGAACACAAAGTTTCAACACAAAAGCAGCAAAGAAGAATTGCTGGTGTGGTCCTTACATTTTTCAGCTGCACAGTTTCTCTGTAAGACACAACATTTTCTCTCCCCTAAAAAGCCAAGTGCAAACCATGGTTGGCTCCTTACTTATACTTTGGATAGATGAGTTTCTCTACAGGAGTTAAAAATGCTCATCTAGTATATTGTGAGGATTCTTTTATTAATCTCCCTTAGTAATGCCCAAATTAGTGCTTCTCAAATAGCCATCCCTCCCTCTATATTGCAGTGATCCTTGAATGCTTTTGCAATGATTTCTGAGTGCTGCTGTCGTTCCACAGCCCTATCTTCAATACATAGCATGTCTACATTTTCCCCATTTTCCCAACTGTGCATCTGTCAACTTTCCAACAGCACGGGGGGGGGGGATTCTTGGTTGCTGGCATTATTTGTGGCTGCTGTGTGTGCTATGTGTTCTGTGTAGGGGTAGCTTCAAAGCTATTCCTCCATATATGTTACTGTATTTGTCTTTTCATGGTGAATCTACTTTGTAGCAGCATGAGAAGGTACATGCCAAAACAGTATGTGGCTGTGGCATTGACAGTATTCAGTAGTCCATTATAAAAAAAATGTGGACAGTACATATTATTGCAGTGGCTCTCAAAGTGTGGGGTGCAACCCTGGGGAGCACAACAGTTGTTCAAGGGGGAATGTGAAAGAAAAGGCCATGGCCAAATGGGAATTCAACCCCTGGTCTCCAGACTTGTACTCCATCACTCAAACATGAAAAAAAGAACAAAATGGTTTGTTAGGCTAACAGAACATGCTCACAGAAGAGAGATGAAGAAAATGAAGGTGATGGGCATATCTATGGTATGCATGCATAACCTGGGAGAGGAGAATACCCAGAAAACAAGAAGATCTCCTTGTGTTTGCTGATAGAGGGTGGAGGTTAGTGGCTGTGCATATGCCCTTTGACAGAAGCTAGTCGCCACTTTGAGGGTGGGGATCAGGATGACATGGTTGCCTTCCCAGAGTTGAGGAGCTTGATGCTCTGGGATTGTTAGGGTAATAGGGACACAAGATGGTCCTGACAAGTTCTGCTGTGGGGAGGGTGATTCTGGCACTTCGGAGAAGGCCCGTGACCCTGCACCCTCCCCACCACTGCTCAGCCCAGAAGGAACCCACAAGGAAAACTGGCAGTGGATGAACACTAAGGGAGGGGGCTGTTTTGGGTCACAGCCTGGAGTAATGGGGAAGAGACCATGCTTGGCTTCATCCTTTAAGTGCGATTGGGGAAAGGGGTATATGGTATTGGAGAAGATGGTGAAGTCTCTTCCTCCCCTCCCGAAATGAAATCTGTCATGAGAAGAGCTGTTTCTGTTACTTACTTTCTTTGGACTTGCTGGGGAAAAAAAGTGAGGAAGGGTGGGCCTCTGGAAGTGGAGTAGCAGGGGGGCTGTTTAAATTTTGTACAGCAACTGAGTTGTTGCGTGCGGAGGATCCACAGTTCTGCTATGTGATGGATGCTGGAAAAGAAAGACTGATTTGCTCTTTTCCTGGCTGTTTTCCTCATCTCTCCTGCAAATGACATTGGCCGGGGGCGGGCAGTCCTTGCACAGTAGATCTACATAGAGTTGACAGATTGTATACTGGAGAAAGTTTCTGTACCTTTACTGGATGCGCAAAAGAAGAAATTTAGCGGATGTTGATTGTTACCTGGTTGCATGACTAGCAGCAACTGCTGAAATTCCCTCTTCTACCGAACCATTAAAGGTAGAAAAGCAGTCTCTAGTTTTCAATCATGCAGTCCTAAGGAATTGGGGTTCTGCCATCCATATATATGTGAACAGATGTACAGCAAGGAGGGGTGTGCAGGTTGTGGAATCTGGTTCTTGATGGGAAGAAGATGAAAATGAAACGACAGCTGGTGCTGCTACCAACTCAGGAAAATGGTGGAAGGCTGTTGTGGGCAGTGGGAGAGGGAAACCTAAGACCCAAGTTAAAAGGTCATTTGGAGAAAGAAAAGAACCAGCACACAGCTTGAATTTGTTCAGATTTACTGTATTATTTTAAAAAATATTTTTATGAAATCCTTGAGACATTGAGCAGGATAAAAAAAAATCCATTTGAAAATGCACCACAGCCAAGACCATTAAATTTGACTAATCTAGAAACATCTTATTGATCTACAGACTTATGCTTCTTCAAAAATGACATTTAAAGAGAGCTCCTTGCCAGAGTTTTGGACTAGTGTTCAATAAGAATGCCTAATATTAACGGAAAAGCCTTTGAAAGTACTCAGACCATTTGCAAGTACTTATCTGTGGAAAACTGGATTCTCAGCTCTGGCACCTATGAAGGGTAAATATCATGCAAGACTTGATGCCATGAAAGAGTTGAGAGTTGCTTTTTCTAATGTTCTTGTTTTAGTAAACTTTGCACTCAGAAACATGTACATTCATTACATTAAGTTTAAACATTACTTAAGAAAAGTTACATCAGCAAACATTAAACAAGTGATTGTGTTGAGTTAGATATTAAATTTGCTTAAATATTTTTAAATAAAACTGTTCTAATTTGAATGGATTTATATAAGATAAAGGTAAGCAGGGCCAGCTGTGATTACTACTTGGATGGGAAACCACCAGTGAATACCAGGGCAAAACCACCTTTGAGTGTTCTTGCCTGAGAAAGCTCTGTGAAATTCATTGACTTGAAGGCGCATATCTACAAGCACACACAGAGTATAATAATAGTTTTTACTGGAGTAGGCTAATGGTCTCTCTTGTAGAAGTCCTGTGTCCATCAACAGCTGTACAAATGCCTCTTGGTGTAATTTTGTCTCCCTTTTATCCTGAATCTGCTGTTAAGTTCGATTGAGGGATTTGTAATTCAGGTATTAGGGAAATGGAAATCTTGCTGGCTTTAATATGTAATAGATTTTAATATGTCTTAAGTGTTCTAAGTTAATGGTTTTAAGTGGATTGTTAATGGTTTTATAAAAATATTTCTTTTCAGATAATTTTAGCTGTTTTGTTTAACATCCAGTGTAAGCTGCTTTGGATCCCATACAAGAGAAAAGTGGGATATTAAATAAGCTTTTGTTCACTTCCTTAATTATACATCATTTTGCAATCTTACATATTACCACTATTATTCACACATTTTAAAAAAAACCCACCTTTTTTTAACATGGAGAAGGTGTTCCAGTCCCCTGACCATTCGGTCACCCCTTTTTACAATATCCTTTCTGTGCATATGTGCCTTGAAGTCACCTGTTGGCTCATGCCAACCCCATGAATTACATAGGGTTTTCTTCAGCAATGAATACTCAGAGTTGGTTTTGTCAGTTCCTTTTTACAGTACTCTAAGTGTGACTGTAGCATTGAATTATATGGGGATACTGTCAGTTATGTTTTTGTTCTTTTTCCAGATTCATTTCATGGTATTAATTTTCTATGCCTCTTACACCGGATTAACAGTTTAACTAACATAGTCATCAAGGGACTAGGATTTTCCTTGCTTTCACCAGTTCAGATCCCAGTAGTGTCTATGTAAAGTTAAGAATGTTTTGTTCTGGTGTACATCACTTTACTGTAGGAGTGAGCAACATGTAGATACAGAGCTGCATGTCACCCTAAACCTAGCTACATTTTGGTGTTGACTTAATTTCAGAAGCCTTCTGCTAGTAATTGGCCCAGACCTCTGCCATGCAATCTGTCCTTTTGGCTTCGGGGGGGGGGGGGGTTAAAAAAAGAAAAATATGGTTGTAAAGAAAGAGGTGACTCGGACACCTTTTGTTCTGTCTACAACTTGTTTTAGTGCCTCCCATCACTTGTAGCCAGTGACAAATTATTTCCCAGAGACCTCGCCCCCTCAGGACAGAAATATTGCACACTCCAGCTTTACAGTCATATTCAACTCCTTTTGTCCCTTTATTGTCTGTTAATTCCATTTGACAACGTCCTTCTTTTATCTGTTGCTCTTTTCAGAAGAATAACATAGATATCATGTTGGCTAAATGGCATGAAATATTAGGTTATAACCTAACCTAACTGATAACCTAATACTTACCAGTGTATAGGTAGCGCAGTTTATAAGTAGCACATCATGGCTTTACATTTCCGTTTGTACTTGGATGGGAAGATAATCAGAGAAAAGTGTTATGTATCTTAGGCTTTGTGATCTACCAGCAGCTTAGGTGGCCTGTCCGGAACTTTTATATCCTTGTTATCTAGGCTGTACTTCAGTTTAATTGTTTATTACTATTTTTCTGTTTTAGAGCACAGTGGCCACCTCACTTTCATAAGGGTTTGGGGGTGCAGAATCATTGTGAAAGTGGAATGCTCCCCCTCCCATTCACTTTTCGGATTCCCCCTTCTCCACACGAAGGCAAAAGGCAAGGGAATGGGGGGAAGGCATGTGCGTATCTTCCTTCTCTGCATGCGGTACACCCTCCTCCCATTCCCTTGGCTTTTGTTTTGATGTGTGTTCTCCACACCTGGGCAAAAGGCAAGGGATGGGAGGAAGCACAGGCATACCTTCTGTGTGTAGTGCTCCCCCCTCTGATTCCCTTGCCTTTTGCCCTGGCTCAGAGAAGGAAGGCACACGTGCCCAGGCAAAATGCAAGGGAATGGGGAGGAGCATGGGCACTTCATGAATAATTAAATTTATGAAGGTCAAATGTGGAGGGGGGACTGTACAGACAAATGACTGAGCAGACTTGTGCAAATATTATAGATGCACAACCCTTACTCGCTTTATTGGGAGAGTTTTATAGACACATTCTATGAAAGGTCTTTTCAGTCATGCATGTGCCAGAACAGTTCATGCTGGTGTGTGTGTTCCTTGTTTTTCAGCTGCTTTGGCTAGCGGTATGTTTTGATGGAGAGTTATACAGTTTCACAGTTTGTATCATTCCGCTTCCTCACCTATTATCCAAAAATATGATTTAGTTTTGGTCTAGTTTACCTTTACAGTGTAGTACCTTCTGTTCAATAATACTCATTCAAAAGGAGTGGAAGATAGCACTTACTTTAATTCTTGGGGCTGTGTCTGGTTGCCTAACAGATGTTGAATCCACTCCCTCACCTCCACTAGAATACCGCATCATCATGTTTTCTAAAATATATAGGAGAGAGTTAGAATGCTGGAAAACATGCTGTCGCTTGGAAAAGCCTGCGTGGCCTCCTCCTGTGGTTAAATGGTTATGCTGGCTTTCTAAGAAAATCATTAAGGGTTCTTCCATGAAGGTCCTGAAAATTCTTTAAATGAAATGACTGAAGACATTTGGGAAATAAAGGAAACACTTTGCAACTCTCTTCCATATTAAATTCATACTTGTATTCCCAATTGTTTAAGCTCCCATTTATCTTCAAAATATTTAATTATCATAATTTTATATATATATTTTAGCATATGCCTAATAGAAACCTAAATTGAACCAAGATGTTGATCTTACGCTTTTAATTCATTTGAGGGAAATTGTTGAGTTTTGATTGCTTGATGGACTAAACGACATTTCCAAGTAAAATCTTAACAAGATGCAAAAACTAGTTTGAATTGTTCACTACAACGTATTCATTGTGACTTTTATTTGGAAGATATAACTTAAAATCCTGTATTTCTGCTTTTTAATGCATAGCCTTGCGCCATTTTGCCAAATAATTCTTTCCACAGTTCTTTGTGCTCTGATTGTGTAATTTGGTGTAGGTGTGCTGAAATGACAGGCACAACTTCATTTGACAGAAATATATCAGTGTTGCAGTGCAGACACACTGTAGTGTCAAAGCTAGAGCTGAAGCTCCGCTATTACCAGTAAATGCACAGTTGTGCTTTTCTGTCCCTACCTCTGCCCCAATTTCCTAATCAAAGTTTAAAACTGCTCTAGTTGCCTATGGCTGCTGTGGCAGTTGCGCATTAAAAACGTATGTATCAGTTGCCATGCTGTCCATAGCCATCCTGTTTTCCACATAGGCTAAGTCTGTAGAGACTTTGCCTCCAGCAAGATTTTGGCCGAATACTTCCTTGGACTTCTCAGCAAGCTTCTCTCTGTCAGTCATAGGAGGGTCAGGAAGCACAGATGTCATGAAAACAAGGAGATTTTTCCCATCCTCAAGAATAGGATTGGGAAGCATGCAGCTCTCCAGATGTTGTTGGAATAGTTTCCAGCAGCCCTAGCCATCATAAACATTGCTGAGAGGTGCAGTACAACTATGTCTGGATGGCTACCTTTCCCTTTCTTCCTCCTCTTCAGTTCCACTCAGCTCCAAAAGTGTCTATTCAAAACAATTACATTTGCTTATGATCTTCAACATGTCCTTAAAGATTCTAAATCGAACAGCAATAGGCTGGTAGTCAGTAAGGTGCTGGTCCTTGATGCATTGTGAGGGGGAGTCTGCTCTAGAAGCACCATTATGGAGCTTTTTCAGCATTTCAGGTGGTGTGATAACTTTATAGAACATTTGCCACCTCCTTACCATAAACCTTCCCTTTCCATTGCCCCTATTCTCCATCCCCCTTCTGCTACATCTGCCCTCTTCCATTCTTCTCCCTCCTCTACCACTGTACTCACCAACCATTTCCTTCTCTGTTGCTGCCTCTATCCTAAATCTTGTTGGTTTTCGAGAGATTCTTTCCATAGCTGGGTAGCCTATCATCTTCTGTCTGTCACAGAAAAAAGACAAAGAGTGTCCTCATGTCAGGTCACAGCCTTCAACACCTTTAGAGACTTGATAGGCATGGTCAAAGGAAAGATCATCCTTTCCCAGGTATGGTGACACAAGTGTTCAATAGCTCCTTCATGGAAAATAGGCGTTTTTCATGAACTTGGCCATTGACTTGCTTTCCTGGGGATGCGTCTCCTGGAGCATTTAAAGAATGTTCTGGAGTTTTTAAAAGAAGCCGTGGTCCATTTTGTTTCAGTGGCATTCAGTGATTTTATTATTTGCCTGGTTTTAAGTAGTATTATGCTAATTTTATGGTTATGCGTTTGTTGAGTTACACTTCTATTTTCATGTTTTATCAGAGCCATGCTAAAGGCTGCCCAAAAAGATACCTATAGATATTCTAAATAATTTGTATTGTGCCTGGCATAATAGTAAATGCCACATAAAAATAACTGCTCTGTGAAAATCAGAATAAACAGAAGTTTAGCTCTGAGTGCTGTGTAAATTAAGTACGTCCTTTTTAATTCTTGTTTTAAAGCTGTCTTTATTAATATTGACACAGAAACCATTGATATTTCCAGTTATATTGGTTGTATGGAACTTTCATACCTGTCTAAATTAAAGGTGGGCAATTGCCAATTTTGTGCCCTGACACCCTCCCAAAATGCCAAACCTATACACACAAAACAAAAGTGGCCAGGAAGTCTAAAATGGGTGTTCTTAAAATGTTAAACAGTACAGGGGCTTCTGCAACCTATTTAAAAGATGAGTTGCTCGTTCTGGAGGGCACTTCTAGAAACAACTCACTTTTTATTTTCATCTAGAAAAAGAGCAGTCCAAGGCATTTGGAAGGATCAAAGGCTTGTGAAAACAGCCTTGTAGGTAAAGTTCAAACAAAAACTTTGCCAATGCCATCTCATCAAAAACATTTTAAAGATTATTTTTCAATTATTTGTTTTTAGGTTCTGGCTTGCTTGTGGCTGCTCAAGATGCTACAGAAGATGAGGAAGCAATGGAAGATACCGTAGTTGAAGATGAAGATGATGAAGCTGAGGTTGAAGAAGATGAACCCACGGAACTGGTACATTTGCAAGTTTTTTTCCTGTTCAAAAAACTAATAGTTTCCATCTTTGTTGTTTTTGCAGCAGATACCTTTTATCAAGGTAGGGACTTAGAACAATTTTTTTAGAAATGTTCTTCTCACTGGGTGAGATTCTAGCACTGTTTCACAGTTTTTTTCCATTTCAAAGAGATTCTGCAGTTTTTTAAAAAAAATTATTGGGGCAGAAAACAATGCATCATGCAAAAAACAATTTTGTATGCATTTGAAGTTTTTCAGAAAAAAATTGAAATTTGAAAAATATTGTCACAGCCATTTTCCAGTAGAATATCTTTGCTATATCAAGACCATCTTATTGAGGATAAGAAAGTATGAGAGTGTTATTTACATAGTAAATACATCATCAAGAGGTTTGAGGGGCCCTGGTTGGAAACAGGACATAAACAAAGCAGATCTTTGCTAGTAGAAACAAACAAGGAGGAGCTCTGCTAGTCAACAAAATGGATGAAGTGGAATATTTTGTTTTGAGGAACGAAGATAGCCTATTTGCTGGCGTATAAGACTCACTTTTTTTCCTGAAAAATGCTGTTTGAAAATGGGGTGTGTCTTATACACCAGTGCATCTTATACGCCAGCAGATAGTATTTGCCAGTGTATAAATGGGGTCCATCTTATATGCTGGTGCGTCTTATACGCTGGCAGATATGGTACTTATTTTGAGAAGAAAGGGTTATACTTTGGAAATGTGGTGTTTTGATGTTCTTTTCTTAAAATTCCAAGCCTAAGACCACCATCATAGGTGTGTCTCCTCCAGTGTGGAATCATCTCATATATCAAATGGGTTTATCCTTAGAAGGCCATGTGGCTCATAGTGCTCGTGGTGACCACAAGCTGCTATAATATCTTAATCAGGTGAGTTTCAAAAATGATGAAATATAAGTTTTTAAAAGCACTAGTATTAAAATAGAGTTTACTGTAGTGGTATTGTACATAATCAAATCCAAACTTGACAGTCACTAGAAATATTGTAAATTTGACCCCTTGCAAAAGCAGCCTGTCTATTTTCTATGCATTTGACCTGCCCAACATGCAGTTGGCTGTTCTTTTTTGTGGCTTGGTGCAAAATCAACACTTTTGTAATTCTGAAATTCATTTGCATAACTGTCATGTAAAACAGGTATCGGAAAAGAGTTGCCCTATGGGCCGCATGTAGTCCTCCAGATTCACAAAAAAAAAATGTTCCCAGCAACCTCCAGGGGGGCAGCTTTTCTTCATTCCTCTCCTCCGCCAGCTATTTTAGCTCCAGGAGGTCCACGAGAAGCCCTTTTTCTAACAGAAAGTTACCCAGAAGTTGATTAGATCTTCTTGTTTAAAAAAAACCACCTTCCTGTGCTTAACAGCCCAAAGAAGGCCAAAAATATGGCAGAAATGCCCCTGCAGCTCAGTGTGTGTTTTGAAGTGCAGTAAATAAAATAAAATAATATGTGTTTTTAAAACATGGTGGGGGGCTGTGGAGTATGTCTTGGGGGATCAGTATAACCATAATTATATTTGCCCACCATGCTGTAAGATTATATCTTGGTCTTTTTTATTGTTTTTCACTTCATAGTATCATCATTAGCTTTCTGATGTCTTTCTTTAAGTTAAAGTAGTATGTTGCTCAGCCTAGTTCATTCATCTGAATTTCTTCACTGCTTTCCCAAAGCACGTGAGAGGATAGTTATTATATTCTTTCCACCTTGAAACAGGGAAGTTGCAGAAAGGGCTTGCTGGTGTTACTGTCATGTATTCTTTCCTCAGCATTAATGGTAGCTTTCCCTTTTCCCTCCTGTACTTAAGACTTTAACATAATTCTGGTAGCATTAAGGAACTTCAGTTCTGTTTTCAGCACCTGCTGGAGCATTGTTCTGAAAGAATGTGTGTTAAGTATGAGATGGAGAGAATAGCTCAGCTTTGCATTCTTTCTTTGCTAGCCAGGAAAAAAGCAAGCTATCTGCTAGGGTGAACACAGCAGAGTTGTCTAGTAGAAAAAGAACAGAAGTACAAAAAACAACCCAAGTAATCAAGTTGTGTCCATCAAAACCATGGTTGAGGAACGCTATTCTCTTTATATTGAGAATGTCTCTGTATAATGTTTTCATCATTTTTTTACTAGGAGAATGTTCCTCGAATCCTGTTGATGCACTACACTAGTAACTATGCAGTGGGGGTGAGGAAAGGCAGAAGTCCATCAGCCCTAATCAGCGCATTGCTATAATGCTGTTTTCAAAATTCAGACACTGTGCTGGTGGTCCTTTTCTTCCGGCTGCCACTGCCTGCCCCAACACAGTGCAGCAAGAGGATTTTAGCCTGTATCAACAGTCTTACCTTTGAGTTCAGGAATTGCTGATAAGATATCAAATATTTGGAGTGATTGTAGATTGTGTCTGAAATGCAGTGTATCCACTTGAAAATTTCTGACTTTAAGTTGTTCCTTGAAAGAGTCATTGTTATTTGTTAGGAACTAGAAGTGTATTTTTCGAGCTAACAGCTTTGATCCAGGGATGTGCCATTAGTAAATGAGTTTGCTGCCCATTCTTCCCCAGCAGCTTCCCTAAGCCCTATGGGAAATTCTCTGAAAAGTGAAAGGATCCTCAGGGGGTACTGTGGACGGGTGCTTCCTTCAGTCTGTATCAAAGTCATCGTTTAACTGTTTTCTCCACTTTGCTGCTCTGTTAGTAGTGTTCAGGTGTTAAGATATCCTAAATGCATATTGGGTAGCAAATGATGGAGGGAGGGGTCTGCATTCGAATCGACAGGGGGATTTGCAGTAGCTATCTTACAGTGTCCAGACATTCATTGCTTCACTGTTCATCATAGGCTTTTCAAAAACATTCTCTTGTATTAGACAGAAGAGAAAGAGGAAGAAGACCTATCTGGAGAACCTAAAGCCTCACCTAGTGCAGATACAACAATCTTGTTTGTGAAAGGAGAAGGTAAATATGGCTGCATTCTATGTTTGGCTATTATGATTTCTCAGTTTAATGCAAAATTGCATCTTAACCCTTTCCTCTAATATTTTCTCACCAGATTTTCCAGCAAACAATATTGTAAAGTTTTTAGTAGGCTTTACTAACAAGGGTACAGAAGACTTCATTGTAGAGTCTCTAGATGCTTCATTCCGGTACCCTCAGGATTACCAGTTCTTCATTCAGAATTTCACCGCTCTTCCTCTGAACACGGTTGTTCCACCACAGAGACAAGCCACATTTGAATACTCTTTCATCCCTGCGGAGCCTATGGGTGGTCGTCCATTTGGACTCGTTATCAATCTGAATTACAAAGATCAAAGTGTGAGTGGCAGTTTGGGATTTTTTTAATGACCTGAGACTTGTTTGTTTGTTTGTTTGTTTGTTTCAGAGTTGGTACTTTGAGTGGTTTTTTAAATCTGTATAACTTCTCTTCAGGATGGTCATTCTTCCTCCTCCCCAAAAAACCTAGATCAGTGGTTCTTAACTTTTTCTTTACTGAGGGCCCCTGTAAGTATAATTTGATGTCACGGACCCGTAAGACTTAATTCACAATTTAAATATTTAAATTAAGATAAGATATATATTTATTTAAATACTTGAATATTTGTTTAAAGTTGCTCATCAGTTGCTCACCCTTATCCCAGTAGACAGTGCAAAGGAAAGGGAGCTTGTTAATGGTCTGTGAAGTAGAATGTTGAGATCCTTCAAGTGCCAGAAAAGTAGAATAAACTGGAATTTCCTAAAGGAAGGTTATGAATGGGAGGCAGACCTAAAGAATAATTTCTTTAGATACTGGATACTAAGGGTCTCGGTGCTGCTTTGGCGCAAAATGTGAAAGAAATGCCATTTCCCCCCAAGGGAGTACCAAGAGAGAGAGGGAAGATGATTCTTTTGAAAGCACTTACTCTCTCTACTCTCAGTGCTTCGTAAGAGGGAAATGGCATTTCTTCCATGCTTTCCCCCAAAGGAGCACTGAGAATCTCGCCGCTTTGCTTCCAAGCAGCCACAAGAGTAAAGGGACTCTCTTTTATTCTTGTGGCTGCTTGGAATTGAAGCTTTGCCATGCTGTCTGGCCCTGGCTGAAGCGACATTGCCATGCTCACCGCACAAGGCTTGGGCTGGGTGTTTTCCCTCATCTTCTGGACTCTCCTCTTGCCTTCTGTACCCTCTGGCACACTTGCACAGTAGTTCCTGGAGCCTCCAGTGCAGAACGAAATGCCTACCGGAGCATTGTCACTACTTGCCACCACCATCCAGGACATGTTTTAGTCTCTTAAATCCAGGATTTTCTGTTTTCCACAGTGGCAACCCTACTTGGACCCTTGCGAGGGATCTGTGGACCCCAGGTTAAGAATCACTGCCCTAGGTGATCACACACATACACAATTTGTTCTTAGGCCATTTCTGCACTACACTGTTACAGTGCTATTATTCCACTTTCAACATCCTGTGGAATTTGGGTTTCTCTTCAACTGAGACCAAAGAGCTCTCTGGCTGAGAATTCTAAATACCCCTCTGTAAACTGCAAACCCCAGGATTTCATAGGATGTTGAAAGTGGAATAGTAGCACTATAACAGTATACTGTGGAATTGGCCTTAATTAGTATTCATAATTGGTTTGTATTCTGGCAATAAGAGAAACTCCTTTTCTAAGAGTTGATGAGATGTTCAGTCTTGTGAATTGACAAATGCTGCTGTTCGTGATCTGCAATGTGTGTGGAAATTGTGAATGAAAATGAAGAACTGGAAGGAATTTAATGGACTGCAGATTATCTCTGGAAGTTTTCAGTGATGTTAGTGCCACCTACTGGGACTTTCCTGATGTCTGTGTCAGGCATTAATGGTAGTGCATATTTTATTTTAGGGGAACTTTTTCCAAGATGCTGTCTTCAATCAAACTGTTACAATTATTGAAAAAGAAGATGGATTAGATGGTGAAACGTAAGATTAATAAAATACTCTGCTAGCTGATTTTAGAATAGCATCTCAGTTGCTTGGTAGTACCATCAAAGACAAACGATTGAGGGGTAATGGGGGGTGCGTGCGTACACACACACACACACACACACACACACACACACACCCATTAATCGTGTTTTTCCTTAAGAAGGATTTAAGTTTTGCAGCACTTGGGACTGTTCTTGGTTTTCTTTGTTACAAAATGGGAGGGAGGAAGGGAGGGAAGAGAATGCTGCTTTTAGCACCAGAGAACAATTGGAGAACCACTAGTCAACAGAAAGTTTCTGCAAACCTCTTCGAGTACTGCTTTGAACACCAATCTAGATGAGCATATGGCTGTTTCACCAAATTTATCTAGATAGAAATGGTGTCCTTGATTCACATTTGTTTAGATTATGTAGATAGTCTGGCTCCTTCTGTTTGAGGACCTTTAACAATACTCCGCAAAACAAACTTTAGTTCCTAAGATCTTAGGTTAGTTTACTGATTGGCTTGCTTAAGTTGAGTAAGGCATGTAGGTATGCTTTTTGTAGTTCTTGCCTATTAGAAAAGGAACTTACTAATGTTTTCATCCTTCTATGTAGCATCTTTATGTATGTATTCCTTGCTGGACTTGGTCTGCTTGTCATTGTTGGTCTACACCAACTGTTAGAATCTAGGAAGGTAAGTAGTTTCTTCTGTGTATCCCATTCATGATTATCGGATGTTATCAGCATTATTTCTGGTTATAGTCTCACTTACTGGGTATGTCTGCTTGCATGGATAGGTACATGGCTGTGAAGCTTGTACATATTGTTCCAAGTTCTTTAGAAGGAGGCCGTGTTAACATACGTATAACATACTGCTTTTCTTGATAAAAGCCAATTTATCCAATTATAAAATGTTCATGCAGTATAAATGAAACTACACGCATATCTCAGCTAACAAACCCTGTAACAAAGAACCTTCTCTTTACGAAGTCTTTTTATGCCTGCCCAGCCGCCCTTTCCATCCTCTTCATCTGTCTAGCTTGAAGTTTTTTAGCAGCATCAGCACAGAATACATGTACAGATAGTGAAGGAGAGCTGGCCAAACAGACTTTTGGTGTCAGTTTTCAGTGATGTGTCTGCAGTAAATAGTGGAATAAATGTGGAGCTGGGAAAACATTGTATTCTACTGTAGCTGATGCTACTGTGGCTGTGTATACATGCCTACAGTAGACAAGGTAAACAGCTAGCTCCAATTTTCCTTGCTTAGCATGTGTAAACAACAAAAATAAGGGAGAGCAGATAAGCCTGCCTTGCTAGCAGCCATCTATGTGTTAAAATAAAATTGATCTAGGGATTTGGTTGCCGGAATAGAAATCATAAGAAAACTGGAGGCTAGTGAAAGAAGTCATCCCTGGATGCATTTAGGAAGAACTCCTCAGATGGTCTTTACAAGTTTCAGAATGTTTTTGTTTACTTAAACAAGGCTAACCCAAACTGCTCCAGTGTTGAACTGGTGTAAGAACCTATCCATATTCTTTCCATGTTGTTTCTGGCTCTCATTCCAGATTGTCTGTTGAACATGTAATGTGCCCGGGAACATAGCTACTTTGTTAACTGAGGTATACCTGTAGTATTTTTGGAGACAGTTGACCAATTCCTGTTTATTTCAGTGAGCATCTTCATATAGTAGTGTTCTTAGTAGCTAACTTAACTTACTGAGCTATGACTGCACACATTTGTTGAACCAAACAGAAAGTTATGAAATGGGATAAAATGTTAGTATGTGGTAACCTAAGCATATGGGTTCCTATGGGCCTCTGCAAGAATGCTTAGTTCCTTTCCCAGCATTTCACTGGTGGGGGAGGGAGAAGTAGGAGGAAAGAGGATGAAATGGCAGGAAAGAATATTTGCTCACACGCGCGCGCGCACACACACACAGAATGAGCTTTCCTGCTTTCAGCTCTGCTCTATATCCGTTGCTGGCAAGTGTGGTGTTTTTAGATCCTAGGTTTCACATGAACTTGTTTCTTCCGCCATAGCATAGGTTCATATTTGGTTCAGCTTCACCCAATACTGTACTTGCTTCCTTTAGAATAAGAAAGTTGGTATGTGACATCAGAAATTGCTCAGAGATGATGGAAGCAATATTGTTTTGAATTGACAAATTACACATTGAATGGATTAATCTGAGTGTAGTAAATTGAAAGCAAGAGCTTTTTTTTAAAAAAAGCCCCTTTTCTTACAGCTGTGAGGTTATTTTCTTTTATTATAAAATAAAGGAGAAGTTTTTTTGTAGTCTTTGGAATTTGGAAAATGTGTTACGGGGAATAGATGTTATAAAATTCCACCTAACTAACACAGCTCTGTGTTCATAGTTAGTTAATATCCTTGAACGTCTAATGAACATAACATCAGTTGTATATATCTTGGACTTGGCTTCTAATTTAATAGTTTTGCCATAATGCCCTTTATAATGACATTTATAAGAAAATAGTATCTATTTTATTTATTCTTCTAATACCTACAGAGAAAGAGACCAGCACAAAAAGTAGAGATGGGGACATCCAATCAGAATGATGTTGACATGAGTTGGATTCCTCAAGAAACTTTAAATCAAATTAGTAAGTATCAGAACTAATATTCCTAGCAGGAAATTTTTTGTAGATGGTAAACCCATTTAGAAAAGGGAACGTGGTCACAGATTATCTGAATTTGCTTTCTAGTGGGTTGGACCCTTTATTTCTGGAATTATTAACAACAGTATTCTAAAGATGTAACTGTAATTTTGTGATTAGAATGATCCTGTGTACTTGACTTTTGTTGGGTTGGGTTTGAGGGAGCTATGGGACTCTAAATTTTGCTGGCTTCAATCTGACTCAAAAACAAGTCCAAATATGTCACATACTAGATCTTTTAAATGCCTGTGGACTTTTCTAACATCTTTGCTGTCTCTTTTATTTTTCCTGTGGCTTCAGTGCAAAGTAGAAGAGGTGAGACAAATTTAATTGGGCTGACGCTTTTAATATGTGCACTAATTAGGTGGTTCTTCATGGAACACATTTTTGTTTGGTGGTTGGTATACTTTAGATAACTGCATGTGGTGGAAAAATACCATCAGGTTATTGTTTGTATTTCTGTGATGTGAGAAAAGCCCTGCTTTAACCTCACTTGGTATTTATTTATTAAAGTTATATCCTGCATTTCTTCCAGCGGAGTCCAAGGCAGCTTAACTGTGTAGGTCAGCTGTTAAATATTTTAGATGGTGGTGATATGCAAACACATAATTATTCTGTTAACAGTGTTTAATTGCTGAAAAGTTATAATGTGATATCTGTGTCAGCTGAATGTGATTAATGCTGAGCTCTATGCAAGATGATTGCGAAACGTGCTTGCCATTTTCTGATTTACCCATTCCCTGTCTGTTGGAAAGACTCATTCAGGAATATACTAACTCCCATTGCTGGCCAGACTAGGCAAGGATCATGTAGTGTTAACATTCGGCTTCATTCTAGAGATCTGTAGGACTTACCACTGCAGCAGAATGTGTAGAAATCAGTAGAGTGAAGAAAAGGAGAGGTCTGGCTGTTGACAGGCCCAAGTATGATCAATGAAGGGATGATACCAGAGGACAATGTTAGAAAATATGTCTTTTAGGCAGTACTAAAATTATGAATAGAAACAGATGAATTACATTTGTTAACCAAATTGGTCTTTTTACCTTGGCTTGTGAAGTATAATGGGAAAGAATTAAATGTGTTTAGCTAATAGCCAGAATGGTTAATGAGTACTTTTATTTAGAAAAAAATTGAGATCTTTTTTACTGAAATACTGTGCATGTTGAATGTCCTTAAAATACAGTGAAGTCCTTTTGTGTTAAATAGACTAACTGTATCTGCCATTCCATACACAGTTATCTGGGCCTAGTGTCTCTGAGTTCAGTGGAACTTGCTTATATGTTTTCTTGATTTTTAAGGAAAAAAATGTGTTATTACCTTGGCAGGAAGCCTAAACTTAAAAGAGGTATTACAGCAGTCCCAGATAATAGTTTTAAAAATATATAAAATGCACTGGCTTGTGATTAGGTCTGGAAGTAATGCTTTACATCCAGATGTCTGTACATTTTCGCTACAGAGTTCGAATTCATTTCACAAATCCCTTATTTAATTTCGCCTTTCCGCTTATATTTCTGACCTCTGAAAATCAGCATACCAAGCCAAATGATACATTAACTTCCAGAGAGACATAACCTTTGACATAAGATTAGGTCAGTCAGTCTGTCCGTCTACACACACACACACACAGACACACATATGTAGATACATACATACACGCACCTTTATTAAAAAAAATGCCTTAATGAATCAAAAGGATATTAATCTACTGAATGTGCACTTAATTATCAGTGAAGCAAAGTGAAATGTAGTTTGCTTCACACAACTTCCAACAGCATCAAGATGTCAGATTAGCAAAATTTGGGACATGAGTAGCAATTCATAAAGCATCTCACAGGCAGCTACAATGTCTTATACTTAAATTTCCCAGTATATGTTTTGGACCACTTCTTTTAACTGTTAACAATTAGGCAAATCCCAAGCAGTTTTTAGAATGCATTCTGCAAGGTATGAAAAGTCTGCTCTCTAGACATGGTGACTAAAAGCAGTTAAGCAAAATGTGCACGTGAAGCTGAAGAAAGAATAGATTGTGGGAACAAGGCAGTAATGGAAGGGACTAGTGGAAGACACAGAACACAGAAATGGGAGAAACTGCAGATTGGCAGGAAAGTGAAGGAGAGGCAAAGCAGATTTGGAAGGTTATTGGCTAGGGAGTTAACAGAGGGAATAGCCTTGCTAGGGCAAGACTAAACAAAAGAACTCTACCAGTTAATAGAATTGTTTTGTTGTCGTTACACCATTGTAGTACTACTTTTGTAATCACTGCATTGTGAGCTGACAGCACTAAGGGGCTAACCAAAACCAACTCACCTCCCAAATTGAGGGGAATTGAATACACTGACTTGAATGAACCAGCCAATTACTTATATTTGGATTTCTAATCCTTGTACTAACTGGAATCGTTGTTTGTTATTTGCCATCCAGTCAGCTTTGATTTATAGAGACCCTGTGAAAGAGAGTCGTCTCAGAGCCCCAGTGACCAATATCCATGCCCAGGTCCTGCAGATTCAGGGATGTGATTTGCTAGTTGAATCAATCCATCTGCAGTGCGCTCTTCCTCTTTTCCTACTACCTTTGACTTTCACTGAGCATCATTGGCAAAGCATTTTATATTGAACATAATTGGAATATCAAGTGCCGTTTTGAAGATTAGCAAGTTTACTTCATTCTACAAAATATGTAGTTTAAGATGCTGTAGTAATCATATCTTTTTGGAATTGACTCACTTAATAATTAAGTTAAGCCTTAAGTTGAAAAATGTAAGTTATTTTTAGCTCTAGCTATCTTATGGGGGAAATGAGACATGTTTCCTTTGTCCTTAGAACTGCTGTGCAAACTCTAAATTTTAGATTTAGGAACTGAAACTGAGCAGATACAGATTGTTCAGGGCCAGCCAGTGTACCATAGCAGAACTGAGATTGAATGGTTTGATCTCCTACTGTTTTAGGAATGGATAGGAGATAGGCTACTTCACTGCATGTTGATAATCTGAGAAAGCATATACAGTGCTTTCAGGTTTGCCTTTTGCATGATAGTTTCTTGTGTGGTCAGATGAGGCACAGTTTTCTCTTCTGTCCTCCAGGTTTCTGTGCTGATCACGGTAGATAACTGTTCTCTTTCTTCCCCTTCAGACAAAGCTTCACCAAGACGGTTACCACGCAAAAGATCACAGAAGAGATCAGTGGGATCTGATGAGTAAATGTTGTTAGTACAGTCAGCCTTTACTAACCCAGCCATCCAACCCCTCCCTCTTGTTTTTGCTTGAAATGGGAGTTGTGCTGAGAAGCCATATTGACTGAGGAGAATACTATGAAACATTTGGACTAAGCATTTAGTTGTGTTCGGAGAACATTGCTAAACATGCACTTCTCGTTCCTTTTAAAGAAACTGTTAATTAAGAATCATTGTGCTATCTGAAATGTGCCTTTAGAGTCCGTTCATAGTGCTGATTTGTCATCTGCACACCTTTGTTTCCAACTTTAGTTGTGTCATTTCTTGCCCTGTTCTGATTGTATCCTGTCATATAAGGTCCTTATGCATTTTCTTGTCTGTTAGCCATTGATCTCATTCTTTGCTGCATGTATGCAGCTACTTTTAGTACGCATGTTGAATCTCATAAAGCAGTGAGTTGAATTTTTTTGGGTAGCTAGTATTCTAAAGGCACAAGCAGGTATAACTGCTTTTAGCAGTATTTTTTTTAACTGCTGCTGTTGTTTGACCTGAAGCGCACACAGTTTGAAATCCCAAATATTCTTGCATTTGTGTCAAATAAGGGGTTTCTACAGCAGCTAAATATGTGAAAAATGGATTGTGTGCTTAATTTTGCATCCACTATCCTCCTTTTTGATTACAGTATAGCTACATCTGTAGTAAACTACTGGTGTCAGCAGATCTCACCATTGTACCCATGTGAATATATTTTGAATGCTAGCTCAAATATTTACAAATTGGGCTTCAAAGATAAAATTTTACAGATTCTCCCACCATTTGGAAACCCAATCATGGATAGAAAAATGCAATGAATTTCTTAGCTAAAGCTGGATACAACGTTTGACGTTCATGAAGGTGTCTGCGTAGCAACATACAAATTCAACAGTCAGGTTGTGTTCTTTTGTTTCCATATTTGATTGTATACAAAAGATGTTCTAAGATCACAGTAAAACACAAATTTAAGTTTTATTTTGGAGTTTCATGGTGCCTCTTTCCTTTTTGAAGTCTATGATTTTATTGCTGTCTATTTAGAGTTATGCCTGGAGAATGGAGTCCAGCTATGTATTTCTCTAAAGGAAATCACAGTTGGATTTATTCAATTAACCACTGGTTGGGCTCACTTGTCAAGAATCAGAAAGTGCATTGATTTCTTAATTGAAAAGATTTAATACTGACTTCCTGGCTTAACATAAGTTGTTATGTGTAAATAATGTTCTAGCCCAGATGCAGCATGTGAAAGTATAAGGTAAGACTGGATGCAGTAACATAAGAAACCTTCAAAAGCCTCTTTCATTGAAGAAAATCTTAGTTCTTTCAACCCAGCTTTGGATCAGAAAAAAAACAGTAACTCAAGATGTCAGATACAGCTGCCGTTTTGTCCCTGCTTGCATTAAAAAGTACTTAATTGCTTGATCTCCTGGGATGCATATCTGAGCCAAAGTCATTAGAATACGTGCAAATGATTTTGTGACTAAATTTGAAGTAGTCTAAAGCCTGTGCAGCTAGTACTTCAGAGTTTCTCTTCACTGAAATAGTCTTTATGGAAGAATATTTTCAATGTTCATTGTTTACATTTGGCAATCTATTTTGCTGTACCTTTCAGCTTTACTAAATGAGGTTTGGATCAGTAATTCATTACATTTTAATTACTGTTTATTAGTAACTCAGATGGTACTTTCAATATGCATCTTAACATGTAGGCTGTATATTCTGTTAATAAAATTTTATTCATTTAAAACATCAACAGAGGCAAGCAATCTGCTAGTGAAGATTATTCATACTGGTCACATTCAACAGAAGGTTGTAACTGAAGGCTGTGGTCTAAAGTTTGGGATGTGTTTAAGCTTTGCCTTCTGGAGAGAGGGTGACTTATTGGCTATATTATGACTTGCAGTGCCCTTCTATTTCAAAAGTGTGCCACTGGTAGGAGGTTTATGCACAAGTCACTTCTGCCAGCAGAAATGCCTTTCTGGTTCTGCTGCTATTTAATCTCAGAACCTCCTTTTGTTCATCTCAAAGATCTGTCAACAGAACTCCTGTGCTAGATCTGGCTGGTGGAAGAGAAAGAAAAAAGCATGAAGAAGGCATGCAAGGGAAGAGCAAAGTTAAGTCAGACCCAAACTTCCTGTAGCCCAAGGGCACAGCCTTTATGCCGACACAAAGTTGGGGCAAGGCCAGCGCTCCAAGACTGGGATGGAATTGTATTCACCACAGCTTCATCTGACCCCCCCTCCCCCGCCAGCTTCATGACTATTGCCAGTCTTGCTTCAGTTACTCAGCTCTGCCCATATTTTTAAAAGCAAGTTTCCGTCCACTTAACTGAATGAGCTGCACTTGCTACACATTCCAGTGGCTTTTCTCTCAAGCCACATTAAAATGCATAATGGATCCCATGGCTGTTGAGGTGTTCTCACCATAGTATCACCATCTGAAGCATTCCTTGGCTTTTTTCCAGTGGGTACCAAGTTACAGATCACCACAGTGTGCAAACAGAACTACCTGTATTTGCTGGCTTATAAGACACACCCATATATAAGACACAGCCCTTTTATACACTGGGAAATATTATTTGCTGGTGTACAAGACACACCGATGTATAAGGTGTGCCCCATTTTCAAACACTATTTTTCAGGAGAAGAAGTGAGTCTTATATACCAGCAAATACAGTAAGTTCATACTCTCTCCTTTGTGGGTCATACTGCTACCAGGTCCCACTAGCAGTCTTACTAGTGTATCACAATATTAGCAGTATATGAAGCCTGTTATGTTACACCTGGCTCTCAGGCTATACCCAGTACCTGTTGCTTTCATCCTCACACAGCGCCATGCCACATCCTCCTTCCTCTTAGTCCATAGGCACCTCATATCAGTATGCAGATATACATTCTCTATCATTTGTTCCATACACACATGGATACCATCCCAGTACATTGTATGCAAATCACAATTATAGCAACTTGGGTTACACTGCAGCTGACAAATCACATTTGGTGTATTCACTTGTCACTAGTGTCACAGCCTGGGGATTAGTGGAAAGCTTGGCTTCTCTGGGCAGGACCCAAAGTTACATATGGTGCAAGCACAAGATGATGGTTGTTTCAGACTAATTTTGTTATATCTTGATTCCTGATTCATCTCAGTTCCACTTTCCCCCACATGTTGACCTTGGATAAGTTGCATTTGCAGTTCTCCTTCCAGCAGTCCTACCACTTTCTCATTCAGTTGTTACTTTAGAAAATATACAGTAAGTCATTCTTTTTCAGTTAGAACACAGGTGTATTAGATATCTTTTACTTATTTCTAAATTGTGTTTAAATTAGGTGAGTTTCTGTACTGATAGTGCTGCTACCACACCACAGTGTTCCCACTGAATTCACAATTCAGAACCTAAGTAGTTTACAGCTGGACTACATTGCTATTTACAGGAGTGTCTAGTGCATGATATCAAAACGGATTATTGCTGTGAAATTCCAACAGTGTCAAAGTACTGATATGTTCTGGTATACTGTTCAGTAAAACTACATCAACACACACTTGCCATTTGTACCATACTGAAGTAAAATTTGTCTTCAATCTTCAGATTTAATATGCTGAGTTTCTTAAGCTTTCTTGTAATTTACGTGGCTGTATTGCCCTCGGTTAACTATTTTTTAGTTCTTGTCTTAGCATCCAAATTTTCAGGACTAGCTTAATGGGATTACTTGCCAAAAGCAGAAAACTTAGTTTTGAAACCTGTGTCTACATAATAGCAAGAGAAACTGTGACTAGTTCTGGTGCATGTGAAATAACAAAATCTTCAGTCATGCTGTGAAAACAATGCTTATTAATTTTGCATAGTTCAACTTACACAATAAATGAGATTTGCAGTGCTGTAGCTGAAATTTCCATAGTTCCCAACTGCATGTGAAACCTGTGATTCTCAGCTAGGCATTTTTGTAGATTCATCATGGCTCATGAGGAAGAACAATACTGTTCTTCAAAATATAATTCAGTGTCTTTTTTTTTAAAGAATAACTGAATGCATGGGATGGATTCCTGTATTGAAATTGTTTGAAGTTTTGTGCTGGAGTATATATGTTGTTTTTCTCCCTAAGCTGAAGCTGGAGGACTGGGATAGTTAGCCAAATATGAGAAATTTATATATGAAAAGCTAAATTGTGGCACATACTATATTGGAGAAAAAATGATATAAGACCCTAAAGGCGCAAGATCCTGTCTGATAATGAAAACTAAGCAGAATCAGCCCTGCTTGGTACTTGGATGGGAGACAGCCAACAAATACTAAGTTATAGTTCAAAAAAATGTTGTGTACCTTCAAGCCATTTCAGACTTACCTTAAGGTTGCCGTATCACAGGGGTTTCTGGGGTCTAAGAGTGTGCAACACCCCTAAGGTCACCCAGTGGGTTTCCGTGGCTAAATGTAGAATTGAAACCTGAACTCCAGGGTTGTAGTCCAAAGCTCAATCTACTCCACCGTGCTGATTATACTAGGCTATATTTCAGAGGAAGAAACTGGCAAAACCAGGTATTCCCTGCCTGAGAAAACCCTATAAAGTTCATGGGGGTTGCTAGAAGTCAACAGGTGACTCGAAAGCACATACACTGATCCTATGATATTTGGGAGGATGTCCCATTACCCTAGGATATAATGGAGCTGCCCCAGTGTAGATTTTTACAGTGTAGAGATTTATATAAAGGTGGATCCATGATGAAGTTCATCATGATTTAGTCTGGATCCAGCTTTTGATTTCACATTATTGAGTGAAATGAAATGATGGTGTACTTCTGTTTATGATAATAAAAGCCAAATCAACCACATTTGTTTCATAAATTTCAATTGACTTGCTGTTTCGCTGTTCAGCCAATGCTAACAGCTGTTACATGTGCTGATTTGAAATCTGCAGGAGTTTGGTATAAGTAATTATAGTGCTTGAGGTATAAATGCCTCTTTATAATGCAAGTCCATTCAGTTGTGCTTACTTCTTTTTTGCACTATACTTGTTCTAATTTATTTTATTTCTACTATTTCTAGACCATCCCATACAAGTGTACCTCATTTAATAAATTAGATACGTTTCCTGAACATTATGTCTTTAACAGAAAATTTGGTACCAGAGGCAGAAACAGCATGGGAAGACTAGGGATAGGGAATATGGAGACCACCCCCCCCCCCAAAATATCTAAAATAAATTCAATTAACAATGTTTCTGGAAACTTTATTCAAAGCTAACAATATGCATGTGTGAAATGAATGACCAGATTAAGTAATCCTTGCATAAGTAAACAGAAACATTTTTGACCGTTTTGCAGACTGCTTAAGGACTTTTTTCAAAAGGAGAGGATGTTTGCCTTTCCCCTTTTCATTTATGATGTAAGTACCTCACTGTAGCAATCAAAATGAACATAGTTCTCCGAGGTTTTTGTTTAAGGACTTGGGCTGAATCACTGAAAACTTGAACACAAAGAGAGGAAGCTTTGGGCATCTCCTGCAGCCACTACCTGTTGTGTTTTTCTGTGAGCAGAGTTAATCTGCTCTAAACTGTAAATATATTTTAGTTTTAGTAAACTGTTTGAAACATGGATAGTTTTTCACTTCCACTGAATGGGAGTAGTGGCAAGGAGGCCAGTTCTAGCTGTGCCTCCCAAAAGTGTTTGCAAAAAGCTTTGTTTTCAGAGGCTTAATTAACTGAGGTGTGCCTGTACTATAAGGTCTTTATGTGACTTACAGTAAAATCAGAAGAATAGCTTCAAATTTAAAACAATAAAATGTAAATATTCTAGATATATTAATTGCATAATTTCAACTGTTGAAGTTTGTCTAATAATTTAGAAGTACAGTTGGCCCTTTACATTTGCAGGTTTGACTGTCACAGATTTAATTATTTGCAAATTTATCCAACCCCTGCACCCTAGCACTTCTTTTCTGGGGGAATCTTCCCTCCCAGGGCTTCCAATCAGACTACACAGCCCTTTAAAAGCCAACCTCTGGTCCTCCTCCACCAACCACTGCCTGGCCAGCTAAGGATACCTTGCAACCAGATTTCTCAGCACCACAAACCCTCTTCTGATGTCCCCACAACACCCACCCAAGGGAGGAGGTGGGTGTGGGAGAGAAAATATGGAGCCGTCATTCCAACCTGTCCCCTTTCCCTGTCCTGGTTTGAATCCTGGGTACCTGCTGTCCTCAGCATGCTTTGACCCTCTTCCCACAGATACACACACACTTTGATATTTGCAGTTTTTCCACTTTTAAAGGGGCCCTGAGCCCTTAACTCTAGCAAATGTGGAGGCCCAGCTGTATATTTGATCCCAAATATGCATTTGATCCCAAAGCTTTTATAAAAAGGCAAGTTTTAACTTGGTGCATAAATGAGGGCCAGTTGGGTTTCCAAGAAAAGGCATTGCACAAAGGGTCACAGCTGATAAGGGTCACTCTCAGGTCTTCACAGATGTATTGCTCTCATTGTTGGGAGAAGAGGGCTGCAGCAGATCTTGATTATTGGGCAGATATGTATGTAAGGAGGAACTCCTTCAAGTTTTGAGGTTCCAGGTTGTTTAGGTCTTGAAAATAACATCAGCAGTTTCAGGCCAAAAGTGGATTGGCAGCCAGATGCAGATCCTTTTAAGATCACTGTTATATTTTGTCTATATATGATACTCCAGTCAGCAATCTTGCTGCAGCATTTTGGACCGGTTGCAGCTTCTGAGTCATCTTCAAGGTGAGCCCCAACTGGAGTGCATTGCAGTAATCTAACTAGGTTGTTTGTTTTCAAGCTGTTGGCAACCCTAAGGCATCATGGGATTTTCTGGGGCTAAGAGTGTGTGGTGCCTCCAAGATCACCCAGTGGGTTTCCATGGCTAAGCAGGAAATCAAACCCTGGTTTCCAGGCTCACAGTGCAGTGCTCAAACCAGTACACCACACTGGCTCCAGTGCATTAAGTATTGTGGCCAGGTTATCTCTGTCTAGAAGACCATTGTCAGTGGACCAACTGAAGCCGGCTCCAAGCACTTTAAACCATGGAGTTCATTTGGGCCACCAGCAATGAACAATAACAAACAGATTGATTTAGCAGTATTCTCAAACTAGTAATCTCCGTTAGGGCAGCACAGTACCATACAGGACAGATCGTGTACCCTATTTCTAGACTCAGAAACCACCAAAACAGAGTCTCCATCTTACTGGGATTCAGCTTCAGTTTATTGGCTTTATCCAGACCAGCATCCAGGTGCTGATCCGTTGTTCTAACAGTGTTAAATATAAGTTGTTGGCCAAATGGGTCTTGTGATCCACTGATATTTGAAGCTGAATGACCTATAGAGTTTTTCCAGGTGATTTCCAACAACAACCATAATTGTACATGGAAGGTATACAGTTGTTTGAGGGAATCCAGATATTTCTTAACTGGAAGGAAAACATCCCAGTAGTACAATCCTGTTAAAAAGTTCTCTGAACTAGCACATGAGGCAGAGTATTGGCTGGTGCAATTGGATTACTGTATTTGAATATTATGGTCACTCTTGGTAACATAGCTTCTCTCACGCACTTACTGTTTTATTCTTTCAAGGTCAGCCCTTGCCCTGCTATTTTATCATTATGGAGCAGCTCGTGTAGACCATTCATAAACAAAACTACCACTTATTACAGTAATAGATTGTGACTATATGAATATCTATGAGAGCCACCTATTACAGTAATAGACTGTGACTATATGAGTATCTATGAGGTTTGAGTGTTGGACTAAAACTCTGGAAAACAACGGTCTCAACTCCATGTGTGGTGATGGAAACCTACTGGGTGATGTTGCACTCTCTGAACCTCAGAGGGCAAACCTCCTCTGAACAAAACTTGCCAAGAAAATCCTATGATGGGTTTACCTTAGGGTCACCATAAGGCTGAAATGACTCGAAGGCACGTAGCAACAGTATAAATCTCTTCCTTTTACTCACAAGAAAAACTATGTGAGGGTGATGTGAAGCTCTCCATTCTGTGTCCTTACATCTGTGTCTATGTGACAAACAGTATAGCTGTCCAGCCCCCCTAAGAGAGGCATGGATATAGTTGGACTTGCCTCCCATCTAATCTGCAGGGGTGTTTACAGATTGTGCTTGATTAAGACTAGTGCAAGTGAAACGTCAAATAAATACCTTATAAGATCATGAGAGAAGTGTAACTTAGATCATAGACACTTTAATAACAGTGATGGCATTCATGTAAAATGAACCTTGACCTGTGAGTCTCCACTTCTAAGTGAATATTGAAATACAATCCACAAGACTGAACTCCCTTAGTCAGATTCGTATGGTATTCAGAATAGATACCTGCTTTTGTTTAGCAGGTATAAACTAATGGCTGTTTTATGCCTTTCAAAACTTTAGCTAGAATGATAAGGTCATGTTGAAAGCAAACAAATCAGTCAAACTCAGTGTTACTCATTTTAACATTATCCTTAATCCTTATTTACTTTGATGAAATGTGCACCTCTGCAAAACAGTGTGCTTAGAGAGCAAGACAAAAACTCTGAGCCTTATTAAAAGAAGCTACTAAATGTTGTGAATTGTTGTGCCTCCAGCGCTGATCAATTTTGTTAATCAGCTCTCAACACTAAACAACAGGATTGGCAATGGAGTATTCTGAAGAGAACAGACTGGAACATCAGTATGAGCAAAATGAAAATGATTCCATAGGTGGTGAAAGAGGCCTTTTAAAGGTGGTGGACAAGATTACGTTGTACAGAAGCCAACAAATGGTGAGAAGCTGCCACACAGTGGCGCTGTCTAGAAGCAGATTGCAGCTCACCAAAAGGCAAGTTCAGAAAGAAAAACTTAACTTGCATTAGTAAAAGGAAAAGAAAAGTCAGAACTATGAAAGCATGTCTTTTTTACATCCTAAAACTCCCTATGAGCTGCTCTTGCAAGCAGCCTGATCCTGAGAAGTGCTAGTTTTGGCATTTGGGACCTGTGACAACTTCAGTCTATTCCTGTATTGTGCCTGGAACAGAGAGCTTGGAAGCCTTGACAGAGTTCAGCAGTCTGCCAGAGGTGCTGCTGCATGTGGAGAATATGAACTTTTCTGGCACAATAGGAGTGGTTCTCAGTTTGATCGGGAATGCAGGGTACCAATAGCTGAGCTGTAAGTTTCACTTTTTGAGTCAGGATCTTGTTCAGATGCTTGGCAGGATTGAGAGATGAGGTATGGGCTACTCTCGGACTAATTTCAAATCTGTGTGTGTGTATGTGTGCACCTTCAACTTGCCTGTTGACTTGTGGCAACCCCATGAATTTCATAGGGTTTTCTTGGGCAAGGCATACTCAGAGGTGGTTTTGTCAATTCCCTCTTCTGAAATAAGGTATAGCCCACAGCACCTGGTATTTATTTGTGGTCTCCCATCCAAGTACTAACCAGGGCTGGCCCTGCTAAGTTTTCAAGATCAGATGAGACTGGTGCCTTTAGGGTATTTGGACCATTTCAGATCCTCTGTGTGTAAAAAGTAAAAAATTATTAAACAGGAAAGTCACTGGCCATTTCTGCACTAGACTGTTATAGCACTATTATTCCACTTTCAACATCCTCTGGAATCCTGGGGTCTGCAGTTTAGGGAGGGGCCGGCTAGCGCCTTCCTAAACTGCAAACACCAGGATTCCACAGGATGTTGAAAATGGAATAATAGCGCTGTAATAGTCTAGTGCAGAAATGGCCACTCTCTTGTTTCAGAATTTCATCTACAACAGGGCCATGAAAAATAGTTGATGCCAGCACTAGCGCAGACTGCTAACAAGAAAATCACACATGAGCTCTGCCACAACTGTTCATCAAAACACTGCCACAAGGAGCCATTGTTAAGTACTCTGTAAGTGGCAGCTCGGGAAGTGTTGCCAGTCTGAGTCCTTATAATGAAGAATGATTGGTTCAAGAGAAGAGGTCATTTTCTTCTACACATAGCAGCATTTACCAAGAGCAGCTGGTTTGCAGATTTTGGCAGAAAGCAAGTGAAAAGTACGGGAAGAGAGGGGGAGCACAGTCTTAAGCAACAAAGAAAGTGTCTTCACATCCAGAGCATACTGGTTCTCCATATATGCTCAACTCAGTCTTGTGAATGCTGAGATGAATATTTCCTTAGACTGTTCACATAGTAACTGACAACATTTTGTGCATCTCTTGAAGTGACTTGCAATTCATGAAAGCAAAAGCCATTACAAAAAATGTTAAGTCTTATAAGATGCCACAGCACACCACCTGGTTTGTTTTGTTCTTTTTGCTCTAAGAGTTTATAATGGCACTGGTTAGTGTGAAACAGTTCTTGATATTGCTGTTCTCATACCAACATGGCTGATATACTGAGGTTCAGTATGGGAAAGAGGTTCAGATCCCAATAAAGCTATCAGCCTAGTAGGTGGTATGATATTCAGCCACTCCCAGCCATAGGCCCCCACCTCTGGATAATGGGGATAATCAGAAGACTAATATTTACTTTTATATTACTAATCACAGGTTAATATTTACTTTGGGGGCCATTTTATGGAGCATAACTCAGTAAGTGCTCATAGCACACACTGAACACTTGAAAGCGCTATATACATACTACCCAATTATGATCACCAATAGAAATTCAGGTGCCTTGAGCCAATGGTTTCTGCAGGAAAACGGGTCACAGAGAAATTAAAAAGGAGGTAGCAGTCTGCTTTAAGGAGCCCCAGTGTTTGCAGGGGAAACAAGGGGGGAAAATCCACTTGGGAGGAACAAGGAGCAAAATTGCATATTCCAAAAGAGCTCAGTGAGAGTTGAGCATGCTTACTGACCAATGAAGGCTGAATATGTCATGAGAAAAGAAATGGCTGTCTGAAAGACTGAACTGCAACACTACACACAGCATTGGTTTGGTGCTGTAAAATACTGCAATGGAAACAAATATTTTAGCTGCATATTAAATATTGTACTTGTAAGCTTACATTACAACTAAGAATCTAACTGAAGCATTGTGGAAGTTACAGTTATAAGGGAGGGAGAAAGGGGAAGCAGGAGAATGTGTTCTGGTGGTGCGGGTGAAAATTGGTTTTCGAACATGCATGCAACTGTCCTCTTCCAAGCGCAGTATAGAGATGGGAGGTTAAAATAATGGAAGGCGATTTTATCTTCATCCTGTAATGGTTACATAACAGGTTTTTTTTTAAAAAAAATTAGATGGCAATTTGACATAAATGGTGGGGGTTTTTTTCAGATTATTAAGCAAATGCATTACCCCTTTTCTGCTAACTTTCCTAACTGCCTTTACTAAAGTGTGTGATGTGGCTTTATGATAGGGTTTTTTAAGGGGTAAAGAGCTAGGTCTGGATCTTAGCAGTAGAACAACGAAGTATTTGAGATGGGGGATGGGCCCTGAAAGAGAACTTGAACCTCAAGAACACGAGTTATAAGTTCATTTTCCCTTCCTCACCATATCCAAGCTGTTACTTTTTCCCTTTTACCCAGCAAAAGCTTCGCAGAGAAAGCCAAAGAAGTGCAAATTGTTCTGATTCCCCTGCTTCTTCTCAGTAAAGAAAGACTGCTTTAGGTTCATCACAAGAAATTGGATTGGGTAAACCTCACAATCTATCATGTTGTTCTAAAGAGCATAAATTGGAACAAATAGACACATTTGGCTGCAATACTGTACACTTCTTGGAGACAAATCTTCATCAACTTGTGTTTGTGTGTGTAGACATGCCTTCAAGTTGCCTGTTGACTTATGGCAACCCTATGAATTTTATAGGGTTTTCTTAGGCAAGGAATACTGAGAAGTGGTTTTGGCAGTTCCTTCCTCTGAAATATAGCCAACGGCATCTTATATTCTGGTGGGGTTTATCTCTGAGTAACGAAGTATATGATTGGATGCAGGAGCTGTCTTCTATGAACAGACTAGATCGATCCATCCATCCATCCATCCATCCATCCATCCATCCATCCATCCATCCATCCATCTCCTGCCCTTTATTGTGGGATCTCAGGGCAATGTACAATATAAATAATTTAAAATACTTCCAGATGAAAAACAGAAATTATATGAACAAGATAAAATATATTAAATAAATATTATTAAAGAACCTTAAAAATCAGAACAGTGTAAAATCATGTACATTTCAAGGTAAATTAGTCCCTGAAGGCTTTAATAAAAAGCTGTAGCTAGGCTTAGTGTGAGAAAGAAATCAATGTTTGCCCCAGTCAGATCTCCAAGGTAAAGGTATTCCACAATCAGGAAAACCCTCTCCCACATCCTCACAAAGAGAAGGGACTCTCCTGTAGACCTCAGTTGTCAGGCAGGTATATACAGGAAAAGAAACTTCAAGTATTAAGGTCTCAATTTTTTTTAGGGCTTTAAATGTACTAAAATTCAGCATCTGGAAATTAGACCAGAAGCAAACTGGCAGCCAGTAGAAGATGCCATTGTCCTATTTTCAGCAATCTACCCCTTTTTCCCCACGTGGCAGCCCACCCTCTTCAGCAGGATTCTCTAACACTCTGTGTCGCATTGGAGATGCAACTATGGGGAGGAAGAATGGGTCTACTTCAGGCAGACAAATTGTTGTTGTGTCCCTTCAAGTCATTTGCAACTTATGGCAGCCCTAGTGTGAACCCATCACAGGGTTTTTGTGGCAAGATTTGTTCAAGGGAGAGTTGCCTTTGCCATCTTCTGAGGCTGTGAGAGTGTCACTTGCCCAAGGTTTCCCAAAGGGTTTCTATGGTTGAGCAGGGATTCAAACCCCGGTCTCCAGAGTTGTCAAACACATAACCATTATACCACACTGACAGACCAATTGCATGTGCCTAAATCAGGATCTGTTGCTCTGTGCTTATGCAAAGTTGAAAGGGACTAGAAGGGTACAGCAGATGATGGTTTGCCACGAGCCGAAGTCGCCTCTGAGCCTCACTGATTAATTAAAGCAACATTTTTCAGAGGTGCTTCTTTTTCTAACAACCAGAAGCTAACTATTGTGGCTCTTTATTTCCCTGTACATTCTGCCACTTTTCTAGCGGTAACATTTTCAATCAAAATTAGCAGAGTAGGGAGAGGGGGTGTCATCCGTTTTTAACATCTTGTGGCCATGCCCTCTGGTACAAAGCTCAAATTGTATCCAGAAGCTTTTACTGCTGTCCCTTAAACTGCTAAACGGGATACAGCATTGTCTGTAGCAAATCCCAAAACTGTTGCTTTTTTTTTTTTTAAAAAAAGGCACAGGCTTGATTCATTGCTCTGCTTAAGTGGCACAAGTTGCTTCAGCTGCAAAGGCCTGACCTGCTTAGCAGTTATTAGCTGACATCAGCTGCTGTGTGCAGGGAGGGAGGAGGTGGGGAAGGATTCATTTGACAAAAAGCACAAGAGAAAGGGGGTGGGGGAGGAGGAAGAGGAAGAACTGAAATCCTGTGGTCCGCTAACAGGCAAATTCCACTTTTTGCTCACTGCACAAGATTTCATCTAATTACCTTGTTTCCTCTGAGCTGATTGGAAAGTGGCCTTGTGTCTGGACCAAAGCTCTAAGCATCTTACATGCATCTGTTCCATCTAATCCCCAATAACTAGGCCCTGTGTTTCAGAAGGATGGTGAGGGGGGGGAGGGAGAAAACAGTACTGATGGAATTCCCCTGCAATGCTGCCTTGTGACACAGCAGAAGGCTGCACAGCTAGGAACATCAGGCACGAGTTTACAATTCTGGAATGGTTCGTACACAATCGCCCAGCAGAAACAACAGACTCTGCTGTGTGCTAGGATTATGTGCAGTAAGACCAGCAAACAAAAGCTGTTTTTCCTTTCCATGATGGGAAGAACTGTTCCTGGGTTCACATCTGTTTAGACTCCGGTTTCCTCTTTGCTGTAATCTTGATCTTCATGTTCTTTTTGAGAGCAGCTACTAAGTTCTAACAGAAAATGCCTTGCCTTGCATTACTTAAAAAGGTACATTTCAAGCACAGCTGTTAAAGAGGTGGAAAACTAGGGGCTAGCTTTATGCACATCTGGCCACATGAGAGAAGGGGAGGTTTCCGTGAGTTTCTAGTAGCAGGAGCTAATTTGATGCATGGGGATAAACAGGTCTGTTTGCCAAAAGAGGGGCTACTACATCTGGAATTTCCACATCGGATTGGTACTCATTATTTTGTTTTGCTCATACCACAAATAAAACACGTTAACAGTTCAAACTCTTGGAATATAAAAGTGCACACACTTCTCACCCTGCTGTTTCCTTGTAAGAGAAGTTCACTTTGCACATTCACACACTGATTTGGTGGAAATGCCATTGCTCTTAGTGGCAGAACTTTTGTTTGCTATGAAAAAGTTTTGAAGTTCAGTGCAAGACATCTCTAGAATAAACAAGAAAACATTTTTGCTCGAAAAATTTGGGTTGATACTAGTCAGTCTACTTCAGCCTACCTCAACATGACACTTCTAAGGTGTTTTTGTCTACAGCTCCCATCATCCCCAGCCAGTACTGCTTATGAGGACAGTGGGAATTGTAGCATAACACATGGGAAGGATTCCAGGAAAAGGCTGGGGTAGATCAAATGTGGAGAACATTTGGCCCTCCAGGTGTTGTTGGGCTGCAACACCCATCAGCTGTAGCCAGCACAGCCAGTGGAGAGGAGAGTTCCTGTTTAACATGTGGAACAGGAGTTAAGCACATTTAACATCCTCCGTCTATGCATTAGATGATAGCAAGGTATGAAAAAACTACATACTTTCCACAGAATCATAGAAGCAGAAGAGGCCATCTAGTCCAACATTGCCATGCAGGAATACACAACTAAAGCATCCCTGAAAACTGCCCATCCAACCTCTGTTTAAAGACCTGATTAAAGGAGGAGACACCACTCCCCACCCCACCCATCAGCCCATTCCACTGTCAAACTGCTTCTTACCATAAAGAAGTTCTTTCTAATGTTTAAGTAGAATCTCTTTTCTTGTAATCAGAATCCTCTGATTCATGTCCTAGTCTCTGAGGCAACGGAAGACAAGCTTGGTCTATCTTCTACATGGTATCTTTTAAGATAGCTATCATGTCACCACTAAGTCTTCTTTTCTCCAAGGTAAACGTACACAGTTCCTTAAGTTGCTGTTCATAAGGGTAGGTTTCCAGACCTTGGGTCATCTTGGTCCCTGTGCTCTGGACATTTTCATCTCTGTCTCCCCATTGTAAACAAAGATGCAGCCCAGCGGGGATGCTCTGATACGTCTGCTGCAGCAAAAACAACAGAAGATCTTTTGGTCCCTTAAAGGTAACAATTCCTACAGCATGAGCTTTTGTGACCTTCATCGGAACTGTGGAAGTTCCAATAGCTTCTTCTGCCTTGGTGTGGGTATGCCCGTTCGTATCAACTCCAACTTATGGTGACACAATCATAGGGTTTTCCTGGCAAAATTTATTCAGAGGATGTTTGCCATTGCCTTCCTTTGAAGCTGAAAAATTGTGATTTGTCCAAGAAGACACAGAGGTTGAGTAGGGATTTGAACTTTGGTCTCCTGAAATCCAATCCAGCACTCAAACCACTATACCACACTGCTGCTGCTTCCTCTTCCTTTTCTTCTTCTTGTGTGAGTTCACTTCAATCAGCACTAACAAAGTTCAAACTGACCAAACACAGGGACTATTTTGGGGCTATGAATTGCATTATGAAGCCAGAAGAGAAAGGCAGAGAGAATATTGGGACACAGTTGAGAAAACGGGGTTGGGAACCACACTCCTGAGCAGAGCATGGAAACATGACCTTTTGGACCACACCTCCCAACATCTTTCAGCCAGAATGGCCAGCAACCGTCTGAAAGTTGGCTCTGTTCCCGAACTCTTAAAGGTAAAAAAGAGGCCCATTCTAGCCTGGTGTCTGTCAACCCTAGTTATCACACAAAAACATGCATAATTCCCATTCCTTTCAACAGCCACTGCATATATGGTATTGATAAGCGTGATCAGATCCAGCAGGCCTGGCGTCTACGACTCACAGTGGTACACAGAACCACAAACAAGGGAAGAAAAGAAAACTGGCAAATTCCACCCAAGGTGGTTTTCACATGCATCACATTCAGCTGCGATAACATCCTGGGCTTCAGCATAACAAGTTAAATGCCAGCCAAGGTGTCAGATGAGTGATCTCATACCTTCCAGCATTTTCACAGATGAAAACCAGGACACTTGTGACCAAGCAACATCAGAGTCTGGTCAGATGGCAAAAGTTATTAAGGAGGAAGAAGCACACAAGTCAATAGAGGCTGCAGCAATTTGCTTTTGCCTGAGTCTATAGGGAAGGGCAAGATTCCATGCTGTCCTTTCTTCCCAGCTGAATTAATTGAGTGCAAATTCCTTTGCACTTTGAACTCAATGTGTAATAATTGAGCTAAGCTCAGAATAAAGGAGGACTGTGGGAGGAGGAGAGAGAAACTGCGACATTTAAAAAGCTGAAAAAATAGGATGATGGAATTAACTGGGACTGTTAAATTGGGGCAGTCGGAGGGTATGTGATCCTATATCACGATCCAGTGCAATTTCTGAGAAATAAATACCACTACGGTCAATTGAGCATTCTCCCTAGTACAGTGTGGCAGCAATGCTTTCTCCTGTCCCACCCAATACATCCTTAATTCCATCATCATCTCATTGATTTGCTGAAGCAAGAAAATTTTATTCTACCTTACACAAGGAGGGGATGGAAAGCAAATGGGCCAAAGATGAAGGAGAACTGGAAAAACTGAGCTGTTTTCTTCTTGGCAACGAAGAAGCTACTGAAGCATGGAGTGGGCTTTCAAGGTTGTGTGACTTAGCAACACTTCTTTCTTAAGCAGTATCTCTAGCTTCTTGCACACTCCCCATTCTATTTCTTATCAAAACAGTAGAAAACAGAAGGCAAGGAAGAGGTACACACATGCACACCATTTGATTAATTTATCACAAGAGCAGAGTTTGGCTGTTCTTTGTGCAAAATTATTTCTCCCATTCTCTGTTCCTGCAAGCATCATCTTGTATTATCTAGTTGTGGATTTCTGCGTATGCAACTGATGTTAAAGGGGCAAAAACAGGGCAGGCTGTTTCCTTACCCCACTCCTGGCATCTCTTGAAGTAACCAGTTCGTCCTATCTGACCAATAAATAAGGTCAGTATTTTAAGCCAATAAGCAAGCTGAGGCATCATAAAGATACTATTCAAAAGCAAATTGTTGAATGGACACGAAACTGTGTGCAGCATATGAAGACATGTGATGGCTTTTAAATCTGTTACAGGAAGGAAGCAAGCAATGTACCAATTCATGTTTGGTTTACAGAGAAAGGCTCCTAGATGAGAAGGAAGCAAGACAATAACTTTATTGTATGCCACAGTAAAACTTCCAAAAGCCCTCTGTTTCTTATTCTGTTTTCATTAAGACCCCTCCCCGCAAAATGAAACACTAATGAATTTCCAATCTTAAAGCAGCTGCTTTATACTTCTGGAGGTGAAATGACTGCAAATTACACAGGCAGGACTGTCCATGAGAAAAAAGTTTAACATTCTGCAATCAGGCAATCCAGATTCTGTGCTAAGAAAAGTTTGGTTCCAGAACTGAAATAAATTGTGTCAACTGAGCAGAATATAAACACACACAAATCGCCCTTCACCCACAAAAAGTGAGTTCCAGAGTAGAAAATACAACAATAAAATACAGTGAAACATCAGTCCATAAAAATAAAAAGGCTAACAAAACAATTCACCAACCAGCTAAAACCATACCACAGTTAGAAGGCAATTCAAATATTTAGGAAAATCAGAATGTTTTCAGCTGGTGCCTAAAAGAAAACTGTGTTGCATAGTCTCCATTATTTCACAGATGAAAACCAGGACAAGTGGCCAACCAACATCAGAGTGTGGTCAAAACAACAGGGCCAGGCAACAAGGAGGGAGGTTTTTTAATAGGGAAGAACATGCAAAACTACTGTTTTAAACAGAGGAGCCCTGGAAATTGTGTACTGAGTCAAAGGAAGCCCAAAATTGGGAGGGGGGACAAAAGGGTGTATTGGGAAGGGTAAGACTCCCCCCTCCCTCCCTCCTGTTGAGTTCATTGAGTACAAACTACTTTTACACACTGAACTCAGTTTACAGAAGTGGAAGTAAGTGGAGGACATAGGGAGAGAGGGAAGAGAAAAGAGAAACAGTGGTATTTTAAAAGCAGTTGAGAAAGTGGAACAGCAAAGAATGTCCCTGCCAAATTAGGACAATTGGAAGACATGATATTGGTATGAAACAAGTGCCGGTCCAGAAGATACTCCAGAACTGGCATGCTACTACAATAAAGGCCTTCTGCTCCATCATACAATTGTTTTACTGAAGTCACTTGGAGAAGGTACCATGATGTTAATGCAGGTTGATATAGGGAAGTATCCAATGATGTTGCTGCACAACTAGGTTGGTGTGGGAGGATTTCCTTAAGGTATTTTGGCCCCCAGGTATTTGTAATGTGTAATTCTGTGCAACTGGCCTTGCTAAACATGGAAAGAGTTGTTGCTTTCAAGCTTATGTTTGTGGTCATAAGGACTAGAAACCTGCTTTTAAAATTAGTGTAGAGATTCTCAGGAAGTTGTGCACAACATTCAACATTTTGCTTTGTTTCAGTGTTCTCTCAAGAAGAACAACATGCACTCATCCCTACCTATTGGTATTAGTAGCAATGGTCAGCTATATCCCCAATGGTTTGCATCTTCCATGCACCCCTGGTGGTCTGGCTGCTCTTGAAAGCCTAGCTTAGACTTTGGATAAAGGTCAGTACAGCTGTGGCTGAAGGCCAGTAGTACAGGTAGCAAGATAGAGGCCATTTCTGCAGTAGACTGTTATAGTGCTATTTTTCACTTTCAACATCCTATGGAATCCTGGGGTTTGCAGTTTAGGGAGGGGCCGGCCAGAAATGGCCAGAGTATCCTCACATATACCTCCCACGGCACATGGTGTTGTATGTAATTATGTATACTCCAATTCCTGTGATCCTTTTTGTTGAAAGAAAGAAACCCTGAGTGGTAGAAGAGTTGTGCAGCTTAGGGAAGCATGGATGCAGTTATCCTCACATATGCTTCATGTCACACCTGAACGCTCAGGCTCAAAGCATTACCAAGAACTATGTCAACACAGTGTCACAAAACTTGACTGGGTCAATCCACCTGTAAAGTGGTCTTCCTCTACTGCCTTCTATTTTGCCAAGTCTTGTGGTCTTTTCTAATGAGCCATGTCATATCATTTGATCTAAGACCCATTCATTTGTCTTTTCAGCAGTCCATGGAACCTGTAGAACTTACTTCTAGCGTCATTTTTCAGAGGAGTTGATTATCTTCCTGTCAGCTTTCATCACTGTCCAGCTTTCAGAATCATATATAGAAATCAGACATACTATGGCACAGACTGTCCTGACTTTGGTGTTCAATGGTATACCTTTGCTTTTGAGGATCATTTCAGTTCTTTCATAGCTAGTTTTCCAAGTCTTACCCTTCTTGTGATTTCTTGACTACAGTCTCCATTTTTATTAAGCTCCTAGAGTATTTACCCAGTGTTGCCTGGGATTTTATTTTCTCATAGGTAATATTTCTAAGGAATTACCTTACCTTACCTTAGGAATTAGATGCAGTTGAAATACAGTCGTCCCTCCACATTTGCTAGGGTTAGGAGCACAAGACCCCCGTGAAAGTGGAAAAACATGAATAACTCTAAGCCCTCTCAAACCATATTTAACACACACACAAAAAGTATGATCACCATATTCAACCCACCATGGATTCCTTTGAGGCACCAGGGTTCCTTCACAAGGCAGAAGTAGGTGGCTGATGGGGCTTACAGCCACCTCCACTGCTGCCCCACACTATTTTTAATAGGGACTTAGAAGCCTCTTTCTTAATTTCATAGTCTCACAAGGCTTGCAATCTCTATTAAAAATGACATAGGGAAGCAGCAGAGGTGGCAGCAAATAATCCATGAATAATCAAAACCGCAAAAGTGAAACCCAAAAATGTGGAGAGCTGACTGTACACAGATTTGAGATCCTGTGTCTCTAATTCCCCAAACTGTCCTGTCCAGTACCTATAATTTTTCCCCATATTCCCCAATCCAATCTGTATTCAGAGTTGTTAACATACAGAGGTTGGGTTCCTGATGGAATACACTGCCCTCCTCCTTCTTGCTGCTAGGCCTTGTCTCCATAGCAACTGGTCTGAGGCCCAAGAGCTCTCCAGATGAGAATTCTGAAGGCCCTTCCCTAAACCGCCAACCTCAGGATTCCATAGAATCTTCACAGGCAGCCAATTATATGAGGTTTTCGCCTGCCTGACACAGACAAACTCACAAACTTTGACTTTTATATATTAGATTTTTAGTGGAAGGTAAGATAAAAATCCAGTATATAAAGCAATTATAAGAGGACAAGAGAATCTTCTGAACACATAGAGTTGCCCAGGATAGGGACATGAGACCTGGCCTTCCCTGTATCAGTACCTTCATAGCCTTGGAACATCAGCAGGCCTCCTCAGCAGGCATGTTCAGGCAAGAAGTCAAAGCAATCTTGTTTAGATGTCCTTTTTGTTTTCTGAATTCATACTCCCTCCCCTCTTTTTAATGGTTGCACTGCTTTAAATTTACACTTAGGCTGCCATATTCTTTCAGCATGACTATGTCTTCATATTTAAAATATATTCTGTGATGCTCCAAGTGCCTGTTTTAACATCAAAGATTCAGGAGCTTCGGATTTTGTCTTGGGAGACCCAGGTTCAAGTCTCCACAGGGCAACCAGTCAGCTTCACAAGGTCACTGTAAAGATATAAGTGGGTAGGAAAAGAAGCCATGTACACTGTTTTGGGCCATTTCCGCACTACAGCCCCATCGTGGCACGGGGTTGCATTGAAGTCAGCCTGTGACATGTGCTATCACACAATGTTGTCACAGTCCCACTCTTGTCAGATCCCCAGCCATCACGATTGCACACTATACTATTACTGGGAGAAAAATAGGCCTCTTTCGTGTGATATTCACATCGGCTGGGGCTGTGCAGCAAAGGCTGTGCGCTATCAAGCCACTTCCTTCCTCAGTGCAGCACAAGAAGATGCCAGCTGCCCTTCAGAAGGAAGGAACATGTCTCGAACGCTACCATCTATTGGCAGCTGGCCGGGTGCAGAGGGGATTGTTTGGGGCACTGGCGAGGGCACTGCTAGGATGACGCCAGGACGTTGTGGGACACAAGTAAGGTGCACAAAGGGCCTTAAACTTGATGGGCATACTCTGCAACGTTCATAGATGGAAACTGAGGGCCTTTCAGCACTACACAACTATTGCACTACGATTCCACTTTTAACTGCCATGATTCTGTTCTATGGAATGATGAGATTTGCTGTTTAGGGAAGGATATTTAGAATTCTCAGCCAGAGAGCTCCAGTACCTCTCAATACTACAAACCCCAGGATTCCATAGGAGGCAACCATGGTAGTTAAAGTGGAATCATAGTGCAATACTGTAGTTACTTCTTTAGACATAAATGGCCAAGATGGCCAAGTGTGATCATGATGGCAAACGTTATTAATGAGGAGGGTCACACAGTCTTAGTCCTCCTCCTCCACCAGCCATTGCCTGGTCAACTAAGGATAGCTTGCAGCCCAATTTCTCCACATCGCAACCTTCTCCCAATGCCCCACACACACCAAAGAAAGGAGATGGGTGAGAGACAGGAAGTATAGGGCCACCATGCTCACCCACCTACCTTCCCTCTCCTTTCCCTGACCTGGTTTGGACCCTGGGTGCTCGCTTTCCCCACCATGCCTCATCCCCTTTCCCACAGACACACAGACACACACATTTTGATATTTGTGATTTTTCCACTTTTGCGAGGGTCCTGTGTCTCTAACCCTAGCAAATATGAAGGGCCAACTGTATAATACAGAGCTCGGGAAATTTTTTAGTAGGCTGGCTTGGGGATCCTGGGAGTTGTAGTCCAAGAAATTAAATTTCCTACACCCCTGTACATCCTTTAGGAGTGAGTTTCTGCATAGGGCTATAATCTTACAAATGAGGAAAGCAAGTTGTTAACTGAAAAGAGATTTTCTGAGGGGGAAAATGTTTGATTTCCTGCAGATATTTTCCGAGGCAACGAAAGAGGTGTTTTTGTCCTGAACAGAGAGTGCTAGATGCTCAATTGCACTGTTTTGGTGCTAGCTAGGAGGTCACAGAAGCATTCTCGCCTGTTAATGAGTGGCAAAGTGTTGTCCTGATTGCATTACCGAGATCTGGGGGACTTTGGCCTTTCTGTCCAAGAGGAACATCACCTGAGGCAGGGAGAGGCACAGAAGCTCTTTTTTCCATGTCAGTAGAGGGTAGAGACTGATCCTACAAACACACCCTCCCTTAGATAGCCAACCCTTTCACACTGATCATCAGGGAGAAGGTGGAACCTGAGGGGACACAATGGAGACTTGAAAAAGGCATCCAGACTTCCTTCACATCTTCCCATTTTGTCTCCTTTTATCTTTTATCATACACATGCACAATGAAAGATAAAATTAAATGATTTCCCCAAGGCAGTCAGTTGGGAATATGGAACAAAGACAGAGACTGAAAGAATGTTAATTATTTATTATTTTCCTTTGGAGACAGACTTTCTCAGTGTTTGAGAAACACATGTCAGATAGAATAGTAGCTTCCCATTTCATAAAGTCCTTTCACAAAGCTTTTGCAGAAAATAATTTCAGAAAATAATTTCTTTTAATGCAGAAGATCTATTTCCTACATAGAAATTAATGTTGTTTTTTTAAAAAATGTGCGTTTTGGGAAGAAAACACTGTTTCCTGTGCAAGAGATACTTTTTATGCACAGAAAACATATTTTCTACACAAAAAGCCCCTGTAGGCATTTCTGAATGTCTGAAACATGAACAGCACTTGAACACTACACAAAAATCTTCACATACTTGCTCAGTTGGAGTAATGGATTCACACAAAGATTGACATCCTTAATACAATATATGAAGCCAGATCTTCTCCAAGTCAACGAGTCTATTCACTGGGGACTCAGAGGTATGGAGGGAGGGGAATAAGAATTTTGCTTCCCAGTGAAATTTTCCTTCAGTCTCCAAATTGCAATAACTTGAACATTCAGCATTTCAAAACATAGTTTAGGCATCCAAAGAGACAGGGCAGGCCCAAATTATCAAGGGAATGCATAAGAGTTCTAGGTGAGAATGATTTTCAGTGCCTCATTAGTTGGAATGTTAGAGATTTGGAGGTATTCCTGCTTTTCTTGTGTGCTTTCAAGTCATTTCTGAATTATGATGACCCTAAGGCAAACCTATCAGGGTTTTCTGGGGCTGAGAGTGTGTGATGCGCCCAAGGTCACCCACTAGGTTTCCATGGCCAACTGGAGAATTGAATCCTGGTCTCTGGGGATCGTAGTCCAATGCTCAAAAATTTCATTGGGAAAGCAGCATTCTTATTTGGGGAGGCCACACTTTCATTTTTACTGCCTTTGTAACTACACCCTTGGTGGGCCTCTCTGCTATGTACTGTCGCACATATACAGCTGTGTTGGCAGCCACAAAGTGTAGCATAATTTCTTGAATGCAAGGTAAAATATAGCTGTGTGTTTGCGTATTTGAGTTACAGGGAGTATCTGGAGAACTGGCAAAACCTGCTGATGTGAATGAGGTTTTTCGTTTGTGCTCATTCACCTCAGCCTTTACGACTGTCAGTGTCAGTAAACTGGATCTATTCTGGGACATGACCATAGATGACCCAGTCAACTGTGTAGCTTGAGCCTCGACCTGCCAGCCAAGTTGTGGCTTCTCTCTGGCATCAGCATCCCTAGTGGGCATTCTCACTTCTGCCCATCGTGATCTGTGCTTTTTTTTTTTTTACAACCTTTGAAGAATGGCAGCAGCAGGTGCCCAGTTAATTCAATAATTGCCTTTCACGTACTGTGCTCACTTTCCCCGAAACCTTTTCCTTTGGATGATGGAAGAGGAAGCTCAGGGAACTCCACCCTGCCCGCCTGGTTTGCTAGAACATCCCCATCAGAGCTACTCAGACACGTTGCACAATTTAATTACCTCTTCACAAGCTCTGCGATGATAAGTGACAGGCCAGCTCACCCTGGGATTTAGCCCAGGGATTCTGACAAATGCTTTTCTGCTGAAAGGACAATAAAGACTCCTCTTACTCAGAAAGCTGCCTGAAGGATGAGTTGGTCCATCTTTTAAAAAAACAAAAAAAACAAAACTAGAGATGGGAAACTAACTGCTAAGCTCATTAGGGCCTTGTCACCATTTCCTGTCAGACAGGAAACAGCCATGACCAACTATGAGAGGGTCATTTCATAAACTATAGATGTAATATGCAAATAACAATAATCCGAGTTGGATAATATCTTTTATTAGGGCCAGTTAAAATGCCACAAAGGTGTTCCAGCTTTCAAAAGTTCACATGCATCGGTGATATTTTGTGTCTTGTGATGTTAACCAAGTTGTTTTCCGGTGATGGATTGTTTTTTGTTTTTTTTCTCAGCACTGCTAAGGTTGTTTTTTGTTTTGACGTAAACACTTCGTCAAGCTGTACAGTTTGAAGCACATCCATTTTAAAAACAAAATAAGCCAAATGTTCCTGGAAACAAGACTCAAGGAGCCAAAACTGTGTTTCCCATGAAGTGGTGTGTTTCAGGGTACACGTGAGGCCTTAGCTTGTGTCGTCCTGTGGGAATCAGGAGTATGAAAAGCCTCATTTTGGGGAGAAATAGTGAGATGGATAATCTCCTGTTCTCTTTTGATTCCTGGCTGTGAGTCTGTGCTCTGACCTTCTGTGCCTTCCCCTCTGTGCACCACGTTATCTCTTTGGCTGGCGTCCATGTATGGAATAACATCACACACTCCCTGGAATGTATGCAGCATGCAGTTAATGGAAGCTGCAACTAAATACTACCCTGCTTGGGCAAATCTGGTGCCTTGTCCCTCCCTCCATTACATACGGCCTTTCCTTTTGAATTCCTTGGATAGAAAAGGTGGTATAGAAATGCAATGATAAATCAGTAATACTTGACAGCCAGGAACACTCACTAGAACAGAACTGTTGATCTTGCTGTGTCATTGCACCCATTTGCTGCATACTTTCTAGCATTCTAGCTGCCTCAAGGCAGCCTAGATAAGAGCCAAGTAACCTTTGGCAGGAGGTTTATTGTCAGGATTCAAGCCTATTGAAAATATGTACACTCTAACTTGAAAGTCCTTACTTCTGTGAGACAGCTCATAAATCGGTGAAGGGGGCACTAAGATTTGTTCACAATATACACGTTGCCGTACTGAATTCTGAATTTCTTTCTGAGGCTTACTCTGCTGAGTAAAGCAGAGAGGTTGACGGAGGAAAAAAAAGGCTTGATACAGATGAACAGAACTAGCCCAGGGATTGTTCAAACTGAGGAATCCTGCAGCAACGGCAGTAGAAAACATGCCTGAACAAAAGCTTGCCTAAACCACTACTCCACTTTTTCTGCTGCAGCCAAAGGCTATGGTGCCGAGTATCTTGTAGATGGAACACTGTCAGGTGATGGTAAGTTGTTACCTGGCTCGTGCCCTGGCTGAATTTGGATTACCTCCAGACCTAGAAAATACTCCAGATTCCTTTGCCAAGCATAAGTGGTTCCACAGAAGACAAACACACCTGGAAAGGGTCCCTCGAGGTTAAAACCTGAAAAACTAATGCTCTAGTTCATTCTCTTTTGGTATTTGGCTCCTGCTCTGACTGCTCACCTCTTGCCTCTGAGGTGGTCTCTTGTGGCTCACCAAAGAAAAAGAAATACATCACCAAGAAATGGGATGGGGGCAAAAGAGAGGTTTGTATAACACTTGGATATATGCTGATTCATGTGGACAGATGCAAATTTTAAAATAATGACTATAATTTAAATAGAGATACAGTCATACTGTAGCAGGGAAGACTGTGACCCAGTATGACCTGTGTGCCTGCTCAGTCTGCTATCATGGTGGTCCCTACTGATGTCAGCTTCAAGGTAGCTGCTGCACCTTCTTTCTGTTCTTTAGTGTTAAATCAGACTTGGGCTCGATACTCCTTATAACAATTAGTGCCTTACCAGGAAGCCTGTCCTCCAATAGCCCTGAAAACAAAATACTGCCCTCTGCAAAGTAGGACAGATGACTACAAAATCTCCCTCAATAAGTACAGGGAAAGGGCTCCACCCCCTAATATCTGCATGTGTCTCAATATCCAAGCCTCAGCAGAAAACATGAAAGAAGCTTCTGTGCAGACCAGGGGAAATGTGTAGGGTCCATCTGGAAAAGTGATCATACAGGATTCTGATTATACAGAAAAGTCATATTGATATTACTCTTTCATGCCTTCTATAAAAGTCTGGGGAATGTACGGCCCTCCAGATAATGTGGGCTTCAAGTCCCATCAGCCTTTGCCAATATAGAAAATGTGAAAGTCAGTGCCCCGCCCCAACGCTGATCTACATACTCAGAGCACGGGGCAAGAGATGCAAGGAGGTTCTTTCTGCAGACCTTGACTCACCCCACTGGTGATAAGATTGGTTTCTTCTCTCCAATCTTTTAATGTCAGTTTTTAAATATGCTCAATACAGAACTTCCAATATCTCCCAGATCACACAGCTTTTCAGGTTTTAATGAGCTGAGAAGTGACTACGGCACCAGGGGAAAATTAGATGAGAGTGAGATGGACGACAGGGAGTAGCAGTCCAACAACATCTGAAGGGCTGTTACAAACCCTATCCCTGGATTACATCTTTTCTTTCCTTATAGTATACCTTGGCCTTATGCCTGAGCAATTACAGGCAGGAGTTCTATATGTGAGGAAAGCAAAATTGCCAATGTTTTAACTGATACTGCCTCCATGCTTGCACCAGGAACCTGGTTCATATAAATAGAACACTAGCAGTTTACCTATCAAATTACCTCCATTTCAGAAAAATGCACAATCTGCTTTCTTTCTGTACTTCTGGCTGCTGTTAAAAGTACAGGAGCAGAGGCATTAAAAAAAGCTGGCAACTGTTGATAAGGATCATGGACATCCATAGCAGAATGAATGGCTTGTATCTCAATTTTCCTTTTAGAAATTAACCTCAAGCCCATCATCTCCTACAAGGGACCAGATCCTGTCTGATCTTGGAAGCTAAGCAGAGATAGCCAACGAATACTAGGTGCTGTAGGCGATATTGCAGAGTAAGGAACTGGCAAAACTATCTCTGAATATTCCTAAGAATACTGCCTGAGTATTGCCTAGGAAAAGCCCTATGAAATTCATGGGGTTGCCTTAAGTTTCCTGGTAACTTAAAGGCACATGCATACAAACAGCCTGTCCTCACCCAAATGCATCCCTTTGGCTTTCTCAGGGTTTCAGAAACGTGGAAGAAATGGTTATCTTTAGAAGGCCAGTGAATAAACAGATAAGTGTGAACAAGCTGACTAATGAGCATCTTAATATCTAAAAGACAGCAACATCTGGAGAGTCCCATCAAGCCTCGTAAAGCCTTCCTGGAAGGCTGTGAAATATTAGTCATAAGCAGGTCACAAGGACTGTAGGAGTTCTAGTCCAAGAGTGTCACAAACTTTATTCTAACATGGGTTTTGCAGTGCAAATAAATGACCTAACATACATCCACATGTATAACATTCAAAGCAGTAGCAGCTTCAGCAGAAGTCTTACTATACACTGCAGTTGCTTTTGAAAAACTTTTTTCCAGATGCCTGCCTTTTGAAGTTCTGAAGTAACTTCCTGCTTGTTTGTGCATGTTTGTTTGTGCAATGCTTTCCCCCAGTAAGGATTTATTGACTCTAGTATCTTGTTACCATTCAAGACCCCTTTTCCCCCTACTCAGGTCTTTAAAAGTCTCATTTTTATCTGTACTGTTTTCTGTCACTTTCATGTGCTCTCTTTTGACCTTATATTTGTTTGAGATGCATTTTAGACTAGTAAGATCTAGTGTGGTGTAGTGGTTCAAATACTGGTCAAAGACCCCAGAAGACAAGAGTGCAAATCTCCACTTAGCCATGGAAACCCTTTCTGTGACCTTGGACATGTCAAACTCTCTCAGCCTCTGAGGAAGGCAACAGCAAATCTCTTCTGAACAAATCTTCCCAAGACAGTCCTATGATGGGGTCATTATAGGTCAGAATTGACTTGAAAGCATAAAACAAGTTATTGTTTTCTTGTTGTGTGCCTTCAAGTCATTTCTGACTTATGGAGACCCTATCGTGGGGTTTTATTATTTTACTTGCAAGTAAGTCCAAGAATAAATTTGCAGTAGGGTACCATTTAAATGAGCCAGCATGATGTAATGGTTTGAATGTTGGACTATGACTCTGGAGACCAGGATTCAAATTCCTGCTTGTCCATGGAAAACACCTAGGTGACCTTAGGCAAGTCACACTGTCTCAGCCTCAGAGGAAGGCACAGGCAAATATCCTCTGAACAAACCTTGCCAGCGAAACCCTGTAATCGGTCCACCTTAGGGTCTGCATATGTGAGAAATCACCTGGAGGCACACAAGAAGAACATCATATAAATCCTTAAAGGAAAATCTCCAAGTCCCCTTAGTAAAAACTCTTCTTTATGGGTTTACACAGGCTACTGATTAGGAAACAGATGTTCTGGAAACAGATGCTTATTTACAAGACCTCTGGCACTATGCTTTTTAAAAAGTCTCTTTCAGCCATTTAGATGTACAATCCACACACCATTGTGAAGAATAAGGATGTAGAAGACCTCTTGTGGTCCAGACCCTGAGGTGGGGAGGAAAGCCTGAAAGCTCAGATGTGCCTGCCAGAGAGCTGGGCAGGGTTGCGCCTAGCCGGTCAGAGGCAGAATTGGGCAGTGTGATGGGCCAAAGGTGGAGCTTGACAGACCAGGTGATAAAATCAACCGCTGCAAAAGTTCAAACAAAGTGCTTAATGCAGCCTTTTGTTGCAGTCCTGTTCTTCCTGTTGTGGCTTTAAAGAAGAAGACATACATACATGCATCTATAAGCCAGCAACCTGAAAGTCCTTGAGGTCTGGAAGGAGAAAGCTAAGCCAAGGCTTTAACAGAGAGACGTGGAGTGGCGGCTTGTGGACTTTCAGATGTTGGACATTTGTATCCACTATGAGTTATGCTGGCTAGAACTGGTAGGAGTTGAAATCCAATGACATCAGGAGGGTTTCAAGATGACCATTTCTGCTTTTATATAACCACCTTAGATCAAAGTAACAACAGGGGTAGGCAAATTGGTACCCCCCCATATCTTTCAGACTACAAACCCCATCATCCTTTACTATTGGCCATATTGGATTGCCCAGATGAAATCTGGAGGGCATCATGTTGCCTGCCCTGGTCCACAATACCAATGGCTAACAATGCCAAAGGTAAACACCCTTGCGAGAGAGAAGATCCCATGGAGACCAATGAGATTTATTTCTGAATGAAAATGCATAGAATGGAAGTGCGTGAAAGCAGAGCTTTGACATGTTATTTTTGGACTACAGCTCCCAGACACCCACAGCCAGCATGGTTAGGGCCTTTCTAGGTGGGGGATAAGGAGAACTGTAGTCTTAAAAAAATAACATCTCCATGCTCTGCATGCATGAGAGACTCACTGAGAAATCAAGAGAGGTTTTCCTGTCTTCTTGTACATATCACTCACGTATTATTCATTCCATTACCTATGCAGTATAGTATTAGCAAACCCGTTCTTTCAGTGTGGAAAGTACACCTTCCATGCACAACAGGGAGATATCATCAGACTTGCAAGAACCATTCTAGAGAAGTATAAATAAAACCCCTCAGGCGGTCTCCTCCCTAAAGACCAATGAGGAATGAACATGTTCAGTAACCACAGAATACTGATTGATTGTTGGGTAAAGATATTTAAACCCAGTGGGGCAGGAATGAAATGGAGTGTCCTGGAAGGAGATGTGACTGATTGCCTGGACTGCTGAACAGGAAAGATTCTTATTGCAACACTTTCTTGCAGTTCCCACTTGTTTCTGGAGGACCTAGAAGCAGCATACTGCTGATTCATCAGTATCATTTCCTGGTCCTGGTTCCATCTTGAGATTTGAAACCCTTGTTTGGAGAATCCTGAAAAAGAAGCTAGAATTCTGAAATACCATGCCAGGCCAGGAAATTTGTCCACATTAATCTAAACGTAACAGTTTGAAGTAATGGTATTTGCACTAATACAAGCAGTCAACATCCCTCCTTCCTTCATCTGCTATCTAACAGTTTGGTAACACACAAAGCTACAATGCAGTAATTAGTTGCAGTGGTAATTATCCTTAAAATATTTGCAACAGCTGACCATCTACATAGGAAGGAGTGTGAATAATATAAAGACTGTCTCCAGATTAGCAATTGAATCCACATGTGTGATAGTACTTCTCTGGTTCAGCCTTTTTTTCCCTCCTGTCCACAACCTAAAGTATATAATTTTCTTTACATTGGTGGTCAGAATCAAAGGGGCATTGTTTTGCTTTAACCCAAACAGAAAAGAAGGCATTTTGACATTATGCAATTGTCTGTTTTGCTTTATAAAGGAAAAACAGATTCTATTTGCATGGATATGCCCATTTTGCAGTCAATTTACCCATGCGGAAAAGATTATTTGTATTATTATGATTAGTAGTTATTTCTGGATGGTCTGAAACAAGTGCTATGTTGCCAAAACGACACTCAAAGCAATGCAAAAGAGTTTAAAATGCAAATACATTTGCAGAGATAAACAGTTTAAAACACTAACAGTAGCTATTAAAACATGGCCTTAAAACACCTAAAAAAAAAAAGAATCCATAAGTTATTGTACTGGTAGATAAGAAAACAAAGTCAGCCACATTCAGATAGGATTATATGTCCATCTGCTTTTAACCAGCTGTGGAAATGCCAACAGAGAGATGGCTAAATGCAATATCACAGGGAACATATTTGATGCAGTGGTTACCAGTACAGAAAAGCTATACTTCTAAACCCCGAAAGACCTGTTTTTAAAAAATAAATATCAGGGTACAGAGAAACACTCTCTCCACAGATCTAAGGGCATGGAGGATGAGCATATCATAGGAAGAGATACTGGCCTTAAACAAAATTTAAAGGTAATAATCAACCAGCACTTTGAACGGAGGCCAGAAGCATATAACCATTTAGTGCAGTAGTTAGAAAAGAATGAACTAGTGGGACCTGCAAGAAATGTGATAGTGTGTAATGCTTCTTATCACTGTTTTAGTCAGTCAGTCAGTCAGTCAGTCCTGTCCTTCTGTGTGATATACCATTTCCCAGCAACCTAATTTCCAGTTCACCCTCCATTGGTTACATCAACATTGAACATGTTCATTTGAAGTTCCCTCTCTTCTTCTTTCTCTTCCTCTTCTTCCTCTTCCTCCTCCTCCGCCTTTATCTTGTCCCCCAATGATTTTCTGTATCTCTGTTACTAAATTTTGGATAACTAAGACCAAATCTCAATCTGAAAAAAATAGCCTCAGCCAGTTCACTGCTACCACTTGGACACACAGTAGCAAAGGAGGGTCTAACTAGGAAAAATTCCATGCTATATTCCTTGTGTAAGGCCTAAATACCTTCAAGGCACCAGATCCTGTCTGATCATGAGAGCTAAGCAAGGGCAGCCATAGTTAGTACTTGGATGAGAGACCATCAACAAATACCAGAATGCTGTTGGCTGTATTTCAGAGGAAGGAACTGGCAAAGCCACTTCTGAATATTCACTGCCTAAGAAAACCCAATGAAATTCATGGAGTAGTCATAAGTTGACAGGGGACTTGAAGGCACATACACATATAAATGTGCCCTGTTGTCTTGTAGGGGGAGTGCTGCTCAATTCAACAGTCTCAGGAAAGCTGAGTCTCCATCAATGCTTCTGTCTTGTCCACTCTAGACTAGCTTGTTTCCACACAGCTTATCAGTGATGTCTTTAATTCTTTTACTCCAAGTCTCAAGGTTGAGTCTCAAGTCCTTGCAAGATAACTCAAGTCAAGTCTCAAATCTACTGTATACCCCAACCTATACTTCAGAATTTCTGGACAGAGTCGAATAAAGTCAGTTTTAACTATTTAAGTCAAGTTGGCCCTCCACATTTGCAATTTTGCAATCTGCAGCTTCAGAAATGGGGAATATGAGCCTTCTTACTTCTCAGTTTCAAAGCTGGAGGTGGGATTTTTTGTTTGTTTTCGGAAGTGAGGAATAGGATCCTTCTTACTCTCCCCACTACTGAAGCTCCAAAAGATTTAGAAGGAAGCATTCTTCCTCCTCAAGCCCATTACCTAACATATTTTCTGTCCCCCTCTGAAATATGCACCCTGCGATCTGGGGGCTAGTCTTGCCTTCAGCTCTTAGGAAAAGTTTTAGAAGACTTCTCTGATATATGGCAGGGACAGTCTTCTGAGCCGACTCAACCCTGCCTCAAGCCCATTGCCTAACCTGTTTGCTGTTGCTCTCTGAGACATGTGCCCAGATTTTGGGCTTGAGACAGATCGTCATGTGACCAGTAGGCAAAAAGAGATGGAAGTGTTGTTCAGAGTTCTAAGGTTTCTGAATGTGTTATGTTACTGAACCAAGGAAGCAACTTGGTCACTAAAAATGTACAAGTCACGAGTCGAGTCAGTGTGTTATTTATTGCCAAGTCAAGTTCAAGTTGAGTCACTGAAGCAACTTAAGTCTGACTTAAGTCCGAGTCAATCCATTTGAGTCCACATCACTGCAGCTTATAGCCAAGTTCAGACATCCATTCAGAGACTGCTCCTCCTGGATTTGTCCAAAATTAATCTGAAAGGCAGAAGATGGAACAGATTTGTTCTCTATTACCTGTGAAAGGCCAAAGGTTGATACATTAAAATTGCAAGAAAATAAGTTATAGTTCAGAGAAACCTCCTACAGGTAAGGACATTTTGACAATGAATGGACCCCTTTGGAAGTAATGGTCACTCCTTCTCTATAGGTATTGAAGCAGTGACTGGACAGCAGTCTGCCAGGGACATTGACGTTGCATTCTCATGTTCTCCAACATTTCACAGGTGAAAACTGGGACACATGTGGCCAAGCAACATCACAGTGTGATCAAAATAGCAAAATGAGGAAGAACGCACAAGCTAGAAGTTGCAGCATTTTACTTGTGTCAAGAGAGAAGGGCAAGATTCCACACTCTCCTCTCTTCTTCCCTTCTGAGTTCATTTTGTGAAAACTACTTTTGCACTTTGAACTCAGTTTGCAGCAACTGAAGCAAACTAAGGACAAAGGAGAAAGGTGAAAGGAGGAGAGAGAAACTGGAACATTTTAAAAGCAGCTGAAAATGTAGGACAGCAAAGGATTAGTCAGGACTGTTCCTGTCTAATCAGGAGAGTGAAAGGGTATGCATTTGGCATTGCAGATCCTATGTTGAATGGAAGCTTGGAGTAAATGATCTTCAACTTCCCTTGATTCTCTTCTTTTGAAAATACTCTACTCCAGACTGATAAATTGTTTTTGTTTGTTGGATGCATTATAGGCATTAAAAAGTGCTGGAACCTTGCAGTGCCCCCTAGGATACAATCAAGCCTTGGATATCCAGATATGGCACCAAATTGTGTCATATATCAGTGCAACCATCAAAACGGTGTTTTCTCTATATTCCAAATCAGGTACCCAAGCAGCTGAGAGATACAGATGGTCAGTTATCACTCCCACAGTGGTTTCATTCCTAAAAGCAGTTTGGAAAAGTTCCTTTTAGTGGATCACAACTCCTAGAATCTAGTGGCCGCAGCCCATGCTGGTCAGAAGATTTGGTAAGTGTTAGTCAGCAGTAGGGTGGTATAGCTCCTGTCAAAAGTGATTTAAGAGCTGTCAAATTTGATTGATTTATAACCTTTCAAAAATGACTGACACTTATCAATCTCCCTCCCCCGGAAGTACTAGGGCGGGGCATCCGGAATGGGTTGTGTCCCCTCCCCACCAATGTGGTCCAAGCTGTCCAATGGACTGATTTCTAATTCAGGTTCCAATTGGGCTCCAGCGGAGTCATGTGACCCCCTCAGAACTACGTGGTTCAATCAGGGGCGATTTCCAGTTCACACTGCCATTGGCCCAGTGGGGTCGTGTGCCTCCTCTAATAGCTCGCCCCACCACCCTCGACCAATAGGGACGGATTTGGACCCCTCAGAATCACATGTGTCAAACCGACCAACAGAAAGAGACCTTTTGAGAGATATATTGTGGGGAGAGAAGCAGCCATTTTTGCATGCCCAAACAAGTTCTGCGGAGACAACATGGAGGCGCCAAGCACCCCCTTCCCAAGGCATGATGGTCCTGTGGGCTTTTCTATGCCTCTTGCACCTTTGAATATTCAACCTAGAAGGCAGTCGCTGTTTAATGACCCTGAAAACGCGTGCTCAACTGTCAGGAGTATGGATTCTGCTGACCACGACCCAGATATTTAATGTGATTGCTGTTGTAATTTAAAAGCAGTTCTCCAGAGGATAGGGAAGATGGGAATTTCCAATACCCCACAGAGTCCAGATGCTGTGGATGGTGCAGCCACTCAGACTGAACAGGCGATGGAGGCAAGAGGTCCTGAGCCAACTCTACCTACTCTGATTGAAGAGGTGATGAATAGAGGCATGGAAATTTGGCCCAGTGCTATTCAACATCTTCATCAATGACTTGGATGAAGGCGTAGAGGGCATGCTGATCAAATTTGCAGATGACACCAAATTGGGAGGGGTTGCTTATACCCCAGAGGACAGGATCAAAATTCAAAATGACTCTGACAGATTGGAGAGCTGAGCCAAAGCTAACAAAATGAATTTCAACAGAGAGAAATGTAAGGTCCTACACTTAGGCAGAAAAAATGGAATGCACAAATATAGGATGGGGGACGCGAGGCTGGACAGCAGTACGTGTGAAAAGGATCTAGGAGTCTTGGTAGATCACAAGCTAAACAGCAGTGTGACGTGGCAGCCAAGAAAGCCAGCATGATTCTTGGTTGCATCAATAGGAATATAGTGTCTAGATCAAGGGAGGTAATGGTACCATTCTATTCTGCATTGGTTAGGCCTCATTTGGAATACTGTGTCCAGTTCTGGGCACCTCAATTCAAGAAGGATATCGACAGGCTGGAACATGTCCAGAGGAGGGTGACCAAAATGGTGGAGGGTCTGGAAGCCATGCCCTATGAGGAATGGCTTAGGGAGCTGGGTATGTTTAGTCTGCAGAAAGGAAGGTTAAGAGGAGACATGATAGCCATTTTTAAATATTTGAAGGGATGTCATGTCGAAGAGGGGGGGCAGGCTTGTTTTCTGCTGCTCCAGAGACTAGGACAAGGAGCAATGGATTCAAGCTGCAGGAAAGGAGATTCCACCTGAACTTCAGGAAGAATTTCTGGACGGTCAGAGCTGTCCAGCAGTGGAATATGCTGCCTTGGAGAGTGGTGGAGTCTCCTTCCTCGGAGGTTTTTAAGCAGAGGCTGGATGGCCATCTGTTGGGAGTGCTTTGAGGGTATTCCTGCATGGCAGGGGGTTGGACTGGATGGCCCCTGCGGTCTCTTCCAACTCTATGATTCTATGACTTTCCCATCAAAGGCGTCCTGTCACTGCCTTCTAACAATGGACATTATTTTTTAAACAATGCTTTTCTACCATTGGATCACCAGATTCTCTGGGCAGCTTACATTAAGAACTAAAAGCAAGAGAATACAACCAGAGAATAATGTAAATACATTTTAGATTTTAAAAAGTAGGTGCTTAAAAGGCCTAGGCAAAGGAACAAAGTTGTTCCCCTGGTACTGAAAAGATAGAAAGTAGGTGAGTCTCTTTAAAAGAAGAGTTTGACAACAGCAGACCACCACTGAGAAGGCCGTCATGCCCTGTATGTCACTGGGCACTCCTTACTTGTTTGGGCAGCCAGAGGTGGGCTAGCCTAAGGCATTTTACTGCCAGAGGCAAAAGAAAAAAATAGCAATGCCTTTCCCATTCTACGTACAGCCATCTTATTTTAGTAGCAATCACCTATGAGAAGAAGTAGGCCATGAGAAGGGATCAGGATAGGCTATGTAGAATACTTTGCTCTGATCTCAGTGTGGAACAGCTGGGTGATGCAGGAGGAATAGCTGGGGTCCTTTCACACTACACATTTATAGCACTATGATTCCATTTTAACTGCTATGACAATATCTTATGGAATTCTGGGGTTTGTGGCTTGGGTAGAGTGCTACAGCCCTCCAGCTGAGAATTCGAGATGCTCCTCCTTAAACCGCAAATCCAAGGATTCCATAGGATGTTGCTGTGGCAGTTAAAGTGGAATCATAGCATTATAACTATGCAGAATGAAAAGGTGTGGCCCACCACCTAAAGCAGTGGTTGCGTCAGCCCTGAGCCAGAGAAGGACCTCTGAAGATAATTTCAGTGTCCAGCTAGGCATTTATGTTAGCACAGAGAAATTATATGAAAATATAAAAGGCAGGTAATGAGATGCCACTGGACTGAGTCTTCTGTCTACTTCATGCCATTTTGATGCCACAGGGGGCTGAAAAATAAGGGACAGCTACAGTCTTGAACATTAGTAGCTCCTGCCTCTCATTTTTTAATCTGTTTATAAACACTTAAGGCATGATTCACTTTTTTCCTAACACTATTAGGCACATGTTTATTTATCAGCAGGGCTGACTGAAGACATTTTGTTGCCTGAGGGAAAGGATAAGGTAGTACTTCATCACATTTCATGCAGAGAAGCTGACTTGGCAATCGAGTCTTTCTTGGGCACACTGAGGATGGGAGAGTACACCAGAGTGGATTAAGGAATGCGGTATAGGCAGGATGGCCACATAGCCTCTAAAACCTTGTGTCTACTCCTCAGCCCCAGCATGTGCTGCCTGAGACAAGTGCCTTGCCAAGGCGGGTTTCAACCATCACACTAAAATGTTTCATTTTGGCTGGATTGTACCCATGACACTCAGTTCCTTTTGTGCTCCCCCACCCCTCAACCTGTGATAAATGGTTAGTGACAGATGGTCAGGTCATTTGACAGAAAAAAAACAAATTCACCAGGCCATCCGCATAGCTGCATGTCCCTGTGCATCCCTGTTACCAACATTCTCGTATGTTCAAAACTGGCTTTTCCAGATAGTATAGATGTCTGGCAGGCTCATGCAATTCTTTTATGTGTCTTTAAAACAAAAAGAGGGAGGGAGGAGAAAGGAAAGAATGAACAAAGAAAGAGGTCAAAGAAAGATAAAAGGATCCTAAGCAAGGCAAATTTATCATTAATTTTATTTTTCCTAAATAGAAAGACAACTCCTTCATTTAATGAAGGTTGCCAACCTTCCCTTCTTGGGCTTTTGCATTTACAGAGGGTTTACTTTCCACTTAAAAAAAAAAAGCTCAAGGAGATCTGTAGCCCTGGGATATTGCCAGAAGCTATAGCTTTCAAGACCTTTTACATATAGGCAGTGAAATGGGAAGAATGTGCCCGTGAAACAGATCTGGCTGCTCTGGCTTGTTGAACACGCGTTATCTTTTTTCTCCCCTAGGCAGTGGCACAACAAAGGGCCAGGACAGGACTCTGGGTTGCCTAGAGCCTCTCAGCAAAATCCTCCTGTACTTGCCATTCCCTCAAAGGTCCACAGCTTGGTGATCTTAGTTGTTTGGACTGTATTTCTCCGAATCTCGATGGCTACACTGGCTGGGAGGATTCTGGGAGTTGAAGAAGATAACATTTCTGAGCTCTGTGAAAATCTGCCATCTTCACCATCCTAATTTGTATATGTTAACTTTGTCTCCCTCTTTCATCTTACACTGCTTGGGTACTCCCATGCCTTCTGTTAATTTCTGAAGTCCACCTAGTAAATCAGTCTATATGACCACATGAATGTTCTTCCTCCAGCATACCCTGGTGAACACTTCGGGCCTTTCCGCACTACACTGTTATAGTGCTTTTATTCTGCTTTCAACATCCTATGGAATCCTGGAGTTTGCAGTTTAGGAAGGGGCATTAATTCTCAGCCAGAGAGCTCTTTGGCCTCAGTAAACTACAAACCCCAGAATTCCACAGGATGTTGAAAGTGGAATAATAGCACTATAACAGTGTAGGGCAGAAAGGCCCTTCATCATGCACAGCCTCCACAGTGGGTCACATAAGGGCAGCAACTTGTGCAAAATATCTCAAGGTTCTCCCCTGTCCCAAAGAGAGGCCCTGTGTCTACACAGTTTACTAAGCGGAACTGAGGATCATAGTATCATAGAGCTGTATGGGATCCCAGGGACCATTTAGTCCAACTCCGTGCCATGCAGGAGCACATAGCCCACACTTCCAGAAGATCACCCGTAGACCAACAGTAGCACACTGCAGGTTTCAGAAAGGAGACACAAAAACTTTCATTTGAAGAGGAAGGAACAATTCACAGTGACAACAACTTGCTCTTGGATGTATTTAAAGGCTGCAGTTCTACATTCACTGCCTTACATATATGCCCTATTGAATGAAACGAAACTTACTTCTGGTAAGACACATATAGGTTTGTGCTCTACAGAGAAAATTAAACCCAAGTATTTTGAAAGCTTGTTCTACCTATATCTACCTATATCAATGCAAGTGTAAAGGTGATATAAGGATGCTTAGATTTCATATGCTTCATTTCAAACAGTTGTAAATAACAGTCTCAGTAAATACTTACAACAGCCTTGCAAGGTAGAAGACAAGACTGTTACCATCCCCATATTGCAAATGCTATCTGAGATGATAACTTGTGTCAAAAGCAAAGTTTATCTAGATCAAGATTGTCTTGATTTATCGCTCATTGTTACTGTTGTTTGTATGCCTTCAAGTTGTTTCGTACTTATGGTGATCCTAAGGCAAAGCTATCATGGGATCTTCTGAGTCTGAAAGTGTGTGATTTTCTGAGTCTGAAAGTGTGTGAAAGGTCACTCAGTGGGTTTCCATGGCCAAGCAGAGAATCTACCCTGGTCTCCTAGGATGTACTCCAGTGCTCAGACCACTATACCACACTGCCTCTCCATCCATTGCTTACATCTACCTAAATACCCTAAAGGCAACATATACTGTCTGATCTTGGAATCTAAGCAGTGTCAGTCCTGGTTAGTACTTGAATGGGAGACTGTCAAGAACCACCAGGTGCTGTAGGCTATATTTTAGAGGAGGGAACTAGTAAACCAGCTCTGAGTATTCCTTGCCTAAGAAAACCCTGTGAAATTCATGGGGTCACCATAAGTCAGCAATTAACTTGAAGGCACATCTACACACATTGCTCATGTATTAGTAACTATACAACATCTAGCATCTGCCTGTTTTGGCTCTTTAACAAAGGGAGATGTAAGCCTTTGCATATATAATCAATACATAGAACTACAACGCTTAATGTGAAATCATTGCTCTGTAATTGCATAGTGTGAAAGAGTTGAAGGTGAAAGCAACAAAATTACGACTATACCCCAGCCAGAGGCTTTGCTGGCTGGGAAATTCTGGGAGCTGTAGTCCAAAAAGGTAACTTTTCCAAGCTCTGCCTCTCCCTGCTTGCTCCTCTCTGCCCTTTGCTAGATGGCACCTGAGTTCAACTTCGATCTAGATTAGTTTCACTTCATTACAGAGAATTGAGGATGATATCACAATCTGTAAAGTGGGGTAGGCATTCAGAAATGCCTGAAGTGACAAGCAGGCAGTTGCTTTCTCTGTTTACTTGGCTGTCCAGCTGAGGTCTCTCCAGTAGTACAGGGGGGCTTGCCACCATGGAAGTGGTAGCAAGCCACTTCTTAGCTGCAGGAGGTAAATGAATGGATAGATAGGGAAAGGGTGGATAAGAAAAAAAAAAATCTGTGCATTTATTTTTTTAAGTTTGCAACCTGAGATGTTGGAAATGCTGTTTAAGGCCTTAGAATAGTTGTGTAGCAGAGCCATTTCTGAAATGCTAATTCCCCTCTGTGCCCAGCCAAGCAGTTCAGATCAGCTAGGCAGGGTATGTACTGCCAGTAGCTAAGTTTCTCACCCGTCCACATGGAATAGCAAGGATTTCCTCAGATGCATGTTTGGACTTTACTCTCTTGGCTGCTACCCAGTCCTTCTGTCCAGTGACCTTAAAAACACACCATATAAGCTTCACTTATTTAATGTAGCATCCGATTAACTTTTTCTGGATTTGATTTAATCACGGGGGCGATTCCACATTCCTGCAGAAATGTGTATCTCACGCTTTCCTGTTGTACCTGTTTAAGAGGCACTATAGCTGTTTTCCCACTTGATGCACTTGTTGCCAACCTCTTAAGCACTGAGGACTTCATGGTTTTTCTGGATGATCAGTCAAAGCATGGCCAACAGAGTTTTGTGGGATAGTCTGGCAAACCCTTTTAATGTAACATATAGGGATGACCTAAACACTCAGCACCAAATACATTGCTGGTAGTTCTGGCTGGTATTTTTTATTTACAAAAATGAGAGTGGGGAGATCTTGGTGACAGCATCGTTTATAAGGGGAAAATGACCAGCGGATAGATTAAGGAGCTTAAACAACCTCTCCTTTCCATCAGGAAATTGTCTCTAGAAAACATTGTGGGTGGAGGGGAGGAAGAGGAAATGGTGCATGGGGAAAGATTTGCCCCCTGTCTGACGTTTTAGGTTGATCCTTAGCCCAGACTTGACCTCACTGTGAGTCAGAGTGAGGCAGCTGCCTCATCACTGGGTGTGATGACAAAAAAAAAAAAAGATTTATGCCATTTAGCTTATTATTATGGGATTAGTATTGCCAAGGGAGAGTTAGAGGCACTTGTGTCATGCTGGCTGGGAATGATAGGAGCTGCGGTCCAACACAGCTAGAGGTCACTTTGTTGGGAAAGCTCATATTATAGTATGTTTTTGTGGATTGATTGCTTTATTAAAATATTTGAACTTTGTTCTGTATACAAGGATCTCAGGATAGCTTGCAATAACATGAACCAGAACAGTTTAAAACAGTTCAGTTTCATTTTATTGTCAGTCACCCTGAGATCTTTGGATATAGAATGAGGTATAAATATTTTAATAACCAAATTAATAAACAGAGTTTGTTTCATCACATGTACAAATTCCTACCCTAAATTAGCATGCATACATGCATGGGCAGGATTTTGGGAAGTTATTTTGTGGACTACAACTCCCAGCATCCCCCACCTACACAGTGGTTGTGGAATTCTACAAGCAGCCATTCGAAAAATTAGATAATCGTCTTGGCATTACTAAGGTTGACTTCTGGAATGGGAGAGAAAACTAAAAACTCCATTGAGACTCTAAGGAACAAAATCAAATTCTATTATTCATTCTAATTTAAGGAGGATACATGGAACGATCCTAAAACCCTTTTGGTTTTTAGGAAAGGATGAGTTTCAAGGCTGGGATTTGGAGTGCTTCTTGGAAAATCAAGTAGAAGGGCAACAGCAGTGGAAAGGAAAGCCCCGAAGATCAAAGCAGGGAGCAGATAAGCAGGCAAAGCTAGAAGCAGATACTCAGAGAGTGGGCTGCAGTACATTAATCAGGCAGGCAAAACAAGGAATTCAAAAGAAGAACCAGGAATACAGGAAGACCTTGGGATACACTGGGAGGAGGAAAGATGGTGAGACTCAGGGATCTGTGTTGTGTAGTTTGTAGAGCAGCCTTCCACTTCCAATGATCCAAAACTAAAAATTTTTGGTTCCCTTGAACAAGTACTGGAACCAAGCTTGTTTAAAAAGAAAGAAAGAAAGAAAGAAAGAAAGAAAGAAAGAAAGAAAGAAAGAAAGAAAGAGCAATAACCACAGTTTGTTAAGCACATGAGTGGATAAAGTGAATGCTCTACTGGTGTCTTTGAACTACATTTCCCATAATTCCTGAGTGTTGGCTATATTGGTGCAGTCCAATAACCTATGAAGGACTGCAAGTTGCCAATCCCTGGTTAAGCTTTATCATTTTCTCAGGTGGTAAGAAAACTCATTTTTCTCCTCTATCGTTAGAGAAGTAGGCAAGAGAGGCTACATTTTCCAGGTGATGGTTGGATGGGGATATAGCCAGGAAAAGGAATAAGAGTTCTAAGTCTAGTGGTTCTTCAGTGAAGAAGAATAAGCTAATCTTACTAAGCTGTGAGCTAACTTTAATTTTAGAGTTTTATTTGTCAAATGATTAACAGTGTGCAACTGGATCTGACTAATTTAGATTATGCCTGACCTTCATTTTTTTATCCAGTAGTTCAGAATTCCAGAAAGCAAGAGGTGATTGGCCAAAGAAAAGCCCACAAACATAACTGGTTGCTACATTGGTTCTTTTAACACTGAGCCTCATCTCCAAACAAATATTAAAAAGTAATTATTGCCTTGTTGCTGAGCTTGGAAATATTGCTATTTTGAATTATGATTCCCAAAATCCTTAATGGCTATGCTGACTGAGAGACTTTGGGACTAGTAATCCAAAATGGTAAGTTTTCCACATTCCAAGAGGTTCATCTCTCAGCTCCTTGTTTCTGTCAGTTTCAGCGCAATGCCTCTGGCAGCTCAGAAGAAAGAACAGCCATGCCCTGTTTTTTGTTCCCAGAAGCATCTAGCATTCATATTGTTTACAATAAACATGGAAATTCCATTTAGCTGCTGTGGTTAAAACTTAAGAATCTTTTCCAAAAGCTGCCTGAAAGCTAGGATTATCACTACTACTTTATCCTACTGCCAAGTAAATTCAGTGGGTGTATCTCCTGGCAGTATTATGAGTTCATAAATGTCAGAGCTTGGAAAAGTTATAGTTTTATACTGCATTTCCCAGAATCTTCCCACCTAGCATGGCCACTGTGTCTTCTCCCTGCTCTGGTGAAAATCTATTCTGTATTCTTCTAATTCAGTGTTTGAAATATATAAGCACGTGAAGCAGTCCCAATCCAGACTTTAGGAGACTCTCCCTCTGGTTCTCTCTTTTTCCAAGTTGGATCTGCTTTTTGTTGTTGTCTGCCTTCAGGTTGTCTCTGACTTATGGTGACACTAAGGCCAACCTATCATAGAGTTTTCTGGGGCTGAGAGTGTGCGATGCACCCAAGATCTTAGGGAGCCATCAAAAAAGTCTGGTATGTCTTCCTCTAAATCAGAAAGGGCAAAAATGTGTCCCCCTGCCCCTAATGTTGTCAGACTGATACTCCCATCATCCTTCTGCTGTGTTACCATACATATACCCCCACTTTGCAAGATGTGCTATTTTCATAATCGGACATATTTTATGGCTGAAACACATGTTTGAAGGTGCACTGGCTGCACACATATGCCAGGTCAGGATGGGCTCAGACATGATCAGGTGATAAGTTCAGGCCATTTCCGCACGGGGGAATTAAAACGGTGCAGTGCGTCCTCCATGGAGGACGTCTGCACCTTGAAGCGCACTGGGTTCGGACTACTTACGGGAGATCCGCACCTCAGTCTGCTCCAAAACAACCCCAAGTGGTCCTCCAGTGTGTTTTTTAAAGACTGGAAAAATCAGGTCTTTCAAAGTGCTGGAGCGCACCATTGCGTGCCTGCTCCCTTGTGCAGATTCACAGGTTCACACCGATGTGAGCCTGCAATCTGCAGGGGTGGGCTTTAGGCGTGGCAAGCTTCAGTGGTTGGTCGGGACCCACAACCAACTGGAAGCCGCCATTTTGGAAGCCGGAGCCGTGCAGATCTAGACCATGCACTGCTCCGATTCACCCTGGACCGGACCGAGGAGCCAGAAGATCCAGTGAGTGACGCCACTGAGCGATTCCTTCACCTCGTGCGGAAATGGCCAGAGAGAGGATTAGGAGGGAAAGTTTGTGCTAATAGGCTTGGGATAATCCCTTCAAAAACTGTAAATTGCAAGCACTCCTGAAAACAATAACAGGTGAAACTGCCCAGGTGAAGCCATCAGGACCCCTACTGTGAGCATATCCTGCAGACACCTTCCCCATTCACATTGCGTGACCAAAACATTATGAGATTGTCAGGACTCCCATCAATGTTTTGTCACCTAAAGTTAAGGCAATCAACCAATTCTGGACTCCTTTGTCAGTTTTGTGGGAAAGCCATTACTACTTTGTCCACACAGCCTCCCTCAGGGCAAGAAATAGGGTATTTAAACCCCAGCTCCAGCCCCAGTAAATTGTAGTACTTGGACATCATATATGGTGCCCAGACCTCTGTTCATTCTTGCTATCCTCAAATGTGCTGCCTGTTTCGACCTTCTGCTTCAAAACTAGTAACTATTATCATTTCCACCCGATCTCTGTCTATCCAACCTTTCCTGCCTCACTTTCTGATAGCCTTGTATGGTTCTTGAGAGTGTCTGATTTCTTGTATGCTTGTTAATTTCCAATAAAATACTCTGTTTAACCTTTTAATCAGAGTCCTCTCTATAGTTAGCACTAGTATATGCAGGCAAAAAGATCCTGCTGTTACCCTTCTCTCACAGGCCTCCACTGAGCTATAATTCCCTCTGTTTCTAAGGAGACGCTGGCATTGCGGATAGATCCCAAAGTCCCCCACCTTTTAGGGTAACAGCTGCCTAGGGCTAATGAGAGTTTGAATCTGACAACACCTGTAGAGCCACATGCTCCCAACTCTTGCTCTAAATGCTTGTTTACATATACTTATTTAAGGCCGGAATTCTCTGTCACGGTCTACGTTGCGTAACTTTATCTATACAGTTGGCCCTCCACATTTACTAGGGGCATAGGACCCCTGCAAAGGTGGGAAAACCACAGGTATCAAAATGTGTGTGTGTGTATGATAAGGGGGCTGAGGCATGGTGGGGAGAGTAGGCACTCAGGGTGGAGACCAGGTCAGGGGAAGAAGAGGGGAAAGTGATGGGTTGGGGAAAGTGATGGGTTGGCATGGGGGACCTATCCTTCCTCTCTCTTGCCTATCTCTTTCCTGGGGTGTTGTGAGGGTTTGTGGAGCTGGGAAAGCAGGGTGAGAGCTGCCGGCCAGGCAGTTGCTGGTGAAGGAGGAAAAGCACCAGGGATGGGTTCAGTCATGTGGGGACATGGGGGTGGGGGGAGAATGTTTCTGGGGCATCTTGGCCCGTAGTCATGCCCCTGCGTGCCCTGGCCACGCCCTCGCATGCTCTGGCCACACCCCCATGCACTGCAGCCACGCCTCCACGTAGTGATCATGCCCCCTCGTGTTGAAGCCCCGCCCCCTTCTGCCCTCCCTCCACACACGCCAAGCTCCGCCGCTGGGTGGGTTTTTAAAGGACTGTGCTACCTGATTGGAGCCACAAGGAGGGAAGATTCCTCTGGAAAAGGAACACCTGAGGTGGGGGGGGGGCAGGGGTTCTAGAAACTCACAAATAATCAAATCCCTGAAAGTTAAACCAGCAAAAGTGTAGAGCCAACTGTGCTTAGCTGTGTAGCAGAGGCACTAAGGAACCCTGTTAGTGAATTGCAAAGATGCCTAACGGTGAGACACTGGTAGGTGTTACTGCCTTGGCTAGCCCGAGCTTGGGGGATATTAAAAAGATATCTCTTGATATCACTAATTCGGCTTCACATACCCATTCCCCTCCACGTGCTTGCGAGGCCCCCAGACAAGCACGCACACAGGCTCGGCCGATAATCGCCGTAATATTACAACACAATACAGGCAGGCCAGAAATAGCCGACTCGCAGCTTCAGGAGACCTCAAGGCAAGTACTCAATTATGTATGCACGCAACTTTCAAAAGATCCTCTGCTCCGCGCCAGCAGCTTGATGATCCGACTATACAACGCTCAAATACTCCGCGTTTGCATACTGGCTATCGTATTGACAATTTGGCTATAATTCAATCATTCAAATTATGACCTTTCGGAGGCTTTGTCTCCAGCCCCAAATCCATTGTTTTCCCCAAGTCCGAACTAACCTGGGGTCACAATTCTCCTTATAAAAACCCCTGATTTTGAGCGCTTCTTCGGATCGCTCTTGGCTTCCATCCCGCCTTGCTGTCGCTTTGTCCAGCGAGCCTTCCCCTCAGCTCCACGTGCTGAGATCCACGCTCCCCAGCTTCTCCGTTTCCAACCGGGCTTCAGGACAGGTGGAGTATTACCCAAACCAACAACTCCTCTAAAAATCCCTCTATCCCACTCCAACCTTTATTTCTATAGTTTCCCTGTGTGTTTGTGTTGCATACACCGATTGATTGTATTTTTAATAAATTCATGTTTGTTATTTCACTCCTGTGTGCTCCTTGACTCGGCCTGACCCCGTAGACATTGGGTTCAAGATCTCGTACGTTACCCTGCCTCTCGCAGTGCTAACTTGTGCTCTTTGACTAATTTCCCCAACTTGTATAGTTTTGAGAGCAATTTGGTGTCCCTCCCGGGACCCCCAGCGATCAGGGTAACATAGGAGTGTCCAGGTATGCATAAGGCTTTCACTTTGACGGCTCCTCTATATAGTAACATAATAGCAGCCCCTTGCTGGATATGAATGTTGTGAAAAATGATTTTATTTCCCACGGAAATAAGTCCATTTATAAAGCCGTAGGTGAATTCCGGCCAAAATGAAACAAACTCCAAAACATAAATGGAAACCAAGGCTTGAAGTCTGTTTGTAAATCACCCTGGAAACACAGGGGGAGGAAAAGAGATATTTACCCCAAACATTATGGCAAACATTTCATTTTGCAACAGGCTTGTTTTCCATTTATGTTTCAGAAGAAAATTCTGGTTAGCATTACTCCTAGGCTGCCAGATTCAACAACAGCAAGCTGTGGTTTCAAAAAACCAAAAAAAAAAAAAAAAAAAGGAAAGACCAAAATCAGTATGTGGGAGGGGAAAGAGGGAACCCTTTAGCCATCTGAACTAGGCCATCATGTCTCCCCCTGCCATGCGGTAGATTGGAACCAACTGTTTCAGGTGACATTGTGTGGTAGGGAAAGGCAGAAATCAGGATCTGACTGGTACAGCACATTTTCTTCAAAATTGTGGTCCTTCTCATTGCAGTGGGGGAGGCTCCCTTTAATAACTGCTGGGCAGAGAGGTATAATTTTGGATTGGCACAGTGAGTCTGTCTGATGAGGTAAAGAGGAAGACAGAGTTCCTGACCTTCAAGAGCTGCTAATTCTAGAGAAGCAGCTGTGTTAATCTGTTGTAACAAGAAAGACTCCTTTTGAAGACTAACAAATGTATTGTAGCATCAGCGCGTGTGAATCTGATGTCTGACAACCTGGGCCACAAAAGCCCATGGTGCATTAAATTTCCTAGATTTTGAGGTGTCATGGAATTTTCTGTTATTTTCAATTCCTATGTGGACATTTAATCAGGTGCAACTTGTCAGGTGAATGGAGAAAAGTTGCACGTGTGGATGGACAGCCTTGCTTGCAGCCATTCTTTGTTTCAAGGTTTGTCTGATCCAGGCTCAGCTGACCACTAAAGAAATACAAAAAGGGAGAGCTGTGGGAATCCTGAAATTGCTATCAATGTGAGCATCTGGATAGCAGGCTGAGCAAGCACACAGGTTATCTGGGGCTCATTCACAGTATGAGTATTCCACTGTGAGTGAAGGAAAGACAACCTCCATTACAAGCTAGGAGGTAGTCACATACACAGGAGTTCTAGCCCCTCCCGTCTGCGGACTCATGACTCTACCTCACCTGTAGCATCTCTCGCTGGACATTGCCTTATTCGGAAGGTAGTTTGTAATTAGAGGAAACCTCATATTACCTGCCCCTCTGGACATTTCCTTATATGGATGGAAGTTTCTGGACATTATCTAATATGGGGCGGGTGGTCTGCAATGGGTGGAAAAATGCCGCAGTGGGTGTGTATGCTGTTTACCTGGATAAAAAGGCCTTGCCAAGCCTCTGGCCTTTGTCCCGAACCTCCGGCACCCTGCTGCAGCAGATTTATATATTTCTATACTTTTATACTTTTGTACTCAATAAATCTGGCCTCTAGCCTTTGAACCAAGAAACGTCTGGTCATTTGCCTGTTTCTCAGAAGAAGCTGTTCTCCTTAAGGGCGTAGAAGGTGACACCACATTATTCCACAGTATTCCACGTTAGCTGCGATAGTTCTATCTTATGGGAGCCTGGGATTTGCAGAGCAGGGAAGAGTGCTTAGCATTTTCAGCCAAAACATTAGTGCCTCACTGAACTGCAAACCCCAGGATTCCATAAGATAGAACCACGGCAATTACAGTGGAATAACAGTATTATACTTATATAGTGTGCGTGGGCCCTGGTCCCAGTCTGTCCCTACTCTGGTGAGATATACTATGCTTCTGTTTACTGTGTGTGTGTGTGTGTGTGTGTGTGTGTGTGTACATGCCTTCAAGTCACCTGTTGATTTATGGTAACCCCATGAAATTCATTGGGTTTTCTTAGGCATTTCCTTCCTCTGAAATATAGCCTACAACTCTTGCTACTTGCTTGCAGTCTCCCATCCAAATACTAACCAGGGATGACCCTGCTTAGCTTCCAAGATCAGACAGGATCTACAGTGGTAATTATTTTTTAATTTGCAGTGACACATAAAATAGTGCATGCAGATTTAATGGAAACCCATATTGTCTTTTTCATGGCCTGTTTCCTTGGGGAGGGGATATGTAAGTGCTCACCTTAGGTATCTGCCAAAATACTGGGAAAAGCACAGCAGTGCTGACATCTTGTGCCTCTGGTCACCACAACTCAGGAATTCTTCCAGACCACAAACACACAGAGCCAATCATTTTAATATTCATTCATTTTTATTTGCCGGAACATAACAACTTTAAAAACAATAAAAACAAGTGCACAATAAAATCTGAACATGCAAGCTGCTTAGCTAACCATTCTGTTTACACCTGTGAGGACTGCTACTGTCTTTGCTCACATATCACAGGTGTTGCTACAGGGCATGCAGGCAAAAGCCAAGAGCTGTTAAATTTCACCAGTCAATTTATTAGAATATAATTAAAGCTCTGGGAAAACATTGTAGAATTTTTAAAATATGGATGTGTGTTTTATGGGAGTATTAACAGAGTGGCTTATACAGTGAGAGGGAACAGGTGATTTGGGGCATAAAAATTGGATCCAGCTTGATTCACTTAAAACTAAATTGAGCACAGCAATGGAAAACAGACTGTAGGCAACGGTCTTGCATGTTGTATATAGAAGACAGGAACAGAGATTAGACTACAATGCATATTAAACTATATTTTTTCCCATAAATTCTGGTGAAACCAAGGACAGATGGAGATTTTATAATGGCTACATTCAGAGTGGGGAAAAAAATTAATCACCATTTTCTTTTGCTGCTAAACAATTATTGACAGCAGTACAATATAATTCCTGAGGACGTATGTAGAATTCATGCCATTTTTTGAATAGTTACAGAACCTCAATCCAAAAATAAATACATTGGTGTGTTTTTCCTTCACTTATGTATCTGTTTGTCATATTTTCAGTCCACGCCATCCTGTAAGTGAAGGGTGACAGGGACAGAAGCTTTAAAAGTGATCGGGATCCAAAGAGTTATTTCATTCACATGAAAAGGCTTGGGTTTGTTTAAGCTGATTTGTGTGTGTTTATGTGTGGGTGTGTGCTTAACCAGCACATCTTTTAATGCTGCATCACAGATTTTTCCAGTTTCATTTGAAACATACGACCACATTGACACCTACCCCTAAACATTTAATAAAACATTTCAAGTGTTCAAAATGGTCGAAAACCAATTTTCAGTAATCTTTTCAACAACCCCCAGCTAGTTTAGTTTTATAACTAAAATCAGGAGGACCTACAACAAAATGTTGCAGTGTGAATGCTTCTATTCAGTGTTCTGGTCAGATAGCAGCCATGCGTTCTCTGAGTTTATGGCATTCCATTGTCCATCTCTCCTCTACAGTTTTATTCCCCATCAATGATTAGCTAGTATTCTGTGGCTACTAATCAAGTTCAATCAGTCTGTTTGAGGGAGGTTCTTCTAAAGACATTGGCTGGCATTCTGTTGGCAAATTACAGTGGTGTAAGTCAGAGCTTTCCAAACTGTGTGTCAAACAAGACGTTAGTGCAGGGCTTTCCAGTGGTGTGCCGTGTGTTGCCTGAAGTGTGTAGGTGTGCCACCTACGATCTTGGAAATGTATACTATTATTTATAAATCATATATTTTTAAAAATATATGAAAAGGCTTCATGAGATATGTTGTGTCCCCGTACATTTTGTTATTACAATTTATGTATGTGTCTGTATCTCTTATAATGGGGCTAGTTTAACCTCTGGTTTACTAGTGAAACTGAATTACTGTGTCGCGAAATGATGCATGTCTAAAAAGTGTGTCACCAACATGAAAAGTTTGGAAAGCTCTGTGTTAGTGTGTAGGCTGCAGTTTGTAGGTGTGTTGCGTGAATGTAATCGGTGGAGGGTCTGCCTCTCTCTGCTGCCACCACCGCCACCCCCAGCCAAGCAAGACCCCGTCAACAGCGGTGGGGGAGGGCAAGGCTCGGGTGGATGGGTTGCCTCTCCCGCTGCTGCCACAGCCGCCCCAGGCTGAGGAAGACCCCGGCGAGGGTGGCTGCAGCAGTGGGCCAGGCAAAAGTGGAGAGGCTGCTTCCACTTACTGAATTACTTACTAAATGCCTGTGTCACGAAATGTTGCATGTCTAAAAAGCGTGTCATAAACATGAAAACTTTGGAAAGCTGTGGTGTAAGTTCTTGTGAGTTATTGCAGTTCATTTTTTTGGTTGTTGCAAAGGGTGGAATTCTGTTCTGAGCACACAGCGAACACAAGCTTTCCCAAAAGGCAGCTGATAACCAGTGCTGGCCTCCTGCCCTTGACATGGCCATTTCTGTGTTGTTAGAGAACAGGAGGATCAGCTGGGATGTATCCAGTTATTTTCCTGTATTGAGGACATCACCTGCAGGTTCCTCCTGAGGACACCTGGAGGTCCCTGTGAATGCCTGCCACAGAGTTTTCAGCTACAAAAAAAATACCTGGATACATCACTGATGCTTTTTTCACTCCCCTAAACACAGAAATGACTGCAGAGAAAGGCTGTACTGCTTACAGGGCGGATTGAGAATGACACAGCTGCAGAGATGTAGCTACAAGATACACATTGGTCTCCTGAGTCAGCATCTCAACCGTTTTGTACTTTTTCAGACCTGGGCTTCTGCCCAAGCCTTAGGATATCTTCCTTTTGTCTGCTGAATTCTGTGTTACCCCAAAAGGTGGGTGACTCAGGGGTCCATTCGCAATGCCAATGCCTCTGTGGAAAGGTGGGGGGTTATACATCAAAAATGGAGGTCTGTGAGTGTGTGAGGGGGCTAACTTCAGGATCTTTTCACCTGTGTATGTCAGTACTAATGCAGAGACACCAGTTGGAGGTTAAAAAAGTGTTTTATTGGGGGAAGATCACAAACACAGACAAGATACAAGCAGTCTCACAACCGTACAAGGCTAACAGAGGGAAAGGAAGGAAAAATTGGGTAGTGAGGAGTTAGGGTGAAGTGGGTGACATTTACCGATCCTGAAGAGACAAAAGTCAAGGCATGATGGGCTCAAACAAAAAAGCTTGAGGGCAGCACTGACAAATGAGGGTCTGGGGTGCAGTGTAATACCCAAGTGCTAGCAAAAAGCCAAGGTCTGGGCTAGGATCTAAATACCCTTTTCTGCTCTGAAGGGAAAGGTGTTAATGGCTCTCTGGCAGAGCAAACAAAGGGGTGTGGAGCAGACTAATTGTCTTATCATTAGGTGACAAAGCATTGACAGGAGTTGTGATAGCTTCTTAATGTCTGGACAGGCAAGGGGAAAGGAGGAAGTTCAGCAGGACATTGGTCATTATTGCTTTGTCTGGGAGTTTCAGTGGCTATTATTTTCTGAGTTTGGGTACTGAGAGGATCATCTTAAAGTAATTTAGTCAAGTTCTCCAATGAATCCTCATTGAATTTATGACCAGGTCATGCCTTGAGGTCCCCTCTGACCTAATTTTGCATGTGTACAGCCAATCCTGTTTGCCCGCATGGCTTTTCAGCCATAAATGTATGATTTATATTTTGTGCCAACTGAATAATGTTCATTGCTAATTATATCGCATCATGGAGTGGTGGTGTACAGATGGTAACCATTGTGTCATGGGGTTGAGGCTGAAATAAATAACTTCCTGCTGCATTTGTGGCTGAGGCAAAGTTTCTCCAAGGACTCTTCAATATACAGGGTACGTTTAGTCATCTTAACATGCTAGAATCCTAAAAAAATGGTTCTGCTTTGGTGTGGGTGAGACAGCAGACTTCTATAAATGGGTGCAGCTAAACACACTATGGGCTTTTTATGTATGGTTTATTGATCATGATATCCGAACTCAGTAGGGCCTAATTCTCTAGTTTGTCCCTTCACGGATAAGCCAGAGAAATAATCTATAGTTTATTTCAGATTTACTTTACTGGTTTGTTGGGGGACAAGTCAGAGTAACAGATCCTGCCAGATCCAGATGCCACAATAAACCAACCATGGATGGAAAAATCTATTGGTTTTTTTTTCCAGGCACTGATGAGACAGTGTTTACTAACATGGTATTCATGAAGAATAAGCCAGGGTTATATTAGAGTCAGAATTCTGGCTTATAAACTACTGTATAACCCTGTCCAATTGTGCCACCAGACCTGGATAACACTTTCAGCTACCCTAATTTATACACAACCATCAGTCATCAGAACTTATATATGGTGGAAGTATGGGATACAAACATCTGTCTGTTTATCTCAATGGTGGGAACTATTTGACTCTCCAGATGTTGCTGACTGCAGCTACCACTAACCCTAGCCAGCATAGCCAATGGTGGAGAATGCTAGTGGCTGTACTTTACCTACCCTGATCTTTCTAGTTCCACTTTAGTGTTTTTTTTTAAAAAGAACTGGATCAGTTTAGTATGTAAGAAATGATTTGCAGTGGCTAGAATTACCAAGAGAAGGGAAATTTAGCTTTTACTCTAATCCTGTTCCCAAATACACCTTTTGACTTGTACCCGTTTTAGTTAAATTCACTACTGGTTGGGGCAGAACTATTGAGAGTAGGGGTGGATGGTTGTGATGGAACAATATTTGCTCTCCACTCCAACATGGAATGGTTTGGTCCATATTGATAGGGCACCAGTGTCACTCAGTTCTTCCTCCTATCTCAAGCCAACTTCAGAGCATTAGCACATAAGGGGCATCCTTACCCTCTCTTCTCTTTGTTAAGTATGGCAGGCCTTTAGCTTGTGTATCTGTATCTTTCACTGTTTCTGTGTATCAATCATGTGCTAAGATCATTCACTGCTGATTAATTCTGATTGCTAAAATCAGGCCTATTTGGAAGGTGGCTGAGAAGGTATCCTCCTCCACTTAGGCAACAGTTCACAGATGGCCTAACCAAGAAGATATTTTTCAGTCCATCGTAGAAACTGTGTTATTATATGGAGGAGAAGAGGGAGGGAGGAGGAGGCAGTTTGTTTATACCAGGTGATCTGGATGCTTGAAATCTAGAGGTATTTCTGGCAAGGGGCAGATACGAGTGGAGAGAGAAGGTTATAAAGTCAATGACAGCAAAGGCTAGCCAGGTGTAAGACTATACTCACAGTCCCACTCAATACTCCTGGGTCAACATTTCCCGCATTCCCTTTTGCTCGGCACAGTCTCTTCTTGTGCCCTTCTCTTTCCTTGTGATACAATGCAGGCACACAACCACATCATGGGACTGCTCATTCCCATGATGCAGCAATAGTGATGTTATAAATAGAAAAGCAGAACCAGAGGAGTGGGGAGGAAGAAGAACTAGGAACAGAAGATTTGAAAAGCGGGGAGAAACTTAAAGGACTGGAGGAAGGTTTAAGACCAGGAAGAAACCTATTGAAATCAGTGGGATCCCAACTAATTTATAGCCTATTTATTGTAATTTGTCCACTTAGTGGATGACTAAATCTAGATACCAAAATGGATTCCTGTTTCATCAAATCCTGAAATGAAAGTTTGTGAGAAGAAAACCAACATTTATGCCATCAGTTGGATGAATAATCCAAACACTGTTTTGGATCTGAAAGAGCATCAGCAAACATCTGCTTGAAGGAGGGGGGGCATCTTTCCACCTCTGTTTCAACTGCTTTCCCAGCCCACTCTCACTTTAAAACTCAATTTCTAACATTTGGGAGACTTTCAGTAGTGTCGTGTGGTATAGTGTGTGGAAGACTGTCACTAGAGGACAAAATTGGTGGAAATGAAAGTTAACCACACATTTTCCCTTTCGTGTGCAGAATTGCTTTCTCTGCTTTCACAGGGCAACGGGGGGCAAGAAGCTCTTTGGCTTCTTTTTTTTTTTTAAGGACAAGAAACAAGAGGCTTTTAAAAGAGATCTCATTCAAAATTTGTGGCAAAGGAGTGTGAGGGGAGAGGGAAGACACACTTTAGATTAGGACCAGATGTGGGGTGGGGGTGTGGAGGGAGGGAGTTGTTAACAGTTTGATAGTGCCAGAGCAACATGAGGGGGGAATGATATTTTTATGCTTTGGCATAAGATTTGAATGTACCCCTCTAAAGCACCACATGCTGTTGCTAGTCACTCAAATGACTGTGGAAATCTCAGGGCATATCTCCCTCTCTGCCTGCCAAAGTGGGGAACTGGAAACAGCTGCATCTGCCTTGCTTTTTCTTATAAACACTTGGATAGCAAGCTAATGCCAACTGGAGCACGTCTCTAGTGCATCCCCAAGGCTAGCCAAAAAGCCCCACCAAAGTCCAAAGCCTAGGCTTTATTACTATTCTTTTATCTGCTTTTTCAGGCATTCAGTAATAATTTTTAAAAATTACACCTTACATGCCTGTTGATGTTGTTCTTTTAATTATTAAGTTCCATAACTAATGTGACAGGGAATAAGCATGTCTCTTAATCTCGTTCGTTGCAGCTGCCCACAGTCACCAGCAAGTCGTCCACAAGGTAGCTTGCATACAGTCATATAAGGAAGCTACGATGCTACAAGGACATCCTAGTTCTGTGATACCTAGTGGTATCCAATTCCACAAATATTTGGCTGCTTGTTTGTTAGTTATATTTAGATCCTGCCCTTACTCTTGTGAGCTGAAATTGGCATATTTGTTTCTTGTCTTCCTCCCAACTTCATCCTCACAACAATCCAATGAGGTGGGTCAAGCCAAGACAGAAGGAGTCACCCAAGGCCGCCCAGTGAGTTTCTGGTTCAGGGAAACCTGAACTTCAAACTGAGATCCTATTGTACCACTGTAGAAGAGTAATGCTCTGTCAGTGTACTTATACTGGAAGTCCCGCTACAGCAGGAGGGGGCCGTGCACGCACCCAGAGACCATTATGTGGCCAGGGAGGGTGACTGCCTCCAGCTGCATCCAGACCCTTGTTGGAAGTTGGAAAGATGTAGAGTACTCCTTCTGCTCCAGCAGTGCCATGGTAGCTGGAGGATCCTAAGGTGCAGGTCTGACTGTGGTTGCACAGTCATGGGAAAGGGAGTTGCACAAGAAGGTACTGATTTCTTTCCTTGTGCAACATTGAAAAAGGGCTGATGCTGGAATCTCTGGGAGAGGGGGGAGTTACACCAGAGGAGGTACCCAAAGGGTTCCAGCCTAGACCTTGTAAATCCCATTCCACACTCTAACTGCTACATCACACTGGCTCTCATTTCAAATCCCCAGGATATTAATAAGCCTGTACTGAAGCAGTAGGTACAAAACATTTTATTATTATTACACAGAGAATGGTGACCATCTTTGTAGGGGACTTGGGTCTGGGTCTTTAATAACAGCCCCACAGAAATTTAATAGGCAGCACATTTTCCTGGCATGGAGATAGAGAGATGCAAGGCTATGGAATCTTTTTACTACTGAGCTTTCTGAGCTTTCCTCCAAGGTCAAGGGAATGCACATTCAGCTGGCCTGTTTTGTCCTCAGAACAATTCTGAGTGTAAGTTAAGATGTGAGAGAGTTACTGGTTGTGGCTGAGAATTTTGTTTCACTTCATTTTAGTTCAAAGTTTACAAAAAATCACAAACTATGAATGTCAGAAGAAGTGGAACTGACAAATTTGCCCATCTCTAGTGTTGTGACCTTCATGGGCTAGGTGATTTTTATTTCTCGTCTTACTCTGTTATACTGTGGTATGTGTGTGTGTGCTTGTGTTTCTGTATTTCTTTTTATGCTTCTTCTATTCTGCCTGTATCTCCTATGAGAAAGATTAGCTTTAAAATACTTTTTAATAAAAATATAAATTTGGGGAACTATGATTGTACATTGTACATAGAATTGTACACTGTTATAGCTTTTAATAATCTTATATGTTTTTAATGTTTCTAATTTATTGTTGGAAGCTGCCTTGGGTCCCATTCTGGGAGAAAATGTGGCATACAAATATTATAAACTAGCATATACACCCAGCATTACCCAGGATTTTATTTTCTCATAGGTTATACTTGTTAGAAGGATTTGAGATCCTGTGCCTCTAATTCCCCAAACTGTCTTGTCCAGTGCCTGTAACTGTTCCCCATATTACCCAATCCAATCGGTATTCAGAGTTATTAACATACAGAGGTTGGGTTCCTGAGAAAATATCCTCCTCCTTGCTGCTAGGCCTTGTCTCCACAGCAGCTGGCCTACTCAAGGCAGGCACACTTGACTGAGACCCAAGAGCTCTCTGGCTGAGAATTCTAAAGGCCCCTCCCTAAACTGCAAACCCCAGGATTCCACAGAATCTTCTTACGCAGCCAATCCTATGAGCTTTTCGCCTGACACAGACAGACAGACAAACTTTGGCTTTTATATATTAGATCAATCAATCAATCAATCAATCCAGGACTCTTTGTTCCATGGCCAAATTCCTGACCATTACTGGACTCTGTCTCTGTCTCACTGGCTGGCCATTAGTCAATGTCATGGTCCTTATCCAGCCTCTAATAAACCCACTTGTTCCTAGTGCTTGCCTCTTAAACCCGACTGCAGGCCTTACTGACAATGAAATACTGTTGAGAGCCCACTTCCAGGATGGGCTGTTTGCTTTTCAGTACTCACGGCTGAGATTCCAATCGGTCTTGTCTCTTTGGTTATTCAGTCAGCACATTTAAAACTAGTGCTGTTTTTCTGCTTCATTTGATAAGAACAAAAAAAGGGGGGAGGAGAGGGCTAAACCATTGAGCCCCATCCAGAAAAATCCATCTGCTGAGCAGATTAATGGGAACTTCTCAAACCCACTAGAGTTTTACAGCAGCAAAACAGAGTCGTCCTCCCAGCTCCCTGTTTTCCAGGAGAGATTGCCATACTTTGGAGGAGAAGAGACACAGAATAGCGGTGAGGGAGTAGAAATCCCCGTGTTGGAGATAAGACATACCGTTCATCATCCTCTATATGGCATAGTTAGCATAACCGCAGCTTGGGAGTTTGGAATAGAAGGTTTATTTTGAAACATGTGCCATGGTTTCTGGGATTCTGGACAAAGGCTGGCTTTAGGTTTGGAATGCTCAGCTGAAAATGAAAGGGAAGGGTGTCACTGTGAGTGAAGCAGCAAAGCAGCTGCCCACGATCATGTTACTCTTGGTAAAACACAGCAGCATGAAGGGCCAGGCCAGGATGCTGTGCTTGCCTGATGCTCCTAAACTAATACAGATCATTCTTTCTAAAATGAAATCAACATAAATAGAATGGCAAAAATATTTTAGCAGGCACTCCCCCACCCCCTTCTACCTAGGTTCTGATGCTTTGTTTAAATAAAAACAAGAATAAAAAACTGATGGGAACCCTTTTAGAGTCTCATGCATAGAGAAGGAGTTGGGCGTTTTTGTCCTAGGAAGAGGTTCAAGGTTCCAGAAGCAGTGCTCCACGTGCAGTGCCCCCGGCATGCAGATGGGCATGCAATGTGCATTCGAACCATCGTCAGGTGTGTCTTTGGTTGTGCAAAGCTGTCAGGGTTGTGCAACACAATCAGTGCAAAACTCCATAGGCAGAAATATATGCTGTGAAACCTGGATGCAGGCTTTTGGCCCATGTGGTTTATAAGCCACATGGGACCTGCATAGAACTCACACTCATAATGTGTAAAGCATTTGGGCTTGAGTTTGAATGACTGGCAATACTGAGAACATATTGTCCACCCTCCCTGGTGCATTCTGAGAGTTACCTTTCTATATCTACTTTTTTTTTTAAAGTTGTGAAACATACCATATTGGAAAGAACAGGAAGAATCATAGAATTGTAGAGTTTGAAGAGACCAGAAGGGCCATCAAGTCCAACCCCCTGCCATGCGGGAACACACACTCAAATCATGCCCAGCAAATGCAATCCAGCCTCTATTTAAAAACCTCCAAAGAAGGTGATTTGATTGCACTCCGAGGCAGCATATTCCACTGTCAAATGACTCTTACCATCAAGAAGTTCTTCCTGATGTTCAGGTGAAATCTCGTTTCCTGTAGTTTGAATCCACTGCTCCGTGACCTAGTCCCTGGAGCAGCAGAAAACACGCTTGTTCCATCTTCAACATGACATCTTTTCAAATATTTAAACATGGCCATCATGTCACCTCTTAACCTTCTCATCAGGCTAAACATTCCTAGCTCCCTAAGCCGCTTGCAAGTTTGCAAATGTGGTACGCTGGTTAGAATGTTGGACTAGAACTGGTGGGCCACTGCAGTGGGCTCGGGGCCTGTTTTCTCAGACCTTTTAGGGGCTGCATGGACAACCAAAAGAGCAAAGAAAATAAGCCACAGCTGTGTCCAGAAGTTTACTTCTGGTCTGAGTAAAAAAGTATTTTTTCACCTTCAAAAGTATGGGAGGGTGCTATAACCTATTTGAAAGATTATTTGGTGCTCCTGGAGGCTTTTAGCAGAGGCAATTCACCTTTTTTTTTTCTCACTAGAATAAAGGCAGCCCAGGGAATGAGGGAGTGTTGAAGGCCTTTGAGAATGCATGCAGTTCTATGGCTGCTGTTGGCCAACCACTAGACTAGGTTTTCAAAGATCTGGTTTTAAGTCCCTACTCAGCCACAGAGTTCCAAGTGGATGACCTGAGGCAAGACACTTTCTAGGCTTAACTTATTTCTCAGAGTTATTGTGGAAATCAAGTGGGAAGGAAGACTGCCTTGAATTCCTTAGAGGGAAAACAAGATATACATGTAACTAACAAATGAAAATAATAAAACTATTTGTGCTCAACAGAGGTTGGTGTGTGTGTTTGCAAACATATTCACACACATGGATTTTTCTTTGTGCATAAGACAAATGTGAGGTTATCCTATAGAGTGGTAGTTTGCTAAATTGCTAAGATGATTTTCACTTAAGATATATACTTCTGATCTCACCAGAGGTCTTTATGCAAACTGATCAAGTATTTGGCACCCTATTGATCACAGGCTTTATTCAACAAAATGGCAGAGGGCCAAGTGGCTGTCATGGCAAAAGAGAGGGGGTGGGAAGGAGAGGGGGGAGGAGGGGGGGAGAGAGAGAGAGAGAGAGAGGGAGGGAGGGAGAGAGAGAGAGAACTTTGCATCATGCTGAAGACTAACACATTTATTGTGACATCAGTTTTCCTGGGCCAAAGTTATTCATCTGATGATACCTGGATGCTATCCTTTATTGGCATGGTACTGTTGATATATACACTGGTATTGAGAAGAAAGAAAATCAGTCATGGGGGTGGGGGAATTTGATGACAAAGGATTACCAAAAAGCCCAGTTATGCAAGAAGCTGGAGTGTCTTCTGTTACCATCCAATCCAATCAACTGAGTAGATCCAATCAACTGAGTAGAAGATCGAATCAAGTGTGTGCATGTGTGTAAGTGAGAAATGCACTCCCAAAGGGTGATAATCATGGACAAGCAAGCTGGACATTCCACACAGATCATTTAAAGAGAGACAATCAGTTTCTGTGGTGAACAAGCCATTCCTTGTTAGATAAGCCCATTTGTTTCAGATGGTAATAGTCCGATAGTGAAGGGTTGTCAACCATCTCCACTTCAGCCAAAGGACAGTAGAAATAACTCCAGGCTATTTGACTAAAGTTAATCCATGCTATCATGATTAAAGTTAGTCATAACTTAACAGACTGATGTGATTCATGCTTATTCATAAGAAGAAAGTCCCACTGAATTTAGAGTAACATTCTCCCTATCAAGTGCACCAAGCCTGAGGCTGCAATCCTCTGATCACGTTGGGTCCACAGTACATCTGGCACCAGAAACCAGGGGGTATCTTGGTGTGTTTTTATTTTCCTAGAAGCCTTTCTGGTGGGGGCACTTTTCATTGTGATTGTGACATTCTTGTGGATGTCAGCCATTTCTTCCATGTTAAGTACTCAGACAGAGAGGTCCCATATTATATTTCTGTAGTCCACCCCCCGCCATTCTTAATAGCTTCTGAGAGTTGGGGATTTATATCAGGTGGCATGCCTAACATCCCATTCCAATGTCTTGTTCGAAAATTTCCCTCAGCAGCTTCTAGGAAAACAAGGACTCTTGAATCTTAGACAATCATTTTCAAAGCACCTGAGTCCACTTCAGTAGCATCTGGTAATCTTCAGGATTGTTAGGTTAGGATGGCCAGAGGGCAGGATGGAAGACAACTCAAAATCAAGAGTTGTTGGGCCCATCTAATTTGCATTTTGTCCTCTTACACCTCCCTTGCACTGACCTTGCAGTACAACCTTTAATGCCTAATTGAACTGAATCATGGGCCATTCTTATAGCGTGATTATTCCACTTTCAACATCCTATGCAATCCTGGGGTTTGCAGTTTAGGGAGGGGTCAGCTGGCCCCTCCCTAAACTGCAAACTCCAGGATTCCATAGGATGTTGAAAGTGGAATAATCACGCTATAAGTGTGTAGTGCGGAAATGGCCATGGTCATTTCTGCTGATTCTGTAAGCTTCTTCACTGTTACATTTGATTCTCTGCTTTGGGTGATCATCGCCTCTGTTACTCTTTCTAGCCAACCAGGCAGGTGGGAAGGGCAGTGCAACATTTGCCCTAAGTGATCAGATGCCACTTGTCCACTGTAAAATCAGACAAACCTATTAGACTATTCAAAACATTTTTATCTTTCTAACTTTATTTCTACTTGTAAACCAGTTCTTTTTTTTCCAGGAGGGCTGTCAACAGTGCAATACAAATGTAAAATGCATGGAGCAAAACTAGGGTAAGCTATGGGGGCATCCTATAACAGGTTTTTCCTAACCACTCTTTTTATTTATACACTTTAAGTATACACCTGTCTGTTCAGTAGTCTTCTGTGTCTGTATGTGCATACACATTTTAGCATGTATGTTGGCTATGTGCACATTTTATGTTATTTTAAAGAACCTACAACTTTTAAAAATAACATTATCACTTCTGAGAGGAAGCACCTAGGCACAGAGAAAAGTGAAATACTTCATGTGGGCATTACTGAACAAAGCACCAACAAGTTGCTAGTGATGATATTCAAACCCCTAAATGACTTGGGACCCCAATGCTTGAAGGAATGTCTCCCCCTGTATAGACCAACCCATAGGACAGGCCTATAAGGGGGGAAAGGCCCGTCTCACTGTCCCATCAGTTGGGACAATAGACTGTGGGAGGACATGAGTGGGGACCATCTCTGCTTCACTTGTGGAATTCCCTCTTCTTGGATGCAGGTTAGAACCAACATCAGCATCATAGAATCATAGAATCATAGAAATGTAGAGTTGGAAGAGACCACACGGGCCATCCAGTCCAACCCCCTGCCATGCAGGAACACCCTCAAAGCACTCCCGACAGATGGCCATCCAGCCTCTGCTTAAAAACCTCCAAAGAAGGAGACTCCACCACACTCCAAGGCAGCATATTCCACTGCCGGACAGCCCTGACTGTCGGGAAGTTCTTCCTGAGGTTCAGGTGGAATCTCCTTTCCTGCAGCTTGAATCCACTGCTCCTTGTTCTGGTCTCTGGAGCAGCAGAAAACAAGCCCTCTCCTTCCTCTACATGGCATCCCTTCAAATATTTAAACATGGCTATCATGTCCCCTCTTAACCTTCTCTTCTGCAGACTAAACATACCCAGCTCTCTAAGTCTGTCCTCATAGGGCATGGCTTCCAGGCTTCTCACCATTTTGGTTGTCCTCCTCTGGACCTGCTCCAGCTTGACCATGTCCTTCTTGAATTGGGGTGCCCAGAACTGGACACAGTATTCAAGATGAGGTCTAACCAAAGCAGAGTAGAGTGGTACCAGAACCTCCCTCGATCTAGACACCATACTCCTATTGATGCAGCCGAGAATCGCATTGGCTTTCTTGGCTGCTGCATCACACTGCTGACTCACGTTCAGCTTGTGGTCTATTAAACTCCTAGATCCCTTTCACACGTACTGCTATCCAGCCACTGGATCCTTTGTAATCCTTTGTCATCATTCTGGCAGCAAGTGAAAAACTAAAGCCTCACTGGTTTTACACCATGTCCATATGTGTATGATTTTAAATTGTTTGCCACTTTTTTTAAAAAAATTGAAGTATACATCAACATGTATCAGTTTCATTTTTTTACAAAATTCTCAAATTAAAATACATAATTTCCCTCTCCCCCGTCTTTCATTTTATTGCTTTTCACCTTTATCAAAAATCATTTATTCCTGCACACCGGTTCTCCTTATGCTATTCTCTTCAATTTCATAGTAAATGTATTACTGAAATCTTATAATACTTTAAGTATCTTTTGAATAAAATTTATCTTCCTTTGGTTTCATTTTGCTACTCTGTTTTAATGCAACTGTTTTTAACTATCTTAACTTGTTTTAATTTGTGTTTAGTCTATTACCTGTCAGCACTTCAGATTGTCAAGTTGATTTTGCTATACACCATCCTTAGATATTTAGTGGGATATTAATATTTTAATTAGTATGCAAAATTCAAGAACTCTCAAGCAAATCTTAAAATATATGATGATAGTTGATTGTGCCTGTCGTGTGTCTTCAAGTCATTTCTGACTTATGGCGACCCTAAAATGAAGTTGTATTGGAGCTTTCTTGGCAAGATTTGTTCTAAGGAGGTTTGCCATTGCCTTCCTCTGAGGCCATTTCTGCACTAGGCTGTTATAGTGCTATGATTCCACTTTCAACATCCTATGGAATCCTGGGGTTTGTAGTTTTGGGAGGGGCCACTGCAAACCCCAGGATTCCATAGGATGTTGAAAGTGGAATCGTAGTGCTATAATAGCCTAGTGCGGAAATGGCTTGAGAGAGGCATGACCTGCCCAGAGTCATCCAGTGGGTTACCATGGGATTTGAACCCTGCTCTCCTGGATACCTAGTCCAATGCTCAAACCACTGCACTATGGTGGCTCTTTGAAGACAGTTGATGTTGACAGTTGAATTTGCTGGATTGCAAATTAGGAACTAACAACAAAAAATTTTTCCCATGAGATGCCAAAGTCCATTTGCAAAAGTCTGTCAGAGGCTACTTGCCAGCAATGGGCAGGACCTCATCTGCCCTTTTCTATCTCTTAAGGTTATTCTCTCTCAAGAAAGTAGTAGTAGTATGGGCCTAAAATAATGCTGAAGGCCACATGGTGTTTGCATACTACTGACCCTTGTTGTGGCTACATGTCCCATTACTACATGTCCATGATAACACACGCGTCTCAATATGCCAGTAGGAACACTGGCTAAGGACTCTTCAGTTCTCCTGCCCCCCCCCCCCAAATTTCCAAATTATGGTAGGATATTTGTATGCATATGCTACATCAGCGGTGGGAATCATGTGGCCCTCCTGATGTTGTTGGCCTGCAACATCCTGCAGCTAAGCCAATTGTGAAGAATACTGGGAGATGCATTCCAACATCTGGAGGGTTGCATAATTCACACCCTGTCCTATAAGAGATTCCTGTATTAATGTCTGTTAATGACTACTAATATACTTATAAAAACAGTAATAGAGGACTTCCTTCCCCGCATATCAAGGCTCTGGATTGGCTAATTCAGGACAGCTTGATTCCAAGAGTGAATCAAGCAACCCACACGGTCCTCTATAACTTCTGGAGTCCCCATGTTTTGTATATCAGCAAAGGTTGCTTCTAGCAGTTTACTATGTTACAGGTGTAAATGACAGCTTTCTTGCCTCAGCTGAGCCTAAGCCCTTGGTTAATGGCTTTAGCAGCCTTCCTGAAAACAGAATAGACAACTTAGAGTCAAGGTGTGTGAGGTTATCCCTCAGGAGTAAGAGGGCAGCTCAGCTCCTGCTTTCAGTTGCATTGAACAACAGGATGCCAAAATCACAGTATCTGTAAGTGGAGTTGGTATTCAGTAACGAAATGATGCACTGAGCAGCTTAGGGAGCTGGGTATGTTTAGTCTGCAGAGGAGACGGTTAGGAGGGGACGTGATAGCCGTGTTTAAATATTTGAAGGGATGTCATGTCGAGGAGGGAGCAGGCTTGTTTTCTGCTGCTCCAGAGACTAGGACAAGGAGCAACGGATTCAAGCTGCAGGAAAGGAGATTCCACCTGAACTTCAGGAAAAACTTTCTGATGGTCAGAGCTGTCCAGCAGGGGAATTTGCTGCCTCAGAGTGTGGTGGAGTCTCCTTCTTTGGAGGTTTTTAAGCAGAGGCTGGATGGCCATCTGTTGGGAGTGCTTTGATGTGTATTCCTGCGTAGCAGGGGGTTGGACTGGGTGGCCCCTGAGGTCTCTTCCAACTCTGTGATTCTATGACTTTTAATTGACAACATTTTGTATTGCCATTCTGGTTTTCCCTTGTCAGAATGCTGTAATAATGAACATCATTTTGAGTGACTTGTCAATATTTTAAGCTGAGGTATTCTGACCAAGATGGAGGGAACAGTATTTGAAAATATATATATTTGGGTAAAACAAGAAGTGAAGCCACTCAAGATGGTTGTCAAGTTCCTGACGGAGCTCATTCGTGTGTGAGAAAGAGCAAGATGTGACAGGAAAACAATTCCCACAGAAGCATCTTCCCCTCATGCTCACTAACAGATTGTGCAATAGGCCCATAAGCAACATCACTACTGGGCTGTGTATAAGAAAAATGTAATTAATAAAGTCAATCAATCAAGCCTCTCTGTTCAGCAGAGAGTTACAGCAAGGACTGGGAATATGATGAAGCTGGTAGCTCCATGTACTCCTAGAGCATTATCCTTCCTCCATACAGAACATGTCATTATACTGTTATCTCCAGAGTTAAAAGATGTTTGAGTGACTGATCTGAATTGTGCCACTATAGCCTAGTTCTTACCAAGGCCTGGTAAGCAATGAAGGGGTGAATATGGGCCCTGGATTGGGGGTGGGGTGGGGGCACAGTAGATCATGAGTCAAGCAGAAGTGTGAACCACTGCCAAATTTGGGGCTAAGTCTCTCCCTGTATGGACCATAAGCCACCATTTGTTGCAGGGCTCTGGTCATGTCTGAACAAGCAAGGCAGCGTTCTACTATCTATCAGTGGTCCACTCTGTAAAGCTAGGCCCACAATCGCTTTTACTCCCCATAAACTCCACTTCATTCTCCCCAGTCTCATCACTTATGTTCAACTCAAGTGATGCTCCTGACAGCTTCAACCTGAACACCCTGGCTGTTGTGTCTGATGAAGGTGGCTCAGTCAATGAAAGCTTATGCTACAAACTTCTTTCTCTCAGTCTCAAAGGTGCTGCAAAATCCCTTTGCACTCAGTCCGTTTGTGTGCGTCAGGATCTCTCTCCTGCTACACGTAGCCGTTGTCTCATTATCCATCTTGTGCACTAGTGCTGCCACTTGTACAATATAGTCTGATGCACTCAGACTCTCCTTGAGGCAATGACTTCAAGGCAGTCTGGAATCTAACAGCTTATACTGCTAGTTCTTTATGTGCTTAGAATGATTGAACTGAAAAATTAAAGAGAATGTGGATGTAGATTCTTATATAATAGCATAGAATCATAGAATCATAGAGTCGGAAGAGACCCCAGGGGCCATCGAGTCCAACCCCCTGCTATGCAGGAACACCCATCAAAGCATTCCCAACAGATGGCCATCCAGCCTCTGCTTAAAAACCTCCAAAGAAGGAGATTCTACCACACTCCAAGGCAGCATATTCCACTGTCAGACAGCTCTGACAGTCAGGAATTTCTTCCTGAGGTTCAAGTGGAATCTCCTTTCCTGCAGCTTGAATCCATTGCTCCTTGTCCTAGTCTCTGGAGTGGTAGAGAACAAGCCTGCTCCCTCCTCAACATGACATCCCTTCAAATATTTAAACATGGCTATCACGTCCCCTCTTAACCTTCTTTTCTGCAGACTAAACATACCCAGCTCCCTAAGGCGTTCTTCATAGGGCATGGCTTCCAGACCCTTCGGCATTTTGGTCGCCCTCCTTTGGACGTGTTCCAGCTTGTCGATACCCTTCTTGAATTGAGGTGCCCAAAACTGGACACAGTATTCCAAATGAGGCCTAACCAATGCAGAATAGAGTGGTACCATTACCTCCCTCGATCTAGACACCATACTCCTATTGATGCAACCAAGAATCGTGTTGGCTTTCTTGGCTGCCGCGTCACACTGCTGACTCAGTTCAGCTTGTGATCTACCAAGACTCCTAGATCCTTTTCACACGTACTGCTATCCAGCCACACGTCCCCCATCTTATACTTGTGACTTTCATTTTTTCTGCCCAAGTGCAGGACCCTACATTTCTCTCTCTTCCATATCTTCCAGGAAAAAGCACTGCCTCACTAGACAGGATACCATATCACACCCTTTGTGGAATAATGCCTGACAACTGACTTCACTGTCTCAGTGGCTCTGCCTGTGCAGGTAAGTGCTTGCAACTGACTGAGGAGCCTCAGGTGAAAAGTAATACAGTGAAGTCAGCCTTTGTCTGAAGTCCATGGTGTCATTCACTGCAAGTATCTTATGCTCCCTGGATGATTCAAACCATAGATACCAGACAGCAAGCTGCAGTTTTTACCACTCATCATCTTGGAAATACCTGGGATTTCCTGAAAGGAAGATTAAGTGGGAAGTGGAGTGCCGATACAAGCTTGTGAAGCCACATAACATACCTTATGGGTTATTGCCCAGATTTTACTGATCCCACCAGTAAGGAAGCGTGGTCTTTACGAAATGGGAAGATGGTTGTAGGGAGCTACGGTGATAAAATGGATGATAGAATGGTACCACTTCAGAATGAGAGCAAGTATGGTTTAGTGGTTTGAACATTGGACTACAACCTTGGAGACCAGGGTTCACTTCCCTACTTGGCCATGGAAACCCACTTGGTGACCTTGGGCACATCACACATTCTCAGCCCCAGAAAACCCCATGACAGGTTCACCTTAGGGTCACCGTAAGTCAGAAATGGCTTGAAGCGAAATAGCAACAAACCACACCAGACTAAACTTTCCATGGATTAACATGGCCCCACACCTTCTGCCCAAAATTCCATATACTAACAAGTGTTCTGTTCTGATTTCCTCCGGGCAGGCTAATGTGAATGAATTTTCTTTCCTTATAAGAACCAGAAACAAAGAATGCCTTTAACTGGATTATGTCAAGGAAAATGGAAGCCAAGAAAAATAAGGAAATTCAAATATATGATGGATATAACCCTGTCTCTTAGAGAATCACAGAGATTAAAGATAGCTGCTCTTCCTTCTCCTTCTGCTTTAAAATACTGAACATTTCCAGCCGGCCCCTCCCGAAACCACAAACCCCAGGATTCCATAGGAGGTTGAAAGTGGAATCACCGCGCTATAAGAGTGTCGTGCGGAAATGGCCTTAGCTGTCACATTTGTGAGACTATCCATTCCACCACCCTCTGAATATGTTGTGCTAGATCAAGGTGCAACCCATTGTCCACAACCCATTTGTGGCCCCTGAAGTCACTCTAAACCTCACCAACATGTGATTTTTTTTTCAGGTGATTTTTCACCCACCCACCCCTCAGAAGGCTCAAAACTGCTGCAAAATGTAGAAGTTTAGCCTCATGATTCCCCAAGACCCCGTACACCTCAACTCCCTCCAAAAACATTGAAAAAAATCAATCAAAAATGAAACTGTCACACCAGTGAAGCTTGCTGGGGACGTGTGTGGGGCGAGAAATGACCCAGGCCCCTTTGGAGTCACCCACCCTTGTACTAGAGAAAAGTAAAAGCATGGGTAATATAATTTAATTAACATGAAAAAGTGGGGATTACTTTACCTTCTTGGCTGAATTGACGTTTCAAGGATGGTCTCTGACAGTGAGTATTGCAATTTACACAGCAATGACACAGAGGGAGCAAAGACTCCTAAAACAGGCAGCATGACTGCTATTCCTGCATCAGCTTCCCACAAGGCAATTCCTCAATCTCACCTGGTGTGCCTCAGATACCTCCCAGTTTTAGTTGCCTCCAGATAAGATCTCTCATCTCTCTGTTAGTGCCCAAAATTCAATCAGTTGATTCTTCGCCTCTCCTATAACCACATGAATGGTGTAAAAAGGCTGGAGAAAACACTCCAGTTCTTAATGGTGGTGCCTCTGTACTGTGCGACTGGTTCATAATAACCAGAACAGCTAAATTTATTTATAACCAATCTCTTATCACAGTTTGGCATTCAACAGCTTCCCCCGTTCCTCTGAGGCATGGCATGGCTGGTGAGAGGCTCAAAGGCTGTTCAATAAGTTGGGGGAGGCTTTGGGTACCATGGGGAGAGGGAGAAAATACCAACCCCTGCAGCGCCCCAGAAATGACATGTGCACACTTACAGGAAACTTATGTTGTGGGTGTCCCTAATGGGATGCCAGCCAATATACTTGCTCAGTTGGTTGCTCTTTGCTAACCAAACAGAGAGGATTTAACATAGAAGTCCCTCATATGTAGATGATGTCAGTCCCAGCACTAAGCCCTTGCATGCAGTGGGGAAACTGCAGCCTGAGGACTGCAACTGACCTCTGGGACCACATCTTGTGACCCCTCAAAGCCCCTCAGGAACTTTCAAAGAACTCAGATTCCATTAAAAAATGCAGGTAATATTATCACCGTTAAAGACCTGCAAACACCTCAAAACTGAAACAAAACATGGAAGTTTTGTTCCTACAACTTCCTGAGTAACTTCTCTCTCCCTTTTGTTACCCTGATTTCTAGGGGTCCCAGGAGGGACACCTCAACGTGCTCAAAATAATGGGGAATGGGAATTAGCTAGAGCACCAGTTAGCAATGCGAGAGGCAGGGCAACGTAGCGAGATCTTTTACCCAGTGTCTACGGGGTCAGGCCAAGTCAATAATCAAACAGAAGTAAATAATAATTGTTTTCCTTTATTTATGAAGTCACAGCAAACGTACGCACTCACTCACTAGAAAATAAGAAATACTGCACAATTGCGCAGTCACACACACAGTCCTGAGAAAATACAGAGTGGAAAATAGATAGGAGATTTTCAAGAGGATTTTCGGGGAAATACTACACCTGGTCCTGTAGCCCAGAAAAAGGAAAGAAGCTGGGGAGCGTAGGTTCTCAGCACGTGGAGGCTGAGGGGAGGCTCATCAAACGGAGCGGCAGCAAGTTGGGAGGCAAGTCACGAGCGATCCGATGAGATGCTCAAACTCAGGGGTTCTTATAAGGGAAAATGTGCCCGCAGGCTAGTCTGTTCCCGGGGAAAACAATGGATTTTGGGCCGGAGACAAAGCCTCCGAAAGGTCAGTACTTTATATGATTGAATTATGACAGCGTTGTCAATAACGTAGACAGTATGCAAATGCGGAGTGCTTGAGAGTTGGATAGTCCGCTTGTCAAGCTGCCTGCTTGGGGCAGGGGATCTTTTGTAAACAGCGTGCATACATAACATGATCTTAAAAGGGTACTTGCCTGGAGGTCTCCTAAAGCTGCAATTGGCAATATACCTCAAGTTCGGACTAGAAACTGCAGTAACACTCTATTTCTACCAGCAACAGATCACCTTTTGAGGTTGACCTCACAGTTCATAGACTTGGATACCTGTCATTCTCACCTTGCCCTAAAGTCCTGCTTAAATCCCTTCTTGGTTCTGGGACATGGGCCTCTAGGTGACCTTGATATGGACCAATTTATCTCACAAGTGATTCATGTGTGACACTCTTTGGTCCATGTTGAAGGAAGCCAGTCAGAGTCAAGTTTAACAAGGTAACCAACAATTCACTTTATTTTCTAAACATACAGAATGGTTGCTTTATTAAGTTCCAGCACTGAGTTCAAAACACATCGTAATATTCAAATTGAGTTATGGCAGACCTTTTCCTTCAATCAGTTCAAACACTCAGTACACATGCACTTCCTTCTGTCTCTCACCACTCACTCCTTCAAAAGTCTTCCTCCTACTGACACCAACAAACTCTTCTTTTTTTAAAAAAAAAATCCTCTCCCTCACTGAAGCCCCTCCCTCCCGTCGCAGAGTTCTCTGTGCTGGGAGTGCTGCTCTCTGTTATTCACAAGAGTGCTTCGCACCCTTTCATCCAAGAGTTCTTCAGTAATATTTTTTCACGTTCTCTTCCCCTTTGCTTTTGCTATTATAGTATCACAATACCCCACCTTTCTCCGAAGCTGGAATTCCTAAGCATGCAAAAGCAATGAAAAAAAGTCAGCCAGAATCTTTGCAAAACCTAAACCAGAAGTGATACACCACCGCTTCCAGCTGCGACACTGTGACTTACAGGGCTAGCTTGTGGAGGAATGGTCCCTGTTCCCCCTACAGTCCTCCTCTCCCTGCCCTTGGACAAGAGAATCAAAGATAACTGGTTTCTGGATAATTTTTTCCCCCTAAAAGGGAAACCATAACTTTTGCTGGCTCCTTAGGTATCTTGCTCTGTTTTGTTTTCTGACTTAGGGGCCACACAAAGAGCTTCAACTTGGAAAGGTGAATTTGTCAGACATTAATAACTACCTTACAAACCAAAGGAAATCAAGCAGACGAACAACTCACTGTAGCTAGACTCTGTACTCCCCCCCTTTGCATACTATGTTGTGCTTCATATTTACAATCTTTGGATGCACATCCAGGGTCAGCCGAGGAATGGGCTGTGGCTAGCCTGTTGTGAAGGAAAGGTACTTTGCATGTCCTCAAATGCACTCTCCATTATTACTTTCAGTGCCACTGGACTGTGCTAGGTTGTCAATCTGAGCAAGGAAACTGACTAAATTGCAGAGCCAGAAGGGATGGGCCAACATATTAAAAGCATTGCATTTAAATTCCCAAGTCTTCAGACTCTTGTCTTTAGCAGCTGAATGACTCAAAATCTTTGCATATTTACCCATGAGAAGAAACTGGTACTGTTGTGAGGGGAATGGGCCATAAGGTGAAGAGTGGATGGAACAGTCAAGTCCAAAAAAAATTTAGAAATTTATCAGATTTTCATATAACCTCTCAGGGCAAAGTCTTCAGAAGGCTATTTATAAATTAGAAAACAAAGCAAAATAAATAGCAAAAAACTCTAAAACAAACATGATTTTTTTTCCTATCTTGACAAAAATTAAAAATATCAGCAACACTTGCAACTACAGTTTTAAAAACAAGACGAGTGGCGGCATTCAAAATGAAGCATCCAGTGTGCCAATTTTGAGGGAGAGACAGCCAAGTTAGTCAGTCTCTGTATCATTAGTAGGAAGGAACCCTGCGGCACCCTTAAGACTAATCCTTTATTTCAGTATAGGCTACATCTGAAGTAGACTGGCCTCTGGGAAAGCTTATGTTGAAATAAATTGGCTAGCTCTGAACGATTCCTCCTGCCCTTTTACACCAATATAGTCCAGTTATTGAGGCTCAACATCCAAGAGTGAGCCAGACATACCTCCGACAGTAGGCCAATTTACCCCATGGCTCCAATATGAGGCCTACGAATGCAGAAATGAGCAATTGCTAGGGGTCAGAAGGCCTTACTGCTACCCCACAATCCAGTGGTACCTGCAGTCCCAACTGAAATATGATAAGTACCAGCAGCAATAAACAACAACAAGAAATTAACTCTCTAGTTTTTGTCTTTATAAAGAACTTCCACTTCAAAACAAGTTGTGTGGAGAACTTGACCCTTGTTTGGGAGACAATTAAAGCTTCCAAGAAGCTACTGGGATGCTAACTGGCTCCCAAATGAGGTGTGCCTTCCCTACCTGCTGTAATACAGGAATACTTTATTTAAAGGCAACAATCTTCTGCTGCTCCTCACCAAATTTCGGTGGCACAGCAAGACGATGAAGACCCTTGGAGAAAATTTAGAATGATGAGGGGGAGACATATATATCAACCTTACGATGCCCAGGTGTGCTGTAAAAATCTGAGACTACACTACACATATCCTACTACTTTTGAAGAGGTGGATCTGATGGTTTAATTTTAACAGCAAAATATTCAATCAGACTTGCAGATTAACAGTCGGTAACAGCTCCCCACTCTGTTTTCTTAATTTGTAACCTATTTATCTTGTAAAATACTGCATCCAAGGGCTGTGTTTCATTTTGAGGGAAGGTGAGAGTTGCTTGATAGTTTCCAGGTGCAGATATTTACCTCTTTTATCTCTCCAGCTGAAGAAATTATAATATTCAAAATACATTTACTGCACTTAATTTTAGCCAAAGGCTGAGAAGTACTCCAAAATACATTTCTAGAGTTCATAATACATATTAGACATGTTAATAAAATGTATTTTATAAGCCTATAGGGCTTTATAAGGAGTTATCTCCACATATATACAAATACAGATACAAATCTATACAAATATAGATTCCGTAGAGTCAGCATGGTGTAGCAGTTTGAGCGTTGGACTACAACCCTGGAGACGAGGTTTCAGTTCCCCACTGGGCCATAGAATCATGGAATCATAGAGCTGGAAGAGACCCCAGGGGCCATCCAGTCCAACCCCCTGCCATGCAGGAACACACATCAAAGCATTCCCAACAGATGGCCATCCAACCTCTGCTTAAAAACCTCCAAAGAAGGAGTCTCCACCACACTCTGAGGCAGCCTATTCCATTGCCAGACAGCTCTGACTGTCAGGAAGTTCTTCTTGAGGTTCCAGTGGAATCTCCTTTCCTGCAGCTTGAATCCATTGCTCTTTGTCCTAGTCTCTGGAGCAGCAGAAAACAAGCCTGCTCCCTCCTTGACATGACATCCCTTCAAATACTTAAACATGGCTATCATGTCTCCTCTTAACCTTCTCTTCTGCAGACTAAACATACCCAGCTCCCTAAGGCATTCTTCATAGGGCATGGCTTCCAGACCCTTCACCATTTTGGTCACCCTTCTCTGGACATGTTCCAGCTTGTCAATATCCTTCTTGAATTGAGGTGCCCAGAACTGGACACAGTATTCCAAATGAGGGTTAACCAATGCAGAATAAAGTGGTACCATTACCTCCCTCGATCTAGACACCATCCTCCTATTGATGCAACCAAGAATCGTGTTGGCTTTCTTGGCTGCCGCATCACACTGCTGACTCATGTTCAGCTTGTGATCTACCAAGACTCATAGATCCTTTTCACACATACTGCTATCCAGCCACACGTCCCCCATCCTATATTTGTGCATTCCATTTTTTCTGCCTAAGTGTAGGACTTTACATTTCTCTCTGTTGAAATTCATTTTGTTAGCTTTGGCCCAGCAATCCAATCTGTCAAGGTCATTTTGAAATTTGATCCTGTCCTCTGGGGTATTAGCAACCCCTCCCAATTTGGTGTCATCTGCAAATTTGGTCAGCATGCCCTCTACTCCTTCATCCAAGTCATTGATGACGATGTTGAATAGCACTGGGCCCAAGACGGAACCCTGTGGCACCCCACTAGTCACTTCTCTCCAGGATGAAAAGCAGCCATTGGTGAGCACCCTTTGGGTTTGGTCGGTCAACCAATTACAAATTCACCTAACAGTAGCTCTGTCCAGCCCACATTTTACTAGCTTCATTGCAAGAATGTCATGGGGAACTTTGTCAAAGGCCTTACTGAAGTCAAGATATGCCACGTCTACAGCATTCCCTTCATCTATCAAGCTTGTAACCCTATCTTAAGAAGAGATAAGATTAGTCTGGCATGACTTATTTCTGAGAAATCCATGTTGATTTTAGTGATTACGGCATTGCTTTCTAAGTAATTACAAACTGCCTGTTTAATTATCTGCTCTAGGATCTTTCCTTGTATTGATGTCAGGCTGACCGGGCGATAATTACTTGGGTCCTCTTTTTTCCCATTTTTGAAGATGGGGATGACATTTGCCCTCTTTCAGTCTGCTGGGACTTCTCCTGTTCTCTAAGAGTTCTGAAAGATTATTGCAAGTGGTTCAGAAATGACTTCTTCCAATTCTTTTAATAGCTTTGGATGTAATTCATCTGGCCCTGGAGACTTGAATTCATCTAGTTTAGCCAGATATTCCTGTACTACTTCTCTACTTATTCTGTGCTGCATTTCCCTTGCTTCCTCACCTGCTCCCCACGCCCCAGGTTGAGTACTTCTATCCTTTTGGGAGAAAACTGAGGCAAAGAAGGTGTTGAGTAGTTCTGCCTTCTCTCTTCCTACTGTTATTAATTGGCCATCTTTTCCACACAGTGACCCTACCATTTCCTTGTTTTTCCTTTTGCTGTGGACATATCTAAAAAATCCCTTTTTATTGTTTTTGATGTGTCTGGCAAGCCTGGGTTCATTCATTCTGCACTTTAGCTTTTCTGACCTTCTCCCTACATCTCCTGGCTATTTGCTTGAATTCCTCTTTGGTGGTTTCACCATTCTTCCATTTCCTGTACATTTAACACTTAGCTCAGCTGAGAGTTCTTTCATCAACCATTCTGGTTTTTTTAGACACCTGCCATTTTTCCTCCTTATTGGTACAGTTTTCAATTGTGCCTTCAGTATCTCACTTTTAAGAAACTCCCATCCGTCATGAACTCCTTTCTCTTTTAGTATTCTTGACTACAGGATTTCAGCAAGTAACTCCCTAAGTTTACAGAAATCAGCCTTCTTAAAGTTTAGGGTGTGTGTCTGGCTACACTTGGCTTCTCCTTCCCATTGAATGACAAACTTCAAAAGAGCATAGTCACTCCCCCCTAAGGATCCCACCACCTCCACCTCATCGACTAGGTCATCCCTGTTGGTCAGGATCAGATCTAAAATAACTGATCCCCTTGTTGCCTCTTCCACCTTCTGGACCACCTTCTGTCTGCAAGGCAAGTGAGGAACTTGTTGGACCTTGCAGTCTTGGCAGAGTTTGAGTGCCAACAAATATCAGGATAATTGAAGTCTCCCATTAACACTGCATCTCTCCTTTTTGAATGTGTGGTCATCTGCTCCAGGAAGGCCTCATCCAAGTCCTCAGGCTGGCCCGGAGGCCTGTAGCAAACCCCCACAATCACATTCCTATTGTTTCTCATTCCCTTCTTACCCAGATGCTCTCGACTTGGCTTCCCAGATAAATCTGGGAAGCCAAGTCGAGAGCATCTAGGTAAGAATATGGGTAAGTCATGGATCTCTTCACAGGTGAAAACATCGTTGACATATAAGGCTACTCCTCCTCTTTTTTTGTTTGGTCTATTTCTGCAAAATAGGTTATACCCCTCCATGCCTACATTCCAATCATGAGATTCATCCCACGAGGTTTCAGTGATGCCTACTAAATCATATTTATTTTGTTGTACTAAGAGTTGGAGTTCATCTTGCTGGAAATCCACTGGGTGACACTGGGTGCATCACACACTCTCAGTCCCAGAAAACCCCATGATAGGTTCACTTAGAATCACTGTAAGTTGGACTTGACTTGAACGCACCCAGCAAAAACAAAGAAGAAACAGCCTTGGATCATAAGAACTCCCATTCTCTTTTTCACCTGCTGCTTGCTGTGTGCCTTCAAGACATTTCTGACTTATGGCGACTGTATTGCAGAGTTTTCTTGGCAGAGCTTGTTCAGAGAATTTGTCCATGCCTTCCTTTGAGGCTGAGAGAATGTGATTTAGCCAAGGTCACCCAGGTTTCCATCGCTGAGAGGAATTTGAACCCTGGTCTGCCAGTGTCCTACTCCAACACTAAAAACCCCTAAACCATGCTGGCTCTTCTCTCAGCACATTGTTCCTGCTTTGTGTAATTTTTGCCTTGGGGTTTTGTGCAGAAACCTAGGCCATTTCTGCATTACACTGTTAAAGGGCTATTATTCCACTTTCAACATCCTATGGTATTCTGGAGTTTGTAGTTTACTGAGGCCAAAGAGCTCTCTCCCTAAGCTGCAATCCCTAGGATTCCATAGGATGTTGAAAGTGGAATAGCAGCACTATAACAGTGTAGTGTGGAAATGACCCTAGATGTCAACCTTGGTATCTTCCAGTTTTGAACCTCAGCTCTGTCAAGTTTTCAGCTCAAGTGGGGTGCACTGGATGGCAGTCTTGTATATCCCCTTTAAAAACTGGATGATGGCTGTAACAGTTATGGACAGCAAATCATCTGAAGTCCTTCTGTAGTATTGTGGCCAAAATCCACTCTCCTATTTCTACATTTAGATGGAAAGAGCACAGCAACACACTATTTGCCCCTAGCAAGTGTGCAGAAGTAGACAGGCAATCCTTCAAATAAAAAGATTGCATGCACCATAAAGATGAACAATATGACTATGGTATAAGCTTCTGTAGGCCCATGTTGTCATATGGATGAAATGCAAAAGATGGAAGTAATTTTGGCACAGTATTATTCCTGAGCACAGAGGAATACAGAAGGCAAAGAGTAAAAAACAAAATAACCTAGTATTAAGCCAACTAAGCATACATTGGCCAACAACGTGTTGCAAAATGCTTGTTGCTCTTTGTCTGGATAATTCAAGGAGCCAGCTCATCGTACAGATACATGCGTGCCATGACAAGCTCAACAGTAGCCAGCATCCACCCACTGATTCGATTTAAGCCTATCCCTGGCTCTCAGCTTCAAGTCCAGCATTCAGATGCTCAAAGTTCTTTTGCCTGTACAGAACACTGTGTTCCAAATTGCCTCGCTGCAACATGATGACAAAAGGAAGAGGGCACAAACGCCTTTTGTTTTCTGCAAAGCAACCAACAAAGGTAGAATCAACATTGCACATTTTGTGGTTGGATTCTTCTGACTTGCTGGAACCACTTTTTCTGCATCTCAGTTTCAGAAGAATGTAGGAAGCCTCTTCCCAAGTGACTGCCAGCTGTGCCAACTTACCAGGCAGAAGCAGGCAATACAACAGAGGAAGGCATGAAAGAGCACCGCCTGCTCTCCTGGCACAGCTAATACTACCATTTAGGTCATCATCATCTTGCAGAAATGTCTCTTACAGCAGATATTTCATGTAGCTTGGAAACATTTATACAACTATGAAGAATCAAAGCCTACAACTTCATTGTCTACCTATTCCCCTGCCTATTCCTTTTGCTCAATTTTAATCTATCATTACACTACCTTATTACATTTATACCCTGAGCTCAGGACAGCACACATCGCTCCCTCCCTACTTACAACAGACCTACAAACTACAATATACATCAAGCTGAAAGAATGGGACTGGCCCAAGACCATTCAGTTAGTTTCATTACACAGTGGGGACTAAAACCCAGATTTATCAAGTCCCTGTCCAGCATTCTAACTGACACACTACACTGGTTTTATTATATAGTGAGCCTGGGAGCAGGAACTACTTTCTTAATCTTAGAAGAGTAACTGGGGGGAAAAATTGGCACTTCATTAAGAACTAAGCCTTCTGACCACAGGGCGTATGTTTCCATAATATAATCAGCTGGAACCTATATATGGCCACTTGGCTACCAGCACCCAGTTAGCAAGTATGGGTCACAGACTCATTCCATTTTCTCATTCCTCACCCTTAGGTTTTCTGCAGGGTTGCAAATTATGCATTCACAAAAACAGTTGGGAAGATCTGTTCAGCCTTCAGATGGAAAACATGCATACAACAGTAATGTCAGGCATACATTTGATGGCCACACACCTATTACACAGGCATTCTGTCTCAACAAGTCCCACTGATTTTGACATGATCTGGTTTAACAAAAAGGACAGCAGCCTTGGGTTTCTTGCTGTTCAGTAATAAAACATATTTATTAGAAAAACAGAATATATATATATATATATATATATATATTTACAATTACATATTCCACTGTACATAACAACTCAACAATATGTTCCATGAAATATTCTGAAGCAACTTTGCTTATTGTAAGGCAGGATGTGGTCAATACTTAGGGCCTCAAGTGAAGAGAAGAATTCTGAGGAAACCACTTGAGCCTAAAACTCAGATCAATTTGGAGCAAAAGTGGGTAAATTTTGTCCTTTCTGATCTTGACCTGAAACTCCCATAATGCCTCACGATTGGCTATTCTAGCTAAAACTGACATGACCTGCAGTCTACCAACATCTGGAGATTCCAATTGTACACCTCAGTTTCATGTTTCTATGAAATAGGGGCAGATTTCAGATTATCTAAGATACAGACCTCATTTCTAAGCTATATAAATCTACAAGAGAGACAGACAACCCTTGCTGATAACCACAGCTCTGAAATATCAAGTTGTATGTATCTGAGATCAGCCAAGTGTCACTGAATATGAAATGCAAAGGAATATGAAATGAAAAGAGGTTAAGCAGTGGGAAGCAAGGAATTCTTGTATTTGTAGATATTTAGTAATCCGTTGTCATACAGATACTGGGTAAGATCAAACCACAAACCATTTATCTATCTTTGCAAGTTACTTAGTTTCATTTTAAGAGGCATATTCATTTACAATGAAATGCCCAGAAACTATGTGCTTATACTATAAGGGTGTTCAGAATCAAGAGTTCCCAAAACCTCCTCCACATGGTGGTGCTCCACTCAGCAGCTTTAATTTTTGAAAACTGCTTTACAAGTTATTTGTGTGGAACAAGTGTCCAAAGGAAACAGTTTTTACTGTGGCGGAACAGGCATCAAGAAATCTATTTGCCTTCCAACTCAGAATTCAAATGGCACACAGCCCAAACATATGGATGTTTACTCATAAATAATGCACACTGTGTTCAATAGTACTTAAGTCCCTATTTCAATGTGCACATGATTAAAATCAAGGGCCTAAATACTCAAATGGCAACAGATCTTGTTTGATCTGGGAAGCTAATCAGGGTCATCTCTGGTTAGTACTTGGGTGGGAGACTGCCAGTGAATACCAGGGGCTATAGGCTACATTTTATAGGAAGGAACTGGCAAAACAACCTGAATACTGATCGCCCACGTGGCTTGACGGCACATGCACGCACACAAGATTGCAATTCAAACAATTTAGTGCATTCTGAAAGAGATAATTGCTTATGAAGGTACAACAGTTTACAGGGTCCCAGTTGAGAAGTTATGCTGGACCAACTTTCTATCTAGAGATTTGTAGAATGCCATCTTTGAAGATTCACCTTGTCTTTCAATTTTGCAGTAGCCTGCCTCCGTCCATAGCTCAATATCTTCAAGTGACAGAACAGAATGATCGTTAATAAAAAACACTGATAATAAATCCATCTTTACACTTATGGCACTTCTACACACAAGGCATGAATGCATCTTTAACAGCATAATGCTACCCATATCTGCTCTGACGTACATTCCACCCGTGTTCCATAGGGATTATATCCAGGTAAACAAATACAGTACAGGACTTTAGTGCAAGTTTCTCTTGTACTCTCTGTGCCTTGGGCAAATGCTGGCTCATTCTGGGATTAAAGGTGAAAGAGAATTCCACTGTTTACTCTAGTTTTATACAACCAATATACTTTTTTTATATTTGTTCTGCAGAGCAATTTAAAACAAGCTCGTTTTAAGCTTCACATGAGACAAAAGGCCTACAGCCTGATCCTTAATGTCATCATGGGACTATTCTTTGCAACTAGACTTAAAACTATACTCACTAATCTCCCCTCAGCCCAATTCCAGCTGTACTTCTTCTATAAGAGAAACTGCTTTTTATCAGCAGGCGTTGATGTGAGTCTGGTAAAACCTGATGTCTCTCGTCAGGTGAGTAGCTTCAAAACAGTTATTCCCTAGCTCAGTGTACCGTATTTGGGATTCTTTTGTTTGACTAGTATGTGAAAACTACTGCCATCAGGTTTCTTTTTGCTACCACAGGGAAACTGGTGAACTTTTAGCTTTGATTTAGCTTAAAGTCTTACCTCTATTTAATTCAATAGCAATAAAATCTGGATTTTAAAGTCAAGAGGGCACTGTTTAATTTCTAAGAGCCTTGCTGGATCAGACTAAAGACCTCTCTAGTCCTGCGTTCTGTCCACACTGGCCAGCCAGTTGTCTCCAGGGGGGAATCTACACCAAGGCTCTCTCCCAGCTCCTGCACTGGTTATTCTTGTTCCAGTCTGATTCCTTTTGAGCCACACAACCCCCTTTTAATTCTTCTTGGAATTGAGACATGTCACACCAGTCCCCCCATCATGAAGTTAAGTCTGCTTAAGGGGGAGTATGTGCTGTGGTCATGTGCTAGCTATATTGGATCATCTTTCCCCACACGGGAGTGGACTATGCAGTACCTGCAATTTGGTGGTGACGGGGAAGTCTTCTGCTCTTGCATGTGGGTATCTGCAAAGCTTGGCATAAGATCACATGGCTCAAGTTGCTGGCTGCTTTTGTTTTAGTTTCTCACTTTGCATTTACACATTTGCCTATGCGCCCTGGATTGGTTAAATGAAGTATACCTATGATGCTACCTTGGCCATCATGTGTGCTGCCCCTCCTTGAATCCTCTTCTGCTAACCCCCAAATAGCAATTACGTCTCTAGTCTTTTAACTGCACCCCCTTCTTCTCTGGCTCAAAAAGACATCTGCCATTCCTGCAAGTTCAAGTGCCACCAAACAACAAAAAGTCAAATCATCAGTCATGGGTGTACAGGCTGTAAACTGTACATAGACAGGGACTCAAGGCTTCGCATTTGTGTGGAGCAGAAAAATGGCACAGACTGTCTGCTGTTACCAATCTCAAACAGAGAGATGACTTCACCTGGTGAGAATAATCAGATGGCCCACAATGACCCAAACCAAGGGGCCCACTGCCTGACATAGCCTTCTACCTACCCCGTCATCCACTTGCTCCCATTTCACTCCAGTTCCAATCCAAGTGGGAGTACACAGGATATAAAACAGGATAATCCAATTCCTCTCTAGAAAAAACAGAAAGCTTTGCCTTTTTAAACTCATGTTTGCCCTCAGGCATGTAAAAGAAGTAGCTTGAACTCAGAATGGAATGAACTTCATGTGCCATACTAGGATTGACACTGGGGTAAGGCTGCATTATCTTCCCTGTATAGATTCAGCATCAGAAAAATGTGTGCACACACAGTCACACCTACTTGTGCATCACAGCAAGCAGTAGTGAGGTAAACTGCCTCTGAAATTAAATACACAGCCATCATCAATAGCCTTATCTTCCCTTTTATTTTTTTTGTTTATTCCCCTTTTAAAGCTGTCCATTTTATGGCCAGCCCTACATCTTGTGCTAACCAGTTCCAGAATTTCAGTCTGCACTGCGTGAAATACTTCCTTTGATCTGTCTTGAAACTCCCACTACCCAGTTTTAGTGGATGAACCTGCATTCTACTGTTACAAGACATGAGGAGAAAACTTCCTCCATACCCATTTTCTCCACATAACTGAATTGACTTATATCATGCCTTCACTCCACATTCATCTTTTGGGAGGTTATAAAACCCCCCAATTTTTAAAAATTTATTTCAGGGGTAGAGAAATTGCAGCTTGTGTGACACATGCAGTCCCCCAGGGTATTTTTGCAATCCCAAAACTTCCAGATTGCCCCCTTTCCACAAAAAAAAAAAAAAAAAAGCAACCTGTCACTAATGAAGACTTCCAGGAATGGTAGAGAGAGTGATAACTGCCCCCAACCTATGAAAATTGACTTCAAATGGCGAGAAATAGAAGCTGGGAGTGATTTCTGGTTTAGAAATGTACAGCCTTCCAACAAGGTGCAGAAAGAAAGAAAAAAGGCCCCCAGGTTCTCTGCAACTGCCCAGCCTTGCTTTGTATTAATGATTATATTTATATTATTAGATTTGCTCCAACCCCCTTTGGATCTTGGCTGTTCTTCCTCTACCTTTTGCAGTTAAGGTCAAACATACTGGCTAACACACAACATCTATAGTCTAAACACATGGAGAGTGTCTTTTCCTTCATTGCTATATAAATCAAGACATTCTCATGAGACATTTTTGGCAGTGGATGCTCCTACTTCTAGGAATCTCTTATTTTCAGAAAGAAGAAAGACTAAGCGCTGCTTATTTGAAACAACGCTTCCCAGAAAAAAAAGAAAAAGAGCATCATGGATTCCTTTTGTGCCAATACACTTGAGACAAATACAAATGAGCATGAGTTTGGAAATTGCTAAGTAACTGGGCTAGGGACAAAATGCTCTTATGTGGCAAACTTTAAAAAACAACCTAAAGCAGTGGTGGATAAAATTCAGCCCTCCAGAAGCTGCTGGACTGCAACTCCCAGCTTTCTTTGCCACTGGCTGACCTGGATATGATTGCTGGGAGTTGCAGTCCAACAACATCTGTTAGGCTGCATGATTCCCACCCCCGCAGTAGCCCCATGCAACTGCTCTGCCTGCAAAATGGAAGCTACAAAGCTGGTCATGTCAGGAGCACATACAAGAGCCTATCTTTAATGTTCGGGCACTCTTGTTGTGTTAAGCATCAGCGTTTGATGGAGGCTTCTACTAAGGTTGGCTATAATGGAAGCAGAGCCCTCTAAGTAATTGGGAACCTTTGTGAAGCAGGATTCCTGACTGTGGGAAGAATTCTGCTTTCATTCAGGCAAGCAGAAGCTCCTCTGAGACGCTCTTGATCAACAGGAAAAGGCAGGGCAGGACATTAGGAAACAGACTCGGACATGCCCCATCACCAAACGTACTCAGATTGTGTGTGAAGACTGAGTGCCTATATTGGACTTCCACAAATCTACCAATTAAATCTATGGTTAAGTGTTATTTGAGGTACTGCTCGCTTCTTGGTCAACTGAAAAAAAATTAAAAGGAAGATGGAAGGAAAAGTGAGAGAAATATCCTACTGAGACTCCTGGAAGAAGGGGACGGATGCATGCCGTGATGCTAAGGACTTACCTCTGGACTGTTCAGACGTTTCTGAGAAATAGAAGAAAGGAAAAAGAAATTGTTTTTCCATTTCCAAACTGCTAACTGCAAAACACTCAGGAATAAGGTGGCCAGAGGAGTCCTTTACCTTTAATGGCTGTATAGAAGAGGGCATTTCAGCGGGTGTTGCTTTTTATCTGGTTGCGTGACAAGCAACACCTGCTGAAACACCCTCTTCTATACAAACATTTAGGGTGCAGGACCCCTCTCTAGTTTTCAGCCTGGCAATCCTACCCAGGAAATAAGGCTAATAATTTATAGCATTATATAAAACAGCAAACCTGGAGGGAAGAAATGTGAGACACACTGCAACATTTATGGTGCAGCTTTCCTTCTCCGCCAATAGTAAGAGTTGCTTTTGCTCTATTATGAAAACAGAAACCCACACAGACTGATTTTTTTCACCACTGCTTTTTCCTAGTAACTGCTGGAACACTGTCAGATGTCAAAAAAGGACAGGGATCTTTCCCAGTTACCATTTAGGTAAAAGAAAACTTGCATCCAAAATGCACCTGATGACAACTCCCTTAATATTATCGTCCTTTTTTCCCGCTTGCCTGCTACCATCTGACAATTCTAATTTTTTTTAAACGTAGTTGCCCACATATTACCATGTTGTTCCCATCATCCAGAGGTCTACAATGGGTCAAAAGCATGAAAAGGAGAACTAGAAACAAGTAAAGAGCTAATAAACACACGCTGACACATCGACACACAATAAGCACATGCAGCATATTGTCAAGAAATGAAGCACGTGAAAAATAGGTCAGATTTCATAGCCTACTTTTGGAAAACAAATCAGGAGGGGAAAAAAATTCAGTTAGAGTATAGTAGCAAAATTTAAATTCCCTACACATTTCCTTTGCACTACATTGGTAAGTAAAAATGTTAAGCACTGAAACCACAAGCCAACAAAACACACACACACACACACACACAACTCTAGGTGGCTTCTGTGCCATCCTAGGTAGCCCAGCTTTCTGGACTTCAAGCACTGTTCGCAACACTGACTGAAGTCGGAATGAATCTTAACCGCCCTTCTCACGCACGGAGGGATGAGATTTCTGTCTCGCTGGGCGCCTGGAAATTTTAACCAGGTTTTAAAAACATTCCGAAGGAAAAGCTTTCCTCAATAGGATCTCAATGAGGCTCAAAAACCTGCACCCGTGGATAAGAGCATTGCCAGCCCGGGGGGGGGGGGGTGGATAAAAAAAATGGAGACGGAGTGGGAGGGAGAGCCTCCGGTTACCGCCTGTCTCTCCAGACAACCAAAGGACGCGCTTTGCCCTCCTCACTCGCGAAAAGCAAGCGGCGCGGCTTCTTCCTCCGGGCTTCCGTGTGCTGGGCAGCTGCTGCGCCTCCTCCTCCTCCTCCTCCTCCTCCCGCTGGCCAAGGGACCGGGCCAAAGAGGAAAGCGGAGCCCGAGCAGCTGCGGCGTCTGCCCTGCGCGGCCGCGGCCGCCTCTTCCGCGGGCTGCGACTCAGACCGCGCACGGCCGTTCAAGCGCCGGGGCCCGTCCGCGCGTCCTCGCTTCTTCTTCTTTCTCCGCAGTGGGAAAAGGGAAGGCGTCAGGAAGTTGCTCCCGCGGGCCGCTGGCGAGCGTCGTCGGGGCGGCGGTCCTCCCCGTTCGCCTGGAAAGCCGCAGAAAAAGGGACGAGCCGTGGCTCGGTGGCTCTGCTCGCGCGCGGCGCGGACGCGTTTCCCCGGGCGAGGGGGCGGGAGGGCGGGAAGCGGGGAGCGCCCGCGAAGCCGGGGAAGGCCCACGTGGCTTTCCGGTGTGCGTGCGTGCGAAGCTGGTGCACACACGCCGCCCACACCCGAAGCGGGAGGGAAAAGCGCGCGCTGGTGTGCTTGCGCGCATGGTTCGCAAAAGCCAAAGGGAGCCTTACCCCCTCCGAGCTCGAGCGCAAGTCGTGTTTCTTCGGAAGCAAGTCCCGCACGGGCTTCTGCGAGCTCTCCGCAGCGGTCTTGTCCTGGAAGTAAATGCCGCTGTGGCCCAGTGAGGTTTATTTACCCCCCTCTGCCTCTTGTCACCTCAGAAGTATGTGCTAGTGAGATCAGTGGGACAGTCAGGTAAGTAGGTATGGAGGATTGCAGCCTTGCTTCCCAGTAGCGATTAAGAGGGCCGCACCTTTCCCTCTTTAGTCTCCACAAGGCCCATTCAGTTCTCAGTAAGAATGCTTAGGACAGCCAGGAGGTGGCTTTCGCAATCTATGCATGCTTACTCGGAATCAACCCCACTCGCCCCGTATTCGGTGGGACACACTCTAGAGAGGCTTCAGTGTTGCATTTTACAGCCCGATCCACAGCAAACGTTGCTTTCCCGGGTCGCACAGGCTTGTCTAGTACTTTGGGTTTTGAAAGAGAAAATCCCAATAGTTTCTCGGGAGCTTGTGCTTCTAGACCGGTATTCCACGCCTCTCGAAAGTCGACCTGGTGTGCAAATTTTAGAAACACTAGCATTGCTTCTCCCCGCCCTTACCCCGGGCAAAAAGGAGGCGTCGCCTTTTCTTTTTCTGACAGAGATCCTGGTTCTTTGAAAGGGAGACAGGCAGAAATTCTGCTGCTCCTTCTCCTCTCTTTCCAGGCTGGGAAATGCTTCAGCTGTGGAAACTGAAGACCTGTTAATTATCCAGGAACCTTGAAATAAAAATAAACCCGATTGATAGCATTCTCATGGCAAAAGTGGTTTTGCAGGATCCTTGCCGTGGATCTGAGCCAGGGCTCAGTACTGGGATTTGTTTTCAAACCAAGTAAATGGCAACAAATAATTAAAACGAGTACCCCTGAGCACGTGCTGAATGCATTTGCCACACTGCTACGAAAGCTCAGACAGACGTGTCAGACCACTGGTCAGGACTTACAGCCTGGAGGGCAGAGTTCCAGGCCTTCAGTTTCGAAAGGAGGCAGTGTCATTGCAACATCTTCGCTCTCTGCTTTCCAAACTTTAATTCGGATAGGCAGCGAGAGCGCTCTACCAGGAAATGAGAGCAAGAGGAGCGTGCCTTAAAGTTCGTTAGGTAACCTTAGGAAGGTCAAGTAGTTCTCAGTCTAACCTATCCCACAGGGGTCTTGTAGCACCTTTGAGAATAACTGCGAGAAAGAAGTTGATAGCATAAGTCTTTGTAGACTTATATCGACTTCCTCAGGTGAATTGGACTTAGGTCCGCAAAAGCTTCTGCTACCAGCTTTTTTCTCTCAGCCTCAAGGCTGATACAAGATCTCTTTGCCTACTGATGCAGACTAACATGGCTATGTCTTTGATTTCTGCCCCACAGAGTTGTTTTAAATCTGCTTGCCTTTGCTTCTTTACAAGACTTTCTGTGTTTTTAATGCTGACTGGCACATTGAGCAGATAAAATTCTCACACCTGGAGACAGATGCTGAGGAAAGCACCAAGAAAACACTTGTGTGCATACATGTGAAAGCTGGAAGATATTAAGTCAGCCTTCCCCAGAACAGTATGCTCCAGCTGTTTTGGACAACAGTTCTTTACCCACCATAGCCACCTATATTATGGGATGTACATGTTAGAATTTTTGCTGGCAGAGAAATTCTTTTATATTATTCAGTAGATTTCCCCCAAATACCCCACCATAGACCTGGAACAACATTCAGGGTTTAGTAAGGAACTGTTCTGCCCTTCTACAAGTTGGCTTAGATTTCACCACTTTCATGTTGATTAGATTTCACCACATTTTCTGAAATTTTATTGTACTTAGTATACATCTCCAAGCAGATGCATGATTTCCTGAGAAGGGGAAATTACTTACATTTGCAAAGACTGTGAAGCAAATAAATCTGGATGACAACAGTGGAGATAAACAGCACAGTCCTATACATGTATAATCAGAAGTAAGCTCATAATTTCAGCAGTCATTACTTCCATGTAAGATTGTGTAATCCTGTGATATCTCTCTTGATCTCTTGTGTGTGTGCATGCACCCACTCCTACACACACACATACACCAAGTGGGAATAGTGTAATTCTACGGGGCATCAGTATATAAATGACACACACATACAATTCATTTTACATATAATGTGAACATCTTTACAAAACCCAGAAAGAAGTAAAAGGAAAAAAAAGTGCTTTGGAGTTTACTGTATGTATACACACAAAACACATGTATGCATTGAAAATGAACCTTCTTGACATCACTACTTGCTAGTTAATGAATGCTAAAATACTTGCTAATTTTTAGAGATCCCTGAAATTTGGTACACACAGTGTTCAAGATGTGTTTAAAAATCTAGAAATACCTGTGATATTTCCAGGTCTCTCAGAAATATAAATGGGGCACATATATAATCTTAAGAAATAGAAGAATATGAGAGGGGGATGTGTGTGTGTTTACAGGAGAACTCAAAAATGTCGCAATAAATGGTAACAGTATTCCCAAATTGAGAGCCAGAATGGTTTAAGAGTTTGAGCATTGGGCTATGACTTTGGAGACCATTGTTTGATTCCCTGCTCAACCATGGAAATCCACTGGGTGACCTTGGGCAAGTTACGCACACTCAGTGCAGGAAAACCCTGTAATAGGTTCACCATAAGTTGGAAACAAATTGAAGGTACACGTAACAACGTTCCCAAATTAGTATTTGGAATACATGTAGTTCAGAGCACCCTGATTACCAGAACTTGGAAAGTTACTTTAAAAATTAGCTGTAATTATAATCCCACAAAAGTAGTTATTATAGTTAAAATTTTAAAATGACTTTGCTGATTTTCAAAAATAGCTAAAGGATTTGTTGTGTAGTTTCTGACTTATGGTAACTCTAAGGTGAAACTATTACGGGGTTTTCTTGGCAAGATTTGTTCAGAGGGGGTTTGCCTTTGCCTTCTTCTGAGGCTAAGAGAGTGTGTGACTTGCCCAAGGTCACCAGTTGTTTTCCAAGGCCAAGCAGGGAGTCAAACCTTGGTCTCCAGAGTTATAGTTGACCACTCAAACCATTGTACCATATTAGTTCTACTTTGTGGTTATTATTTAGGAAGAAACAGCTATTGCAAGGGTAAAGATAGTGAGGTTTGCACGTCACTTGTGCCCTTTATGGGCATTTTTTGTGCCACCTGAAGCCCCCAGTCTGCTCCCATTTTTTTAAAAAATGGTTGAAATGTGTGTGTGTGTGTGCATGCACACACACAGTCACAAACTCTGATGGTTTGTATCTCCTTGTTCCTCTCTGTCCCCCCCAGATCCCCCCTCAAAAAACATGGAAATTCACTGCATTTATCCCAATTCCCACAACAGGAAGTGACATGTCACTTCCACTTGTGTCAGGAAACAGCTGTTTGGCCCACAGGAGTTCGCATTGAAAAGTCCCCTCCACAGCTTGCCACACCAATCTCATGCCACAAGCTGCTGATCTTTAGTACAAAACAGATTCACCTCCTATTTACCTTGTCCCCACTGCCATACTCACAACAGAACACAAGCCAGCAGTGTGAACCAGCAACATGAACCAAAACGACACTTTAGAGCATCTGATATTTCTCTTCATTCGGTGACTCCATGCAATAACTTTTAAAAGTTACTCTTATACAACAGAAAATGGGCCAAATAATCCCTTGTTTACTTATTCCTTGTGGTTATGCCTTAATAATTGGGAAGAGCTCAAATTACAGATTTGTAACTAGTTACTTCATACTTGGTTAAGGGAATGATTTCCCTAGAAATTCTCCCCTTAGAAACAAAGTCAAGAAAAATTTACATTATCCCCAGTTCACCAGAAACCTAATGTATGACATTTAGGTAGCTCAAGATATGCCAATTACCTAGTAGTTCTGAAAGAGGCATTCATGTTTCCATGGAAATGCTGCCAAGATTTTTGTGCTCATGTGACTGTATTAACTTCCAGGGCACTTAGAAAAAGCTGAAATCTATAAAACGTATAGTCCGTGGCATTCTAATTACTAGAAAAATCTGAAAGATACTTTTTTTTTTTTTACATTTCTGTAGAAATGAGGGCCATACACGTGTCCCGATCTAGTAAGGAAAGCTGAAGTTCAAGTTGTTTCTGACTTATGGAGACCCTATAACTGAGTTTTCTGGGGACTGAGTATGTGAGATGCATCCAGGGTCACCCAGTGAGTTTCCCTGGACAAGAGGAGAATTGAACCCTGGTCTCTCGGGTTGTAGACCAATGCTCAGACCACTACACCATTCTGTCTCCTTATGTTTGTGTTTATTTCTACCCAAACATTCTTTTATCTCCCCTCCCTCTTTTGCCTCACAGCTATGGGCAATGCTCTCAATGCATTGCAAACCAAGATGTTGGGGCATGAAGTGGAGAATGTGTGTGAAGTGGAGAAATACTTACCTATAAATAGCTATAAAATTATGAAATTGTGGGTATGGGCATTTGTGTTTATAGAATGAAGCAGTAATTTTGGGGGAGCTGGGATAGGGCAGTTCTAGTGGTGGCTACAAATTTGTATGTGAAAAAAAGGATAAACCACACATATCTGGAATTTTCTTCCCATTCACAATCCTTTAAGTTGACATGGCTTTTGCAGTGGTGGCCAAGAATGCATTTAGAGGAATACTATACAGAACACTATCATTAGCAAATTTATATGGAAGATGTGTACAGAATGTGTGTTGATACATATGTGAGCATGCACTTTCATTTGGAGAGAACAGAAAAATCAGAAAATCGAGTAGTGATTTTCTGGTAAATTTAATCCACCTTCTCCTTTCTATAGGCTGCAGCAATGGTTTGCATTTGTATTTGTATCAGGGTTTTGTGTGTCCCTCGGAGCTTCACAATTGCTCGTATAATATATTCTCTTCGTGAAGCAGCTTTTGCATTGACTTGTAGCTGGTAAAGAAACTGCAGCAACAGCAGGCCCCAGTGCTGGCAAGCAGACAGGTCACTGCCTGGTAGCTGAAGGTGTATGCTATGGATTTTATAAACAGAGACTCCTGCTGCTCATACCAGCTGCTCTTTGAGCGGGGAAGAAGGGAAGGGAGGGGATGTGAAAGTGGGTCAGGAATGTAACTAGATTCTATCCACCTCTCTGTTCTGTCTCAGACACACACACATATGTGGACGTGCACACACGCACACGCACACACACACCATAGTGCCTTAGTGATGGAAGGCACGCACTATACCATTGATGTCCCCCAACCATCCAAGCTGATGGTTACCAGGGGATGTGTTTCCCTATGACCTTTGGAGAAGGGGAGGGGTGTGGTTGCCGTGGCAACCAAGTTTAGCGTGGATGCAGTGATGCAGTAAATATCCCTAGGTGAGCTTTTCTAAAGGGGGGAGGAGAAGGCTGAGAGTGGTACAGTCCCAAAGTAATACAGACATTTGAATGCAAGCTGCATTCTGCCTTTGGAACTTTTCCCGACTATTTTAAAATTGTTTTATGAACCACTTTCCTGCCCTTGGTGGACTAACTTGAATGTATTTTTCAGTAAATGAAGGTGTCGTTTTCTTGTGCCCTGTAGACACACCCTTGGGGTTGGCTGCTTGAACGCATTACAGTTCTGGGACTTGAGCATTTCTTGAAAAGCTGATTAGACAAATGCACTCACATCGGTTTGGAAGGAAAAACAAAACCTAGCTGGAAAGTCTCTCTCTAGTTTAATGCTGCAAGTTGTCTTCTGAGGTTTGTCAGAAATATTCTCAGGTTTATGGCAAGAGCACTGGAATTGGACTGAAGAAGCCTAGGTGATAATCCTTAGGTGTACCCATCCCAATTAGCTGTTATGCTAATTGACAGTGTTATCCTATACGTATTTTACTTGGGAAGTAAATCCTATTATTTTCAGTAGCAAATGGATAAAATTGTAGTCTTGGTCAATTATTATCTCTTAGCATAGCCAACATTATTGTGAAGACAAAACTACAAATCTGCTGTATATTTTCTGGAGCCCTTTCACACTATACAGTTATAGCACAATGATTCAACTTTAACTGCGATGGCAACATCCCGTGGAATCTTGCGCTTTGCAATTTAGGAAGGGGTATTTAAAATTCTCATTCAGAGAGGTCTAGTTTTACACCAAACTATAAAACAGAGGATTCCATAAGATGTAGACACAACTGTTAGAATGAAATACAGTACTATAATTGTGTAGTGTGAAAAGAGGCACCGTTAAAATTTTAAAGAGGGATATTCTATTCCAGAATATTTATGAAATTATGCATGATTTGGAAAAAATGAGAGAGAATTATAGATCTGGCCCATCTAGAATTACTCTAGTCCTTCCTTTAATCTCAAAGGATAATAGCCAGCTTGAAAAGCAGACATGTAGAAAACACATAGGGATGAACAGAGGACAGCCCCACACTTTTGGATATATTTCCCCAACCTCCCCCCCAACATGGCCAATAGGGACTGTAAGTCCATGACATTTGAGGGTCAAAGATTGTTTATCCCTGGCCTGGACAGACATTCATGTCAATCTGATGCATATTTACTTAGTGATTATCTCTCTAAATTCTGTAACATTTTCTCCTAAATATCTCCCAAACAGCAGCCTAAGATCTGGAGTCTTTCGTTTACTATGACATCCTTAGGTTCTTTCCTGTTACCCAACTGATTCCATTCTTACATCATTTGTCGTTACAATATGTGATTCATGGAAAATTCAGGCAGTGTTCTACTAGACAAGTTGTTAAGAAAGCGATCTGTCATTTCCAAGTTTCCAGAGTCAGTCAGTAACAAGAAACACAGCCCTGTGTATAATGGCACCTTCAGATTGGGGTTGTGAACGTGGCTCTTCAGATGTCTTTGGGCAAAGGTCCTACAATCCTTCACCACTGGTTATGTTGGCTGGGTAAGCCTAGGCGAAGGCGGCTGGTGTAACCAACAGCCTGATCCTCTACATTTTTCAATTTACTCAAGCAACACAAAAAATATTGATAACAGAAACATTGTGGTGTTTGGGAGTTGGGAAAGAAAACAAAGCAAGGACTACCTGGAGTCCTGGTTTTAAAGGTGAAATTAGGATAACACCACCCTTTTTTGCTCTTCAGCACTGGGCCCTTGATCATCTGGTCCTATATCTATGATCTATGCCTCATGGGAATTCTAGGGTATAGTTAACCTTCAGCTACTTTAAAGACTGGCAAGCATTTTCCCATTTTTAGGCATCCCTGAAACACTTTAGGCCCAGGAATAGAATTTTTTCAAAACAACAGGAAGTGAGTAGAAGTCACTTCATTTCGCTTTCTGTTTCAACAAAGGGCTCTCCTGGGCCTAAATTGGCCCAGTGAGGCCCCAAAATGTAGTTAAAATGCCCCAAGTCCCCTGGAGGGCATTAGGGGGTATTTGGGGGTAAAAAATTACTTTGATGAGGTTTTTTGACCCCCCAGGAGGCTAATAAAAACATCCTCAGAGCATGCATACGGCCCATGAGCTTTACTCACCCCGCCAATGAATCCAGTGAAGAATACCAACATTTGTGCCCTAACAGCTGTGTTACTCTTAAGAAGTGCAAGACTAATTTGTTGTCATTTTCCAAATATTTCCATACCTCAGCATTTCAAATTAAATTGCTTAGCCTCCAAACTGTCCTGTCAGACTGCTTAAGTTTGCTCAGACATCTGCAATAGTTTATTTAGCATCTATGATAGCACCTAAATATGGGATTGTATGCATGCATATAATAATTGTACCGCATAATACATAGTTTGGTTTCCTGAAAGCATGAAAAAGTTACTTTTTAAAGAAAAGTTACACTGACTGGATGATTCTGGTAATGTAGTTCAAGAAGTGACATCTCCTAATTTGCCTTTATCTCTGTTCTTGCTGTTAATGTAAAAAATAAAGAACTTCTTATATATTCTGAATAACATTGTTCAGTACTATTTCCTCATAATACAGAGTGAGGGAAATATTAACACATGCATCCTTCGTCATATTAAACATTGGGTATATTTTCTTTCTTTAATTTCTTCTTGTGTATCTTCATACTATCTGTTTCACTTTTGTCATGTTTATAGTGATGAGTATAAAATCTCATTTTCAAATAAGATTCCTGCGCTTTTGCTTCTCCTCAAAGTTTAATTATTCCATTTTTATAAGACTATTGTTACATTTTTCCCACCATGGCACTATCTTTTCATGGTGGTGGGATTGCATGCTGTCTTCAGAGTAGCACTGCTGCTGGTAGGTCTCTTATGTCAGAAACACATTTGCTGAAGAGCCAGATTTCAAAGTCTGGCCAAACAGCTACTGGGCAGCAGCAGTAGTGTGTGTGTGTGTGTGAATGGGGGGTGACCCTGGCAGAGGATCTCTCACAGACAACAGCAGTGGCACCACAGCTAATGCTTGTTAGTACTGTGCAGGAAAAGGCAATGATAAACTATTCCTGAAGCCTATGATGAGACAGTCCGAAATGAAACAAGAGATAGTGCTGAAAGATGAGACTCTCAGGTCAGAAAGCACTCAACAAGATACTGGGAAGAGCAGAGGACAATTACGAGTGTTACTGTGACTCATGGTGCAACCGGACTCAAGTCAAAAGGACGTCTAGCCACTGACATGCTCAGGTTGAAATGAAAGTCAGAAGCTACACAACACATTTTATAGGAACACTAGCATATATGCCTGGTGTTGCCTGGGATTTTATTTTCTCATAGGTAATACTTGTTAGAAAGACTTGAGATCCTGTATGTCTAATTCCCCAAACTGTCTTGTCCAGTACCTGTAACTCTTCCCCATGTTCCCTAATCTAATCTGTATTCAGAGTTATTAACATATAGACGTTAGGTTCCTGAGGGAATAAACTGTCCTCCTCCTTGCTGCTAGGCCTCATCTCCACAGCAGTTAGCCTATTCAAGTTGACTGAGGCCCAAGAGCTCTGTGGCTGAGAATTCTAAAGGCCCCTGCCTAAACTGCAAACCCCAGAATTCCATAGAATTTTCTTTGGCAGCCAGTCATATGGATCTTTGCCTGACACAGACGAACAAACTTCGACTTTTTTATATTAGATGGAATGTGAGAAGCACGACACAAGGGAAGGTAAACATTGTAAAGCAAGAAATACAACATATAAACATGGCAATACTTGGGATGAGTGAGCTACAATCAACAGGAATGGGACATTTTGAGTCAGATAATTACACAGTGTTTTACTCAGCAGATAAAAATCTTAATAGAAATGGGAGGCATTAATAGGAGAGATTAGCAGAGACAATCAAGGAATATAATGCAAAGTTTGACAGAATCGTATCAGTAAGACTTCAGGAAAAACCCATCAATATAACCATAATCCAAATTTATGCTTGAACCACAGAGGCAGAAAAGGAATGAACTGAAAGATTTTATGCTGGAGTCTGGAAAGAAATTACTCACACACCAAATCAGGATACCTTGGTAATCATAGGTGTTTCGAATTCAAAGTAGGAAACAGAACAGAACAGAACCAAACACTGTAGGAGAATTTGGCCTAGGATCAAGAAATGAAGCAGGTGAGTGACTGATGGAATTTTGTGAAGCCTGCAGCTTGCTCATTGCAAACACATTCTTTAGGCAACCAAATGGGTGACTATATATATGGCCAATTAGAAATCAGATAGATTACCTACTTGGAAGCCGAATATTGAGAAGCTCCATTCTCTCTGCAAAAACAAGACCAGGAATGAACTGTGACATGGACCATGAACTGCTAATATCAAATATTAGAGTAAAGCTAAAGAACATTAAACCGGTCATTGTGCCAAAATACAACCTGAAAAAAATCCTTGAAGAATTTAAAAGATAATGTAAAAAACAGATTTGCACTATTAAGCCTAATCGACAAGGAGCCAGAAGAACTCTGGACTAAAGCCAGGGAAATTGTCACGGAAGAATGCAAGAAGATGCTATCTGCAGCCAAAAAACAAAGAGAAGCCTCAATGGATGACAGATGATACTCTTCAAGCAGTTAAGGGAAGACAAGAAGCAAAAGGTGACAGAACTCCTTTTGCAACTGTTTATTGACTTGTGCACAAGGACAAAGAGAATTATTACAATAATCAAAGCAGAGAAATAGAAGATGGGAACAACAACAACAAAGAAAAAACAAGAGACTTCTTCCACAAAATCCAAGAAATCAAAGGGAAATTTAAACCAAGAGTGGGGATGTTCTACAGCCACAAGGAGAGCACACGGCATGATCTAGAAGAAATAAAATCCAATGGAAACAATACATAGAAAAACTATATAAAGGAGATGAAAGGATGACAGAAGCATTTGAATATGAACCCACAATTTTAGTGGAGTGGAAGCTGCACTCAAAGCGCTTGGGAGAGATAAAGAACCTGGGAGAAATAAATCACCAGGAACAGATGACATACCAATAGAACTATTTCAAGCAACAAAGACAGAATCCAGTCAAATTCTCACTAAAATCTGTCAGCAAACATGGAAACAAAAGAACATAGAACAAAAGATTGTAAACACTCAGTATACATTCCATTCCCCAAGAAAGGGGACACCAGGGATTGCAGCAACTACCAAACCGTTGCATTTATCTCCCGTGGAAGCAAAATGATGTTCAAAATTCTAGAACAATGACTTTTACCACATATGGAATGAGAAATACCAGATGCCCAAACTGGGTTCAGAAGAGGCACTAGGGATCATATTAGAAACATATGTTGTATGATGGAGTGCACCAAAAATTTTCAGAAGAAAATCAACCTGTGCTTTGTAGATTATAGCAAAACCTTTAATTGTGTAGATCATAAAAAACTATGGTTCACTCTTAAAGAAATGGAAATACCACAACATTTGATTATCCTAATATGTAACTTGTACTCAAGAGAAGAGGCCACTATTAGAACAGAATAAGGAGAAAAATAATGTTTTCTAATTGGCAAGGAAATCAGCAAGGCTGCATTTTATCACTATTTAACTTGTACACTGAATGTTTCCTATGCAAAGCAGAATTAAACTTGAGGTGTGAAAACCGGAGGAAGAAACATCAAGAATGTAAGATAGGCAGATGCAGCAGAAAATAGCAAAGACTTGGAAAGACTACTGAAAAAGGCCACGGAAGTAAATGCAAAGACAAGTTTACAGTTGCACATTGTAACTTTAAAGTAGATGGTGAAGACATTTATAGTCAAAGATTTCCTATACCTTGGCTCAGTCATTAATCAGAATGGGGACTGGAGTCAAGAAATCAGAAGATGACTAGAACTTGGAAGGGAAGCTTTGAAGGAACTAGACAAGATCCTGAAGTGTAAAGAAACATCATTGAATACCAAAGTTAGGATTTTCTATGCCATTGCATTTCAAATTTCTATGTGTAGAGCTGTCAAAGCTGGACAGTAAAGAAGGCTGATAGGAAGAGAATCAACTCATTGAGATGTGGTGCTGAAGGAGAGTTCTATGGACACCCTGGACTGTCAAATGGACAAATAAATGAGACCTAAAGGAAATCAGGCCTGAGCTCTTCCTGGAAGCCAAGATGACTAAACTGAACATATCACAAAACAGGATTCACTAGAAAAGACAATAACGCTTGGCAATCTGGAAGGTAATAGGAAAGAGGAAGACCACATTGCAGATGAATGGACTCAGTAAGGAAGCTGCAGCCTTGTGTTTGAAAGACCTGGCCAGGGGTGTTGATGACAAGGTGACTTGGAAACCTCTCATTCATGGGGTTGCCATAGGTTGAAATTATACCTTTTTTAGTGGCATTTGACATTTACTGCAAAATTTAGAACTGAAGCACCAACCTAAGACTAATAGAGATCTCTTGGGTCCTCATGTTTCCTGAAGAGTTCAGGGCTTGGAAGAAACATGACAGAGAATACAAGGTGGTGCCTGGGATACAAAGGACTAGGTGTGACCCAGATCTTTTTGAGTTGTATGTAATCGCTATGACAATTATTTGCACTTCCCCAAACCCACTCCTGAAGATCACTGATGCTTTTGGATTTATTGTAGTGCAAGAAGCTGAAATTGACAAGAGCTTAGAGAAGTTATATTTTGGACTACAGCTCCTAGAACCCTCTTTCAGTATGGCTGTGCTGGCTGAGGGATTCTGTGAGGCACAATCTCCAAAAGTAACTCACCGAAGATACAAAAATGACAAACCCTAAATTTGCACTATGGAAAAACAACAATATTAGTATTGGTATTGGTATTAGTAGATCCCACCCTTTTCCAATCTGGGACTCAAGGTGGCTTACCAAAGTTAAAAGAGATACAGCTAAAAATTTACATAGTACAAAAATTAAAATATAATTAAACTATGAATAAAATTAGAAGTAGTTAAAATAGACCATTAAAACGAACAACAAATGATAAACAACATAGCAAATGAAAGGCCATTTCCTCCTGACTGCTCATCCCTCAAGGGCCTTCTAAAACAAAAAGATCTTCAGCAGCCTATGAAAGGATATCAAGGAGGGTGCCAGTCTAACCTCTCTGCGAAGAGAGTTCCAGAGCTTGGGAGCGGCCACCAATAAGGCCCTTTCCTGTGTTCCCACCAGATGCACCTGATAGGGTGGTAGGACAGCAAGAAAACCTGCCCCAGTAGATCTCAAGACATGGGCAGGCTCATATAGAGAGGAGGCTTAGGTATGGGGAACTCTCCATGAGGGGTGCTGAATGTACTTTGGAAATTGCCTTTCTGAGCTGTGGCACCAAATATCACAACTTCGTATCCCATCTGGGACGCTGTGATTGAAGCATGAGTTCCAAAAGCAATTTGCACTCTGGCATTGCAGAGGCTGTTGTTCAAACACATTTAGTACTTTATTTATTGTATTGGGGCCCTGTCCTCCCTTCATGGAACACAAGCCATGTGAGCTAGGCTAGGCTGCAGTACAAGTTATGTTTTCCTAATGCATATCATAATATAAAAATTTGAAACCAGTAACTCTTTCCCCTACATCAGAATAGGTAACCTAGTGCCTTTCCAGTAGGGTGGACTGCAATTCCTATCATTCAGCCAGCATGGTTGCTGGTTGTATGGAACGTATTCCAGAATATCTGGAGGGCACTAGATTGACCACCTTTCCCCTATCTTTCTTGAAACCCATATCGGATATGCCCAAGTCCTTGTATAAACCTAGAGGAGGTCTTCAGATTGTGACTGTTGCATATAGAGACAGTTATTCCCCCACCCCACCCTAAAATCCATTCTAATGTTAATATCTGGGCTATGGGTTGTAAAAGGTCAGGGGCAAACTCATTCAGATTTACTACATCATTTTTACTCCATGAATCCTTTAGAGCCAAATCTATTGGGATCTGTTGAGAATGGAATAAATAGACAGCAGTGCCTCTGCAGCATCACTAAACATGATGCCCCACTTTTCCAAGCTCAGATAAAAGTGTGGTTAATTTTAATCCATTTTACATTTGGAAACTCAAGTGGTTTCTTCCAGGCCTTGTCTGCTCTCATTATAAAACAGATTAATTCTTGTTTGGGACAGTGTTGTTTTCCTGGCAAAGGACTCATCAAGTTTCCTGGCTGCTACCAGTAAGAGTATGTATGCAGTGTTGTTAAGAGCTGTATTTCCAAACTATGTTTTACAGTTCTTTGGAGCAAATCTACCCTGGATGGCCCAGTGTGTAGCCTGGCCGTGCTGTTAATTCATGTGGGGTGGGGAACACAACCTGCCTGATTAGAAAACTTCAGCAGACCCCACGTTTATTTAATTCCTTATTCTAACCAGATGAATAGCTTAATCCTACATACATGTTTGCTTACAAGTAAGTCCCATTGTATTCTTTGGTGTTTCATCCCAATTAAATGTGCCTAGGATTACAGTCCAAATTGTACAGAGACGTTGAAACCATAGCAGCTATGGCTTGTGTCCACCTCTAAAATAAATAGAGTTAGGGAATACCAGATTTATTCCTCTTTAATTATACCAAAGCATAAAGGCCCTTCTATATTAAAAAAAATTAGCTAAATGGAGAAAAATGAAGAAGTTGCTGTGAGATTTTCCACTTTTGACTCAAAGCAACCATCTATGTGTTTGATTCTGATTCTCAGACAGGCTAACATAATATCAAAGATGCTTGTGGCTGTAGATTCGATCACTCTTGGTACTGGCAGAACAGGTTTAAGGCAGGCACTCGAAGGATGTGACACTGGCCCAGATAACAGCTTGTGAACTATTGTGAAGAGTTTCTAATCTCATCAAAAATGTGCATATCATAGTTCACAAGAAGAACTGAAGATGTGGCATTGTCTTGTGTTTGAACTTCACTTGAATAGAAAATCAAAGAAAACTATTATTTTGTTCCTCTGTTTTTCAGAATCACTTAAATTAACTTTATGCTTATCAGTTCTGCAAAGATGTGTTAAAACCAGTTGGACTGCTTTTTCATAATACCCTTCTGCTAGAGGGCTTTATGAAAAAGAGTGTTGTAACAACACTGAGGCTGAAGCTCTGAAATGGAAAATTTAAAAGAAGAATGTTCACCAAGCCTGTTTTTTCAAGGACTTTACCATTTTGGTACTCCCTTTAAATGTATTTAATTATCCTTTAGAATATACCTTTTAAGAAGAGGATTCCTCACATCTCAGAATATTTCATTTGTGCAGCTGAGAACTTGGTGGATTGAAGTTATTTTTTTTTTTCATGGTAAATGTTCTTTGCATTTATTAAAAGTATAACTTCAGAACACGCTTGAACGCTGCATAATCAGAATACAGACTACAAATAAAAATAAATAAAACAAACAAAAAAGAACAGGCTAAGAAGCAAATTTTTAACTCAGACGGTTGTTCCTCATCCACAGGGCTACATCCAGCTGTCCGGCCCAACTAGAGTATACCCACTGAATCAGTGGGATCTCAGTAAGTGAATGCATGTAACTTTCATTAATTCAGTTGGTCTACTCTAGCTGGGACCAACAATTGGATTTAGGTCACAGTATTTCAGATGAAGTTCTAGGGTCAGGCCACATATCTCTTTCACATGTAACAACTAATACCATGTTTTCACTATCGGAACCATGCCATTCACAAATTTTTCATCCTTTATTTCCTGGTTCTGCAAAATCATAGGTCATTTCCACACTACATTGTTCTAGTGCTATTATTCCACTTTAAACATCCTGTGGAATTCTGGGGTTTATAGTGTACTGAGGCCAAAGAACTCTCTGGCTGAAAATTCTAAATACTCCTCCCTAAACTACAAACCCCAGAATTCCATAGGATGCTGGAATAATAGCATTATAATGTGGAATAAAGTGGAATAATAGCATTATAACAGTGTAGTGCAGAAATTATCACAGTTTGGTATTATATGTATAATTGGGGAAACTATGGTTTCCACTTCTAAAAGTGGAGGCAAACAGTTGTTTCTGGAGATCAGTATTTAGTGTATGGAATGAGGCAAGGTGGTCAGGGATGGCCTACTATTAGGTAGCATTAGAGAATTGCCTTGAGAGAGACACTGGGAGAGGTGCAGGAGTGGCAGCCTTCTGGCTACAATGCCTAGACTCAACAGCTGTTCCCCTGTGGCACACAATATCCTAGATTCCGCCATTATTCCTGATTAGAGAAGATCCGCTGAATCAGTAGGATTGACATACCTGTTGACTCACCTTTCAACATTTGATAGAATCCAACAGCATTCTAGCCATTGTCTTCTGGCTCCCATATTAACCTGAAGCTTTGGGTATTGTTGGAGAAGTCTATCCTGTCACCAGTGTTGAAGTAAGATTAAACTTCCATATTTGTAGAATGGAAAAGTGGCAATATCATGTCCTTTGCCTCAGAAAGCAAAATATCTTGAGATGGCCCTGGAGCTGTCATCCCATTTCTTTTCAAGAGGATCTTCTTTTCAGCAGATGTGACACTGGACAAGTTTGAAACAAACAAAAAAACACCTAGCTTCCTTTTCCTCTGCTACTGGATGAAATTGCTGGATGACCTTAATAATGTCACAGCCTCTTAGCTTAACCCAGTAGTCACTGGGTAACCCATGATAGGACAATCCTTTTACACCAACCTTGAGCTCTTGGGAAGAAGAGTGCAGTAGGAAAAAATGTGATTACTTAGGACTATGTATGCCAATAAAATCACATGCACTTAAGTGTGGCAAGATAGAACTAATCAACCACCTTTAAGCCTTAGGGTAAAAGATAATCACTCTAGGAGACAGAAAGATCTTTCACCCTCTACAAATGTTTCTGCTGCAGATTTGATGATATGCAGTGTGAACTGAGCTTTAAAGTGGCAGAGCAGTGAAGCCTAACATAGAATCATATAGCTGGAAGGAGTTGCAAGGGCCATTTAGTCTAACCCTCTGCCATGTAGGAATGCACAGTTAAGGCACTCCTAAAAGGTACCCATCCAGCCTCTGTTTAAAGACCTCCAAAAAAGGAGAGCCCACCACCAGTGTTGCAGTGGAGCAAGGTTACATTGGTTGCTTAAAGGAGCATCCGCAATGGAGAAATAAAAAACTAGAGTGCTTTGGGTGGTCAGCTGGTATTACTCTTGTGCTTATATTAAATTTCTGTCTGTTCATGTTGGGAACCCATTTCCAGTCAGGACACCTTTATTCTTATGACAAATGCCAGTGGAGAGTATGGCCGCTTGTATGGCCAAAGGGGAAAGCTGCCTTTTATTGAAATTATTTATTTATTTAGTATTCAAATATGCTGCATTTTTTACATTGAAGCTGTCTTCAAGCCCCCACTAGTTTTTTTTTTAATTTATTTAAACCAAACAAGCAGAAAAACAGTTTTCAAGAAGCAAATGAAAATTTGGAAATAAAGTTCCATCTCTTTGTCATTTTCTTCTATTATTTTTATTGTTATTTCACAGGATGTGAGAAAGGGCACACTGTACCCCTGATGGAGTCCAGCTCATATATGGGAGACTCAATGGAGAATTCTAAGTAGTATTTAACAACACAATAGAATATAATTCTTCCAATCTGGCTGCAGATATGAAGTTTATGAGAGTGACTACAATTAAGTAAGCATGCACCACAAAGCCACTACTCCAGGAATGGGGAACCTCCTGACCTAGGATAATCCCTCTTTTCTTATGACACCATTATTTGGTATTTCCAAGCTTGGGTATGTTTTCCCATTCTGAAAGGTTTAAATGCATGTCCCAAGGCTTATTTGCTGGTAGCAAGAACTGTAAAGTAATATATGCTGGCATTTCTGGTCCTACCCTTTTGCTTTTGGCCACACCCACCACAGGAATGTGGTCTTGAGAATCTGAAACTGAATTCAGCCCTTAGGCTGAAAGAAGTTCCCACCACTGAGCTAATGAGAGATGTGTATGTGCTGCCACATCAGAGTCCAGAGGCAAGATTGCTACAGGCTCTTGAACAGCAGATGGGCGCTTGTGCTAATCCTCAGAGAACGGAAAATGTGAAGCCCCAAGAGGTGGATGGTACATCATAGTTTTGAGAACTCTGCATTGGACACCTTTGCAGCTTCTCATAGAAACAAGGAGACACACACAACAGTCTGTCTTCTTCCATGCAAGTTCTCAGCTTGTGTTTATGCAAATTGTGACCCACTGAACCAACTATAACCTACCACCAAAGTTAAACAGCCCAAGAGGAGCTGGGTTCTCTGGGCCTCTTGGTTTTGTTGGTTGCCTAGGACTGCAAAAAGCAGAAAATTTGCAAATCATCTGGCAAGACGCAACATATCCCTTTCTCTTGGTGGGTTACAAGTTGCGGATGCCTGCCCTACCTGGATCATGGTAAATGTATGAACTAAATTAAAAGCCTGACATTTATGAATTACATATTTACTCTTCTTGGGAATATTTCAACTATCTGTTATTGTAATACTGTAGGAGGGACCTATGATTTTTAACAATGGTGACAATGGTACATGCACCTCAAATATTTTCAATTACACTGATCTACTGTTTTTCAACTGTTATATACAGACCAATCCTCAACGGGTTTGCTCAGAAGTCCAAGCACAGCCTTAGGCCATTTTCACACTACTCTATTATAGTGCTATTACTCTACTTTCATAGAAACATAGAATCATAGAAATGTAGAGTTGGAAGAGACCACAGGGGCCATCCAGTCCAACCCCCTGCCATGCAGGAACACCCTCAAAGCACTCCCGACAGATGGCCATCCAGCCTCCGCTTAAAAAACCTCCAGTTTAGGGAGGGGCATTTAGAATTATCAGCTAGAGGGCTCTTTGGCCTCATTAAACTACAAACTCCAAGATTCCACAGGATGTTGAAATAATAGCACTATAACAGTGTGGTTATTAAGTAAGACTAACTTTGGATTTGACCCATTTGACCCATTGCTCCCACCAATCGGAGTGAGGTCTATTACCTAGTAAGTATATTTAGGACTGGTTTCAGATTTTAGTATCTGTTTTATACATCAGTGGTTTTCTGATTTTATATAACAGTATTTGTACTTTTTTTAAAAAAAGATTACTCATCTTAAATGGTTCATATCAATATAAGATTTAGATGTATAGACAACTGATAGGAAGAACTCCGGGTGTTAGTCAATATAATAAAAGAGGTAGACCTCTTTTGGGAGGCTGAACTAAATAGCTTTCTGATCATACACATATGCCCTTCAAAAGTGCTGTACTGGAATTCAGTTCCATGGGCTTCATTACATTTGTAACTTCACTTAAGACAGATTGCTGCCTTCTTTAACATCTTGCTGCCTTTCTAGGCCAGAATGTTGTGTTGGATGAAAACACAATACCATGACTGGAAAGAAGACACAGCTAGCCTTGTGCCTGCTAATTGTTGAGGGTGCATGAGTAAAGACAATAGGTAGATTCTATAGCACGTCTCCTGCTTCAGCAGAATGTTGCACAAACTGGGACAACAGGAACAGCATCTGTGCTGAGGAAGCATTCCTCATTTCTCACTTAATGCAGTCTTTCCTTCAGAAGAACAACCTTTCTTTGTCTTTGGGCCATTGTCTTTTCAAGGTAGCATTGTCTTAGTGCAAAAGGGGAAACTGTGCAGCTCTCCAGATACAGTTGTATTGTAACTGCCAACATTTCTCATTGCTGACTGTGTTGGTTAGGGCAGGTATTTTTTTTTAATCAAAAAGAGTGTGCAGTTTGATACAAAATGTGCAGTTGGAAAATTGCTAATATGCAGTTGGAACAGCTGGAGGGAAACAAATCATACTAGATTTGTTATGTGTTTATTTAGCACTTAAATAAAATGGACAATGAATAGATTAGCACTCATTTTCAAAACAAACTGTCCAAACCACATTAAAAACATTGATTTTGGTCAGAACCTCCTCCATTTCACTTTTACTGTTGACTCTAGTGAAAAAAGAACTTTTATTTTAAGTTAGTTGAGTTTTGCTTATCAGGCAATCTTAGTAAAAACAAAAGTTTTGGAGAGGTACCAATTATGGCAGCACAAATTTGATAAGGTGGCAGGAATGGTCCTTCCACTTGTGTAAATGTTATGGAGTGAGATTTAGATTGATGCATGAACTGCTAGATTGTCTTGGTAGTTAACAAATTCACCCGCACTCATAAATGTGTGATAACTGCACTGACTACTGACTCCTTTGGTGAAGCTGCTACTGATAAAGGATGTAACCAATCAGCAAAGTATACACACACAGAGAAAGTTATTGTTCAGGGGTCCAGAACAAGGTACAAACTATGCCAAGGATTCAGGTGTGAAAAAAAAACTGCCTCCTAGAAGCCCAGTGTCAAAATACAGATATACGAACACAATATTTTTTTTAAAGTTTTGATCAAGTAAACTGCAAACAATATACTATGTTGTTCTGTGCTGTCAAGTCATTTCTGACTTATAGTGACCCTAAGGTGAACCTATTACTGGAGTTTCTGGGTTCTGACAGTGTGTGATGTGCCCAAGGTCACTTGGTGGGTTTCCTATACTATATTCAGAGGCATTTGTAGGGATTGCAACCATACTGTACTATAGCTCTCTGGCCGATAGTTCTAAATACCTGTCTGTAAACTGCAAATCCCAGGATTCCATAGGCTGGAACCATGGCTGTTAAAGTGGAATCATAGTGCCATAATTGTGTAGTGTGAAAGGGCCCAGATACAGAAAGTTTAGTATTCATTATGTATACATGCTTGTAACACAGATTCAGTGGCAATGGTGCTTGGGAAGATGTGGAGAAAGAATAGGAAGGAAAAGTAATCCCTTCAAGAGAGAGAGAGAGAGAGAGAGAGAGAGAGATGCTGTAATTAAAACTGCCACTGGTGCAACAGATGTACACTGGTCTGTTGCATGCATTTCTGCATAACCTGCAGTTTGCCCCTCAGGTGAGGACCAGATGCAAACCAAGAACAGGAAGGACAGGACAGGGAAGAGAGAGAAACGCAAATAAGACATAACAATAGGTATGCTCTAGAGCAACATCTAAGGTAGCCATCACATTTACCAGACGCTTCCTGTTTCCTGATTTCCTCTTAAATACTCCCAGGAGAGCCCACAGATGCGGTCTGGTCAGCCAATCAGGCATCAGGAAAAATTTCTGCACAGCAACTTCCTCCAAGCTAGTTCTAGTTCACAGAGCCTGTTGACAGTTCTCTGTGGTGATACAGTCAGAGCAATTGACCTGTGGCCTTTTAGGTTTGGGATTTAAAAGATCTTTATTATATCCTAAAAACTCACCTTCTTGTATATTTTTCCTGATACTGTTACTCATCAGGTTTGATTCATTTTTTACTGAAACATGTTGCATGTTTTCTCTGTTGATGACATTTGGAGAAAAAAAATAGCTAGACCAAGGGAATGCAATATTGGGGATTAGAGTTATTATTGGGATTCACACCATTCGCTCATCTCTATAGATTTACTCTGGGTGCTTTCAGTGGAGAAGGTAAAAGGAAAATACAGACGTCAAAGCAGAATGTGTCAAGTGGGCTAGGTATTTTATAATTGTATGGAATTTTAAAAAATCTTTTTTTAAATAAAGATTTATTTAAAAAAAGAAAACCCAAATTGTGCATGTTGATGTTACATGGTTCAACATCATGCTAGAATATACAATAGTTTCCTGAGACAGGTCATTTCAAGAAAAAGTCACCCCTTCCCTACTGCAAAATCAAAGACTACGATAATTCATATTGTAAATACTTACATTCATTACACTGGGTGCATTTACAGCTGTGTGCTTTTGAGACAACTATAATTTGCTTCCATGTTAACTGTAAATTACATCTGTTTTGGTTTATTCATTTATTACAATATTATTATTTATTACATCATTATTATTTGTTAAAATATTTAAGATCTCAGGGCAGCCTACAACAAAATTGGATTAAAACAAACAATAACAATAATTTTAAGAGATCAAAACATATTAAATAGTCTATCAGTTAAAAGCCATACAATGTGAAACCAATTAAAACAGCTGAAAATAGTGTATTCATTGCACATGCACAGCCTGGTTGAAAATCAAAACATTAATAAAAAGCCAAGTTTTGACCTGGCACTGAAATGATACCAATGCTGGTGCCAATTGGGCCTCCAAGAGGAGGGTATTCCAAAACCAGGGTATCACCTCGGAGAAGGCCCCAGAGTTCACCCCAATTTGTAAGGCACAGAGGAGGGCTTATCCAATAAGGTCAGTTCTTGGGCAGGCATAGAGAGAGAGAAAGGTACTCCCTCAAATATCAAGGTCTCAAGCCACTTATGACTTTGAATGTTATCACCAGTATCTTGAATTTGGACCAGAAGCATGTTGGTAGTCAGTGCAATTCCCTCGCAACTGTCCATATTCAGGAAGGCCTGTAGCTGGCAGACTAGATGTAGCTGGCCACTGTTTGGCTACTGTGAAACTCAGCAGTTTAAATGTTATCACCAGTATCTTGAATTCAGACTAGATGCATGTTGGTAGTCAGTGCAATTCCATTACAACTGACATTATACGGTTTCTGAATGGACTTCGAGTGAGCAGTCTAGCTGTTGCATTTTGTAGAGCTGCAGTTTCTGAGTTGTCATCAAGGGCAGCCCCACATAAAGTGCACTGCAGTAGTCTACTCAGCAAGATACCAGTACATAGACATACTGCAGACTAGATGTAGCTGGACACTGTTTGGCGTGATTTTCTGTGAGCTGAGAAGGAGAAGCAGCTATCCCTTCTCCTTTTTTTAGATCAGCAACTGATGCCCAGTGGGTCAAATTAACATCAGAGGATTGGATTCCTGGAAGGACTCAAGTAGAACCAGACCCAGCTCTCTCTGTGTGAGTTGTGGGGTTATGGGGAGAATGTCAAGACTGGCTGTCACAGCACACTGCTCAGACAGTCCTCATCCTGAGCAGCACAGTGTAGAGAAAAGAGTTTAACCATCTCTACATTCCTGAATTGGAGTTTTATCTGCAGTGAGCTATGTAGTCTGCCCCAAACCATGGCAATTATATCTCTGTAGACTGCTGAAGGCAGCTAGGTAGACAGATTAATGATGAGAGGTAGTTGTTGTCTAGGGGCATTTTCAGATAGACTGCTCTTCAAATAGAAGGCACTGTCCTTTTCTCCTTTTTGTGATTAACAAAAAAGGATATTGGAGAAGCGGTGGGAGAGCAAGGGAGGGCTACAAGTGAAGGATGTTGACTCTTGAAGCTCTTGTAAAATGTAGTGAATGAGGCAGGGAAATGGGGTGATGAAAGACTCATCTGGAAATGCTTTTGGAGAGATGAAGCAGGGAAGGGCTTCTGGCTCCTGGTTTTTGTGACTATCAGGGTTTTACATTTTTTCATAACATTATATCCTTTGGAGTTAGTTTGTGACAGTCTAGAGAGTGGGAATTCCTTGCTTTCTTCCTTGTTTAACAAGGGGACATTTTCTTGCCTATCCACTAAGCCTGCCTGACAAATATGCAGAATCCCCTGTCTTATCTGTTGGACTTTTCTCTTTTCTTTTCCATTAATTCGTTCATTCATTTTTCTACATATCTATCGAGTGTGCTGCCTTATCTTTTCCCCTATAATTCTAACAAAAAGACTTACTCCCACCTATACTTGTACAGTTATCAAGTCTAGCCAACATACAGAATCTGTGCCTTATCTATGCCCCTTTTCTTTACCTTCTTGGATGGTATGGGGACATCAGGTTTGCTGATACAAGGAATGACATGAATATTCTTTCTCTAGGGGGCAACTGACAACGAAAAGCAGTGCTCTGCTGGAGTACTAAATAGCATCACTTCTGAATGGTCTATTTATATTATTATTTTTATTTAATTAGAGCAAGGAACTGGCAAAACCATCCCTGGGTATTCCTTGCCTAAGAAGACCCTATGAAATTCATGGGGTCACCATAAGTGACTTGAAGACACATAACACACACAATAAAATATACCACACTCCACAGTTTTGTATACCTTGCCAAGTGAAACTTTTACATACCTGATCCAGTTCCTCTAAGGCATTTCTAACCAACTGTACAGTGTTTTTACCCAGTTGCCAGCCTATCCAATGTTACTTTTCAGGCTATATGTAATGTTGTTTTTGTTCAGATTTACATCAACAACCTTCAACAGGCAGTAATTTTGTTTTGTTTTTCTCTTATATAGACCTCGGGTTAGTTAGGACTGTCATCAATTCATCAAATGTGTTTTCATTTGTGTTCTTATTCAGGCTTGGAATCCAGATTTCTCGAGGTAAAAGGCTACTGCAATTCCTAATCTGCTGTGCCATCAATTTCCTTAGCAGGATCCTTCATCCTTCTTTCCCAGCCAGTCTTTCTTAAGAGGAGCTTCCCGGTCATTGCTGCTTGCATTTTTGGCATGCACTACTAATTTTGTTCAAGAAAATAATGTTATTAAAATGGGGCTATAAGGTTAATCTTCATCCATGTGCAAGGAAGACATGACAAGAGGCAACCTAATAATTAGGATCTTATCAGTTCCTAGTGTGCTGAGAAGAAGAGGAAATACATCAAGAAATGAATGGAAATTGAACATGTCCATGTATCAGTGTTATATTTTTATTTTGTCCTTCCTCAGTGGAAAGTACCAGTGGGTGAGATTATTCCACAGACCAGCTGCATTATGCCATGGGGAAAGCTTCACTTAAAAAAATAATAAAACTTATTTTTTTTCCTTGTTGCAGAAGGTCTGCCAAATACATATTTACTACATTTTTTTTAAAAAAATCATTTATTACAAGGAGATCAGGCTGGTGTATATCAGGGAGCAAGAAACTTGTGGCGCTTCAGCTCCCCTCAGCTGAAGTCAGCATGGCCTATGGTTAGATATAATAGAAGCTATAACAGGACAACATATGGAAGATCACAGGTTCTCCATCCTAATGTACACGGTTCTCCTCTTCTCACACTTTTCTGTTACTAGTGTTGTGAGATGTGTTTGACTGAGGACCTTTTCATACTACATAATTATAGTACTATTATTCTACTTTAACCACTATGATCCCACTCTATGGAATCCTAGGATTGAGAGTTTAGGGAGGAGTGTTTAGAACTAGAGAGCTCCTCTAGTGCCTCACCAAACTACAAATTGCAAGATTCCACAGGATGCAGCCAGGACAATTTAAGTGGAATCATAATGCTACAGTTGCGTAGTGTGAGGGCCATAAGAGAAAACGACTAGCTCATTGTCATCCAGTGAGCTACAGGGATGATGGTCATTTGAACTCAGGTCTCCTTGGTCTAATACTTTAATTCAGCCTTCCTCAAATGACTGTCCTCCAGGCCCAATGTTGGGCAAAAAGTATGATACAAATAAAGATAATAAACAAAATAATATTCAAATAACCAAAAATATATTTTCTACCTTTCCTCCCATGAGCTGAAGATGTGCACCTGGCTCTCGTACTCTTTCATAATAAACTTGTCAGACTGAAAGAGAGTGAGTAACCCATAGCCACACAATGAATTTCATGGCTCATACTAGAACCTGTGTTTCCCTTATTTCTGTTCAGCAGTCTAGAATTATACCACACTGGCTCACTTGACTCCTTGCCATCCCTGTTGTGATGTCTATCTGTTCCTGTTTTTCAACCCGCCCCCTGACAAATCTAGAGCACTCAGTCCAGGGTGAACTATAAATGCATGAACTACAAAAACTAATTCAAACATAAAATCAGTCTCAGCCTTTAGATGATTGGCCTTTGCTTCTGCTTTCATGGATATCACCTCTTAGAGGTTCTGCTATTGACAGCACCAAATTGGAGTCATGCCATCTTGGCTGAGCAAAGCAGAGAATCTGGATTCCTTAACATCTGGAGCTATGAATGACTCATTTTCGGAAGGCCTGGTGGCAGTCCTTTGGTTCTTGTAGTCCTTTGGTTGTTGTACCTGGAATCTAAACCTTGTTATTTAATCCTGGCCCAGTTACAGTTTCATTTCTTATTTCCCCTTTATTAGGAAAGGCTGTTGAACCAATGTCTTTTCCTCAACTTCAAACGATGTTGCTGGTTTCCTCTATGTTAGTGAATTAGGTTTTTTATCTGAGTATAGTCCTACAACTACATCGGCAGCTCAGTTTATTAATCTCCTCCTAAAGCTTGGAAACTTTTGGCACTCCACATGTTATGGACTCATAATCTCTTTCCATTGGCCATGCTAACTGAGACTTCTGGAAGCTAAAGTTCAAAACATGTAGAGGGCCAAAGTTTCCCCATCCCAATCACAGAAAGATAATAATGGAGACTGATCCTATAAAATCTTTCTGTAGCATCCGATACTGTTAATCTTACTATACTAGCATTATAATCACAGGAATTAGTGGGCATTTCTAAGACTGACATAATTCCGGAATCCAATTCTGTCTTCTTCATTTTTCTCATTCAACCTATGTTCTGCAGTTCCTATGTCTACTAATTTATTTATTTTTTTATATTTGTAACCCAGCTGTCTTCCAGAGAGCTCATGGTGGTGTTCATGGTTCTTTGCCATACTGTTATTCCCACATCAACTCTAAGATATAGATTAGGCTAAGGGATATTGATTGTCCCAAAGTCACCCAATGAACTTCATGGCAGAGAGGGTAATTGTATCCAGGGCTCCGTAGTATTTCTCCAGTACTCTAACCACTGTCCCACACTGGCTGTGTGGAGGCTGGCATCTAACAAGCCAGTCATTGCAAGCTGCAATTCAGTGTGGGATCCTATATGACACAAAGATTAAAACCCTACCTCACACTGAAGCTTGCTTTAGGGTAAGATAATACATTATGTGGTTGTGTTGTCAGTGTTTACGATTTATATCTGTGTTTAAAACGTCACCAATGGCTACTCTTCATCTTGTAGAGAAATGACTAGTGGGGTACCACAGGTTTCTGTCCTGGGCCCAGAGCAATCCAGCATCTTTATAGATGACATGAATGATGCAATACAGAGCATTTTTATTAAATTTGCAGATAGCAGCAAATTAGGAGGGATAGCTAACACCTCAGAGGACAAGAATTCAAAATGACTATAACAGATTAGATAGCTGGGCCAAAACTAACAAAATGAATTTCAGCTGGGAGAAATGTCAGGTACTACACTTGGGCAGAAAAAAATAAAATGCATAGATGTAAGATGGCTGACACTTGGGCTTGACCACAGTAGATGTGAAAGGGATCTAGGGAGTCTTAGTAGACCACAAGCTGAACATGAGTCAGCAGTGAATCAGCAATGTGATGCAGCACCTTAAAATGCCAATGTGATTCTATGCTGCATCAATAGGAATATAGTGTCAAGATCAAGGAAAATAATAGTACTACTCTATTCTGCTTTGTCCAGACCCCACCTGGATTGCTATGTCCAGTTCTGGGCACCACAGTTCAAGAAGGATATTAACAAGCTGGAATATGTTCAGATGAGGGGAACCAAAATGGTAAAAGGCATGGAAACCATGCCCTATGAGGAGTGGCTGAAGGAGCTGGATATGTTTAGCCTAGAGGAGAGAAGGTTAAGAGGCAACATAATAGCTATGTTTAAATATTGAAGGAATGTTGTATGGAAGATGGAGCAAGCTTGTTTTCTGCTGCTCCAGAGACTAGGACATAGAGCGATGTCTTCAAACTTTAAGAAAAGAGATTCCACCTAAACATTAGGAAGAACTTCTGACAATGGAATATGCTGCCACTGCCTTGGAGTGTAGTGGAGGCTCCTTCTTTGGAGGTTTTAAAAGAGAGGCTGGATGGCCATCTGTCAGGAATGCTTTGATGATGTATTCCTGTATGGCAGGAAGTTGGCTCTTGTAGTCCCTTCCAGCTATACGATTCTATGATAAGAGTTATTTAAGCCTTTGAGCGGAGATAAACAAATTAATCAATTCAAAAACACCAATGGCATTTTAAATTTAGGGATTCCCTTAAATTTAATTTGGGAAGCATTACTCTTTTACTTGGTATATTTTTAGACTCTGTATTATTAGAAGAGAACTATTATGTTCTAATACCCTAACCCAGAAGAAGAAACGCATACAGTATGAATTACACTGGAAATACTGCAGCCACAGGCTCAATATTGAACAGAAGCAAGTAATTAAGTAACCATTTAAGTTGCTTTCCTATCAGTGGTTCCACTACAGATGTCCTCAATGAAAGGTAGCAAAATGATTTTGGATGGAGGCAGGAAACCAAAAAATCTCCACAAAGCTGAAAAGTTTTAAGAAGTTAGGAGTACACTGCAGGCAGGTAGCAGTTCCAGCAATGGGCTATGACCCTGGAGACCAGAATTCAATTCCCTACTTGGCCATGGAAACCTACTGGGTGACCTTGGGCAAGTCATACTGTCTCAGCCCCAGAAAACCCCATGATAGGTTCACCTTAGTGTTGCCATAGAGTCAGAAATGACTTGAAGGTACACAACAACAGTAAACTCTGTATTACAAGCATTTGTTGTGGTTACTCTCTGTAGTTCACAAAAATTGAACAGCAATATTACTAACAGAAGTCTGTCATCTTCCTGACTTTTTTTTTCTGATAAGAGTGTGTTGTGTCTTTAGTTGCATGCATACATAATATGTAAAGCTGTTTGATGGATTTTAGCAAGAAAAACCAACAGACTATCCCACCAGAGCAGAGCTTGGACAAGTTACTTTTTTGGACCTCAGGTCACAGCACAGCCATTGTAGCACCCACTGCCCTGGGGGAAGAGTCCTATTACTTTTTTAAAAAAGTTCTTTTAAATATTCTGATTTTACTCACATTCTGCCTATGGATCAAGCAGAAGAGTCACCCATCCACATTATTTTGAACACAGTTTGTCTCAGGTTCTTCTATGAGCCCCAATTGGTATTACTTTCAAGCTGTCTGCTTTCTCAGGGAAAAAAAAACTGTATTCCTGAAGATGGGATGTAAAGGAACATAATAATCAAAGTGTAGTTACTTGAAGAACCAGTAACCTGGCAAGAAATATATGGATCTCTGAAATGACATATGGCCAGAAATACTGTGGTTTTGGGGGAAAACAAGCCTTTTATTTCATTCTGATGTAGCATCCCAACATCCAATGCACCTTTTCCAAAATATAATACTCAGGTAGGTGGATTTTGGAACTGGGGCCATTTCCACCCTACACTGTTATAGTGCTATTACTCCACTTTCAATATCCTATGGAATGCTGGAGTTTGCAGTTTGGATGGGGGGCTTTAGAATTCCCAGCCAGAGAGCTCTTTGGCCTCAGTAAACTACAAACTCCAGAATTCCACAAGATGTTGAAAGTGGAATAACGGCACTATAATAGTGTAGTGCAGAAATGCTCGGGGTATGGGTATCCAGTCTTCTGAAAACAATTTAAGAATATCTGGATAGAATTGTCTTTGTTGTTTTTGGCCAGAGTCCCTCAGCCTGCAGATGAGTTGGACTAGGGCTTCCATGCTGTCTGGGTGATGGGAGCTGTAGTCCAACACACCAAACAAAGGGGGGGATGGCTACACAAAGACAAAGGATTCATTCCTTGCCTATTCATGGATATTAACTATTCACCAAATACCTTTTGTTTTCCCAAGCATTTTTCATCTAATCTGTTTTAATCTAATCTTGTTGTGAGTCACATTGGAAGCATGCTATCTTTAAAGATAGCATATAAACAAACAAACAAATAACATATGTCTCTGCTTCTGTTTTATTTTGTTTCTTCCAATTTGCTTTTTTCGCTATGTGTAGGTATGTGAGTTTTGTTAGTTAGCTTTTAGTGCCTTTTATTGTATTTATTATTTTATGTAAAACTTCCTAGGAATTTATCTGAGGGGTCGGATAAAAATCTCCATGACAAACAAAACAAACTTCATTTACAAATTACAAAGGGTGCTGAAGGGCATTTAAGCATATTATCTTTGCTTGTCCCAGCCTCACTGTTTAAAAAAAAGGCAAAAAGAGAGGATATATTTGTACCTGCTTCTAAACAGGGGTGGGGCAAGTTGGCCTCCAGGAGCTTGCTGACTTTATGAACCACTTAGCCATGTTGTCCATCTGAAAACAAGGCAGGAAAAGGAATCTTGAGAGAAAAAGCGTGCTGTACTGGAGCATGAGTCAGCCTAAATATTCTAAAAGCACCAGAGCTTGGATGCTAAGCACGGTCGATTCTGGTTAGTATTTGATGGGAGACTGCCAATGAACAGCAGGTGCTGTAGGGTATAACTGAGAGGAAGCAACTGGCAAAACCACCTCTGAGTATTTCTTGCCTAAGAAAAACCTATGGGGTCACCATACGTTGGCAGGCAACTTGAACGTATGTATGCACATATCCACACACACATACAGTAGAGACATGAAGACATGGGCCAGAGAGATTTAGGTTCAATTTTTGCTTAGCTATGCTAGTAACTAAATGACTCTCTGTGCTTAACGTAACTCACAGAATTAAAGATAATACTATCCTGAGCATTTTGGAGACAGCCATATATTTATCTAATTAAACACAAACACAGAAGAGGTGATGCTATGCCATAAGAACAAAATTGTGATAGAACTGTTAGGGAGGATGGGAGATGATATATGCATTTCTTTTTTATCCTATCTTTCAACATTAAGCATTCAAAGTAGCTAATAATAACATATGATAATTTCCAGGAAGGTAGTATGTTAGTTTGCTGCAGTAACAATAACAGAATCTTGTGGTTCCTTAAAGGCTAATGTATTTTATTATAGCATAAGTTTTCATGGGCTTCATCAGATATGCAAACTATTTCCTCAATTGGCGGATCACAATCCCCTTGCTGAAGGAGAAGGTAGAGGATAGTAAAAAACGGTATCCGTGGGAATTGAAAGGCAAAGAATACAGACATAATCCTATCAGTGCCCAAAACAGCAGTTGGGAAATGAGGGGTAACACAAGAGATCCTTGCATAGATGAGTTGTTTAATATACATGGGATAAAATGCCTTGGACACACAGTTGATCTTCTTGATAAAATCTTCTTCAATGATTCTATGCCTAGTCTTTTGCTCAGTAATGGTAACATCAAGCTCTATTGATTCCCAGATTTCCCTAGGTATGAAGAAATTTTCCCAAGGTTTCCTAAGGGTTTCCAAGAGCAGCTATTATTGGAGCCTGGCTAGGAAAGAATATGACTACACATATTAAGAAAAAAGTCAAATTCAGATATCAAGAATGAATAAATTGCTAGTGTGAAAGAGGGATACAAGACTAATATGCTTTTCAGAGAATAGCATAGGCAAAAGAATCAAAGATCCTTCCACCATGTTCTAGAAGCAGTGCCAACCATAAAAGTTTTGCTTTTGCATCACTATTAATGACACAACAGCTTTGCCCCATATTTAAAAGCTCTGTGGTGATTTAGGATGCAGTATATATACACTTGAGAGGCAGTGTGGTATGATGGTCTGAGGGTTGGCCTACAACTCTGGAGACCAGGGTTCAAATCCCCACTCAGCCATGGGAGTCCACTGGGTGACCTTGGGCATGTCACACTCAGCCTCAGAGGAAGGAGAAGGCAAATTTCCTTCTGAACAAATCTTGCAAGAAAACACCATGAAAGGTTTGCCATTGTTGTTGGTGTGTGCCTTCAAGTTGTTATGATGACCCTAAGGTGATCCTGTCATGGGATTTTCTTGGCATGGTTTGTTCAGAGGGGTTTTGCTGTTGCCTTCCTCTGAGGCTGAGAGAGTGTGACTTTCCCAAGGTCACCCAGCAGGTTTCCATGACCAAGTGAGAAGTCAAATCCTGGTCTCCAGAGTTGTAGTCCAAGGCTCTAACCACTACACCATATCACTTCTCAGAATCACCATAGGGTTGCCATAACTTGGAAATGACTTTTAGAAACACAGTGACAATGACATATACACACATACATGAAATTACTCAGTGGTTCTCATGTCTGAGCATAGGATGGTGCTGCTAGCCATACTTTTTAGTTAGCTGGTGGTAACATTTGCCAGGTAATGTCTACATTTAGACTGCAATCTGATATATACTTACTTAGAAGTAAGTCCTATTTGAATATGTATGCATAGGATTGCAGCACTGCTGGTGACTTCTCAGTTGTAGCTTACGCAACTAAATTTATTCACAGTACTGTAATTATTAGTGTTGGAAATACCCCCAAGCTGACAGGTACCTCCCTGTCCCAGAATCTGCCTGTAACTCTAGGAAGGCCAAAGTCCTAATATAAGATCTCTCTTCTTTTAATTCTTAATGGAAAGCAGTGTTCTGTTTCTTTATCTTCCCTTCCCTGATGGAAGCCAGTGGGAAAAGAGAAAGAGTACATTACAGATGGATTGATTCAATCATGGAAGCCAAAGCCTTGCCTTTGCGTGACCTGAACAGGGCTTTTGATGACTGAGTGTCTCCTTCATAGGATCGTTACAAGTTGAAGCAGACTTGCTGGGAAATAACAAGAAAGCAAAAAGATGTGTTTGACTGTGACCCCCATCATCCCAAACCATTAGGTCATTGCCATGCTTGTTGGAGATTATGGAAATTGTCCAACAATCTGGAGGGCGGTAGTTTGGCAAAGGCTGCCTTTTACCCTATACATTCCCCCTTTTCTTTATAAATTAAATCCCCTGGCTTGCTGTCTCACTTTTCTTGGGCTTCAAAAACAGAGGTGATCAAAGTGCAGCCCTTCAGTTGTTCCTGAACTGCAACTCCTAGAATTCCTTGTCATTGGCTATGTTGCCTAGGACTGATTGGAATTGTACTTCAGCAACATATGGAGGGCCTCTCTTTGCTTTCTTGTTATTTCCCAGCAAGTCTGCTTCAACTTGTAACGATCCTATGAAGGAGAGACTCAGTCATCAAAAGCCCTGTTCAGGTCATGCAAAGGCAAGGGTTTGGCTTCCGTGATTGAATCAATCTATCTGTTATGTACTCTTCCTCTTTTCCCACTGCCTTCCATTTTACTAAGCATTACCCTTTTTTCCAGTGATGACTTTGCTTATCCTGACTTTAAAGGCACATGGCTTGCTACTTTCTATTCTTTCTTCTCTTACAATATGACTAACATTTAAGGGAAAGTCACACAGAGGCTGGAAGTTGGTGGTACTTGTTTCCCCGCCCCCAAAGGTGAATGATAAAGCCATGATTGTACAGTCATCCCACTGTACCTCCCTGTAAAACAGGTTTTTCACATTTTTATAATGTTTCAAAGGCTGTTAGCCCTGCTTGCCTGCTTGAGAAGAAATGTTATTGGGGCAAAAGAAACCAGTGTGGGTTCACCTCAAACAACTGAACTCATATAACCAATGCTTGGGAAAGGTTACTTTTTTGAACCACAGTTCTCAGCATTCATTCATTCATTCATTCATTCATTCATTCATTCATTCTGTCTGTCCTTCTTTCTTTCTTTTTAGAATAATGCACAGAACAGTTGCATTATCATTATCTACAACCACTGCTAATCATCTTTATATTTACATTCTTGTTTTGTGCCTTCAAGTTGTTTCTGACTTATGTCAACCCTAAGGTAACCCCCTTATGGGGTTTTCTGTGGGCTGAGAGTATGTGATGTGCCCAAGGAAACCCATCCAGTGGGTTTCCATGGCCGAGCAGGGAATCGAACCCTGGTCTCTAGGGTCATAACCCAATGTTCAAATCACTACATGACATTGGATCTTGGAGCTGCCATAAGCTGGAAATGACTTGAAGGCACACAACAACAATGAAGTCAGTATTATGAAGAAGTCCACAAAAGTGATTTAATCCATCCACTAGATTTCCATGGCCAAGCAGGGAATTGAACCCTGGTCTCCAAAGTCATAGTCCAACACTCAAGCCATTACATCCTGTTGGCTCTCTATACTTATTTTACCTACATTGAAGCTTTGAGTGAATTGTCAGAATACAATTTTGACATTACTTGAACATCTGACTCCCTTCTTTACATTTCCCTTACCCTCATGTCCCATGCCTGTGATATCTTTTTCTCTCTCCCTCTCTTACATAAACATCTACCACATGATAAAATGAGCAAACATGGTTACCCTTCTGGATACAATTTCCTCATGTTTATTTTCAGTATATAATATTAGATAGAACATTTTCCATACAGATAGAGTTTCCATATTCCCACTGTGGCCATAGCTGTTGACAGGCCTCTGCTCTATGAATTCAAATTCATCTTGAGAGGGTCCAGAACCACGTCTTCTAGTTATAGATTCAGACAAGCTGGTAATAACCCACTCTGACTATGATAATAGTAACATGAGGGAACTTAGTGAAAATTATTGCTCTTAGAAGATGAGAGGGTTTGTGAAAGCTTATGAAAGCTCTCAGTGATCAGGGCTATTCCTACAAAGCCAAGTGGCCACTTCAGGTAACAGAGACCTGGTGGTATGGGTAAGCAAGTAGCAGCAAAAAGCAGTGTCTGGTGTGTCCCCTATGATCTGCCCTATGGTCCCTAAATTAGCCTGCAGTCCTTAGATGCCCTCACAAAATACTGTCCCAGCACCATCACTGAAGTAGGAGCCAACGGTCAGCCCAGTTGGCTTCTGTACTTGAAATGGGAGGGTGTGAACCATCTTATCCTTTACTTCAGAAAGAAGAATCTCCTGGATCAGTCTTGTCAGTTATCTTGTATTAACTGCAATAGCCATGTGACTAACATGCTCACCTGAATCCACCCTGATTGTTTTTTAAGCTCTATTCTATTTCAAGAAATATGCTAGATCACTATTGTTATAGTAACTCCATTCTGGAACCATCACTGAATGCAAAAGTGCTCACCAGCACATGTTACAGTAATCAAATGTGTCTGTATAAGCCAGAGTAGTGTCAACCAATTGAAGAATGTTTAATTGGTTCTCAAAATGACCAATAAATTGATGCAGGGTTGGGAATCATACAGGACTATAGATATTGTTAGACTTCAAATCCTATGGGTCCTAGCCAACATAAGCAATGGTGAGAAATGCAGGGAACTGCAGTCCAACAATAGCTGGAGGGGGATGAATGAGGCCCACTTGAGTTATTGGGATGCATTTAGTTATATTTTACAAAGATGTATATTTAATGTAAGCCCTGTAATTCCCTTCTTGTGCAATGGTGCTGAAACATAAAAATGAAATGGTTCTAAAATGTAATGCAGTGGTATAAACCTGTGCGATCAACCTTCTTGATAGGTACAAGACTTTAGAGGAATGCAGACATTGCCAGGAGCAATATGGTCATTCAACAATAGTGTGAGAGGCCACGTTGGTCTGGAACCCAGCCTCTCCCCTCCCCCTGCAACCCTGCTGCAATCCATGAAGGCTGCAGAGAGGCAGGGAACAGGTGGGTGTTCCTGGCCACAGTAGTCTGTCTGCCTTTTGCTTCCTTTCCTGGCTGGCTTGTTTCAGGGGTGTATGAGATGCCCTATTCTAGTGGTGTGCACCTTGAAATGTGGTCTCTCCTCTTGTGCCAGCTCTGTGGTCTTTGAAACTGTATTTGATGTGTCAACATACATTGTGAGCAGCACAAAACCAACCCAACCACTTTGGCAAAGGTTTGTAGGGGATTCTCATACCTCTTTTGTAAGTCCTTTTTTAGGGGCAGTTTCAGATTGGGATCCTAAGTCATAAAGGTTTATGCACATAACAATGGTCCATATAGCTATATGCGAAAATTTTCTCTGCTCATGTATCACAAAGATAACCAGTACAAACTTATTTATCTATTTGATTTATATTCCACTTTTCCACAAACAGGCAGTTCAGAAGATTAACTACAAACTAAAAAGGTCCACTGTGCTCAGAAGTAAGCCCCCAGAGGACTTGTTCCCAAATAACCAAGCTTCAGACTATAACGCCAGAGGTGGAGAATCTTTAGCCCTACAGATATTTTAGACTACAACTCCCAGGATCCTCTACTATTGGGCATACTGACTGTGACATCTGGGAATTGAGAACCTAAACATGTAAAGGGTCAAAGGTTCTCAGTCAACAGCTGAAATTCATCACTGAATTTTTAGAAGGAAAGACTATACTTAATTATTTATTTTTAAAATGCCCTCTCCCAGTTAATACACTAAAGCAGTATCAAACTAAACATGTACGATCCCTTTTTGTGAGTTCCCTGGTTAAAAATGGCCAGCAAGTAGGCAGCTAAAGCTTTTGTGGATTAATTTGCAAGGGGAATCACTTATATCTCATTGTGTATAGCTTTATACATGTATTTATCTGTATTTCTTGTTGGTCTCATCCCAATGGATTAAGGCAAATAACAAAATCAACACTCCTCCAATCAAATAAAGGAAAGAGTGATTGAACTAAAACAGCAAAGAGTTGAAAAAATAGTTCAAAATACTTCTAAGAGTTCAACACAAGTGCTGACATAGGTTCTGTGTGTCATGCCACCTCACTTTAGGAACAATAGTCTGTTTCCTAAAGCCCATATCAGACAGTAGCAGCACAAAGTAGTTCCTTGATTTTATGCAAGGATGGGAAGCATGTTGCTCTCCAGTTGTTGTTGGACCACATCTCCCATCATCTCTCACCACTGGCTATGCTGATTTGGGCTGGATAAAGTCACAATCTAACAATATCTGGAGGCTCACAGGATTCCCTTCCTGCATAAAACAGCTAAAAGTGTTTAGTAAGGAGACTCTGATTTGATACTTACCTCAGCCAAGAGCTTTCATGGTAATGTAGGAAAGCAATTATTTTCTTTGCCTCAGTCTCTCCATCTACTATATAAGGATAATTACATTGGCCTACCACCCAAGGCTGGAAGTATTATTGATATAAGGGATATGTGTTAACACATGAAATGTATAAATGCTTTCAAGGGAGTCTCTGATTCAAGCTGCAGGAAAGGAGATTCCACTTGAACCTCAGGAAGAACTTCCTGACGGTCAGAGCTGTCTGGCAGTAGAATCTGCTGCCTTGGAGTGTGGTGGAGTCTCCTTCTTTGGAGGTTTTTAAGCAGAGGCTGCATGGCCATCTGTTGGGAGTGCTTTGATGGGTGTTCCTGCATAGTAGGGGGCTGGACTCGATGGCCCGTGGGGTCTCTTCCAACTCTATGATTCTATGACTCATACCAACAAGAGGAACATTCCTTTCATCTTGTCCTTGCTACAGCCAGAGAACTGAACTCTTTTCCTTCTTGGTTTCTCCAGAAAGAATATACTATTCATATAACAAAAAGGGTACCAAAGGATACCCTTGCTTCTCCCCATCTGAGGAACTGTATAAATAAAACATATAGTTTGTCTTCTTTATTGCATATCAGTCATGTTCATAAAGTGCAGCAGCAACTCCAGAAATTTCTGTTGTAGATTAGATTTATGGTATGTACGTGAATATATGAATGGTATATTTCACTATGTGAACTTGGAATTATTATATAATTTTATACGTGTGTGTCGTTCTGTGTTATAAGATTGTAAAATTGACATAATCATTTATTTGTTTTTAATATAGCCCCCAAAGAAGGCCAATTAATTTATAAACAGGCCAAAACACATCGGGCTTTTTAAAGAATAAACATGGACCATCCATAAACACATGGAGCCTAGTCTTCTTTTTTTCTGCTCGTTTTGGCTGACTGTATAGAGGACAAGCCCTCTGTTTGATGGGCTGTCAGAGAACAGCTCTCAATCTGCAGGTGTCTTCCACATGAAGGACTGGCCAGTCCAATTCTTTGAAGATAAAAGAAGGGGGAACCAGGGGCCTTAAAGTCACTTATCAACAGGTGGCAGCACCTGGACAGCAGGAGGCACATGAGTCACACCTGGTCACACCTTTCTCCACTATGGGAAGACATATTGGTATTTAAATTATAGTATTTCTTCCTCACTTTGCATCTGTCTATCAGCATGTGCACATTTTATGCATATCAGGTCTTTTTTATGAGGTGACACAATGTGTGAGGGGGCCAGTCTAAGCTGAGATGGAGCACATTAGACAGCGGGGGAATAGTCTTTAACACAGGTTATCATCAGGTTTCCTGTGTCATACTGGTTGGATGTGTAGCTGAGGTTGCTGCTACTTCTTCCTGGTCCAACCAGAATAGGCAGGTGGACATAGGAAGCTGCCTCATATTGCATCAAGCTAATGGTCCAACTAGTGCTAAACTCTCCACTTGAACTATCAGCAGCTCTTCAGTATCTCTGATGCAGAGATCTTTCAGCCCTGTTACTTGAAATGACTTTAACTGGAGCTGTCAGGGATTGAAACTTAGGCCTTCTGCTCTACCAATAAACTATAGTTTCATATTTGCCACAGGCTGTTCTAAAAATATATAGAATCCAGTTTGGGCATACTGGGACTATTCCCATGGGAATATACATGACCCCCCCCTTCTCTACTACTTTGAGTTCTCCAAGTTTTGGTCCTTATGTAACCAAAACAGCACAACCCATTAAAAGAAAATACATCTTCCCCTTGCTTATAAAATTCAGCACTCAGAGCCAAAAATAAAATTCAGCAAAAACTTACCCCAGAATTTATTTTACAAATCAAAGATATTTCCTTGGCTGTAAGGTGCATTATTCTATATATCATAACATAACTGCTAGGCATCCATTTTGTTTAGATTGTAAGCAAAACTTTGGAATCAAACACAGATTGTTATGTATTTGTTCAAAGTGTGTCATTAAACAGGAAACATTGGACATGAAAGATTCTAGATGATGATGATTTGTCCCAAAACAGATGTTCCCATACTAGAGATGGAAAGGTGATGTTCATAATGACTTGCTCAGCACCACTCAGAGTGATTCAGAGACAGAGTGCATTCAAATTAATCCTACTCCATTATTTCAGATGTTTTAAAAAATATATAATTAAGTAATTAATTTCCCTGAACATTTAGAATTCCTTGAAGTGTTTAGTTTCTGTTTCTCAGACTTACTTTTGCAGTTATACATTTCTGCACAAACTCTTCCATGGGAAATAGTAGCCTTAGAATCCAACTTTAAAGATTGTTACTATAATTGCTCTTCTGGACAGTCATCTATCAGCCACTACATGTATTCCAGCTGTTTATCAATTCATATGATTATGCCTGTCATCCTATGGAACTGAAGTTGATATCCACCAGAGTTGCAACAGACCACAGTAATACAACATGAATGTTCAAGTCATAGACTACTTTATATTTATTTGTTAAACAAGAGAAGCAGAGGATATATAGATGCCTAGTACAGTATTATTCACAATTAAACCAAAAACCAATGCAGAGGCCAGATATCAGATACATATTTTTGGAAAAATGAATCCTACTGAATTCTACTTCTGAATAAATATGCTTAGGAATGCGCACCAGTACATACTCAACTGTATACTTGTAAACCAGGAGAATATCTTCTTTACAAAAAAACAAGGTGGGAAAACACAAACCTCCGTATTACTATGGGCGAAAATCTGAAGAATGGCTGATTTTGAAGTGATCTTGAGTGGAAAGAAGCATTTCAAATTTTTAGGCTTTTGCTTTGGGGAACTAAGAAGAATGGGAGGGGGAGAAATAAGCATCAGCTGTTTAAACACCAGAGCCGCATGCAGACTCAACTTTTTACAAATGAAAAAAAAAAAAAAAGGCAAAACCAAACGCTGAGGGCCTCCTAACTAAAACGCCTGAGCAGTGCCACCAACAGTATTGAGGTGACTTTAAAAATTAATCAAGCTGTACACAAACCAGCACCAATAACCTAAGGTGCAGGGCCTGCCTGGGTGGGTTAGGTAGATATACAGAAGAGGAGAAAACGCTTCCTCGTGCATTTTTGTCAGGAAGGTGCGCCTGGTGACAGGGAAGAGATGTCAAGCCGTCCGAGGGCCTTCCGTCCCTAAGGTCACGAGCGTGTCTGCCTTAATTGGTGGGACTTGTTGCTCCATCCCGCGCGCGCGCGCGCTCTCTCTAGGCGGGAGTCGCAGCCACAACATGGGGCTTCTCCTTCGCCCGTCTTCGTTAATTAGGCGGGAGAGAGAGGGCTGAATGCGTGGCACCTGGTTGACAATGGATTAAGCTGCCAGCGAGACAGGGAGCGGGCCGAGCGAGCAAGAGAGAGACGCCTTCAAAGAAGATACTGCACCGTCTGCATCCCTGACGCTTTATCAGTCGCTAACACTCAACGGCCTCTCTCTCTCTCTCTCGCTCCTTCTGCGCAGCGGCGGCGGCGCTTCCTCCTTGCAACTGGAAGTCTGTAATGGAGGGGAGCAGCCGCCGCCTCCTCCTCCTCCTCCTCAGCAGCAGCCAGATGGTACATTACCACCAAGAGACTTTCTAGTCTGGCAACTTCCCTCTTTCTCTTTCCGACACCCACCAGCAGGGACGACGACAACCACACGCGAAAAGTTACTTAGAAAAAAATAATAAAATACATTATCTCTTTTAATTGGAAGAGGAGGAGGAGGAGGAGGAGGGGGGGCGGTTCAGTTCGGACTTCTGTGGGCTGATGGTGAAGTTGACCAAACAAACAAACAAACAAAAAAGTCTCGTCAAAGTTGCTCAGTGAAGGAGGAGGTTCACTGGCTCCGAGCAAGTGGGAAAAGGGGGGGGGAGGAAAGAGGAGGAGGAGGAAGAGAAGTTTTTACTCACTTCTGTACTTGGAGGAGGAGGAGGAGGAGGCGCCCCTCCCAGCCCAAGCGAAGGAGCGAGCGAGGGATGCTCCCGCTTGCAACAGGCAACCGCAGCAGCAGCAGCAGCAGCAGCAGCGGCCGCCTGGCTGAGTAACACGTCCCCTGGAGACTCCCAGGAGCAACACGTGATGTGTCTACTTAGGGTGAGAGGGGGAGCGCGCGCCTGATGAGCGGGCGAGGGAGGGGGCAGAAAAGAGCCAGCCGGAGCCGCGGGGGGACACACTTCGGGAGGAGAGCTCGCGGGGTCCCTCGGCCTGTCCATCTTCTTCCTTCAGGCAGCAGCAGAAGAAGCGGACGGAACTTATTGTGGAGTTGATGAACTTTGCACATCCATAGAAACGCCATTTTGAATTCGATTCCTATTCCCCCCCCCCTTTTCTCCTCCTCCCCCTCTTCTCCCCTCCGGGACAAACTTTGCTCGGCTCTGTTCTTTTTGGAGCATCTCCCCCTTTTCTCTCTCCTTCGGCACATCTCCCCCACTGGGTTTTTTCTCCCCCCCAACGATTCTTATTTGGAGAAGCGAAACTCGATCGCACATCATCACTACCACCACCACCAGTCCAGCTTTCCATCATGGCTCGACCCAGGCAGCTCAGCTCGGAGCAAGGCGGACGTAAGTACGCGGAGATGAAGGGCACCACCGGGGCAACCCCCCAACTCCTCTTACCTGCGCCTTAAATAAGAGAAACCGGGGGGGGGGGAGAGAGAACTGGCGAGCGGAGTGGGAGGAAACTTCCCTTGGAGAGCTTCAAAGACAGGGCGAGGGGCTTTTTATAATTTGGGGGTGATGGGGTGGCAGGTCGCTGGAAGATGAGGGAGAAGTCGGGCGTGGAAAGGTAGAAATGTCCCTTCCAGGAGTGGCGTTTTTTCCCCCCTGTATTTTCGCCAAGGCCGGAGAGTGGAGGATAGAGAGAAAAGTTTCTAAAAAGTTGGCTGGCGTTGGCGTGCGGATGATGCTGAAGAACTGGTGTAGCCTCCCTTCTCCTTCTCGCCCCCCCGCTCCCCCCAACTCTCTTCTCGCCCCCCTCCACTCCTCTTCCGTGTTACAAACTGTACCAACCAGCAGCACCCGCTGCAGGAGCCAGTTGCCTCTAGGACCTGATGCTCATCCATATTAAACCGTTTGAGCTCAGGAATTCATCCAGATCATCTCTCTCCCTCCCCTCCTACTGCAAAGTTTATTTTTAACCAACGCTTTGGATGGGCCTGCGAGGAGCAGCATCTTTTAACCCAATTGGCCTCCGCGCTTCCTCAAGTACATCCCACTTGCTCGCTCTTCTCTTTCCTCTCCCCCCCCCCCCTTCCAGTTTTGTTGTTTGTCTCTCCGTGGTGGAGTTCTTAGGATGGATAAGGATGGGGAGTGAGATGGCGTTTCCCCCCCCCCGGTTTGAAGTCGAAGTGGAATCGCTTACTCAAGGTAGAAAAGCGGGGGAAGGGATGAACCACCACTCGCGGGGGGGGGGCCGTTCTTTCTGGGGCATCTGCAAACTTTTCCGCCTTGCTAGGGCGGGTGCTGGAAGCATCCGTGTACATATGTGCGTGTGCGCGCCTCTCGCTTTAATTCGCACTTTGGTACTTCTCGTTCCCTTGCACTCCCCTCCCCTCCAGCCTCGGGCGGGGAAGGAGAGAAGCAGGGAGCCCTTCTTACAAGATCGTGCCTGCCTGGCTTCCCTTCTCCTTACTTTTCCTCGGCCTGCCCCGAAGATGCAAGCGCCATCCGGACAACTTGGGTCGCCCTCTCGGAGTTATGTCCTTAGGAGGGGTGCTGCCCCTGGTTGCCAGGCTGTCTGTCCCCCCCCTCCCCAATTCCACTCCCCCTCCCTCGTAGTGTGTCAAAGGCACATCGCTCTGTGTGCGTGCGTGTGTTATGGATTATAGAAGGAAACGCACACACGCATCGTCACGAGTACAGGAAAGGAGCCCGAGCGCGGCCGAAACTCGGAAAACGGGTCGCGATCGTCTCGCCCGGCCCCCTCCCTCCAAAAGAGAGACGAGTCCAAGTCTTTTTGAGCGACTTCTCGCTGTGCTGGTCCAGCCCTTTTCCGTGCCATTCTCGCCCTCTCCCTTGAATGGCTCCAGCGATGATTGCGCGCCCCCTCCCCGCAATGTAGACGTGGGCCCCCGATTACTCCATCCAAAACTTCTTGCAAAACACTCCCTTCCCTCCCTCCTTTCCCCCTCCCGCACTCGACTCTTCCCTACGTGTTGATGTAGACTAGTCGGGACTCGTCTCTTAGGAAACTGCGACCTTAATCGTTGCTAAGAGGCGAGGAAAGGGTTTTCCTTTCCCCCGCCCCTCCCCGAGTGGCATATTTCTCGGCCCCCCTGCCTCTTGTAAAAGTAAGCAAGGGGATGAAGTTCCTCTTTTCTCTTTAAAGATCTTTTACTCCTTCGGGTTGCCGCAGCCGCCCTCTCCTTCCTTTCTCTCCCCCCCCCACCCCTTTTTCTCTCCTTTCGATGTAAAGCGACAACATGGAGTGTGGTGTGTGTCTCTGACTTTGCGTCTGACTTTGCAAAAAAAAAAAAAAGGTTCAGGCTGCTCGATGGAACTTGACCAAACTTTTCCGGGAGGGGGAGAGGAAGAAACGGTTGCTGCTTCCTTGACTTAAGTTGTTGCGGGAGGGGGGGGGCGGAGGAGGAGAAGAGCAGCCCTGTTGGGAAGAAAAAACGTGGTTGCTCACTCGCTGCCCCCCCCCCCCACCAGCGAAGCAGCTTGAAGCTTGCTTCGCAGTTGTGCAACAGGCACCACGCATCTCGTTGCCGGGCAGAGTTAGAGCGGCGGAGAGGAGGCGAGTTGGGGATGCTGAAAAACTTTTTTTTTTTCCCCTGGAGGGAGGAGCTGCAGCAGCCTGTTGATGGTGGAGGTGGATTGAACTTTGTCATGTCGGTTGATAAGTTTGCTCAGGCTTCTCCTCTGTTTCTCCCCCCCCCGTCTCTTCTGCGCTTGCTCGCTTCTCCCCCCCCCCCACTTTACCTCTTAGTTACACTATCTCTCTCCCTCTCTCCCAGTGCTGTGCAATGCATCCTTGATAGGTTATAAAAGGGGAGGGCCGGTGCTTTCTCCTGCCTCAGCAGATTTGTCCTCTGTTGCTCCTTACTGGTTAGCTGGGAGATAGAAGGAGGGAGAGCGACAAGATCCGGATGAGCAGTTCGCATTCCGTTACGAAATTCTACACGACTTCAGAGCAGGCAGCAGACTGATAGTCACCCTCACACTTCCAGGGGTTGTGTGTTTGTGTGGTGGCCTTCTGTGGGACAGGAGAGAAGATGAAACCTATATATTAGAAAACAAACAAGCACTTGCCTGTCAAGTTGGGGGACTTGCCCTTCTCTGTGTTACAGTAGTGCGGCGAGACACCAGCATTTAGAGATTTCTCTTTTTTGCATGTGTGTGCCTAGAGAAGGAATTTGAAGCAGGTATATTTACCGTATGGGACACCATGCTTAGCGTGATTTATCCCCAGTTAGTTGAGTTTCAGGCATGGAAGAGGCATTTAAGTTTCAGTGCTTGAATGCCCCTGTTTAGCTTCCACCTTATCTTCCAGACTGGATCAGTTGTGGTTATCATAATTGTTTACCAGCCTATTGATGGAGGAGAAGAAAAGTACATTTCTGTAAATGGAGAAAGCGAGGCAACTGATTTCCTTCTGTTCTTCCCTCTTTGCATTGCTGCCCTGCTAATGGAAGTTCCTTCTCAGTTTTTCCAGTAACACTGAAGTCAGTCTGCTAAGAGTACTTCATCTGCTGGTTTAGTAGTTGATGGCAAGAGATACCCTGTGGTATGGTTTCAAAAGGGTTAAAACTTGCCAGCGCTCCCTTTTTGGAGCTGAATGCTGCTTGTGAGTGAACATGCAGGAGAGAGGGATATACCCAGTGACTCATGATCACACCAGCTATATTTGTTTTAGGGTTTTATTTTTTCCCTTTGAAAAGGCTTAGAGGTATAGTCTGCTCTTGATATGTCTGCATAATGCCTATTAGCATCAACTGGTGTTATGTACATCCCTTAGAGAATAGGCCCTTTTGTGTGTTAGAAACTCAGAAACAGCATGGCTCCATCATCCGATCAATCAAGTTACCACAACACTTCTTTTCATCCTTCACTTAAGACACACCTAATGGTTTTACTTGTTTCAGGGCAATTGACCAGAAGCTGATGTTTCTGTCTGGCAGCAGCCTTTGTCATACACAAATGTAAATTTTTGAAGTATAAGTTTGGTGCCATCTGTGCTTAGAAAAGTAATGTGCCTCCTTTCAGTTACTTGCAGTTTTTAATAATCTTTAAAGTTATGAAGGGCTTAAGTGTGCCTGTTCATTAAAATGCAGTTTTTTTACTTTTATAATTTTATTTTAATCCCAGATTTTCAGAATCAGGCATACCTTATATTAAAGTTTGGGAATCTACAAAAATGGAACAGGCTGAATATGGATGGACTTAGATGCAGTTGGGTTTTTCTTTCTTAAACATACAGCACAGGTGGTACATTCATCTCTGCATCTGATTGTAAACCTTCTTTTGCTTTTTGAGGGTCAAGACTTTATTGAAATAAAACCACAGGTGTGAAAGCTGGAAGATGGTATATTTTTTAAATGTGCCCCCCCTGTTTTTATGGATTTCCATCACTTTGCTTCTGAGATGATATTATTTTAGATGATGTTTCTCCCTCTGTTTTTATTAATGAGGTTATTTTACTGGAGAAACACGTGTTTGTATTCTTTTTTTTCCTCCACCAGTGGCTGATTTTAGGCAGTCTTGCATAGCTAGTCAAAACTGGCTATCATTGCTGGATCTCTGAGGTTATACTTGTTATCCCTTGCGAAAGTAGGTGGTGTGTAGAAGGTCATAGGATAAGTGTTGCTAAGCAGCTAAACAGAAGGATGCTAAAATTAACCCAAGTGCATCTATCAGGGATTCATTCTCTTGTTCCTTTCCTTGTGTAAATAAAATGAAATTACATTTGTTCTTAATTAAAAGTTGGACATTTCTAACTTTCAGATTAGACAAAACACAAACCTAGTACTTAATGTTCTATATTTGGAAATACAACTAAGGATTTTCAATGTGAATAAACTCCTGTATCTAAGTCCAGAAAATAATGACAAAGCATATTGTTTCAATCGATTTTTTATAAAACAGTATATATTAGAGTACTAATAATGCTATGATCTTAATAATTTTAGTGTTTATGTGCAAATAAGTAACTCTGAGTTCAGTGGAATTTATTCTCCAGCAAGTGAAATTGGAACAGGTGCCTTGGGCAGCAGTCCTATAAAATCCAATTGAATTCATTGAGAATTACTTCTTATTCCTAAATGTAAGATCAAAACAAATATGGGTGACTTCTATATAAATCAGTCCTTAAAAATGTATACTTAGAATCATGGTGACAACCCATCAGGAAAAGTCTAAGAATATGCTTGTCTGCCATTTAGCATTTATAAAAGCTTTACACCACATTTAAAGATCAGATATCTTTAATGGAGAAGTTCCTTAATTTTTTTCTCTCCGCTTGGTCTGCTCCAGCATTAGCTAATGTAGTCAGTTCAAACACAGACAGAGAGCGATGTTTTTCATTCAGACAATGGTAAGATTTGGGTATGACATAAAGATTGTTAGAGTGCTTATAGAGTCATGATATGTACCTTTACTGACGTTCTCCAAAGTTTTGCTTCCTGACTCAAGTTCTTTTGCATTGGATGAATAGTGTTATTTTGCCAAGTGAGTAATTGTATCTTGGAAAGCTTACTTTTTGGGAAATACAACTCCCAGAATCCTCCAACTAGGATGGGCACTGGGATTCTGTGAGGTATAGTTCAAGAAAGTAGCTTTTCCAAATTCTGTCAGTGTTTGATTTTCAAATAGAGAATCATGTACAACTGATTCACATACTTTTTTTTACACCTTCTCACAATGATTTGTAATTTCTTTCTTTTACAGATATGAAGTGTATTTTCGAAGAACTACCTAAAGCTTAGAAAGGGGTAGGAGCTGTTTTATATTTTCTATTCACCCTGCTCCCCTAAATATCCCTTATTATTATTGGTGAGAAGCATCTTGGATAACCAAAAAGGAGTGAAATAGATGGCAATATCTAATGAATACGTGATGTGTTGATAGTAAAGAGTGTTTCAGAACTGTGACCTACCTTAAAGATTCTAGTGCTGTATCAGGAAGCTATGATGTTACGGAGGGCTGTCATGCATTTTGTAGATCACTTATGACTTGCACAGTCCTGTTGGAAACTTACAGTATCTAGTTCTCATGGCAAGAGCAATGAAAACTGACACTGAAATATGCTGTAAAGGTTGAAAAGTATAAAGTCCATATCAAGATTTTGCAAAGAAATATATACACTAGGCTTATGGGGTATTTCCAGTATTGTCCTATCAAAAAAGTTAGCTGCACTAGAATCTTCACTTTTTAAAAGTTACTGTTGTCTATCAATAACTTTAAGTGGAATTATTATTGCATTAAGTGTGAGTGAGATTAAACAGAGAAAAATGCATTGTCTGCTTGTATGTATTGTTTGTTCATCTTGTATCTTGCCTATGCTCTGAATATTATCTTAGTTTTGGTCTGAGAGATAGTGGTCCACCTGAAGTCCATTAGCATCACAGCTGAAAAGGTTATAAAATGGGTTTTCTGCATTTAAACTCTGTGTTCTACCCATTGCACCACTTTGGCTACTGTTGACCATTGTCATGTTGGCTGTTGGTGTGTTTCTTGCTCTGTAGTTAAGAGTGTGGCATTAAGAGTGTGGCACTTGTTCATCGGAGTCCTGGTAAGAGTGGTATTTTTGCTATCATACGGGGGTGAATAGTGCGTTACCTGGCTTTCACTGTGGGATTTTAGGGAACTTTTAAATCTTCTGTTGTTTCTTGGTTCACACTGGAAACATCTATGTGGAGGTAGAGCATGAGGGAGTGATGTTCTGTAGGACATGAAAGAACGGCTGGAATTTGGAAAGATTAACCTGTTGTGTCAGGGAAATAAGTAGGCTAGCACTCAGTGTGGTGAACGTGTTCATAAGAAATGAACAACAAGTTGAAACTGCTTCAGGTAGCTGAAAAGTTTGGAAAAGTTACTTTTTTGGACTAGAACTAGCAGATTCTCTCAGCCAGCATGGCCATTGGCTGTAGGTATTGACTGCTGGCTATAGCTAGACTATGGGTAGCTGTGGTTTGAATCTTGGGGTCATGCAACAAAGGACATTTCTTCTGTGTGATGGAACTTTTTCCCCCTTTGGAGTAAAGGACATTGAAAATGAAGTGAACCTTAATTTAGCCAAAGACTCGGTAGACACGTTGGATGTGTTATGTCTGTTATAATGAAAATAAGTCTTCAGAACACACCCACTTTCAACCTCATTTTGATTCCTGATATTACATTAAATAAGCACTGGTTTAAAAGTGGTCCACATATTATTTAAGATGGCAACAGCTGTTGTGGCAGAAATAGCCAAACTCAGGCATCCTAGCTTTGTTTTTTGCATTAATCTTTCCACTCTGCACTAGTAAAGATACTGACTTATCAGAGTTATATTTTTTTAAACACTGTTGAAACATTCTTAAGTTTAGGTGGAGATTTGTCCCCACAGTGATTGCTCTACCATGAAAGGTGCGAAAACATTTGTCTGGCTTATTTTGCAATTTGCAGAGGGCTCTGGACTTCCTCAGTGGGAAGTGGGTGCATACAAGCCAGCTTGTAAATGTAGGCTTGTTAGTTGGACTATGGGTTTGAGTTTTTGTGACCAGTATAGTGAACCTAAAATTGCACACTCTGATAGCTGGGCAATCTGTGGATTCTGCTGCCTCTAGCAGGATGTCTGTTTTTCTAGTGCAGCTTATTCTAACTGCGTCTCCAGTTTTTCATGCTAACCTACCTTGCAGTCAATAAAGGTAGCTCTCTGTGAATAGCTGCTGTAGACAAAGGAAATAGGCAATGGGTGATGGGTGGTGACTGTTTATTCAATGTGATTCAAATAAGTAATGCTGAGGGAATTTGAAGACCTCAGACAGGGCAGCAGAAAAGTTTTAAGGAGGATTCACCTGCAAACTTACTTAGGGGTACTACCAGCAGGGAGGAGAAAAGAGCAATTGAATCCCCATTCCCAATCCACAAGTGTTGTTAAGTACTCAAAAGAGGAATAATTATTCGCTTTGAAGATCTTGATTTTTTTCTTGTTCTCCTCTGGGTCATGAGTCTGAAGGCACACAATAACAGATTTTATTTCACATCCTCATCTTAGGCATCTGTACTTGTATAATAGGACCAGGTCTAGAACTCATTCTGATCTGTTTACTATTATGCTGTTTGGTAGATCTCGCAGGGATTTTTTTCTGCAGACTTAGGTGTGTCATTGAGGTGAGCGTGAATGCAGATAACCTGACAATTGCTACAGTTTGTATTAGGGTAGCCATGTATAGTAGGAGTCACTTTACTATTAGATTTTTGGTTATAACAATAATGAATTGGTTTTGTCTGTTGTACTATAGAATGTGTGTGAGGGCCAAATGCTCATTTGACAAATGACATTGTCATTTGATGAATGAGCTGACTTACAAAATCAAAAAGCCAGAGTTTCCTCTCTATAAATGGACTGCTACCCATGACAAGCTTACGTAATTTTTTAAAGTACCACAAGATACATGCTTTTGTTTTTCAGATAATTGTGATCTCCTTAGTAGCCATAACATATGGCTACTAGGAAGATCACAATTATCTGGAGAAACAAAAACATGCATCTTGTGGCACATAAAAAAAAAAAAAGCATATGGCTGCTACTTAAAGTGAGAAACTACGAGACTTGTATTAATCTGTACCTTCTTTCTTCCCTTGCAAGTAAGTGTGCATGTTAATATTTATTTTAAGGGGTTTGAATTAAAATGATCCTTCCTTAAGGGAACACTTTGTTTAGGAAGGAATGCATGAGCCTTTTATGTCTTAAATGTCTTGACTATCTTGCTTAACTCCTTGCTTTTTATATGCCACAAGTTAGTATTGTAATAATAATGAGAACACCATAATATTGTACTTAAAAGGAGCTGAGAGTTGAACCAAGGACTTTCCAGCTTAAGCACAGACTCTCTGACCCCTTGCCCATATGTCACATCACAAAGGCGTATAAGGAGCTGCCTCAGAGACAGCAAACTATTTGTCTAGCCCAATATCATCTGCTCTGTCTTGCAGTCCTTGAAAAAGGTGTTTTTGTTTTGTTTTGTTTTTTTTGCTGCTTATTACCTGATCATCTAACTAGTGGTGCCAGGAATTGAATCTGGGACCTTCTGCATGCAGAGCAGGAACTCTGCTGTGAAATACTTGTTCCTCCCATGATTCTCTTAACTGTGGTTTGGCAAGCAGGAACGTCTTGTGAGTGTACATACTCCTCTCAGCACTTCTCTTAATGCAGATTACAGTACTGCAAAACTGAAGGCAAAGCCTACACTGGAAGAAAGCTGTGTGAGAATTCATGCAGTGGTCCTAATTGCTCAACTGTGGTTAGACCGTCAGGAAGTGCTTACCTCTGTACTGGGTTAATCAGAAGGGTCAACAGAAGTTAGGGCAGGCCCCTTGACTCCAATCTGCAAGCAAGTGGAAGGATTCTTAGGGCAAGAGAACTACCTTGAAATGGGTGTGTTCTCCTAATTTGTTATGCATGATGTTTTTGATTTGAACAGCATACTCTATGCGTCTGTGCTTGATGCTTGACATCATACATCCCTTTTTCTTAGGTTTTGGCCATGGGATAGTCCTGACCTCTCAACTCTATTGATGAGTGAAGCTTGATTTCAGTTCCCTAATGATATCACAAGTTAATAATACTGGTTTACCTTATGAGAAAGAAGCTTGGCAGGACCAAGCACTGTGTTTTCCAGGTTTGTGTTTTTGAAACCTGTGGTTGGTATCATGATGTGCACTGTGCTAGTGGTTGCACTTTTTCCAAGTTTCTTCACTGGTGGTGAGGGCAAGCAGACAAAACCTGCCAGCTCAGGGCAGCGTGCTTCTCTTAGGGCAAAGTATTTTCATGCCTTCTGTACATGTGGCCTTTCCCCTCCTACTGCTGCCACTGTAGTTGCTCCTGGGGTATTGCTGAAACTGAAAACAGCTGACATGGTATCCTAAGAATGGACTGGCTCCCCTGCTTGTACTCTGGCACTGGAAGATGAACTAATTTGAGCAGCTGTCATTTCATGACTCCTTTGCTATTGAAAGGGGGAAAAGAATCAGTCCAAGGGAGGACAGAAGATCCTAACATCTTAGTTTAGGACAACAACACCTTCGCATAGGAGAATCTTGGAATCCTGGGAATAAATTGGTGAACATGTTCACTTAGAACTGGAATTGCCACTCCATTAAGCTGCATATGATAAAGTGGGCTACAGTCCACTGAAGCTCATGGTATAATACATTTAATAGTCTTTCAGGTGCCCTGGGACTCACTGTTAATTTTCATTCCATTATGGAGTGCTTACGGCTTAATGATACTGGACTTTCTTTTAAAGTATTGTATATGATAACTACTGTGGAGAATTCTAGGCGCATATCCTTTCTGTGTACAGTTTCTTTGCATTTTCAAATGCTCTGTAGATAAAATTGCACTTAGAGTGTCTTGCATATTTTAAATGAAATCTTGACTTAACATCTAAAATTTAATTTTAAAAAAATGATACCAGGCATCCTCAAAGTTTGCTGTTGGTTGCTAGGAAATGTGTAAGCTCTTCCTCCTGTTCCATCCCCTCTCCAAATTATTCCTGGTCTAGTTTGTACTCGTTTGGATCTGTCCAGGATATTGATTTATCTCTCTCTTTGGTTGTTGCAGAGGGAATAGCTGTGTAGAATGTAGTACTGGACTGTTGTGGAAGGATTAGTGAGATAACCTCTTATTATAACACTTGGCTACTTTGAGGCACATGCCTCTGGGTCCTTTGGGCATTTGCAATCTTGCTCTTCTTTATTGTATTTGTCTGCCCTTGGGCCTCAGAAGAATTAACACTGACAGCTCTATTTCAATTACCATTTCAAGACATTTAAATGATTGAGTTCTAAACCTGAGGTGTCTTATTCAGAAGCCAGTTTTGAGAAAACTAATGTTCTGTGGTTTAAAAATGGTATGGTATGACTCCTCAAAATTCTTTTATAATATTTATTTATTTAAAGTAATTTTTAATTGTTCCTCAGCTCATAGGCACTCCAGAATAGCACTGGACATCTATTGATCTTCTCCTGAGGGGCGTGTATGTTCTAGGAAAGTGATGCTCAAACTTTTCTCTTTCAAAGTGTTTGGGACTTCAACTCCTGAAAGTCTCAGTCATTTTGAGCAAGGGTCACAGATTCTGGGAAGTGAAGTCCAAAATACATGGAGGACCAGGGTTTGAGAACCACTATTCTAGGTTAGTGGCTTTCAGTCTTCAGCCCTGAAAGATGTTTTAGACCCAGAAACCCCACCCAACCTGGCTAATGGTCAAGGATTCTGATAGCAGAAGTCTAGAACATCTGGAGGGCCCAGAGCTGAGAATTGTTGATGTACTTTATGAACTACTACTTCCATCATACTTGACCACTGGCAAAGCTGATGAGGGCTGATAAGAGTTCAACAACATCAGGGGCCCTTTCATGCTATTCAGTTATAGCACTGTATTCTACTGCAAGTTCCATGGAATCCTGGAATTTGCAGTTTAGGGAGGGGTGTTTATAATTCCCAGCCATAGGACTCTAGTGTCTCACCAAACTACAAGTCCCATGGTTCCATTGGATGTTGCCATGTTAGCTAAAGTGGAAAACAGGACTTTTCCAGAATTGTACATTGGTGGAAAGGGAAGTCAGTAAAACCTGCCTGGTTTGAGCAGCCTGTTTCTTTGGTTCCTTCTCTGGATGAGAATTCTGAATACCTCTCTATAAGCTGCAAATCCCAGGATTCCACAGGATGGAAGCGTGGCAGTTAACAGTGGAATCATAGTGCTATAATTGTGTAGCAGGAAGAATGTTTCTAGGCAAGGGAGAACTAGGTTCTGGTAGATCTTTTGATGTAATGTGGCTGAAGGAATTTCAGTAGCACAGTTTTTTCTGCCCTTCTCTTAAGGGCACCAGAACTTAATTGTCTTTTACATCTGATCACCCTTGACAAGGAATGCAGCATCTCACTGAATTCAAGGACTCATGTTTGGGTAATTGAGAGGACTGTTTTCTTACTGAGGGCAGGCTGCTGTTCTGCATTCACGTATGGAATTTTGCCGTGTCAGTTCACAAAATATGGCCCTGCCCTTTAATAAGATTGCCATGCGTGTGTGTCATGTGCTGTGACTACTGCTTTCTGCCTTCCTCATCCCTGCCAGTATTCTGGGAAGTGTCTGTAAAAAGAAAAAGCAACAACAAAAACAGCTGGTATTATATCTTTATATATAGTTGTTGCTAGAGACTTTGAGAACTACACTGGGGCTTAAATCAGGATACTAACATGTCTACAGCAGGCACAGATGTTACAGGCAGGCTTAAAATGTAGGTAGTGGAAAAGGAATGGCACAGCCTGTGGCTAATGGGGTACCTTTGTGATGCTATCTCTCAGTATTTACTGTAAGTTGTTGTTGTTGTGTGCCTTCAAGTTATTCCTGACTTATGATGTCACAGGGCTTTCTTTGCAAGAGTTGTTTAGAGGGGCTTTACCTTTGTCTTCCTCTGAAGCTTGAGAGACGATGACTTCCTTAAGATTTCCCAAGGGGTTTCCATGGCCAAGTGGGGTTTGAATCTTGGTCTCCAGACACAATAGACCAGTGCTCTAACCACTACACCATGCTGGCTTTTAAAATAAAGGTTATACTGGGAGAAAAAGATGCTCAACATGGAGAATTCTTTAATGACCATGGCGTTCTATGAAGGCAAAATAGATTTATAGAAAAGGAAGATGGGGCCTCTTGTAAGGTAGAAAGAGTTCATATTTAATTTAATTTCAAGATAAAATAGATGTCAGGGCTAGAGTGATTTTGGAAATGTCACTATCCGATCTGCTAGCCCTTCCTGTTAATCCCCCAAATATATAGCCTTTCTGTAGTTCCTGAGTGACTGAGGCGGGAAGAACCACTCTGTACCTGCTCAGACTCAGCTGGCTCAAAATATTTTGCTGCCTGAAGGACAAGATGGTGTTCCTTCCTCAGACCACATAGTGGATTTGGCACCTGAATCTTACTTCAGCACTAACAATTGGGTAGTGTCCATCCCTGCACCTGGCGCAGAACGGAGATTATGTAGCATACACAGCAATTCCTCCCAGCATCTGCTGGAGGCTAGTTCCTTTACTTTGCCTACTGGTAGGGCTAACCAAGGTACGTGGTAGCTTTAGAATTTTTCCTGAAGCTTCCTTGCATCTTGTGACGCTCATGCTTTTGAATTCTGTCCCTCTTTCCTGGCTTGCCTGAATGGCTGTGATCAGAGATACTGGTTTCTTTTTTGCTCACTCCATGCCCTTGCCATTTTGTGTTCTGTATCCTCTGATACACTGCTTGGTGCACTGTTACAGCTGCTCCCCAGCTCTGCGATTGCAGAGTGTTTTGAGTGGGCTTGTTTTAGGGAGTGGTGAAGAGACAGATGAGGTTCTCGGCTGGGTGTAGTTCTTTGTTCAGAGCGAGAGAGAGACAGATTGAGAGAGAAAGGAGAATCCATGTATGTGAAGGAATCAGAACTTAGTTTGGGGCACAAATTCTATTTTTTACCCATACATGCATTGCTTCCCCTGTTTGGGAATGTGTGTGACTTGGGAAGGAGCGTGCTTTCAACGCTCAGTGGAGCCAGTCATTCTGAAGACACTGGGCAGGTGCATGAAATGTTAAGTGACCCACCTCACAGAAGCTTGCTGATGGGTGATTCCTTACTTGACCCCATGCAGCTCAAACTGCTCTCTGCTGCACGTACCATCTGGACTTGGCCTGCCTTCGTGTTTCCTGCTTGTTTGGGAACTCTGCTTCCTAAAGAAATGCAGAGCAACGTTTTAGATTATGAATACTATGGAATTCTCTGTAGAAAGTGGCGGTTGTACAACAAGAGCACAGCCATGTATTGTATGTTGCATAGGGAGAACATAAATCACACCTGTGTATTGTATATGTGCACATGTATACATATGTTGCATAGGGAGGATATAAATCATGAACAAATCCCCAGAGTGCTAAATCAGTAATTTTGGCCACATCTTTTGTCGCTATACAAAAAATGCCATTGTCTGCATTGAACTGTGTATTGGGCCTCCACTGTGCTTGTGAAAATGGTCTCATCTGGTAGTCTCACCTGCTTTTGCAGGAGCATCTATATTTACTTCTTCACTTGGAAGGGGATGATGTGATTGAAGGAGTAAAGTTAGTTCAAGGAAGCTAAGTGATATTAATTCAAGGTTTTCCAGGGCAGTGGTTGATGGATGGAACCAAATTTGGATCTTTTTCTTTAGCAAAATGATAGGTCGCCATCACATGTGTTTCTCTTGAGTAAGGTCTAGCATGAATGCTTTTTTTATTTTGAAAAAGGGGTATACGTGGCAGGTGGTATATTCATTCATATCTAGTCTCATTTCCCACTTGGTTTGGGGACAACAATCTCATCCATCTTAGTGCCGAGGCTTTCCATATGTCTTTTTTGTTTACAACTGCTCTCAGTCCATACTAGTATGAGCAGTGGACAGGATTGTGGGAGTTGCAGTCCAACAACATATAGAGAGCTACAGTTACTCATTTGTGATTTAGTGGCTAGCCTTTGCTGGAAAATGAATGGCAAGAGGGGAATTGTTTTATTGATTAGTTTGGAACTGGCTGAGATTTTTAAAAAGGTACTCTTTAAATTGTTGCTGCTTTTGTTTTTGTTCTTGAATGACATGTTGTTTATGTTCTTTATCCTGGTTTTGTACCTTACATTAGTGTTTTTATATGATTTGTATATGACAGGGTTGCTGGCTGATTTGAAAAACTTACATGGCCTTGGAAAATGGCATAAAAATACAACAATATTGCTGCTGAAATGAGAAATGAACAATTATTTGCCTGGTCTCAGTAAACCACATTGGACCTTAACATACTTGGCAACAGTTAGAGCAATCCTACTGTGGATCTGAATGGATTGCACTTGGAGTTGAATACAGTTGTTAGTCTCAAGAAGAGTAGATCCATTTAATCAACGGAATTTAGGTAAGCGCTGATAGAGTTCCCATTGATCCAGTGGGTCTGCTGTCCTGAGAGCTAACTATCAGATTTCAGCCATATTGTTGTGGAAGGCAGTTATTTCAGAGATGGTAAGGAGGATAGTGCTGCTGTTGCGTTGTTGTGTTTGCACCAGCAACTGAGCATAATGTGCTATCTCATCAGTGGTATCAGATCTGGCAATTCCAGGGTGGTTATTTACCAACAGAGATGGTTGTTGTTGCAACAGATGCACTCTTTTTCTCCTGTGGAATCTGTGGCTGTGAATAACAGCAGTAGTGAAACTCTGAATTGGTTGTGTCAACATTCTTGTGTCGCTTAGTATCATGTACAACTATCACTTGTCAATATTTTTATGATCAGTCTTTCCTTCAATAGTATCTGATTAACATGTTCCTAGAGACAAAGTCTGATGATGGTTTATGGTTCTTTGGATGATATGTAGAATTTGGATAAATTACTTTTTCTCAATTTCAACTCCTGGAGGTCCCCTCTCTTCATGTTAGCTGGAGGATTTTAGGAGATGGTTGATAAGGGCAGGCTATTACTGCCTGTTAGAAGTCCCAAAATGGAATGTGTCCAAACTCAAGACTGATGCAGGAATGTTTTTGTCCTAGGTCAGAGCTATGGAGAGGGGTATCACTATTCCCATCATTCTTCAGCATCCATCAGGCTGACAAGGAGTGAAGGAAATTAGAGTCCACAACATTCTGGAGAGCTACAATTTACCTTTTTTTGAACCTATGATTCTAGCAATTTAAAGCATACAGATATCATGAACTAATGGTGTGAGTATATTGGTTTGAAATTAATTTCATAAAGCCAGCCATTAGACATGGTTGCTAAGAAGTCACCATTGGTGTCTGTTTTGTTTCCTTTCTTCAAAGCAGACATATCAACAATCATGTTTCCTCATCATCTAGAATTCAGAAATGGCTCAAGCTGCCCTGTTAAATATTACTCGAACATCCTGATGCTATGAGCTGCAGTGTTTTAATGACTATTATACTGTATATGGCATAATGGTGACAGTGTAAAGAGGGATTCTTTGTGTGCATGTTTGATGGACAGAGTGGAGGTTTTAAAGACAGACTTCTTACCTGAAGCCACCCAAGACACTCTTTTGTTCTTGTCATTCAGAACCCAGAAGGTATGATGCTACTCCATTGCAAGGTGATAAAAAAGTGTAACTTCTTTGACTCTCAGTAATTGATCTTTGAATGCAAGGTGTTGGCCAAATGATCCTAGACCCAATATGACCAGTGCGTTGGAAAGTCACTTTTTTGGATTACAACTCCCAGGAACCTCTAGCCAGTGTTTCCCCACCCTGCTTCCAGATTTCATGCAAGATCTTTTATATTGCCTTTCTCACCTTTACTTAGTACGTACATACATACATACATACATACATACATACATATAAAGCCATTGCTTGGGTCGCATGGTTTGGGGCAGCCTTTCTCAACCTTTGTATAGTGGTGAAACACTTGAAATAATGTTTAGGTCTAAATAACCTAAATGCACCAGATCCCATCTGATCTAGGGAGCTAAGCAGAGTGAGCTCTGGTTAGTATGTGGATGGGAAATCACCAACAAAAATGGTACTATAAGCTATGTTTCAGAGGAAAGGACTGGCAAAAGCACCTCTGAGTATTTCTTGCCTAAAAAAATCCTATAAAATTCATGGGGTCATCATAAGTCAACAGGCAGTTTGAAGGCACTGACAAATATACTCAGAGAACCCATTTATAAAAAAAACTTATGTCCACTACTAAGAATCCCCCCCCCCCCCCCCGGACATAATCTCTTGCAGAACTCCTAATGACCTCTTGTGAAACTCTAGGGTTCCAGGGAACCCTGGTTGAGAAACCCTGGTTTAGGGGCTTGAAGAAGATACTTCATGCAAAGAGAGAACTGTTGCTTGCTCTTCCTTGCAACTTGAGTATTTTGTGGTGGAATTGCAGTGTCAGCATGCTGTGACCTGATGTATTGTTTGCACTGGGTGAAGGCCCAGGTTGTGGTCTCTGTGTAACATAGTGGGCTGAAACACCCCAGTGCTGCAACTATCAGCATGGTCACAATGGCACAAAGCCATTGTGCAGTAGAGAAATTTCCAGAGACGGAGCTGACTCGTCTGCATTCTGTCTTGCTAATAAAAAGAAGTTAAAACTAACATGCAGCATGGCAAGATCGTCATGCCCTGCTAGCCCTGCATAGGGTGCTATTTTGGTAATAAGCTATCCTCTGTGTTGTTGCTGATAGGTGTATTTTTAGAAGTGGGGTGCCAGTTCATTAAATGTTGTGGCTGAAATGATGTAGAGTTTCCAGATACTTTAAAAATGTGTTTTGTCCCTTAGCCGTTTCGGAAGTGGAGAATCTTATTTATTCAAGGTCCATTATTCAAAACTTATTTCCAGAAAAGTTTAAAATTAATTGTAGTGCTTATGCAAAATAAACTAATTCTTGAATGTTAGATGAAGACCAAATAATCTGAGCTTTTGATGCTTGTGTATTTTTTTTATTCTGATGGTACTGTGGTGTGTGTGTGTGTGTGTGTGTGTGTTTAATCTGATGGTACAGCTCCATATTAATACAACTGCATTAATATTGCTAATTTATACACACTTTTGGAGCATAATTCCATGTTGACCCAAACTTAAATGTATTCCTTTCTTTCCGACTACCAGGATATGTTTGTTATACTTTCTCAGAGGATATGTAATACTTTCTCAGGATAGCAATATTTCCCCCATCGAAGAAAGAGTGCTAGCTTTTTTTTTAAATGATTGATATGTTAAAATGTGATACGTATATCAGAGATGAATCTCTTCCAAAACAGAAAATGGATGCATGCTATTGGGCTGAACTGCTGTGAACAAGTTTGATCATGTTTACTCTCTGTAGTGCTCTGAGAGCAAACACAAGTTTTCCCCTTTTTTTTTTAACCTGAGTTAAATTTGATTGCTGGATTTTAAACAGGAACCTATTCAGTTTACTAGTCCTTTGGAATTACTTTTTTTCCCCTCTGGGTGACCAAGAGTTGATTTCACACAAATAGTTTTGGCATACACCTTTGCTGTGTTACAGACTTGTTATCTGAACATGTGGCTTGCATCTGCTGATAGGAGTTTAGGAAAGTGACCTTGCTCAGTGTGGATTGGCTGCCCATTTAGTCACTTTTAATCTGCTTCATTTTTTAATTTTTAGTTTTTTAGTGGAAAATAGTATAAATGGTGGGATTGGCGCTAGAATGACTGGTGATAATTAAAATGGGGCACTGTTTAGTTAAGGTCATTCTTTTCTGTAGAGCAGTGATTGTTTCTTTGTACATTGAAATTATATAACTATAGATACCCTGTTGATTGTGGGACAATTGTGTTAACTCCCATTGGCTGTATTCTTCCACTGAAAGATATGCAGAATATTTAGGGCTAAACTGGTATAGGGAGTACACTCAGGATACTTTGATGGGAATTGGTTGCCTCTTAAAAGCACTTCATCAATCTTTCAAAAACTTGTGTGAGTAGCCTCAAACTGTAGATGCTTGCTACACCTCCCCATGGATTTTGCAATGCTTGCAGCCTTTTGGGAGAGAAAACAGTTCCAGTGCATGGGGAGAGAGGTGGTGTTCTTTGCTTTGTGAATCTTACTGCTTCAATACCATGCTAAGTTGGGAGGGAAAAAATCTGTATTTGAAATGCCATCATTAAATAGTCAGGCATCAGCCCTGTACACTACCTGAGAGAATATTATAAGATTTCCAGGTTAAATTTTCAGCATTTCCAAACAGCCTGCAAAACTCCTTGCTTTGGTTTCTTTTGGAAAGCTTCCAATAGTTGAACGAATGGAAGTGGATGAGTAGCATCTATCCCCCGATTCTGTGAGCCACCTTCTTACTGGGGAGTAACTGTAAGTTCGTATTTTTGAACAATTAACTAGTTAGCGTAATTAATTAGTACAATTAATTTATTCATGTGGGAATGTACTTAAAGGTACCCTCAAAGGTAAGATGGTACTTGCTTTCCAGATGCACTCAGTGAGGTTGCCTACCTCTTCTGGACCCCATTTGTGCCTCACCCCCTCACTGTCCTGCTGCCATGGAAGTAGGTGGCTCAGAGTGTATCTGTCCTACCCCATTATAGTAATTTGATGCGACTTTAATTATAATAGCTTCATCCCATGGAATTATGAGATTTGTAGTTTGGTGAGGAGTTAGAATTCTCTTCCGAAGAGCTATATTGTTGTAGCTTAGCTGGAGCTATACTGTTGTGCTAGAGCAACTTTCTCAACTTTTGGTCCTCCAGATATTTTGAGCTTTAGCTCTGAGAATCCTGACCACTGGCCAAGCTGGCTGGGGCTTCTGGGAGTTGAAGTCAACACCTGGAGGGCCAAAGGTTGAGAACCATTACACCGGAGCTACCTTAATAGAAAATTAAAAGTACCCTATCAGCCTATAGATCTAAGCATTTTATCTGATGGAATTAGGGATGGAACGAATCCAGAATTTTCCAAATCTGGATCTGAATCCTTGGAAGGTTCTGGGAATCCATGAATCTCACGAATCTCGAATCTTTCGAATCCTTTTTTTTAAAAAAGAAAGGGAAAGAAGAATAATCTTGGACAAGACACACTCTCTCAGCCTTAGCAAAAACCTACGCAAAGGCAAGCCTCCCTCTGAAGAAATCTAGCCAAGACAATTGTCATAGTTTTGCCTCGGGATCTCCCTAGATTGAAAATGACACGAAGGCCCTTTCTACACAGGCAGGAAAATGTGGATTACTACAGTAGAGAGATAATCCAGGTCAAAACTATCTTTTCTTTGCATAGCTCCTTCTGGCATCCTGGGGTTTGTAGTTTGATGATGTACCAGTACACTTTGTCAGAGAAGGCTGTGACACCTTGTAAAACTGCAAACCCCAGAATTGTGTCTGAAAGAGGTTTGCAAGGGAGCTATGCAAAGGAATGTTTCAGCTGTCCTTGAAATCTCAAGCCTGTAGCTTCCAGTCAAGTACTGAACTTAAATATGAAATGTTCAGTTTAAATATCTTAGAATACAACTCCAGCTGTAATTTCTGAAATTGTTAGCGAAGGCCATTATTACTCCAAGGGAAAACCTCACCTACTTACTATCTTCCCTTGTATGTATGGTGTCCCAGGTTTTCAGGAGTCCTGGTCTCCAACAATCTGTTTGGTTGGGGGATTCGAAAGATTCGGTTTGCCTATTTTGGCACAGGGATTCGGATTTGGGAATCTCGAATCCTTACCTAGGATTCAAGGATTCGGTTGGCCCATCCCTAGATGGAACCATGACAGTTGCAATGGTATTAAACTGCTGTAACTGTTTAATGTAAATACACTCTGAAGTCTCCTTAGCTGGGAAAAGTACAGACATCAATTTCCTGTTGATTCACTGCTATAGGTAAGCTTTACAGAGCAAAGCTGGATTCTCTTCTCTGTACTCCAGTGTAGATTTGAATGCCGGTAGAACTATGACTTAAAGCAAAAGGGAGACAGAGAAATGCATATGCATTCTAAAATGGGAGAAGGTTAGTGGCTGCTTACCTTAAAGCAACAGCAGCACATTGACTTGTTTGCATTTTGTCATTCAGTGCTTGTCATTTGTCGTAGATCAATAGAAAATGGCAAGTTTGCAAATCTGAATGGATGTGCTCTTATTTGTCAGTCTTCGTAGGACTGTATTGCTTTTCCCAGCCCCCCCCCCCCAAAAATTACCTGAGCAAGACTAAAACTTACTATTTATTTTGGTGGCTTTGAGGAAGGCCTTCTGTGCATTTCCACCCTGCAGAGATGGTGCAGCCACTTCACTTGCATTCTTTTTGACTCTTTTTATTTGTCAAATACAATGCAGACAGGGACTGGGGGAATCTGAGTCATGGTAGAACATGTGGCTAAATCCACTCTGTGTCATGAACAAAAAATACCAGAGCTCCCTTGGCATTCACTGGCATTGAATAATGTGATCCTGTGCTGTAGAAGGGAGCTAGATCTCTGGCCAAGGAACAAGTAAAACTGTATAAAATGTGTGAATAAGTTATGTTTAATATTTGACAAGGGATTGGCTCTGACACCCTTAAAACCTAAGTTTTGGTGACTCTGACAGTTCTTATTCTGATGCTGCCTGTTTGAAAATCATCCCTCTGTGCATATACAGCAAGATCTAACATTTTAATATATTTTACTTTCTGTACATCATGGAATTGTGTTCCGACTCATGGCAACCCTAAGGCAAATCCATCATGGAGTTTTCTGGGGCTGAGAGTATGTGATATGCCCAAGCTCACCCAGTAGGTTTCCATGGCTGAGTGGGGAATTGAATCCTGGTCTACAGAGTTGTAGTCCAATGCTCAGACTACTAAACTTGTGCCAGCTCTCACATTATGGAATACCATGTGTGTTATTCTTATGTGCTTGAGAAACTTTGGACCTTTTTGCACTACTCTGTTATAGTGCTATTACTCCACTTCCAACATCCTATGGAATCCTGGGGTTTGCAGTTCAGGGAGGGGCATTTAGAATTCTCAGCCAGAGTTCTTTGGCCTCAGTAAACTACAAACCCCAGAGTTCCACAGGATGTTGAAGGTGGAATAACAGCACTATAACAGTGTAGTGCAGAAAGGCCCTTTGTCTTTGGTTCCTGTTCACTTTGTTGTTTTTAACTGGAAGCTGCTTTTTTCCTCTGTGGACAAGTGGATGGATCTCCTTGAGCTCTGGTGGCTCATGAAGTGATTCCTACATCCCCTCTCTGTGACTGATAATGCTGTGAAATTCCTTCCCACGGGAGGCTGGACTGGACCCCTGTCTGCTCTCTTACCATGCAGGCAAAAAACATTTTGTTTACTCTGGCCTTTGTAGCTGGCCTTTGGCAGAACACCTACGCAGTCTAGTTTTAATTGTGCTTTTAGTTGTATTTTTAATCCTACTTTTAACTGTAGTTTTATCTATTATATATTTTAATTATAGTATATTGTATCAATTGTTCCATGTGTATTTTAACTCCATCTGTTCTGTACCTTGCCTCGAGCCCTGGGGAGAGGTGGGTAAATAAATAAAATTTGTTGTTGTTGTTGTTATCTTTGAAATGTATTGCATTTGCTGTTTCAATATGGTTAAATGTTTTAAAACTTTACTATTAGTCATTGTATACACTGTATTTTGTATACACTGTATTTTGTGTTAATTTATGATATGGGTTCCATACTGGGACAAAGACAAATGATTAAATAAATAAATTCAGTGGTGTGGTGGTTTCAACGTTGGATTGACTCTAGAAGCCAGAGTTTGAATCCCCACTTGGCCATGGAAGCCTGTTGGCTAACCTTGGGCAGGGCACAGTCTCTCAGCATCAGAGGAAGGCAAAGACAACCCTCCCCTGAACAAATCTTGCCCCCCCCCCAAAAAAACTGAGATAGGTTTGCCTTAGGGTTGTCATAAGTCAGAAATGGTTCCCACTCTTTGTCTATCCCTTTATCAGATCCCAGAATCTACCAGGCAGGATAGCCTGTTTTAGGAGAGTAAGCCTCAAAATTAACTTTCTCCAGATTCTGGCCTTTAAAGTGTTGAGGGCCACCTTTGTAGATACTGTGTTGTGTGCCTTCAAGTCTGCTGATGTCTTACAGCAACCCCATGAATTACATAGGGTTTTCTTAGGTTAGGAATACTCAGAGGTTATTTTGGCAGTTCCTTCCTCTGAAGTATAGCCTACAGCATTTGGTATTCATCGGCAGCCTCCTAGCCAACTACAAACCAGAACTGATTTTGCTTAGCTTCCAAGAACAGGTAAGATCTGGTGCCTTTAGGGTATTTAGGCCATACTTTGTGGATTGTACCCCACCCCCAAGTTGCAAGGAAGTAATGGTGTGATCTCGTTGGGCCTCAGAGTGCCCCCTGGCCAAAGCACCAAGCCCCTAAAGTTGTAGATTCTATTCCCCTAAGCAACCACTGCCAAATTTATTGGTGATGGGGCAAAGCAGACTTATATATCTGCTGGCATGCCACCTTACATCATCACATTGAGGCAGCTATAGGTGTGTACCATTCACATGCATCACTCCTGCCTGGGATTAGCCACACAGGCTTCCTAATCCACAGCTAGTTCACTTGTCAGTCAGTGGTAGATCTGGGTTTAATGCCGCTATTAAGTATACCCTGAAAAAGAATGCTGGGTTTTCCAGCTGGTGTTAGCTCTATTTAATTGTTGGGTTCAACACATTTTGCTAATGGATTGCGTTTGTATTTCCATTTGTAAATAACAAAAAATTTGTGGCCGTTACTCTTTCCAGTGTAAATGCAATAAATTGGTCTATTTAAAAATGTGGATTAAAATAAATACAAAAGCAAAACAAAACCTAACACAAAACACATAGACATAAGTAGAGCACATTGTATTAGTGTGTCTTGAATGCAGGCTTAGCTTTGTTTTGGGTTTTCTGCTTCCTTTCACAAATCAAAAATGAAGTGACGTTCAACATTTGGAAACAAAGGGAACTCTGTAATAGCGTAGTGATTCATGTAGTGGTCCAGCGTTCTTCCTAAGTCTCATTACAAGTATGATAGCAGGTCAGTGTGTAATACCCATGCAGGTTCTTTTGTTTGAACTTTTTCTTTTAAGCTAGCAGTCATAGTTGTGTTTTTTCCTTTTTTCATCCAGAGTTTAAATGTCAGATATTTTCTGAAAAATAATATTAAGGATGCAATACTTACTTTATCACAACTAAAATTAATTGATATTTTTCTGTTATTTACAAGGAAGTGGCTGTAAAAAGTTTTCTCTGGCACATATTTATTAGATGGCCTTGGAAGAAAACACGCTGTCTCAGCCTTGGCCCTTTCTATCTGCATGTGTAGGATCACTTAGATATGCAACTCCTAAACCAGGTGAACAACTTGTGGTCCACCGATAGTTGCTGGGCTACAGTTCTCACATGCCACAGCCAGAATAAGCAAAAAGTAAGAATGATGGGAGTTTCATTTCATCAAAATAAAGAAGACCAGAAATTGCCCATCCTTGTCTGAGACAGCCAGTGTAAAAGTAGTAGTAGCCTCTTTATTTTGAAGGAACTTGAATTTCAGTAATTGTTTCCCACTTATATCGTGTGCTCTTATACTATCGTATTCTGGGCAGCTGCTAATATTAGGAAAAGGCTACTTTAAACACGCTTGTATTAGAGTAAGAGTTGCTGATACAGCAGAATATGTTTTAAGAGTGATGTGTTTGATGTTTAGGAGAACAACACATTCATATTTGCCTAAAGATTGGTGGGATTGTCAGTTGTTATCAAAATCAAACCCAACCCTGGCTATCTTGTTTTCATAACATAAATATTTTCATAGAAAGCAGTGAAAGAGGCAAGTTACATCTAAAGTTGCTGACTGACCAATGAACATGAGCTTGGGCTGTTTCTGTGTCTAAGAACACCTTCATCTACAGAAATCAATAGGTAGTCATTAGAAATAATTTTCTGTTAATGTCAGTTGATGAATCTCCTATACTGTTTAAAGGCAAGCAAAACAAAAGAAAAGCTGGTAACTAACATCAAAGCCCCTGCTTTTCTAAAAATACAAATTTTGAGTAAAATATTCTTGTCAGAGAAATATAAAAAAAATGACAGGAGGGGTCCAATTTATATAAAGGCATCATTAGGTGCCTGCGGTAAGTAGGGAACGTCTACCCTGTTGTAATCTTGCAAAAGATAGAAGTAGACCTTTGCAAGTGAACTTTGGATCCCTTTGTGCTTTGCTTAAGAGAGCAACAGACGTGGGTGGGATATGCTAGGGAGGGAAGAGAGGCTTTAAGCAGACAGAAAAGGGAGCTGCAGATGTTTAGATACTGCTACTTTCAAAACATTTAATAATCATTGCTTTGCAGAAACAGGGAGGGGTTCACAAAGCCCTTCAAGTTCTTGCTTGGTTGGTTTGTGAAAGTCAGCAGGGACTTAATGCAGGCCCACAGGAGTGAGATTTGGAGGTGGCGGGGAGGGGGGGACAAACAGCCACTCCCTTCACTGAAAACAGCTCTTTTAGTGGGCTGCCTGAAGATTTATGATGGGGATGGAGGAGGAGTAAAGGTGGATTGTGCTCAGTAATTTTGCTGTAACTACTGCTTCTGCTTGTTGGGCTCGTAGTTCAGAAGCATTTTCCCTCTTGCAGGTGCGGTTTTTAAAGCCTCCGAAAACTTTCACTCTCAATTTTCCATGTGCGTACCTCTGCCTTCTGCTTGTTTCTGTTTCCGTAGTATGCACACACTGTTCGAGATGATCAAACTTAAAACCTTTTCTTCCTCCTCTGGCAGTTAAAGAGGCTTTGTTACAACACTACTTGTGATAGGAAGAAACAGAGCCAGAAAAAGGATATGATGAGGGTGGTGGAGGAGGCTCAGCTTCACGACATTGAAGGCTGTTCCCTTTTTGTTCAATAATTTTTAGATAAATGTTCCACAAAAGTTGCAGGATCCTGTTCCATAGGAAAGCACCCTCAAGATATGTCTCTTTTTAATCGTGTGCTTTCCATTCTTTGTGTGCTACCATTGTGAGGTGAGGAGTGGGTAATTCAGTGGTCTATACTCTTTTAATCTGTTTCTCCCTGTATGGCTTTGCTAGGAGGGGAGAGAAGGAACTTTATTTCACTTTCTACAATTGTGATAATAAAATGGAAACCCTGAACAACCTTCCTTTTTTCTCTGTAGTAAAGCAGTTGACATAAACAGGAGTTCCTCAGGTGTGATAGCTTTGAGGAATGTATTTAGGGTTCCAGGACAGACCTATTTGGTAATGAATATAGTGCAGATATGTTCAGCTTGGTTTAAATACCCTAAAGGCACTAGATCATGTCTTATCTTGGAAGCTAAGAAGGGTCAGACCTGGTTAGTACTTGGATGGGAGACTGTCAATCAATACTAGCTGCTGTAAGCTATATTTCAGAAGAGGGAACTGGAAAACCACCTCTGAGTATTCCTGAACTAAGAAAACCCTATGAAATTCATGGGGTTGCCATAAGTTGACAGGTGACTTGAAAGCACACATATGCATGCACACTTTCCACACAGAATTGCTTCTGATGGAGTTCTGATCCCCTCAAGTGCTAGGTTTTATCTGTTGATGTGACTGACAAAGGAAGCATCCAGAGACTGAGAGTGGCCTTTGTTCTTTTTTTTTTTTTTTTTAAAAGGGCACACATGTTCTTGTGTTATAAGTTGTTCATATCATTCAGTTTCTTTCGGTCCCATATGGAAGAAAAGTGGGATATTAAATAAATAAATGTTGATTGTAGACTTGCCTTTCACTTTGCAGAGTTTGCTTCTCCTCATCAGACCCCAGCTTGAAACATTAATTTGTGTGTGTGGCTCAAGCAATAAGTGACTTCAAGTTTACTTGGCATAGAAAAAATCCCAGTTGGTTGAGGTTTTCCTCTGTTGGTCCTAGAAGGCACCACTGGAGACAGAAAGGCTAAATGCTAAAATATATGGCTTGGGACCTGGGGCTCTCCAGGTGTTGTTGACTTGCAGCTTCTGTCAGCCCTAACTAGGGATGATGGGAATTGTAGTCTGACAAAGTCACAGTTGTAGCATACCGGTTCATAAGCAACGTTTTTTTAATTTCTACTACTTCACATTCTTTCTATGCCAAGTAGATTAGTCTATGTGAATGGAGGTAAGATAGTGTGTTTAACCTAAGAAGATTTTTTTTACAATTTGCACACCACTAACAGCCTTGCTTTCTGTGAAAGGTTAGGGGGCCAGTTCAATTTTGTAAAGGCTCGTTTTAATATCTTCATGTGATGCATATCTTCTTTCTGTAAAAAAAAAATGTTTTGAAATTAGCATTGTGGTTGAAGTCCTATGGTGTGTGTGTATATCCATGTTGTGAGCATGGCTTTGCATAAATCGGAGATTTTATCATCTGAATAGTGTATCTCTGCAAGCAGAGCCTGGCTCTTGATAAAAATGACTGCAAGCAGCTGTGTACTTTTACTTACATTTTTTTTTACATTAAATCTTGGAATTATAGACTGCAGTCTTAAACAGAGTTATGTGGTAAGACGTACACTTGGCCCTCCACATTCGCTAGGATTAGGGTCACAGGATCCTTGCAAAAGTGAAAAATTCGAAAATAACAAAAATTGTGTGTCTGTGGGAAGGGGGCTGAAGCACAGGTGGGGAAAGTGGGCATCCAGGGTCTAAACCAGATCAGGGAAAGGAGATGGTTGGCATGGTGGTCCTGTACTTCCTCTCTGTTGCCCATCTCCTTCCTTGGGTGCGTGTGGGGCATGGGTACAGGCTTTATGGTGCTGAGAATTTGGGCAGAGAGCCATCCTTAGATGGGCAGGCAGAGACTGGTAGAGGAAGAGGAGAACCAGAGGTGGGTTTTTAAAGGGCGATGTGGAGCCACCAAGAGGGAAGGGCCCCCCCAAAAAGAAGCACCTAAGGTGGGAGGGCAGGGCTTGGAGAAACTCACAAATAATCAAATCCATGAATGTCAAACCTGCAAATGTGGAGGGCTGACTGTAGTCTGTGTGTGCGCATGTTGGGAGTGGGGAGATTAACCTCCAAATAAATGTGTAAGATAAGGATGCAACTTTGTGTGTCTACCTATTTGCTTTTTAAGGTTGCTTTGGAAAGATGAGCTCAGCGGTTTGCCCTCTGCATGAGGCAATTTGAAATAATTGTTAGATTAGCTGAGCGCTGAAGTTTGACACCTACATGGGAAACTGGCCTGATGCTCTCACAAGATTGTCTGCCTGTGGTTTCCAGCCAAAGATTCACTCTTTGAGAGAGTCTCACTTCTAGTGCTGAACTATTTTTTGACTCACTGAATGAATGCAATATGTTAACACTCCTGTAAGCCCCAGAATTGCTTGGCTGCCCCTTGCCCTGCCTGCTTCATACTGGCTGAAAAGGTACCATTGTTTGTTCTGCAAACACTGGGCAATGTTTGTTTCCAAGGTGACTGCGGCTCTTTTGCTGCTTTGTAAGGACGGGGAAAAAAGTTGGTTTAAACACCTGGGAGCATCTCACTCCTACTTATTTTCCCCCTCCACACTTTTTCAGAGAGTTCAGATCAAGTTTTAATTTGTATGCACAAGGAGCAGTTCAGAATTAAAAGCAATAGAGGTGATGTGTATGTTGTCTTCATCGCACTTTGGTGAAAAAAGTTTTTTTTTTTTTTTTTTAACAAGGCTTGCTATCATATACTTGGTGCCAGTGTTTGACCGGGCCTCTGGGAGACCAGAATGTAAATCCTTTCTTGGCCATGGAAACTCATTGTATGTCCTTATGGAAGTCACACTCTCTCAGCTTCAGGAAGGCAGTGGCAAACCCCCTGTGCACGAATCTTGCCAAGAAAGGCCTATGGGAGGATTTCAGAGTTCACTTGAAAGCACATAACAGCGACAAATTTATAACTTACTTTACTTTAATGTTTCTGCAGACTGGGACAATTGTTCTGTGGAAAAGCATATCTAATTGTTTATGCTAAGTGTATTTTAACACATCTACAAGAAGATAGCAAAAAATAAGCATTCTGTGGAAAACTGGGGACTGTTTTCTCAGTCGTTGGCAGTTGATGCCCTAAGGAAACTTGGCTAGGGAGTACTGAAAGTACCTAGCTGTAAGATGTCAGTGAAGGAATGCCATCATTCTGAACTTTGGTATTCAGTTTACATTTTTGTGATAACAATTATGCTACAACATGGAACAGTTTATTTTTTGATGTCCACTAGCTTAACCGCAGAGTTTAGGGAAATTTTTTTGGACTACAACTCCCAGAATTCCACAGCCCACCGTCTCTGCTCAGTGGGCATTTGGGGAGTTGCAGTCCAAAAAAAGTACAAATTGGAAGCTCTGCTCAACTACCCTTCCAGCCTAAAAATGTTAAATTATACAGCCTTTTGCCCTAGAAGACGTAGGTTTCACATATGTGTCCTTTAACAATGACTCCTTGCTTACTTACGCACTTGCCATAACCTTTAATTTACCTTCTTTTTGTAGGAAGCAAGCACAATAGATACTGTAAAAAAGTAATTTATTTGGTACAGGTCTTTGTGTTACAGGTAGGCTGGAAATTCTTGCTGTCTTTTCATGCTTGTCTGCAATGCTTCCTGCCTTGTTTTCTTCACCCTCACTTCCTAGCTCTGTCCTCATTACTAATACATGCATTTGTTTGAAAATGACTTGCTAAGAAAAAGTCATAATGATTGTAACTTTAAAAAAGAGTTGGTCCTAGATGCTGTAAGCAGAACTTTGCCTTTTTATTCCCCACCTCTCCCTGCTCAGGTTTAGTACAGTTCATGCGCAGGTTTCAGTAAACATTAACCACTTTTATCAGGGCTCACAGTGTGTTGAATGGTTAGCAAAGAGAATGTGCTGAAAGATACCGACAAAACGAACAAGTCCAAGGTCAAAAGGATGGAATACTTCATTTTTTTTTGTTTTGTTTCAAATAAGCAAATAAAATGGATGGAAAGCAAGTCAGTGTGCGTGCTTTCACTCTCATTTTGTCCAACATCCAACTTCCATATGTTGGCTTAAAAATGAGAGAGTGGACTGAACCCTCAAAGAACATCCAAGCGAGACTTGATTAATGCAATTAAATTAAATAATGCTACAAGTGTCTTGGTTAGGAACAACCACTGGAAATATTTCTACATCAAAAAGCTGCTTCTAAAGTATTTGGGATGCATGGAGCATCTGCTTATAGCTTGAGTGAAAAATGCTAGTTCTTTGTTTTGTGTGCAAAACAACTTGCAGTTAGCGTCTCTCTCCAGATTGCAGTGATCTTGGTGCAAGCATGTCAAGAATTGATCTGCTGCTGATCTCAGAGCAAAGCGCAAGTTTAGGAAAGTAAACAGGCTCGCTGGTCACTTTGTTCTTCTCTGAGCACACTCTGTAGCCTTTCTGCTCTTGCATCATAGTATGGCTTGAGATATGAAACTGATCAGCACAGACCTGCAGAGTTCTGGTTAGAACTTTACTTGGAAAGTTGTGCATTTGTTCGTTCTCAGTTGTTCAGGTTTGCATGTCTTTGTTAACTTTCTGGCTGACTTAATTTCTGAAGATATGTGAGAAATAGTGATATGTTTGTTGTATAAATTAACCAGTTGTGAATAAGATGAAATGCTGGGCACAAGAATAGAAAAAGGCATTCAAAGTAGCAAATGGAACACAAAGAAAGAGTTGTACCAGGCATAACCTACACAAACTCTCTCTCTTCCCCCTCCCTTCCTCCCTCTCTGTCTCTCTCTGTCTCTCTCTCACACACACACGCGCACGCGCGCGCGCGCGCACACACACACACACACACACAGCTCTACCTTTGGTCATCCTCCACAGCCTCAACCTGTCATCAATTGCTCTTTACAAGGTAGGAGAGTTCTAGATGGAAAGATTCATAAGATGCTTTTGCCACAGTGTTTGCATGGCAGTGTGAGTGGGCCTTGGGCAGATACATGATGCCTTCTCCATACCACCTTTTTTGGTTCCCAAAAAGGTGGTAAGCTTGGCTCTTGGTTTGGCTCTTTGGAGAGAAAAGAGTATCCTTTTTAACCCTATAAGGGGTCAAGTATCTGTAAACATAACTGGTGAAGTACTAAGGAACTTTATGCTTGTTTGGTCAGTCCTTCGCACATATACACATGCAGGCGTGTATGGAATTGGTGATTTAAAAATAGACTCAGTGCAGGGAAATTAGAGGACTCTCCACCTCAGAAATACTAGCTGCCTCACATGATAAGCATCTTGCCTACCCTTGAGTCTTTAACAAACTGGTCCTCTGTCATCTGGGCGTATTTTATATTCTACCAGATTCTTTATTTTCTCTTTTTTGTATTGATCCAAATTGGGGAAAGGCCATCAATAGTTCCTAGTTTTACAAGAAGAGGCAGTCTTAAAGGTGTGTGTGTGTGTATGTGTGTGTGTGTGTCATCTGCTGCTACAAAATATTAGTAGAATAAGGCTTTGGCAAGACATGTCCTAGCTGAAACAGTTTGTCAGTGTCCATAGTATTTTTTTCTCAAGTGAGTGAAAGCCATTTGACCTTCTTAAATTTTTTTGAAATATTGTTTAAAATTGCTTCTGGTAGTGGCTGTGCTCACATGCATTTCCTACCATGCCCTCCCTGAAGAAAGAACAGGGTGTGGAGGAAGAAAATACAGATGTTAGAATGGATTTAAGATGTCTAAAGTTTCTGGTACACTGCAAAGCTCCCTTTCTCCAGTGATGGATAACACCTTCTGCAGTAACAGTGCACTGCTGTCAGTCATTGGGTGCGGGAGTCGAGCTGAACAGCTGGGTGGAGCATAGTGATTGGTCCAGATATGCCACATGGGGTAGGGAGGAGGTAAGACTTTGCAAGCTACGGTTGGCTAATTTTCCTTGCATGTACTTTGGCCTGCATCTTCATGCCTGTAGCTTTGGAAGGAAAGAGAAAGGGAGTGGAGAGAGATTACAGCGAAAGGCAGTCTTGGTGCATCGTGGCATAGTGAAAAATACAGCTGTCTTGTGTTTCAGATACTTAAATGCTATTTACAATTCACAAATTAACTTTTGAAACAAGTAAATGGAGATCTAGAAGAGTTATGTATCTGGCTTTGAGGAATTTTTTAAGATTCTAGCAGAACTAGAAAAATTAAGTTTTGAGGACTACATCTCTCATAATGCCCTGGCAGTGATTCTGCAGGCTGGGGGATGCTGGGAGTTACAGTTTAAAAAGTCTCAGTTCAGGAGTCCAGTTGAATTGTTGGTGCTTTTTTCATTTAAACAATATTTTTCATAATCAATCTGGATTTAAAAATGTGAATTACACTGTTCTGGTTGCTGAGGCATAGGTACTAGTGTGCTGAGCTCTGCATTATTGTGGTGAAATTAATTCTGTATAGTTGGTTTTACTTTCATTTTGGTTATTTTGTCCAGCAAACCAAAACTAGTTTTTTTTTCTTAAATGGACTTACACTCTTTTAAGAAGTCCAGATATATTTGTGTCGAGTATTGTATGACTGCCACCAGACATTTGAAAACTTTATCTGAGTTTGTTAATGAGCATTTTAAAAAGTACAAATAGTGTAGATTGGAAGAGTGTTTTTATGACTGATCTATATGATCCATTGTTAGTAGAAACAATGTTTGTAAGATTCATTTTAAACATCTGAACTGCTAAGCTGTAAATATACCCATTAATGCCACGTGTCCCAAGCATTTGTTTGTGGACACTGAGCCAACTATGGTTTTGATAATATGGTACAGGGGCGGGATGGGGGGGGATACTGAGGAGTCCTTCTCCTTTGTTGTAAGAGGGAATTTGAGCAGGTGTAAATCTACGATGACAGTTCTCTCTTCTACACACCTGTTAAAGGTACAGGACCCCTGTTTTCCTACTTTTCTTTAGGTTCTTTAGGTTGATCCAGTATACATTTACCATTGGCCCAGGTAGTTGGGAGCATATATGAGACAAGAGGAATGATCACACTTTACTCAGAACAAACAAACACAAGCTTAATGTAGTAATCGCTAATTTAATGGGTTAACAAAGTGGCCAGACTTACTGTTCTGCCTTCTGTTCTTATTAATAAAACAGACAAATTGGTCCTCAAAGAGAAGCAGCATGGCCCTTCCTCTTGTTGCATAGGGTTGTGTACCTTGTACTATGTGTCTAACATCTTGGAGAAGTGGGGAGGGAGGGTTTTTATTCTGAATGGCAGCTTCAGACTGGTGAACACAAGCTCTACAGAGCTTCAAAATGATGAAGTTAAAGAAGAGGAAAAGAGAAGATTTTGTTACATTGTGGTTTACATTTCAGTGCAGTGCATCTCAGGTGAGCTGGTAAAGTTTATGTTCAAATGCTTCCTGGTTTCACTTGTGTATCTACAGTGAAATTTGGCATCTAGCTGGCCACCTTTTCCCTCTGTTCCTCAATCATATTGGGAGCTAAGCAGGCCTTGTTCCAGGTTTTGAGAGGTGGAGGAACTGGTCAGATTGCCCATGGTGTCCCCTGGTGATGTAATGCACTCTTACTTTTTAATGGGGATGCGATCTGCTGCTAAATGGGTTTCCAAGTTCATGTGTATTATCTGAACCTGTCTTTTAACATGATGTGGTTCTGGACAGCACAGGTGCATAGGTGAGATCCTCCCCCCCAACATGCTGGCAGCCTAGCAGTGACTTTGCAGAGGGAAAACTGGCAGCAGCTCATGAAATTAAGAGTTTTGAAGAGCTCAAAAGCCTTTATGCTTTTGTGGCATTTTGGCTGGTCCCTGTAAAGGTATTGCCCAATTGCGATTTTGTTTTTAAGCCAGTATCTGCTCAACTTTGATTGGTCCCATCTTTGATGTTTACACGTAGCACAACTTTCATTTAAAAAAAAAATTGGGAAGATTTTCCTGTGCTTCCATTATCACTTAAAAGTAGTGTCCTTACTGCCCTATATTTAGTAGCCCATAGAACTATACCATAGACCATGAAATTCTAGAGAAGCCCTATAGAACATAAGAGCTCAACTTGATGGAAAAAACAGTGCATGTTTGTTTATTTATTTTCACTTAAGGTGATTGATGCACTGGTGGATTTGCTTGCCTGGTGATACTTGGCAATATAACTCAATCTGCTTATTCTTCTCTATGTTGAAAAGGGATATTGACATTGGTTAGTGTACAAAAAAGTATAAATCAGCTGTTTGAATGTCATGCAAATATGTTAAAGATTTCTGATAGGCTTCTCCTCATCAAGCACCTAGATGAGTGCTTCATGCATCTCATTTGGGTAATCTATGCTTATCTTTGATAACTATCTTGACTTTGAGGATATGACTGCAAATTGGTATCAAGGACTATTCCCATCTTCCACAATATAATCTTGAAATTTTCCTCTGGCCAGCTGGTCCCCTAAAATACTGAATGATAACTGGGATAGATCTTTCCACATAAACATTGCTCTATTTGCTCCTCCTTCATACCTCTGTTGACTTGTTTGGTGGCCTCCCATACTGGTTAAAGTTGAGAGTTTTCAAAACTCAGCTCCTTTTGAAACTGTTGAATACTATATTGCAGGTGATACATATACCTAATTGTATAAATCAGCTGATATAATCTGAGAGATAAATAAGGAGGGAGTGGCAAGGATGTAGCTATGGGAGGTCAGAAATGGCCTCTCTAAATAAGAATTCTGCCCCCACAGTGAAATTTTCCTCCAGTGCCCAAATTTTTAGTTTTATACAGAGTGAGACACTAAAAATTGGTCATGCCTAAAACCTCTATATTTGCCATGTTTGCATTCACTTGATAAACCTGTTCTTTCTTTTCTTTTCTTATTTTTTGGAGGCCCAGACTTTATTTCTAAATGCTCAACCGCAGTTTGAAGTTACTCCAATACTAGAGATTTGGGAACTGAAGGAAAATTTTATTTGTGGAGGAAGAATTCATTCCCTCTCCCATAGCTTCACCCCTGGCAAGTAGGAAGATAAAATCCAAGCATCTGAGTGATGCTTACGAGCAGCAAAGCTGGTCCTTGACTAATTGTAGCCAGCAGCTTAGTTGATGCAGCTTCTCCTGTCCTATGTCTTCCTCCATTGGGAAGAATAGAGGGCAGGCAAAGCCCCCCCCCCTAAAAAAAGGGAAGCCCAACTGTTGTTTCCAACAGTGACAGGAGATAGCAATAGGAATGTCCAGTGGGCCATAACACTGCAGCTCTTGGGAAGGGGAATCTGCTGACACAAAGGGTGGGGATTTGAGGAGACGTAGCACCATTCCAGAATTCCCTAAATGGAGATGGGGAACTTACATGGACTGGGTTAGGTCCAGGGGTCAGGGATTCCCTTTTCCTGTCGGTATAGAGTGTCATATTAAAATCTTTATGTTGCAGCTGTTGTGGTATTGGTTTTATAACATTTGTACCATTTTCTCGGACGTGCTAGCTGTATTGGTCAGTCTGCTTTTCAAATCATTATTGCAGTTGCAACTGCATTGGAAAAGAGCATTCAGGTACATATATCTTACCTATACATCACCTAAAGGTTTTTGAGATGTAACAGTACAGAGACACCTTGACAAGTTTAATGTTCTCTGCCTAAGAAGGGAGTAGTTAGCTTTGCATGGGGGAAGGACAGCTGGATCTCAGAAGTTATTTTTCTGCTGCTAATGGAGTTGAAAGGTTGAAATGAAATATTTTTATTGTCTTTTGTCTCTGGTCTTCACATGGCCAAGAAGGGGAATGGTCCCTGCTTGCACTGAAATCCCCCAGTACCATCTTAATTTACAAAAGAGTTACATCTGAGACAGAAGGTAGGCCTGTGACTCTAACTTCTTCATCTTTTTTCTCTCGTATGATTTTTAACATCTTTGCCTGATGAAGAAGCAAGTGAAGCTTCAGAAGCTTGCATGATCCATTTTCTGCATTTTGGTTGGCCAATAAAGGCCAAATAAAGCTCTTTTGTGGGTTTTGTGTTTTGTTATGTCCTCATATGTGTGTCATACAGGGCTTACAGAACTGTTACATCATCATGTACAGAGCACGTAGTCTGTGGGTTTCATGGAAAGAGATTCCTTAATCAACGTGGTCCATTGTGTAAAATACCCCCTTGGTTTAATAGTGCCAACTCTTAAAACATTTATAAGGGATTGTCTGCAGTGACATTTAGTTCATACCAGATGTTTCCTTTTTGGTGCAAGTGTGGAGGAGGCATAGCTAATAACATAGTAGACATGATATTAGGTAGTTAGTTGGCTGATCAAGATTTAGCCTGTGTTTTCAAATATGTGTTTCAAAATGCTTATTTGCAATTTACTTTATAAAGCACAAAATATAAACTTCCCCCTCTCCTCATCTAGCCCCTCCCCCTTCATCCCCCCCCTCCCACTTTCCATGTATATTCTATTATACTGTGTATTTTGCCTTTGGGCAACATTTCCTGCATTGCCAGCTAAAGCAGAAATGGGTGACAATATCCAACAGTAGCTTTTACTCATTTTGTGTGTCTGGGGTGTGTGAGTTTTTTAAAATTGATATTTCTTTTGCATATAACATTTTCTTCAGCGGAGGCATCCCTCTTTCTTTCTCCCCCCACCATGAACTAATTTTTTTTAACACTCCCTCAGAAAAGCCTCAGCAACAGATTGTTTCATTTGCAGAACTTAAAGCCCCCAGAACAGAGAGGCTCTTCCAGTCTTTATGAATGCCCTGTTTGTTGCTGGGAGCACAACTGTTCAATATAGCTGGCCGCATCCCACTCTGCTTGGGACCAGTTTGGCCCACAGAAGGTCTTTGCACAAACCAGATTTTTGTATCAAACAACACCATTTTGTCTTTGACAGCTGGCTGTATTATCCTTGGTGAGGGTTTTTTTAATCCACAAAAAAATTATACACCTCTTTTTCAGAAGCAAGCTTAACACGAATAAGAATGCTGTGCCAGAGATGAAAGCTCCATTTGCTAGCTTGTTCAGGTAGTGGTGGCTGCAACTTGTTGCATTTGATATATTTTAAATCTGAACCCCCGGGAGTGATTCACTTGCAGATTTGTGGAGGTCGCTCTATGAGACATATTGATTGATATGAAGCACCTGCTAGGCCAGCAAGGTTGACTTTGCTATATTTCAGCTTCAGTGGCTTGGCTGTCACTGCAGGTATTGGAACATTTGCAAGGGAGACTAGGGGATTAATACCATTGCTCTGCTGGCTTCAAAATCTCACTGCCCATCATGTTTTCGTAGAAAAGAAAACAGAGTATCCATGGGGCAGTAAAGTTATTTGAACAGCTGATGATTCAGATCCTGAATTTTTGAGTCACAAAGACTTTCCCTCTGGCTTAATGTTCAACGAATTGTTGGGGCAATAGGAAGTTTGAAAACAAAAACAATTGGCCCTGTTGGTGTGCATACACATGGGCATTTGAATATACCAGAAAGGTCTTTAAATGCAGCCTTCTTGTGTTGATGACCAGATGCAAAGGAAGTCAGGGTGCCCTACCTCCTTAACAGTGGCATAGCACAAGGGAGGTACAGCTTCTCATTCTTGCGTACCAGTTGAAGCAGGGGTGGACAGCTTTGCAGCAATTGAGGTCCAGTTTTCTGCTCTAGGTGTCATTATAGGCCACACCAGCCCCCGGTTTTGAAGACCCCCTCCAATCAAACCCCGGAGTGGCTGGGAATCTACATGTAATTTCCTTTTTGTGGGTTAAAGGACCAAAACAAGACAAGGGGTGGGGATTGAGCTCAGTTTTAGTGCAAAATTGCCCCTCCTGGAGGCTTTCAAGAGAAGATACTGACCTTTCTTTTCCAAAACATGATTTTTGAGGGGTGGGAGAAAGTAAGAGGGTATTCAGAAGGCCACAGAAACAACCTTGGGAGGGTGATGTACATTTCTCATTCATATATGTAGTTTATGGTACAGGAACTTTGCCTCTGGGTTGTCTACTCATTTCAGCATAGCTGCAAAGGCTGCGAATATACTTGTCAGGGCATCATAGATAAGGATAATGTCTAGGAGAAATCCAGTCCTTTTCTTGAACCTGGAGAAGGACCATGTCTCTCTTTGATAGGCTGCTGAGCTGTGGAAATAGTAGGAAAAGCAGCAATACCTTTTTTCATTTGTTGTGAGGCCTGACATGAGTATGAGTCTTCATTTGCCTTCCTGGCTCCTAGTTGGAGACCTGGGTCCATGGTTGCAGTAGAGTCTTGAATACTGTCAATATCTTGGTTCTTGTTCTGCATGGAGAGAGCAAGGTCATGGAAAATGTACATTTTACCTTGCTACCAAGTGTGTCAGTTTCTGAATCTGGTACAGAAACTTTCTGCATGTACAGTTTGGCAGGGAGTTGGCTCCTAGTTTGCACAGTGTTGCTGGGTGTTGCCTTGAATCAGTGATAAAATGGCAGGTGGTGTCCTCTCAGCAGCCTGAGGCATCTTTTGTTCTGTATTTTCTCTGCTGTATGGATAGAGTCTTGCTTGGAAATGCATGATTTTGGATCTCTTTCCTTTTCCTCACTGGTTCCAACAACTGACTTAGATATGTGGAAATGTCTAATAACTGCTTTAAACTGTCTTGCTTCCATTTCATTGGGTGTACGCATTGTCTTTGCTAGCGAGTTCTCTGGAACAGTGGTTTTCAAACTTTGGCCCACCAGATGTTTTGAACTTCAGTTCTCAGAATCTCTGACCATTGGTCCAAGGTGTCTGGGGCTTCTGGGAGTTGAAGTAGAAAAACACTTAGAGAACCAGAGATTGAAAACTTATGCTTTAGTACATTCTGTATATTTAATAGTTGTTCCAGGGCTAACAATGTAGTACTGGGGGAAAGAAGGCTCAACAGGTTGATCTGAAATGCCCGTACCATCTTAGTCTTCTTACTGCAACCAAACTCTCTAATGTTTAATTAAGTTTAGAAGATCAGACTTCTAAGAATGATATCTTAATGATGGTATGTTAAGGCAATGAGACGGTAGGCTGTTGTTCTTGGGATTCTGGATGCGTTGAGCCTCCCAGCACCATCTTGGAGTCAATGTGTTAGCTCTTCAGCAATAGTCTGGTGCACTTGGGGGTGGAATGTAGGTTGATATAAATAATTTAGCCATTTTGATGCCTGAAGTGAAAAGATTAAGAAAAACACTGCTTAAAATATAACATGACCTATTAACCCTTTCCATTTTCATTTGTAAGCAAAACACTGTCTTGTAGAGCCTTTCTCAGGGACTTCTTTTGGGCACCATTTTGTGGTGATCTCAGAATCACACTGTTTCTTCCCTAAAGAGAGGAATTCATTGTGCATCATTTGGAGGTTTGGAGATATATACTGTGTGCACGCGCACACACACACACACACATCCTCTGTGAGTTTCATTTTCCCTTTCTCTGTGTTTTCCTCCTGTTCATTAGTGAGGGAAAACTTTTATTTAGGACTGTAAAGCGCTTCATAACTGACAAACATTAGATGGACTTACTGTGACTAAGGATTTTTTCCCCCTAGTAATGGAAGCGAAAGCTGCCAAATAGCATTGCATGCCCAGGAAAAAAGAACCACGCCTGCTTCCTGCTCTCATGGGATGTGCACCGAGCAAATCATATTTACATAGAAACTGTGAGTTGTCAAATTGAAGGTACAGCCTGTGAAGGATACAGATGTATTTGCAAGACCATCCTGACCTGGCCTTAGTAGACCAGAAGGCAAGTTGCTGGCCTGGCTTGGCCTGAATTGGAGCAGTTTGGCTCAAGATTATTTAACTGGTAGCCATCATTCTAGTACTGGTGAATCCTTGATACGAATAAGTGAGAAGAAGGGGTCAGTTTCCCAGGATATTCAATCTTATTTCAGTTAGAATACCGCAAGTTATTATGAAACAATTAGGAAGCAAATGGTAGGTGCGTATTGTGAGTTTTGCTTAAAGTCTTACTTAAACCTGCTTCAGTGGCCTCTTGTTTGAGGAGAAGGTATATCCACAGAGGATAGGGCTTACAGCAACCATTTCCCGAAGGAAACTTTTCCTGCCGCTGATTATAAACTGTAAATCAAACCATAAGGAACTAATTATCCCTTTGGAGGAGCCCTGCACACCTGTCAAGATGGTCTTTTACAGCAGGGACAGGATTATGTTGTTGAACTGCAACTCCCAGCGTTCCTAATCTTTGGGTCATCTAGCTAGGGCTGCTGGGAGTGCCAATCCAATGTCATCTGGAAGGGCACATAATTCCCACCATTGTTTTACAGAACTTGTATCGTTGATGGGACTGAGCTGCTAGATTTCATATGTGATGCCACTATTTGGAATATAGCATGCCTATTATACTAGACCCCACCTTGATGCATTGTGCAAAGTTCTGTCCCAGTCTTCAAAACTTTGGGTGTGCAGTCTAGTGCCTGTTCTTTGTGATCCAATTCATTTTGTCCTGAGCATCTGTGAAGGATGTTTGAGAGTGCGTTGTAGCAAAACGTCATCCAGCTTTGCCAAACCTTAACTTTCTACCTTCTCCTCTTTCTTTATATCCTCCTTTTCATTCCCCCCCGTCATTATTATTGTTAACTGCTTAAAGGTTACTGAACTGTCCTTTATCCTATCCTATCCTATCCTATCCTATCCTATCCTATCCTATCCTATCCTATCCTATCCTTTCCTTCACAACCTATGCTGAGGTTATGATTACAGATCTTTTGTGTTTAAAAAAAAAATCAGGCAAACACCTGATTTCCAGGCTGCTAATTGTCTGTCTTAATATGTATCCACTTAATACTGTTTGGTTTTGCCATAGGAAGTGAATTTACTTGTGTGTATTTGTGTGTCAGATTGAGAAGGGGAGTGAGACAGAAAGAGAAAGAATTGTATTTTAATAGAAGCTGTGTTAAATAATACATAATCTTCTTAGCTTTGCTTTCTTTGTGAAGGGAGAGGCAGCAAAAAGTGTCCAGAAACAACTGCGGATGTAGGACCGATGTTCTAGTGGTACAGAATATAGTGAAGTGTCTTAATAAACATTTTGTCAGTCTCGTGGACTTTGGAGTGCTCCCTTTAAAATGTTGCCTTTGCCGAGGCCTGTGTTATGTTAATATGTGAAGGAGAGGGGAGTGGGAAAGGGCTCAGGTTTTCTTGCCAAGAAAGAGAAACAGGGAAGAAAAAACACAGTTAAACGGTACATACCACAAAACAGGTTAGGCAGGACTCTAAATCCAGTTATAAGTCTGCTCTCCATGCTCTAAGGCATCTCCAGTAAACCTTCCTTTCTCCACCTCTTTAGACAACCTTCTTCTTCCTGCTCCCTCCCCTTTTGCTTCTTGGCTCTGTTATGAAATCCTCTTACAAAGGCTCTCTCTGCTGGCACATGGGTTGGGTAGAAAGCTACAGTGTGCTTTGCTGCTCCCAGCTGTTCCTTGAGCGAATGGGTGGTTGGTGCACTTGTCTGTGCTCGTCAACCTTTCGAACAGGCAGCATTCTTTGCTGTGTGCTTTCATGCCCTCTGTTGGGGTTGCCTTGTGAATGGACAGAGAGAACAAGCAGCAGCAACAGCAGCAAAGGCAGCAGTGCGTAGGGGAGGAGTTGGGATTGCTGATAGTTCTGCATATCATTGTTTGCTACAGTTCAGCAAAACCGCCTGCTTTCCAAGAATCCTCAGTTTGTGTCCACGTACAGAAATGGGAAGAATCAGCAAGTGGTCAATTATGGGAAACAGGACTCAGCAGCCGGCCCAGGATCTAATTGAAACTTTTTGTACAGTATTGTCTTTTGTGACCCTGTTATGCCAGATCATTCAGTAAAACATACCATATAGGGATTTTGCTTGCTGTGGCATCCCTTAATATGTGGTAGCTTCTGCATGAATAGGTCTACATGCATTGTTCATGAAAGAAAGCTCTGTGGTTGTTTTTCCATGCTTCCAGGCAACTAGAGATTTTCTGGTATGCTGTTGAAGAATGCAGCACCTGAAAAATACTAGGGCATGGAATGCAGGCCCAGGGTCAAAGGTCAGCAAAGGCAGGCATATGCTAGGGCCCATCCTCCAGCAGGAGACCCATCTCTGACCAGAGCTTCCAGAATCACAGGTTCTCAAGGCTGAGTTTATTTTCCTTTTGCATGAACATTCATGCAGAGAGGGAGGTGAGGGTATACGTTCGTCTCAACTACCACTCCACATGTATGCCACTTCACTAGGTGGCAGCTGGGAAGTTGTTGTTACTTAGAAATGTTTCTGCATCTCCTTTCATTTGCAGAACCCTCGAAGCCAGCTAGCTTTTTTCTCCCTAAGCTTGCTAACTTCCTCAGATTCTTTTAACATCGTGGATGTGCCACGACTTAAGTCTCCGTCAGCTGAATTCGTTGGCAGACCAGAGTTTCTCAACTTTACAGTTTTGTGAGAGCTTGCTAGGGGATTCTGTGAGAAATCATAATCATAGATGAAGGGGGGCCTGAAAATTATTTCAAGGATTCTTCAGGGTAAAAAGGCTGACAAAGACCGTGCTAGACGGCGAAGAGCAGCTCCGTATCATTGTTTCTGAGAAGGAAGTGTTATGTTAAGAAGCGTTAGCTGGTCATGCGGAGGGGAAATGCCAGCTTTGTCCAAGTCACTCCCCAGAATTTCCTTGTTGGCTCTGTTGCTGTGGAGAAGGTGACCAGCATTCTGGCTTAATTGTGCCTGGAGGCTTCCGTGGAGGTTGGTCGAGCCTAAACTCCAAGGCCTCTCTGCCCACCATGATTACTGTGTTCCTGATAAGGAGCATTTCAACAGGCAGAGCCAGCTTTTTATGACTACACTTGCAGACTTTGTCTACCAAAAGCATAGCATTCGGGGACCAGCCCTCTGAATACATCAGGCCCAATATCCTGCCCTAGGCACGTCCTGTTTTGGAAATACTGTACATCTCTCTGATTTCTACATACATCTATGTGCATGTGGGCATATATACTACATTTGAAGCCCACAGAAGGCTGAAATGGACCTTCATGGAATATAAAATGTGTGATACATCATGGTTGGTTGCAGCTTGTTCTGATGAAAATCAGAAGAACTCTAAACTAAGTTGTGTCACTGGATGAGGAGCTGTTGTGGAATAATGGTACTTGCTCTTCTAGCTTCAAAGAAACATGTCTTTATGGCTTAAAACTAATGATGTCACATCCTCACGGGAGTATCAGTTGCACAGTGGAAATTCTTCAGGCCCGTTTCCTTTTGTATGCATTCTCTTTTTAACAAATATTTAAAAATAAACTGGCACAGTGAGCCGCATTTAAATCATCTGTGTTATTCTAAAAAGTTATAGATAGATTATGCTGGGGAAATAGAAATTGGACTACTGTAGAGATATGATGTATGTATTTTTTCCCCCCTTAAAACTCTCTTTGCTGGTAATGTTTCTTTGTTTGTTTTTTCAGTATGGCTTTTGGCATGAGAAGGGAACCATCTAACAGGACAACAAAATAAGAGTTTAGGGTAGTGGTTTGGTAGAGGATGTTTCCACAGATGTGCTGTGTGGAATTAAATGGTTCGAGATTGGCACTTACAGCTCTATAGTCTGTTGTTAAAGCTGACTGTCTCAAAATATTCCTACGCCTGAGCCATGACTATGTTAGGATGGAGTTATATATTGCAGCAGCCATGGGCAGGCCACTTTAAATTAGCGCTGCATGGTGGCTGTTAACACTTGGTGAGCCATTTTTGCAAAGAGTTTTCCCTCATAGGGATGATGTTATTGACCTTATTTGATGACGGTTTGAGGTGGTATGGGGAAAACTGCCTGACAGTTGTGGTGAGCCAGCGTGCACATATGGCTCATTGCGTAGTAGATCTGGCACACAGTGTAATTTTCAGACTGGGTTCCTCATGCCAGTGATAATGTTGAACAGATCACTGCAAGGATAGTGAAAGAAAGAACAAAAGTTATGTTGGAAAGCAACCATATTGAGGTTGCAACATCCCTGTGAGCAGTCACAACTATTTTAAATCAAATTCAGACAACTAATTTGAGGTAGTGGGAGAACAAGAAGGCCCCAGTGCCTGCTTGTTTTTGAATGCCTGACATATTGGTAGGCTGAAACTTTCTGTACTCCTCTTTTAGTTCATGTCTTATAAATTTTCAAAGATATGAAACATTCATATTTTGTAATGTTACCAGAAGTGTTTTTGTCAGGCCCTATGGATAAAGAACTAGATAATAAATATGGATTACCTTTTTGATATATGACAGCAGCAGCAAGAATATTGCTTGCTCAAACTTTGAAATGGACTGAAGCACTAACAATGAAATAATGGATTGTTCAGGTTACTGAGTTGGCCCGAATTGCCAAATTAACGTGGATTTTGAAGGATAAGCCAATTGAAAATGTTTTGAAAGACTGGGAAATGGTAGAAAAAATATCTTTTTTCCTTTTTTTAAAATTCTTCTTTTCATAACAGTCAGGACTGAGGATCAGAGCCCTACTGTGTTTTTAGTACATGCTTTTTTCCCTTTTCTCTCTCTTTCTTTTTTTCCTTGTTTTTTTAAATTGTATATTAGATTGTTAGTGTTAAAAATCAATCAATCAAAACAAATCTATATTTAAAATTGTTTAAATTCATACATGCAGTATATTACATATTGGTGTGCCCTTTATGTCTTTTTCTAATTTAAATTAGCTGATTACAATGGCATTGTATGGCCGCCTCTATACCTAGAGGAATTTGGATGCCATTGGTACAATGAAATAATCACACACTGTTTCCAAGCCAAGCCACTAGATTTGACAGATATCCTTTCTGGTAAGGCCCCACTATCTTAACACTTGTCCTAAACTTATAGAAAGTTAGCAGATGAATATCTTCGTGGCAGGGATGGAGGTTAATCAAAGTAATAGGAAAATGATGGTTGCTGGGATTTGTACAGGAGTTGCTCTCAGTGGATTATTTTCCTCAAGAAAGTCATGTAATCTAAATTATGACTTCTCAGTGTATTTCGGGGAAATTTGTAGAAGAGATAGGCAGCTTGCTGCCTTCAGGGGAATGTCTTGAGTGTTACATAAATGGTTGGGCCATGCATTTTCTCCATCTTGTCTTCTCTTGTTGGCCTCATCGGGGTGAATTATGTCTGACTGCTTGGTAGTTAATTGGACCATCCTTCCCATTTTCTAAGCTGATAAGTCCTTCTCTGTCTGCCTTCATCAAGCTTCTTTGTTTGAGAAGTTACTAAAGCTGCAGCAGAACAGAATAACCACTTTCCTATTTGCTGTACTAAATGAGGGCACTGTGGTTGCTTTAATAGTTACATCTTTGTATGCACAACATCCCCTAACTTCTTAGCTTTTCTAATTCTTCTGTATCATGCCTCGGGATCTTCTTCTGTAATTCTATTAAAGGAAACTCTTCATTTATCCAATCTGTGAAGTAAAAGAGCAGTTTTGGTTAGCAGGTATGTCTCTTAATATGTTTATTTCCTGGCTGTTTTTAAAAATAAGTGGTTTGAGCTTTCCTCTATGACTGTGGTGATCAGGGTTTGAATCCCAACTTGGCCATGGAAATCCACTGGGTGGCCTTGGGCAAGCCACAATCTCTCAACCTCAGAGGAAAACAACAGCTCTTATTCAAATTATACTTATCTCCCTTCTCCCCTTTTTTCTTTAGTGTTTCCTTATTTTAAAATGTTGTAAACATATTTTTTTTAAAAAATAGTAGATACAATAAGAATGAGCTTTCATAAATGATAGCCCACTGCATTGATTGCAGTACTATATATGTTAATTGTAGTAGTCTGGTCTCTTCAGGTGGCAAAAGAAAGTAATAAGGCTCAGTGACATTGGTCCTTGCAGGACAATATGAAGCCTCTGGGGTGACCAGGGGTGGTATATAAATACTGGATGCCTGGCCTTTTTCCTGATTGGCAGAGCAGCAGTTCCTCCCCCTGCTCCCCCGCTTTCTCTGTTCCAGCTTTTCCCATTTATGCCACAAAGCCCTGACTGACCTCAAGGACTCTGCACTGGGAAGCCCTCCAGGTCCAGATTTGAATGTGGCCTCCCAGAGCCCCACCCTGGCCCTGACAGACAGCGCTCCTGTACCTCTTTACAATGTGTTGTAGGAATGCAATGTTGGCATGTGCAGCTTGTCACAGAGGCATAGAGAGAAACTGCCGCTTTAGGATTTTTCAGCCCTGTATCAGTATTAACAGGAAAAAAGGTTTTGTTTTCACAGGGTATCTAGAATTCCTGCTGCTGGTTGTGGCAACCTGTAAATTCTACTCAGTTAGCAGCCTTCCGCCTAAAGCATCCTCCAGCCTGGTGCAGTCTGGAATTTTACAGGGTAACAAAACTCATGCTCTCCAGCCAGAGTGGATATGATGGTTGGGAATAACTAAGATTTTCAGTCTAACACATTTAAACAGTATCATTTGGGAAGGCTAAAACTATGGTACTCATATCCGGATGAAGGGTGCTGTCTCGGTGCGTTTTGGAGTCTCCTCCTTTGGAGGTTTATAAGCAGAGGCTGGATGGCCATCTGTCGGGAGTGCTTTGATGTGTGTTCCTGCATGGCAGGGGGTTGGACTGGATGGTCCCTGGGGTCTCTTCCAACTCTATTCTATGATTCTAATTGCTGGAAGGGGTGACTCTGTATTATCCAGCAAGTGTGATACGAGATTGGGAGTGGTAGTAAGGGTGACTGAAATACAGTGGAAGACAAGCAACTTTACATTTAAACAGTTTTGTGATGATATTAAAAACAAATTTCAGCAGAAGAACTCTTTTCCACTTGTTGCAGTGCTGTGAAGCGCACAAAATTTCTCCTGAAACTCTCTCCCTGTGCAGTTCTTAAAGATACAGTACCCCTTTTGTATTTAGCCACTCATAGTAGACTTCCTCCCCCCACTATTCTGTTTTATTTATATCTTATGTATTGCTTGATTTACTGCGGCCATTATGGAACATTTCAGATCTTTTGAGGAGAGAGTTCAGTTGCCTTTCTTCTGAGTACCAGGGTATACCATGTATGGCCCTTGGAATGATCTCCTGCAACTCTTGGCCTCCCTTCATAAGCCCTCTGCAAGTGGCCGGTTCAGGCCTGTGCAAAGATGGTTCTGGATTTTCCCCTGCAGCCCACTAGGTGTTATGAAGGAGAGGAAGGAGGCAGAGAAAAGGAAGGGTGTGGGCTTGTAGAAGCCAGCTAGTCTCAGATTTTGGATTCTAACTTCATCCATCACTGCCATGTGGCCTCTGATAGGTTGCCTTGGGAGAATGAAGCTCATTGAGGGGAAAAAAAGTTACTCACCCTGCATCTGTACAATGATAGATACTGTATCTTTATTGCTGTGAATGTTGATTCCTTCACCCCTGCCCACCCTACTGGGACGGAGGTGTATCTAATTTGCAATGTGTACAATTTATATAAATATAAATATAAATTGCTTAATTTCAGAGGTTGACATGCTTGTCCATCAATTTGTTAGAGATGAATAACATGTGTTGCAGAGCTCTTTGCAGCAGTGTAACACAAAAGCATGTGAGTTTCACTTGCTGTATTGTACATGTTCAACAAGGATGTAAAAGTGGAATCACCAGTTTCTCAATTTGAATAATTCTTTTTGAATGTAAATATGTTCAGGGCAGTGGAATATCGGTCTTCTAGGTGTAAGGGGTATGTATTGGATGCAAAGCAGAGGGATGTGTGTATGTGTATGTGTTTAATGACTTGATTTCCCAAAATAATCTTCCTCTCTGCCCATATAAGCTTAGGGTCTGGTTTCCATGAAACTGTCTGTCTGACTTTTGTGTGCAGTTGTAGAAATCCATATGTTAGAACAGTAAAAATGAAGGCTTGAGTCTTGAAGGAAAAAGGTTAAACCTTTTGGAGAGGGTTGGGCAGAGCCTAAACCTAAGAAATTCATTTGTTAAAGATAAATGCTTCTTGGTTGTAAGCCCTCTACAAAACATTATAACCACGGTGGTGTGATTGTGCGTCTAGTATATATGTTCAGATTCGAGGCAACATTATTCAAGGTTGAAATACTCCCAGGGCTCTTCTTTCTACCTCATGAACCTGTTTTTAATGTAGGTCTTTTTGAAATTTGCACACAAACGTCTCTTTTATTATATGAAATCTCATGTTACAGTTGAAAGGTCCCAAACGGAAATAGGCTTTTTCCACTCTGACAATGAAACACCTACATAATCTTAAATTGTACTGTACAAAATAAAAAAAAAAGCTATTGTGAGTTGTTAGTGCTGTGTGTGTTTAATTACAGAAGATTCAGAACACATCCAATATAATACACGTTTCTTGAAGCAATGTCAAATTGTAAGCACATGGGGGAAGCACTCAGAAAGGAAAACTGGATCATTTTATTCTTCGACTGAGACAGTTCAGGAGGATAAAGCAAATAATAAAAGAATGATGTGTGCAGTTTTTGCAGTCAGATTTATGTCATGTCACTCACTGTTGCTCTGTGGCACAGCAATTTGTTATAAACTTTATGGAGTTTTAATTTTTTTTTTTAATTGTCTGTCTGATTTCAGCAAAGAGTCAGCATGGTATAGTGGTTTGAGCGCTAGACTAGGACTGTGGGAGATCAGCGTTTGAATCCCTGCTCAGCCATGAAAATGGGTAATATTGGGCAAATCATATTCTCTAGCCTCAGCTGTAGCAAACCCCTCTTTGAACAAATCTTGCTAAGGTCGCCTTGGGGTCACCATAGGTAGGAAATGACTGGAAGGTACATAGCAACAACAATTGCTTTCAGTCTGTAGCTGCTAGATCGATCTTCAGTTGAGAGGGCTATGGATACCACAATGGAGTGTCTTCCCAGTTATTAAGCAGCTGTTAATTCAGTTTAGCGTCAACCGTGTCTCCCAGTGATAATGTGAAACTACTGTATTTCTCAAGGTAGATAAGAACTACCATGCGAACCCTTGAAAATTCAGGATGTCAGACTGTTTCTAGTTTAAAATGAACAAATTAATCCAACTTTTCCAACATCTAACATCTAGAGTGTTATATTGATGTTAATGTAGTGGGACTTCTGTGAATAGAATGAGAGGATTAATGCAATTGTCAGAAGTTCAGGTGCCCTCAGTGTTACTCTTGCTTTAAAAAAAAAAGAGAGAGAGAGAGAAAGAGAAATGATTTTGACTTGACCAATATAATTTGGGCAGATCAAAATAGATCAGTATAGGTTCATTATAATCTTTAACTGTCACTGGTTCATTCATTTTGTAGTTTTTAGTTGCACTAAAATATTCCCCCACCCCAATAGTTAAGTAAAATACCACTTCAGTGTTACGACATTATACCTGTTTAATGTTATAGTTTGCAGTTAGTTAATTGAAACTGTTTTAACCTGCCCTTATGATAGCAGAGCAGTAAACAAAGAATATAAGAATCCAAATATGCTGTGAACATAACACATAGCTGTAAAAATAAATTGGGGTGTATAATACATTTCCAAAACAGTGGGGAAAATATTTTCCCACTCACTATAATTTTAACAAGATTTCTGACAGATTAGAAAAAGGTTTAACAGTTCCAAGAGTATGCCGACATAGTTAATGAACAGAGTAATGGATGAACAACAGCAAAAACAAAAAGCAGGGCTATAAAAGTATACCTCCTTACTTAAAAAAAAATAATTAACAATCCTTTCCAGTGACCTTGTTAAAATGACAGTGACTGGAAAAAGTCTCTTCTTCTTTGTCATATATATATATATATATATATATATATGTATATGTATATGTATATGTATATAATATTATATTATATGGATGTAACTAATTTAAGCTGTAGTTCATTCCTAATTTGTTTGTTCTTTTACAAGAAGCTATATAGTGAGAAAGGACATGTAAGCAAGATAATTTTTTTTTTTTTTAAATCAGTACATGATTATAAAATGGAAGTATTGCCACCTTAGCATGTCATGGACTGTGATAGTTCAGCTGATGTGAATAAGTCAAAATCATGCCCCTTAAGAAGGATGGAAGGAGGGATGCTGGTGTGGCTGGAGGGTGTCTTATGAGGGGTACATGCTGAAAATACACAAAATCCTCTGACAGTGTGGAAGGTAAGCTAATATGCAGAGGTAGAGCAGTAATTTATTACTACTTGGAGCCATCTGTCTGGAAGCACACCAGGTAGCCATGAATGTGACAGGCTCCTGCCTGTGTCCTTACAAAGACACTTACTGATCAGAGCAGAACAGGCCTGAGCTAGATGGGCCCATGTTCTTGCTCTGAGTAGGGCAATGTAGTGAGATTAGCAGCTTATCTGCCGACATGCATCTTCCACGGGACAGATGGAAGTTTCGGCCTTTCTCAGTAATGAAAAGAAGTAAGGAATGACTGTGTTTTTTCGAGAGAAAGAGAGAACTGGGTGTGGTTGGAAGAACAACGCTCAAAGAATTACTTTTCCCTTTGCAATTGCTGAGAAGGAAATGGAGGCATTGTGCTGCTGTGTGCTGGTGACAAGCACAAGTCTCACGTAGCCATTGCCTCTGAGCAGTGCCTGAGATGGGTGGCTAGCTGGCTCCTGTTGCCAAATGTCAGTTTGGCTGGAGAAGGACTGCTTTCACGGGGCTGAATGCTCATACATAGATAGTTACAGGACTTTGTACAGAAAACGAAGGACTGTCTCACTCTCCCCTTCCCGCAGCTGTTTTTCAGAATGCTTCTCTTGACATTCCAAAGAGAAGTTTGTCTGACTGTTACCTCTTCGCGTTCTCTTGTACCTTGCAACTCCTGCTTGGGCCCAAGGGTTTGCACTCAAGATCACTTCATGTGGATTAGTTTAGCCCTTTAAGTATTTTTTTTCTAAATTGTTCTCATTAAGAGTGCACTTCTCCCCTCTAATTCTTCTCTTTTTCCTTCTTCACAGCTGCCTTAATTTTATGATGGTCAGTCTTCTAAATAATGAGAAGCCACAAAAGCTACTAGCCTGTCTTTTAAAAACCACAACAGCTATGCTCTTAAGAAGTATTTCTATGCTGGCGGTGGAGAAGGGGAAACCCGTCCTCCAGTGAAGCATGTACTGACCCAGGGCCCTTTCACACTGCATGGTTATAATGCTGTGATTCCACTTTAACTGCCATGATTCAGTGCTGGGGAATTCTGGGATTTGCAGTTTAGAGAGGAGTATTTAGAATTCTCAGTCAGAAAGCTCAAGTGCCTCACTAAAGCCCCATGATTAGGATGCATTCATGACAGTTAATGTGGAATCATAGAGAGGTGTAGCAGGAAAATGAGGGCATTGTCACGTCAGTGGAGTTTTTCCTTCAGTCTCTAAATTTCTAGCATTGCCATTGACAGCTTAAACTAGGACTAAAATACAACTTAAATATGGAAGTACAGTTTAGTCATCAAAAGAAAAAGATGCTCATACACAGAAAAGAAAAGGATATGGGAGAATTCTGAAAAATTCAACAGTAACATTTCACAAATTTACTAAAACATTGTACATATATCAGGAAGCCTTTCCATGCATGTACTCCCTGTATGCTGCAGCACTCACATTTGGGACATTTACAGCTATGTGTGAAAATTCATTCTAACCTTTGGCACATATGCTGACACCATGGAGGGATTAAGTGCTTCATCAGAGAAAAGCAAATATAGTAATCTTGCTTTTTGAAAGCAACATTTTGGAAGAAATTTAAAGTGGACAGTTTCTTGAAAAGATTGTTCAGAAATCACAGCGCATTAGGCTTTATAGTTCATACTGTTATAGTAGGATGACTTATACAATATACATTTACTTCCTAATTACTATTAATTAATTTGGACAACTATTTTGCATGTAGATGATGTTGTATTTTAAAGTGATTTGCTTTTTTTTTTGAAGCTTTACAACATATTAAAAATCCTTTAATCGAGGGTTATTTTTTGTTATTATCTATGAATACTTTTTCCACAAAAACCACTTGTGTAGTGATTGATGCCCAAGCTCTTCTGGCCTTCCTCAATTTTTGTCTCTGCCCCTCCAGTAAAAATAGTCTTGCTATGGTACTGAAATCATAATGCTACAATTGTGTAATATAAATGAGCTCCTGTGTATGTTGTATTGTGTGCCTTCACATTGTTTCTGCATTATGGCCACTCTACGACAAACATGTTAAGAGGTTTTCTTGGCAAGGTGCATTCAGAAGAGGTGACCTTTTGGAGATCCGTATGAAAAATGCCAGAGAGGTTGACATTAGTTCCCAAGAGGACGACCAGTAACACACAGACAGCATGCAACTTCCAAAACAAATTGTAGCACTGACCCCAGTAGCCTTACAGAAGGTATGAGGAATTTTTGGCCCACCAAGTGCACTGGCCAACAACTTCTATTTTCCCTAACTTCCAGGACCAATGGTTAAGGGATTATGGCAGTTAATGTCCAACAAATCTAGATGTTTGATCATATGTTCCCCACACTATTTTATGAGTTTTTTAAAAATCTTAGGCAAATTTTGAAGTCCACTACTAATTCTTTTTCTTCATGAGCCCCTGAGTTAAATACTTTGTGCTATTTAAGCTCATATGCTCCCTACCTGGCCAGCACTTGTTAGTGGGTGTTGCCGGCTTTATAGAATCTGACCATTAGAATTCTGAATTACTGTCCCAAATACTAGCCAGGGGAGTGAAAGCAAATAGCGTTGTTTGATTTAGTTTCTCAGAGTTCACTGTATCGCTCAATTGTTTTATTTCAAAACTTGGTTTCATTAGCCCTTGACATTTTTCAGAAGTGACTATAAAAAGAGGAGTTTTCCCTCTTAACTGTGAAAGGTGAAAATATGGATTTAAGCATTCAGAATTCAAATGTACCTTCAGAAAGTTATTTATTTGTGTGTGTGCGCGTGTGTGCGTGTGAGAGAAAGAAGGAGGTCTATTTATTTATTTGTTTTAGTTCACATTCATATTAATAGCCATATTGACATCGATAAGGCACATTTCAAAAACTAAATTTGGTGTTGCAGCAGAATGTAGTATAACAAGACCAAAATATAGGTGTATTGAAATTCAGTATCCATAGTGAATTCTAATGGTAATACAGGTGGCTAAAAATAATTCTAGAGAGAGAAGGATGATATATTCCCAATTTGGTTAGGAAGGGGAAAGAGGTATTCATAACTCAATTCTCGTATGTCTACCCCAGCAAACTTTAAAGAACAAAAAAAATACAGCAAGGAATAGGGAGTCTCTGCCTGCATTATTTCTCTTATCTGTCTGGGCGTTACCTAGGTTGATTTTCTATAGTTTATAATGAGGATGAGGAAAATCTTGATGTTTATTAAAAGTAGACATAAATTACTTTGTGCTTGTTTGATCTCTTAAAACTACGTACAGTTGAACCAATTTGATCAGATCACAACCAAATATGAATGAAACAAAACTGTCTGTCAAAAGCCAAACCAAAAAAGGACAGATACGAAAAGAAATTTAAGCAGTATCTCTGTACTTTTGCACCCTTGGAATGGTAAAAATGTGATAAAAATGCTTTGGTGTTTTAAGGGTGCCCAGAGTGAGTCATCTGAGGCATGTACTTCACTTGACTTGTTACAGGTCTGGGTCCTTTTGACTAGGCATCATTTGCAGGAATAACTGTGTGATACAAGACTTTGGCTGCTTCTTTTCTCTTTCAAATTGCTCTCTTGTGCCACTAAGGCACCTGGTACGGGTTTGGCAACCACCAGTCTCACACACTGTTGACTGGGTTATATAAACTGCTTATCAAACATGTCTCAAGCTGCCTTGTTGAGCGAAGGGATGATTTTCTATTCATATTCATAAAGGGAAGATAAATTGTTTCCCCTTCCCTCCCCCTGTTGTACATGGAAAACGTGCATCTTTTGAAAGGAACGATGCTGCACCCCTTACTGTAAAACACAGGCATGTCCTTGAGAATTTGCCTCAGAGTAATTAGAGAAAACTGGGTGGTGGGTTCCCTCCCGCCTTAAATAATAAACTTCAAAACTTCCTGCCTGCTTTGAATTTTCTTAAAAATTACAGTTTGATCCTGAAGAAGAAAACAGGTAAAAGTAGCTCCCCACATTCTGTGTTTGCTAAGCAGAACCTAGGGATTGTGTAGCAGGTGTGTTTCTTTCTAGGAGTTGTGTAGCAGGTGTGTTTCTCTCCCCAGCAACATCCCTTCTCTCAAAATACAGAAGGAAGGTTATTTGTAGGTGCATTGCTCCCCCGCCTCCTTCAGGAGAAAATGCTGAGACATGGACAGGCAGAGAAGTCTAATTATACATAATATTTATTCTGAAGCAGGTCCCATCAGATTCATTAGGGTTTACTTCCTTGTGAGTCTGTGTAGGATTGAATCTCAGTATAGTTTTGTATAGATTGGAATGTGGCTTTTCTTTTGGTCCTGTAGCATTCGCAGAGATTTTGCTAGCTGCTAGGCCAGATCTCCCCCCACTCAGTACCTTTCAAATGTGTTGGACAAGAGCCCCTCTTATCCCCATCCAAGTTGACTAAAAGCAATAGAGGTTGTCATTCAGCACATCTGGAGAGCAACAGGTTAGTAAAGGCAGCATTCAGCTTTACTTCTGCCAGTACTTTTCTAACGTTGATGTGTCCTAAACAGATTGATGTATCCACCAGTATTGATGGCTGCCATTGTTAAAAAAAAAAAAGTCTTCCAGGATCTTGTGTTCTTTGAATAAAACCCACTCCCTGTCTGCTTGGGTTGTCAGCATCTCTGTGAAAGTGAAACACACTGTAATAATATTTACCTTCCCCTTACACAGTAGGAATTCTTAGAAAAAGGAATGTGGCACACCTAGGAGCTTTGAGAATGTTTCTTGGGGAAAGTTTTAGAAGCCTGTTGTATGGAAATGAATGTTCCCAGGCAATTGGCTCCATCCCCCATCCCCAATAATTTCACTTAACCTTTGAATGAGGAATGTAATAGTACTTGATACCTTAAGAGGTACTAGCATTGAAATGAAGCTGGAGAGACCTGGAGATGCTAAAATTGCAGGTAACCTGTAAAACGTTGGCTGGTTTTGACTGTCTTTAGACAGCAAAAGTTGAGATGTAATGGCTTTCAGGCTACACTCTGGTTTGCCTTGTTTGTTATAACTTGGCAAGTGTAGTCCTGTAGAGATCAAGTTTGTTTTCTGCAAAGGGAGCCCTTAATTCATGCTGGGAGACTGGAATTGCTAAATTGCTATGCACTAATTGCCTGTGTTCATTGTAAGACTGAGGTAATGGGAAAACGTTTATGGGCCCATCATCTTTTTGACCAGGTGCTCTTGTATAACGTGGTGCATCATGCTGAATTGCACTGGAGGTTTTTGTGTGTGTTTTGAAGGGTAAAGTGGCAAGTGAAGAGAAGGTGACAAGACTTCCACAGAATCCCAGAGTTTCGTGTTAAGCAATTGGAATAAGTTCTGCAAACTAAGAAGCTCTTGTATAGCGTCCAAACTGCTTTACAACACTTCAGTACTTAATGCTATTTTGCAGAACAGGGGCAGCTACTACTTTTCCAGAATTTGAAATCAAGCGTGCTTGTACGTCAAGATCCTGGAAGGCTTGAGATTCATAAAACTGTGTAAGTCAATGCTGTTAAATTAAATGGTTGTGCAAGCTACCCACAATTGGTGCCCTGGGGCCCTTGGCTTTACTGCATAGCTGTTGCTGCTACCAGTAGCTGATCCTGCCTCAGTCCGTGCTGAGTATTTCTTAATACTGTGCATATATGTTTGCATTTACACAGTGTGGCAGATACATATGAATATGTCTAGTACAGAGAGATAAAGATGTGAATTTCTGGCAGCCACTAGGACCAGAGAGGGAGACACACAAGGGGAGTAGCTCAGGAGGCCCAGTTAAGCAAAGTCTTTATCTGTATGGGGAAGAGCAACTGGCTCGTAAGCCTTTATCCATCATTTACCCAAATCCAGACCCATAGTGTATCCATACTGCACAATTATAACAGGTTGATAGCACTTTAATTGCCATGGGTCCAGCCTGTGGAATTCTGGGATTTGTAGTCTTGTGAACCATTTAGAAAACACCAAAGTACCTTGACAGAAAGAGTTTGAGGAAATGAAATTGGAGCCTTATGGCTGTCACCTTCTTCAGCCTGGTGCTCTCTTAGACGGCTTGGATTGCAGCTTGTCATTGTTAGCTAGCATGGGGTTGTAGTCCCATGTATCTGGGAGACCTCCCCAAATTAGGGGAGGACTGTGGTACAGCAACATGCATTGACTAGGTGTGTGTGCGTGCTTTTTTTCCAGGGATCTTCCACACAGCAAAACCCTGAAAATGCTTATTGCTCTGTATGGAATTAATATGTTTGTAATGTGTGAAAATGACCTTAGGGGTCAGGCAGGTTTCCAGAGATTTTGAGTAAGTGGATATAGCAGTTCAGATACTTCCTGTGTGAAATCAAAATAACTCCTGTGTCCAGATTCTGAAAAGACTGAAAGCAGAAGCTGTACCAACATTTCCTCCCCATTTACCCCCCTGCTAATTTTAAGAGCAGTTGTACAAATTTACCTTTAAAAGAACAGTCCTCAGTAAACCATGACCTGGAAATATGTGTGTGTGTGTGTGTGTGTGTGTGTGTGTGTATGTAAGTTGATTATGTATATTTTTAACAGTGTACCATAAAAAAACCAGCTAAATGGAAAAGCTGCAGTTCTCTCCTGCTCTTCATTAGTAGTTAACCTTGTGGTTGCCTGATGCTATTCTATCAGCCAATTTTCTTACTTCTTTTTTTTTTTAAGGGTCTGTTTCTGGAATAATTGGAAGAGAACTTGTTAGTTACAAGGGGATGGAAGAAGGAAGAGGGTGAAATACAGTGGAAGGTGTCCATAAATGCCACATTGGGGATCCAGGCCAGAATGATTTTCCCAGCTCAGGGATATGGAGGACTTGTGGCCTTCCAGATTTTGTTGAACCGTAGCTTTCATCATCCCTCACTGTTGGCTGCACTGGTAAGAGCTAATGTGTATTGTGGTCCACCAGCATCTGGAGGGTTGCATGTCCTTTAGCCCCTGATCTAGGTTGAAATATGCAAGCAAAGCTCATTTGTTTCTCCATAACTCACTCACTCACTCTCTCAGGGTGCATATTTTTTCAGAAAAGTATAAGGGCTAGGATGAGGGAATGGTACAGTGGAAAGACAAAGTTGTTCACTGATGCCCATTCTCTGGTCCTTTCATGTTTGAGAGATGTTCAGCAAGAACTATACTCCATTTTAAAATGTGCTTTTACAAACATGAAAAAAAAGCTTATAGAAAGAAGAATAAGTGAATAATGCAATTCTGTAGGTTTACCGGTTCTGCACCAAGTAGAAAATTACACACTAATTTCTTTTGTTAACATACCTTATTGAATTCTATGCTCAGTGAAAAAGAAAAAGGCACTTGAAAATTGGCACGGCAGGTTTTCATATATGAAATTGGTTAAGGGGTTTGGAATACTCTTCTGTGCAGAATATGAACAATGTAGATTTTAAACAGTGTCTCAGTTTATACAATGAGGGCCTGGGTTTCTTTAGAGTGTGGAGTGATGTTGCTCTTTCTGCAGCATCTGAACCAGAGGAAGCAGGGGTACATATGATATCATTATCTGGACTTTGACAATTATTTGTGTCCCAAGCGGAGGTTGTTGTTGTTGTTGTGTGTGTGTGGTTTTTGGACTACAACTCTCAGCGTAATCCCCCCAAACAACTTTTCCAAGCTCTTGTATCTGGTGGCTTAAGCAGATGGCAAAGGAACAGTGTTTTTAGGGGAACAGAAATTAAATTTTTAAAGCAAAATCAACATTAGTAGCAAGAATAATCATGAGTTTGAGATGGAAGGGCGGCATTTTGCAAGGTTAACAGAAGATGGGTTTGCATTTGTTCTTTTTGTTTCCTTTTTTACCTCTTGAGTGCAGAGCACTTGGGAAAAGACACCTTATCTACACTATATGGATTCCTATACTGTTCCTTCAGCTAGATTGTACAGAGAATTTGCAGCCCATGTGCATTTTTTTCTTTTGCTGGTGTAAGCGCTGGCTTTTAGTACCTTTCTAGTAACAGTTAGCACACCGGTGACAATTTTTCATATAAGGCTGGATATGTGTTTCCTAGTAGTGATCATAGTTAAAATTTAAAGGCTGATAATTTTTTAATAGCAAGCTCTTGTTCCACGGCAAACATTGTTCCTGAAATAACTGTTGTGTGGATATATATAGGTGGTTTTATATCAGACTAAGCATCAGATCCCTGAGTTCCCATATTTATTTTCATGGCATTTTGCCACTTTTATATATTAAGAAAAAGTGCCTTTGTTGTCCCCATGGACAAGGAGATGAAATTAAAGCAATGCTAGCATATGTTCACAGCTTGGATGGGTAAAACAAGGTTTTCCAGATGTTGTCAGACTGCATGTTTTATCAGTTGCTGGCAAACCTAGCCAAAGATGGAGAATGGTCAGAACTGAAGTCTATCAACATCTGGTGATCTGTACTTTGCCCTCACCTTATTAAATGTTTTCATATTTTAGGGCCATCGATTATGCAAACTTCCTATTAGGAAAAAGATAGTCTGGACAGACTGTTTAGTAGAGTGTATTCATAAGTATTGCAGACATCATGCTATCAAAACATACTTTTAGTTAAAAAAATGAACTTGGATATGATACTATTGTTCTTAAGTTTTTAGCATCCTTGCCATTCTTTTAACACTGTTACACTCAATGCCACTAATATATCTGTTTGCAGTTGGCAACTCGGGCCGAGAATGACTCACCCAAGGCCACAATGTTTCACTCCTGAGTGGGCTTTGAACCCTACCCAAGACTTCTAGTGAATCAGTGTCCTTTTCATATTTTGTGACTTGATTGGAAGAATTGCCTATAGTGGCTTCAACATTCAGTTCTACTGACAAATCACCTGGTAATTCCCATTACTCATGAGATTTAAAATTCTTCAACAATTTTACTTATGCTAGTGATCCAGAGTAATGAACTAGCATTAACTGTGCACAGAGTATTGACATCTGTTTCTGAAGAATACATTGGCCATTGCCTGCTTTTTCCCTTGGCGGTAGTACTTTCTGATGGAACATTCTTGAAAAAGAGAAAATAGTGTGCTTGTGTGCTGGGGATTAATATGGGCTTGGTTAGAATGTTATCTTAAAAATTGTGTGACTGCTACAAATTAGAAACTTTCCACTTCTACAATAAAATGTGGCCTGTGGCATGAGATTAAATCTTCTAAAAGAAAAATACAGTTAAAGCACAGGTAATACCTAATAGCACCAAACTCTTCCCTCATTGAGGTGGAGGATATAATTCATGGTGGAACTTAAGAAGTGTGGGTAGTGACAGTGCTTGGGCAATATTCCAGAGGTCTCAGTGCAAACAATATTTACCTAAATAAAGCCAGCCCCTTTTGGGAGAGTAGCAGGAAACCCAGCTGCCATTGCATGGTCAGCTAAAAAAACAAAACGAAAACAGAGCTTTTTGGTGGAGAGGGACAGTCCCTTGCGCTGCTGTTGGATGGTGAACTGAAGCAAAGAACAGGGGCTGTCCTGTATTGGGCTGAGTGCTTTTCTGTATGAATTTGAGATGTAAGCAGCTGGACATGTGCTGGACTTACGCCGACTCTGGCTTAGGGAACACTGGGATTCTGTTTCACTGTCTCCTTAATGGGCTGGTGTAGGCTGTTTTGCATAGAAATTACACACACAGTGCTCTTTTCTTTTCCCAGCTTATTAAGTGGATTTCTCCCTCTCTTTTAATAGCACCAAATATCAGTAGGTTGCACTGTCCTGCACACTCCCCCGTACTCTTAGTAGCAGCTCTCCTTTAATTTTATATCTACAGCTCCCTGTTGATTATAGCCTCTCTAATAATTAGGGCAAGTTGAAATAACTGAATGAGACCACTATTTCAAAGTCATCTGATCTCTGTTGACTACATCTTTCCTTTCTTTCTCTCTTCTTTTTCTTTTGCCTCCCCCCCCCCCCCCGCTTCGTGCTAAGGCAGGATGGGAAACTCTACAGCTTTTGTTACCAATTAACCAGCAAGTACATTCTCAAAATGTAGGTCTCTCAAGTGGTATTTGCTTTTTTAAAAAAAGCATTTTATTTTATTTTCAGTGGACAAGATTGTAAAATGGGCGGGCAAAGGAAAGAGAAAAAGCATCGGTGACAATCAAGTGTGATTTGGACTGGTGTAGCTGTTTTGTTTTGTTAAGCCAGTTAAGCAATTAGGCACTCCAGGGAATGGGGTTATCATGAGCTAATAGCTCCCCTGGGTGCATGAAGGTATGAATTATAGCCAGAGTCCAGGTTCTTGACATCTCCCAAGTGAAGTAATCCCCAGAGCCTAGGCACACTCCCCTGAGCTGTATCGTATGCTATTTTAAGGCCCTTCGCTGTTTCAGAAGGGAAGTTAACAAATAGGGTTGCCGCGTTAAGATTTCGAGAAACATGGTGGGATCCTGCAGAATTGTTCCCTTCGTGAAGTAAGGGACTCAGTTTTATTCTGAGATGTATGACCAGCTTGAAAAGTATGCTTTTGGAATTACTGTGATAGAGAAGTGGTGGGAGCAGCGGGTGGGGTGGAGGGTGACCACTGTTGTCATTTTTCTTGGAAATCTTTTTTTGTGGGTATGTTACAGCTTTCACAAGGGTCCTGGTTATCTGTTTACTTAGGTTCCTAAAAAATGAAGCTGATGGCTACACATTTGAAAAAATTATTGGACCTATAAAAGCTGGTATTAAAAAAAATGGGCTGGATGTTCCCACTGCTGTATTTTTCTCCCACTTCGTTCTATTTCCTTTAGCCTTCATCAGATAGCTGCTTCTCTGTCCCCTTTCTCAGTAGGTGCTTAGCATCCAGTGAGAATGTGGATCTGTGTTAGGAATAGAGCTCAGAAAAGTTATTTGTTTGGGTTACAGCTCCCAGAATTTGGACTTATTATAATAATAAAAAAGGTTTTCTAAGCTCTGACAATGATTGTAGCTATGATGCCCTCACTGTTCGCTGCTTCTACTGTGTGAACTGACAGCCAATGGGTATGCTTACTGCTCCCTGTTTCCTAATTTAGATATTGATCCCATGAAGTGAGCCAGTTAGTCTAAGGTTAGTTCTTGATAGGTATGTTTTGCTATCTCTTTGCAGCAATTAAGATTCACTGATCACTTTCTTATGTCATAGTGCAAACTTGTTTGGGAATGAGATCTTATTATTATTTAAGCTAATTTGTAAATTCAGCATTGGAGAGCCAGTGTGGTATGGTGGTCTAAGCATTGGACTGCAACCATGGAGACCAGGGTTTGATCCTCGCTCAGCCATGGAAGCCCATTGGATGACCTTGGGTGCATCACACACTCTCAGGCCCAGAAAACCCCATGATAGGTTCACCTTAGGGTTGCCGTAAGTAGGAAATGACTTAAAGGCACACAACAATAACGAAGTCAGCATCATGAAAGTGAATGATCCACATTTTTACTAGAATGCCCATTCCTGCATATCCTTTGTGTTTAGCCATTGGTGGTTTAAGAGATGCCCTCCATGCCCCCTTGAGCACTTGGGAACAATTCTGGGATGTTTTGTCCGCCTTTGGGCTCTCTTGAGCCCAGCAAAAGTCTTTTTTCCAACCAGGAAGTAAAAGAAAGTCCAGCTTCTTGTTTGCTTCTTGCCAAAAAAAAAAAAAAGAGGCCAACAAGAGACTGGGATGAGGAGAGATACGGCATAATCACCTCATGCCATTTAAGGAGCAAGAGGGACATTTTGGAGGGTGGTATAAAAAAATGGAGGGAGGTGCTGGGGAGGGTTTTGTCAGCTTCAGAAACTGCTCTAATGGGCATATGCCACTTGGGAGATGTAGGTTCATTTACCATAAAATGCACTGGGTAGACTTGTGCCAGCTACATACTTCCTCAGCCTTGACCTATCCCACATGGTTGTTTTAGCTAAAGTCTGGAGGAGAGCCAGCTGCGCTGCCTTGAGTTCACAGCAGAAAACATAACCTACATATGTAACTACTAAAATGAACTAAATTGTTCCAAGTGAGTGACTGTTGAAAAGCCTTGTCTAAGAGGGAATTTTTCTATGAATAATACTGCAATATTTAAGTCTCAAAAGTTAAATTATGAATATGTGTTTGAGTGAACCAAGGATGTTCTTGGCCTCGACCTTACATACTGCAAATCCTAGATTATAGAAGGATTTCCTGCTTCAGTGGTGCACTTTTCTCACCTTGAGTTGTCTTGGAAAAAAAGATGAAAAGGGGATTGAGAGGACATTGTTAACCAAAACTGCTTATAGAAGTGAGCTGAGGCTGTGAACTGACAGCTGTCTCCAACATGATACCTCTTCAGATGCGTTGGACTACAACTCAAAAGCCACCACTGACCAGCAAAACCAGTTTCCATTCTGCCTAGGAATGATTAAAGTTATAGTTCAGTACATTTGAGAGAGTGCCAGGTTGGGCAAGATTGGAATATACTGTACCTAGCTGGGCATGTAGACATTATATACTTTGACACATCTGTTCACATCTGAAAACAGTAATACATTGTGTTCCCACAGTGTTCAGTATGAATTATACAAGTTGCAAGTATAATGCAAATGTTAGTTTTACTTTAATTTATTTCAAATCAGCAGTCCATAATCTTGCTACCATGAGGAGTGTGCCGTTGCTCCACAGCTGGCCCCATCACACATTGCTGTCTGAAAGAGAGCAGGAAATACTACCTCCCTGTCCAAGTAAGGGGCATAGGACATTAGGCCAGTGAAGTTACTTTGGCAGCTGAAGCAAAAAATCTTGAAAGCACTTCTCTGCCTTTCAGACAGTGAAAATGCAACAGCATATTAAATATTCACCCCACTTTAGTTACAATTCAAATCTGCTTGAGGGGCAGCCATTCCACTTAATGGTAGGATTGACTGTGTATTGCTTTCAGGTTACAATACGGAAAGGAGCTTTACCTTCCTGTCCTAGTTGGAGTTGGGGAGGGTCTGGGGAATCATCCCCATAGATGCACTTGAGCCGTGGCGGGTACAACGTGACTACAGAGGAAGGTTCCAATTTGAAGGTGGAGAGGAAAATATATGCTGGGTATTTAAACCATGTGCTGCAGAAAGGCTCTGGGTATCCTGGCTACCTGGCATCAAACTTAGCCCCAGGTTATTTCCTAGTCTATGTGGGGGCATGTCAGTCCATTGCTTTGGGCCTCCAGAGTCTTCCAAAGTCCATTGTGGCTGCAGAAACCTTTCCAGGCCCCTGCTTCAGCACCTCACTGTACTTCAGCAAAGGGTTGTCCCTTACCCTGAGTCAGAGACCAGATGGCCTGAACGTATGTATGTCAACTCATAAGTAACCCCCACTGCGTTCATGAGCCCCTTACTCCAGAGAAAAGTGTAACTAGGATGCATTCTGGGGAGTGAGCCCCACTGGACAGAGGAGTATTTCTGTTCAGGGTAAATAGATTTTGTAGGGAAGGAAGGGTAGCCAGGCTTGCAACAGCTGAAATGACTAAGTCAGACAGAAGGTATGCCAGGAGTTAATATGTGTGTGCTCATAAGTGGTGGGAGGCTGTCTTATCTCTTTTCCATGCCACAGGTGGCCAAGAGTTTGGGCCATGGCATTTATCCTACTAGATATATTCCAAAGTTCATGCAGTAGTGATACCTTTATTAAGCCCAGAAAGTCACAGCAGCATGACTAAGCTTTTGAGCACTTCAGATCTCTTCATCAGGCAGCGTGTCCCAAAAAAGCAGCTAGGGGAGGGAATCATGGAATGGGGGAGACTTGGCCTTAAGGTAATGCAGCCTGCCTGTTACCTTGGAATGTAATGAGGACAGAGTTGACAAACTTTCAAATGGGGCTCGTAAGGTGATATAATATACTAAGTTTCAACTGGTGTCGGCTCTCTCTTTGCTAGGAAGGGGGAAAGAAGCAATTTTTGATTGCCCATTGTGAAAATCACACTGTTAATTTTCACCATTGTTTCAATGATACTACAACCTTGGAGTTGACTGCTTATAGCACGGGCTGGGGAACCTTTGGCCTTTCAGATTTTGTGGGTCTCTATCTCTTGTGAGAATGATGGGAGCTGTAGTCTGAGTTGCCACACATTGACCACCCCAGATTTATTGACACGAAAGGCAACTGTCAACTATTTATCAGCAATCAAAAATAATCTGCATCTTGCCATTATTAATAATGTGAATTTCCATGTTAAATTTTAGTATAGTTTCCTAATTGAACTTGTCTTTTAAAATTGAAGGCTCCTGTGATGTAGAACTGTCGGTCCTGGATGATTTTGAATGTTGAATGTTTGATGTCAGGAGAGAGAAGAGAGAGTTCCTCTTGTTCAACTGGAAGCAGAAGGCAAGATGATGAGAGTGATAAGAGGCTGAGGCTGAAGTGGGGAGTGGTGGAGGAGGAGGAGGAGGAAGAGACATTTGTTTAGGAAAGAGGCCTAGTCACTAAGCCCTCAAAGCAGAGAAACCCCTGCTGATAACACAGCTGAAAATAAGGGGTCTGTTTCTCTCTTGACTCCAGAGGAGTGGCACTCTGTAATAAATGACTATGTGGCAGCTGTCTCTTGGCTTCCAGAGTCTGGCAGCAGGACTTAATCCCGTCAGCAGAAGTAGCCAGGAAAAACGGCTGCTTTTAGGAAGAATTCATAGAGATTGTAAAATAATACTGTTCTTGTGATCAGCCAAAATTTACATTGTGGCGTGAGAGGCTTGGTTTGCAGGGAGAAAAGCAAGACATGTTAAGGGGAGTGATTTTGTTTTGTTTTAACTCGGTTAAAAACAAAACAAAACAAGTCTCCACCTTGCACTTAGTCTGTTGAAATGGATGGCAGTGAGGTGTGAGTAATAATTCTGCATTACACCTCTTCCCCTGAAACACTTACCAGTTGGATTTGATCTGGTTTGAAAACTTAAAGAGATTTTGACAAGGCATTATTCAATAAACACTCTCGTCTAAGTCAGCAGGGTTTCTTGTTTGCCTTTAATTAGGATATGTGCAAAACCTAAAAACAAGCCACGTACAAAATGGTGTTGGTATTGTTTCCTTCATCCTATGATTTTTATTAACAGCCTCTTAACTGTGATCCAACAATGTGGTTGCATAAGTTTTCATGATGCACTAATATTGTTTTTGGTATAGTTTTAGCATTGTTCAGTGCATCTAAAGGAGTAGATTCAAATCCATGAAAATTCATGCTAAAGTAGAATGGTTAGTCTTAAAGGTGCAGTGGGACTATCACTTTTGCTGAAACAGACTAGCATGGCTATTTGAAAAACTAGTAGCAGTTTTTATTGTGGGTTTGAACATTTTGGGGGTGGGTGGGAGCAGGGCCCAACTTCAAATGTGAAAGAAGCAGCAATTAACCCAAGGAATTGTTTTTAAAAAAATATAAACAACAGAATTCCTCAAACATGCTAGAATTCCCTGACTTGCTAGAACTTTTGGTTTTCAAAAGTCTGAGGTCAGATACCCCCAAGAGGTGGGTGTAGTCGCCCTACAGGGAGCTGTGAACTTTTCCTTCCTTCCAATTAGGCTAATGTTTGTTTCCCTCTTGGCTGAGTCAAAAATGGATCACTGACTGGTGCCACATGAGTAGATTTGTGGTTAGCCATGGGTCACTTGATTCCCACTTCTGTGTTCTTTGTATGTCTTGGTCAGGAGAGAAAGTTTTGCAAGGCTCATAATGTTAATTAACTTGCAGAGGATTTCAAAGCCAAAGTTTGGAGAAACAGTGTTATTCAGTGATAGCTTGTGGGCAAGGTGTTAGTTACCTCTGGGAATATTTCCAGTGGGAAAAACATGGTGAAAGGTTTTGTTGCTGAAAAGAGAAAAATCCTTGAGGTAGTTAAAGGTCATAATCAGGGCAACCGTGGAGACACACACAGAGCAAGCATCATTCCTCTGCTTCCTGGGCTTGAACCGTGCTGATTAAATCCTCTTCTATCCCCTCACAACCTACTTCATTCTCTCTCTCTCTCTCTCTCTCCCTTGCTGACTTAACAAACTGAGTATGTGGTCAGTTGAGGAACCATTCCCCCTCCCCCTGCAAAAAGTTAGAGGAGAAACTGCTACATCAACGTGCAACTATCAGATTAGCCTTAAATCATTTATGTCCCAAAGTGTGAAGGAAAGCACATTTTGCCATGAAGTTGAGCAGGCTAAAATTGCTCTGTAGAGCTGATGTGTTTCCCTCCTGCCTCCTCCTTCCCTCCCCCAGCCCCCAGTTGCCAGGTCCATAAGCCTGGGCTGTGAAGGGAGATTCCCTGCCTTCCCTCCCAGCTAACAGGTGTGAGGAGCAAATGCCCACAGAGAGTTCTGACATCATTGGATTGTAGCTTTCCCTTCATCACAGAGTTACAGCGTCTCTGGTTTCCCCTGTGCCTTAATAAGAACAGCCAGGCCAATTGTCCTTTGCCTGTTCATCATGTTGCATGTCTAGGCATTTGCATGACCAATTGATGGGGCGCAGAAATCTCTCGTGTGCAAAATGGCATCTGAAAACAGTAATTGCTTCAGGCCCCATAATTATGTTGCCTACTGCAGTCCCAGATTATCTGACCATGGGTTTGGCTCAGTATGTGTGTGTGCGTGTTTTAATGGCTAGCTGTATCAACTAGCTTTGTGTTATCATTCATTCTTTTTTGCTTCCTACTGCTGCTGTATTCCCTTGTCATGTAGACTGGCAACTTTCCCACTGGAATTAATACTCTTTTAATTGTGTCAACTGGAATTGAAAACGTACTTCTTGTGTTTTAGAGATACACCTTCCAAGAAGGAGGCTTTCAAAGTAGAAGGTGTTTTATGGGCAGGGAAAAGACTTGTTTCCACCGTCCTTCCTTCCTTCCTTCCACTTTCTGCTGAAAGATCTTTGAGACTTGAAAGTTTTTATCTGATATTTTTAGGTATCAAGTGGCCCTCTCTGAATTTTCTAGTCAATGCAGCTATGAAGATACTGGTCTGTTTATAAGATTTAAGTGGTTTTTAAATTCTTCTACTTCTTAGGTTTTCTTTTTCTGATTTCTGAAATTATCCCATAACAACTTCTGACAATATTAACATATGCAAACAGGTGTTCTCATTTTACATGAGGACACCTGTGTATGTTCTTTAAAAAAATATCAGGTATTTTGGTACGGACTGGCACGTCAAAGCACAAGGGGATTAACTGCACACTCACACCTTTCTTCCACCCATGAGAATTAGAAACTTTTGTATGTGTGAGTTCGTCTAAAAGTCAGATTATGCAACTAACTTTGTTCAGTATAGGTACAAACTTAGTCCTGCCACACACATCCTTGTAAATATCCTATTACTGTGGGATAATAATTTGACAAAAAAACAATTTATGAAACACCGTAGTCTTATGTAGCCAGGCAAAGCAGTTTGGGTCTATGACAGTTCTTGCTTGGCATCACTCTTCTGTTTTCCCGTAACCCTGTTTTTGCCTTCACCACTAGAATTATAGGAGCTGAGTGGCTGAAACAGCTGCAGATTTTTCTGCAGGTTTTTTTTTTCTTTTGCTGCACCACAGATCCCAAGAAGCCATTTCATACAACTGCAGATGGATCCAGATGAATGGGAACTTTCTATAATAGAAGGGGGATCTCTGCAGTAGCCTGATTGAGGACTAGAATTGTCTTGTCCACAACTGTAAGCTAGGCCTATTCCTCTTTAACCACTAGCCATTCCAGTAAGGGGAGGTAGTAGTTGTAGTCTAATACATCTGGAAAGTACCAAGGTGGAGATGTCTTGTGTAGAACATGGATTTGAATGCCCAGATCCCTGTCACTTAATTTCTCCATTAAAGAACTGTTCTTGGTGGTACACTTCTCAATAAGTATTAACAATTAGAAACAATGACATGTTACAAAAATGATCTGTGATATGCATTATAAGGAATCACAGATAGTAAGGGTCTCATCCTTTGGGTAAATAAATCCATTTGTTAAGAGATGTGTGTTTTGAAACTGACTAGATTACTGAAGGTATCTATTTTTGGAGGGTAAAAGGTCACACATTTAGAAGTACTGCTTTGTTTCTTGCAGTATTCTTTCTTTCAGCTTCTTTTATGCGACCCCACAGGCTGCCTGTAGGTTACAATAAGTGACTGCCTGTAAATTACAGGGTAAGGAGCTGCATGGAAAAGAACCATTTACTCCAAGCACAGCAAGCTGCACGTTCAACAATGCATATTAAAACTATTGCAGACGTCTGCCTGTCCAAAATTTAACAATGCTGGACATATTTTTTTGTGCTGATCTATAACAGTGCCCTGGAAAGTCTGCTACAGCCCCGTATAAAAGTTCATTGACAAATATTAGCATGTGAGATTATGACAACACAGTTGGTTCCATTGTGATCCAGCATACCTTCGCTCTGCCACTCAGCAGAGAGGAAGACAGCTCATGCTGTATCTTCTTTGTCCAGATTTTGCACTGTGTATCAGCTTTCTCTTAGGCTGTAGTTGAGATCCGCTCCCAGAATCCCTTGCTGCTCGCTATGGCTTCTAGATGTTGGAGTCCAAAACATCTGGAGAAGCAAGGATTGAAAACCACTATACTACGTGTTAAACACCTGCAACATGCACTAGTAAACCATTGGGATGAGTATGAGCAAGCTTAAACCTGTCCCACATTGGCCATGATGTCTGAGGAAGTTTTTGAGTTTTGTTTTCATATCCTCTCAACACCAATATGCTCTACCTACACATGTATCCCAAATGGCAGACTTTAAAAACAAACAGATGAACAAACCCTGTATACTGCTTCCAGTAAGGGGATAGAGATTGAGACTATATTTTGAACACCTTTTAAGTGGGGAAATGGTGAATACATTAAATAATAAACATAGCTTACCTGCAGGCTCTCCATCTCTTGGGGGGATATTGACATGATGGAACACTGGGAAATAGCTTTCATACATTAGCATTTTTCCTAATGTGGGCCATCTGAGCTTGCCAACAATAATACAGCAAGCTGGTTTCTTTCCTCTGACACTAACTCTTTACTATCTTGTCATGTGCTTCCTTGACTTAGTTTCAGGGACATTTGTTTTCTAAGGCAGTATGGCTTAATCCAGCCTTCTCCAAACCTTCACTCATGCCGCCTAACCTGCTGGTTGGAGAAGGTGGCAGTGGTAGTCAAATCATCTTGAAAGTACATGCCTGGGAAAGACTGCATCTTTCTTTAAACTCAAGGTGTCAAGAATTTGATCTAAGATCTTACCTATGCAAAGTCTCTTTCCCTCTCCCCTCACATTTTCATGCGCATGATACAAGGGAGCCTGCTTTCCCTCAGGATGTTGCCTCACAGCTCCTATTGTTCAATCAGCAGTCTAGCTTATCTTGTCTGCTAGGAGAATGCCAGAAAACAAGGGTTTGGCCTGTCTCAGTAGGCTTTAAAGAACATGTCCAGACAAACTGGAAAGCAAGAGTCTCTCTCTCTCTCTCTCTCTCTCTGTTCCCCCTCCCCCTTTCCCCTCCAACCCAATTTATAGTTTGTGGAGCTGCTAGCTCCATCTTTGGCTACACCAGATAGAACAATAGTACAGTTTTGAAGGTTTGCATCACCATTTCAGACAACAGTTTACAAAAATTAAAACCAAAAAAATTCATTTGGCATGGATAGCTACCTATTTTTATTATATTCACTGCAACTTTAATTTGGATTTTAATTAATTTTTAATTTAAAATGATTTATTTTGCATTAGTTTGGGTACTGAGATGTGATAGCATGGTTAAACATGACGTGACCAACTGGTATTTAATTGTATAAGCAGCTACTGTTGAAAAAGTGCTCTGTGAAGCTTCATAAAAGCAAAACTAACTTTTTGCCTATCCTTTTCCCCTTCTCTGCTGAAATTTTTGGAAAATATCCCCCAACCCATCCCTGCCAGCTCCTAGGCTACTAGAGCTTCAGTGACCTCTGAATTCCAGAGATGCAGTGCAGTGGCTGATTTCTTTAGCTTCTCATGAACTGAGTCAGTTTTGAAGTTACAAAGTCTGTGCAAAAAAAATTGTGGAGAATTAGATGCTTGCATTTTGTTGATACAAAATGGGTATAGCAAGTACCAGGCACTGACATTTCTCAATTCATCTTTTGGCGTAAGATGTCACATTTTCGTTGCTCTCATAGTATGAAGAGTTTGCAAAACTTGGAAGTCTCTTTTGTTACTGCTAGACACTAGGATCATCAAGTCTGTGCATGTGTAGTCAGAAGTGTGCTGCCATTAAACTCAGTGGGGCATGCTTCCATGGAACTGTGCAGCCATAGTTCCCATTTCATCTTCCTCACCAAAAATCTTCTGAGGTAGACAAGAGTTGAGAGATGGCAGTTTCCCAAAAGTAGCCTTAAATCTCAGACATTTAATATTCTGAAAAAAATTAGCTGGTGAAGAACCTTAACTTTATTTTTCCTTTTCTCTATTCTAGGCAGTGTTGTGCTGGTCCTCGGTCTGACACAAAGGTGATTCCCCTGCTCACTGTCTACCATCAGGGCCCTGTTTGCACCATCATCTCAGAAGCTAACTCCACAATTATAAAGGTCAGTTGAGATCTGGGGACTGAAGAGTTCTGGGGACTGCAGTCCAGAAAAGACAGTTTTTCCAGCTCTGCCCATTCCACCAAAGGCAAAGGTATATTTTAGCAGTATTTATTCCTGCCGGTCATATCAGTTGTCCTCCTTTACACACCTTCTGAGTTAATGGCTGAGATGTGAAAGCCAATAAATATTTTGTGTACAATCTCTTAAAACCGTTTTTACTGGATAAAAGTACCGTTTGACCCATGACTCTGTAATGTCTTAGCTATTGCTTAGTCTGGATTCCGGTGGACTGTAGACTGTAGGAGGCTTTATCATGAAATTATCTTTTCTCCTCTGTATCATTTTTTCATCTGGAATGAGAAGTTTGGTTTTACATGAGCTTTTCAGTGGCTGTCAAGAGCATTTTAGTGGTTGGCTTCCTGTACCCTTCCCTCATGTTCTTAAACTTTTAGAAGCATGTGGGAAGAAGTGGCACAGGTGTCCTTGAACAACATGAGGAAGGAAGCTGACATTTTCTTGGAACCATTTCTCTTGAACTCTGCATATATGTATGTGTGTATATGTGCAAGTACCTGCCAGTTTTTGCTCACCACCTTCTTTGGCTTCTGAGATTATTATGCCAGGTGTTTCCCCCACACCTCCACTTGAAGCCATTCTCTGCAGATACCTGTTTTGAAAGAAGCTAACAAAAATCACCACCACCACGCCCATAGATGATTAAGATTGTGGATTATGTATTCAGCCCTCAATTCTGTATCTTCATACAATCACAGATTATGCATAGTTGTAAGTGTGTTATTTTTTTTGACAACCTGATCTATGTTTACCCAGGAGCACTAACCATTTTAACTTCCTAATGTCTCCTTCTGGCAAGTAATTCTAAGAATCACAGGTAGCAGCTAGTGTGGGCTTATTTTGCCAGCTGGATCTAATGCCCTGAAAGCCACTAAAGGGTTTGTGTAACATCCTGTGGGTGCTCTTCATCTCCCCTTTCCCTATGCCTTCTCCAAACCTGATTGTTGCTGTGGCATAGAAATGGGTATTTGTACAAGGGTGTACTTCTGTCACCATGGCAAGCTGATGGGTCCAGGCCCAATCTAAAAGATGGTAGATCACAGGATCTAAAAACTGATCTTAAAAAGTCAATAACCCAAACCCAGTTGGTAGTCCCAACTAAATGAGACCTTTTGAATCAGTGGTATTTGTGTAGTTGTTCACATGGGTCTACTGTAGTTGAGGCTATCAGTTGGATTCAGGCTGTTTTCTGGGAAACAGGGAACATCAATTACTGTGGAAATGTTTTCAAGCCATTTGTATTTAGAATAAGAGCACAAAATGTTAGTGATCTCATTGCAGCTCAGGCCTCTGTATGCTTACTAAGAAGTAAGCCCTGCTTTGTTAAAGGGGACTTCTGTGTGAATGTGCATAGGAAGAATTCAGGTAAAGATTGCAGCTTGTAAGATAGTTCAGATATGTCAAGGCGTGGGTGGGAGATCTTAAATCTGTTGGCACCCTAGCCTTTAACTTTTCTAAGCTCTGGTCACAAGCCATCATCGGGGGCGGGGAAAAAAGACACAGGTGGCCTGTGCCTCATCTCCTTTATGCTTCATGTTGTAAAGACACAGTTCACCTTTGCCTCATTTCCTTTATACTTCATGTTGCATCTGAAGTGTGGTTTTAAAACCCATATTGAGAGAAAAGTGAGATAGGAATAAAATTAACTAACTCCTGAAGTCAACTGAGGTTCTTAGGTTTTGCCAGGTTCACACATTAGAGAAAGGCAATGGGAAACCACTTTGGTGTGTTCCTTGTCCTGTGGCATTCATGGGGTCACCATAGGTTGACAGGCAACTTGAAGATCTGTGTCTGTGCATGTATGCGCACACTCTGAAAAAAACAGGGGAGGGAAGTGATGGGTGGCATACCTTAACCAAAGTAATTGCTCCTTTAGGAATGAGAGCTTTCTGCTTTTGTTGTTGAAAATGGGTATATCCCCCCTCCTTTCTAGCCTAATTAGTATAGACTTGGGGCTTTTAACAGCATTGCTTGCTAAAGAGGAGTGGGTGGAAGAGAGGAAGAGTTAAAAAATAAAAGAGCAATTGGTGTTTCTCTTCTGTGACCTTGCTCTTGGTTCTTGCTCTGTCTCTTTGCAGTCTGGGTATGCTTTACTCTTTCCACCTGCTTCAGTTTATGCATAGGCTATCAGAACAAATGTGTATGGATGTGCACATGCAGTGTAAACTGCTATTCAAGGAACTATGGCAAGCAATGTCTCTCTCTCTCTTGCAAGACCTTCTTAAAGTCAGCATCCCGCACTGTGTTGGTGGGGGGGGGTAGAAGGGGGGATGGAAAAGTAAAAGTCAGAGTGGAATGTGGTGCTTTCGTTTCATCACTTAGGAGGGATAAGATTGATTTGCATTATGAAATAGAATGATAGATTTTGCAATAGGGGATATGGAGGCTGCAGTTTTGTGCACCCTTTCATGGCGATAAGTCCTGTTAAATTCAGTTTGGCATAACTCTGAGTATAGGATTGCATGTCAGTGAATAGAGGGAAGGCTGGTTTTGACTGTGTAGTGTTTTTTTTAAATCCCAAGGGAAGAAGTAGATTTAGAAAGTGGCTTTCTGTTGAAAAAGAATAGTAAACAGCAAGCCCTTTGCTTTATTTTCCTTTCTTTTCTTTTCTTCTCTTTTCTCTTTTCTTTTCTTTTTGTATTTTTATTATATTTTTAATAAAGTTTACATCAATTAAAATTACAATTTCATCCATTTAATATACATATTTCCATTCTTTGTTTATTCTTCCCCCTCACTATATTCCATTTAAAATGGGTTTCCCCAAAGTTACACCTTACTCCTAATATTTTCATTATCCATTTCCCAGAAGTATTCTTTCCTAATTTGTTTATTTATTAGCTATCATTGCTGAAAATAGTTTAGTTTAACTATATACTGAATATTTTAATTTCTTACATTGTCTTTGGTCTAGATCATTATCTTTTATTCCTTTATCTGTCTCTTTTTGTATTTTTAAAGTCCCTGTCTGTCTCATCTGTGGGGTGCATTTTTGGCTTCTGGCTTTTCGTCAAAAGCCAACCTCTCCTTTGCAGCATGTAGGTTCTGATAGCCTGTTTAGGTCTGCAACAGATAGCAAATCCTGCCACTCTTGCTTGCCCTTTCTTCAGAGTGCCAGGGTCAAACTGGAAATGCTGAAGCATTCCTCTGAACTTTAACCTCTGATAATGCTTCTCCCGCTCCCTCCTTGTCTCTCTTTCCTCCATCTAAAAGAGTCCATTTCTTGACAGTGCGACTGGTCCTTTTCTGTGTAGCTTTCATCAGAAGTACATGAATGTCCTGGGAACTCACTCCTTGAGGGCAAAGGTCAGTTTCCTCAGGGAAACATTTCATGAGAATATGGTCATTAAATCTTGAGTTTCTATGGCATTGTTAGCCTTCTGTCCACATTTTAAGTGGCACAAGATACCATTGAAGGTGTGAAGGCAGAGTGGATCTTTCAGGCAGCCTGGCACACAATTGCTATGCATTTGGCCTAAGGACTCCAGGAGACACCCAAATGTGTGTGATTTTGGCAATTCCTTCTTCTGCAATGCTGCTTGCAGCACTGGTATTCATTGGTGGCCTCCATTGGATGACCCTGCTTAACTTCCAAGATCAGACAGGATCTGGTACCTTGAGAGCATTTATACCACAGATCAAAAACAAACTTTGAAAAACAAACCAAGTGTTTAATGTGCTTATAAAAATATGCAGGAAACAAACAAAAATTCTCATTGTCCCTTACACAATGCTTGTTCCTATATGCTTCAAGTAATTTCTAACTTATGGAGACCCTAAAGTGAACCTATAATGGGGGTTTCTTGGCAAGATTTGTTCAGAAAGGGGTTGCCTTTGCCTTCTTTTGAGGCTGAGAGAATGTGACTTGCCTAAGGTCATCTAGTAGGTTTCCATGGCTGAGCAGGGATTTGAACCCTGATCTTGAGTGTCATAGTTCAACACTCAAACCACTACACCATGTTGGCTCTTCCAACAATGCTGCTTTGCATTTTTTCCATTGGTTCCGGGGGTAGGGAACCACAGGCCATGCTGCCAAATCTGGCCTTCCAGACTTCATCAGAGGGTTCCACCCCCTTCCCTATGACACCTTTATTTGAGATCTTATCAGCTTTTCTGTGAGTTCCTTTCCAAAAAGTCACAGTGCCTCTCCTGAAATTTAATAACTGGCAATGAGAGCTTTAAACAAGAACTCTGCTGATATTTTTGGTCCAACCTTTTTGCATTTGTCCCCAGCCACCACTGGAAGGCACTCCTGCAGAACTTCTATAGAATTGAATTTAGCACTCAAATGTACATCTGCCTACTAGTTGCATTTTTTTTTGGTGGTGGTGGGGCATTTAGAAGAGCCCTAGTGGTGCAGTGGTTAAATGCTGGTACTGCAGCCACAAGGTTGTGTGTTCAGTCCTGCCGGACTACAGGTTGACTCAGCCTTCCATCCTTCCGCGTGTTGGTAAAATGAGTACCCAGCTTGTTGGGGGCAATTAGCTAACATATTGTAAACTGCCTAGAGAGCTGATAAGTGGTACAGAAATACACATGCTATTGCTATTGCTAGATAGTATGGAGACAGCTCTGTGTGGCATCCTTGCCTTCCTTTTGCCTTGCTGTGAGGAGGCAGATGCAGGTTTGCCCACAGAGAAAATGCATGTGACTCCGTTCTCCACTCTTACATGGATACCAAGGCAAATTTCTCTCTGTTCTCTCTCTCTTCTTGTTTTCTTAACCTTTTTTCAACTGGGGCAGCAAACTGGTAACATTCAGTTTTCATATGTTGAACCTGTTGGCTAAAAATGATGTTGCCAATATCCTTTACTCAAAGAAATGGCTCAGAGACACCTTTTTGCTCTTACTGATTCCTTTCTTCTTCCCCCACCCCACCATCCTGTCCTTGTATTGTTGTACAAGGAAGCATTCCTGAAATGAGGCATTCCTATGCATCTGTAAAGTGATTGGGTAAAAACAGATAGAAGATCTGATACATTAATGAACCACTTAAATTCTCATTGGGTGGGTTGTTAAAGAGGACTAGTGATTATAGCTAATGAGTTGTTAATACTTTTTCCTACCTACTAATATTTAGAAGCATCTTAAATTCCTCCTTAATCGGTTGTGATATGCTTTACTCTCTCAAAATATGTGCTTTGGTATGAAGTCTACTGTTATTTTAAAGTTATTTCAGTGCAAAATGTTATGTACCACATCTTCATTTTAATGCTACTGAAGCACCCTTCAAAAGTCTCATAAACTTTTCCACTCCACTTACCTCCACCCTTGCTTTAACAGGTGCTACTGAGGTGAAGGTTCTGGATCTAAACGGTGCTAGACTGCTAACACTAACACAGGAAAGCAGGAAGGAAGGAAGGAAAGGAAGCCTCACTGGACAGTGTCAACAAAAGAAAATGAAGGTAATTAGCTCAGTTAGAAAGCCTCCCTTAATAATAAAGTAGTCCTCAAATAGTGGCACTGTTGCTTATACAGTATGTATTTATGGACGATGTTACGGTATTCCAAAATAATGAGCAAAAATGAGGATCCTAATACAAACATGATACAAGAATTCCCTGTTTTCTGTAGCCCATTTCAGATGTTAGTGTGACAGTTCATTGCTGAAGATAGTTCACTAATTGTATAATTAGTGCTCCATGCAGTGTAGGAGTAAAGCGAGTAGAAATAGCTCTTCATATGAATTGGCCTGACTGTGTGCTACAAATCTGTATCTCACTGGCCTTGAGAAAGGTGTACATGTCTTGTAGTCTGACTGATCCAAATGGATCTGTTGGGTTATGTATTGTGAAAGCGTTTTTCATTGTCAGCCACACTGCTATGTAACATATGATCTAAAACTGAATAAGAACAAGATGGGCATACTGTTTTGCAGACTGAGATGACCACCTCTGGCGGAAAACACTGAGGGGCAGCAGCAGCAGCAGCAGTAGACCTCTCCTGAATATTCCTCATGATCTATGGCTCTTTTACTCTGGTGGAAAATGGAGCTTTATGGGGACATTAGATGTGGTAGATGACATGAGTGTGGCCTGGGGGATTCTGTTCTGAGCCTCAGATGTGGCAAAGGACACTTTTCTGTAATTTATGTGAGGCCTAAATATACTGAAAGCACCAGATACTATCCGCTCGTGGAAGCTTAGCAGGGTCAGCCCTGCTTAGTATTTGGATGGGACCGCCAATGAGTACCAGGTGCTGTATTTCAGATGAAGGAACTGGCAAAACCATCTCTTGGGTATTCCTTGCCTAAGAAAACCATATGAAATTCATGGAATTGCCATAGGCGGACAGACGTCTTGAAAACACATACACACAAAGTTCAGTTGTTGAAGGAGTGTTAAAGAAAGTAATCTTGAAGTGAAATTCAATAATGCTGAAGTTGGTTTCTGTACATGGAATGAGGATGATACATTGTCTTGTTCTTTTTTTTTCACACAGAAAAATATATTGCATTGGCCCCAAATGTGAATACTCAGTGTGACTAGCATATACCCACCCTACTTGTTTCTCACTTGGTGTAACATCTGGCTCTTAATGGTTGCATGATGAGATACCTAAACTTACTGCTTCCTTTAATACATCAGATTCTTAATTTCAGTAGTTCATTATGAAGTTTTTTTTGTCTGTTTATAATTTTAGAGAACAAACTCAGGAGCTTGAGCAGTTCTACAGCAACAACAGGGTTCCCAAAGTATTCTGGAGGTGTGGATTTGGCTCTTCTTTACATAATGATGGCAGCAGTCATGAGCATGGGGAAAATCGCTGAAAATGGCACCACAGCAACTCAGAGCATCAAATCCCCACCAAAACCTCTTGCACCCAATCGGATTGGCAGGAGAAATCAGGTAAAAAAAAGAAAAGAATACTTTTTCTTATGGGGGAGTGCCATTTTCACGTTAAAATATTTTGAGTTGGCCAGCTCTTCTCTACCCTGGTCCTTCCGAATTCTGTCACAAACTCATATATCAGTCAATATGGATTCAGTAACTTTATGAGTGACCAAAAGCCAGCTCATACAGGCTTACTCACTTATACATGAGCAGTCCTGACTAGCTTTGGATGCATATTCATACAAAGAGATGTTACCGAGCAAGCTTGGAACCAGGTGAATATATCTGCTAGTGTTCCTCTTATTTCTAAATAATTATCATGGTGGCTGGAAAAAGGGCTGGCTGAAGACATTTTGCTTCCTGAGGCAGGACAACAAATGGCACACTGCCCGCCTCCGTTGCCTGGTGCCCAATTCAGCCATGTTAATTTGGCACTTGAAACAGAAAATTCCACAAGTTACTGTGGCCCTCTCTAGCAGTAAAAGGAGAATAACAACAAATTAAATAATTTTAAATTTACCACCCTTTCACAACGCTAAAAGTTTGTAGCCTAAGGCAATCAGCTCACTCTGCCTAATGTGAGGGCCAGCCCTGGTTGAAAAGATGACTGGAAAAGCTGTGTGGTGTCATTATGGTCATTTCTGCACTACACTATTATAGTGCTATTATTCCATTTTCAACATCCTGTGGAATTCTGGAGATTGTAGTTTACTGAGGTCAAAGTGCTCTCTGCTGAGAATTCTAAGTGCTCCTCCCTAAACTGCAAACCCCAGGATTCTGTAGGATTTTGAACATGGAATAATAGCACTATGACAGTGTAGTGCAGAAATGGCCTCTGTCTGTTTAGGTCTTGTGTTTCTTCCTCTTCCTTTGCTAGGCCCTAGGGAAGCTTTAGTACTCCAGATATTGTGGGGCACATCTTCCATAATCTTTCACCACTAGCTATCCCGGGTGGGGCTTATAGACTGAAATATCTGGAGGGCCAAAGGCTCTCCATCTCTGTCCTGTATCATTCATCAGCTCCACTTCCCTGTTCCTTCTTCTACTGTGTGGGCTTTCCAAAGGAGGAAGAGGAGACTGTCATCATTGCTTTCTTCTAGGTTTTCTTCCTTGTAATTCTCAAAAAGCTAGTTCATTTGCTTTGGTAAGGAAGCATAGGCAATTAGCTGTGCTCTTGACAACCTTTCTATCTAGGCAGTATTTACTGAGTTTTGCTCTCAAAGAAACATTTTTCCTAGTCTCTTGGGAAGCATGCTGTGATGGCTTCTCACAATCACGAAGGAAGTGAAGAACTGAGATGTTCAAATATAATTTAGTCAGCTGTTCTCTGCTTCTGCCTTTATGAGGCTGTCAGATCTATTACCATTCTGCAGCTTATCTCTTCTGTGGTACTAGAATAAACAACAGACTCCGTTGGTGGTGATAACAGTGTGTGTGTTTTTAATGAATGTTGTACTTCTTAAGAGATTTTTTAAAAGCTTGCATCAGGACCAGTACCAGTGTACCTTGGGAACTGCATGTGATTTGGCAGAAGGTATGGATTTCCCACCATTGACATAAGGCCTGGTCAAAGTTAGCAATGAATGACGAGAAATATTACATCCTGGAGGATCATATCAAAGCATACTCGGCAGTACAGTTTGTGGAATGCGATGTTGGGATGTAGAGAGAGTCACTGACCTGTCCATATGGTTGCCTTAATAGGATAAATGTAGTTTTAGATTTTTGGGGATGGGAAAAGCCTACCATGCCATAGTCTGTTGGAAAAGCATAAGAGAAACAGAGGGGTGGGCTGGCTGGCTCAGTTGTGTGTGGCTTTTGCTTAGAGCCACTGACCTTTTAATTCCACCAGCCGTTTCACTGGGCATTGGATCAAGAGAGTAAATGTGACGGGATTAAGAGGGATGCTTGCACCATAAAAATAAATAAATAAACCAGGGAGGGTGGCCAAGAGTTGCTTTCCCTGGCGGTCAGCGTAGAATGTTGGCCATAAATTGGCTTTGCTGTTTAAGCCACCCTGAGATACCTCAACAGGTGCAGGCACCTAGTTGTACTTTTTATTATTTTATTGTTTGTGGTACTTACCTGAAAGGCTGCTATAGTCACTCCTGAACAGTGTTTATCTAGCCAGTGACAGAGTGGCATTTTCAAGATTAATACAGAGTTTTAAATATTACATGGCAAATAACCTCACACCTTAAAAGGAGGATAAAAATGCTGTTTGATTCTACTGCTGTCCATAGCTCTTTTCCAGTCCATGTTATTGTGGCTGTATCATTAGCCATGATAGAAAAATGGACTCTCTGTGCACAGCTTAACAAAAGTTATTTTTGGACTTTAGTTCCCAGAATCCTCAAGGGAGATTCTGGGTTGGGTAAGGATTATAATCCAGAAGAGTAGCTTTTCCAAGCTCTATGCAATAGCTTTCATGAAAAGCGAAGGGAAGCATAACCTGACAGAGAATTCACAAAGAGCTTTTGCCATGAGTAGGGCAATGCCAGGTCACTTTAATAAAAGCCAGAGTTGTTATCAAATTAGCTGCTAATTTTGTCTCCAACTTGGGGAAGTGCACTTCCACAGTGAGCGCAGCTCCAGCCCAGTAGTCCACTGCTGTGCCTGAAAATTCTCCAGTTGAATTGTTTTTATAGAAGTTGTGCCAAACTATTGGTGTTTTACACAAATCCTCCGTATTAGCTACTCTTGGTTTTGGTTCATTGCTGTTACACATATGCAGTAGCCCCCAGACCCTGAGTGACCATGAGGAAGGCGGCGGCGGCAGTGGTGGGGGAGTTGGCGGAGATTTTGAATTGGGTTGAGTTGAGCTAATGTTAAACCAAAGGGCTTGTACTAATCAATTCTGGCTGAACTGCCTTTTCCATTTTGTTCCTTGCTTTCAAGGCAAAGAGTTATTATCCTTTGTTAATGTGCTGATTTCAAAAGGGCGAGTGTCAGAAAGCAAGGGTTCGAAACAATTAATGGCATTGCATAGAGTGATAGCCTTCCTGCACCAAGGAAAATGTAGTCTGATTACACAGAGAAGCCCCGGGGATTAAACATCTAAATGAGCAGCACAGCTGCAAGGATTTTTCCTCTCAATGTCTTTGTCCTGCTCTGAGACAACATTGAACAGCACTGCAGTAAAACTGGACCTGAAGGTTATTGTATAAACCAGCTAGATACAAGAGGTCCTTGGGAAAATCTCTGTGTAAGATGTACAGGTTACATCAAATCTTTCCATGGAAATATAGTTGTGCACACAGAGGAGTGTGTGTGTGTGTATGTGTGTGTGCGTGTTATGTAAAAGATAAATCCCCATTGCCATGTCCTTAATAACGGCTGTTTAATGCCTTGTAATGATGGGGCAGGAGTTTTTAAGACAAGGCAAGGGAAGGCACTTCCCTGAATGTATTTTTAAGTAGGGGAACTCACTGTCACAAACATTTGCAAAAGCTGAGAATGAAAGGGAGGAGAGGAGTGGGGTTAGTTACTTTACAGCAAGGGTTGAATACAGCCAGCAGTGTGGGACCCTCATTGGCTGCTTGCTGGACCTCAGGGAGCCCCAACCTTTCTGCAAAGCTGCTGCCAAAATGGTGGTGTGAGTATGCCTGAGCTTCTGTTAAGAGCTGACAGTGGGAAAGATTGTGGCAAGGGATAGCAGCACCTGGCATGCATGTGACTGCACCAAAGAGTTCCCTCCATTGAGCTCCAGCAGAGCTTGCAAGTTTTTCAAACTACAGTTGCAAGCAGGCGACCTGCCTTTTTTTCAGAAAGCAACTCGCAGAATTCCCCAGCCAGTCAGCAGCCACCGGCATGTTGGCTGGGGGATTCTGGGAATTATAGCCCAGAAAGTAATTTTTCCCAGTGTGTGGATACTAGTCATTGTAGCCAAAGACAAAAGCAGCATTTATTTTTCTCCTAGAGATAGTATGCCTGTGATTATTAAAAGGAGTTACAAAGAGGTGGAAAGTGCCAGTAGACAGAATGTGTGTGTGTGTGGGGTCATTAGACTGACCCAGCATTCAGAGTCTGAATGTAGTCTGCCCTGAGGGGTGTGTTTTAGCCTTGTTGATCCTGCTGTATAAGAGATGCTACAGTTTTTTTTGAGAAACACTTAGGTATTAGAGATGGCTTTTTTTGTTATTTTTAATGGGATTATTGGTCAAGCAGTTCTCTCTCGTTTTTTGTTCTATTATGTTTTTAATGAATGCAAAGAAAAAGGAATTTAAAAGTAGCTAAGTACTTAAAAAGCTCTAAATTCTCTGGATGCTGTCTGTTTTCTCCTTGATCTAAACAGAGCTGGTTAACATTCACATGCTTAATGAATGGCATTCTATGGTTACACCTTTGTTTTCTTTTAAAAGAATCTAAAAACAGATGAAAGAAAATAGCTCCATAAATTTGTATAGTAAACTGTTGCAAAAGCTCATAGAAGGGAAACAAAGTAGTAAAGTCTATATTTAGATCTTCTAAAGGCTTGGAATGAGAAGGATGGGAAACAGAACTTGTAGGAAAACAAAATATTTTGTCAAAACTTTTTTCTGTCATCCTTGAATACATACAGAATTAGAATCCTTTTGGGACTAAGCTCAATGGAAATTGCAGGTGCTGGTTGTACATAAATCTGAACCAGCTTAGACTGCAATGGTAGAGTTGGGGAAAGTTACATTTTGAACTACAGGTCCCAGAATCCCCCAGCCAACATGGCCCCAGCTGTGTTTGGAGAGGAATGTGGGAGGTGTAGTTCAGAAAAAGCACCTTTTCCTAATTCTGGGCTGCTAAACATCTTGCCTGAACAAGTTAGTCTCACAGTATTTCAGAGAGATGCTTAAATTTATAGAGGACATGAGTTGGCCTACACTAGAAATATGGGATTGTGTTGTATTAGTGTGGCATGTGAGTGCACACTATATATGGAAAAGATGATTTGAACTGTAGTTGTAAGTTGCAGTCAGGAGCTGCCCCTTTCCATAGTATGGTGTATAATTCATGTCAGAGGTTGGAAAAATTATTTGTTTGGACTACAGTACCCAGAATCCACCTGCAATTGGCAATGGTGACTGAGCGATTCTGAGGACTGCAGGTTAAATTCTGACTTCAACTTGGCCATTTAAAGCAAGAGAAGCTGATTTAACTTTCATCTTTTTGTCCTTGGTCTGAAAGGCTGGCATCTGACACAGTGTCTCAAGGGCAATTTAAAAAAGCCCTGTACAGGTTGATTTCTCTCTTTTGTTTAAAGGGAAAAATGACTTTTCATTTCTGATTGCAGCAGTTTGTAAAGAAAGTGTCAGTCATGCCTCCAGCAAACTTGTTTAAATCCCAAAACTGCCATGACTTTCCTGACTTCTTTCCTTTTTTCCTTTTCCCCATCCCACTTTCCATTGTAAAAGGCCGTATGTTGGCTTAGGTTTTCCTTGCGGTTTTCAACTTCTAAGAGGAAGTGGAAGATGCTTCCAGAAGTGGGGTTGGTTCTCAAGCCAGTGGGGGCTCCGGTCTTGGATCTGACCTCTGAAGTAAGGGGCCATCATGGCTGATCCCAAGGATGAGAGCCTTGCCATTTCTTTTTCAGGCAGACTCTAATTCAAAGCATAGACTTACTTGGGGAGAATGGCTTGTTCTCATTACTCTCTTGAAGGGTAATTTCTTATTTTCAAGAGGAAGTGGGGTGAGGAGAATCTCTCCTGTTAGGGCAGATATCCCAGCCCAAATTTTAACAGGGAAATTGCAAACTGGCCCGCTAAGGAAAACCTTCGCTTGTAATATTTTTCCATGATTTCTACCATATTTATAACTTACCCAGTGCTCATTGCCAGATTTATGCATAAGGTAAGTCAGCTATAATATAAGGCAGATATGGGCAAATTGCAGCCCCCAGGGTTGTTTTTTGTCAGCCCCATAGCCCTTCAGGAGTAAAATGATTTTTTTTTGGTAAAATATTCCAATTTTTTTGTCCCAAATTCCCTCTAAGGGATTATGGGGCATTTCCACCACACTTTGGGACCTGCTAGGCCAATTTAAACCCAGGAGAGGCCTCTTTTGAATCAGGAAGTGACTTTTTCCTCACTTCCTGTTACATAAAAAAGCCTTTCTTAGGTTTAAAATGGTCTAGAAAGGCCAAAAGACATGGTGAAAATGGCCGTATGCCCCCTAGAGAGCATTTGGGGGCAAACATTGATTTTTTTTTGAGGGGTAAGTACAGGGAAGTGCAGCCCTCTAGGGTCTCCAGAGGAATTAATGTGCCCCTCTAGCGTTTCACAGCTGCCCACTCTGGCACAGAGCCTTTACCAAAAAAAAAAAAAAAAAGGTTAAGCAACTTGTTAGCTTAATTTGAGGGACCAGAGGGTGATGCCATGAATCCTCTTAAATTTGATATGGTTTTGAGCTTCAGTGCATCTTTAATTTGGCCTTGCCCATCACTAACATTCAGAACATATGTAGAATTTCTTTTTCTCTCTGTAGCCCTCCTCCCAACTTGGGATTGGTCAGAAGCTTATTGGAAGATTGGAGAGATGGACCAATCCTCTCCCATCACTTACCTTCCCTGAGATCATATAGTTGCAGGGAGTGTGAGTGATATCCCAAGGTCACAATTCCTATATGTATTTGAGGGTGAGGCGGTGGCAGACAAGTGCTAGAGTCTCATAGATGCAGAATTTGCTCCTGAAAGATTTCTGAGAATCTTCTGCAATGTACTGGAGTTCTTCAATATGGTGGGCAAATACGTTGTGGAAATCAGTGTGTCTCATGTAAACAAGAAACTTGAAAACTCCTGCCTTATTAATTCTCATAATTCTGTGCTGTATTAGGTCATTTCTGTTCCTGCTTTACAGATGAGTACTATATTGTTTGATCAAGTTCCCCTCTGTAAAATCCCAACAGACCATTTAAGTGTGGTGTGGTAGAAGTGGATGGGGAAGATTTCTCTCTTTCTCCTTCCCCATGTAGTGGTAGAACCCTGTATCAGACAATGAAGTTGACTGCTGGGAGATTCAGGAGAGACAAAGGGTAGTGCTTTTTTCCAGCTGTGCATAGTTAAATTGTTGAATTTGTTCCCACAGAAGATTGTAATGTCATCAACTTAGCTTTCAAAGGGGATTATGCAAATTCATGGAGGGAGAAGGCTAGTTTCCTCCTTGATGAGAGACACAGTGGCTCTAAATATAAATTCCTAGAGAACATAAGCAGGGTGTTGGTGTTGTACTCATACGCTGCCTGTGAGCTTCCAGGCCACGGGTACAAAAGACTAGATGTTTCTTTGGTCTGATCCAGTAGGTCTGTTCTGGCAAATTTACCAGAAGTAGCATTCTGATGACTTTCCTCCCAAAATGCACCAACATTAGCCATGACCTGAAACTTCAGGCCTTTCCCCTGTGGTTTAGAATAATTTCCCGTGGAGATTTTTGTATATATGTTCTTTACATGAATGTGAGATGGCAAGATCTTGAATCTTTTATGCAGCACTGAGATCCTGTAGTATTGGGCGGGATGTAAATATTTCAATAAATAACAGAGAAATCTTTTAAAAGAGTTTGCTTTTAAAAAGTGGGCTATGCACAATTGTGTGGATTTTCATATTTAACCTTTTTTTAAAAAAACAGGAAACAAAAGACGACAAGTCTTCCTATACCTGCCCTTTGTGTGAAAAAGTTTGCACTACCCAACATCATCTGACTATGCACATTCGCCAGGTAAGCTCATATTTTAAAAGTTCACAGACTGACTCTGAAGATCAGCAACCGTACTTACACCACAGTAGATTGGTTTAACCATCCAGACCCAGTAATTTTGTTCTGTAATATTGTTAAATAATCAGAAGCTTTAAAAAGGTTCTTCAGTTTCATGGAGGGTTGAGTTGAGAACGACTTACCAAGTAGTTGGGGATGTGTGACAACTTCATAAATATGTGAACATTTTCTAGGGAGATATGGGGTCAGCCCTCTCCACCTCCTTACTCATTGGACACAGCCTTATTCATCAAATACCTTCATTCCTTGAGGATATTTGCCACTAGATTTCAGCTAAGTGGTGGCTTCATTATATTTAAAAATGTCTTTTTTGTGGGAGTGAGAAGGCAATGAATCTTTGACACTTCATTAATTCCAACAACTCCTCAGAGGTGCAGTAAGGATGAAGCATGAGAAACATTGTTTCAAATCCTTTTGCTGTGGATACTATGGTACAGGTGCAATGGGGTGACTTTGGTTGGGCTTAGAGCATCTAGACATTTATGTGTTAATAAAGAGGAAAGGAAGTAAAACAATAGAAGAGTCGTTACAATTCTGGAAAGGGAATGGAACCACATGAAGGAAATGGAAGTGGTTATGTCTCTAATGGTCCTGGTGAGGGACAGCACTTATGATTTAATTATTTAAATTTAAAAAAAAAAGAGCATCTAGACATAAGTAAACTTGGATGATCTTATTGATATTTTCATCCAACTGCAAGCTTCCTTGTGCACCCTATAGGCCAATCACTAGTCATGTATTCAGGTGCTGGATACTTCCAGGACTGGATACCTCCTTATGGAAGCTTGTCAAAAGTACAACTGCTGGAATAACTGGGAGTTGTGTCAGCATAGGATGCTATTAGGAACCTGACTTCATAATGCTCTCTAGATGTTTTGGCCTACAATTTGCCAGAAGTTGTACTCATCATGGCTGATACTCAAGAATTATGAGAGGGCATCATGTTGCTTACTCTTGCCACCTTCTATTCGCTTGGAAGTTAATATTGATGAACGTGGATGTTAGTAGATCATCTCACGTCACTGCTGTGGTCACCACTGGGTCACCCCACCACTGCTGTATTCCAGTCTGTTTTGAAATAAAGTAGTTTTTTGAAGGGACATGAAGAGGAATGAGTGGCCAGGCACATGTCTGAGCAGTTAAATATCTGTATGAGCAGTTTCAGTGTGTAAATGTCTGAGCAGTTTCAGTGTGCAAGACAAGCAGAAGTTAAGGATTGTCTGCTTCTGGAAGAAAGAGCATTAAAGTGGAGGTGGAACATAACTGAAGCTTCCATTGTTATTAATTTTGAACATCTCCTCCCTCCAGTAGCCATAAAAAGAGTATATTAATGTTCACTTAGCAGAGTGATGAATAAAAATATAATGATTTGAGTACGGGAAAGGAGCAAGATTTCAATTGGCTTATTAGAGGACTGTTCTTACCAGCTGAACAACAGGATAGATTTCTTGACAGTGTTTCCAAAGAGAAAAACTAGATGGAAATCTACTGTTCTGAAATTTAAGCAGTTGGGCAATCATTCTTAACCAGCTCATGCCTAGGATGACCTCCAAGCCCAACTCCACAAGAATACACAATGGCTAGTGCTGAGTCACACGCAAAGGCTCTCTTGGTGAAAACCTGTGAAGCCACATGGAGGCTGTAGGTGTGTTTGTTGTAATTTGTGTGATCGTGGTGGCTGGTGTGCGTGTGTGTGTGTGTGGGGGGGCTTCTGCAACTTGTGCAGGTTATTCAGATGCTCCTCCAAATTTTCTTCCAAACTCTCTGAACAAGCACAACCTGACTGTGAGAACAGTGGCAGCTCCAATGCCTTCCCAGAGCTGTTGTATGGATGGATCCAATCTGAGTGTGAATGGCTGTGCTGGTAATGAGTGATGGGAGGTGTGGTCCAACACACGAGGAAGGCTATATCACATGATCCTTAAGGTTCCTTTCTAAAGCCTGATGTATACATTCAGAGTAAAGATGTGTTGCTTCCAGTCAGCGTCTCTGTTGAAAGTTTTCCTGAGTGCCTCACTATGAAGTAGGCAACTGGATGACCTTGTGGCGTTTTATGTATTATAGCTCCCATAATCCCAGGACATGGGTCAGTTTAGCTAGGGCCTGTGGGAGTTGTAGCCCTAAACATCTGAGTGGCACCACTTTGCCTACCCCTGCTTCATGCAACAGCCCTCTATGGCCATTCACACTTAGCAGTCGGTCCATCCACATAACACTTAAGGAAAAGGGTCACAGTTCTTCTTAGACTTCTGCATGATGCCCTTTCGAATATTTAGAATGTGCTTTCTTTGGTTTCTCATTTTTGCCACTGCTTGAGTGGCAATATCACTGTCGTGTTCGGTGGTACCTTGCAATATTCTTTGCTCTTAAGCCAAGCCATAAACCAGACAAGTAGCAGATTTCACTGAAACTTCAATGATGATTGTGGTAGATTGACATGTCCTTGATGTGGTACAGGAATGTCTCAAATGAAAAATCTGTCGCTTTCTTTAGCATAACACTGACACTGGAGGGACAGACCATTCCTGCAGCATCTGTGGAAAGTCTTTGAGCTCTGCAAGCTCCCTTGATCGCCACATGCTGGTGCATTCTGGTGAAAGGCCTTACAAATGTTCAGTATGTGATCAGTCCTTCACCACCAATGGAAACATGCACAGGTGAGAGAAAATAATGAGATAACAGTGTGTGTGCATGTATGTGGAGACATGAGAAATGAAACTGCTTATACAGCGAGTCCTATTTATTTTAAGGATTTCAGTCCAGAGATTCTCCTTTTTGTTTGAGTCCTGACAACAGATCCTTGCAGCATATAGTAAACTGCTTTAGAGCAGTGGTGGAGAATAATTGTTCCTCAGTACCTGGAGAATGAGGGGTTCCCCACTTCTGCTCTAGAATGTTATTTGTTGGGAACAACTTGTTGAATGGTAGAAACTCACACCCGGGGCATATGGCTATCTGTTTGACTTCATGGATTGGGCTCCATTTATCAACAAGTTTCTTAGCACCAGTAATGTTGTGACTGTTTCATTTGGATCTATCCTTTAATGGTGTTCTGCCATTCTTAGAATGCCAGAATACAGTTGCTGTTAATGCAACTTCATACATAGTAGCAAAGGACCTGACAATCTAACCCCAAATCAAAATGACTCAGTGTGCTATTTGAAAATTACTGTTAGTGTGAGACTAGATCGTGGCAAGTGGTATTTTTATTCTATAAGAGCACAGAGGACACCATCTCACAATAAGGTGTTCATGTGTTTTGTCACTATGCTTTGTCTACTGTAACAGTAAAAACAATTGATGTTTGTAACATGTCTTGCAAAGTACTGTCAAATTTAGGAAGGGGGAAAGAAAATGAAGATCCCACAAGATCTTTTCATCTTCAATCAAATATGCATTGATGTAGAATATTGTAAGTTACTTTGAGTCCCACATTAGGAGAAAGGTATGATATAAATAAAAATAATTCAGTAAATATGTATAAATACACATGTGTTCCTACTTGGAGTACCAGAAAGATTTTAAATGCGTTGCTCTATGCCTTTGGTTTGCCACACATTGTTCCACATTTTTTTGTAAAAAATGCCTCTGAATACACTTACAAGTATAGTTATCTTTGTAAAAACCAAACAAACTGTATCTTGATTTATTGAGCAGATTTAGAAAATACTTCTCAGCCACTTTGTTCAGGTTTGATTGATTGATTGATTGATTGATTGATTGTATTTGTAAGCAGCCTTTCTCCCGGAATTAGGAGCTAAGCACTCACTTTGTTTTGGTGGCACTGCTTTTGGCCCCAAGGAGCCACACTATTTTTAGGCAGGATGAGATGGCTGACTTCAGATGGTAGGTCTACAGGGATGAGAGCAGCTTCTCAGCTAGCCCTCTTTGGTCCCCTTACCTTTCCCCCTTAGAACAGGGCAGAATTTATATGTCGTAAAACTCGTGGTAAATCCCCTAAATAAAGCTGCTCCACTTGGGTATGGTGGAGGGTACTCTTTCATCACCAGTGGTGGAGTAAAATTTACTGGAGTTTTCTTCCATACGTAGAAAAAGGCAGGGACAGGGGACTTCTGTCTTTGTCTGTGGTGGCAAAATATCTTGTTCACCTCTGCGTGAGAGTGCTGGTAGCAGTACAAAAAACGAACAAACTGATTCTCTAATAAACAAGTTAGATCTTTTTGATTTGATGCTCGCATTAGAGAGAGTGGAGGCAATATGCTTCCAAATAACTCATATGGTAGATTAAATACCTATCAAGTGTAGGAGCAACACTTGCACAGATGTCTCTCAGGTGAATCCGAAGACATAATTTTCCTTAACCCATGTGCCTGTATGTTGAATGAAAGGGTACGAGAAGTTTATGCTCAACTAATATACTCAGTGCCCAAATATACTTCTTGCCCAAAAGCCAGAACAGTTCTTCAAGTACCTGGAGTAAAAGTTTTAAAGAAGTGTTTGTGTGAACCCCTGATGAACCAGTCCTGGTGACTCTTTAATACAGACTGGTGATGTGTTCAGCACACACTTGAGCGGGCAAATGTGCTTAGTCTAAAAACAATGTCTTTTCAGTGTATTTCAGACATTGTATTGCTCACAAGATGAGTTAGATGCTAAAAACCTTTCAGCCTTTTGTGCGTGTGTGTGTGTTTTTGTACTGAGCCTTCAACTGGCATGATACATGACAGTAAAAAATCTCAAAAGTCTATCTCTCCAATAACTTTACTAAGTGATGCTTGATTTGTGGTTTACATCTGTTTATATTATTTGTTCAGCACTCTCTACAGAGTGGTGCTAATTAAAGCAGAAGCCACATGCTGCAAACATCTCTCTGTAAGTTTGGAGAGTTACAGAGGTTCTATACTCCTTTTTTTACAGAGAGAAATACAGAGAATGAGTGAATTTTTTTTGTGGGAGGAGTTATTTCAATGTGCTGCTTTTATAAGGATATTTTATGTCAGTGATTCAAATGCTGACCCATGGAGACTTTGTTGTCTGCCCATGTGTTGTATTTTCTCAAGCATTCCCAGTTCTGAATGTTTTCATCCTGAACTAGATATTTTGTTTCTTGGAATTTGGCAGATAGAGAAGCATGACAAATAGAAGAGAAAGAAAATGGATTGTTGGGAGCTAAGGAAATCAGCCTCTGAAACAGGGATAGTAATCCTATGGTTTTCCAGATTTTGGACTACAAGTCCCAGCAGCCCTAGCCAGAATAAGTAATGTTGAGGGATAGTGGAATCGAACAACATCTGGAAGGCCACATGATTCCCATCCTTGTGACAAGGGTAAGAAACGCTTAGAAGGCAGAATGCCCAATTTGTTATCCATCTCAATCCATTTCAGACTGCATTAACTCTCTAGTGCAGAAACTGGATGTATCCAGAAGTCTGTTCTGGTTTCTTTTCGTTTCTTTTTTTTTAAATGGCAAACAAATTCTTTTGGGGAATGTGCTTTTTGAAAAAAGCATCCTGGGGTTACAGTTCTCTATGTTTTACCCCTCCCTCTCCCCATAATTACTTTTTCCAAGGGTGGGTGGAGCTCTGGAAGCTCCCTGAAATGGAAAGGGAATGTGACACGTGGATACCACATTGCCTATCCCTATTAGAGAGGGAAGTGTAGCTTGTTGAAAAAAAGACACAAAGGCCAGAATCTTGTTGGTGTACTGTGCTTGTGCATGAGTCCCTTACACTGGTATGCTGTACTTATTTCAGGATTCTTTACTGGCAGTAGGATAAAGCAGAGAAAGCAATCTCTGATGCCATCTAGACATGGAGCTGCCAGCTCCCAACATCATAATTTTGCAAAATTGGCTTCTGGATGTCTCCTTGTTGCTGAAGATGCTCTGTAAATCACTTCTCATGCACAGGTGATTTTCCAAGGCAGTCTTTCAAGAGTGCCTTTAGCTTTGGAGACCCACCTGAAAGCCAGCCACTGCAGAGATAGCAGTGGGAGCTGGCAGCTTTCTCTCCACATTGTGACAGCTTTCTCTGCCTCCCTAACTACGGATGCTGAACCTGTGGACTTTTTAATCCTGCTGCCGCTATACTGGAGTTAGGCAAATGAACTGGCTCTCAGCCAAAATCAGTTCTGATGTCTTGTTTCCACTGGTCCCTGACCTGATACGTATGGGAAGTCCACGGACTAGACATGAAAGTGCACGCTATCCCCCTCCACCTTTACCCAGTACTCAGATCTCAGATCTGTCCTTCTCATGCACGTGGATATTTTGTCTAGCTTTCTTAATGAATGTTTGACAGATGACCCAACCCTCATGAATTGCCTTTCTCCATGGTCTTTGCTATATTGTGTGTTTTCATAAGAACAGAATTGTGGTTTTGCTGCTGCTCTAGTTTAAGTGCTGCTACTGATATTTTAAGTCATAAACAAGTGGTGGGGAACCTTTGGCCGTCCAACTGCTTTGGACTACGTTTTGTGTTAGTCCACGCATCAGGGCCAGTGCTCAGATAGTGTGGGGAACTGTAGTCCAAAGCTCTGGAGGACCAGAGGTTTTACATACTTACCCTAAACTGTTTGGAACCAGGGCATTTGAAGAACTGTCTGCATTAATATTTACCCCTCCTCCCGAATATAGATATGTATGCTTATAGATGTAAATGTAGATACTGATATCAGCATCCAAGCCTGTATTTTGTGGTCCACTAGTGAAAGCAGCAAGATTGCTGAGTGACAAAGATGGAGATTTCTTTCTGATTGCCCTATGTATCTGAAAAGTTCCCTCCGTGGTAATGCACTTGACTAGAAGAGAAGTATTTTTGGAAAATTGGACTATGGTTGGATTCATTTAATTTTGTTTAAAATTGTTTTTATTTTAAATGGCTGTTTAGAAATTAATGTTATATTGCACTCGTTTGTAACCCATCTTTGGGCGTCAGGGCCACAGCTGATGCCAGGTGGAAGGGGCAGCATGTGTGCGCACCTTTATGTATATACACACTCATTCTAAAGCAGGAACAACAGATTCCTGCTTCCATGAGATCATTTTCAATGTTGAAGCAGAAACTCTTGATTTTATAGTGGGTGAGGGGAATTTGGAGGCGGGACTGTACAACAGACCTCTGCAGGCCATGAGTTTTACATCCTAAAAAGCAGGATAGAGGCTACCATTTGATTTGTGTTTGTGCAGTAACCCTGTGAAAGAAAGTGTCTGTGCTTTTCATGGAACTATTCCTGTTCTGTTCAGTGTCACAGACCCAGACTGCAAGTTCAAGAGAAGCCCTCAAGTAAGAAGGAGGTGTGGGAATGGTTGTGGAGTGCAACTCAAGAGACAAGAGGTGTAGAATGTTATATTGCTCTTGTTTTCTTACTGTGCAGGGTTTTTCAGTAATGTGTGTGTCTCATATGTTGCCTTTTTGATACTTGGAGCAGGCCTTCTTTGGTTAGCCTCTCTGAAAATAGTTGACATTTTGCTTAATGCACTAGGCCAATCAGAGTTTAAGCTAGGTGTCTGTTTGCTGAAATGCAGTGCTTCCTTAACTGTGCCGTACAGAGTCTTTTTTTAATCATATTATGGATTGCATTTTTCTGATGTGTCAGTTTCTCCTGATTGGAGAAAAATGGGGAAAAAATATTCACTGTAATCTTATGCACCTCCCATTCTGCTTTCACAAGACTCATGCATGTCGTGAAATAAGAAGAGGTATGGAAATGAGGGAAGATTTACTTCTCTAAACTTGTCTGATGCAGTCCTAGTGCTCCTCTTTCATAGTTCTAAGATTTAGTCAGGCTTAGTGTTAAAATTTCTAAATTAGGGATGAGGAGCTTTCAAACCTCCAAATATTTTCCAGAAACAGTTTCTTAATCTATCAACCATAAGAATCATAAGAACTATCAACCATAAGAACCAGCTATTTTGGATTAATATTTCTGTGATCACTTCTCACTGGTCATATTGGCTGGGGATTATGGAAGTCCAAAGCATCTGGAAGGCTGCAGGTTCTCTCCTTGTTGAAATCTCTTCTCTGTCTTCCTGTTTTAAAACTTGAGAGGTTGGCAGATTTCTCATCTGATCCAGAATGCAGCCCTAGAGGTGCTCAAAATGCTTAGTTGGCAAAAGTAAACATGAAAAGTCTCTGTGCAGGCTTGCATTTTCCTTCTCTAGTCTTCAGGCTGAAGTGATATTCAGCTGTCTCATGGGATTCATAGCTGTAGGGGCATGTCTTGTACCACATATGTTCACGTGCCTTCGTTTTCTTCCCAAGAAACTTTTGGAACTGCATTTCCTACTATAGCAAGTTCCCTACACTTTTCAGAGCCCTTTGTTCAGCAGCAGAAGCCCCAGTTTTAAACTAAGTTGACTACATATTTGTAGATGCATCCTCAGAAATCAGGTCTTAGGTAGCGGCAGGTTTGAGCTTTCTGAACTGGAGTTTATATGCGTGCTGTCAGGGGGAATTCAAGATGTATCTTGGAGGATTGTGTTCACTGACATTTGTGTGTCCCATTCTTCCTTTACCTCAGGAGAATTGAATCTTTACTCCCTTTCCAGATGTTGAACAATAACTCCCATCACTCTTGACTATTGATCCTGTTGTCTAGAGTTGCAATCCAATAACATCCAATGGGCCACAGGTACCAAATAGCATGGGCAGATCTCCAAGATCATGTCCATGCTTGTTTAAGTTTCAACAGAGTGCGTGTTCCTGTGTGGATGTGCCTTCAAGTTGCCTGTTGACTTAGGGTGACCCAATGAATTTCATAAGGTTTTCTTAGGCACATCATAGGCAAATCTTTCTGAGTTGCACATTTGGAGGTGCCATTCTGCAAAAGGTGGTTGTAAAATATCAGAGCTGGGTATAGCAGCGAGGTGAGCTTCTTCCCAAATGGAACACCAAACTACTTAGCTGTGTCTGTGCATGTGCTGTGTCTGTTAACTTTTGATGACCCCATGAATTTCACAGGGTTTTCTTAGGCAAGGAATATTCAGAGGTGTTTTTGCCAGTTGCTTCCCCTGAAAATATAACCTAGATCACCTGCTGTTCGTTGGCAGTCTCCCATCTAAGTACTAACCTGGTCTGATCCTGCTTAACTTCCAAGATCAGACAGGATCTGGTGTCTTTAGGCCCTAGCTTCAACAGTACTGGGTAACAATAGTAGCTCCTGGAATGCCTCTATTCATTTTCCCATCTTCCTGCTTTATCATATCCTACTCTCTCTTTATAGATATAGTTAGCATCTCCTCCCTTCTAAGTTACAGAACAGTAGATTTTCTATTAAAAAAACCCCAAACAAATACCGAACCCTATTTTGTCCAAACGGGAGTTTTATTTCTGAACTTGAGAAGAGTCACCTTACAAATGAGAATATCCAAGATGTTTGGCAATTTGGTTCTCTCAGTTTTTTGTTTAAATCATGTTTGTGGAGTTTGGTGAGATAATCTTGGCCCATGCCATGTTGATGACAGTAAGCAAAAATCTAAGCTTCTTATAGACTCGTAGATTTGGAAGTGACTGCAAGAGCCATTCAATCCAATCTCCTGCCTTGTAGGAATACACAATTAAAGCACTCTTTAGAGATGATTGTGCAACCTCTGCTTAAAAACCTCCAGCAAAGGAGACTCCATTTGTCTGAGGCAATTTATTTCACTGTTAAATGGTTCTTACAGTAGAGAAGTTCTTCCTAAAATTCTGATGGAATTTCTTGTAATTGGAATCCATTGGTTCATGGCCTAGTCCCTGGAGCACCAGAAAACAACCTTACTCAATCTTCTACATCAGTGGATCTCAAACACTGGTCCTCTAGATGTTTGGGAATTCAGTTCCCAGAATTCGTGCTATTGGCCATGCTGGCTGAGACTTATGGGAGTTAATGTCCAAAACAGCTAGAGAACAAGAGTTTGAGAAGCACTGTTCAACATTGCATCTCTTTACATATTTAAAGATGGCTATCATATCACCTCTTAATCCTTTCTTCTCCAAACTAAGGCTAATTAGAGAAATGTTTCAGTTGGCCCAGACCATAACTGTGTGATTTCTATTTGCCTTTCCTGTGAGTAGAAACAAATGCTTGGTGGACATCTACAAGTGCCACTTGCAGCATCAAGGAGCCCATGCTTTCCCTGCTTCTGCTTAAAAGCTGTTAAGCAGATGATGGTGGTGGTGTTGATGATACCTACTGTTTACCTTCTAGTCCCCCTTCTATTCTCCTGTCAGTGACTGGCAGAATGTACCCTGTAGTCTTAGTCTGTATAGAAAAGGACAGTGAGATATTGAAATATTAAAGATATTGATGTTGTGGTCTTCAAGACTTTGCTTGCATCTGAAATGGCCACCAGAGAGAAAGCATTACAATCCAATTAGTAACGCAAGCTGTAAACCGAAGACCTCCTGGGGATTGCCAGCTCTCTGCCAGGGTGGAAAAGCATGCCTCTGGTCTCCACACCTGCTGTTCTGCCACATCATTTTATTATTATTTTTACCTTCATCTAGCACTTAACTTTTTACTTTTTTTAAAAAAAAAAATCTGAATTAAGAAGCATGACCCAAAAGTAGAGTCAGAAAAAGTGGAATTTCTCATTCCACTTGTATGAATTAATGAAGTTTGTTATCTGAATGGGATTCCCTTTGTCTGAAGGTTTTCTAACATACTCAGGACAGCCGTGTATTCGGAGTACCTCTTTGGATTTTGAGCATTAAGAAGCAGATTAGACTCCATGGCCTACAAGATTTCTTTCCAATACTGGTTTGGTTGATGCACAGAATCATAGAGTTGGAAGGAGTTCTGTGGGCCATGGGTCCAATCCCTGCTCATGCAGGGTCTTCAGCTAGAATAGCCCTAGTAGCCTCTTTTTGAAGACATCCAGAGAAGGAGATCCTACCATCTCTCTAGGCAATTGGTTCCGTTGCGGAACTGCTCTCACTATCAAAAAGTTCCTTCTAAAGTACAGTTGAAATCTACCCTGCTGTAACTTAAAACCATTAGACCTAGTTCTGCCTTGTGAGGCAGCAGAGAACAAACCTGCACCTTCCTCTTTGTGGCAGCCCTTGAGGTGTTTAAAGATTGTAATCATGTCACTCCTCAGTCTTCTCCTCATAAAGCTGAACATGTCCGGTTCCTGCAACTTGTCATACGTTTTGTTCTCTGTGCCTGGTATCGTCCTCACTGCCCTTCTCTGAATTTGCTCCAGCTTGTCTATATCGTTCTTGAGGTGCCCAGAACTGAAAGCAGTACTCCCGATGAGGCCGGACCAGTGCAGAATATAAGGGGACTATTACCTCCTTTAACTTGGAAACTGTGCTTCTATTAATGGAGGCTAAGGTAGCATTTGCCTTCTTTGCTGAAGCATCACACTAGGTCATGTTCAGCTTATGATCAACAATAATCCCAAGCTCCTTTTCACATGTAGTACTGCTGAACCATATATACCCCATCCCCATGTATGCCTCATCCTGTTTGACTTTTGTGGTGTAAATATAAAATTTTGCTTTTGTATCTGTCCAATTTCATTTTATTGATTTCAGCCCAGTTTTCTAGTTTATCATACTCAACAATAAGATCCTCTGTTTATGGAAAGAAAATGTGCCCATTTTTTTTATACATTGTCCGTTTTTGAAGGCTTTTGAAAAATCTGTGGTTGGGCTACACAAAGTCTTACTGATAAGAATCTTATTTCCTGAAGAGCTCCCTCTTTCATAGCCCTGACAATAAAGCAGTAGGGTCACAGTATTCCAGGAATTTTTCCTCCAGAGCTTGGAAAAGTTACATTATTGGAATGCAGCTCCCAGAATCTCCTAGCAAGTCCAGGCAGGCTGTGGGTTTTTAGGAGCTGTAGTCCAAAAAGTAACATTTTCCAAATGTTGGTTTTAATGTGTGAGCTCTGTTATAATGACTGGAAAAGGTGTAAGAATGCCAAGTGTTGTTGGGCTGTTCCCATTCATTCAAATGGGGCCTGTACAGGAGAACTACCCTTTGGAGTATGCCCTTGAGTTTCGTTTGAGTTACTCATGTCCACTTCAGCATCTTTATCATCATCCTTGACTGTGAATTCTCTCTACTTTCCTACATGTCCGAATTTGCCTTGTCACACCACTCTTTACAGAACAGAGCTTGAACAGGATGTCCTTTCAGCGTACTGTCCTGCATATTTTATATTGGGTTCTTTCATCACATTCTACCTCAAGCTGTTTTTGCTCTCTGACCTCCTTTTAGGTACCTGTTTGCACACATGCTGCTGTGTGTCCATTTTCTTACAGTTTATTTAGAGATCAGCCTGCCTCACTATATGCTGTTTCACTCTGGAGATTTATTTCTGTCTGCATCCAGAAGGAATGGGAACCACTCCTGTGTGCATTATAGGAAGGTGGAGACTTGCTTTGCTTCCCTTATCACTCCCACTCCTCTACTGTTTGCCTTTGTTTTTCTGCAAGCTTTTCATTTGTCTCTGTGTGATCCTTTGGATCTCTGTTGATTAACAGCCCAATCTTGTTCTACATTGTCAGAGGTGACCTTAGCAGTAGCCTTTGGTACTACTGTTTTGACACTAGTGGAAAGTCCCTATTTAGTGTAGGAGTTCTGAGTCAAAGATTTAGGCATGTGTTGAGAGGAGAAGGATGGAGTGAATAAATGCCCTCTAGCAGCCCACATCAAAGCCATTGGGAGCAGCCCTATTATTCACGGCTGGCACAAGTTTCTAATAACTGCTTACTATTTTATTTTAATCCTTTTTTTAAAAAAAATCCAAGCTTCCCTTGGTCCAGGTAGACTCCAGGACATATTCCAGGGTGGGTGATCTAGAGGACCTCTTTGTTTCTCACCCCTGTTGTAGCAGTGTGATGCTACCTGGAATAATAGTCTGGCCTCATATAAGGGTTCCTGTGGTTCATTTAAAGCGTGGATACAACTTGCCAGCACACAGAAGCCTGTACCTACCAGGCAGATGGAAGCTGCATCATGTAACTGAGTGGCACACAGGGACTGATCTTTGATCTTTTGATAAGACCATAACAGATTCAGCTGGATAAACCCCTCCCTCTCCATAGTTCTTGTTCCCAGTTGTACTTCATTCACATCTGCCCATGTACTACCTGCAAGTGTGTTGTGTTGTACGTATTGTCTCCTAGTTTCAAATAAAGCAGAAAAGACAATGCGTACAGTAGAAATAATTTGCTGTTACTGACCGAATTAGTGCATCCAATGAAACATGTAGAGTCCAAGTAGCCCCAAGGCACTTAGTGTTGCTCTCAGGCAAGTACTCAGCAGAATCCTAAGAATGTCAGTTTACAGCCCTCAAGGTTGTAGAGATAAGCCTTCAGCACTGGTAGAGATTCATTTAAAGTTCAGCGTAGTAGTAAAGATGCCCAAGCATCCATTGGCCCTTCTTTTCTTTTTCTTTTTCTTCAATAAAAAACAATATCCATCTATCCCAAATTCTCCCCCAAGGAATCTTTTCACTTGCTAGTTTACTCTTAAACCAATTATTTAGAAATGCTGAATGCACTTTCAGTTAAGCCTTTTAATTCTTCCCTCACATTTAAGGTTAACAATTCAAGGATATGATTACATTGCTCATCAGCCATCCATTAGTGTTTACAGTACTGATATAATGGCAGTTCAGTTATGTCAGTTGCATGCAGTGGGAAAACAGGCAAATGAAACATACTCACAGTGATCTTTGTAGACTAGTTTATGCATAACTCCTTAAACAGTCCCATGGTATGTTCCTTTTCTTGTGTAAAATTAGCGATTGTGAAATTATGGTTCTGTTGTACAGACTCTGCTGCTTGAGCTTTTCCCACTCCGCACTCTATTGTGCATTTTGCACAATAATAATATTTGTCCATATTGCCTCTGTGACCTTCTCCCTTTTAAATCCAACATGGATACTAATTCATGTTAGCATCCTCATTAATTTCCTGGGCATGGACGTATGAATTAGAGTGCATGTTAGAACATGCTTGGGAATTGTTGTGCATGGGCTTTAATCTTGCTTCTCATTGTACTAAGCCTACTCCATTTCAGGCCCTGCTATAATAAAGTATTGTAGTGCCTGTGTGATGCAGTACTTGAGTATTGGACCAGGACTCTGGGAAACCATGGCACTCAGCCATGGAAACCTTCTGGGTGACATTGGACAAGTTCCACTCTCTCAGTCGTAGAGGAACACAGGGTTACATCTACTCTGAAAAAATCTTGCCAAGGAAATCCTAGGATGGGGTCGCTGTCAGCTGGAATCCAGGTTGATTCCAAGGCACCGAACAACCACAACTGCTGTTCTACAGGTAGCATGTAGTATGTACATTAGCATGTAGCAGTAACATGTAGCATTGAACAGGATGAATGCTTTCTAATATTTAGAATTTATGGCAAACCAACAGAGTGATTTATTTCATATGTATATTGTCGTAGTCCTTTTGTGTTGTTGCATCATGTCTTTCTAGTCCCCTTGATGGTTGGATGGGTGATTGGGGAATCAGTGCCATCTCTGTTTCTGTGGTCCAGCTGACTTCTCACTGCTCCGGAAAGAATGCTCTAGGGAAAAGCTGGCTGCTTGTTCTGGGATGCATAAAGCTGCATAAAGTTTTGTGTACTGCATTCCTGAGTTGGGACAAAAAGCTGCTGGATGGTATTGGAAACAAAATGGATGTAGGGCAGATTCTCCCAATCTGGTGCTGTGTTGTTGTTTTGGATTACAATTCCTTGTCAGCCTGAGCCAGTCAGGGGTTGGCAGGGATGATGGCAGTTTTAGCTGGAACATCTAGGAAGCAGGAGGTTGGGTGGAGTTTGCACAGAAAGATAATTTTTTGTTCCTACATTCTAGTATATTAAATAGTTTAAACACCTAATTCAAAATTGAATATGGATTTTTGAGTTCAAAGGAACGGAGTGATTGTAGTCTGTCCATATGCTTACCAGTAAAGTGATCTTTCACATAATAGTATTAAGGGTGCTTTATGTCCAATGATAAGGAACACGATTGTTGATTTCTTTCATTGAGCATCTGGAACATAACTTTGATGTGGAATTTTCCAAACAACCCTGAGAGAAAATTATCAGTGAGAACATTACACTCATATCTGGAAGCAGAATATATTTTCTTGCATTCAAAGATTGTAAAATAAAATCTTGATGACATTGATTTAACTAAAGTCAATAAGGAAACTTCATAGAGCTCTAGAAATCAAAGATTTCAGTTTACAAAGGGATCTTCTACTACCTTTGAGATGGAGAAAAAAACTTGGTGGCATAAGCTTTTGTAATAGACTTAAGCGCTATAAGGATGCACTTGATAGGTAGCTGTAGCCTGTCCTTCCAGCCTGCTGTGTGTGTGTGTGTGTGTGTGTGTGAGAGAGAGAGAGACAGAGACAGAGAGAGAGGGGCATGTTTGCAAATGTAACTTAGGGCCTTTCCGCACAACACTGTTATAATGCTATTATTCCACTTTCAACATCCTGTGGAATTCTGAGGTTTTTAGTTTACTACAAATTACTCTGACTGAGAATTCTAAATGCTTCTTCCTAAACTGCAATTCCCAGGATTCCATACAATGTTGAAAGTGGCACTGTAACAGTATAGTGCAGAAATGATCTTAGTCTTTACTTGTTCATACCTTAAAGTAAGGCAAAGTCTTAGGTGAGGCAGCAATTTAAAAACAAATGTTTTGTGAATTGACTCGTGGTCAACACTGTCATGTTTAGTATGACAACAAATGGGTGATTATATGCATGTCACACTTTGTCAGCAACTGGTGACAGAGTCTTCATTTCCTGTACGATTCTTCTGATATGTCTGGAGACATTGCTGTCATTCTGTCCTGTCTCACTCCAAAGATGTAGCCATGATAGTCTGGAACAGTAGCAGAGGAATCTTGTTGCACCTTTGAGCCTAAATGAAAGAAGCCAGTAGCATAATCATTTGTAGACTTAGGTCTACTTCATCAGATGCATCTGTGAAAACTTCAGTCTCTGTTAGCCTCAAAGGTACCACTAGATCCCTTTGCATATTTTCTCACTCCTTATAAGTTTTGGTAACCAATTTCTTTTTCACAATTAAGAGTGTGCAAGTGAGTTGCATACAATGAGAAAATGGAATTGGGGTGATGGGCAGTTTACTTCCAGCCTCATATGCTGGATTGCTTTTTATCTTCAATTCTCTTCTTAAAAAAAAAAAACACTAACTACCACAAATGATGGCAGTTTCTTGGTCTTATTTAAAAGAGAGCTGACAAGGAAGGTACATTCTGATATTTGCTCATTCTTTCATGCCAAAGGAGAACCGGTTGGGCAAGCTGGAGGGTGGGAGTTGATTCTAGTCAGGTGGAACAGCAGCAGCTACCAAAAGCATGGTTGAGAGAAGCATACCAACTAGTTTTTTCCTCTTGATCTCTTGTGATTTTTTTGGTACTTCCTTGTCAAGCCTTGTTCAGTTCTACATAGCAATGACTCAAAATGGCCTTCATTCAGGCATTTACCAGTGCCTGCAATAAAACCTTAAAAACGCAGTCCGTTTTGTGAGAATAGATAGTGTGTGCATTTTGATAGCAAAGATTCTTCAAGGGCCGGCCATTGTGTAGTTTAAAAGACACTATCTGCATGTAGGGGGGAGGCAACAGTATGATTTGGGGAAGGCTTGCAGAAGTACAGAAAACCTTATTTAAAAAAACAGAGCTTGGAACTGTTACTTGTAGACTACAGCTCCCAGAATCCCCTAGCCACTATTTCTGGTCACCATAACACCTACAGATTCTTGAAACTACTTCTGAGAGTCAGCATGAGCCCAGAACAGTTTGGTGGGGGACTGAGTGTGTTTCTTCAGTGGGCACAGAAGGCTTACTCATTTTACCGCCAGCTCAGCATTAGGAATGCAGTGGACAATTTTGGAAATGGTTGTGGCTGACTGGAAACTTGAATAGGAGCTCTCTGTAGGATAGCTCTCCATAGTGGGTTTTTTTTTTTAGCGCGGGGAAGTCCCAAAATGCCTACTAATGGTAATTGTCCTCTAGAGGAGTACGTTCAGAGTTGCACATGTACTATTAGCAGTAAGGGGCTAATGCCATGTGTACACAAAACTGGATTTAATTATTACAGATACCATTTTCTCCAGCGGTGGTGACTACCTTTAAATGTACAGCAGCTGTTGTCATTTATGGTGGCAGAAAAATAAGCACTCAGGATTTAATGTGTGCATACAATATCTTTTTCATTGACTTTTCTGAAGGAAACCTTGATAGTAAATTTTAGTAGGTGGAGCTTTATTTCTTAAGGATTATGCAAGTTTATGTGTTCCATACCATTTTTGTTTTATTGCATCAGTATTCTTAATTCGAATGCTTTATTTCAGAATGGAAAACTCATTTGTTTAACAAGAATGTGGGATCTGGACTAGAAGTATAATTGTACATTGCTTGTATAGATAAATCATTAGCTGTATGATTGATGGGAAAGTGGCTGGAGTCTTTGAGAAGAAGAGGTCAGGGCATGAATGTCATGTTCTATGGAACACTGTTGAATTTCCGAACAATGTGTATGCATTTTAAAATAGACTTTTCTAACCGTGAAAGCTAGAACCTGGATTCAAAATAAGCAGCCAAAATATAGATTAATCGGATAAATGAGACTATAAAACAAGGGCGGGAATAATGTGCTTTTCCAGGTGTTGTTAACTGTAATTCCCAGTATTCCTCACCTTTCTTTGCCTGTGTGGGCTAGGGCTTTGGGGATATGTGTCCAACAGTTGGAAAGTCACAAGTTTTCCACCTCTGCCTTATAACAATGTGTTGGGATGGGATGGTGGTCAAACCCAGTGGCTACTCCCTGATTGGCCACTGGGGAGAGGCGGGTAACAAATAAAATTTTATATTATTCTTATTATTATTTTCTTGTGGAACTTTTGAATGTGCTTATCAGGGATGCTCTCAGCTATCCAGTCTACATTTCTGTTGCTGCCCCTTTCTCAGATGGGAAGGGTGGCCAGAGTATGAAATTCTCTCTACTCGAGGAGAGGTAAGTAGGGGCCCCTTGAAATGACAGATTGGGTAACAGCATTCTTTAGCTTTTGTTCTGCACTCCTCTCCTCTGTTGCCCATGCGAGGATTTGAGGACCCTATGGAACTTTGGGGACCCTTGTCTTCAAGTTTCTGATGTACTCTGTGCTGCTGCCTTTGTTTGGGTGGTACCATTTTGGTTATATAAGCAGTAGCACTCACCTTCGAACTTGGAAAATAGTGAATGATGTTGCAGCAGTTCTCTGAGCCATCATGTATCAGATCTGATGGGCAAGAGGTATTATCTCTTCAGTCCTTAGTAGTAAGAGTTCTGAAGAGCTTGATCACTTGTTTCATAGTATAGTATCTTAATTCAAAGTTTTTAGTGAAGAGGCCATGGCCAGGTGAGAATGTGTATGAAGATGTGTCCTTGAATTAAATCCTTTTTTCTAGACTAGAGGATTAGGGATTCGAGTTCATTTGAAGATAGAGCTTTTTGGAGCTATGCAAATACAGCTTTTTGTTTGCTTGATGTTGTGTATTTGTCTGAATATCTTTCCATTGTGTGATGAACAGTTGTTCTCTTCTCACCTTAGAGGCCCTACAGGGAAGTGATTATGCTGATGCGTTTTAGGTTTTGGGTGGGGTAGAATACCTTGAAGAAGTTGGAAAATGTCTGCCAAAAAGGATGAATCATGAGATTGAGCTTGGCTTGATCATATGAAAATTTGGCTTGCTTCTCCTCACTGAATCTGAGGCTTTATCCTTGCGGAACTCATTTTTACCTCTATGAATTTGCTGTACAGTCCTTGCTATATGCCTTCAGCACATTGAGATAAGCTTGCTCTATTAGGTGCTTTCTCTTCCCACATTTTGTATAATCTCATAGGAACACAGGAAGCTGCCTTACACTGAGCCAGACGAGTGATCTATAGAATGGTTCCTAAATCAGTTTAAATTAACCTGAGCAAGAACACCTTGTACTCTCCAAGTCTAGTAACGCTTCATCTGTTAAATTGACTAGGAAGACTTATAACTAAATTTCCCTCAAATTTGAAAAACTATTGGTAACATTTGGCTAGCATCCCCAAGTAAAAAAGAAAGTTTTTAAGTTTACCTAAACATAAATGTTATTCTTACTTTAATTTTGTATGTAACATGTGTTTTATATGGTGGTGGTTGTGTACCTTGATTTCCAACTTAAGGTGATCCTCAGGTGAACCTTTCACAGAGTTTTCTTGGCAAGATTTGTTCAGCGGGGGCTTGCCTTTTATATGCATACTTTCATGAAAATCTGTGCTGAAGTGCACATGGCCAATAATATGAAGACCTTGTTATCAAGGATGGCCAACTTCATTGTAACTGATTTGGGATCTGATCAGAGGGATCTGGTTCATGTAACAAAACAAAACATCTAGTTGGCTAGACTTCACCCTAGTCTAGACCAGTGGAACTTTACCATTAGGAAAACTGAGGTAATGGATGTGGCAGTGATAGCAGCCTCCCAGCCGCTTTTCAGGAGCTCTCCAATTGTCTCCTGTAGTCAGAGGCCAGAGCTGTGTACATCACACAACTTGCTGCCACCCTGAACTAGCCTGCTGTGTCAGCTGTGGAAAAAGTTCCATTGCTAGTTCTGAAGCAAGATTGAACTGCCAGGCCGGTCAGGTTCTGTTAGTAGACTGAAGGAGGAGGCATATGCTGTCTCAGGGGTCCCTTCCGGCTCTGTGATTCTATGAAAAAGTCTTGGGCCAGCTCTGCCCTGGTAAGGAGAATTATTAGCCCCTAAGAATACCAGCAACTCATTGTGCTTGTTTAAGATTATAGTTATTCTTTATGGCTATGTATGTTGACAGTTACCTGAGTTATGCTTCTGTAGATGATATTGGACATTGCAGCGATATTTCGTCAATTTTCTAACATGTTTTTTTTCCAAAACTGACCAATATATTATTGAATTTCTCATCTGACAAGAATGATGAAAACTTGGTAGTTGTTATACAGATTCTAAAAGATCTGCGGAATAGGCTGAAACCAGAACTGGAAACCATTGTCATAATTTCAGTGTGTCATGAAAGGGTAGAGAAGACTGTGTAGTAAAGGTGTGCAAGTTTTACAAGTTACCTTTAGTAAAGATACAGTTCCCCTTGTAGGCCTTTGCAGTTAGAATTCATAGAACGCAATTGTTCCCCTGAATTCATACATAACTCATATTTGTCCAAGTGCACATGCTTATTCAGCCAAATTAGGAAACTGTGGGAGATAAAATATTTGCAATGTAATATATTCCAGTGGGGTGTATCTGTGTGTAGTGAGGTGTTATGTCACGTGCTGTGCATAATCTTTAGCCGTGTTTAACTGATTAATCTTTAAAGGAGCAAATTGCATTTGGATCCACTGGAAATCAGGCCTTGTACTTGGGACTTGGTTGTTCCACAGGAAGTTGCTAGTTAATCAGTGGCATAATTTACTGATGTATCTGGTTTTTCTTGTAAGAAAAGGAGAGAGAGTGTGGGAAATGTTAGAACTGCAGTGCAATCCTCTACATGTCTAGTCAGGAGAAGACAGGATGGGAACCAATTTCCCTGTAATTTTAAAACTTTCTCTTTAATTTCCTAACACTAAACAAAAACCGATTCTTTTTTCATATGTGTTACGTATAGGAGATAAGAAATGCTGCTGCACTAATTTTAAAACATTGCTGTCATTTCACTGTTGTGGCAAGCTCAAACTTATGCTGGAATGTCTGTTTTTGCTGTGTGTGTGTGTGTTATCTGTCAAGTTTTCGAAAGTGGAAAGCATCTTACCTTTCCATTTGAGATGGCACTGTATTTCAGAATCTGTGCTGCAAAATCGTATAACAGAAAAAGCGTCTGTTTCTATTTTATGCTGTTTTGTGCTCAAGTATTGTTAGTTGGTTAATCCTTTGCCCCACTTTTAAGAGCTGGAGATATCTGTTGCATTTGTAAAAACGAACAAAAAGCAGTTCACTGTACTGAATAGCAGGATCATTCTTTACGTAATTGCTTTATTCTTTGGGACCAGTTAGTACTACCTGAGTCTCCTGCCCCCCCCACCTCCTATTAGATTTTCATTAGCATATCTAACACCTTAAAAGAGAAACAAAATATCCTGTGCCACAGAGGACACAATAAATTTCCATATACCCAAAGAGGTTATTTACTTCAAGAAACAATTAAAAGCCCAGTTCACCACATACACTTATAATACTTTAATGTATACAAATGAATATAAGGAAATTAATATAATGCTGTGGTACCATGTATAAATACAAATTACCATGGTGTCTTTGCTTCAGCTGTTAAAGGCCCTAAAATTAGAATACCAAGTAGAATCAGCAAACACGTTTTCTTCTTTTCAGTGTTGTGTATCACCTTTTTTACGCATATATATGCTCTACTCTCTAATGTTTCTTCTACCAGTTCAGACAAATAGGCACCTCATCTGGTGTACCATATTGAAGAGGAAAGCTGTTGTGGCTGGAAGCCCTTGATAGTAAATTGGTTCCTCTTCATACACACTTGCCTCAGTAGTTAAATTGATACGTAAACATATGCCTGTTTTTTTTGTTGATCTTCAGTAGATTCCAGCTACAGCTGTACTTACAGTTAATGGAGTAGATGTGTTTCTGGGCATTATTTCTTGAACAGAAAAGTTGGCACCAGAGGAAGAAGTAATATGAAAAGAAGAGGATTTGGTTCCTAAACTAAAAATATGCACTTGTGAAATGAAACAGCCAGGTCAGACAAGCTTTTCATACATAAATAAAACATTTTGATCAGTCCAGAAACTACTTGAATTCTTCTTTTAAAATGCATCCAGGGTAATTTTTTCTTTCACTCGTCTCCACTTTTCTTACACTTTCAGTTTTGGTAGCCAGACTGTGGCCCTTTCCGCTCTACACTGTGGTAGTGCTATTATTCCACTTTCAACATCCTGTGGAATCCTGGGGTTTGCAGTTTGGGGAGAGGGTTTAGAATTCTCAGTGAGAGAGCTCTTTGGCCTCCCTAAACTGCAAACCTCAGAATTCCACAGGTTGTTGAAAGTGGAATAATAGTACTATAACAGCGTAGTGCAGAAAGGTCCTTAGAGATCTTTGCTTTAATAACAGCTCTTTTCTCTTTCTTTTAGTGTTCATACCTACCCAGCCAGAGATTGTGGAGGCAGCTGCTGCTTACCCTGCCTGTTATAGGCAAGCACACGTGCCTGCACCAGCATGAGTTACAGCAGAATCCTATTCTTTCCCAGTTCAAACTTTATTACCCTGTTACTGCAGGGTTGCTCCTGCAACCTGACACTGAAAGTCTGTTTTTCCAGCCCTCCTTCACCGTTTTCCCATCCGCAGTGTTTATACACTATACTACACTTCATCTTAGCCAAAGGCTCTAGCTAGGTAGAGTACAAGAAGGGAGGACTAGACAGGTGTAAAAGGCTTTTAAAACGGTGCTTCTTTGTCAGACAGTTTGATAACTGAGGTATGCCTGTATGTGGAAAGCCAACATTGTGGTATCTGTCCTCTTTCTCCTTGTCTATCTCAAGCTACTATGGCAATGGAAATGTTTCTGGGCATTTTCTGAATTGATTCTTGGTGCAAGTTTATCTGGACATCTGACAGAGACAACTGTTGTTGAGCCATGTCACCTATTCTCTAAGGTGGAAGCTACTGTCATTGAAATCTCCTTCGTGTCAAGGCAGGGCTCCTCACTTTATTCCTCAGTTTGTTCAAAAAGAGGGGCATCTCTTTTCATAGACCAAGGTAGCTGCAGAGTTTCGGGGGCCTTTTGGATCCATTTGTTCCTTGTATGCAGCCATTTTATCCAACTTTCCTTATCTTGAGATGCTTTCTGGCCTGGCAGCTTCCAAGAGCCATTCTTATGGTGTTGTGCTTTATATAAGTATGGCAGAGCTCTTTCACATTTGAAAACAATATTCTGGGGAAAAACTGTTAAGTAATGCATTCAAGTTAGATATGTATAAATGGGTAAGCAGATCCAGTACTTAAATCACCATCTACATATCCTGTTTATCTCCCCTCTGCCCTTGCAACTTGGCTGTCACTCAATTAATCATTGAGGCCCATCAGTTAAAAAGAGGAAGCCTCAAATGGAGTCAGAAATGGTCTCATTTGCAGCCAAAGAATTTCTCAGTGGCGGAGAGAAACATTCTGTTTCCTTGTCCTGCTGCCACCCTTTTCTCTCCCATCTTCTCTGTCAGCTTCTTCTGGCAATACACTTCTGTTTATCTCCTCTCCCCAGAAGATCAGATAATTGGGTCCAGGCAGACTCCTCAAGCACCAACCCCCACTTCCCCAATTCCTCCTCCTTCTCAACTGTCCTTTCTTTTCTTTTTCTTTCTTCCAACTGTCAAACCCTGACAAAAAAAATTCTTCCCCTTTCTCTCTTGTTGGTTGCCTCTGAAAGAGTTTTTCTCTCTTTGTGTCCCGTCTCCTCCTGCATCTGTTTTCGAGAACATGGATGCATTAGAAAAGTGCTTCTCAGGCTGTCTGATCTGCCAACATACCGGACACCAGCGCTGCATTTGTGCCCACTGGGTACAATTGTTTTGTACTTCCCTGGGAGTTACCTGGTGCTTCAGAGACTGGCATCAGTCCATGGACCACTGTTTTTGAGGATGACTACATTTGAAGATTTTTCCCCCTTTCATTTCTTCTGTTCCTGAAAATTGATATCAAGTTGTTTTAACCCTCTTATTCCTTATTCATTGTTAATTAAGCACTCATGTACACAATCAGATGGGTTCTAATATAACTGAATACCATTTTCAGCACTTGATTGTGAAAGTAATTTGATTAGAAATAGTTGTCAAGCCTTGGCATCAAAGGTTGGCATTATACTGTATTGCTTTTTAATTTCTCACAAGTATTCTACTGGCTGTAGTTTAAAGAAAAAGATCTGTGAATAAAATTCGGGTGAAGGAGGGAAAAGAATATGGTCCAATACATTACTTAAAATTATTTGCGTTGAATTAGAGAACATTGCATTAAAATGATAAACAGTAATTTTTAACCCTGCTTAGGATGAGCCCTATAGTTAAAGATGTAATATCTTTCTTAATATTCAAGGTTCTTCTCATCCTGTGATACGTTGGGATTGCTGTAAAGATCTAGTAGCATAAAGAAAAAGACAAGGCTGTACGGAGACAATTGATAACTGCAGTTTTGATGGATTCAAAGTTCTGCACGCACACACTTAATGTAAAGTCTGCTGTGCCAGATACATAGCTTTTCTTTGTAAATGACTGCTTTTTAAGTGATAAATAATTTAAGAAGCAAATGATTAGTGAGAGATCCCCCTATTTGTTGCAGGAGAATTAAAGATGGGTTGCAGTTGCATAAATGTAAGCCATTGGTTGTTGGGGTAATATATATGGTAGGCGGCTTAGGTATAACCAGGGCATCCTTGTGATCTTCACTGCTTAGATAATGAGGATAAGTTTTTAAAGGTAATTAAGGTAATTGAAGTAATTTTTACTCATCACTACTAAACCTTTGTTTGGCTATTTTCATATATATAATGGTATTTCCTTTTGTTTTTTTAAAAAAGAAAATAAAACTATGTTAGAGCAATGCATTACACTTCAAATGAGAAGTGTCAAGCAACAGTCACACATTACTTTAAAAACAACAAGAAATCAGAGCTCTGAAAAAAATAGCTTTTTGAACTGTGGTTCCCAGAATCCCTCATCTAGCATGCTCAATTTTTCCAAACAGTGTAACACACAGGAAATTACTTTTTTTAAAAAATCCAACCTCCGTGAGAGATCCTCACTTTAATAGTGCATACTCTGAGGCATATCATTACAGATTCTCCCAGGACATTGATATTCTGCAATGAGTTAGCTATGCAGATACTATTAGAATAATCATGTGTATTCTACATCTGGTAATTTAATTTAAATGATTTTATTTTTATCTCACCTTTCTCCCAATTTGGGACACAAGGCAACTTATAATATTCTGTATCAATGCATATTTGTTTGATAATGAAAGGATCTTTGCGCAATACCGCTTTTCTTTCCACCTTCTTAAATTAGGCAGTATTTTGCAGAACATGTTACAAAGATCAATGAATATTTTCAGTGTTACAGTAATCAAAGCATAGTGGAGACAACTTATTTTGAGATGGTTGCCTCTCTGCTCTGAGAAGAAAACTACCACTTGGCATGACCCAGGCTCATGGTAAGAAAATTTTCAAATGGGACACTGAGCTGTTTTGATTTGGAATTAGATTGTGCGGTCCTTCACTGTCTATGAAGTTATGGTTAGTACTTTCTGACCTTAGCTGCACAAGGAGGTTACCTAGTTCACTTGTGTAGTTGAGCCTCTCCAAAACCCAAAATACAGGGGTTCCAAAAAGGGAGGGGCATGTTGAAAGTTGTTAATAGTCCCTGACAACATAAGTCAGCATATGATATTGGCACAGCTATGCCTTTACTACCTTGAGATAACTGGAAGGAACAGTCTATAGTTGTATTGATCCATGATAGCAACACGGTATATTTGATTCTGGAAGAGGGAGTCATATTTGGTCATTTAAACTAGTGAACCTTGCATTGGCTGCCCTTTCTCGTGTTCTGAAATAAGGGTTGAGAAATACCTTCTATTTGATCATGGGAGAATTGGGATGCCAGTTGCCTTTGGAAAAGGCCGTGAATAAAGGGGGTTTAGCCGTAACCAAAAAGTCCTTGGCTCTTTTGTCTTTTCATATTATCCACGTTGTTGTGTGCTTTGGTACCTTAAATTGATACTAAACACTTGACAACAATCAAAAGTGAATGTCTCTTATTTTAATCAGGCCATCTCTTGGGGTCTGTTTGTTCATTTTAACCAAACCTTTTTGAGTATAGTCTTCATTAAAGCTTCTTTTGCATTCAGAGTCTATGTTGATTTGTTTGGCTCTTCCCCCTGCTCATCTCTTGTTTTGCAATCTGATTTCAGACACATGAAAATCCATGAAAAGGATCCGAACAGCACTACAAGTACAGCAGCGCCTGCCTCTCCGTTGAAACGCAGGAGATTGTCTGCCAAACGAAAACTCAGTCAAGATCATGAGACTGACAAGGAAGAGCGGACTCCAGCAAAAAAGGTTCTCTAGGAAACATTCAGCAAAAGCATCCCTGTGGTTGCAGTTTCCTCACTTCTCCGTTTGTTTTCATATTTTTTTAAGGTTATGCCAAGGGGTGGTTTTGAAGAATCTAGGCTTTAAAAAACATACGAATACTCTTAGTCACATGGAAGTACAAAAAGAAAGATGCATGATAGGGTTATGGTTGCCTATTTCAAAAGCAAGTGTTCGGCATGTAGGGGTGGAGCTGCTGGTAGCATGACAGGAAAAAGAAGTTGGTGGTTTTGCCCTCTTTCACCGGGTGCATTTTCTAGCAGAATAACACTGCATCCCTAAACTGATTCCCATCTATTGCCAGTATAAATTATGTCTGGCAGATGCATGGTATAGTTTGTACACACAAGAAGGTATAGTTTGTACACACATGATTCTTCCCAGATCTACAACAGCTGGGCTTTCATAGGCATTGGGAAATAGGAAGACACTGAGTATTGAGAAAGCCACATGCAGAAACTTCTTTGGTTTCTTCTGTATTTTGGGTTCTTCTGCTCTTCAAATTTGGCAGTTGGAACAATGTCATTGTGGTTTCTTCCTTCAAAATCCCTTAAATTTACTGATAGGTAATGGTTCCTTCTGTTCAAACAGTTTTGCTTATGAGTTTTGGGAAAGTTGCTTTGGTATGAGAACATCACATAACAAGCCCCTTCATATGTTCATATTTCCTGTGATAGGGAGTAACCACAGAGCAAGGAGAGGAATGGGAACGTATATGCTCAAAAGATGCCCAAACTTGTTAAATTAGCTGTTTTCAGCAAACTTTCAAATTCTTCCCTTTTGTGAGAGTTTTTTCACAGATTTGTTTGGGAAGGATTTGGAAAGGCATTCCAAGTAAATGTGTACCAGTCCACATTGAACTGTCTTGTGCAGATATCTAGACCCACTGAAATGCAAAATGAAATTTGCTTTCTGTCTGAACTTACTGGCTGAACTTGGGCTTGCAGGTGAGACTGTTCCATTCTCTCCCTAGCAGGTTGTGGAAGAATCACAAAATGGGGAAGCAGAAAAGAAAACTGAGGAAGTTTATCGTTGTCCAGTGTGTTTCAAGGAATTTTCTTGCAAATATGGGCTGGAATCCCACATGGAGGCACACCCAGATACGTCCTTGAGGTAAGAAACAGTACAGGAGAAGTGGTTTGTGATAAGAGAGGCATCTTGTGTAGATAAATAACTTGTCTCTGGATAAACTGAGACCTCAAAGTAGACTGTGTTGTGTATTAGTTTTGAGATTCTCATAACTCTCATCCCTGGTTTTCCTGTCTTTATTACAAATCATGGGTGGGACCTAGTGTAACCTTGATTTTCATTTTGTGCAATGTTTGTTCTGTGAAGTCCCTGTGAACTCAACAATTTGCCTTTTTTTTTTTTGCTTTGTCAGAATCATTTCTAAAAGTTATGATCGCCATCATTTAATATATGCTATACTATGTATCACTATATATTAGATACCAGATTTCTGTTCTTAGTGAATAGAGGTTATATTGTCATTTTGTATTCATAATGAATTCAGTTTGACATATTTATTTTTATATCTTTTTAATTTCTGCAAGTTTAATTTAAAAAGTCATTTCAGCCCCCTGCACCTTTCTGATAGGGATAATATATGGCCACATTTATTGAAATAGCACATGTGAATAATGCAACAGATGTTCTATAAATGATAAATACATAAATATTGCATTTTTTAATGAAAAGGAAGAAAGTAATGGGAATAGGTTGAGTCATAGTCGCTTTGAATCCTGTGCTGGGGGGGGGAAGGTGAGATTAAAATAAAATAACATAATAAATAAAACACTGTTTGCATACAGAGTTTAAAATGTGTCATGGCCAAATTTTGTGTGAACTTTTGTCATGAAATTTGAAGATTTGCAACCTGTTGCAATTTTGAAGATGAAAATTCTTACTTTCAGTGGCTATAGCTGGCTATATAAAATGGCTATATAAAATGTTTTCATGCGATGTCTTCCATTTGAAAAGTACGTGTAAGGTAGTGGTGCAGGTTAGCTTCCCTGTTAATATAGCCTTATATACACACGTTCATGACTGCACGTCTTGTGACTGGAAGGAGTCCTTGTGCCTATATAAGAGTAGATTAATTTAGCAACTGTGTGAGAGGTCTGATGAGATCCTTGGCCAACGGAAGTACTTTGCTAGTTTATTTATTTATTTACTTCATATCTCACCTTTCTCCCAGCATGAGATCCAAGATGTTGTACGGTGTTTTAAAAACACGGTGCAGTTTAAAAACTCTTAGTACAGATGTTAAACGCAATTAAACTCTTTTTTTTAAAAAAAAAAAGTTAAAACCAGCATTAAAAGGTCACTTAAAATATAATAAAATACAAATATCCCCCCCCATTAGAAGTGCTAATTGCTGCAAAATACTGAAAGCCAAATGCCTCCTTAAATAAAAAGGACTTTACCTGCCAGTGGAAAGACAACAAGGCGGGGGCCAATTAAATCTCCCAGGGAAAGTAGTTCCATAATTGGGAGCCAGCCACTGAGAAGGCTGTCTCCTATGTCCTCACCAAACATACCTGTATTGGTGCTGGGACTGAGAACCTTCCCCTGCAGATCTTAGAGCCCAGGCAAGCTCATATAGGAAGATATATAGTTTGTCAGATAGTTGGGATCTGAGCCATGTCAGGCTTTAAAGGTTTAAACGTGCCAATAGACCTTCTTGCAATTCTTTCGAAGTGTGAGGGAATTCATCTGAATTCCTTTTGCTGTCTGTCTTTCTTTCCAAGAGAATCTTTCCTTTGACAACATAAATTCTAGATTATTCCATATAGATTTAGAAATTCAGCTGCATGTGTTGAGCCTGTCTCAGTATAGATTGTCTGCTCGATGTGTAATTGTGTTTCCAGGGCACCTTTCTATCATGAAACTATTTGTGCAGGCAGTTTTCTATATTAAATCTAAGGTCTGGTATCTGGAACAAAAATTTGTTCTAGGGAGTAGTATATTTGCAGAGTCCTTGCCTGTTCACACTCTTGTTCCTTATGCGTATAACAAGTTGTTCTCTAAATCAATTGGAATGGCGAGATAATAATAATACTATATTATTTTACTGCATATAAATACAGTGAGGCCTAGTTATACAATAATATGACAGCAATAAATATAACCATGTGTTGTATTATAAATGCAGCAAGAGCTGGGGAGTGGCCTTACCTTTGGATTTCGGCAAAGGGAAGCTGTAAATGATAGGGTTGGCTCCTACTCCTTTCCATTGTCCAATTAGCAATGTTAATCCCAGACCAAAGTAAAAAGAAGAAAAGGCTGGAATTACCTTAGTGTTTGAGCAGTATTATCTTTTAAAATGCAGAATCTGGAGGTCTGAGCCTTTCTGGAGGCTTTGTTTACTCACTGAAGAATAAACAGATGCTTAAGCCACTGATTAGGTGAAAGAGTCTTGCCCCCCCCTTTTTTTTTGAGGGCATTCTCTTTTGATGAGCTAAAACCTTTAAATTATGCATCTTTCTCTGATAATTATGGCAAGGACAACTCTCCTGGGGGGGTGGGTTGGGGATAATAGGGTCCTTTGTTACACTGACAATGGGCTGGAACATTGAGGCACTTACCCTGGAATTAACTCATGAAGTTTTAGCCTCTCATCCCTTTGAATTCTCCTGAAGACACACCCCAGTTAGCTGCATTAGCTAGATAGAGCAAGACTGTCTCACTGATGTCTTCTTGGGGACCATTATCATCACTGAGAGGTGGTGAAACACTGTCCTTTTCATCCTGGCTCCCCCCCTGCTAAGATTATTTAAAGACAGCAGTTTTCCCCGCAGCCTGCCCAGCCAGCGGGGCTCCGGCTATTTTGGTACATTTATATAGGAGTGACGATATAATTAGCAGGGCTAGGAAATGCCACACAGCCAATAGGGAAAACAAGCAGCATCTCATACACTGGATTTCTTCTCTTTAAACCCCCCTCCCCTGTGGGTGGCTTAAAGTTGCTTTTGAGTCTGTAAAATGTTGCCTTCCCTCAATAGGTTCAGCAGAAGCTGAGCCAGATTCTCTGCAAAGGGTTTTCTGAGGAGAACAGTGTTGCTGCATTTTACATTTGCATTATATTTTTAACCTGCTTCTCATTTGTATCTTTCCCTTCGCATCCCTGTTTGGTGTACAAATGTGTGTTTAAATGACAGAGACTGACATATATTGGAGGGTGCAACTAGTTTGACATCACACAAAGCTAAAACAATTGTAATATTTCAAGAGCAGTAAGTCAGAAAAGGTATATCAACAAAACATTATCACAGAGTGTCAGTTTTATGCCAGATCAACCCGGTTTGTCACCCTTGCAGTTTGAAGTTGTAGTGTAGAAAATATTTGCTAGTTTTAGCAGCTCATTTAGCAAACTGTGTGACCTTAAGAGCATCATGTGTTACATACTAAAAGTACATCTGGTATCTTTAATAAGATACTTTCTGTTTTCATTGCAGTGAAGTCTGGAAATGCTCTAAAATTGAAAAGATAATGCTGAGCCACTTTACCAGTGTTCTAAAATGAACACTGTATTCCTCCCTCCACATTTGTGGATTTGAAAATTTGACACAGTGAAAGCTAGTATAGGTGTAGATCACTGTTCAGCCATGAGAGTCACTGGAGTTTGCTATTTTGTGTCCTCAACAGCCTTAGAGGGTTTTCCTTCTCTTCTGTGAGTGATTAGGTAGGTAGAAGAATTACATCTTTTCTCTATAGCGACGGGCACAAATAGTAAGTCTTTAGTAGTGAAGTAGGTATGCAACAATACAAAGAAAGGCTTCTAATGAAGCTAATGAATAATGGTTATCTTGTTGGCTCTCTTTTTGCCAGATGTTCACCTTTGCCTTCTTCCTCTGAGGGACTTCTTCCTTCACAGCAGTAGTGAGAATTGCTACTGTTCCACCACGCTGCTCACTTTTAAATGTGGAAATGAGGGCAGCCATTTGATGCCATTTCTCAGAGCTCTGTGCCTGAGGATGGAGGAGGGTTTTACCCTGAAAAAAGAGCAATGTGGCAAACTGGCTGGTGTTAACAGGGACATAAACCAGTGCACATTTTAGCAAGGGTGAACAATGAAATCCTTTCAACAGGGAATAAGTCTTTGGCCTTAAAGTGCTAACTGTTTTTTTTTTATTTCAAAGCTACTGTATAACTATGGAAAAAGAGCAACCATGCTTCTCTTTCCCCTCCTTGAAGTAAAATTTATCCTTACCCTTTTTTTTTTTTTTTTGGGTAAGTAAAAGGGCACTTTTTTAAGGTTAAGAAAATAATTTCTGCAACAACCAGTGTGTTCTTCTACTTCAGTGCTGCTTTGGTATGAACTGCTAAGCCTCTCTTTGGATCAGTGCAGCTTGGGTTAAAGCCTTTTCTTCCAGTGGCTAACACCTGTGTGACCTATTTTTAAAAAGGTATTCCAGGTCCATACTAGTGTCTTGCATGCAGGGAGGAACTGACTATCACTGGGGGGACATTTCAGATAAAGTGGAACATTTATGTGATACTTTCAATGGAAGTGTGGTAACTGTATGCTTAAACTTGTCCAGTTAAAAATCAGTAGGTTCCACTGAAGTATGAATTTGTAATTGGGTTTGATTGAGGGACATAAAGAGAAAAATGTTGTCTTATAGGCCCATCCTTCAACATCCATTTAACATGCCTGCTTGAAATTTTTAAACATACGTCTTCTTTAAAAAACAGAAACAAAGCAGGGATAAATAGTGAAAGTACCTCTGTGTATACAGAATAGCTTCGTATTGCTACTTAAATGCTAAAAGCAATCCCTGAATGCACAAAAACTCTATGATCTAGTATTTTTTTTTGAGTAACAGAAAGCAAAGTCTTTAATTCTTAACATTCTACCTTTCTGCAAAATGTTGCTTGAAAACTTGGTACGAAGGAATAATGTATGTACGTGTACATCCTTTTTTGCATGCATATAAATATGTTATGGTGCAGTTCAGTATAAATCGTATTCTGCAAACCACTGGCTGCTTGTTTTTATTGTTGGAGGGAAAAATGCTCTTTCTGCTTGCTGCTACTGTGCAAAGATTTGAACTACTTCATGTTGGTACTGATAAAATAATAAGAGTTAGTTGTTAGTTGTTGTTTCCTAAATCTGACTGTTCCCATAGAGCAGCTGGAAAACTGCCTTGCGTATATATCATCTTTAGCTGTCACTTAGGTTAAATGTTCTATTAAATCCCTCTGTCTATTTCAGTCTCTGCTTTATGTTACCAACCCATCCATATTTGACCTGACAGTCTGTGTGGGGTGTTGTTAGAGTGAAAGTGTTTCTTTTTCCTTTTCCCTTACCATCATCATGCCCAAAGTATTACCATATGTTTCAAAAGCTGATGCAGTTGGTAGATCCAGGTTCTGCTCTTTACTCATGAAAAAAAGTCATTAGACAGGTTCTTTTTTGTTTAAAGCTACTTTTGAGCTCAAAAATAGTTTACTTTCATTAGCATTCAGGAGTTTGGGTTAGCAGCACCCTGGCTTTAAGACTATAAGCTTTGCAATGCTGGCCCAAAACAATTTGCTGCCTAAAGTAGGATTCAAACATTGTCGCCACCCTCCACCTCCTCACTAGGCCTTTCTGCACTGGATGGACATTTACCTAAATTTATCTACATATTGACTCATTATTCAGCAATTGATTGAATAGGTTTGCTCTATTAGGGAATAACCAACAAGATGACAGCTATTCATTCCCATCGTTATCTATCCCCCCCCCACACACACACACTTCACATGGTGTTGCAAAAGGAAGTTACTTCACACTGCAGCTTTCACCCAGAGTTCCAGGCTCACAAAATGTAGACAGACGGTGCTTTAATTATGGGAGGAAAAAATGGGTTCCCTGCAGTGAACTCCACAAACCCCACTCTCCACAACCTTAGTGAAATCATCTTCCCCAAGCTTTCCTAAAGCAGTCCTTCCCCTTCAGTAATTTTAGCATTGCAAGCAAATGTCCCTCTGTGCATGCACATGGTGATCAGCTGCACATGTAGATTTCCCCTTATTTGTGGGGGAGGAATTGCCACTAGGTGAATTTCAAAATTCACAAAGTGAATTTTCCCAGTGGTGGCTGGTGAGACAGTTCATTAGCCAAATTCATGGGTGGGCGAGGTACATTAGTCTCTCTCTCTCTCTCTTTCTCTCTCTCTCTTTCTCTCTCTCTCTCTCTGTGTGTGTGTGTGTGTGTGTGTGTGTATGCATGCATCCACTGGGGGGAATTCCTGCCCTTGTCCTTTTTGTCAGTTGGTAGAAATGCAGAGTTCTCCAGCCAGTATTATGGAACTGAATAGTAACAGTAGAGGGTTGCCCATATTGGGGACATTGGGAGCCAACTCTCTCCATTCAGCAACTATATATTTGTACAGTGCAGACTGTGGCACCTCTAGTATTCCTTTGGATGACAAATATTATCATGAAGCGGGAATATGGAGGTTGAAATGCAAGAATCAACAAGTAACATTAGCCGTAAAATGTTGTGCAATATTTTAAGCATTAAGAAATCTTGATAATGAAATCTAGATCAATGTGGAAGATCAGAAATATTTCAATTAAGCTGACAGTTATAATTGTTTGTTTTATATGTGAATTTTGAATAAAATGATTATAAAAAAAAATAATAATGGATAGGAAGCACACAAGTGTGTGCACACACAAACACACACTGCCCTGTATGTTGTTGCTCTGTGGCTGTTGGTGCTTTTACCTAGCAAACTGTCTTACTAGGCCTTTATTTACCCCAGAAAGAACTGCATTGTCATATATGGAAAGACAGACTAGTTAAACAAAAAGTGGCCTTAACTTTTGGTGGATTAATTTCCATTGTTATAGTGTAGTGTCAGCCTAAACATCCTAAAGGCACCAGTTCCTGTTTTGTCTTGAAAGCTCATCAGGGTGAGCCCTGGTTCTTGGATGGGAGACCACCAAGAAATGCCAGGTGCTTGTAAGCTGTATTTCAGAGGAAGGGACTGGCAAAAACACCTCTGAGTATTCCTTGCCTAAGAAAATCCTATGAAATTCATGGGGTGGTCGTAAGTTGACAGGGGATTTGAAGGCACATGTATACACACAGTGTGGTGCCATAAGTGAGTTTGTATTAACTTTTCCTTGAGGTGCTTGTGCTTTGCTGTGAATGTGGGAGTCCTTGTTGGTTAGGAGATAAGTATACTGCCAGCCTGATTGAAGTCAGTAGCTGTAACAGTGGAATTTGTTAATATTTCCCCAATCCCCTTGCTACCATATCTACAAGAACTTTACTCTGTAATAGTTTCATTGCAACCTCCTGGCAAGACTGTGTAAGACTTGTAAACTCCTGAAGTCCCTAAAAGCCAAAAGGCTATAGCTCTATCTCCATCTTCCAGGCTTGGGAGTGCACTTACAATGACCCTCATTGTCTTTGGGAGAGAGATTTAGAAACAAGGTGCCAGAGAGTAGATGGGAGGTCTTGGGAGTAGTGATGTGTTGAAATCAAGTGTCTCTGCCCGATAGAGACCGTTTCAAAAGTTTCTGGGTGACTTCCTTTGGCTCTTGTTTCAGTTTTCCATTTGCAGTCATGACAACAGGTGTTGAGTGTTACTTCGAAAGCTTTCTGGCATTGTGGTGTGTGTTATATTTTAATTATGCTCAATAGTTTTGAGATATTTTTTCAATGATTCTCTGCTTACAAATTGCAGTTGTCTGCAATTGCCAGAATTGCTAGAGCTTTTAAAAAATGTTATCGACAGAAAGAAAACAAGGCAACCATGAATTCAGTGGTGATTTACTAGAAATGTAAAGGCCCAGAAAAACAAACAAACCGGAAAATCTAACTTTCTGCCCTCCTTTTCCCAAAGCCTTATTTTTCTTCCAAAAATTGTATGATGGAATATTTTCTTTTAGAATGATGAATAAAATATTTAACACAAGGGTGTTTGTTTTTAAAGATGGTAGGAATACTATGTTACCAAATTGCCTTTTATGCATCACTGTATAGCAGTGATACTGAAAGTAATTTGTAGAGTGGTGCCAGTCCATGAGCCATCATCTCCCAATCCATGACCAGTTTCCGCAAAAGAAAGAAATAATGGGCACAAATATGGTACTGGTCTCTGAGATGTTGGGGAGAAAAAGCCAGTTTTCCCATGCCACATAGTCTTGCAAGCACTAATAGACAGTATTGGATTATTGTAATTCCTGGTTGTGGTTTCCTTTTCTCATTTTTTTTCAAGCCAGGAATGAGTGCTTCATGTCTGCTTGACACTTCAAAGGACTAGAGGAGACAAAATTATTTTCTCTTTTTTTCTTTGTTGTTTTTTTTTTCCTTACTGGGTTTTGTTTTGGTTTTGAATTTTTTTTGCTTGTTTCTCATAACGTAACAAAACCGAAGAGGTTTCTTACCATTCAGATGTTACTTACAGCTGAGGACCTTGTAGTATCAATTGTAAGAATTTTTTAAAAAGTAAATGTAATTTGTAACTGTTCTCTGAATAATGTACCAAACATATTAATTTTATGGTAAGCCAAGTGATAAATAACACATTTTATGTTCCTAAAGGAGCAAAATGAGTTTCAGCTTGTTAAGGGTACTAATATTGCTTTTCTTCCATTTTTTCCCCAAAACTTACTTTTATCCTGTTAGGTAAAATGGTTTCAAGATTTCTCCAAATTCTATATCTGCATAATTTATCCTTGCCCAGTGCAGTGTTGTCGCTATTTCCACTGACTATCACTTTTCTGCTTCTCTGAAGGACTTCCATGCATGCTCCAAAGACAGTTCATATCTGCTTCCACTGTTATTCTTGAGTGTGCAGACCACCCTTATGTTCCCTTGCTGCCTCAATACATACTGCTGTGCTCTAGTGATGTATTATGTTTCTGCTGACTTGATTCTGCTTTCATGCTTATTCACATAATATAATGTGCCCTTGAAGATTAAGCACAGTGGCAGATCACTGTAAGCAGTGATAGCTTGAGCATGGGACGAGATACATGCATTAAGTTTGAGAAGCACATTGCATTGTAGGGAAGCCTGTTCTACCTGCCAGATCCTCCATCAGTTAATAATAATCTTGCTTTTATTAAAGTCTTTAGGGTTTAATTGATTTTATCCAACTTGCACATGTGCTTTTTAATTTTTTTCCACTGGTTTTAAATGGTCTGGGTTTAAGTGATAAATTATGGGATATATTTTTTGTCTTTTAAAAGTGTTGTTTTTGTTCTTTATCATTCTAAATTGATTTTATTGTATGCTGCCCTGAGATCCTTAGATATAGAGAGAGGTATAAATAGTTAAATAAACAGATAAATTTGTTGCATTTTAAAATCATGACCAGTTTGTTGAATACTGTGTCAGAAATTGTGTCCTGAAATCTGAGTCCAGTATAAATGTATAAGAGCCAGTGTAATGTAGTGGTTTAAGTGCTGCACTATGTCTCTGAAGTCCAGTGTTTGAATCCCTGCTCTGTCATGGAAACCCACTGGGTAACCATGGGCAGGTCACACTCTCTCAACCTCAGAGGAGGGCAAAGGCAAATCCCCTCTGAGCAAATCTTACCAAGAAAATCCCGTGATAGGGTTGCCGTAATTCAGAAATGACTTGAAGGCACACATAAACAACAAATAAATTTACAGACGGACTGGTAAACCCTAGTGCTGTGCTAAGAAAGGGCTTTCTAGTTTATATGATACAGAAGACAAAATATTAATCTAGAGTGCCTGTTTGCACATGTGGGGATGGGAGTATAACAGAGTTCATGGACAAGCTACTTTTTTGGAGTTGTTGTCCAGCAAAGTAGTGAGCTCTGGATATGATCAATTTTTCTTTGAACTGTGTTTCTATTACAAACAGTTGTAATAGAGGAGTCTGGGAACTTTTATCCAAAATGTAACCTTTCCAAGCTCTGGTCAGTTAGTTTTTATTGTTCAGCCATTTGCCTATTACTAAAAGCTTGTCACATTGTAGATGCCATAAGTGACAAAAAAATGAAAGTGTAGACAAAGTGCATCCAATGGGAATTTGTGCAAGAGGCATCTTTCTTAAAAGGAATGGTTCCAAAGAATGTTTAACATCAAGTCAGGCTATTGCAAGAGACACTGTGGTACCAACTTTCTCTGGATTATGCAGAGTATAGTCCCCTGACAAAATATTTGAATTGCTGGTGGGAGGGTGATATTTTTCATGCTTGATAACAAGTGCTTTGTGAACACTTTGAAGTTGTTCTCTTTCTGTTTAGACTTGTGGTGTCTCCTTCAGTGTGAAATGTAAAAATGAAATCCCATTTCTGCATTAGAGAAAAAAGTGGTCAGTGTAGCAGTAGTAATCATTTGTGTGCCAATGTAGAACTGTCATTGAGGGCTGATTGGAGGAATGTGGAGTGTCGTGAAACAAACCCTCTGGAGTGCAAAAATCCAGAGAGCCAGCAAGGAAGGGCATGGAGTTGTTACTGGACCAAGGAACTTATGGAGCTGACACACAAAGAGAGAGAGCTGAGGTGCCAAAATGCCTGTGACCAGCCTACAGAGGGTGTCACTTGCCAAGCTAGAAGTAGCCCACTATTTATGCATCGTGGCCTTCCAGGCTGACTGCTTTATATCTGTTATAGTTTCAGGCAGATAACAAAACCAGTTTTGTTGAGAGCATGGTGTTAACTATTTCACTTTTGAGGAGCTTTAAGCTTTGTTGTTTACAAGCTGGGTAAACCTGGTTTACTTTAAAGATACTGTGGGCTGATGTTTCGATCTGCTTGTCTATATTTGTAGAACTCTGGGAATAATAGTTAAAGGGCCGGCACTCATTCTGGGTTGCATTCCTACAGTGTCCCTGTCCCCCTCCTTGCCATCATTTCTTCAGTGCCATAAGAGTACTATGAAGTAAAGGACCTGATTCCAGTGTAAGTGGGGTTGAGCACTGATATCATTGAGCTAATGACATAGTTGTCTGTCTTTTCCATGTTGTATCTTCAAAGGGCTGCTAACTTCCTAATACCAGAAGAAAGGCAGCAGATGAAGCTTGCCCCTTGGCTGTTTGCCCAAAGGGATTGGCTTACTTGCCTTTGGCAAGCAGGGACTGCCAGTCTCTCTTAACATATAGTTTTCCCTGGTTATACCAGTTACCTTTTTGCACCTGAAGAGGATGGTAGTCGATAGTCTTCTGTTTTTGGTATATCTTGTACGTGAAACTGGGTGAGCCATTTGATAGCCAAAATTCTTAATGTGTTCTTTTTCTCTTCTGCCTGTTCAGATGTGACATCTGTTGTATTACCTTCCGCACACACCGAGGTTTGTTACGGCATAATGCAGTTATTCATAAACAACTTCCGAAAGACCCAACGGGAAAGCCTTTTATTCAGAACAACCCTTCAATACCAGCAGGCTTCCATGATCTGGGATTCACAGACTTCTCCTGTCGGAAATTTCCCCGCATATCTCAGGTATTTATTTATTTATTTTGGCTAACTAGCTGAATTGTATCAATTTTGGTTGCATTTAATTTATGAAGAATGGGGGCTATGTGCATGATCAGGTAGGTCGCTTATTTAAATTGATATACTTAATTTTTCCTATGTCTGCATTGTGTAAAAAATCCTGCATTAGTAAGCAGAAACCTTGGAGACACTTGTTAGTTTTGCTCTAACAAAAGAAATAAGGAAATAGAGTTGGAGTAGCTGAGGACATGGCCAATCCATTGACCACATTACAATGGGTTTGGGATGTGTGTAAACAGAATTTCACCCTTGCAGCACACTTTGGCTGAGATCCTGCGTCATGCTGATGGATCACAAAGTTCTGTCAAGTGGTGTTATGTCTCATACCCCCTACCAACATGCTCAGTCTGTCCATTTTGTGGCAGAGTACTCTCCCCCATAGCCATTTAGTGTCAAGGGGAGCATGGGGAAAGACTGCAGGAAGGTGATGGGAAGTCCAGCAGGATGTCTTTTTCTACCTTTGAGCTGCTACAGGAATGGAGCCAGATGGCTGCCTGGATGTTCCTTGTCCTCTCCTCATCTTTTCCTGGCTACTGGATGGCCATGTGGAGAAGGCCCAGCCAGAAATCAGATTAGATATCTTCGGGAGCGAGTTGTAACTGGTGGAGGTGTTAAATTCTTCCACTGGCCACTTCTGAAAAAGTACATAAGCAGATATGTCTTTCAGGTACACCTGGCTATGATGCTAGCGTGATGCCAGCCTTTGAATTACAGATTGCTAGCTGTGTACAATTTCATGTTAGAGCCTTTTTGATGCATATTGTTCTCACATCAGGATTGGCCTGCTAGATTTGAAGGTTTTACAGTATCTTTTGCCCTCCTGCAAGCTGGTGACTTTCATAATCATCCCTGCCTATGAGATTAGCGTACGTTTTTCAGGGTATTATTCAGAAACGGGCGTTCTTTGTGAACAGAGAGGCTTATTAACCCAGATGCTCACCCTGAAAAGAAGGTCAAGCAACTAGATGTTTAGAGAATGGGTCTCTTTCTGTAAACTTGAGGGTCAACAACTTGATATCTCCTTAGCTAGATATGGCATTTCAGTGATGTGGACACGTGGGGACTCAAGGCAGAGCCTGGTCTCTTCCCCTAATTTTTTGTTCTTTAAAGACTTCCCACATCCCTTCTAAAGGTTGGAGAAGTAACTTTTACCATATTGGGAAGGAGTTGTTGGTCTTATTGCTGTGGAGGAGCATTTTCCAAATTTGAAGTGAGTCTCTGAGGCCTAAAGCAGGCCAGATCGCACCGAAAATAGTGGTGATATTGCCTTCCACATCCCCTAAAAGTGTGCAGGAGTGCTTTTTGGTAACCTAAAAAATTGGATGGAGGGCATGGTAGAAAGTGCAGTCCTTCCAGGTGTAGAGGACCTAAGGAAGCTGTTCACCACAGCCTGTAGCAATAGATGTTACTGATGTACACTTTGAAGGATCAAATGGAGGTTGTATTCTATTGTCCCATACTCTTTCATCAAAACTATTCTGTTGTGAAGTTGATTGAAAATTTAAAAAACTGAAGTCATGTGCATATATGTTTGCTCTCTGTCTCCCCCATCACTTCCCACTCTTAATGGAAGTTTTGTGCTTGTACTCTACAACACCGGACAGTAGTATACACACTGTTATTGGAGTCTGGATGTCTTCTTCTTCTCAGGATAGTTGATGCTGTTAGTTCTCTTACACTTGTTTATTCTGTAATGTTTGTAGGTCTGGTGTGAAACAAATTTACGGAGGTGCACCAGTGAATTTCATCGGTATGTCTGTGAGATGTGCAACAAGGCATTCCCCATGCGCTCGGCACTCAAGCTGCACATAGAAACCCATGCAACTGATCAGGGAAAAGAAGAGCACAAACTGCAGTCAGAGGATGCAGACCTGAAAGCCTACATGGAGTCCTTGGGACTGCGGTGTACCAAAGATGTTGAACCTGCCAAGCAGGAAGAGCTTGCGCCAGATGATGAGGTCCAAGAAATGCAGCTAAGAACACTGAAATATAATCTACCTCAGGAACCTGGTAGTGCTAACCAGTTAAATGTGTCGCCTCTGGAGGCTGCCTCAGTGGGTGGGCCTTTCTCGGTCCTTTCCCCTACAAAGGAAAACATAAAGCTCCTGTCGCTACAGCCTTTCCAGAAGGGCTTCATAATTCAGCCTGACAACAGCATTGTTGTCAAACCCATTTCTGGGGAGCTAGCAGACATCCAGCAGATCTTAAAGATGGCTTCTTCTGCAACCCCACAGATCAGCCTCCCCCAGATTTCTAAGGCTTCTCACATACCTGTGCAGTCTATATTCAAGCACATGCCTCCACTGAAGCCAAAGCCATTGGTAGCACCTCGGACGGTGGTGGCAACTTCAACACCTCCTCCACTGGTCAACACTCAACAGGCCTCACCTGGATGCATCAGTCCAAGCCTTCCTCCAGTGCCACCCAAACCGGTCTCACCCTCTGAAGAGTCAACTTCAAACTCTCATCTTCCACAGAGTAAATTGGGAGCTAAACACAGCCCTTCTGCGCAGGACAGTACAGAGCCTGTGAATCAGCATGAAATGAAAACGCAACTGGAGCAGGACAGCATCATTGAGGCTCTTCTGCCTTTGACCATGGAGGCAAAGATCAAACAAGAGGTGACAGAGCGAGACTTCAAAGCCATCATTGCTGGGGCGGCAAACAAGAAGACCCCAGCTATGAGGAAAGTCCTGTATCCCTGTCGCTTTTGTGACCAGGTTTTTCCTTTCTCTGGGGTCTTGAGGGCTCACATCCGCTCCCACCTGGGCATCTCCCCTTATCAGTGTAACATCTGTGACTACATTGCAGCTGATAAAGCAGCACTGATCCGGCATTTGAGGACACACAGCGGAGAGAGGCCATACATCTGCAAAATCTGCCAATATCCTTTCACGGTGAAAGCAAACTGTGAAAGGCACTTGCGCAAGAAGCACCTGAAGACAACAAGGAAGGAGATAGAGAAGAACATTGAGTATGTTGCAAGCAATGCAGCAGAGATAGTAGATGCCTTTTGCTCCCCAGACACAGTGTGCAAGTTCTGTGGAGAGGACCTGAAGCATTACCGTGCCCTCCGCATCCACATGCGGGCACACAGTGGCTGCCAGAAGAAGAAGCCATTTGAATGCAAGGAGTGTGGCACTGCCTTCTCGGCCAAACGCAACTGCATCCATCATCTCCTCAAGCAGCATTTGCACATCCCAGAGAGGGAGGTAGAGAGTTATGTGCTGGCAGTGGAATGCAGTCCTCCAGAGAGCCAACCAGGCCCTGTGCAGTTACTGGAAGGCAGTGCTTACACAGACTGCAAACCTGTTGCACCTTTCCTGGAATCACAGAATGGTGTTTTAAGGGGCACCCCTTCTCATGCATCGATCAAACTTGAAACTGCAAATAGCTTCCCTAAAAATTTAGACGAGCCATTAGATTTCTCGCAAAAGAACAAAAACCTGAACTCTGTGCTGGTAAAACAGGAGAGTCCATTTGATTCTTCTCCCTATGACTCTTCCATGGAGCCCATTGACTTGTCCATTCCCAAAGCTCCAAAGAAGGACAGTGAGGATACCCTGAGTGAGAACAAGAAGCAGGAGCCTCGTGATGGGCATGATGAGAACCTTCATAACTGTGAGCAGTCTGCTCCAGCTAATGGCAACCTGGAAAACCGAGCTCTCAGACATTCCCAGCCACTGAAGGGTCCACTGCATTTGACTGTCCCAATCATTTCTCCAACCCTCTTGGGGAACTCAGCTTTGTTGCGACCCTTGAGGCCCAAGCCACCCCCTCTCTTGCCAAAGCCCCTTGTAACTAAAGAGCTGCCACCTCTTGCTTCCATTGCACAGATCATTTCATCTGTGTCTTCTGCTCCCGCTTTGTTAAAAACAGAAGTTGTAGACTCAGTTCCCAAGGCATCCATTGGCAACTCCACTGTGACTGAAAAGTCAGGGAACTCTAAACCAAACATGACAATCACAGCTCCTGTCCAGCCTGATCCCAGCATTCCCAGTGATTTGGCAGAATGTGCATGCAGTCCAAATGGATCTCAGAAATCTCCCACTCCTGGATCTCTGAAGAAAAGAGGCAGGAAGAAAGGAGCTAAAAACAAACCGAAGACAAGCAGTGGGGTAGACCTAGAGTCGAGTGGGGAGTTTGCCAGCATAGAGAAGATGCTGGCAACCACGGACACAAATAAGTTCAGCACGTTTCTTCAGTCGACTGCAGACTTCAAGGAAGTAGCTGACAGAAATGGGGACAACAGGGAAGAGAGAGAAACAGCTGAAGACAAACTCCTGAGAGGAAAGAGAAATGCCTACTCGAACTGTGTTCAGAAAATTAAGTGTCCTCATTGTCCAAGAGTTTTTCCCTGGGCAAGCTCCTTACAGCGGCACATGCTTACTCACACAGGTAAGAGTTACACTGGGAAATGGCCTTGGGCACATATAAGCTGGTGTTTGTTGTTGAACAGATATTGTAATTGGTAAACCAGGATCTGGATAGGAAGCACATCAACTTATCTGATTCAGAAGAAATTGCCAGGATAAGTGAGAAAAGTATGCAGACTTCAGTATATAGTCCCTGCAGGGTAAATTTCACAGCAATTCTTTTAAACGGTAGCTTTCCAAGCTGTGTGATTTGCTTATGTAGGGGATTATCAATGTTACTGTCTCGTGCCATCCTTGAAAAGACCCATAACTTTATCATGATCCTTATGGCTGTACATTACGGTTATGACTTGGTCATCTGTATTAACTTGGTATTGGAGATAATCGATTCAGTGCACACACAGTGCGTCTGGAACAAGGACAATGTGTGCATAGTCTCTCTTACAGTTTTGTCTGTTGGGCCAGTGCAAACTGATTTATTGGCTTGGAAGTAATGGCAAAAATTTACTGGCTTGGATGTAAAGGGAAGGAAATAATGGAATTTAACACCTAGTGGATGGAAGGTAGTTCATGAACACAAGGAATGTTTCCATAGCTACAAAACATGGTTTGTTGAGTGTTAACTGATCACATCACATCTAAACATAGTTCTCAGTGTAGGGCAAGGAGGAGGACGTGTGACCTTCCAGTGATTATTGGACTGGAATTCCTGTCAGGCCTAGCATGCATTATCAATGAAGAATGATGAGAGTTGCAGTCTAGCAATATACAGAGAACTACAAGTTCCCCACTCCTGGTAAAGGAGCTTCTTTTGCTATGAAACAGGACCGAACACATCATGACTCAGGTTTTGCTCTGTCCCAGATTTGGTGTCTAGCATCCTTCATTTAAAAGATTGATGGATTGAGAAAGTTTCATGGCTAACACTTTGAAAAACCACTATCATTTAGGGTAAACCACCTGTCCCAACCAGTGTCCCATCAGCTCCAGCCAGCATTGCCATTAAGGTGTTGAGAACTGCAGGGAAAAAATTGGACCCAGGCTTGGGAAGGCTGGGGTCAGCAAAACTAGACTAAATGGAGAATAGTCAGTCTTGGGCTTGGAGCTACATGTTCCACAGTTTTGTTGAAATGAGAAAAAAACACTTCTGCTAGAAATTATAGGGAAAGGAAAAAAGAATGCTTAACCCTGTTCTCAGCTGCTGTTTGCCTCCTTCAGATTAGCCCCTCAAGCAGCTTTTTCACTTGTGGGAAGTTAAATTCAAGATTTTGCCATGTTTTAAAACTTGTGAGTTAGGAAAGTTGCTGTGGAAGGAGGATTTGAAATGGGGAAACAGCTGCAGAGTGAACCTGAGGTGTTGGCTCATTTTTTCCCCCACTGCTTGGCTGCTAAAAGTATCATTTCCTGCCACTGTAGGGTTTGCAGACTACTCATGGTAGAGCAATTGTCAGCTTTAGCTTTTTAGATTTAGTTACTGCTGAAAGATTATGAGCCTTCTTGGTAAATCTTTCTGTTGATGGCTCTCTAGCTCAGACTCTCATAACCCTGCAGCTGAAGAAACTGAAATTATTTTCTAATTTATTGCAGTGGTCAGAAAACTCAGTCTGGGTTTTGAGAATTGAGTATAAGAAGTGGGATAGGTTTGCCTTAGGGTGGTTGTAAGTCAGAAATGGATTGAAGGCACACAACAACAAAGTTTGCAATTCTGCAGTGGCATCCATTGTACTTCCGCATGCACTGAAAGGAGCTAGTAGTAGCTGCAGAAGTTTCTATAGCAGGGAGCATGCTTTGGATGTACCTGGGTGGGGTTGATTATCCAGGAATCACTTTCTGCTAACCTCAGGCATCCACGTATCCTTTCACAAAAACAGCTTGCCTCAGGTATACTGAAGCTGGTTTTATATCCTTCCAGTCATTTCTGACTTATGGCTACCCTAGGGCAAACCTATCATGGGGTTTTCTGGAGCTGAAAGTGTGTGACATGCCCAGTGGGTTTCCATGGCTGAGAAGGGGACTCAAACCCTGGTCTCCAGGGTTGTAATCCAATGCTCAACCACTACACCACGTTGGCTCTCATACTGAAGTGGATTCTGTATTGTAGTAATACACTGAAAGTAAAGAATATCTTTCAGACATAAATTTTTTGAATATTCCAGGCAGGTAATCAAGGAATGATATGAAGTTCTCTCGTCTTCGTGCAAATTGTCTTCATTGTAGTCCAGACCAGTACAGCCTAAACTCTCTGAGATAGTCTCAGAAGAAACATGATTCTGCCCCGTCCCCTTTCCCAAGAGAGGGTTGTACAAACGAGTCTTAGGGTATTTACAGATTTTTCTGGTTACTTTCAAGCTGTCGATGTGATGTGGAAGAAAGGAGCTCTCACCATTATGCTTAGTTCACAACCCGCACACCTGGTTGTTCATTGAATGTATGTCAGTGATTGGTTCTTAAATAAGCAGTGTTATATATTCAGCAGTAACTGCACTACTTTTTATATTTTTGCTCATATCTCAAGACCCAAATTGAGTTTTGAGATGCTTGCAACAAATTAGAAAGTAATGTCAGTTTATTCAGCTTCTGGGTCACTGCCCATCGCTCCCACTTTTGAAACTTTTCTGTGAAGATAAATGAAATCTAAGTTTGTAATATGAAAGCATTCTAACATCCTTAAAAGCCTGCTCTTGCCTATGTGGTAGGGACAAACACACACTCTTAGTGGATGACTCATTTGCTTGTGCAACAGAAGTAATGAGGAAGAGGATAATAAAATGTGAAGCTTGTGGAACATTCCTAAAACCTGACTTGCCATAGGAAGATCCCCAGCATTATTCCATTGCAGTAGTAGCAGGTTTATTTGTGTTGTTGAAAACAGTGGTTGTTGAAGGGGAAAGTCATTGTTCCTTTTAGCTTGGCTAATGCATTGCTATCCTAATGCAGACCATTTTGCTGATATACTTGGGTTCGTTATGCAGCGTGGCTACATAGTTTTGATTACATAGTGGGGAAAAGGAGGTTCTCAGTGCAGTCGTACCTTTGTCAAATAGCCTGTGATACCCATATATTTTTTCATGGGTGTGTGAGTATATTTATATCAGAGAAAATGGTGGACATCAGTTTAACCTGTAAATTCTTAATACATGAAGTTTCTAGAGCAATTTGTAAAAAGAGACCAGGGATTCAATGTTTTAACCTCTAACTACTATTGACAAAATGTTTTAGCCACCTCTGATTTGCCATGTCTCTGTCTTCTTGGATATATCATTGAAAAGTTGGGTAACCTGCTGTCCTTCAGATATATTGGACTACACCTCCCGTATCCTCCAGCAAGCATGGCCTGTGGCAATGATTATTTACTTTTCAGGTTATGTTCTAGGTTTCCTTGAAAAAACATATTGTGGTACTTCAAGTGGGAAAATCAGAGATTTGCTTGGATACAAAGGAGTATATCTCTCGCAGATGTGTCGTTCAGAGGGAAGGATGGGGAGATGACACTGAGGAATGTGGAGATGACATTGTCACAATCCCTAAAAATGGCCAAGTTTCAAGTGTATGTGCCTGCTGCTGTGAGATTGGGGTTGTGCTGGTGTATTCTTGCATCCTGTTGCCTAATGATCTGCCTGCTTGAGCTGATGGAGGTGCTCTGAACTGCTGTGTGAAATGAACCCAAAGGCTTTTGTTGGTCTTTGCAGATGTTAGTATTTGCACTGAAGCTCCCTTGTTGAGCTGAGCTCAGGTTTTCAGAGCCACCATGGGCCTTTCCCTCAACCTGTGTGGCAAGGCTCACACTGGACCTAGTTTTCTGAGTTGGGAATATTGAGTGTGGGTTATATGTTACGCACACATCTCAAGCTTGGTCAGAGCAGTCCCCCTGTAATTTCATAGTACCCAACCTACTCTATAAGGTAGAAGGAGGCCCTTGCTGAAGGATTCCCTGAAAGTGGGCAGTTTGTAATGTGGTGTTTAGAAAGGTGTTTCTCTAGTTCCATGTGGGAATTAATATGATATGCTACCGTCAGGTAACTCAAATTTGACAGGAAGGAGTGACCAGAGATGGACATGTTTACTCCACTGTAAATGCTGTGGGAATACATTCATAAAGAGAAACAAGCTAATTTAAAACAAACTGCTATCACACCCTTTTAATGTTATTACTGTTAAATCAAATTTAGTACTGAATTTAATACTTTTAAAAATAGTATAACAATCTAGTTTTGTTATTATCTTTCTGTTTGCCAACTACACTTTTCCGTTTGTATTCATTTAGAACATCTTCACATAATGTTTGGTAGTGCAGATAGCAGAGAACCAGCGTGGTATAGTGGTTTGAGCATTGGACTATGACCCTGGAGACCAGGGTTTGATTTCCCGCTTGGCCATGGAAACCCATTGGGTGACCTTGGATTGCATCATACATTCCAGGCCCTAGAAAACCCAGTAGTGGGTTTGCCTTAGGCCGCCATTAGTTGGAAATAACTTGAAGGCACACAGCAACATCAATGCAGATAGTTCCCATTATGTAGCTGCTATCTATGCCAGCTCCTTGCAGCACCTGAATGTGTGAATCATGCACATGGACAATTTTGCAGACTACTGATAAGCCTTCTGAAGATTTTCAAAGATCTGGAAAAAATTGTGTGTGACATGTAGATAAAGGAACATGCAACACTCCTTGGTTGCATCTGCAGAGCAGTCTTGTCTGGTGTTCTTGGGTGCCTTCTGACTGTTTGAGCTTGTGAACTGAGCGTAAGTAATGCCATACCATCTTGGAGAAAAGTGATTCTTACACAGGCAGAGGGTTGGATTAGATAGCCGTTGGGAATCCTTTCAGCTCCTGATTTGTCCTGTGAAACAACCTTTAACAATAATTTTCTTGGCCCAAATAAAGAGAAAGAAACAGCTTTTTTAGCCAGAAGAGGTAAACAAGATATTTCCTACAATAAGTGAGTAACAAGCTACAGCAATAGAGTGATTTAAAAAGCAGCAACATTTAGCTGTATCCCATTTAAGGTTTTGCTAGTGTAACTGGCTTCTCGGACCTTTTCTTCTAAGCAGGCTTTGAAATGCAGAGGTAGTTGAAGAAATTTGTTTATGTAGCAATAGGTCTTTCTTAGATTTAAATAAATGTGAAGATCTTTTGCTCCTGTCCTGAGTTCAGTGTAGGATGGCTGTTGTTTATGCTTTTATCACTAAGAATCATGGCCCAAGATCGTCTCAGGGTAATAGTTTTCAAATGAGCAGTGATTTTGTTTACTGTTCTGGAGAATGCAGAGTTGCAAGCAGTACCAATTTTTTTCTTAGTCAGAAGGGACTGTTGTCCAACATTCACCATAATTATTTATTCTCTGTATGTTACATTAGTAGTGAATGCCAGTCTGTATTAGGTTTTCTTTCCACATTGCCTGTGAAATTAGCAGCAGAAAGTCATAATCTGTATGTTAAACAAAGTCATGTGAATTGTCCCAAGGATGTGTGCAGGATTGTAGCCCTAATTTAACCAACTGACTAATGAACATTTGTTTCCAGATCTCTGCTTGCTGTAGAAATGGCCAACTGTTCTGTGTTGGTGTTTTAATATTTGGGGTGGAGAACAAGAAAGAATAGTTGAAACAACAGTAGCAAAGGAAGCAGCGTGACTGCTGTGCTTACAAGATACAGGGCTCTTTAAACTACTCATGATCTTCCTTGATTTATATTCAGATGATAAAAAGTGCAGAAGGCAACTTACAGTGGAAGAGTAATGTGACACAAACATCCATAGTGCCTGCATTGTGCTAAGGGGGTGTGGCAGCAGTATCCCCTATCTCAGCTTCGTCTGCCCTGTTACCCATCCATTATTTTTCCATCACATGGAGAATTTTACAGATTCCACTAAGTTGCATTTGTTTGGTGTTGCTGTTGCAACTGCTGCTCTGTTGGAAAGAATTAGTTTTTATTTCTGAGGTTCCTTCCCCCTCTTTTATTTTTTGTTCTATGTTGCTATCTTGATTCAGTTTGTTCAGAACATATTCCTGGGGGGAGATCAAGCTGTGGGGGTAGGGGGGTCTTTTATGACAATTTGAAATCATTGTATATTTGGGTTAGGTACTATGGAGTTTATGTTTGGTGTTCTGTGGAAGGGTGAAATGGCAGCCTCTTTCCTAAGACTAGTTGCTAATGCAAATCATGTTGACTATAGTAGAGCTATGGCACCTATGCTGACATTTCTGCTTATTCTAAAATGGGATAACATTTTTTCCTGATCTCTCCTAAACAGCTCCCTGCAGGATAATTGCTGGTACAATGTAAGCAATTATATACCAAGCTGGGCCATATGATTCAGTATATACTGATTGACAGTTTCCTCTGGGCCAGGGGTAGGCAGTCTGGTGCCTTTTGGATCTTTGGATTACCACTCCCATAGTCCTTGACTGTTGGTTATGCATGAACCCTTCCAAACTGCACCTAGACTTGGCCAGGATTGAACTCAAGATTTCACGTATTTCCAGAACATGCACCCTCCATTGGTTTGCCTTATGGTTCTCAGGGATCCGCAAAGGGTCTTTCTGCGTGCCCTTGTCAGAAGTATCTAGGAGTAGCTTGATATGATATGGAGCAGTGGTTGTGCAGGGTCCTTTTTGGCCAGCCTTCACTGTACATTCCCATCCTAAAACCATGTCCATTTAGTTCCAAGTCCCACTTTTGAGGGAAGGATTGATTGATTGTTCTGTATAGCACCATAACATTTCCCCCTCATTTTAGGTATTTTTCTTTGAGTCTAGTTCATTTTGCAGTCCTAATGCCAAGTCTGCACACCAAAAGGTTCTTTGTGTTAACAAGTGGACTTATACAAATGGGATCTCCCTCTGAAGCTAAAGTTGCCACTCGGAAGGAGAGGAGGATTTTCAGGGGCTATTAGAGTTCATGGAGAGGGTTAATATTTTCCTCGCCAGATGCCACTACCTCCCCTTGAGCAGTTAGGCTGGAGGAGGGAGATCCCATTCATCCCAACGTAGGGATTTTTTTTTTCTTTTTTGGAAGCATAGTTACTGGCATAAGGCTGCAGACTAGATCAAAAAGGGCCACTGACTGCATTCTGACCAGAGGCTGGCACAGAGATGGGGAATCCAGACCTAGTGAGGTCTCAGTCTGGCCCTTTGGTCTTTCCCAGGTAACTGGTTTCTCAGCTTTTATATGAGGTTTCCCACACATTCTACAATGTTAAAATGGTTTTTCCCCCCCTTAGGTTTAGATACTAGCAGTGGGAATTCTAAGCTAAAACATGTTTTCTTTTTCATCCCACCCTCTTGACTTTGGCATCAGAACCTGGGCCCGCTTCACGCTGCAGAATTAGAGTGCTGTGACTCCACTTAAACTGCCGTCACTGCATCCTGTGGAATCCTTGGGTTTTATGAGACACTAGAGGCTTCTGGAAGAGAATTCTAAATGTTACTTCCTAAACTGCAAACCCCAGGATTCCACAGGATGCAGTAATAGCAGTTAAGGTATAATTGTATAGTGTGGAAGGGCCCCATCTTGGAAGCTAAACAAGGTCAGGGTCTGTTAGTGCTTGGAAGGGAGTTGTTATTGTTGTTGTGTGCCATCCAGTCATTTCTGAGATGGCAGCCCTAAGGTGAACCTACCATTGGTTTTTCTTAGCAGAATTTGTTCAGATAGAGTTTACCCTTGCCTCTTCTGAGGCAGAGAGAGTGTGATTTGCCCAACATCATACAGTGGGTTTCTGTGGCTAAACAGAGATGTGAACCCTTGTCTCCAGCTCAAACCACTACACCATGTAGCTGCCTTGGAATATCAGATGCTGTAGGCTATATTCCAAAGAAAGCAATAGCAAACCTCTTCTGAATAAATCTTGCCTCCCCGCAAAATACCCTATAACAGGGTTACCATATGACAGAGTTGACTCGAAGGCACATAACTGTGATTAATCCTAGAATGTACCACCTACCCCTGAGGACTTTTCTTAAGCTGAGTCTGGCCCTTAAGCTGAAAGAAATGTCCTGCCTTTGGATTGTTGGTTCCCAGCATGGTATAGCAAGTTTTAGTGTTGGACTATGACCAGGGTTCAAATCCCCACTCAGCCACTGGACAAGTCACATTCTTTCAGCCTCAGAGGAGGGCAAAGGCAACCCCCCTCTGAATAAATCTTAGCAAAAAAAACCCCATGATAGGGTCACCTTAGGGTCACCATAAGTCAGAAATGACTTGAAGGCACATAACAACAAATCCCAGTGTAACCAGTCCTAAAAGCAGCAACAGATGTCAATCATCATTAGCTGACTTTAACATGCAGGTACTTCTGGGTTGAACTGGCAGCACAAAGTCATGGCATTTGTGTGCAGGCTGGCTGTACATGCACAGAGCTTTCAAAAGTCCCTTTTTTGTTGCACTAGAGGCTTTCCAAATCATTCATTTCAGCGGCTTTCTGGAAACTTTGGCTGAAAAAAAGTAGGTAGTCTAAACACTAATAAAGGAAGAAGGTAGGATAGGAAGACACACAGGAGCTTCTAGGATGCACTAGAAAGAGAGATAAATATGTTTTTTTTCCCTGCTCCATTCAGGTCAGAAGCCTTACCCTTGTCAAAAATGTGATGCCTACTTTTCCACCAAATCTAACTGTGAACGCCACCTCTTACGCAAACACGGAGCTGCCACCTACTGTCTGAGAAGAAACGGGCTTATTCCCCAGTCTAAAGAAAGTGATGCTGGAGCTCATGATAGCACAGGTAGCAATTTTAGGTTGTTCCAGAATTTAAAGACAAATCATGTTCCTTTCTTGCTTGGGGCCCCCAGATATATGAAGTAGACTTTTTAGTTACCTCTTGAGGGGCTGAGTACCAAACTAGATGCTCTGGCAGTGTAAACCCTGGTAGTGTAAACCCATGAGTTGGATGTTTCTTTTTCTTTTTCTACCACAACTTTCAGAATCCTTCCCTACTGACAGTCTGACCACTAGCTGTGTGGCTGGGGAATTCTGGGAGTCGTAGTACAACATAACTTCAAAGGGAAGTTAGGGTGGCTCTTTCTTTGTTTTCCTTTTGGCAGCAGGGTAAGACCTTTCTTTTCCAGCAAACCTTTGGAAACTGATTTTAAATGGAAAAAAAGGGAGGGCTTTCATGTTGCTGTACTGTTGCTGCTTTTTTCATTTCTTTTAAAAATAAGATTTTAATTGGTTCCAGTTCTGTTGTCGTTTAATACTGTTTTAATTTTAGTTTTGAATGTTTTTAACTATATGTGTTTTATTGTGTTCTCTGCCTTTTTTTGTAAGGTGCCTTGAGTCTCAACCTGGTAGTAAGGTGGGATAGAAATAAAGTGATGAATAGATGGAATCTCTGTATATGTATATATTCTGCTGTGTGGACTTCTCTTATAAAGGAGCCTAGGGGGCATTTAAAGGTCTAGTATGGACAGGCAGATGGTTTCTGTGCTGAATCCTGGACATATTCTTTTATCTTCCTAGCTTCAGCTTCCAAATTATTCTCTTTGGTTGTTTTTCTCTACATGGGGATTAGAGACAAATGATTGGTGGGGTCAGGCAGGACTGCTGACTGCAGTCCTGCCTGACCCATGTTGCCTTCTGTATAGGAAGTCAGCAAGGCTCACATTGTAAAATTTAGTTTGGTCCTGAATTTGGAGGAGGGGGGTGATCAGCAAAAGAACAAACTAGTAGCGGTGAAAATAGGTGTGGTTGTCATTGTTTCTGGTGTGATTAAATAGGTTACAACAGGAGTCCTGTAATAGTCCTGTTACTTGCTGAGTCCTATGTGTGAAGGGTGGCAAACAATTAAAAAGCCATAGATTGATACCACGAGATAGTGTTTTGGTTAGTTTCAAAGAAGCAAAATACAAAATGTCAGGTTGCATGCCCAAACTCTTGTGTGTTTGAAGTTTTATATATGCAGTATATCTTCCTCAGAATAGCAAATGTGAAATGCATTCCTCACAGTAGTATGGAATTGCGAGTATTCTTTTTTTTCTTATGTTATTATATTTCTTATATTTTCTTTTGGTAATTTATATGTATTTCAGCTTAGCAAAATTATTCTCATTTGTCTGAAACCCTTATTTATCAGCTCAGTAGCACTGATAAGCAGAGTACATTCTAGCTAGTTTTCCCTTGTTTGGAGGGGGTCAATGTATTTATTTTATTTTATTCATTTATATCATGCCTTTCTCCCAAGGCACCTAACGGCATCTTCTAAAACATTATAGATTAAAAAAACTACCAAAACTTTGATGAAATATAAATATAATACTTATATAAAAAGCAATTAAACAGTTTATAAAATTTAATATTACCAACATTAAAATTCATTAGAAGACTATGCAAACCATAAAACAGCATAGCAGATCATTAAAAGCCCATCCCATTCAATTTCCAAATCCTGGTGGTACAAGAATGTTTTCAATTGCTGATGGAAGGAGAGGGAGAAGTGAGCTATCCTGGCCTCCCTAGGGAGAGAGTTTCAAAGACTGTGAGCAGACAGCAAGAAAGCCATCTTGTGAAGAAAGCTATCTCCCTCGTTTCCAACAAATAAACCTGGTGGTAGGACAGAGAGGCCTCTCCCAAAGATCTTAGGGCTCTAATGGCCTCATAAATGGAGATACAGCCCTTCAAATAGCCTGGATTCAAGCTGTATGAGGCTTTATAGATCATCAGCAGTAATTTGAATTGAGCCCAAATACAGACCAATTCTGATCTCCAGTCGGCGGAGCTGTTGTAACAAGGAAGATGTACACTCCTTTGTGATGTGACGAATGTGAATATGATGGTGAAACTTTCTGTTCTCACTGTCCCCAAGAGCTAATGCGATACTTTAGTTGTGAAATTCTTTCTATCCTGTAGAGATGCACCTTTACTTGTCTACATAAAAGTAAATAGGCCGTATTAGCTATAATCACTTTTTATTCATGAATGATGCTGTACAGTCAGTAGAGAAGAACTTTCCAGAGTTAAAACTGAATTTGGAATGGTGGTTGTTTGGCATCTTAGCCATTTTTTTTTTTTTTTTTACATACTGAGCCCATTGCATGGTGAAATGAAACGGGGGATGCACACTTTTAGAGTCTGAGTAGCTTCGGACAGATATCTCTACAAGGTGAATGTGATATTCTCACTTCCAAAACCTGATCAACTTCTCGGTTTTTGTGAGGATAAAATTGCAGGTGGGAACAGTGACCATGTACATTATCATAAGCACTTGTAAGTAAAGGGGAGGATAAATATGTATAAATATATAAATTATAAGCAAACAGACAACATGCATAATAAATATTACAAACTGCTTACTTTTTCTGAAGCAGAGCTTGGAAATGTTCCTTTTTTCATACTAAAAGTCTCAGAATCCCCCACTTCGATTAGCCATTGCCCATATTGACTGTGGGATTCTGGGGGGTTTTGTCCAGAAGAGGCAATGTTTCCACACTCTAAAGTGTGTGGGATCTTATTTCTCTCAAGGAACAAAATGACAGGCAGAAATTTTTGTTCATTACAAAAGTAGATTAAAAAAAAACCTTAAAGACATTAAAGACTTGTGGCCATCCATATGTTGCAGAACTCCAGGTCCCATTATCCCTGATCACCGGCCATAGTGTCTGAGCTGAGTGAAGTTGGAGTCCAACAATATACAAATGACTACACCTTCCCAGCTTGTACGTTAGAGCAGCTTTTAACTGGCTAATCTGCTCTGAGCCACTCTCATTTTTGTCTGCATCTTCACTTCAGAACAGTTTTCAACACTTGGAGAAGGAGTGCTAATGCATTTGTGTGTCATTCAGGGATTTACTCATGGATGTTTAATTTGGGATATTTTGCTCTTCTCTGGGTGTTATGCAAACGGTAGACTGCTATTACTTTCTGATACATTGCTACAGAGAAGATAGATGACACCTGCTTAGAGGTAAATGTAAGCAGGTCACAGTTATCCCAGAAAACTGAATGAGAAGTCTAATTGGCAGCAGTGTGAATCCTTGCACTTGTGAGAAGTCAGCTTTACCAAAGTGTTCCACCTAGTGGAAGTTGTTTGGGATTGGCACTTGTGTGTGTGTATTGGGGGTAGGGGGGAGGGAAATCCTTGCTATTCTGCAGAAATTAGAAGTGACTGTAGAGGTGTGCTAGAAGCCTCACCATTTCTAATCAATAATCTTCACTGGTTTTCTGAAAAGCCTTTAAGACAACAGTAAGAATCAGTTTGGAATATCTTGCCAGTATCTTACAGACCTCTTGAGCCAAGAATAAAGAAAGGCATTGCAATTCTTTCTTTCTTTCTTTTTTTCTTTCTTATTAACTTCTCAAGTATTTGTGGATCTTAACAATTGTATGTGACCAGGAGCCTGTGTTGCACACTCTTTGGCTCTTGGGGATTTTAGTTAACAAGGAGACTTGGTTAAATTTTCCTTCTCTATTTAGGTGAGTGAAAGAACGAAAGGAGTTCTCTAGGGATCCTTACAGCTGCTTTACCTAAAGCCCTTGGGAGCTGGCACGCTTGTGTTACATAACTGACTGTTATGCAAATGACATACCCCTTTATCTCACATTCATATGTAGGCATTTCAGTTAGACCTGTTTTTTTAATCCTCTGAAGTTCCACCCAGTTGCTCTTGGACTTCAAGGTTTTAAGAAGTGAATTCCTGTCTCCGCCCCACCCTGGAAGAGTTTCCCCTTTAACCATGACAAGAATGCAGACTGAACTGTGCTGTGCACTGTGCAGTGGATTCACAAAAGGCAGACTTGTGCTACTTAATTTGTTCTAAATTAGACACTTTCTTAGATAAATAGTTTTAAATGCATGCAATGTTTTTTAACTAAGTAAAAGCACTTTGTGCAATCATCAGTGTTTACTAGATGATGTAAGAACCCCAACATAATGAGTATGCTGAAGTGTTTTTTGCTTATTAGTATATATTTTCTTCCCATCTAAAGAAGAATGGAAAAATAAGCTAGCTGGTGTAAGGTCATGGATTTTGGCTGCAGGTTTATGTTGGAAGCAGTCCACAGCAACCTGGCACTAAGGAATGGCTAATTGAATAAACAAGACATCCTTACACCACCACCCCCCATGAGATTTTAATCTGATTGCACAGTCATTGAGCTCAGAACATCACCATTTTCATTCCTGTGATGATCTTGTGAAGTAGGTTATGCCTTAGAGCTGCTGTTTCAAACCTGGTGCCTGCTAAATGTCCTGGCTTAAAACTTACCATCATTTGCAAACCAACAAGAAGCACTTGTAGCTAGGCCTGTTACCCCCTGTTCACTTAATATGAGGCTAGCATTTCTTTAAATAGATGAATCTTTGGCCTAAAACCATTTGGTAGTTTCTAGTAAAGTAGACCCATTGAAACATTGAGTTTGTGTTGAATTATTATTGGCCAGATGATTTAGCAGGTCTGTGGCTGGGAGTAAGCTGGATCTAGGCTTAGATCCACTGGAGAGGCTAGGTAAGGGGCTTTGACAAGTGTAGTTCACCTGTGCTCTTACCATTCCAGCTCAATTGGCAGTCTAGAACAGCCTTCCCCAACTTGGTACCCCTCCTCTGAGGTGTTGGGCTAGAAAGCCCATCATCCCCAGTGAGCAGGGACCACATGAGGGGAACTCTTTCTCAGTTGAGAAGATAGCCTTTTGGAAGAGTGAGTTTACCTGTTTGAGCTTCCAAGCTGAGTAGTGCGTTGACCCTAATTTTCCACATCCTGACTCTCCTTAGCTTGAGTATCCTGTTGGATTTACAAAGCCAAGCAATGATATGGCTGGATTTTTTGGACTTGACTTCTGGGCAGGACAGTGAATGGCTGCTCTTCAGTGAGGAATGTTTACATGGTAAAAGTGCTGGCTGGAGGGATCCCTGGCTGGAGAAACTCACCCTAGATTAAAGGGGGAACATGAGATCACCCAAAAGAGTCTGGAATTGCCATTACTTGTATTTACTCATGCGTAAACATGGAATGAACGGAAAGGACCAAGGGAGTTACATCTTTTGCCCTTACTGTGAAATGCAGTTGTTTTGATCCGAGGATCTGATGGCCTCAAGTTGGCAACCTGCTTTTTAAAAATACTTAAATAAAACATTGCAGTTGCACTGATGAAGAATTTTTCTGATTAAAATGGATGAACAGAAGGCTCATCATTTGCTTTCTTTCTGCAACCAAGAGTTGATTTAGTGTGTTTTCCCAATAAGAGTCAAGAAGATTGGTGGTTGATGTATTTAAAAGAAAACAAGGATTTAAGTGCATATATTTTCATGGACAAACTGAATTTCATCTTATGTACAAGAATGAGTTAGACTTTAGCAAGGAGAAACTACAGCATGAGAAAGTGCAAGTGTTACCTCTGTGATGTTCATAAGACTGACTTGCTGGCTGTAATTGAGTAGCAGGGAGCGAATAGTTGGACTGTTTATTCTGTAACTGCTGGATTGAACAAAAGCTGGAACCTTCCCAGGAACTTTCTCAGGACTTTATACAACAGATGCTGGAGAGAAAGGGGCCTCGCAAACTTTAAGAAGAGACCGCAAGAGTATTTGATAAAGAACTTGAGGAATGAGATCAAGGCAGAACTGTTGGGAGATGTAAGGCAAGGTGAGGGAGGGAAATGTGGGGCTACAATGGAAGTAAAGGAGGCTGAAAATCACACAGAGAAACTAACAAGGAGTGAGGAAGGGAATCTGAGAAGATGGAAGGTAGAGTTCATGGATAGGATGGATGAAAAGAAGAGAGCCAAATTTAAATTGAAACAGAAAAAAAAAGAGAGTTGGTTTAAACTAGGTTATAAAATGGTTACAGATACAAGACAGTGAAAATGATCTGATAACAAATGTGAAAAGGATTATAAAATGTGAAATATGACAGAAATAATTGGACTTAGTGATATTACATAACATGTAAAATATTTATAGTTTAAATCGCGAAGACTGATGCCATTTAATTAAGTCAGTAAGTAGCTTTTAGTATCTAGATTAGAAAATGGAACACCACTTATCATGATATAATATGATATAATGACTCATATGTTAGATGAGTGTATAGAGTGGAAGATTGATATATTAAGGCTATATTTGTTAACCTTTGGAAGAAAAAAAATGTTTTTCTTTTTTTCTGGTTGTTGAAAAAAAATAATAAAATAGGAGAAGGGAAGAAGAGAAGAAGAGAATTATTGGATATTATCTTTGAGAGGCCTGAAATAATTTGAGTGTCATACACCATTTATTAAAGGAAGAATTGAAGTCACCTTTTTCTTTATTCTTTAATTGTTCATGCTTTAGCCCCACGGTGGCTTTTTCCCCCCGTCCTTCCTTCCGTCCTTCCTTCCGTCCTTCCTTCCGTCCTTCCTTCCTTCCTCTTTTCATGTATTTGTATAATTTTAGTGTTTTCAAACATTACCAATAAAGATTTTTTTAAAGAAAAAGACAGGGATTTTCCCCATCGTATGAAAACTGATTAAATATGACTATCCCTGAAGGAGTCCCCCCCACCATTGGCATGGATATGCTCCATTTTGTGTGTAATGGAGTTTAAGCTTCTATGATATATGCTAATTAAAGAAGTAAATGATGAGAGAAACAAGGAAGTTAATGTGCAGGGTATGAAAAAAGCTAAATGTGCTAAAAAGCAAGATAGAATGGGCGCTTCCATATTATTTGAGAACGCTTGAACTTTTGATTAAAAAAAAACTCCAAAACTTACTGCCTCTCTTCCTCATGTGTTCAACATGCATAGTTATGATTTTTATGATGAGCAATCAAGTATTTTTTCCCTACTGAAAACAACTCAGAACCCTTCTTAGATGGATCAATATTGAGTTGTTAGTGTGCAAATAAAAAAAAAGTCCCTTAGGGACTTTTACTGCCTTTTATTTTGAACTATTAATACCATCTTTTAGGCTCCAACCTTCTCAGTGCTGTAACATATGAAGAATATGTGGTGAAGATTTTTTAAAAATCAGCTCTGTTCCTCTTTTGTTCCTGTGGAATAGTTAGGTTTTCCGTTTTGTCTGACCTTTGTATAGTTGGAAATACTGAATATTTTTAACATGTTGGTAGTGCAGAAATGATCAACTGATCCATTTTCTTTTCCTGTACAAAAGTTACTCAAATCTGTCACAAAACTTTGTGGAGTCACTCTCTATGTGCTGTTCCAACTTAATGATTCTCAAACCCCTGCATTTTATCACTGATGTGTTTTTAAAATACCTAGAGCGTGATGATTTCTTTGTGACTCAGCCATGTCTTTGAAAGTCATCTTTTCTTCTTAGGAGTCTCTCTATCTTGAGCGGCTTTGACTTTGCATTCACAAATAAATGCTGTGCTGTGTGTCAGCATGAAAAGTTTCTGAATCCCTATATTTACTAAGCAGTTGTTTTCATGTTTTCATGAGTTCAAGGCTTAGTTTTTTTTTTTAATCTTGTAGCCCTCTAGATGTTCTTGGTAGCAGCTTCTATCATTCCAGGCCAACACAGCCAATGAGTGAGAAATTATGAGCGTTGCAGACTAACAACATCTGGAGAACCACAAATTTGCCTGTTGATTCATTAATGTGTAGAAGGCACTTTCAAAAACCTAAATGCCTGTGGGCCATAAAGGCAGTCAAGGTTATCAAAGCAAAGGAAACTGTGTTGGCCCATTAGAAAAGTGCCAGATTCTGTGATCTAGCTATATCTTGATTACGGGCTATCTGCAGTGTCACTAAGCAGTGGTCCAGTCTTTGCAGTTGTCTAGAACAACTGAATAGTTATTTTGTGGCTTTGAAGTCAAGCCAAGTTTTCCTTTCATTTCCTGAGCTTAATATCCGACCTGGTGAAGAACTCTGAAGGACTAAAAAGTATCCTCACTATTTTGTGACATTTTGATGGGTTCTAATAAGGCATTGCTGAATCAGGGTTTTGTTTTTAATTGCTTGTAGTATATTGCTGCTTGAGAGAAATAGAGATAGAATGAATTGTCATTCTATTGGTAGGAAAGTGTTACCACTTTCAAAATTGTTGCCTGAATCAGATAGGAAGGCATGTACATTCTTTAAGTTTATTGCCCATTTGTTTCCTATGAATGAATACCTGATTCAAGAATCTTGGTCATCTCATCTCTCCATGGGCAGATCACCAGTGGTGTTGAACACACCCACATGCCGACTTTTTCTAGATCAAGTCCAGAAGGTGGTACAAATCTGTCACCTTATCCTATGAATGTTTCTTTCTGATAGATTAGTTTGAGTGGGTTTTATTAGTGAGAAATTTCTTCTATAATGTTTCTTTTAGGTAGCAATGTTTTGTTTATCCACTATTTCTTTGTTTTTTAAAAAATTGTATTTATACTAAGTTGTCACTGATTACATTACAAACACATGAAGTTTAATTTTGCTTCTTGTTGTGTGCATTCAAGTCATTCCTGTCTTAGGTTCACCTTAGAGTTGCCTTACTATGGGGTTTCTAGGGACTGAGAGAGAGTGACTTCCCAAGGCCACCAGGTGGGTTTCCATGGTGGAACAGGGAATCAAACCCTGGTCTCCAGGGTCAAAGTCCAGTGCTCAAACCGCTGTACCATGCTAGCTCTTAGCCAGAAAAAAAAAATGAGTGCACCCTAGCCGTATGCGCAGAATCAAATACCTTGTTGAAAAATTCCTGTATTTTATGTTGCTTTTGTTCAGGACATAGTGAGAAATAAGGTATTTCTTCATAAATCTCAACACAACATTTGTATTGTTGTATTCACCTTCTTTTTGGCATCCAAGGGGCCAATTCACACATGTAACAGCAGCAGCATGGCTGCTTCAGTGTTTCGGTTACATAGAAGTTCCTTCTGTAGACAAAGTTGAACTTGATGGCTCTCACAGTTTTCACCAAGCTGTTGAAGAACAAATACATCCTGTGGAGCATAAAAGTTTTCACAAACAACTGTCAAATTACTGTGCATGGATAGCTTGCCACTTGAAACTAGACTACAACTTTAGAACTGGCTAGTAGAGAATTCTCAGTGCTCCCACCAAATTACAAATTCCAGAATTCCATAGGAAGGAACCAGGGCAATAAACATAATACAAAGCTGCAATAATTATAACATTTCTTGTCAAGCTGAGAGTAGAGCCAAGTAGGTCAGTGGGCATGTTAATCAATACTAACTTAAGCCTTGTTGAGTTCAGTGAGTCTCCTTTAAACATGACTAAGTCTGGATTAAATTGATAATCTATGACCAGGAATATTTTGAACATTGGCCCTGAACAAATCTGTCTGTGGATGGTGGTGAAGTCATCAGAACCAATATTAATGATCTTCATGAAGTCTCCTCCATTTTGGATTGCTTGGGAGTTCAGTGTTTCTCTTGTTTTCTCTTCCAGACAGTCAGTCGGATTTGGAGAATACAAGTGGAGGAAGCGAAGCTCTTGACTTGACCTCTGGAGAGCGAGACCACCCAGAGGAGGCAGCTGAGCTTCCAGAAGTACCAGAGTGCAGTCCCAAAGAAGAAGAAGAGAAAATGGACTTCTCCCAAGGAGAGGAGGAAGAAGAGGAGGAAGAGGAGGAGGAGGGGCAGGAGAAGGCACAAGAGAAATTAGGTGAGGAGGAAGAGGAGCCAGAAGAAGACTCTGTCAGCAACAGAAGCCTTGACCTCAATTTTGCTAGCAAGCTAATGGACTTTAAGCTGACTGAGAGTGATCAGAGCACAGGCAGTGGTGCTCAGACTGAAAACAAGCACACTTGTGACATTTGTGGAAAGAGCTTCAAGTTTGCCGGCACTCTTACCCGGCACAGAAAGGCTCATGTGCATGATGACAGGAAGGATGAAAAGAGCAGTGAGGATGAAAGCAAAGGTTTTCAAGGTACTGCCCAAGTTTCTGTTGCTCAGGAGGATCCTTCTCTTGAGCAGGAAGAATCCAGAATGGACACCAAGTTAGTAGAAACTCCCACAGATGGTGAGGCAACAGGAAGAGAGAATGAGGAAAGCGAAAGCATCTCTGAGGGGGAGAGCACGGAGAGAAAATCTTCTGAGAAGAGTGACGATGACAGAAGGCCAAAGGCTGTTGGTGGGGCTAAAGGTGACTCAAAGGCAGACAAGAGAAAGAAAGTTTGTACGGTTTGCAACAAGAGATTTTGGTCTCTGCAAGACTTGACAAGGCACATGAGGTCCCATACAGGTAAGCATGGGCTTGCAGTGTTTTACAATATTTTATTGGTTTCTGCATTCAATTGAATTTTAATGTTTTACTTGTTTTATTTGTATAAATGTTAATCAGCTTAAGTACTAATTTTAATGGAATGCTAGTATGTAAGTTCCATATATAAACAAGTGCATGCTTTGCTTTTTAAAAGGCCCTAGGTTCTGTTAATGGGATCTCCAAGTAAAGTGGGGGAAAATCCTGAAGCCCATTACTGGGCCTGATAAGATCAGTGGTTTGACTATTTATAAGGGCTCTTTCTGTTATTGGATAATTGACATAAGGAGGAAAGAAGCCACCTCTCTTCTCAGATAGCTCTTGAGATACTATAATATAATATTTTATTTATTTTTATTCATATATATATATATATATATATATGAATAAATAAATAAATAAATAAATAAATAAATATAAAATATAAAGAAGGGATTTTTTTTTTCTGGAAAAGATTGGTAAAGTTATGACTCTAAGGTACATTTTGAGAATGTGTTTATAAGAATACATAGAGAAATCCTTATGTATATATGTTATATTTTGAACGGTACATTTCTTTTCCTTCAATCTTTTTCTTCCCAGAATTGACCTGTAACAGTAGCATGGGGCCTGATTGCTGCCATAATTTTACTGTTGTGTTCTTCTTTCATTTGTTGACCTTCCACCTCTTTTTAGAAACAAAAATCACTAAAAGGAACAATACATAATGAAAAGAAATAAACTTTGCTATGGTAGAGTACACTCATAGGGAAGTAGCAGTCCATTCATTCTGTGGGTGCATAAAATTTTCTTCAGTGGAGGATCAAAAAGGAGATGCTGATTCATGAGCTGTTGGGCTGTTTTTCACGTCTCCAGGGCTGTATCATGCCAACTGGAGAATAATTTTCACCTTTTTCGACAGAGAGAGAGAGAGAGAGAGAGAGAGAGGAGGAAACTGTTTTTTTAGGCTGTAACAGAAAAGTGCTTTGTCATAGCTGCTAGCTGAATTTTGCAAGACTGGCCAAATTTTTGTAGGCAGTCCCTTGAGCTTAAAGGTGAAGAGCTTACACACCTCATAAAGAATTCATCTTGCAAGCCATCTAAGTCTTTTTCATGCGATGCTCATGAAGGGTATGTGTCTGTCTACATGATTTGGAGTCGGTAAGCCAGACCTTCAGCTCCAACCTCTCAATTTCTCTGCTGTCCTATTACATCCTACTCCGACTCCTTCTTAAATCTCAAATGTCTTTTCATTAGCAATGACAATTTTGCTGTAGTAAACTGGTAGCCCAAAACATTTCATTAACACCACATGAATCATCAGGCTACTTAGACTGATAGCATATAATATATTTACTTGATTAAATTTCTGAACATGAAAATTTTCCTAAACTCCTATGGAACTAAATAACTAGACATTTAATATTACAAAGCTTTATTTTGAAGCTGGAGTCAGAGTTTGTATATTTCTGCCATGACTCTGACTCAACAGCCCTGTCTATCTGCCTGTCTGTATGGATGGATGTCTCTCTGTTTTTCTTCTGCACAGATAAAACTACCTTTCAATAATCTTTGAGGGCATCTCAGTGGTTGTAGGGAGAAAGACAAGGTGTACAGCTGATTTAAAGCACAGGATGCTGAGATTCTGCAAAACTTTTACTAAATCTTTGAAAATTCTGGGTACTTAGCTGCTGCTGTTGTTTTAATAAAACCTGTCAGTGTACAAAGACCAGTGACAGCTTGGGCTGTTGGAGGCCAGGGGTTCAACAGAAAAGGAGGCAAGCAGCGTTGGAAAGCATGCTAGGCATGGACGCTGTGCATGAAAATGGAATATGTGTTTCATATGTTGATAGTGTACATGTGTGAGTTTCATACATAGTCTTCTGAATGGTGTGTACGTATGAGTAGTGGAGTGGAAACACTGGCCATGCTGACTGGGGGATTCCAGAGTCCAAGAAGTAACCTCCATAACCTCCATAATGAAAGGAATTTTTTTTTTCTGTAGAAGATTGGTAAAGTTGTGATTATTTTCTGTTATGCTTTTTGGGAATGTGCTGGTAAGAATGCATAGTTTAAAAAAAGATTGGTCTTTATCCTAGGGGAGCGACCTTACAAATGTCAAACCTGCGAACGGACCTTTACTCTGAAGCATAGTTTGGTTCGCCATCAGCGTATCCACCAGAAGATAAAGAGTGCAAAGAATCACGAGAAGGAGAGTGACAGAGAGGACGTCCGCTCCAGGGCAGAGGAGGAAGAGGATAGCGAAAATGAGTCTCTTCACAGCAGCACCAATCCCATCTCAGAAAACGAAAGCGACTCACTGGTGAGACACGGAAGCCCGTCACCAGTCACTCGGAGCCGCAGAGAGGGCCTTGCCAGTGCTGCAAAGGATACCGTTTGCAAGGAGGACAGGCCAGCTGTGCGAGCAGCTGCCCCGTGTCTTGCAGAGTCCAGCAAGAATGCCCAAAAGCAAGCGGCAAAAGAGCAGGAGTCTCCTCGAGGAAAGGGGGATCGTGGGAGCCCCTCAGGCTTCATCCAGGACTTCTTGGAGATTAACAACAAAAAACCTTCCATGAGTCACATTCTTGCCCCTGCAGAGAGTGCGCCTCAGCTCTTGGGAGTTGAATGACAGCTGTGATGCCCGCCGTGCCCCAGCAAACTGCTCCAGCACACACACACACTCATGAGGATAGAGTTGACCATGCAGGCCTCCTTCCCCCGAGATGCTGAGTCGTCCTGCTGTTTTGATAGGTGGGGAGGGAGTGGAAGAATGGGGTATGGCAGTCTGAAATCAGTGCCATAAATCTTTCAGTATAAATAATGCAAGAGACTACAGTTATATACTGATCTGAGTGCCTTACTACTTTATTAGGTCTTTTGGTATCATAGATTTTTTTTTAAGACAAAAAGATTTTTTTTTAAAAGAATATTTTAATGAAACTATTTGGAGAGGACCTTTTTTTTCCATTTAAGCATTAATGTTACCTTTTGTATTGGGGTGTGTGAGCTTGTTCTTGTATATCTGTGATAGCCGCTTTTGTGTGTGCTCTGAGCTGGAAACAAGGGGTCAGTGGGGCGAGGAAGCCCTTAGAAACTGCAGCCAATAACTGGAAGAAGACTTTAAAGAAATCCCCAATAGAGGAACTACAAATAAGGTGTTGATTTTGTTTTTCTTTTCTTCTGTCTTTCTTATTAGACATTGTTTGTATTTGCCACATGCGGGAGAAGAAACCAGTCCCAGGTTATTAACATGGTTGATTAAGGCTTTTAAACTTGGCCCAAGCCAAAACCAGGAAAACAAAAATTTAAGCCTCATTTGCTTCCCTCTTTCTTTCTTTCTTTCTCTCTTTCTTTCTCTCTTTCTTTCTCTTTCCTTCCCTCTCCCCTGCATTGGCAATGATGATGTTTTAGCTACTGTCATTTTGAAAAATGCTCTTTCTGACCATTGTGGACTTTAAGAGCATACCGAAAGAGTTGCATAGCGACTTTAAAACCTATGGAAATTATGCACCCACTGTTATATATATATGTTTGATTTGTGCTTCAATATATTCTTGTTATTTTAATATTTTATAAATTTTGTCAGTTTTGCTAGTGTCTGCATTCAGCAGAAACCAATGGGCAATATTTGCCCACGGAGATCTACAACGCAGCGTGGATTGCCTGCTTAAATGCTTCTGATCTAATCTCTCGCTGACTCTCCCTACTGGGTTTGCAACTCTTTCTGCTGTATTATACATAGAACCCTCTTCCTCTGACTGTAGCATCAAATGGAGACCAACTGCAATCTAGGTAGACTTGAACATGTGCGGCAATGGGTGGGATGGGAGAGAGTGAAATCTTAGCAGCAAGCCTCATTTGCATCTTACACGCATTTGAACCACACATAGGTAGGCTTTGCTTGAGTAATCAGGGCTCCTGCAAAAGACAAAGACCATGATTGCGTGGGCAAGGCTACACTCATGTAGTTGCACACACATAGGGTTTGTCCCCACAAAAAATTCAAGGCACCTAGCATGGGGTGAGGCTTGATACTGTGCTCTCATTTCTCTTACTGCCCTTTACCCCTTCAGGTTCAGTCTGTCCAAATAGGTTTCATTAAGAGAGCCTCAGCAGTTGTTGGAAATGCACAGGGGGTTATCTCAGTGGTGACAGCTCAATGTGAGGTAAGGAAAGGGAGAGGGATTGGCAGGCTGGCATGAAGAGGAACGTGAGGGGGAAGAAGGCCCTGCAGATTGCAAAGAGAAAGCACCGCAAATACCATGATGTGGATACTGTTCAAAACAGCAACTGTTGCAATTTTTTTTTACGTTGAGGAATGAAAAGATTCAGTCTTCCAAAAGGAAAAAAAAAGTGAAAATTTTAAAAAAGCCTTAAATTATCTTGCTACCTTAATGTGCTTTAAAGGAGGAGAATAAATAAATGCTACCGCCAATAAATCTTACAGATTGAGAAAACAAGCTTCCTTCCCAATATTTAGGATTTCCTAAATATTCAGCAATTTGGGGAATTGGGATTAGTCTGCATATCCTGTTGCTGGCAACAGGAGGCGTTATTAATTGCCAGCATTAGGACTATAATCCACAGGCTGATTAACCTGATGTGATGGGATGCAATCTTTGTCTCCACCCTTAAGTAAAGCTCATTTATTTTGAGAGAGAGAAAAAAAATAATATTAGTGTGGCTGTCTTTTGCATAAATGAATTTTAAACATGGCTGGGTTGTTACCTTCCTGTAACAACATTTAAAGGAATAAAAGTCTGGTGAAGATGCAACTCCTGGTCATGTTGCTGCTTATTGTTTGGCCCTAGACTGTCACGCAGAGCTTACAACTGTGTTCCATGAGCATTACTAGATCTGATATTTGACCTGTCCAGCATAGCAAATACTTGTCTCTTTGGGTGGGTTTTCTGATTGTGCACCATGAAGTTTAGGATGGTAGGGGAAGTAACACTGGAATCATCCCTCAGTTCTCTCTGTTGGTGAGCCTAATGCTCAAGAGTGATATCTCTTTTCCTCCAAAAGAATGGAGCCTTTGGAAGTAGGCAGTACAACTGCATGTATGAGAACTTACTGTTTTTTGTAAGAAACAAACCATACACGGGTGGGGCTTTACTGAATCACAACTGCAGTCTTATCAACCTTGAGCCATGTTTGTAGTTCAAAGAAGTTGCTTTTTTGGATCATATTTCCTAGATTTTGGAACTTGTAGTCCAAAAACCTAACTTTTCCAACTTCTGGATTGACTTGCAAATCAGACATAGGCATTCCAATGCAGTAGTTGTAGAACTTGCAGCATGTTCTTCAGATAAGCTAGTGTACATCTTCCCTCTCGGGGCAAAGGATGGCACTGTATTTCTGGAGCCCCACTATGCTGTTCCTCACTTTGAGCCCCTTTTGTTCACACTGCTAGGTCCTCCTCCAACACTGTCTCAGTACCTCAAATGATGCTCCTGGACAAGAACCATTGAAAAATAAATGGAACTTGTACAGGTCTATTATGCTTGGATGCTCCTTCAGAATCGGAAGAAGGGAATATTATGCCAATCTACTTGATATCTACTATTTCCTGGAGGGTTCCAATCAGGAAGAGGGGTAGGATTATTGAAGCAATAATATTTCATATAAAATTTTTAAAAGGCAGGGAGAGACAAGGTTGCTAGATATAGATTTGATTTTTGTTGAGGGTATATTGATAACAATTCTGAAACCATTCCTTCAGATTAGTAAAAAATAAATACCAATGATTCCTCTTTTATGTTAAAAAAAGAGATCCTTCTGTTAAATGAGCATTTTCATCAAAGCCAACTTACACATCCCTTAATTTTTATTGCTATTATATTATAATTATTATAATTATTATTATTATTATTATTATTTGGGGGTATATTTTTGGCAGCTCTCCACACTAAACTGCGCAATACTGTGGGGGAGAAGCCATTAACTAAACCAGGACTGTCAAATCTGTACCCTCTCCCAGACTGGATGGGTGGATCACCCCACAGACATACTTCATAGTCTTTCTAGTAGGCCCTGATATGTGGCTTTTGGTCTGAGAGGACTGGGAGAGCGTGCAGGTTTGACAGAACTGAACTAAACTTTATGCTGCAGGAATAATGTAGCAAATAATTTCCCAGCACCCTGCCGGGACATCTGCTAGCAATAATCACTATTGATTTAAAGCTTTATTTAGTCTTTATCTGTATCCAAGTAGTTTATTAAATCTTGCCACATTTTACTGATATTTTTATTAGTTGCATTTGATGGAGAAAGAAAAAAACACCCTGTCCTTGTTTTATTGTTCTGTTTTCCTCTTGTTGACCTACTCCCATCTCCTCACATTCACCTCTCCCCCCTCCCTTAATATTAAACTGTGAAATTTATAATGTGTTTAAACTATGAGTGAATTTTAGGCTTAGTTTGCATGTTCAGTTAATTTGTTTCTCTACAACCTTTTGATTTTTTTCAATTTTTTTCCTCTTCTCTCAGGGCTTTTTAAAAACAACAACCTATTTTTCTGAAATTTTCTTGTCAGATTTGCAATGGAACTAATAGTGAGAATCCAATCACTACAATAAGCACTTGACTGTGAAAGCATAGAAAGAAAGAAGAAAAAAAAAGGAAAGGAAAGGAAACCAGGTTAAAAAATAGATCTGATGTTTGTAGTTATAATGATGCCGCTGAACCGGAGCAAGCTCTGTTGATGGTTCAATTCCCACTTCCAAATAATGTAGGTTTCCCCTCACCTCTTCTCATGCTGATCCTCACTTCTTCCATTGCTCTGTAGTGGATGCCGGAGTACCTCCATGTCCCATAATGAGCCTGTGTGTTGCTGTCCCTTGAATTGCTTGGATCATGGAACTGTGGTGTGAAGTTAATGACAGAGATGACAGTGCATTAGATCTTCTAGCCCAGAGGGGAGCAACCTGTGACTGTCTCAGTGTTCTTGGACTCCAGCTCCCAAGATCCTATGCCACTGGCTATGCTGGCTAGGGCCATAGGAAGTTGTAGTCCAACAACACCTGACTACAAGTTCTCCATTCCTGCTGTCACCCTTCAAAGCAGATTTTGGAGGCAAAAAGTCCTAGAGAAAGAAGTTGGTGCAGATTATGATATGATAAATCCTTGCCTCCATTTCTTTCAGCCCTGGATAGCACCGCCATGGTTTTGAGGAGCCAAAGTCTGCTCCTTCACAGGTTCTTTCCTCACATCTTTCCTGGGCTGGCAGGATGTGTTTTTGTTAGAGAAGAGGAGTTGGAGTACAGGGAGGGAGGCTGTCTTTTCACTCCTCTCCCTTCCTCCACTCAAGAAGGAAGTTTTAAACCCCAAGACATTCAGCCCATGCAAGGAAATGACAATTAATGTGTAGAATTCCTCTTAAATAGATATATATAAAATTTCTTTTTGAAAGGGAACGTTTAAAAACTGCTGCTACAAGTTGTGTACAAGACTGGTTTATGCCACATGAACAGAGAATCACATGTTTTGTTTGGGTACTTCTATTCCTCTTTTCATTCAGTTGTGCGTTACTTCCAGATTCAAAGTGATAAAAATAATGCTGTTCTGTATCAAACGATCTACGCAATAAAATGTTATGTTTAAAAAAAAAAATCAGAGGTTGCAAATCAGGAATCGTTCTTTTTGTCAGCTTGCCAATGTTATGCCTTTGTTCTTCGGGTGTGTATTGGTATGTGTATGTGTGGTGACATTTCCAAATGAAACAGTTTTGTGGGGGCATCATACCAGTTCAGTATAGTTTGTTCATATTCTTTTCCCACTTGCAAGCAACATTTAAAGTAAAGAAAATTTTCGGTCCTTTGCAGAATTAAATATTCCACATGTTTGTGTGCTTGGTATTTGTGGCTGAAAGGCAGTCATGCTTGTATGTGCCACTTGTCCCTAATGAGCCCTAAAGTAAAATGGTTTAATGTATGTTAATGTATGCATGCATGCATGCATACACTTTTGGACACACAACTTGGCCCACATCCAGGAATTTGGATAACGTGCTAGTCACCTTTTCCTAGACCTCTCTATAGGTATGTCCTGCAGTATTGTCCTGTGTAGTTCATTTGGTGCATACACAGAACAGATCTCATGGTTAAGAGACTGAGTTGCTTTCTTCAGGCAGTAAATGCAGTTGTTAAGCAGCTTGCCTAACACTTTTTAAGAGCCCTATCACACTATACTGTTAAGTGCTATATTCCTGTTTAACTGCAATGGCAACATCCTATGGAATCCAGAGATGTGTAGTTTAGGGAGGGGCATTTAGAATTCTCAGCCAGAGAGCTCTTTGGTCTCAGTAAGCTACAAACCCCAGAATTCCAGAGGATGTTGTTAAGGTAGAATATGGTGCTATAATAGTGTAGTGTGATGAGGATGCAAATGAGGCTACACTCTCTAGTTCAATGAAGGACATTCTTTTGTCAATGCTGAAGTAAGATTCAATTACCAGTCTGGTCCACTTCTGTTAACAGGTGGAATGTGACTGAATTTTGCTTTGGGAAACAAAATTTCTTGAACCAGACTGGTGAATATTCATTCTTATTTTTAACTGCCTTCAAATAGGCTTTGACCTGTGGCAACCCTAGTAAGTGATCTCCAAGAGTCCTAGTCATCATGTCCTAAGTATGGCGACCTTATTTTAGTCATGTGGGCTTCTAGTGAGAGTTCAGTCTTGATTTGCTCTAAGACCCGTTTATTTGTCTTTTTTGCCAGCCCATGGTGTCTGTAGGGCTCTCCTCCAACACCGCATTTCAAATGGATTGATTTTCTTCCTGCCAGCTTTCTTCATTGTCCAGTTGAACAAAGAAATTGAAAATACTATGGCATAGATGATTCTGACTTTGGTATTTAATGCTATATCTTTACATTTGAAGATTCCAGTTAAGCCTAAAAGTCACTGGGAACCAGAGAGAGTGCTCTGTTAACTATATGGGGTCTCAGCCATGTAAGGCTTCATGAATACATTTGTACAAAAGGTTGAATTTGTGAAGATTTTAGTTAGAAGACCCTAAAACCTAGTTCATCATACGTTGTCAATGAGGAACTTTTAAAATGTGCCTTAATAGTTAATGTAATCTTATTTACTTGCATTTTAAAGGAAATCCTAAGATCATTTAAACTGGCTCATATTTTATTTAGTCTTCCCCAACTTGGCAGTTCGCGGATGCCTTGGACTACGAACTCCCCAATGTCGTTGCTGGCTGAGGGTGATGGGATTTGTAGTCCAAGATACACAGAAACTGCAAAGTTGAGGAAAGTTATTTTAAAGGTATCTTAACCTGTCAGTTTTTACCATTTATCTGCATCCCATTTCTGCCTCCTCTTCACATTCCAGGCAACCTGAATGCTGTTCTGTACCCCATCAAATACTATGGGTTGCTTCTCTGGATTAGAAAATGGGGAATTAAAGGCTGAATCTAAAAAGTAGACCTATTTAAATTAATTAGTAGTGCAACGCTAATGTAAGACTCATTGATTCAATAGGTCTATTGTCATCGAGGCTAGCAATTGAATTTAGCCTAACACTTTTACTGTTCTCAGAGGACACAGATTGAGGGCGATATGGAAGGGCTTCCTGCTCTGCTAGATTGCTACATGCAGAGGCGGTTCATTTTTGTTTCTTCAGGGAAGTGTTAAAATATGCCAGTCTCCACCAACAATCTGAAGTAGTGGCTGCTTGGGAATAGTGTATATCTAATTCTTCTTCTTTTTTTTCAAATATAACTAAATAAACTTCCATTAACAACTCTATATGGATTTGCTGCTCTGATTTGCTGCCTGAGCATTTGATTAGCTACATAATTTAAGTCTGCTCTTATCTTTGGACACCCGGATTGTCACTGAGCTGTTTATAACTTATACAGCAGGTGTATCACAGAATGGTTCCTATGCAGTGCTAGGAGAAGTTCGACCTACTTTGTATAAGGACTTGAATGAGAAATTGGCCTGTGCACTGAGACGTAATACACCCACAGCTTGAGTGAATATCATTACGTTTGTATGATTTTGATGTATAAATTGAATAACTGTTTCTATAAATTCATGAACTGAACAGATGTTATTCTGTAAGACAATCAGTTTGTATTGAGACTTAAGTATACAGTTGTGAATGGAAGTTTATTGTTTTAGTTTTATTTGAAAAACAGCCGTAAGACATGCATTTTAAATTTAACACCTGATTCTTTGTTTTTGTTGTCTTGATAGATCAGTGGCTTAGTTGGCTTTTGGGTTGAAGATAATGTTTAGGAACAGCCTCATCCTGTAATTTTTCTGTATGAATGGATTATCCCTGAGGCTGCTGAATACAATGCAGTATGAAATTTATTGTGTTTTACCTCCTTTATAAAAATAGTTTTTATTAAGCAATTACAGTTACAAGCTTCTGAGATGTAGTTAAAAATTCATAAAGAAGGAGCAGCTGTCATAACACTGAATTATTGGATCGGAACATTTTAACGATCATTCCATACATTAAGATTGGAATTTGAAAGATTGAAGAATTGGCTATTGTTTGAGAGTTTTCAAAAATGAAATAAATTTATACTGAGTTAAATTTTTTTAAAAAAACTTGTTTGATCATTTATTCTATATTGCAGTTCTGAGGTGAAGAAATTCATCTTCAAAGGGTCTAGTTATAGAAAAAAAAAAACATTCCCAAGACAAAGTAGGATTTATTGGGGGTATGTTTGGACCACTAAAATACCTTCTCTCTGCCTTGATCTTCCTCACCAACTCAAAACTACAAGGGAGCAGCCAGTAGCAGAGAATCCTATGATGGAGTCATCCCTTCTCCCCTGCTTCCAGCAGCCCACAGCAAATAGGGAAACTCTTTTAAAAAAATATTTGCAGCCATCCATTTAAGTTGTGAGTATCCTTGCAACCTTTTGGGGGCCACATTATTAGATACTGACAGGTGGAAAGTTTACTATCTAAGTTTGTTCCAACTTCGGATCTGGCTGTGCTTACAGTGTTTTTGGGTTGTTGGTTTTCCCAGTTGTAGTAACCCTGTGAGTCTATCCAACCAAATATACTTAAGAGAGTGCTTGGCAGATTGTGTTGCTAAACATGTAAAGATCTAGGAGGCAGCAAGGTGGGCAGAGTCACTGGCGCAAGGATTCTATGTACCAAATTCCACGCACTTCTGTTCATGCATAGACAAACAGCTTCATAGGGCTTAAGGGACTTGTGTTACTCTGAGTGTTTATGACAGATGTGTGTATGAACACACACATGCCTTGCCTTATTTCTATCCTGTTCTGTCTCTTGGGAGTCCCTATTTTACTACAAATGTAGTAGATTAATCTACTAAGACTTTTTAGTCTACTAGTTTAGTCTTGAGAAAAGGCACTTTATAGGATCACCTGCCCATAAGTGCTGATGCAAAGCAAAGTGTTAGGTGAGTTTTTGTGAAATGGCTTGTTTTTCAGGTGATTGATATAAATGGCAGCACAGGTATGTGGTCAGGTAAACTAAGAACTTTTTTTTTTTGAGAGCTAGCCTAGCAACATTTGCACTCTGTTGCATCAAGGAGCTAACATGGCATATAATGAACTTCACCACATACTGACAACAATAGAAAGGTCATGTTCAAAACTGTACAGGACTTCTAGCAAGCACATCAGACAGATGAGAAAAAGTTAAATGGACAGATGAGAAAAAGGGGACAGCTTTCCATAATGTGAGCCACAGAAGTGTAAACTACTGAAAATATAAAGACATCTTAATCCCATCTGTCTGGTTATTTGATTGATCGGTTGATCTGATATATAAAAGTCAAAGTTTGTTTGTCTGTGTCAGGTGAAGACCTCATATGGTTGGCTGCCTAACAAGATTCTATGGAATCCTGAGGTTTGCGGTTTAGGGAGGGACCTTTAGAATTCTCAGCCAGAGAGCTCCTGGGCCTCAGTCAACTGTGGCTGTCTTGAATAGGCTGGTTGCTATGGAGATGAGGCCTAGCAGCAAGGAAGAGGGCAGTGTATTCCCTCAGGAACCCAACCTGTGTATGTTAATAACTCTGAATACAGATTGGATTGGGGAATATGGGGAAAAGTTACAGATATTGGAGAAGACAGTTTGGGGAATTAGAGACACAGGATCTCAAATCTTTTTAACAAGTATTACCCATGAGAAAATAAAATCCCGGGCAAGACTGGGTATATATGCTACTTTGGAATATTTATACTCTGACCTTCAGCCAAAACAGTACCCAGAGCAGCTTACAAATCGTTAATTTGAGAGTTCCCTGCCTCCAGGCTCACAATCTAAATATGACACAGAAATATGTCATAGTGGTGGTGGTGGTGGTGGGGGGAATTAAGTTCAGAAGATGCGAGCTGCTCTTCTCTCCCTCAGAGGCCAGAGCGATAGCAGTTGGAATATGGATGGAGGGCCTCTCGTTACCCACTCAGTCAAGGCATTACTGATTTTGTGCCAAGCTCCTCTTCTCTGCCTCGCAGGCCAGAATAATGGCAGCTGAAACATGGAAGGAGGGCTTCTTACCAGCTGCCGGGCCAAGGCACAATGGAGTTGTGCCCAGCTGCTCTTCTCAGAGGCCAGAGCAATGGCAGATGGAATGGAGGGAAGATGTTCAAAGCACAGTCACAGAGGCCAGCTGAAAGTTTGGCAGCTTTATTTTAGATTCTCAAGTCACTGCAGCTTGTCTAGTTGTTAGTTCTGAAGTTGGAGTCACCATCAACAAATGTCACTAGATTTATACTGAACTTTAATCTTAGATGCCGATCAAAGACAATACGCCCCATCCTCTTTCTTCACAGCTCAGTGAGAAGACCCAGATCGTTTCCTGTATAGTCCTTTACTTTCCTCTTTTTGTGTCATTCTTGTCCAGAATATTGGTTATTGCAAGTTGTCAACCCTGTCTGATGCCTCTTGCACTGCAAGTCATAGCAATTGAATTTTCTTTCACAGACTTTTTTTTTTAAAAATGAGGCCTTTGTTTGTATGCTGAAGGAATCCCTTTGAAGGTACTTACACAGCATTTGAGGGGAGGAAGGATGTTATAAAGTTAGTTCTGTTTTTGAAAGGTATATCCATAGTTCAGTTGTCATGACTAGACATGGATAAAACTTGCAATTAGGCTAACCTGGGAAACAGACATGGAAAAAAATAGAGTCCAAAATCTATTGCAGCTATAGGAATTTTCCAGGATGGAGGGGTGGAACTGTGGTCGTCTAGATATTGTCAGACTGCAACTCCCTTAATTCCTATCCAGCATAGTCAATGATGTGAGATGAATGGGAACTGTAGTGCAACAAGATCTAGAGCAGTACTTCTTGGGCTATGGGGGACCGACAATTTTTCCCCAATCTACTAGGGACTGGTACCATATTAGCACCCATTTACTTCAACTGTTTCTTTCCTGGAAACTTACCAGGGCCTGGCAACTGACGGCTTAGGGATTGACATTTGTATAGGGACCACCACTTTGAGTAGCACTGCTCTAGAGGGTCACAAATTGCCTGCCACTGATCCGGGGACTGTGGACATACCCATTGATCCACCTTTCCCTAGTAGGCTCTCTCAGCCTTCTGATCTAAATACAGAGAAATGAGATGAAAGGAATCCAGTTAACTCTCTGGCAGTCACTCATATGAGCACCAAACTCTGCATTCAGAATAGCTTTGATCATCCTGATGCGCTCTAGATGCTGTTGGACCCCCCAGGTCAAAGGACATGGTGATGGTTTATGGTCCAAAACACCTCAATAGCACCAAGTACATGAATGCTGACTGTGATACAACCTTCCACAATTGTACCGTTTCAGATTATAACCAGGCAACTATATGCTGGTGAAAACCTAGAGCAGGGAGCACTCCAGCTATTGTTGGATTGCAACTCCCAGCATCCTGTTCCATTGGCTGTGCTGCTAGGGCTCCTGGAACTTGCAGTCCAACAACAGCTGGAGGGGCAAATGATTCTCACACTTGATCTAGAGTGTTGGGAAGAGTCATCTTACCAGACTGGTTTTCAAAGTGTGGAAGCTATTTTTGTACCATCATTCAAATTCTCTTGAAGTGCCAAGAGAGCTGTATTCTGCTTGTTTTGAAAATGTTACTTGGCTTTTTAAAATGTGCCCCCACATGGTGACATAAAGATAGAACAAAAGGGAAACAGCTCTTAGGTTTCAAATGAAAGCATTTATCTTGGTCAAAACTCTATTTCACCACTGGGGGCCATTTATGAGAATAAGGAACCATGGAAAAATATCAGACACCTCTTCTCACCATGACACTTCTCTGTAGAAACTGGTCATGTGTCCACTCCGAACCCCTTAGAGGCAATTAAGTTTGACAGACACAATAGAAGAATAGTGGCCAAGTTTCCACAGGTATGAGAGGGAGTTAAAAATAGGAACAGGCTGAAGCATTTTGATGTGATAGGCTTTTCAAATAATTTCCCTGAACTGAAAGTTGCTTCCAGGTTTGCAAAAGTGTGAGAGAAATATTTTACATAAGGCACCTATAGAACTGGAGATTTGGGGAGGTAAGTGAGAGGGTAGAAGTGTATGTCATATGAGCGTTGGGGAGCTAATCCCAAATGTGAAGAGGGCAAAGGAGGAGAAAGCATTGCCTTTGAGGTTGTTTAGTACCCCTAAACAGAGTCTGGAAATACAGAGACCCAGAAATTTAGCCCTCACCCAGCTGATTATACAAGGAAATGGCTACTCTAGGGCATGTTTATGTTACAAACTAACATTTTTAGCATTTTTAAAGAACAAACACGTCTCCAAACACACATCCTGTTATACAGTTTATATGAAGCTCTTTCACACTCTTTGGGCGAACTTCCTCTTAACTCCTTTCAGCCGTGAGTTAATACTGTCACACTGGGAAGTGTGAACTAAATGAAGCAATGTGTGTAGCTGGCAGTCGATGCATTTCTAAGGATATTTTAGGAACTTCACTGACACTAGACACAGTGAGGCAGTCCACAAATATCCTTGGTCAATAACATCATGACTGCATTTCAGGGCAAAATGGACAGCAATTGCACAAACTGCCCGAATGAGCTTTTCCTGTGCTCAGGTAACTGCTACCAGTCCCTTTCCTCTCTTCAAAAAGTTTTGCTATATTGTCATTTCCAACATGCTTTGCAACCTTTGTGAAGGAACACAAAAATACACATGTAGAAAGGGAGAGAAAGCAATGCAGAGGAATGCCTGGAACATTGGTAAAACCAAATTAAACTTGTTTCAGTCGTCATTGGTTAAGTGCAGGAACTTCATTTGTTATCATCAACTGGTAAGGGTGGTAATTTGTTATATTAACGCTTAACATAAATTACTATTTTGAAAAGAAACTATGGGCAATTTACACACCAGAGTTCTTGTTCTACGCAAAATCCTGTCAGTCTGCAAATAAGAGGTCTTCTTCCAGGCAAAATCTTCCAGGGCTGCAAACCAGGGCTCACTTAACTTTTGAAAATTTCCCAGGCTCTAAGCATCTGTTTACTTCCAAACACTGATGATTGATAAGGGCAGAATAACAAGTAAGGAGCCAAAATTAATTTCTAACGTGATAAAAATCCTGAAGTGTAAAGATACATCATTGAATACTAAACTTAGGATTGTCTGTGACATCATATTTCCAATTTCTGTGTATGGCTTGAAAGCTGGATAGTGGAGAAAGCTGATAGGAAGAAAACACATTTGAAATGTGCTGCTGGAGCAGAGTTCTATGGATACCTTGACTGCTTTAAAGACAAATGAATGGATCCTAGAACAAATCAAGGCTGAACTCTCCCTAAAAACCAAGGTGACTAAACTGAGGTTGTTGTACTTCAGTCATATTATGAGAAGATATGACTCACTGGAAAAGGCAATAATGATTGATAAGATAGAAGGCAGTAGGAAAGCAAAGGCTGCATTACAGATGAATAGACTCAATCAAGGAATACACATCCCTGAATCTGCAAGATCTGAGCAGGGCAGTTAAGGATAGGGGGACTTGGAAGGTCTCTCAATGATAGGATCGCCATAAGTCAAAGCCAACTTGATGGCAGTTAACAACAACAACCAAAAATTAATGAGTATGGGTCTTGTTTAGTTAAAAGCAGAATGTGAAATTGTTTCTCCTTGTTCTTCTGAACTTCCAACCAGTTAACATAATGTGTTACATTTAATGTTTCCAATATCTGATGTAGATTGAGAGAGAAATCAGGGGTTCTTTACTAACATCCCTCAAGTCAACAAGTGCTCTGCCATCCATTCTGTATCCTGTCAGGAGTCACATTCAGGCCATAGTGAAGAGATCCAGTCACTGTCAGCTCTGCCTTGCATGTGGAGATTTTTCTAGGCAGCCCAAAAGTGTGTGGTCAGCTACCTGAAGAAGTAACCATGATACTTGGGCACGTATGTGTATACCCGAAGAGCCAGCATGATCTAGTGGTTTGAGTGCTGGACAAGGACATTGTGAGACCAGAGTTCGAAACCCTGCTCAGCCATGCAAACCTACTGAGTGAACTTGGGCAAGTCACACTCTCTCAGCCTCAGAGGAAGGCAAAGACATACCTCCTCTGAATAAATTTTGTAAGAAAACCCTGTGGTAGGTTCACCTTAGGGTTGCCATAAGTCTGAAATTAACTGAAAATACGTAACAACAATTGCATATATGTCCCATTCCTGTGGTCTATTGCTGTACAGGCTTGTGGTGGGGCCTGTTTCTCTCCTCTCCGTTTTGGTAGAAAGAAAATGGAAAAACATGGGAAAATTAAAAAGTGGACAGTGACACTGTCTGGATCCCCTTTCAAATCCTGTCAAAGAAGCAGGCTGCTTGGTCAGTACAATCCTTGTCTGGAAACAACCAGATATTCTGGCAGTGTGGTTGCTCTGCTAACATTCAAAGGAACAAATCCACAGCAGTGTAAAGAGACACAGCACTGGATATATTACAGCGGCAGCCATTTAAACACATCTGGAAAAATACGGTCTCTGTTTCTGTCAAGCACATGGGAGGTCTATAACAGACTGCAAAAATACTCTTGATGTTAGGTTTATCAAGGGAATGGAACCACTCCCACATAGTATTCAGCAATTACGCAGCACAGCATTCTTGTGGTCTTTGAAATGAATGTGTACACTCTCTGTGTGGGTCAGGTGAGCTTGTTCAACCCTATTTAGGACATTGGAATAGTGAGTGACTCTGCTTGATTTTAGATGCCTGTCCAAAATTTAAACATTTTGGGGAAAGAAACTAGTAATCTCCAAATGCTCATTGCTTCCAAAGCAGTGCTTTCATGATTTGTTCCCAGAAGACCAGATAAGAGAATTTCTCTCAAATACTTAGCATGGCTAACATTTCTGTGATGGAGAAGGGATGTGACTGCAACAGGTAGGGTGTAGGAGGGAAGGGTTGCTTCATTTGTCAGAGGGACAGAAGAAGATGCTGCCGTTGCAGATCTTGTGGGATTTGAGAGAATTCTGGGAACTGAAGTCTAAAAAAAAAGTATTTTTCCAAACTTTGCCCGTTGTTCATTGAGAAAAGGAATGTGAACATCATGACCAGGACAGAATATCATAAAGGGCAGCTTTGCTGCTCCTTTGGATTCAGCCTGTTTCTACAAGCGGGAGGGAGTCTCTCTCTCCCCAAGTCTAATTATTACACGAGGCAGGGCCACATTAAGGTTTTTGTAGGCCTTAGGCACTCCTGTATTCAACTCCCCACCTTGCCTCAATGTGCCACTAGGAATGTTTTCATAGGCCCTAAAATTTTTGTAGGCCCTGGTCACTGTACGTAGGAGACCCTGATGGGAGGAAATTTTGGGCAGGGAATGAAGGAGAGATGGAGGCAGGAGAGTAAGGGGAAAACAGAGAGGGCAAAAGAGGGTGGCACAAAGAAAAGATGTGGTGGATCCACAGTCAGTCTGGTAATAGATGGCCCTGAGGGAATGCAGTTATCAACATAAAAAAGCATTCCCCAGCTTTGTCGCTATTTCTAAGCAATAGAAGCAATGCACCCATTGACACAGTTCATGCTAATCTGTATTAGTTCTTAACATATAACATTTCCACAGATTGGAGGGTTTCACTGGACATATGATGAGGGATGGTAAGAAAACTTTATAGAACGTAAAAAAGTAAGAATAAACCAGGCTCTAAAAATGAATCTGGTGGTATGTCCTCAGAAAGAGGGGTGGGAAAACAACCTACATTTCCCAACTTGATGTATATTTTCACTGTTCTGGATAAATCTTTGTTGTGTATATTGTGGATGCTGTGTTGTTGGGCTATACAGGCAGCCCTCCTATCTGTGGATTCTGTATTCACAGATTCAGTCAGCCATGGTTTTAAAATAGTTTTAAAAAATCCAAAAAGCAAACTTTGATTTTGCCATTTTATATAAGGGACACCATTTTACTATGCCATTGTACATAATGGGACTTGAGTGTTCACACATTTTGGTTTCAATGGAGGGGCCTGGAACGAAACCCTAGCGGATACTGAGGGTCCACTGTATTCTGCTGTGTTTCGGGAACTACTGGTCTAGTGTGGTAGATAAGATGTCAGCTGGTGGCCTTAAACAACCCAATGTTCTCACAGCCTCATCTGAAATATGGAAGTAATGCTGAAATATTGGCCTTCCTTAGAGGGTTGTTGTACAGATGGATAATTAAAACAATGTATCTGATATCCGAACACTTACAAATATATTTGTTGACTATATATATATCTGATAAGTACCCCTCATGCTCAATGACCGGGATATAGCCACTACTAACTTGGCATGCTGCAACTCAATTCCGTGTGTCTTTTTGTGCTGGAGTGTATGGCATCATTATGATATCCAAAAGCACATCCTAACCACCTCAGTGATGGTTGTTTTACAAGTTTTAAAACCATGCCAATCTATTAGAACAGGGACTCTGAATCTTCAAATATTGTTGGACTCTATCTCCCATCAGTGTCTTCCAGCAGAGCTAAGGGTCAGCGATAACTGGAGTTACACTCCAACATCTAGGAGGCCACAGGTTCTCTGTGCCTGTGTTTTGTGTTCTTAATATTGCATAAGCCAGCAGTAAACTTATGATGGAGCATTTGTAGTGTATGGTTAATAATAAGGTCTTTAGGCAGCATGAAGAACAAACTTAGGGGGTGTGTGGGTATGGTACGGGCACTCAATTTTTTCAGCATAGTCACTATGTACAAATTTACGCTAATTTTACGCTATAGAATGCTTCCTGGGAGGACCGAAAGCCATAGAAATGCTTGTTCTTTTCCAATACAATTATGTCCCTCGCTTTTTTGAACTGAGGAAAAAAGTGCCCAGTTACTTAGCTGGGCACAGTTCTAATTGGCCAGAACCGATGAGGTTGCAATCCTTTCCTTCATCTCTGAAACTGTTCTGCAACTTATTTAGCATCAATGTTTTTTTTTTTTCCCCCTTAAGTGCTGGGTAAAAATAACATTTAAATGAGCATTTAGTGCTTTAAAAATAAGAAAAAAGACAAACATTCTACCAGAAGCATGGGAAGATCATGACATGATAACTCGTTTGGAGTTGGAACCGTGGTAAATACATCTGTCCGTTACACTGAAAAATATGGAGAGGGAGTGATGAGAGAAAAACAGGATCAGCAAGGAGAAAGAAAACCCCAGGACAACTGTTGTCTTTGTTGAGGCTTGATTGCTGAGAAGTAATGTGCCAATTATGCCACCAGAGGGACTCCTGCTAGTTGAACACCAGGTCTCAACTGTTGTGTGTGCGTGATATTTGGGATGAAACCAGGATTTCAGCAGCAACTGGAACACGTGGTCTAAGGGTGCATGGGGAAGTTGGAGAACAAGCATCATTTTTAGAAGTCCTAGTACAAACTTGTAATATGGACTGCCTCTCCCACATATACCATCTTCCACACCAGTTTTATATGTCTTATACATCTTATACTTCCAATTTTGAAATCCACCCCTTCTCTTTTGAAACAGGAGTGGCTTCCTCCAAATGGTCCACAGTCATATCCCATGAAGGGTTCTAATTTTTCCTCTCTTCTCTGTCTCCTTCTCCTTCTTCCTTTTTTTTTGGGGGGGGGGGCAACAATTTTTTAGAGGCTGAAGGGAACCAGGGGGCAAAAAGACAACTGTGGGAGGCAAACTTCTTCACAGACAGTCTCGAATCATGAAAGAAAAAAATGATTGTGATTCTTCTACCTTACTGAAATTATTTTTTTTATTATTTTCTGTCAAATGGCCATTACTAATAGTGACAGACTTCCTTAGTCTTGGGCCCTTTCTGCATGATGTTGCTGTTGCGTTTTTGCCACAGGACGGCAGCAGTCGGCAGGTCGCACTTCCGCATGACGTCGTCACCATCCGACTGCCATCCTGTCACAGAGCGTCGTGCTTGCGCAGTTTTTGCAAAACGGAAAAAATCCGTTTCGCACCTGCGGTCGCGCTGCGCTCCCATCACTTCTGGCCATGCGGAAGATGCAGAAGCGCATTGGTGATGCTTCCTTCTGTAGCGCAGCAATGGAAAAAGCCCGGCTGTGCTGCAGAAGGAAGACGTGGCGCCATTGCGTTCTCTTCCGCATGGACCGAGCGGGTGCAGAGGGAAGCATTGCTGATGAGCTCCTTTCTGGACCCGGGACTGCAGCGAGACAACGCGGAAGAGCTTCGTCGTGCGGAAATGGCCTTGGTCATCAACAGCCCTGCTAAGGTCTTGCAGACTCAGAGCTGTGGCCTCCTTTATTCGATAAAACTATCTGTAATGTGGTCTTCTTTTTCTACTGCCTTTGATTTTATCAAGTTTTAGTATCATCTTTTCCAATGAGGCATGTGATCTCATGATATCTTGGGGCTTCTAGTGAGAGTCCAGACTTAAAAAGGTCCAGGACCCATTTATTTGTCTTTTAGGCAGTCCATGGTATTCACATTCTCCTACAGTACATTTCAAATGTGACAGACCCAAACAGAATCTTGTCTCCCAGGTCCCCCAATTTTCCCTTATTTAATATTCTTGTTGAACAGAAGATGGAACATGGAAAAACAAAGACAGAGTTTTAAAGATCTGGCTGTTCTGTAATTTTTTGGTTGGTCCTAATGCACTTTTTATCCTGTTGGTGTTTTGACTACAAATTCTACTGGCATTATCAGTTCCCACTGTCCCTGGGATTAAATGTTCCTCACTGTGATACTGCTTTGTTCCTTCCTCCCACCTCTTCACATAGAACGGTGAAACAAATAGCATTCAGAATGCATCTCAACAGTGAGTTCAACTAAATGTGATATTAGCACATATTTGAAAAAAAAAAGAGTAAAGTATTGCAACCTTTATTTTGAAGGAAAAGCTGAATATGATTATAGAGATCTCAAGCACGGTAAGGTATGGCTGCCACTTATAGGAACTGAATGCGGTTACCATCTCTTCTTTGAACGCAGTGTGTGTACAACGAGTGTCGGAATGTGTGATCAGGCCAGGCTTTTAATGGTATTGTGATTGTAGCAGGAGGCAATATACTACTGCTGAACAGAGAACTCTTCCCCCCCAAAAAACGGTAACTGAAGCTGACAGTGACTGAAACATGTGACTGAAGCTGACAGTGAACAACACAACAGTGGAGCGGAGGGTTAGTTCCTGGAGTAGACGTCCCATTTTGGCTTCTCTGAGTACCTTTCAACAAATGTAGATCTCCAAGCAAGAGTAGGAAGAAGGAGGAGAGCAATGTGTGGAAAGGAAATACTCATAGATCTTGAGTTCTAAGAGTCTGCCTTCCTCAGTGCTTCTAATATTTGTTAGTTTTCATATGCTCAGGAACTGAAGTTCTGCCTTTTTTGTAGGAAGTGTCTACTGTTTTGCGCATTCTCTAATTTCATGTGATGGTTGGGTGGGGATGTTGAAGAGCGGGGCTCTGTTTGTGTATACCCACTACTTATTTAGCCCCTCCATGTGGTTAGGTGAACACTTGAACAGGGCTTTTGTGTTTAACATCACATTTAGCTATAGCAAAGATGGGTAAAGTGTAGCCCACAGTGTCATCACTCACACTGTGGAATCTGAGGAATCAGACAGAGAGGAGCCACATCTTGAAAGGCCTCTGTCTTCAGATGATGTCTCCCTCCCTGAATCTAAGCAGCTAGTGGCTGACATAACTGATGAGGAACTTCAGGAAAAAGGCACCTTTACCCCTCCCGAATTGGGGAACATCAAAAAGGCACTTCCATCTTTTATGGCACATTGAGAGAAACAGGAGCAGCAGTGAATGAGACATCTTCTGCAGCAACTTAAATGAGAAAGGTTGACCAATTAAACACCTGGTATCTCAAGGCCAAGCAGTTATAAATTTCCCAGTAGTTTCTTGGAATTCTTGGAATTCATAGTGGTTCATTCGAACAGGTTTTCTGTATTCTTTGTGCTCATGATTTATTTTGGATCCTTCACCTGTGGAATGGCTTACCTTTTTTATGACTGTCTTCCTCCTATGGCTTTGGTTATCATGATTGTTGGCTTCTTGGGATGGATTCTGGAACAGCTGAGACCTTGCTACTGTTCCTTTCTTCAGCTTCAGTGAACTTCATCTTTCATTACCTGTCTATGACCTGGATGGGCTTGATTCACCTGTAACAGCTTCTCCTGTTATAGTCTGTCTCCCTGTGCCCTTGTTATCTTTAGGCATAGGCAAGGGGCTATATGTAGCCCTAAGGATGTTTCTGTGGACTTTGACTCATCCATACTCCCTGTAGTGCTCTTAAATAGGTTGTAGCTCCCCTGAAGTATTTCACACAGAAAAAAAAATTACTTTTCAGAGTCTGAATCTCTCTATCTCTCAGTGCAGGTCCTAATCTAACTGCACAAGCAAATGCGCCATTCTAGAGAAGGGCCTGAACCACCAGCTCTTTTTTGTTCCAGTAGTTCTTCTGATTGCCTCCAGGAAATCTCACAAGGAACAAAGATACAAAATTCTGGGAGTTATCGTCCAAGTAGCTGACCTTCCTAAGCTCCAAATTTGTGTGGAAGTGATTTGGTGGGCTGCAAAATGCTGTGCTGCTCCCACTCACTTAGCCCTGGACCAGCCCAGAGTGTGATGCCTATTAAAACCTAGTTGCTGCTCAGGGAAAGAGTATAATCCTGTTTTTGGTGTCTTGGAAAAAAGGCAGGAACTTGTAACTTGTACAAGACAAGCAGTCAGCTGTTCCAAAATGCAGGGAATGACTGTATGTTCCAGCAAAAAGTTTGTAGGCTGGGAAGCCACATCATTGTCAATCAACTTGCGATTACATAAAGTTGAATTGTGCCATAGCACAAAGTTCTTATTCTCATGAAGGCAGCAGAAATGTAGCAATGCCACCAGGATCATTGCACAAGTGGAGCCACCAGCATGGCTGTTTCAGTGTTTCCTGACACTTAATGTGTCTTGATGCACAATGTGTCCCAAAGCACAGTGTGTCTCATTGTGCAATGGGAACCCTCCACTGTGCAATGGGACATCTTTCACAGTGCCTCTTTGTGTATCACTGAAATTCACTAGGATAGTTCTATATTGTGTCAGTGAAGTAATTTCATCATCATGCAGTTATGCATTGCAGCCTTTGATGCAGGATCTCAGCTGGTAGTGTTGTATGTCAAGCATTTCTACTCATAAATTGAACATGGGCAGTACGTGTGTGTGTGTGTGTGTGTGTGTGTGTGTGTGTTCTTATGCAGTCAGCAACCATGCTGCCTGGGGCACCTTGGATGTTGTAGTTTCCAAGTATAACATCTCCAAACTCTGGTTCTGTGTACATGGCTTCAAAAACCCACCTACTCATAAATAAGAGTTGGGCCAACTATGTGTTGTGTCTCCACTTTCTGTTCAGAGCTGCTTCTGGTTCTCATCTGAAATATCTCCAATATCAGCTCCCATATCCTTTCCAGATTTCACAAGCAGAAAGTTAGTGTAGGCAGCTAAATAACAGCTGACAGTCTTATAGCCCATGTAGTGACACTCGGGATCCATAAAGCTCAAAAAAGACCCAAGTGTGCACTCACAGAGCTGCGCATTAGAACAACCAACAGATGCCAGCAATTCCCTCACTGACAATTTAAAAGGAACAAGCAAGTAAACAACACAATTATATATGTTAAACTGTTTACACTATTGTTATTGATTTGTCATTGCCATTAGTATTAATAACTGTTACAGTCTCCCCTCCACATTTGCAAAAGTTAGGAGAGCAGGACCCTTGTGAAAGTAGAAAAATCCCAAATAAGATTTTAAATGTTAGTCCTACTCCTAGGACTAACCAGCCCGGGCGGCAGCGGTGGTGGCTGATCTAGCTCCTGGCCCCCGGCCCCGTCTCCTGTCTGCCTTTTCTTATCCTGCCAGAAGGGAAAGGGGGAGGAGCTACAAACTCACGAATAATCAAATTCGCCAAAGGGAAACCCGTGAAAATGGAAGGCCAACTGTAATTACTCCTTTCCCTCCACTTCGCAGGAGTACAGTTATTGTTCCTTCTCCCGCTACTATTACCACCACCATCACTACCATGCCTGATGACACTGTAGTAACCCAACCTCGTGGTTGCCTTCAAGTAATTTCTGACTTATGGCAATCCTAAGGCAAAAATAACACAGGGTTTTCTAGGCAAGATTTGTTCAGACGGGGTTAACCTTTGCCTTCTTCTAAGGCTGAGAGAGTGTGACTTGTCCAAGGTCACCTAGTGGGTTTCTGTGGCTGAGGAGGGATTCAAACGCTGGTCTTCAGAATGGTAGCCCACTGCTCAAGTCATTACATCACTCTGGTTCTTGCCACAAAAGCTACTGTCCCATTAAAAAAGATCAATTAACTGCTTGCTCACATACATGTTTATCTTAGTTGCTTGTGCTACATTTATAGAGAAACAAAGCAGTTGCCACACTTATATGGTAATTTTACAAAAGCTTTTCACCCTGGTCATTTGGGGAGGAGGATCTTACTTGCCAGATGCAACCAAGAATGTTTACAACCAGCAAGGACCAATAAAGCAGGAAAGGAAAATTATCAAAATAGGTTAAGACAAAGCCAAAAGCCCCGAGAAAACAGTGAGCAGATGAAACCCAAAATGAAGAGGCAGCCAGAACAAGAGAGTAGTGGGCAATATTTCTAGCCATGGATTTGCAAAACACAGCAGATTTAGCTTGATACCAAAAAAAAAAAAAAATAAAAAAAATAAAAATTTCTGGGGTGGAGGTTCCCTAATAGATGGACACCATTACATGTCCAAGATGGCTTAATCCCAAAGGGAAAGGCCTCAGACGACAATCTCAGCGAATAAGCAGTTTAAGACTATGGCTGTGGAAGACATGATTTCCATATGCTGTTAAGCTTCTACTCTTGTTGTATACATCCCCTTTACTTTATGTCAGTAAGTGGCGCACACGACCCTCCCTGGATTGGGTGGCCGTGCAAGGTTCGAAGTGTGAGATGCTGGGAGGCAAGAACGAAGCCAGTTTTGGTCTTTGACGATGCCGTTTATTAAGCGAAGAAGCAAAAAGAAAAACGAAAGGCACACAAGCATACATACAGTCTGACTCTGTCAGAAAGGCAAAGCAGGCGACGGAGCAGGGTTCTGTTTGTTCCAACAGATTATATAGGCTTTTCGTACGTGAGTGGCAAAACAGACTGCCAATCCATCAACCCACCATGCCAAAGCAGGCAGGAGGGGAGCTATCCCACCTCGGATGTCAATTACTGAGGCACCCATGGGCCAGGCGCATGATAGGCTCGTGGCCAAATCTCATTACCTGCCCGAAACGGCAGCGGGCGGTCTCTAATCAGGCTTTGCTCTCCCCTTACCGTACTGGGCGGTGCGGGGAGCAAAGCACCCATCATTAACATTCCTTGGTTATTCTCACAGGACTGCAGCATACAGGGCAGCCTGACCTAGCAATGCAATAACACGAACTAACCCCTCCCAAATATGTTTGTTAGTGCGAAAGCAGGCTGACCTGAAATGTGTGAGTGTGCAACATAGGGCCCACCCAGAGGGCCTCGGGCCCAACAGTAAGCATGGTAAATTAAAGAGCAATGAGTGTTCCACAGAGGATGCCATTCAAATAACAAGCATCAATTTTAACCAATGAAGAATATATGTGTGCACAACCACTCATATATTTATGCAAACTTTTCAGGGTAGCGCTCATATCCTGAGATTCCTCCTTTTCACCCTGAGGGCTGGAGAACAGGATTGAGGCCTTGAGGACTGGAAACACTAGCAGCTGGGGCCTGTGTTGTCTCCTTACAGGGTGGGTCTTTTTTGCAGCCTACCCCAATGCCGCTGATAGAAATAAACTTTCAACCACCACCATCCCCCAAAAGATCCGTGGGCAATTTTGCACAAAAATAAGGTAACCTCTCCACTGGAAACCATAAAATTCCTTGACTGGGATAGGGTTGCCAGATTAGGAGCCTCCCAGGCCCTGAAATGTCATGGCCCAAACCTGAGATTTGGGATAACTTCTGACGATGTGAGGGAGGGGGCTGGTGATCTCCTTAAGCATTAGCCTTTAACTATCAAACACATTTGCTCAGGGCACGTCATTCAAACTAAACACACACACACACACACATGCTAACAAATGAGACAAAGGAGGAGGGATCATAGATGCAGAGTTGGAAGAGAGCACAAGGGCCATCGAGTCCAATGCCCTGCCCTACAGGAATACACCATCAAGCCATTCCCAAAAGATGGCAATCCAACCTCTGTTTAAAAACCTCCAAAGAAGACAACTCCAAGGCAGGGTATTCCACTGTTTAACTGCTCTTATTGTCAGGAAGTTCTTCCTAATATTTGGATGGAATCTCTTTTCCTGAAGTTTGAAACTAGTGGTCCATGTCCTAGTCTCTGGAGCAGCAGAAAACATCCTCCATATTTCATCCCTGGACACAGGATTCTAGGTGGCGTTGACCAAACCCTTCCTTTGACCTAGACAGGTCAGAATCACATTGGCTTTTTTAGCTACTGCATCACAGTGCTGACTCATGTTCAGCTTGATATCTCTAGAGAGTCTACAGAGGCTTCTCCAAAACAAACTGCATCAGTGGGGACTAGTGACACAGAATTAAATAAATAAATAAGTAAATAACCAAGCTATTCCATTTCAGGGCAGTGCTCTCAGCCTGAGATCCCTGTTGTTGCCATGTGTCCTAGGGGAAAAGGTTCAGACCCCAAGACTCACAGCTAGGACCTGGGCGCTGGAAACTCTAGCATGGTGCTCTTTCCAGTATACAAAACTTCCCTATTATTCCTTGGCATCTGTACAGCTTAACATTTAAAAATGCTGTTCTGTGAGGTCCCTGCAAGGGCAAAAGACTTTGTATGCTGCAGTTGCTCACCTCTCCTCTAAGAAGAGTCTCCTGCCTCGGGCAGAAGAAGGAAGTGACATTTCCAATCCTGGTTTCAACAAAATTGTGTGGGTGGAGGTGTCTCTCTTTTCCTATCTTCTCCTCCCTATGCACTGTCTGCGTTTACAGTACAAGTTGAGTTCCACCCTATCACTCCTGTCATCCTGTGTATTTTTCAGAAAGAGCCCTGTCTCCAAGTCAGAGTGTTCCCTCATGCATAGGGCCCTTCTGGGGGCCTTGTTAACACCAACTGGGCTCTCGGGTGGGCTTGTTGGCAGTGGTTATGCTACATTCTTCATGATGTCTGCAAACTGGTAGTCATCAAATTCCTATAGTTTCCCAGACTATCCTTGTTTTGGGAAGCTGTGGGAAATTTAAAATGATGGACCCAGTCACTCCTGCTATCAGTCTGCAACCAAGGAAGATATGAGGGCCTAATTTCAGGGATCAGTTACCAGACGTAGCTGTACGATGTCAGGGGCCCTAGTCTTGGGCCCTTGCCATGCGGAAGGGCGCCTGGAGCGTCACGCGATTGTGAGGAGCGATCTGCACGACGCACTCACAATCCTGTGACGCTCCAGCGTAGGGCAGGCGCCTCTCATGCACTTTTTCATCTTCGGCTCTCGGCCGAGCAGGCAGCGTGAGAGCCCCACCTCCTCCTTCCGCAGCGCAACCTTGGGAGTTTCCCAGGTTGCGATGGTGCAGGCAGTGCGACCCTGCGGCTCTGGAGGCTCCGCACGCATGGCAAGTGTGTGTGGGCCCCCAGAGCATTGCGTGTTCGTGCACCATTTTCGGCTGAAAGGCAAAAATGAAAAAGTGCATGAGCGGTGCCTGCCCTATCCTGGAGCGTCGCGCGGTTGTGAGGGCATTGTGCAGATCGCTCCTCACAATCGCGTGACGCTCCAGGCGCCCTTTTGCATGGCAAATGCTGTGCGAAAAGGGCCTAAGTTTCATACACCACAATTCAGGTGTTAACAAATAGAACAGAACAGAATAAAACAAAATACTTGTGACATTGCTGTAAGTTTCTTTTTCCAAATAATCATTACTTTACTTTTTGTAGACAAAAGCATTAATACAGAGCAATGTGACATGTGGCCAATGGACTGCATATGGTTCTCCATTTCTCCAGCTCCTGTCTCGTTGTTTTATTTACTGCCAAATTTTGGTGGTGTGCCAACCACAAAAGGAAATGGCAACATTCCTTTAAAACAAGGAAGGCTGGGATCATATCGCTTGTTTCCAAGCTCATATTCTAGGAATTCTCCCACAGGCATAATTCTGCTTTAAAACAAGGTGAAGCCCTCTGCACCCCTTGTTTCAAAGGATAATTACAGTTGCTGTTGAGCTGACTTGGGCCTACCACCACACTTTGTTAGAGAACATGCTCGGTCAGCCTGCCTCTGCTGAGCTATCTTGTCTTCTATATAGAAAGAGGTGTGTATGTGCAGAAAATTGTAGTTGCAGTTATTTGCTGTCAAGTCAACTTCAGCTTATGGCAGCCCTATGAATACGACACCTCCAAGAGCCCCAGTCATCAACTTCCATGCTCAGATTTTGCAAATTCAGGGCTGTGGCTTCACTGATTGAATCAATCCCCCTGTAGACTGGTCTTTATCTTTTCCTTCTGCCTTCTATTTTGCTCAGCATTATTGTTGTTTCATTATAAGCTCAAAGTTTAGTCATTTTCACTTCTAATGAGAATTCAGGCTTGATTTGATCTAAAACCTATTTGTCTATTTAGCAATCCATGGTTTCCATAAAATTCTTCTCCAGGACAACATTTCAAATGAATTGATTCTCTTCTTGTCATCTTTCTTCACTGTCCGGCTGTCACAAGCATTCAAATAAAGAACTTCTTTTCTTTGAATTGAAGAAGTAATGCTAGTATTTATATGTAGTATTTGTAGGCTACCTTTCCTCAGGACTGATTTTGAGATGAATATTAGCTGGCCTTTGTGGCTTTTCTTCCACTTTGTATTTATTTTGTTTCCATGTAAGCTGTAATGGATTAAAAAAGAAGATGACAGGTAGGATAGAAATCTTTTAATGAAGTAGGGCTCAGCTGCATGTGCACATCTATCTTTATGTTATATAAAGGAATTGTTTAAGTAAGTGGATTTGGTCAAACGGATTCAGGCTTGAGATATCCGCTCAGATTAATTTCAAATATTTGATCAGTAATGGCTGCCCGAAAGTCTCCCTGCTCGGTTGGAGCTCCAAGTGACTGTGAAACCATTTGAAGCCACTTCCTTCCTTGCCTTCCCAGATCACACTAGTAATACCTCTGCCAGGTTGGCACCTCAGTCATAGATACTTGCCATGCCATGCATGCGATCTGTGTTGAAAGTGGAGATTCAAGGGTGGTGACAGAGCCATGTGGGACCCTGTTATGTAAGACTGTATTTTTCTTGGCAGCCATACCTACAGGCATTTTGAACATTTAAATCAAGCCCTATGGATTTTTAACGCAGTGAAGCTAGTAACAACTGTTCAAAAAACATTCCATATATGAGTCTCCATAAGCTAGCTTTAGTGCATTTATGGGGCTGATTGAGTAAAACTAACAACATGATGGCATTGTTGCTGGAATTAATATCATATGAAGCAACTGCCTTGCAAATCCAATATTTGTGTAAAGGCTTAGAAATTTAACTCAAACCAGATACACACGGGCTTAGATCTGAAGATAAGTTAACTCAAGGAAGTTCATGACAAGAATATTTTCCATCCCTTCACCACCATTTGCAATGACTTGCAGATGCCTCCAAGACAGTTAGTGTCCCCTCGGAAAGGTGTTATAGGGCATGGGGGCTGCTGGGGAAAGGGGAGAATTGCACCAAATTGAATGGATCTGTACCTCACTTGAGGGCAATTTTCTCCTTCCTGATGTACCACATCCCAAGTTGTTCAGAAGTGCCCCTCAACTGATGCGAGATGCTTTTGTGGGCCACCAATTGTGGCAGGTGAAGAAATTGACAGCAAACCTTTCTTCTATGAGCATTCTTAAATTAACAAACAAGGTAGAGAGGGAATAGATATGTGAGGAATCCCAGTTCTGATTTATTGCTGCACCAGTGGATGTTCAGGTAAAACCCATTAGGCCTTGTAAACATCAGGGATGATGACTGTAGATAAGAAGACTTTAAGAAAAACTTGACAGACTGCTTGTTCAGCTGTGAATGGCATGTTGAAATGCATTATGAGATGGAAAGTCTGTGCCAATTTGCATATTTAATTGAGAGAAAATCCGTATCACTGTGATGAAGGGGATCATAACTTATGATGAAAACCAGCTTGATGTAGTGGTTTGAGCTTTGGACTGTGACTCTGGAGATGTGTCCCCACTGAAATCCCCATTTAGCCATAGAAACCCACTGGGCAAGTCATATTCTCTCAGCCTCTGGGGAAGGCTTTGAACAAATCTTGCAAAACAAAACAAAACAAAAATTTAATAAATAGGTTCACCTTAGAATTGCCGTAAGTCAGAAATAGCTTGAAGGTACACAACAATAATATATGATGAATCTACACAATCAGTCTAGAAGAGATGGATGATGAGAGCTTAATTTTTTGCTGGGTCAGTGCTCTGAATTATATGATGGGAAGTTACAGAGAGAGAGCATGGTGGAAATACTGCCTGTGTTATACTTATTTTGCACAGCTTTGAAGTCCTGCAAAAACTGCCTAGGCTGAAGAGAGAGAGTGGATCTAGGCATAGTCATATGCATAGAAGGACACTCAGTGAAAATGATGAAATTCAATTATAACTGATTTAAGTCCTTTGGATCTCAATAGGTTTACTGTAAATATAAGATGAAGTCTGGATCTACCCTAATTCACATATAACATTATGCAGAGCTTGGATATCACACACTGCAAGAAATGACAGTATTATGTTACAAGAAATGACATTTTGGGAATAATGAAGACATAAAATGATTCTTCTGCAAATAGCCTGGCAGCTGCTAGTAGCCTCATTACTTTTGGTTAGTTAATAAACCATGGTTTGTTTGGGGGGGGGGCAACGAAAAGACATGACTTACCATTCCGTGTGAACCTGGTTAATTTTAGTCATTCGTTGTGGGAGCTAACTGCTCTTGTGTTTAAGGTCATCCCACTTTCACCTCTGTTGCACAGCTTATGGTATCCTTTGAAAAACAGCCAGTGTGATGTAGTGGATGGAGTGTTGAACTGGGATATTGGAGATCCAGATTCTAGTCTTCACTAAGCCATAGCCAGTTAATCTCTTAGCCTGAGCTGCTTTGCATGGCTGCTGTGAGAAAAACCTGGAGAGCAGGAAATCTGCACATTGAAGGAAACTTGGAATATAAATATAAATAATAAATAAATAATTCTGCAAAACATCTTTTAGCACAGCTGACACTAAAATTAATGTGTGTGTATATATAAAATTGGAGCCAGAGTAGGCAATGCTGGGGTACTAAGCTATGTCAGATTTAAAAGGCTTTAAAGCACTACCCCAAAATGTGTTTTATACTAACATTTTCTTGCATCTTTTTTAAATTTTGAGGCCTTTTATAACGAGACCCTAAACTGTAACTTACTTAACTTGTGCCTAAATCCGGCACTGTGTTTACCACTGGACTGCAGTGCCTCCTCGGGACCAAACTGCATATATTTTTAATCACGTGCTTTGTCCCTGAGTAATGATTTTTTTTCTCAGACATAAACAGTATGGACTCCCTGACTGATATTGCCATGTTGGAGGGGGTGGTTGGGTTGGCCCTTTACACCCTTTACTGTGGTTCTCATCTTGATTCCACTTCCCCTTTTGCAATTTGACCTTGGAAGAAAAGGCTCTCATTTACTATTTACATAACCCTCTGGGTTTGTTTGACCAAAGACTATAGTATACTAGAACACAAGAAATGAACCTCTTATAACACAGCCAAGTATAGATTTCTCCTGTCATCTGCAGCTGTGGATGCCAGTGCTGGTTCTAGGATTTTTACATCCTGCAGGCAAGTTAACCTTGGTGGATCTCATTCAGCCTGCAAGGGGATGAGTAGTTCTTGATAGTAACACATACTTGTAATTAATACATTTTTCCAATAATGAACTAGATGGCATAACTAGATGGCATCATGCCTTCCCTTCTTTCATTCTTTCATAGTGTAACTGTAAATTAGAATCACAGAATCATAGAGTTGGAAGAGACCACAGGGGCCATCCAGTCCAACCTCCTGCTATGCAGGAACACTCATCAAAGCACTCCCAATTGATGGCCATTTAGCCTCTGCTTAAAATCCTCCAAAGAAGGAGACTCCTCCACACTCGGAGGCAGCATATTCCACTGCAGGACAGCTCTGACTATCAGGAAGTTCTTCCTGAGGTTCAGGTGGAATCTCTTTTCCTGTAGTTTTAACCCATTGCTCCTTGTCCTAGTCTCTGGAACAGCAGAAAACAAGCCCACTCCCTCTTTGATATGACATCCTTACAAATATTTGAACATGGCTATGTCCCCTCTGAACTTTCTCTTCTGCAGACTAAACATACCCAGCTCCCTAAGATGCTCCTTATAGGGCATGGCTTTTAACTTCTTGTATAGTTATGAGGAAATGGCCTCACTACATGCTGGAAAAGGATTACTACATGGTTCACATGCTGGCTTGTACTGTGTGCTATATCTTGTTTTGGGTGTTGAGGTGACAACAAGGTAGATGGAAGGAGACTGTTTTTTTTTTTAAAGCAACTTTAAAAATCAATTTAGGTAATGTTTGATAAAAGGGAAAGTAAATAGTTACTTTAAAAATGGTAGTTACAGCACTAATTACTTGTGCGCATGGGGGCTGAGGGGGGAATGATGACTATAAATATGTTTTAAAACTAATTCTCCAAGCTGTGAGGTTGAGTACACACATATGGAGAACTCTCTTGTGCTACTTCTAGACTTCTTTGTTGTGCAAAGAGAAAAAAAAAACTGATTCCCTTGGAGAACTCCAGTATTAGTCTGGTCACACAGCTCTCTGAAGACAGCTATGACTATGTATATTCAGGGTATACTACATTTACTTTTTTATGCCATGTGTTTGCTAAAGTAGCATTCTGTTACCCTAAAAGGTGGGTGGCGTTGAGGTTCACCTGCAATGCCAGCATATCCTTAGAAATTGGGTAATTATATCTCAAAAGAGGACTGTGAGAGGAGGGTAACAGAAAGACCTATTCACCTGTATATACCAGTAATAACTGTAGTGAGAACTCCAGTTCAAAGTCAAACAGGGTATTTTATTTGGAATGAACAGGCACACAAGAAATCAGACATTCTGAAGAACCATACAAGGCTATCTGAAAATGAGGCAAGAAAGGCTGGCTTGAGAGAAATTGGGTGGAAATGGTGATAGGTAGCAATCCTGAAACAGACGATTGAAGCGGAGTGGCTCGGACAGTGCGTCTGAGGGTAGCACAGAGGAACAGAGATCTCGGCACTACATACAATGTCCAAAGTACAACAGATTATGGGGTCTGGAGTTGGGGTTTTTATGCTTTATTTCCTGCCTGAAGGAGGGTGCGTGTACAAAGCAGTAATGGCTTTCCTGAGAAACTGACAATGGAGTCCATAATGAGCTGATTGCCTTAACTTTAGGTGACAAAACATTGATGAGATTCCTGACAAATCTCTTATGTTTTGGTCAGGTAGTGTGAATGGGGAAGGTCTCTGTAGGATATGCTCATAGTAGGGTTCCCGATTGCTTCAGCTGGTCAACCTTGCCTTCTCTTGTTCTTGGGAGTGTTTACAACTTGCAGTTTATGAAAAGATTATCCCAAACCCATCAGCATTGGGCTTTCCTGTCTAATCCTCTCTGAATTTGTGACCTAATCATGTTTGAGGTCCCACAGATTGGGTGTGTATGTGTGTGGTAACAGTTGTGCTCTCACTCAATGGTAGTCTTCCAGGAGGGGCTGGGTAGCCATCTGTTGGGGATGCTCGACCTCTAGATCGCCTGTGTTGAGCAGCAGATGCCCTCCAAGACCTCCTCTAATCCTAGGCTTCTCTTTCAAAATATTCTAGAGTCCCCTCTGGTCAACACTAAGGCCCTTTTCGCATGGCATTTGCCATGTGAAAAGGCCACTCGAGCATCACACAAATGCGAGGAGCGGTCCACACGATGCACTCACAATCGTGCAACGCTTCAGGGGCTGGCAGGCACTGCTCACGCATTTTTTCATTTTTGGCTTTAAGCCAAAAATGGTGTGCAATCACACAATGCTCTGGGGGCCCGTGCACACTTGCTGTGCGTGTGGAACTCCGGAGCTGTGGCGCTTGCGCTTCCTGCCCCGGCACAGCCTGGGAAACTCCCAGGCTGCACTACAGAAGAAAGAGGTGGGGCTCTTGCACGAACGGGCGACAGCTGCGGAGCTGAAGGAACTGGGACGCGAGAGCCTCTCGCTGGAGGCTGCTCGTGCGATCCCCGCACCCCAGCTCTGTGAAAAGTTGCCTTGCAGAAAGGGCCTAAGACTTGTCGTTGCTTTAAACCTCCTCTCCACCCTATGTATCTTTTGCTATAGCCAGTAAAACATTCTGTGCTTAGAAGAAAGACTGTGGGGAGTTTGCATCAACAGCTGCTGCAATTTGTACTGTAGGTTCCAGACCGGCCGGCATTTCCCAATATCTTTCAGGTCCAAGGGTTCAGCAAAGGAGGTGTTCCGGGTGGCTCAGGCAGATGGTCGCACATTCACAGATGTGCTTGAGGGTTGTACATTTTTTCAGCGGAGTTGCTGGCGGCTCCTGGGGCTAACGTATGCTTGGCTAGCTCTTCAAAGCGAGGCTTGTGGATGGGCACTTCGCCAGCAGAGACAGTTTTGAGGAGCTGAAGCAGAGAGGAAAATTACCAATTCTGATATCTGTTGCTTCCTGCCAGGCTCTTGCACCTAAGTTTATTTTAGTGTCAAGAGAGCACAAAGGGCATTTAGAACTGTTTTACTCCACTCAGCAGCTTCTCTATCCTCACTGTTCCAGAATATTGTGATACATCCCAGACTAGGATACCGCTGGTCTTTTTCATAGCTAAAAAATCTGCAACTCCTTCCCCCACAGCCTTATTTATTGAGAGAACAGATCAGTAACCTAGAGCAGCTGCCTCTGTGTGGTTTGACAGAAGCAGCCAGAATGAACCAATCCAAAGTAGAGTCATAGGGTAATGTGACATCTGATAATAGGATAATGGCTCCTCATAATGGAAATTTCAGATTCTGAGACTGCTTTATACCTGTAGTTGTTGAGTTGTTTTGAGTTGTTTCTGATTCATGGTGGTCCTAAGATGAAACTATCATAGCATTTTCTTGGAAAGATTTGTTCAGAGGGGGGTTGCCTTTGCCTTCCTCTGAGGCTGAGAGAGTATGACTTGCCCAAGGTGACCCAGTGGGTTTCCATGGCTGAGAAGGGATACCAACCCTTGTCTCCAGAGTCATAGTCCAGTGCTCAAATGACTACAGTACACTGACTCTGCTCTGCAACTACTTATTTATAGTTAATTCATCTTCCCAATAACTAAGGTATAACATTATGATTGTAACTCAATGAGTTATCATGTCACTCCTTTTGTGATATAGCCATAATATGTAAATTATTTTTGCGATTACACAGGTGTGGCCTCACTAAATGATGGAGGAATATCACACGTTTCAAGTGCCAGCCTATGGCATGTCTCATGCTGCTTAATGAACACTTCCCCTCAGCTTTGTAAAAGTAATGAAAAAAAAATTAGTTTCATTATATCGAGAAACGGGAAAATAAAAAAGTTACTTCTTTAAAAAATGATAATATTCGCACTATCTACCGACTGTTTTAGACTGTGAAACTATAGTTGTAACTGTTGTTTTTATGCTCTTTAAAAGCTCTGGGTTGTCTTGTGACTTCCCCTGAAGCTTAAGGTAGATAAAATAAAAACTTACACAAATTCTATTAATTCAGTGGGTCCCCTCTATTTGGGACTAACAGTTGAATTTAAGTCCATGTATCCAACTTTATTTGAAGGGCTATTTGAGGAGAGTCATCAGTTAGAAAGCACGCTGCATAGATGGAGTCTATCTGAAAGGCCATCTGTGTCCAGTTTAAAGATAAAGAACGCTACTACTGCCTATAGATAGTAGCGCTTAGATCTGTTGGACCAAGGCAGGAGAGACCTAGGTGGCGCTGTGGTTAAATGCTGGTACTGCAACCACAACGTTGTGAGTTTGATCCTGCAAGGCTCCAGGTTGACGCAGGCTTCCATCCTTCTGTAGGTCAGTAAAATGAGTACCTAGCTTGTTGGGGGCGATTAGCTAAAAACATTGTAAACTGCTTAGGGAGTGCTTTGCACTGATAAGTGGTATAGAAGTATAACTGTAATTGCTGTTGCTAAGTTTCAATTTCCATTCAACTATGAAGTTTATTTAGTCATCTTGAGTCAGTAACCTCACAACCTAACCTACCTCTCTGAATTCTTTGTGAGAATAAAGGGCAAAGGAGAGGAACCAAATACACCAGCCTGTGCTGTCCTAATTTATGCACAAATAAGCAGCTAAATCGGGCAGTATCAGATACAATGAAACTGTGTTATACGAAGAGCTTTGAAAGCAGCTACTTACCAACTTGTCACTGATTCAACAAGTGTATTACAGTTGGGACTAACAACAGGGTTAGGTCATGGCCACCCTACCTTTTGTCTCAGAGTCTTGTACTTAGCCTCCTCTCACAAATCGTTTGCTACTGCAATCAAAATTACTCATAGAGACTGGAGTATAAAACAGATTTCATTTTTGATGCTGTACAGCTCTTGCATAATAATAAAATGCTCTTCATTTTGAGCACATTCCTCAGAATGGCTTTTTCCCCCGACACTTGTAAGGAATTTTGCTGGGTGCTGCTTTGTACCTGTATTATGAGAACTCCCACTTGTAATTTTAAATTGCCAAATTCTGGGACCAAACTTATTTGTTTCTTTTGTGAGAAATGGCACCACTGGATAGACCAGATGTCTTGGTATGTATATGAAAGAGGAGTTATCCCATGGTGTGCTTTCTTGGTGGTTGTCCTCAAAGGTTTAGAAATCCCTACCAAAGAAGAATAGGCTGTTCCCTCACTATTCTCTCTACCAGCACATAAATTTGTTTTTATTCTGGCAAGTTTTACTGAGTGTATTATCAGCTGGCTGCTGTACCTTTTTGTAGAAGACTTGTTTTTAAATTAAGTTTTAAATCGTTTAATTCTGTTTTGACACTTGGATTTGTTTTGAGATTTAAATTGTACTGTTTTATTTTATGTTACTCTGTGTCTCCTTGAGTCCCATCTTTGGGAGAAAGGTAGGACATAAATCCAATCAATCAATTCCCAATCTCATCTTGTCTCTCTAGACTTGAATATAAACAGAGGGCTCCTCTAGATGAGGCAAATGTGTCAGGAGGTTGCAGTAAGTATTGCTGTCGTTCTCATTTAAAAAAAAAAATCCAGATGATTATTCTGATGTTTCCTGGCAATTCCCATTACCTGCTGCAACATTATATTCCCACCTGGGTTTATTTTAACCTTGAGCCATGTTGGAACATAAAAATGCCCTTTGCATACTTTTTTTTAGATTTAAGGTACATCAGTGGACCAGTAAAATGGCACTTTTGTACTATAACAGAAAAGAAAAGAAAAGAAAAGAAAAGAAAAGAAAAGAAAAGAAAAGAAAGAAAGAAAGAAAGAAAGAAAGAAAGAAAGAAAGAAAGAAAGAAAGAAAGAAAGAAAAGAAACCAGAGTGGAAAACCCTGCTCTTGAAATTATAGGACCACTGCAGCAAACTGTGTTGTCATTTTAAAGGAGCTTTGGAAGAGCCTTAGTTCAGAACCAAGAGATGATGCCAATAGCTCCTAAAAAGAGTGGAATGAGTGGGCACAGAGATGACAACAATGGCAAAACATAAGGAGCTATATCCTGAGACACCATACATCTTTTGATCAATCTTCTCTGATTCTGATTATAGGTTCCAGAAAGCAAGGGCTATTTCTGATAAATAGAGCATATGGAATCTTCATCTCCAGAGCAGATCAAGAAAAGCTGGAGTAGTGTCTTGGATGCTACAAAAGTTATGATAGCTAGTCTTGTGCAGAGACACTGGAGAAGCTGGTAGCTGGTTTGATTCTATGGTGGTCCTGTTTACAAAATTAATGTCCAGGGCATTTTTGTGACAACCATTTTAGCACTATATTTAATTTAGGTGCTTTTCACATTTGCTTTCTTTCTTTGATCTCTTCTCTCTGTTGCTTGTAGAGCAGATCAAAGAGAAACAGATGCCTTTCTGTCTCTTTCCTCTGCTGCCCCTTGCTCCTTTTTGCCATTCTTGTTTTTTAAAGAGAGAAAACACACACACAAAATCAAGGAAAAGATCAGAAAATATTTGCTTCTGTCTCCCTTCTTACTCTGATCCTGAAGAAACAGAAAGTTTCTGTTGACCAGACTGAAGTACTGATGAGCACTCGAGTAGCTTTGTGTATTGAGTTAAAACAAACACCAAAAATAACTTATTTTTACATATTCCAAAGAAAAGAGGAAACAACTGTCCGGTGAGTCCTTTAAAATGGACACATTTATTATGTAGGTTGCTGTGGTTTTTCCGGGCTTTGAGGCCGTGTTCTATTAGTATTTTCTCCTGACGTTTCGCCTGCATCTGTGGCTGGCATCTTCAGAGGATCAGAAGATCAGAAGATCCTCTGAAGATGCCAGCCACAGATGCAGGCGAAACGTCAGGAGAAAATACTAATAGAACACGGCCTCAAAGCCCGGAAAAACCACAACAACCTATGGATTCCAGCCATGAAAGCTTTTGACTTTACATCAAACATTTATTATGGTACACAAAGAGATCTTGCAGCACCTTTGAGATTAACTGAGAGGAAGAGTTTGTAGCCTAAGCTTTTGTAGACTCAGTCTGCTGAGTCTACAAAAGCTTATGCCAGAAATTTCTTCCTTTCAATTAGTCTCAAAGGTACTACAAGATTCCTTTGTTTACTGATACAGACTAATACACCTGTCTCTTTGAATACAACTACATTTACTATGGCTTAAGGATGAATGGACCCAAATGCACATCAGATGCATGAACTTTTTTCTTAGGTTGGCAAATATATGTATGTGTTCAGTGAATAACAAATAAGACCAACAACTACAGCTTAGTTGAAAATGTGAAAAGTTTTCTATGTTCACTCAAGCTCCAAAGTGCCAGGGAATGACAACTTACAGGCTATGCTTTTAACAAACCTGTCATTTAGGCAATATACTGCAGTTACTGACAGCTTTTCCATTATGTTGGAGCTAAATGTCAGAGTGATGGATCTAAGTTCCACTTTTTTCTGTGAAGTCTATGCAACTGAAGGTTAAACTGGACACTCAGTATTTTTTTTTTAAATACAATAAGAGATGGTCTGTCAAGTGGTGGAAGACATCTGTTTGTCAGAGCATGTGATTTTCTTTACCTGCATAACATGAATTTAGCACATTCTGTTTTGTGATTGGTCATTTGAAGGTAGAAATGGATCTAATTTGCACATCTGATTGTTGGGATGTCCGGTTCTGAAGAAATCCTGTTTGTCAGGGGAAGATGGAACAAAACTTGTTGTTAGACAGTTAATTGCAAAGAATACACATTCCCCTTAATGTCTGGTTTGACATTAACTAACCATGGCTTGGCAAGGTCTCAGAAACAAAACTTTGCCTGCATTAACTAGAGATACGAGCTATTAAACCTGCAATCTTTTGCATAGAAAAACACATCCTGTATCATTGAGGGGTGGGCCTGCCTAGGACTCCTACAATCTTTGCAACACTGTCACTGAAATTGCTGGCCTCTACCAAGGCCCCAACTTGCTATGGCTCTATAGTGTACTATCACAGCTGGAGATGGTATTGTTCCAATCTCCAGTAGTTACTTATTAGAGTCACAATTTTAAGCTCAACTTACCAAAATTTACTACACAGTCGGCCCTCCACATTTGCGGATTTGACATTCATGGATTTGATTATTTGCGATTTTGTCCAACCCCTGCCTCCCCACCTCAGGCACTTCTTTTCCAAGGGAACTTTCCCTCTCAGCGGCTCCAATCAGGCCATGCAATCTTTAAAAACCCACCTCTGGTCCTCCTCCTCCTCCTCCTCCTCCTCCTCCACCACCACCACCATGCACTGGCTGGCCAGCTAAGGACAGATCACAGCCCAATTTCTCTGACCATGAACCCTTTCCTGATGCTCTACACACACCTGAAGAAGGAGATGGGTGTGAGAGAGGAAGAATAGGGCCACCATGAGATTCACCTCCTTTCCTTCATCCTTCCTTGACCTGGTTTGGACCGTAGGTGTCCACTATCCCCACCATATCTTGGCTCCCTTCCCACAGACACACATATAAATTTTGATACTTGCGATTTTTCCACATTTGCGAGGTTCCTGTGCCCCTAACCCTAGCGAACGTGGAGGGTCAGCTGTATTACTTAACACACATACACACCATCCAAAAAGCCAACAGTCATATGAATACTACAAGTTCATGGGCCAGTGGTGAAAAACACTCCTCCCATCTATCAGCCAGAGCATGAACCATTGCTTGAAGTATGTGATATTCCTCTTGCACTATTTATTTAAGTCATTTATTTATTCAAGCCAGGACCTCTTAAGTCAAGACCATGGGCAAGTCACATTCTCTCAGCCTCAGAAGAAGGCAAAGACAAACCCATTCTGAACAAACCTTGCCAAGAAAACCCCGTGATAGGTTCATCGTAGAGCAACCATAAGTTGGAAATGACTTGAAGACGCACAACAGTGACAACAGCTTCTTAACTGTACAAGTACTGAAGTTATTCCTCATTACATTACTATTGTAATAGGAGGTAATCATATCTTAGTTATTGGATAGAATACAGAATGTTCTGGATGCAGAGAGTGCCAGAGTGCCTTCTGCACCATAGAACCCTATATATTAGTAGGTCAAAGGGTCTCCTTTCTACTGGAAGGAAACCTTTACCTTGGCAGAGCATGGGAAGAAGGGAGGAAAATTATTATTTTTTCCTTGTACTGCTCATAACACTAGTCAGTAGGGGCTGTGAGAATGGCTCGATAAGGCCACATACTATACTGCATTGTGCCTCATTTGTCCTATATCTAAAATAAGGTCAGCATCAAGTAAGTTATGTGAATGGTATAAATTATTATGTAGAGGTGAGATGTAAAATGCAAACAAGACAATGAGAATCAGACTGGAGGGCACTGAGTGTGTGCCTGAGATTCCTACCTTTACTGTGCTATGGTTTGTACTATTTTAAATGGTTACCTGGTATAAGAAGTTGCAATTTAACTAGCAGAAGCAGCTTAAGTACTTCAACTGTAGGAAAAAGGAATAAGAGCTGCCTCACAAATTTGAACGTTCCAAGTCATGTTAATTAATATGCAACTCATGAGTAGGCCTGGTTTCCATTAAAATTGTACTGCAAAGTTTAACTGGGGAGATGTTTTCTTTTCATTTCAAAATGGCAGGGATGGGCTCCACTGTGAGGTCTTGTAACAGAGAAAGTCTGAAGTAAGTGACCCTAGGGGTCACTAAATGAGAAAGAAAGGACTATTGCTGAATTGTCAAAAATAATCCTGAAATAAGGACAACAGTCAAAGCTTATTTTCCTATGGATGTGAATTAGCAGCGTGGCTTCTGGAGATGTCGAACGTGGTTTCTTGTTCTGTTACACAGATGGCAATTTGAGGCTCAAAGGGTGTGTGTTTGGGAAGACTTTGGCTGGTTTCACCTTAGTGTCAGGGCCTAGGGATAAAGCTCCCATAGGGAATCCTGCATGCTGGGTGGTGGATTCTGGGAGCTTTTGTCCCATAATGTTTCCAAGTTCTAGAGAGTGTTGTGTTGTGTTGTAATTTAGCTTAATGGATTTTGGGAAGGCTACCAATCGAGTTTTTCAAGTGCACAAAATATGGATGCCTTAGCCAAGTACTCTGTAGCAATGGTGAGAGCTCTTTTACCTCACAGTGATCATGATACAGTGGAAGTCTGGGACCTAGAAGAGCGCTGGCACAAGCTACTAATTTTGCTAAAGAAAATTGGCAGCCCTCACAGTTTTGTCAGATGGGAACAGTGGTGGAGGAAAGAAAAGTGAAACCAGATGTCTCCTCTTACAGTTGCTCCATATTTATGTTGGGGATTGGGAGGAATGGGGACAGACGGACTATAAAAATGTCACAACCCTTGATCTTCTACCTTCAGTATGCCACTGTAAAAACTTAATTTCATACATTATCTTTGCATTTTGATAAGCAGCAGACTCTAGCATGGTGTGCGTGTGTCTTGAAGAGTGTATGTGTGGTCAAGGTTTACATATAATACGTTTGGAAACTGGAGCAGAAGGGGACTTGGAAGGTCAGAGCAGATTCAAACGTGTGTGTGTGTGTTTAATGAAATCAAAGACATCTGCATCTTCTATGGAGATTAAAACAATGTATGTGATTGATGCTGATAAGTCCAGTTGGAAATTAGATCCAAAAAGGACTCTGTCACACATTTGGCCAGATACAGCAGCAAAAACATCAGGAAGACTTTTATCGTGAAATGAATTAAGAAAGCTGTTCTAAAGATGTTACGTTCGCCACACAGACACACACAATCCAGTTTAACAGCTCTCCTGAGGCCTGTTAGGTATAACATCCAGTGGGGACAAAGCAATTGCATCATTTGTATCAATTCTGTTCAGTTTAATCCATATTAATATAAAACCCTTCATAGTTTAGCCCTGAGACTGAGCTAAATCCCTTTCTCCAAAATATATATGGGCTTCTGACAGCTTGGCTTGTTCAAGTGGAAGCTTTCCGCAAATCGGCATTCTGAATTTTTGGGACATAGGAAAGAATAAAGTAGAGGCAAGTGCATCAACAAGGCAGGGCAGGGCTGTCTTAAGGCTTTTTGATGCCTGTGTTGCGTAACAAAATAGCATCTTTCTATCTTTCTTCAGTACTGGCAGTTGGACAGCAGTGGCAAAAGGCCTTTAAAAACCAACAGCTCACATATGCTGTTCCCCTCAGAAATGTGTCCAGACTTTGGGCTTGAGACAGATCATCATATGACCAGTAGACGAAAAGAGATGGAAGCTTTGTTCAGAGTTGTAAGGTCTCTGGACGAATGTGTTATGTTACTGAACCAAGGGTAGCAAGTCAGTCACTAAAAATATAAAAGTCACGAGTTGAGTCGAGTCAGCGTGTCATTTACTTAAGTTTGACTTGAGTCTGAGTCAATTGAATCAAGTCTACATCACTGCAAAAAAGTGTACTCTATATTTGAAAAAAGGCGTATCGGACAACAGAATGCTATTTTGTGACTACACTTTATGGAAAATATTTCTGCACAATGACAAACTACATTCAGAATATTTTTAAAATATTCTTTCTTATTCTACTTTTCTTGTCAGTAATTTCTGAGATGGAATTGTCAAAAGGTATTTTTTCTAGATGATCACATTTTAGTGATAAAATAGGCATTGGTGATAGTCTTGACTGTAGTGTAATGGAACTTTTTAAAAATAAAGTATGCCTACTTTTATAAACTCTACTTTGGAGAATGTGCCTTCTCCTTCAGAATCTGAAATTGGCAAAGTTAAGATAAAGGCGGAGGGCTAAGATAACATTTAGAAAAGCTTCAACCAGATATGTAAATTATCTCCAAACCAATATGTGGAGTATCAGAGCCAGCTCATCTGCAGTGCCTAAGAAATTAATACAATGTTTGTGTTTGGAGGACAGAGACATTTGCAGATCACGTGGATGAACTCTCAGTAAAGCTTCTGTATTCCTTTCCAGCATACCACAATTTTAGGAAGAATGGTCCAGTCCTGGCAGATACCCCAAAAATGTCCGTGTAGCTGCCAAGAAAGCTTCTCCAGTTGCATTTGAAGCTTATCTAAGACATGGTAGTATGTTTACACCCTGAAATTTGTGTCTTCCTGTTATTTTCCAGTCATTTTTTCCATCTTGGAAAAAATGATTTGAGTCTTTGAGTTGATGATATTTCATCTGAATATGTGGATTCCAATTGATTACTCAGTTTCTTTGCCTCTCCCTCAAATTGTTCATGGTTGTTTCACATGTCAAGGAATAAGGTAATGCAGGGAGCAATGATTTCTCTCCGAAACAAAATCAAGGCCTAGTTTTCATACTATTTTGTTGTCATGGTCAAATATGCAAAAGACTTTGTGCCAGAAGACTGCTGTAAAAGATATTTTGAACGCTTTCATTTTCTTTACCAAAGAGTTTGCTTCTAATTTAACCATTCCTTACACTTTGGAATCATTGTCAAGCTTTATTAAGTCTTTCAAAATGCAGTCAGATGACAAAAGTTTTTGTGGCATTTTCTCTTCATGACCATCTTGATTGTAACAGATTTTTCAAGCTGATCTTTGATGTATTATTATTTATTATTATTTTATTATTTTTAGTATTATGCTAAAAAGGAAGTACAACCCCAAGAAATGTGAACAGCTTCATTGCACAGAGGTTATCATCAGCGCAGTTTTACTCAGTTAGGTTCAGGGAATGACCTGCACAAATATAACATGGTTGTTCATACTCTTTCAATGAACTTGTAGTTTCTGGTATTGGTCATTTGCATAATCATTTTATGTTAATACTATACCTTCAGAAGAATTCTGAAGAAGGATGAATGACAGTTTTTCATAAGCACCCTGCAGTCTGGCTGTCAACTGGCCTAAAGCATAAAAATTACTTTTTTACTTCTCCATTCGAGCAGCAATGAAAAACAATGCATAACTGATCCTATAAGAAATATATGTAGTATAGTCAACAATAAGAGAAAAGTGCTCTATCGTCTTGTACATGATTAGCTCAACTCATTCCTTACATATCTATGCAGAAATGGAATAAACATGATCCTTGCCTTTATTTCCATGATTTCTACAGTGCTGTTCAAGAAAAGGATAAATTTTGGCAATAGTTTCTCATATTCCAAGGTTATTTCTAAATCTGGTTGCCATTAGGGAATGGAAGTTGTCTTTCTGAAAAAAAGTTAATAGCAACCATAACACATTTTAATATTTACTTCCAGCATTTGATTTCTTCCCACCTCTTTCTTTCTAAAAATTTCTCGACTGTGTTTGTTTCATTTTTCTTTAATATACCTGCTATAATACAATTCTGGTGTAGAATGCTATTTTTGTGTACTTTATCTTTTTCTTCAAATTTTTCCCATTCGAGAAACCTCCTTCCACAGAGTCCATTTCATCCATCTAGATGAATGGAAATGTTTCCAGGAAAACCAGAAAAAAGTTTCCAGTTGATATAGAATGTAAAAGTTACTTCTGACCACTTTTTTCCTATTTTCTAACATTTGTATAAATTTTCTAATGATTGTACAAATGTAGAGGATATAGCATTTTGAATCAATGCTACAGGGTGACATTTACTTTCAGTGTTATAACAACTCATTCAAAGATGAATTTGTTCTGCTGGTGTATTAGACACAGAAACACTGTCTTCATTGCTTTTAAAATGTGTGACCAGCATACATCTAATATGAAGGACGGAGTATCCTTGAGGAAATGCAGGACAGTGGTTGCAAGTGGCCATCTGGACTGGTAGAACAGGGTGCCCAATGAAGGGGGATGCCAAAGTGAACAGTAGATGGAACCCACTAATTCTGAGTTTCTCTCTGTCCTCCTGACAAAGCAATGCAACTTTGTAACAGGGAACTTCATTAACATCCTGAGATTCTTTGTCAGCATCCAAGAGTTGGAAGAGTGGGCATAGAAGCTGGCAATATAGGGTCTTCTGTGAACTTACTGAAAACTGAAACTACATTTTACATGATGATGTTCAAGCAAGGACATGCATGCAAGAATGTCTACCAACATTCTACCATTTTTTCCCATAGCTGCAAGAAAGTGTTTGAAAATTGCACAGTTTTGAAAGACAATGTACCGTTCAAGACTTTGTGTGAAAAAATGCATATGGGTTTTTTGCATAGAAAATGGAGGCCAAGATCCTGAGTCATCAGAGATAGCTACAATTATGGACCTCCCCTGGAACTGCATGTCCTGACCCAGCCCCCCTAATCTACCTTAGAAACCAAGCAACTGTACCAACTGCAGTTCCAAGGTGCTCAAGTTTGACCTCATACCTACAGGGTCTTGTTACAATTACTTTTGGCACCACACTTTGCTGGTGGGAGGAGGCTTGGATGTATCATTGTTCAGCACCTCACTCAGAACTCTTAGTTGGTGCTGCTGCCTGGCTTCTGAGGTGAGTTTTAGGGGGCATTTGCAGTTATAATGGTGTCACAATCATTAAAGATGAACTGCAGTATTTACAGTGTTGTAAGTCTGGCTTATGACTTTGTAATTATTGAGCAGAATGCTACCCAGAGTTTTCTTTGCAGCATGTTAGATTGGGATCATGTTAGCTGGGAGGTGGAGGTTGAACCTGGCTTCCATGCTAACTGGGACTCGGCAGCTGGCCAAGGTTCAATACATTATGATGCAATTGCTTGGTTCTACAGATAAAAAAATCTGCTAGTTTTGTTGTCATGATGTCTTTCAGTGTCTTATGCTATCTATTTCACTATCAGGTCAGGTTTGCACTCCCCGCCCAATACTAAAGTCAATGTGCATGTTCCAAATATACTCTTAGCTGCATTTATTTGTGTGAAATTTGAAGAAATAGACAGGCGAGAAAAATTGCTGACACTTGCTATTTTCTTTCCTGATGACTGGAAATAGCAACAACAAAAAAATGTGTGGTTGTGTTCATTAATAGTAGAGTAACCACAAACTGAGCAAATTCATTAAACAGCTAATGCAAAATTATTCTCCATTCCCACTTGTTTTTTCTCTGTTCTTTTGAGAAACGCGGTTGGAGAACATCTGACCAAGTTGTCTATTCTTGCCTCAAAACATCTCTGTGCTAAAAACATGAACTAGTTTAATTGCTTTGCTTTCCCCTTAGGTAATGCTGTTCTGTCATAAAGCTAAAGCTTTCTAATAGAATTTTCTCACTAAGCTATCATTCCTATAGTTCCTCAGGGAAATAACTGCAGTTTAAATTGATTTGAAAGTTGATGCAGATATATTGTTATGGAGCAGGAAAGAGCCTTTTACTTTTCTACCACCACCACCAATTTTAAAACAGCAACAACAGCTTTATTCCTTTCCCCTTTGATTTCCAACCATAAACTTGGTATGTTCAGATATACGCAAGCCACCTTTCAGACAGTGGAATATGATCATTTTCTGTGGCAATCTGATCACCATCTAAGAGTGGTGTTTTTGTTGGGGTGCCTCCCCCTAAAAAACAGAAGTGGATTTCTGGCCACTTCCTGTTTTGAGTTTTCACTATTTTTGACATAGGGGTGCTGGTGTGGCCTACCATGGGTTCTGGAGTGAAAACTTGTCCCCAAACCTTCCAGAGTTGCCCAGCCATACCTGAAAACATGTTAACTACTCCTTTGAGTCCATAAATGGGGAGATGAAAATCATGTAACTGTTTTCAACCTTTCAATGCTTGAGTGTTGGTACAGTAAGCAACCTCGTCTATGTTACAGCAAAATCCAACTCCCCCTGCAACCTTTATTAGGCTAACCAAAAGGGATAAAGTACATTATGCAAGCTTGTGTAGCTCAGAAGCTTCTTCTTCAGGTATGGATATTAAAAGTTATTTTTGAGGAAGAAATCTGACAATGCAGGGTCACAGAGCTGCACTTTTTTTGAGATGTTAAAGCTGAGTTTGAGATGGTGATGAGTGGAGGTTTGATGCAGGTAAAGGCATCTATGCTAGTAATATTCATTGTGGAACTCTCTGGTTATTGTATGCTTAGTGAGATAGATATTCTGGGTTAATTACCAGCAGTAAAAGATTGACATCTTGAGCACGCATGGCAAGATAATCCTCTTAGGGCTGGTCCAATTCCTGTTCCTACCTGAAGTAGAGCAACAAAAGGTTGCTTTCCACTCTCCCAAGTCAAAGTGCAAAGTACCCAGTGCTAGCCAATTTATTTGGGCAAATAAATTGAGAGACAGCATAGTGTAGTGATGTGAGTGTTAGACTATGATTCTGGACACCAGGGTTCAAATCCCCACTCAGCCATGGAAACTTGCTGGGTGACTTTGGGCAAGTCACACTCCCTCAGTCTCAGAGAGATGCAAAGGCAAACCCTCTTTGAACAATTCATGCTGGGAAAATGCTATGATAGGTTCAACTTAGGGTTGCCATAAGTCAGAAATGACTTTAAGGCATGGAACAGCAACAAAGGAGTCAGACTATCCCAGCAGCACCACTCCCTATCTCCACCAATAAAAACAGGAAACCACAGAAATAAATAATTAATAATTTTACCTACTTGCAGGGCACCCCCCAATCTGTTACAAGAGGTAGCTGCTTCACTCTGTCTAATGGTAGGGCCAGCTGCAAATCCTCCACAGCTATTTTCAATCTGTATATTTAGTTTACATCATGGGAGAAACTCCTTTGTTCTGGAGGAGAAGAGAGTGAAAGAACAGCCTGATATAAATTAGCTCCTTGAATTGGGAGGGGGTGTTGTGTTGTTCTTTTGCTGGGAATAAAAACACCACAGCTTGTTATCCTGGCAGTTTGTTGTAGCACTCCTTGAAGCATGGCGCACATTTTTAGCAGCCAGCCTAACATTTTCAGCGTCAAATCATCTCCAGAACTGAAGATTGTATCCAGGTGGTGAGATCAGGTTTCACAGCTCCCTCCATGCCAGCATAGTAACATGGCCACAAAACATCTGCACTGTCAAGATGTTTCTGGTTTTGTTTCCTGAGGCTGAATTGCAGAATGGGAGTATTTTACTATAGGATGATCCCCTCTCTCCCCAGTCAGTCAACACTGAAAATGTGATACTTGCCAATGACCTCTCTCATGCTCTCGTGGGCTGATCACAAGGGGGGAAGGGGAAGAATGGCATATTAAAGGCCTGCAGCCAGTTTTGTCTGATAAATACTTCCTCATATAATTCTGCAAGAAACCAGAATTTGGAAAAGGTATTTTGGGGACCATGGGTCCAAGAATCCCAGCCAACATGGCTTATTTTTATACTTCTGAGAGTGATTTTGTCATTCTTCAAATGTTTCCAAACTATAAACTACAATAAATGCATGCAGTATCACACCCTTCAATTGTCCTGATTTGGCAGAGTCAATCCTGACAAATTCTTTGTTATCCCACTTTTTCAGATGCTTTTAAAATGCCCCAGATTCTCTCTCTTCTCTCCTTGTTTGTCTTCAGTTTACTTCATTCACTACAAACTAAGTTTAGAGTGCCAAAACAGTTTGTACACAATTAACTCAGCAGGGGAAGAGGCAAGGAGGGGCTGGAATCTTGTGCTTTCCCAGTAGATTCAGGCAAAAGCAAACTGATGCAGCCTCTCCCAGCCTGTGTGTTCGTCATCATAAATCATTTTTGTCATTTTGACCCCACTCTGATGTTGGTTGTTCATATGCCTCTTGGTTTTCATCAAAGAAATGTTAGAAGACATGCAATATCCTTAGCTTATCTTTCTCTCCCTAGTTGAAGGGATGCCATGTAGAGGAAGGAGAGGGCTTGTTTTCTCCCGCTCCAGAGACCAGGACAAGGAGCAATGGATTCAAGCTGCAGGAAAGAAGATTCCACCTGAACCTCAGGAGGAACTTCCTGACAGTCAGGGCTGTCCGGCAGTGGAATATGCTGCCTCGGAGTGTAGTGGAGTCTCCTTCCTTCCCAGAGGCTGGATGGCCATCTGTCGGGAGTGCTTTGAGGGTATTCCTGCATGGTAGGGGGTTGGACTGGATGGCCCGTGTGGTCTCTTCCAACTTTACATTTCTATGATTCTATGATTCTATGATCCTACTTCCCAGTCCTTCTTCTTAACCCAAGATTTCAATCTTCCTCACAGCCCTAATCAACCAACAGTCAGCCCTATCCTTGGCCAGCCTAAGTCAATTGTTCCGGATAGCAGATGCCAGGAGGCAGTTCCTAGCTAGGGTTCCCAGATCTCAGGGCCTGGCCCCTCATTGCCAGTCCACTGGCAAGGAGAAGCAACATCAGGATGAAATAGCTGCCTTTGAAAGTGTGTGTGCATATATATTTTCTCATTTGTTCTACATGGTGTTTTTGATTAGAGTGGCATACGGTGTAATGGTTTGAGTGGAGGCGTGTTATAGTGGTTTGAATGTCGGCCACATAAGCCCATTGCATGACCTTGTGCAAGTCATATTCTGTCAGCCTCACAGGAGGGCAATGGCAAAACCACTCTGAACAAATCTTGCCAAGAATACCCCATGATAGGATTGCCTCAGGATCGCCATAAGTCAGAAATTACTTGAAGGTACACAACAACAACTCTGAGGTACTGTGCTTGATACTCAGTGTATCATCTAACATCACAAGGGCCTTCTGAATGACATTACAAGTCGCTAAATCTCAGATTCTGGTCATGAAATCCCATGGTCTAGGATAATCCTGATGAGGTAAACCTTGTCCCAGATGTTCCAACTGAACCTCCGGCCTCCTCTTGGAAGACAGTGTGTTTGTGTGCCACTCAGCCTGTCCTCCACCCACTAAATGTGCCTGAAGCCATCAGGTGTGGTGGAAGATACTTTCCCATTGCCAGTGCCAAAGCCAAAGTAAGGTTCAACTGCTAGTTGAATCACCTTCTGTACTTGGAAAGGAGGTGTGGAGAGTAGACACCATCCTGTCTTTTGCCTCAGAGCCAAAATATTTTGAGATAGTCTGGCCTATAAACCTCTCCTTTTCTCTTTTCCAGTGGTACAGTCAGATAATTTTAGACTCTGGAGGGATGCTTTAACAGGGCAGTGGTGGGGTTGGCTGGGCTCCTTATGAGTGTATTACTTCACGTCAGAGTGTGTTAAGCTAACCATTCAGAATTTTGGGATTTTTCTCTCATTCTGTTGAGTAAGGATTAAACTTCTGCCTGCTGGCGTAATAGCTCCTGTCTGCTAACCACAGCTTCCACAACCTTTCATGAGGGTACTCTCCCTTCTTGTTCTATTTCTGTTCTCCTTGAGGCTCAGCAAGACTTCTTTGCCACAAATTCAGTACAGTATAAGATTTCTGTCACACACAGGTTAAAAAGTAAAGCTGTGAACAGATGCAAGCTGCAATCCCACAAACATACCTGGGAATAAGCTCTAAATTTCAGTTGGATGCTCAAGACTGTGGTGTAACAAATGTTGGTTGAGTATGCAGAGATCTGTGTTCCAACAGAAGCGAAATCTGGGAGTGGAGGAAAGACCCATGGCCAGCTATTGCTGGCTTCCACAAACTTCTGCCTGAGGTAGTCAACTGCTTCTGCTTGTTAGAGCCAGTACTATAAACAGAGATCACCTTTGCCTTACCTGCTTCAATTCTCTATTACAATGTCATGGCAGAGGGGGAAAAACAGCCTCAAAATTAAATAAATCTGCCCTTCATTAATAAATCTATTAAAGGTGTAATTGTCAGATCTGTGGACAATTTAAACTTTTTAAAAGCAGTCTAATAACAATTTCAGTTCTCTGAGACTTGCAGCTTTTTGTGTCGTTCAGGGAGCATATCCTTCTTTTGATTAAAATTAGTCATGTGTCTATAGCTGAAGGTGTTGCAAATATAAATGCAATTTTAACTTGCCATGTATCTTTGTTAAGCACATGCTGCCCTCTAATGGATCATCCCTCTCAATGCTTTCAAAGTAGATGGATATTCAGCTTTGATATCCAAAACCACTCCTGGGGATACTTTTTTGATGGAGTGAAAGGAGAATACCCTTCACTCCTACATGGAAAGACAGCATAAATATATAGGCAGCATCTGTATGACACTTAAAGCATTATGATTCCACTTCAACTGCCATGGCTCCATCATATGGAACTCTGGGAGGTTTTAGTATAGTGAAATACCTATAATGATCTACTAGACAGTTTCTGAGCACTCTTCTAAATTACAGCACTGGAGCTCTCTAGAAAAGAATTATGCCTCACCAAACTACAAATCCAAGGACTTCACAGGATGGAAATGTCAATCTGCTATACCTGTGTGGTCGCAAATCGCTTACAGGTTTTTTTATAAGTATGTAAATAAATGAGGAGAAGACATCCCTTACAGATGTAGTTCATATTGACTCCTAGATTCTTGTCCTGAGACAGGGCTCAGGTATGGGACTGTGGTTTCTGGGCAATAAAAATGCTCCTAGAATAGGGTGGATGCTGGGCCACTGTTGCCTAAAAAATTGAAAGACATCATCAAAAAAGAGGCCTGCATCAGCTCTCTGCTTTTGCGAGTGAAATTGATCTTCTCTGGAGGTTCCAAGCTTGGCCTTTGCTTGCCATAGTCCCAGAAGAAAGCTTCCAGCTGAAGTCTCCAGCTCAGGCTTTTCCCACCTCTCATTAGGGCTTATCATCCTTGCCCTCCTCCTCTCAGCAAGAAGAGTCCTCCAGGTGAGGCACAACAGCCAGCCTTTCCAGAACAACCTGGATCCAAAGAACCACCCAGAAGCCAGACAGTGGAAGGAATGGCTACTCAAGGTCAACAGCCTTCCTATCTTGATAATGACTGACAAGTTGCCTTCTTATACCCTCCAGTAATCAGGGACAGTCCTGATAAATCCTTTGTCTTCCATCTTTTTCAGTTGCTTTTAAAATCTCTCTGTTTCTCTCTTCTCCTCCTACTTTCCCCCTTTAGCCTCAGCTAATTTCAGTTGTTGCAAACGGAGGCCTTTTCCTCATGGACATGGGGAGGAGAGGACAGAGAGGCAGAAGAATCTTACCATTCCCTTCAGCCTCAGGCAAGAGCAAACTGCTCTCCTAGCTTGTTTGTTTTCCCTTATCAATAACTTTTGCTGCCTTGACCATATTCTGTTGTTGCTTGGCCACATGGTTTTCATCTGCGAAATACTGAAGGGTATGCCTTCCCTTGCCACTGCTGTGCCTGTAGTCTTTTTCTTCCTTTTGCTGCTGCACTGCTACCACGTACACCAGTGTAGTTACCCAACATAATGCACTGACAGGGTTCTGGTCTCTTTTTTCATTTCTACCAGAAGAGTTTGCCAGGGAACAAAGGTAACTTAAGAGCTCCACTGTGGCTGGCTGAGGGAGAGTACAGAGTGATATTGTGATTAATGCTGAAAGACACTTTCTCATCATGACAATTCCATAGTCACATTCCAGAGGGAATCCAAAAACAGAGGCAACTATATCCACTCGGACTTCTGTGTCTTTGTGCATGTGTGTGTATGTTTGTGTGTGTGTCTTTTCTAGATCAGAAAGAATCACTGTCTCCCCTAAGCCATTATGAGATTTTCAGCTAACTTCAGAGTTAACAGGGAAATTTAAGTGAGGTGGCACATGATGTCATTGTCCTTGCCAGCCTGGCAAAGTCTTGGCACTTTGACACTGTAAGCCCTGGCTTCTGGTAGTGCTAGTAGTGCTATGGTTTCTAGCTTAGTAAGAGAGTCAAATAACTTAAGGCCATTTCTGCACTACACTGTTATAGTGCTATTATTCCACTTTCAACATCCTGTGGAATTCTGGGGTTCGTAGTTTACTGAGAATTCTAAACACCTCTCCCTAAACTGCAAGCCCCAGGATTCCACAGGATGTTGAAAGTGGAATAATAGCACTATAACAGTGTAGTACAGAAATGGCCTCAATGAGAGTGTCAAATGGAATTGCATCCAGGCTCTTTCACACTGTGCATTTTTACAGTGATTCTAGATTCTAGATTCTAGGATGTAGTCTAACTGCTATGACTACATCCTATGAAATCCTAGGACTTGCAGTTTAGGGAGAGTCATTCAATGTTTTCACTCAGAGAAACCAAACTGTAAATCCTAAGATGCCATAGGATGCAGTCATGGCATTCAAAGTGGGATCACAGAGCTGTGATAATGTAGTGTGAAAGATTGGTCTTGCTTTTCTAGAGAGGTTGAATTGCCATGCTGTTGTCCCATCACTGCAACTCTCACTCATTCAGGCTGTTGCCCATCCCAATCCACTTCTTCAAAGTTAGCAGCTTACTGAGAGCTGAGAAAGTTGTTGATTGCTGCCCACAGTCCTGTATTTACAGAAGCTGATCCAACAAAATGCATGCTTTCTACAGTCATCCCTCCACATTCCCTGGGATTAGGGATGCAGGACCCTCGCAAAAGTGGAAAAATTCCAAATATCAAAATGTGTGTATGAAGGGGGCTGAGGCATAGCAGGCAGAGTGGATACCCAGGGTCTATAGCATGCCAGGGAAAGGAGAGGGAAAAGGGGTGGGTTAGTGTGGTGGCTCTATACTTCCTCTCTCTTGCCCATCTCTTTCCTTGTGTGTGTGTGTGTCTGTGTGTGTGGGGCATCAGGAGAAGGTTCGTGGTGCTGAGAAATTGGATCTTTCCTGATCTGGCCAGGCAGCTGCTGATGGAGGAGGAGGAGGACCAGAGAGTTTTTTTAAAAGGGCTGCATGGCCTAGTCAGTGTGGCCAAGAAGGAAGGTGCTCCCAGAAAAAGAAGTGCTTGAGGTGCGGGGGGGGGGGGGTGTTGGAGAAACTCACAGATAATTGAATCTGTGGAACTTAAACCTGCAAATGTGAAAAGCCACTTGTATTTTGAATGCCTTACTGTCTGGAGCAGTCCTTCTCAACCTTTTTACCTTGGAGGAGCCCTTGAAATAATTTTCAGCTTTCAGAGATCCCTCTGTACAAAAGAAATATTACGGTAAAACTACAGCTCAGTTTATTTTGTTTTTAAATCATGACCTCTCATGGAATCCCTAGCAACCTCTCATAGAACTCCAGGGTTTCACTGAACCCTGTTTGAGAAAGCCGAGTCTGAAGACTGGAATTAGCACATAACTGTAATTTCACAGCCCACTTTTAGGAACTAGTGATTTACCTGAAGAATATTTAATAGAAACTTTACTTTACCTACACATTTCATTGTAAGACTGAGCCAACTTCTATTTAGTTTACAGCTGGGCATGTCTCAATTCCTGGATTGTTCTCAAGATGCTATCAACGCCCTATCTGACATGTGCAACCAGAATCACAGGGTAATACACAAATCTTTGTTAGAGTTTGTTCCTGTTTGAGTAAGGTTGAGTGTACAACAACAAACAGCTTCTGTCTGTGGTGGAAGGGAGTGCCCATTTAAGAGCATGTTCTTTTTCTTGGCAAATGGAGAAGACTTTTAAGATGTCAAGGTGATTTTAGGGCACAATGTAAAGTAAAGGAGGAACCTAGAAAGAACAGTGTTAGATTAATGACTAACGAAATGGAGAGAACAATCAGCAGTTATAATCCTGTTGTCTTTGGCAGGAAACCCAGTATGGTGCTTTGGACCAAAGTTCAACACAAAAGGGATGATTAGAGAACCACTGGGCATGTGAGCTGGAATGATGGTAGTTTCAGTTCTATACATCTGGAGGGCACCACAATAGGTAAACCATCACAGAGCACTGCAGTTGGAATAGTGCAACCTTGTGCTAGTTACATGTGTGTGTCAGCTAGAACTCTTTGGAGGGACAACAGCCTGTAAATTCAGAAATCATTTTGATATCATTCTACAAAAGCAGAATATAATTTATTTCCCAACAGTTGCTGACTTTTACAATTTTATATATCTGGACATTTGTTGGGATTCCAAAGCTATCTACGTAAGTCAGTTGAATTCGCATTCAGTTGCATTCATGTATGGCATTGGTCATGCCGATTTGGTTCTTTCAAGACTGCAATCCTAAACACATATGCTAGGAAGCAAAGCCTATTGAGCACAGTGGACATCATTTCTGAGTAAATATATATAGGATTGTGCCGGAATTGGAAGAAAGTACAGTCAGACCTCCACATTTGTGGGTCTGACTTTCACAGATTTGATTATTTGTGAGTTTCGTCAACCCCTGCCACCCACCTCAGGCACTTCTTTTCTAGAGGAGTCTTCCTTCTTGGCAGTGCAGCCCCTTTAAAAACCCACCTCTGGTCTCCTTCCTCCTCCACCAACTGCTGCCTAGCCAGCTAAGGATGACTCAGAGCCTGATTTCTCAGCACCACAAATTCTGTCCCAATGCTTTGCACAACCCAAGGAAGGAGACTGGCAAGAGAGAGAGGAAGTATAAGGCTACCATGCTGGCTTATCCTCCTTCCTTCTTTCCTAGACTTGGTTTGGACCTGGGTGCCTGTTTTCTCCCCTACTGTGCCGTGGCCCCCTTACCCCCCCCCCCCACATTTTGATATTTGCAATTTTTCCACTTTTGTGGGAGATCCTAACCTTGGCAAACTGTTTTTTTCCTATTTTGCTTTAGCATAGCCCTAATTTCCATTCATATCTACACATCTACTATTGCACATATAGTTCAATGTTTAAAGAGATTAATCAATCACATTGTAGGCTGATCTGTTTTTCCAAGCCTACCTGATGTATTCTATGGATAACATAGATATTATTTGTTTGTTTTATTTATTTTTTCCATTTTCCATTTTATTATTTTTGCCCACTTCTTTCAGGTCATCAGATGCAAATAGTTTAAATACACAAATAAGTACCTAAATATCTGCACTGTTTGTGACATTAAATGTGGTTTGCACAATCCACTTGAACATTAGTGGGTTTTTAAAACACTCATGCACCAGATTTTTTTAAAAAAGAAACATTGTATGTATTCATGTATAAGTCTAGAAATTTTAATGAAAACTCAACTCAAAAAACCTGTGTCACCTTATCCACAGGTCAGTGTAAGTATTGTACTTTAACTCTTATAAAAAAACAAAGAACCACCCTGTTCTCTGAGAAGAGTGGCAAAAGGCAAAAAGTGAGAGCTTAGTCTTTTCTGGGAGAACCTAAAAGAAGCACTGGCCACCTCTGCTCTCTCTGCAGCAGCACAGCTTCTGGCCGTTTTGAATGCCCAGGCAGGAAAATGGCAGTGGCATTGCTTCCCCTCAAAGAAGCACGGAAAGAGTCGAGGGGGTTGGTGGTTTTTTCTGGGTCCTCACAGGATGGATTAACCCCTTGCTTTTCACCACTCTACTCACAGAAGGGGAAGCTTCCTTTACTGATAACAGTTAATTTTGTATTTTAACTTTTATTTTTAAAAAATCCACTTGCCTGATTGGAATGGCAAAGGACCTTTTTGAATGCCTGCATGGGAAACTGGTGGCAGTCGTGGCCAGTGGTGGCTGGCCTCCTCAAATGGTGCTAACATTTTTTCCTCTCTGTGGAATGACCCTGACTTATCCACAGGTTATATAATTTTGGCCCCCAAACCAGCCCTTGATTTATACATGAGGTCAACTTATGCATGAGTATTATATATGGTAATATTTAATGAGTGAGTTGTGAGTTTGTTCACTTAGAATACCAATATATTGAGAGTTAAAATAAGGTTTGGGGTTTAATATATATTTCTTCTAGTATGGGGGCATTTGTTGGCCTCTCTGTCCCCCAGTGGAAGTATTTTCCATTTCCCCTGAATGGGGCCAGCCTCCTGACAACCAGAGGGTGTTACTTCTGTGGTGCTGTAAGCATGATTCACTGAAACAAATGAGAAATGATTGTTTTTGCATGTGTCCTGTGGCCTGCATTTTGCCTACCCCTAACCTAGTGCACAGGGATTAAATTCCCTTAATCAAGTGTGCTCAAAGTGGTGATCATGGACTAGAACCGGTGCCTGAGAGTTTCCAGGAAAGAATGATACAACTGTAGTCCATTGCAACTAATTAGTTACTGGTCCCTGGCACACTGAGGAAAAATTGCCAGTTCCCCAACCCCCCAGTCAGATAGCTTAAGATGCACAGCTTTAATTCATTTTGTATTTTATAGAAAACAAGGATGAATACAGATCCTTGGCCCATATACTGGACATAATGGAGCTACTGTGTTTCAGAGAGACTCTGAACTTAATCTCGTGTTGACTTTTACTTCATTGGATTTCTCAATTTGAGATCAGCAGGAGTTTGGCCAGTGAGGGTTGTAACAAGATTTGGCACTTTGTGAATTAAAACACAAGCGGACAACCCAACATTGGAAACGCACTCCCTTGTTTTGGAAAGGGGGAGAAATTCCACATGCAACACAGTGCACAAATCCAACAAAGCATCAGGGACCATAACTGGCTGTGCTTTCTCAAGACACTCAGAAGGAATGCCTTCCTATCTTGCCAAGGAGACTGGTGGCGGTAATTAGCTGTGTGCAAACAGTGTGCAGAGGTTACTCGGTGGCTTCCTGCCTCTCATCCTGTTTAGCTCTGCAAGAGGGGAAAGGGGGAGATGATGAGCAATGTTGCTTTGCTGCTGTGCTGTTAATTTCCAGATGAACTGTTTTAAGCTTGCTCTTAGGCTTGCCCAACCTTCCCCTCCTCACTTCTAGCCATATTGTGTTACGTGCCATTATGCAAGTCTGGCCAGCATTGCAAACAAAGGCGGAGAGCAGCCCAAATCATGTAACTGTAAAGACTATAATTAAGAGGAGAAAGTGCTTATTTTGCATTCAGAAGCCCACCAGCAATTCAGACTAGCTGAAGTAGCAAATCACTTGGCAGTTCCTTCTGTGCGGGGAAAGACTTGGACTAGGCTAAATAGCTATTTTTGCCGTGTGTTGGCCAAGATGTGCAGATGTGCTTAGAATATTATTGTCTGACCTCACTTCCCAAATTGCTATTTTGCTGCCTGTGTGGGAGAATGTTACATTTCTAGTCCTCCACCTATGTCCAAGTGGTTCAGAGAGGGACCCCAAGCTCATGGACTTTTTCTCTGGTCTCCAGCTATATTAATTTGTTCAGTTTCATTGCAGATTGCTCAGGGATAGGCTTTCTGTTTAAACTAGAAAGACCCAGAAAATTTTGACTTCTCAGTTAAAGGGAAAACAAGCAAATAAATTTGATTGCTGGAATATCTGAACTTAATATGTGTTCACAAGAGAAAGTTCCTGCCCATACAACTATATGAACCGATGCTAGTTGTAAGAAAAGCCATGCTTCAACAAGGATGTAAACCTTATTTTTTTTTCCTTACTTGCAAAAATGAGGATATGAGGATTTCTGAGGTTTGTTGAGAATATGAGGGCTTCTGCACAGTTTTAGTGACTCTTTGCATTTTGAGACTTAAAAAAAAAAACACAGAAAAATGTGCTATTTTGGGCAAAAATATGTTTCTGTGCAGAAAACTTGCTTCCTGTGCAGAAAGTAACAGTTTTGAATTTTCGACACAAAATATTGCTTCTGTGCCATAGATTTTTCTATTTTGAAAAAGTTTTCTGTGCATAAAAATCATGTGTTTAGTGTAAATGAATTTTACAATTTTTCACTTCTACTCCTGTGTGGCTAATCATAAAAAAACACTACCCTTTTTCAAATACGTGCTAGTTTTAACTGCGCTGAGTCCTCGTTTTGGTGGAAAAGGTGGGGTATAAATAAAGATTTTCCTTCCCCTTCCCCTTCCCCTTCCCCTTCTCCTCCTCCTCCTCCTCCTCCTCCTCCTCCAATATTCTTTAGAGCCCTATTCTCTAATGTGGGAATTTGATTTTATTTAGAATCATGGAGCCCTTTCACATTACACAGTTACAACGCTATGATTCTGATTTGATTGCCATGCTTTCATTCTATGGAACCTTGAGATTTGCAATTTAGAGAGTGGGTGGTGTCTCATCAAACTACATACCCCAGGATTCCATACAATGCAACCATGACAGTTGAAGTGGAATTATCGTGCTGTAATTGTATCATGTGAAAAGACCTGATAAGGAAAAGGCTACATTCCAGGAAGATGAAAACAGGGTTATAGAAAGTGCATATTAGCCCAGAAGACTTATAAAAGTCAGCTGGATACCCCAGAGAGTGTCAGGGCCAAACTAAGGTTTTCATAGGTCCTAGGCACTCTTGTATTTGATTCTGTAACTCACCTTGATGTACTAATAGGGGTGTTTTCATAGTCCCCTAAAATTTTCATAGGTGCTGGACACTGTGCCTAAAGTGCTTTAATGGATAAGGTGACCCTGATGAATGTTATATGATATGTTAATAATGATGCAACCATGACTTTGCCTGCCAGTTTGTTTGATGCTGAATATATTAACTGGCTGATCTAGCCAAATGGCATGCTTGATTTTAGGAAAAAACTTCCTGACACATTTTTCTGCACAGTGAAATAAATACTTATTGAATCTCCACCTGGTGTGATCTTTTCATTTGGCTCAAGGTGCACCAGGCAATTCATCCTGAATTTGAACTGAGAACACAGACCCTTCGTCTGGCTAAGGAGTCATTTTTTTGTATGTCTCTGCAAAATAATTGTTCAGGCTGGAAAGAAATACAATTTGTTGTATTTAAAGAGAGGTAAGTGGTAAGATATACTTGTCTCCTCCCAGTTCTATGAGATGTCTTCATCTACTTCTTTTGTTCTACTGTTGTCTCTAACCAAACAGGTTTTGCTGGGTTTTGAGCCTCTGTGAAAAGCTTTTTGATTCTGCAAACGTAGAAGGCTGTATCCAGCATCACCATAGTGGAAAGAGTAGAGGAGATGGCATTTCCCTAGTTCTGCGGCTGTCCCAATGCTAATAGAAAGACAAATACAACCAATGTAAGGGAATGCATAACCTAAGGAAGTTGAAGTGAGTTGCTCAAGGGATTGTGAATCGGGTTTGCATGTGATACTTGTGCAAGGATGAAAAACAAGGTTCTGTAATTGGTAGCCGCTGGATGCAATAAAGGATGACAAGCAAAAGCTGCAAGTAGGGTTGCTAGGTAAAATATATGATTGTGCTTAGTTTCAATCACTAACAGACCCTACAAAAGTTCCATCAGGTAGAACTATGGCACATCTCCTCTTGCATCTCTGGCCTACAGACCCAAATATAGCTATTTGGGGCCACCGGAGAATAGAGGGTGCATGCAGAAACATCCAGCAGTGTTCCTGTGCATCCAGCTAGGAACTCAACAGGGCTTCCCATGTGGTCATCAGCTTAGTCTTTTTACCAAGACTGCCGCATAACCTGGAGGGGAGAGAGTGTATTAGGCTTGTTCTCTCCCTTGTTACTGTCATTGTGGGAAATTAAATTGGCCTTCAAGAACCACATGCCCTGCATTCTCAGCAACACTGTTTGAAGCACTGCTGGCTAGGAGATGCTAGGAGCTGTAGTAGCCATGTGTCCTACTCTAGAGAGGGCAGTCCTCTAGTTGAAGTCATCATCTTTTCAAAGGGACACATTGAGGTTGCACATTGTCCATGACCTGCACTAAAGGCATAAACTTAATGCTTGGAGTCTGGAGACAAAAAGTACAAATTGGACGTCTGGAGGCATCTGCAACCACCAGCAGAACAGGAACTGGGGCAGGGCAGGTTGCAGGGCTATGGTGAAAGGGTTAGAGGCAATGCCTCTCCCAGTCCAATGTTAGCAACACCTTGAACAGGACCTGGCATTAGAGCCAAAACTTAATGATAAGCAAAAACGATCCAGAGGAAACTAAGAGCCTTATCTATTCAGTCCCTCTTCTTCCTGGCCCTCTTGCTGAGTCATTGTTTAGTGCTGATCTTCTCCCTTCTCCTGCATAGAAATTTTCTTCCATGTGAACTCTTAGTGCGAGAGTCACCTGGAAGGTTACTACTGTGAGCCTGAACTGCACATTGGTTCCCCCTTGTTCTGGGACTCTGGTAGTGAAGGGGGAATCAGGGATCATGACAGATCCTGGGATTGGGTCAGAGGGTTTTTGGGGTGACTCCATTCTTGAGATGGTCCCTTTGGTCTCTCTTTGGAGTCACACAGATTCCTCTTAAGAGGTGTCTCTAAGGTGTGGGGTCAGATAGTATCCATCCTGATATCCATAATTCACACAGAAAATTGAGCCACTACACCTGTCCACAGTCTTCCTAGCCAGGATGTTGGACTTCTATTTAAATTATAATAATTATACTATAGCAGAAAACCCATGTGGTATAGTGTTTCTGACTCTGGAGACCAGCATCCAAAACCCTGCTGAGTCATGGAAACCCAGGTGGTGATTTTGGCAAGTCTCTTAACCTGGAGAAAAGCAAAGGCTATGCCCCCCAGAACAAATCTTGCCAAGAAAAACCCATGATAGGTTCACCTTAGAGTTGCCATAGGTCAGAAATGAAGGCATACAACAACAATTATACTTCACATCTGTATCAATATCAAACAAATGTGTGGAAAACTGGATCCTCCTTTGCCATTTTTTTAGTAATGCCTTTTTGCTTTTGGGAATAGGTAAAGTGGCCATCCTATCCCCACCTTATTATATCCCTCAGCCATTTTCTCTCCATGGGGCAAGACACAAGGCGATTTTAGCCCCACCTATTCCCTAACCAGTGTGAACAGAAGCAAAAGTTTGGGTAGCTGTCTTTTTACCTGCTCTCTTATTCCATTTCTTATGAGTAATTTGACAACCAAAGAGCATAAGCAAAAAAGAGTGATTGAATTTTTGCTACTGTTCAGTAAATAGGATGTATGCTTAGCATTGCTGCTCTTGCATTCTCTGCTAAGAAACTCTCCAAGCATATGTATCTATTCTAAAATATGATGGCAGTGCTTGTAAAGTTCCTACTTCCTTATGTTGGGGCGGGGCGGGGAAGACTGTATGCCTCTGAAAAGACTTCTAGTCAGACAGAACCTGACTTCACACCAAGAGATTATGGCTACCTCAAGGCCATGTGACTTTTAACAGGATAACACTGCCACCTAATGGGTGGTTTTCAGTACAGTTGTTTAGCCAAGAAACAAGTGAACATGGAGGATGAAATGAGCAGTTTTAACTAGAGCAAGTATCTGCTAAGCTTATGAGGGCCACACCTGTACCATTTTCTAAACTCCCTCCCATGCCTTATTCACCTGGAGGTCAGTTCAAGTTTTTGCACAGTTTCCATTTATGAAAAGTAAAGTGTCATTTAATGGGAGAATCACTCCTTCTAGAGACCTCTGGAGGATGACTCTGGACAGGGGTTCAAAGGCAACTTGGCAGGCTGCACAATTCCCACTTCTGACCTAGTGGAATTAATCCCTGAAAGCGTTGGAAGTGCAGTTTCTGTATGTTATCTACTCTTTGTCTCCTCTTTACTTTAGCCCAATGATATTGTATCCATAGGTGTCTCTTAGCCTGACTAAAATCTATCCTGGAAGCAAAGGAGTTGGTTCTGCCATAATGCCAAAATGTGCTTCAAAGCCATGTGAGTCTACTCTCTGTTTGTACTTTTCACTTCCCTCATCCATCTGCAGCTCACATGCTTTCATTTTTCTTCTCTTGGTCCAAGTTTTGGCACAAAGCATAGTCCAATGCTTAACTAAGCAAACTATACTTTGCATAAACCAGAGTATGCCATCAAATTGGGACTGCAAACAATAGCTTGAACTGGGTTTGAAATCTTGATTGGCATACAAACTGCAGCTTTCTTGGGATATTAAAAGAACACATAATTAACCTCGCAGGGGGCTTACTTACTTCATGGTTGCCTGTTCTTGACTTTTAATGATTTTTCTGAGTAGCACTACTCCAGGGGCAGTCCGGATTAGTATTCTATCATTCCAATTTTTCAGCTGCTTCTAAAATTAAACAGTTTCTCTTTCCTCCTCTCACTTTCCCCTTTTCTCCTTGGCTTACTTCCACTGGTGCAAACTGAATTCAAAGTGCAAGAGTAGTTTTCCTTGAATGAACTCAGCAAGAAGGAGAGGAGAAGAGGGTCAGAACCTTCCTGTTCCCAATAGACTCAGATAAAAGCAAACTGCTTCAGCCTTTCCTAGCTTACATGTTCTTCCTCATTAATAACTTTTGTCATCTTGACCAGACTCTGATGTTGCTTGTTCACATATATCCTGGATTCCATCTTGGAAATGTTGGGGGTATGTAGCACCAATCACAACTGAATATTGGAGGTATGCAGCACCAATCACTTATTAAAGTATTTTCTAAATAGGTTAATAAACATCCAAGGAAGGGAGTGTGTTAGCTTGGCCTTTCCATGGTTTTGCTTATTGTGGGAAATTAAAATAGCAGCTAAAGGCAGGTGCCTTGCAGTCCCAATAGCACTGCCTGAAGCGCTGCTGCCCCATGAGCTCATTAGTTTTTGGATTCTAGGAATCAAAATCCCGACAGCATAGTCAATGGCCATGCTAGCTGGAGGCTTCTGGGAGTTATAGTGTAAAGGTAAGTCTGTCAGATAAAGTCAACCCAGACTACCAGAGCAGCGGGAGAGGAGAATCGTTCAGTCGTCCAGACGTTGTTGGACTGTTCCCCTACCCAGTATAGCGAATGGTTGGAAATACTTGGAGCTGTGGTGAAGTAGGATCTGGAGGGTCACGTGATCCCCACCCTTCCATTAGGCAAAGTGACCTTGCCAACTCAGGTGGCAGATTCTGGGGGATGGATGCTATGTAGCCTCTTCTGTAGCCCTAACCTAGCTTGATATCTTCAGGTACAGATGTAGACAGAGTCCCAATGCCATGGTAGAAGTAACATTCAAAAACTGTGCTGGTCAATTTGAGAGGTGAATCTGTGTGTGTGTGTGTGTGTGTGTGTGTGTGTGTTCGCGTGCATGCCATTTTATCCCTTGTTTCCTGGCAGCAAGCTGTCATGCTTCCAGGGCACACTAATGGAAAATGAGCTGTGATGCACACAACTATTGTAGATGAACATGCTGCAAGGTCATCATCTGCAGATTCCACCTGAGGAACTCCAAATGCTTGTCATAATGCATCCAGTTGCAGGAAAATAGCTAGACCCATCCTGTTCATTCTTCTACTCTCTGACAACATGGAAATGGCCATGAAAGTGGCAGTGGTACTGCTGGGGGGCTGTACAGTTTACAAGGTGAGTTTTTGGTAGCTAGCATTAGGAAACATAGTTACATGATCCATATTTTTCTTCCAAGGCAGGATCTTGGCCCAAATTTCCTTTTGAGGTTTGAGTGCATTTATCTCTCTGCCCAGTGATATTCTCATTTCTCATTGTCTTCTGTGGCATCACTCTTCTAATTTAGAAGGGGCTGCTGGAAAACCAATAATTCATTTTTCTCAGTGCCATGCATTGAGATAGCAAATAAACATATGGAAAGTATAGTCTTCTCCAGTGAATATTGAGGGAAAAGGCAGATATAATATTCTTCCCAGAGATGCCTGGCTAGTTACTGCTAAAAACAGAATATTTGATCCACCAGGGCCTTTCTTAGGAGGGAGGCTTAATTTTCATTTGTTTTAGTTTCTCATTACATCAGCCAGACTTACAACATAGGTATTTTTTTAAAAGAATCATAATAGTAAAAAAAAAAAAGTTTTAACAATGACTAAATACACTATCCCTTTAGAAACAGCACAAGCTTAGAAGCCTTTCAAACATAATAGCACTTCCTGCTCTCCATTAAAATACCCTTCAGCTACAACCAGTTAATACCCCAAAACGTATCTAAATAAAAAGGTCTTTTCCTGCTTGCAAAAGGGGACAAAAAGCTGTGCCACTGCTGCATAAAACCTGCATTGGGAATTGTCTCATGGCTGTGTCCCCCAAAATTTGGACAAAGAATGGAAGGCAGCAGCCTCAATTCAGGGATCATTTCCATCACACAAAGGTGTTAAAAATGGAAGCTCTTTGTCCTTGTCCTAGAATCTAAAAGCTCTTTCTGATAATAGCCAAGTGTAACTCTTTGAATAAAGATAATAATCCCAGACTTGTTTTCAGCCAAAGAGATCTTTCAAGAAAGCCTTTGAGCAAAACACCCAGGCCTCTATCAGTAATATCTCACTGCATCCATCTCTTGATTCGAGCAAAGCCTGATGAGGACAGTCAGAGACATTTGTTTCTATAAATGCACTTTTCTACTCTGGAGTTGCATGATACTGGAGGATGCTCTTACACTGATCTGTTAAGTTGCTCCACATAGCTGTATTTCATATTGTAAGACTATTTTAGGGAAACAGATGCAGTCATTGTTAAGTGAGATCTAAATTGGGATAGAACTACATGTTACTGTGGCAAGTATGCATTCACACACCCACGTCTGCCAAGATAATGTGAATGTAGTGGGCAGGGTGCATTTTTAGGTGGGGATTGACAGGAGGGAGGGGTGCTTAACCTTATTGATGCATGTTGCTATTTTTCTGCAAATGGTTGATTCTTCCCCTTACATCAGGCCTAATTTCCCCTCATTTGAGCTTACATCTTCAACATTTCACAGATGAAAACTGGGACACATATGGCCAAGGAATATCAGAGGGCAAAAAGTCATTAAAGAGGAACAGCACACAAGCTAAGAGAGGCTGCAGCAGTTTGATTTTGCCTGAACCTACTGGGAAGGGAGAGATGCTGTCCCCTCTTCTCCTCTCCACTTTGCTCAATTAATGGACTTGAACTACTTTGAATTTTGAACTCAGTTTGCATCAACGGAAGTAAGCCAAGGAGAAAGGAGAAAAGTCTTGTCTCGTCTTGTGATAGAAGACAAAGCGTGCGAAATCCAAGATAAGTAGGTGAGAAAAATTACTGGCTATGACACAGAGATGTTTTTCATCACTTGGGAAGCAACTTTGCAAAAATGCTGCTAACTATCTTCAAGCCTGACCTGTTGTGAGTGCACATAGACCACACGAATCTATGCCTTGTTACCATCTCTACTATACCATCTCTTTTTACCACTGGAAGATCATGAAGTATGGGAGGGTTGGTCTGGGAAAACAAGAGTTGCAAAGTAACAAAGGAAGTTGAGTGATGTTCACACATGAGATGGAAATTAGATGTCAGAGTGAGGTGAACATACAGTTTGGTAGAAACAGGATGGGAGAATGGAGTATTGGCTAGTAAGAGGCCAACAGCTAACAAAAGATGTCAAAGTTGCACAGCTGACTCTTCTCCTTTGCACATACGTTCCTTCTCTATTCTACAGGCTGAATGTTCTGATTGGAGGTTTACCTTCTAGTGCTGTATAGTGTATTCATCTTCAGCTATTTCTCATGCATTTCATAGAACCATAGAATCACAGAGTTGGAAGAGACCCCAGAGGCCATCCAGTCCAACCCCCTGCCATGCAGGAACACACATCAAAGCATTCCTAACAGATGGCCATCCAGCCTCTGCTTAAAAACCTCCAAAGAAGAAGACTCTACCACACTCTGAGGCAGCATATGCCACTGCCAGACAGCTCTGACCGTCAGGAAGTTCTTCCTGAGGTTCAGGTGGACTCTCCTTTCCTGCAGCTTGAATCCATTGCTCCTTGTCCTAGGCCCTTTTCGCGTGGCATTTTACAAGCGAAAGGACCCCTTGAGCATTGCATAAATGTGAGGAGCAGTCTGCATGATGCACTCACATTTATGGACGCTCAAGAGCCGGACGCACAGCGCATATGCATTTTTTTATTTTCGGCTTTTAGCCAAAAATGGTGTGCGCTTGTGCACCGGTCAGGGGCCTGGGGCGTACTCACCTGCCATGTGAACCCTCCTGAGTTGCGCTGGTCGCATTTCCTGCCCCAGCGCAGCCTCCAACTCCCAGGCTGCACTATGGAAGGAAGGGACCAGGCGCTCACGGGGCGCTCACGCTCGCAGGAAGGACCTGCGGATCTGAAGCAGGAGGCTTGCGAGAGTGTTCCTCCCAAGCCTTCTCACGCAAAAGCGCCAACCCAGCAGCGTGAAAAGGTAAGGTGCGAAAAAGGGCCCTAGTCTCTGGAGTGGCAGAAAACAAGCCCGCTCCCTCCTCGACATGACATCCCTTCAAATATTTAAACATGGCTATCATGTCTCCTCTTAATCTTCTCTTCTGCAGACTAAACATACCCAGCTCCCTAAGCCATTCCTCATAGAGCATGGCTTCCAGACCTTTCATCATTTTGGTCGCCCTCCTCTGGACACGTTCCAGCTTGTCGATATCCTTCTTGAATTGAGGTGCCCAGAACTGGACACAGTGTTCCATTTCACGTTCTTGGGATTTGATTTACTTATTAGCAGTGGTGTAATGGTAACTTTTAAAGTGAATGCACTTATCACAGTGGTCCCTATAGCCATGCCCCAAGGAAAGCCCTGTGTATGCCTACACACAGACAAAGAGACACACCTAAGAGCAGCCATTCCTAGCATAATTCCTGATTTATTATGCTAGGTATGGCTGTTCTTTAGTGTGACAGTCTGCAGTGGTGAGCTGTCAAAGGGCAGTGTTGTGCTTAGCAAGTTGAAACTTGGCTGGAGAGTACTGAGATATCATGAGAAAGCAAAGCAAGGTAAACACAAAGGCTACCAGCTTAAGATTTTCTAGGAGTTTCTTTTCCTAGCATTAGGGATAAATACTTTTATTTCGGGGCAAACTACCTGGATTAGAAGGTGATAGTGTGTTGTACTTACAGGAAGGTGATTCCTTCAGAAGTTCATGTCTGAAAAATCAGATTTGCAAATGAATCCTACGTTTATGTCCCAATGTTCAGTACCCAAACAAGATGCAGAGCTGAGAACAGCTCATGCTAGGGCAATCAAATTTTAAAAATTAGTCCTATGCACTAACCATAAATTCTTAGGGAGAAACAGCATAGCTTCAGGAAGGGTACATAGGAAGCTGCCTTATATGGAGCAAAATCACTGGTCCATCTAGATGAACCAGTTTAGTTGGCTGCAGCTGTCCAGAACTTTGTGGCAAATTCATTTTAGCTCTACCTGGAGATCACTGGTATCACTTTGTAGTCTTCCAGCATGGTATAGTGCAGGGGGTGGGCAATAGCTACAGCTTCAGAGACCATTTTTATGTCTTGGGACCTTCTGGGAGCCACATGAACCATTGAAAAATAAAATAAAAACTCTGATGTGACTGAAAGTCTACTTCTGATTCTCAAAAATGGGTATTTTTGATGTTAAACAGTACAACCTTGCAACCTATTTAAAAGCTGAATTGTTGCATATGGAAGCTCTCAAAGGCTGCAATTCTCTCATTTTTTTGGCCGTATGAAGTCACACTCTCTTTGCCTTAGTGGAAGGTATGGCAAACATCCTCTAAAAAAAAATCTTGTCAAGAAAACCCTGAGATAGCTCACCATAAATCAGAGTTGACTTGAAGGCACGTAATAACAGCAACACCCTCTTTAGCCTCCAAAATCAGATGAGCTTCGATATGTTCAGGAAGAAAGAGATGTAAAAAGGGTATTAGTCTTCCTTATGTTTGGCAGGAGAGTGTTTGAAGTAAACTCAATGCTGGCGTAGCAGATTAATAAAAACAGGACTTAATCTGGGAGAGGGTTTTTTTGTTTTCGTAAAAAAATGACGTGCTACCAACCCTCGCCCACTGAGTTTTTTTCCTAAAGTGTAATAAAAAGAAGTCGAGTGTTATGGGAAATACACTCCAGTGAGTCCTGTGAAATAAATTTAATTAACACACCAGGATCTTGCAGCTTTCTTAAAAGTAACAGAACATAAACAGGCATTTTACCCAAACCTCTGTTTTCCATTATTTCACCAAATCACACCAGAAGGATGGCAGATTGTACAATGTTAAAAACACATTTATTTAGCTCATGCTGTTTTTAGATGCATCTCCTCATGACAGGATTAAGACAGTAACTCCTCAGTGTGACTGTTGACGGTAAAATCAGCACAAATGATAGTCTGACGGTCTTCATTGAGTAGTTGGATTGTTACATTAAAGTCTCCCTGTTTGAAAAAAAAGTCAAGACAAAGTATTAGATTAGAAGACTGCTGAAAAGACAGCCTTCCTCCTTTTACAAGTCACAACTGAAATTCTTCTACCTTTGTTTATTTGGAAAAATATGTGGCAGTGGTCATAAACTAAGCTCAGTGAGGCAGCTCCCTCAAGCAGCAGATGCAAGGAGTGACTATGCCAATCCCCAACCATTAATCTTCAACCCTCCCCCAGCTTGTCTTTTCTTAGAGGAAATGGCTATCTGTACCACACCATCTTCACCATTCCTCTCCTTCCCTTAGGCTTGATGTCCTGAGACTCTGTCCTATTGCCATAGAGTTAAACTGCTAATTCTGCGATGAAGGCTACCATACTGTTTTTTTTGCCTCTGGCATTAAAATGTCTCAGGAAAGTCTTGTGTGGCCTAGACTCAGAGTGGCTTGTTGTTGCTATAATAAGACTACTGTCTACTCTGAAAATGTGACACCCACTGGTCTAGCCCTGGAACCCATTATGGATCATACCAGACCAAGAGATGCTATATTTTAAAAATGGCAAATTGACATGGCTACAAGTTCAGTTTTGGTTTCATTTGCAGGTAGGGGTAGGGGATAAGCTCTGATTTAGCATAAAACCTCCATTCCTGGAGGCCTCCACAAATTCCCAAGACCTTGAGTGCTACATGCAGCCCACAGGCTGACATAATGGGTATATCAGTGGAAGGACACTATTAAATGGTGGTGCTTCCCTTCTTCTGCTGTCATATAGACTCCTGAGAACTGTAGATCCCTGGTGTGTGGCCAACCCCTAGTTACTTTGAAACAGAGAGTTCAGTGGAATCTCTGTGGAATAGCAGTGGAATAAAAGTATGGCATTTGGGTTCTTTCCCTTGATTATCTCAATCACATTTTGTGCAGCCCCTAAATTAGAATGAGAGCGCTGCCCTTTTGACTGGCATCACTCTCTTTCCTCCTTGATTGTTTCTAACTGTTAGATTGCTAGAGTTCTGCACAAATTGCACAGAATTCACTATTAACCTAACTTAAAGAAAATATACCCTGCTGAACATCCAGCATGTTTCTTTAGGAGTGGGATGCATAGATGTAATGCCCTTGCCTTAAACAGCTTCAACATTCGTTTCACTGGAGGAAGCTAATCTGTGCATGTGTTCACCCGTGTCCATGGGACAGAACTATCCATTTTAAATGAATCGAAATCCCTGTGAACTCAACAAGATCTAATTTCTGCTCAAGACTGTGTGGTGCTGGCATCACTAGTTATTTGAATTGGCTTAGACACAAAATATAGACGATTCCTAATCTTCTCCTTCCTATATCTGTATCTATATCTATACGTCTTCAAGTCATCTGTCAACTTAAGGTGACCCCATGAATTTCATAGGGTTTTCCTAGACAAGGAATACTTAGAGGTGGTTTTGCCAGTTCCTTCCTTTGAAACATAGCCTGCAGCACCTGATATTCATTGGCAGTCTCCCATCCAAGTACTAACTATGACTTGCTCTGATTAGTTTCCAAGATCAGAAAAGATGTGATGCCTTTTGAGCATTTAGGCCCTTTTCCTTCCTAGAGTAGCTTTTTTTTAGGGCTAGTGCTTACAGGGAGGTCCATCATTTGATGATGGTACCTTGATGATTTTCATATGTAAGTCAACACTACAGCTTGAACTTCCATAACATGAGGGCTGGCTCTACCATGAGGCAGAAGGAGGCAGATGCTGGAGGGACAGCAGTTGCAGCCCTCCAGCAATCCTTCCTGAGCTTCCTAGTCAGTCCCCTCTCTCAAAGAAAGAGTGATGCACCACATCTCCTATCAGATATCCCATGAACTAGTTTGCTGCTCTCAGATGTGGTAGAAGATGTTACCACATTGCCAGTCCGGTTGTTTCCTGTACATGAAGAGGCAGTAGCATCTCATCCTTTGCTTCAGACTGCTTTGATCTAAACTTGTCTATTGCTTAGAACCTACCTATGTGTATGGTTAGAAATGTCATTTGCAATTATGTTATCAGTTTTGTAATAAAAGGAAATGTGTGTGTGTATGCGTATAGCAACTAAGCCATTGGGTTATCATGGTAGACTCCTCAAAATCTGACAGTGTTGTACTTGTTGCCCTTATTGCCATTCCTAGGTTCATGTCAAGAGATGTAAATATCAAGGGAGAAGCCCTCACAGAAATAAAAGAGGGATCCTGCCATAATTTGTTGAGGCATTGTGATTGGTATGTCAACATTGGACGGAGTATTTGGGATTGTAAATCAAATTGCAATCAACAGTTTTAAGTCAAAATTCCCAGTGGTGCTAACTTCCTAGGTACAAGAAAAGATATGGCACAGCTCTTCAGGAAATAATGTTTAAAAGGGTTATAAAACAAGATCAGAAACACTGAAGTATTGCTAAGAATGCTGGGGGAGAGGGTGGAATAGAAGGAAAGCAGAAGTCTTTTGCACTGCTGTTAAGATTCCTGAGGCTTAAAAAGGGTGGTAAACTGAAAGAGGATTCTGTGAGGCACTGACTTCTGAGGTAAAAAAATTGGGGAGAGAGTGGGAAAACAGAAGCCCCATGGTCCCCTTGTGCCGGTTCGGTATGGATCCAGGGAGCAACAGATACAATTCAGCTGTAAAATAGGAGAGAGCACTCGGAGACACTGCTGCTAGTGCTGGGGGAAGGGAAGGCAAGAAAACAGGGGAGGACTAAGACACTGCTACTAATGTCCCTGAGGTTATAAATGGTGGGAAAATGGAAGAGGATTTTCTGAAGTATCAGTGGTAAGATTCCTAAGGTAAAAAAGACAGGGGTGGAGTAGGGTGGGAAAACAGGAAGCCATATGGATCTAGTTTTGAATGTTTGGTACTGATCTGGAGAGTGCCAGATATATTTTAGCTAGTTAAATAAATAAATACCAAGTGCTCACAATATGTGTGTGTGTGCATGTTTCTATGCATAGGAGATAATCACTGGATCTGCAGCACATGGGAATGTAGCACATGGGAAAGCCTTCCCTCTCTACCCGTAATTTTAGTAACCCTCCCACCCTGAGCTGTAAAGTTACTTCTGTGGATGATACTTCCAGAATCTCAATGCTGCCTGGCAAATTCTGGGAGCTGTAATCCAAAAAAGCAACTTTTCCAAGCTTTGGGGAAAACTTGTAGCCTCTTACTTTTCAGTGCCTCTCTTTTGGCTCTAATTCTGTTCTCATCCACACCACCGTGCACATTCAGCTGTGAGTTTCAGGATGAGCAATGGGAAACACGAAATTACATTTCTTTCAGGAGTGTCAGGTATTACTAATTGCAGTTACAAAGGTGCTTTACTTGATAACTTTATGGTAACAACACCCCTCTTGGATATGTTCTGCTTTTTGTTCATATTCAGTTAGGCCTGCAGCTGGCTGGCTGGTTTTGCTGTTCAGGCATTTGTATTGTAGAAAACAAATGAGAAAGAACCTACCTGGGGGATTTGATGGACTCCTACTGAGACAGGCCCTTCATAGTAGATATATTCTGCAAAGCAAATAGATCAAAGGGTGAATGAGAGAGCCAACTAGGGCAGAAACAGTTTCTATATTGGGTAGTATTCTCCATGCATAACATCCATAGTTAAAACTGACAACTCTGATGCACAGCGAAAAACAACCAATAATCAAACCCCTCTCCAGAAATTGAAAGAAATTGAAATTGAAAGTGAGCACTGCTTTTTTAGCACAGCTCTCATTTGTTTTCTTCAATGAAATGTACTGAGAGAGTGGATTGAAAATCCACAAAAATTCATGCTAAAATAAATCAGATAGACTTAAAGGTGCTGCTACATTCCTTCTCCCCTGCTTTCCTTTTTATGCTGCAATAGACTAACATGAAGCTTAATAAACAAAACAAATTCACAGCACAAAATGATGAGAGCCTATCTGATGTGAAAGCCAGCATCGTACAGTGATGTAAATGTTGGACTAGGACACCCAGGGCCTTTCTGCACTACACTGTTATAGTGCTATTATTTCACTTTCAACATCCTGTGAAATTCTGGGGTTTGTAGTTTACTGAGACCAAAGAGCTCTCTGGCTGAAAATTCTAAATGCCTCTTCTTAAACTGCAAACCCCAAGATTCCATAGGATGTTGAAAGTGGAATAATAGCACTAGAACAGTGTAGTGTGGAAAAGCCTTGAGAGACCAGGGTTTGAATCCCTGCTCAGCCATGGAAACTCATCGGGTGACTTTGGACAAGTCACACTCCCTCACCTTCAGAGGAAGGCAATGGCAAACTCCTGAAAAAATCTTGCCAAGAAAACACCAAGACGAGGTTCATCAGAAATTACTTGAAGGTTCACCACCACCACTACCACAAAAACAACAACAACATGACACTCACAACTAATAACCCTGTAAGCAAAAATATTAAAATTTAAATATCATAAATACCATTGTTGTGTCCCTAGTCCTATGTCCATAAGTAAGTGCCCATTCAAAGCTTTAGCAGTATGGCTTTTATTGGCTTTTGACAGCAGTGTCTATAGACATGGATATACGGTATTTTCTAATCCAATCAGCCCCAGCCTTATGTCATAATATACTTCAGTTAGAGAAAACAGTTTTCCTGCCTTACTAAGATTAAAGACCTGCAAGGCCCCAGAAGGATTTGGTTTTCTGACTTAATATGTAAGCAGCAGTTTGTGTTGAAGCTGCAATAGAATCTAGAGCTCTCTAAATGCATTTTCTACAGGTTCTTATTAAGCACTTCATCAGAATAAGATGGCATTCCAGGAGATCTGTGGGTGCCTCAGAATTTAATTTTTCCATCAGTTTACCTTCCATAATTTTCATGATTGCTTGCTCATGCAGTATTTGTCTATTATTCCGTGTGATATCTCTGTGCTGTGTGTAGGTGAAAAAAATGCTAGCAATTCCTCGGAGTCCATCTTAGTAGAAAAATTGTTGCATGGTCATGAAATTCACTGCACTGTATTTATTATATTTCTGATTGAGATGCTGCTGCCTTGAAGGAAGAGCTAAGGAGCCTTTGCGCATGATTAGCTGATCGGGCTATCAGTGCACGCTTATTTCTCATTTGTTGCATGCTCTCTGTGCGTGCAGATGTGTGAGAAACTGAATTGGCCCTCGCAGCAGATGGTTCCACAGTAATTGATGCTATGAGATGCTCCATCAAACAGTAACATATTCCAACTGCCTTAATTGTTAGCCCTCGAATATCTGTTTCCAGCCAAGCTGTTCCTTGGCTACTGTAGCTTTGAGCCTTGGGCGACCAAATTAATCCCAGTTAATTTATCTTATCTTTACTGCTGCTTCTCAGTGGCTGCTACCAAGCTGTGGAACTCCCTTCCAGTAGAGGCTAAGGTAGCCCATGTCCCTGTTGCCCTTCTATTTGCAGGGAAGGATTAAAAGAAAAAAAGCAATGATGGAATATTACTATTTATACCAACCAAAATCTTACAGTATATTTTTAGCTACTACATATCAACATAACATCCATATACATGTACAGAAAGAATTCACATAAAAGGCTCTGAGACCACAATATTATACAAAAAACTATTACAGGTAATAGGCAATCAATAGACAATGTAGTACAAAAAAACCCCCTATTTAAATACAATGATAGATATAACACTCAGGCCATTTTCACACTACACTATTACAGTGCTATTAATCCACTTTCAACATCCTGTGGAATTCTGGCGTTTGTAGTTTATTGAGGCCAAAGAGCTTTCTGGCTCGTGTTACCCTGATTTCTGGGGTCCCGAGAGGGACACCTAAATGCGCTCTCAATTATATAAGTTGGGGAAATTAGCCAAGAGCACAGCCTAGCAATGCGAGAGGCAGGGTAACATAGCGAGATCTTGAACCCTATGTTTACGGGGTCAGGCCGAGTCCAGGAGCACACAGAAGTTGGAATGATAAATGTTGTTTTATTAAAAACACAATCAAACAGTGTATGCAGCACACTCACACAGATAACTAAAGAAATAAAGGTTGGAGTTGGATAGAGGGATTTTTAGAGGAGTTGTTGGTTTGGGTAATACTCCACCTGTCCTGAAGCCTGGTTGGAAGCGGAGAAGCTGGGGAGCGTGGATCTCAGCACGTGGAGCTGAGGGAAAGGCTCGCTGGACAAAGCGACAGCAAGGCGGGATGGAAGCCAAGAGCAATCCAAGGAAGTGCTCAAAGTCAGAGGTTCTTATAGGGAAAATTGTGACCGCAGGCTAGTTTGTACCTGGGGAAAACAATGGATTTGGGGCTGGAGACAAAGCCTCCGAAAGGTCAGAATTTGAATGATTGAGTTATAGCCGAATTGTCAATAGAGCGGTCCGTATGCAAACGCAGAGTGCTTGGCAGATGAGGAGTCTTCTCATTAAGTTGCCTGCTCGGGGCAGAGGATCTTTTGAAAGTTGCGTGCATACATAATAGAGTACTTGCCTTTGAGGTCTCCTGAAGCGGCAGGACGGCTATTTCTGGCCTGCCTGTATTTGTGTTGGAATAATACGGCGATTATCGGCTGTGCCTGTCTGCGAGCTTGTCCAGGGGACCTCGCAAGCACGTGGAGGGGAATGGGTATAGGAGGCTGAATTATTAATATCAAAAGATATCTTTATATCCCACAAGCTCAGGCCAGCCAGGGCGGTAACACTCGGCATTCTAAATGCCCCTCCCTAAACTGCAAGCCCCAGGGTTCCATAGGATGTTGAAAGTGGAATAATAGCACTATAACAGGGAAGTGCAGAAATGACCCTAGACATAACAATCGTGAAAGTTGATGATACATCTGTTCTCGGGATCTTTAAGTGAGATCAAGCAGCTTGGTCTTTGTCGGATAGTGTTTTTTTCTTTGAATGTATGTGGAATGGATCCTCCTTTCTTATTCAGTCCCAAAGACTGCTTTTTTGATCCCTTCTGTGGGTAGTAGTTTCCTTAGTTATGAGGGGGAAGTATTTTTATTTTTTCTGGTGGCCCTTCTATCATCAAACAAGGCTTTTTTTTATTCAGGCAGGTCCTTGGTAATTAAGCTGGGTTGCCATGAAAGGGGATTTTTACTAGGTGGATGCTGCAATTTTAAAAACTACCTCCCTTTTGAATGCTTTTACTCCAAATCTAATTTAATATTTTCTTTGTATTTCAACATTTTAAGAACATGTACTCTTTTTTTAAAGTTTTGTGAACCGGTTTGAGCCCCAATTTGGGGAGAAAGGCCAAATACAGATTAGATATATAAATAGAGCCATAGTGTCCAGATCAAGGGAAGTATTATTGCCACTCTAGTCTGCTTTGGTCAGACCTCATGTGAAATACTGTGTTCAGTTCCGGGCACCACTGTTCAAAAATGAACATGTCTGGAGAATGAAAACCAAGATGATAAAAAGATCTGGAAGCTAAACTCTATGAGGAATGACCGGAGGAGTTGAGTGTATTCAGCTTGGAGAAGAGAAGACTGAGAGGTGACATAACAGCCATCTTTAAATATCTGAAAGGATGTTATATACGTAGAAGATGTAACAGACTTGTTTTCTGCTGCTTTGGTGATCAAAATATGATTCAAACTACAAGAAAGGAGATTCCACCTAAACATTAGGAGGAACATCTTTATGGTGAGAATAGTTTGACAGTGGAATGGACTAACTCAGGGAGGTGGGGATGGGTTCTTCTTTTTTTGAAAAAACAGGTCTTTAAACAGAGGTTGGATGGGATTCTCTCAGGAATGCTGTAGTTATATATTCCTGTATGGCAGGGGTTAGACCAGGTGGCCCTTCCCAACTTTAATTCTATGAAATAAATACAGAATGAAACAAATTGACCACCCCTTCCCCCATTTTCTCTTTGTACACTGTAAGTTATTCCTAAAGAAAGACTATCTACTGCTGTAACGTGGATGGTGCTCAAACAATAATTACATCTGCTAATAGAAATTAAAAAGGGGAACCTGTCACAAAAATGTTACAGTGTCTCTGAACAGGGCTCCAGCCATGCCCTCTTCCAGGATATTCCATTCCATCTCCCTCCCTGGTTTTAGATCCCCCCTGCAACTGACATCATGGGGTTTCCATCATAATGAACGCCGAGGCAACAGGCAGTCACTCACATCTGGATCTAGCTATCTCATGATTCTTCATACCATGCCCTAACTTGTAAGCAAGAGAATTCTAGTGCAAGACTACATGCAAAACAGAGACTTTGAAATAGCAATGAATCTGCTCACTCTGTTAAAATAAACAGAATTACTATGATCGACCCAGCCTGGTGCATTCACCTCATATAGTATGTTCTTTCTGTTTACACCATCTATTAGCCATTGCATTCTCAGCAAATTAGGTATGAAAAATAAATTACCTCCTCTGTTCTTTCCACAGAAGCTAAACCGTGGGTGATCCCGCTCACAAATTTTTGCGGAGTAAATTGGGACTTTCTTCCCATTAATTTCAAGACTTACATCCGCAGACAGTTCCCTGATGGGATACCCTGTAGAGCAAACATAATATGAATCTCATGAACAGCCACGTGAATAACAAGGCATTGTTGTAATGCTAGTTTTTCTCTGAACCGAAAGCAAAACACTGTTCTGTTTACATAACATGCTTTAGTGCCACTGATTATTACTAAATACAAAGAACAGGGACATCCATGCCCCACCAATTTAGTTGACAATCTCATACATATCCACCTGTAGAGAAAGGCCTATAGAATACAATGGAGATTAAGTTAAATGTAAATATCCACAGGACTGTGCCATGAGACAGTCAAAATAGGGAGACAGGGCTATGGTTATGGATCAGATGGGTGATAAAATAGATTGAGTTCCTGTAAACCTAAATCACACAGGTTGGTTTTAATCTCAAAATATATGGTGGCCGAGGAGCAGAAGCAGATGGCTTGGGGCAGAACAAAGGTGAGGTCTGTTGAGTCAGGATTGGTGATCTGGTGTCCTCTCATCACCAAGGGATGGAGCTTACTGGGTTCTGGCAGGGTCCTGGCTGGAAGCCTGGTGATGGGTTTACTGCACAAACTCTTTATCAGCCTAGTTTGAATGACTTTTTAGTTCCTCTCATGTTCCAGGGAGCAGTCCATGGAGCTGTTATGGTTAGGTGTGTATCACAGGCTGCTGAAAGTCAGGACCCATGTTCAGAAAGCTTCAGGCTCAGACCAAGGTTCTGGGGCTGTGGCTCCAGCAGAGATCTGACACTGACACACGCTTTACATCAGGGTGGGCAACTGTGGCCCTCCAGATATGGTTGGACTGCAAGTCCCATTGGCTCCAATAATTTGTTTTACTGGCTAGAGCTGATGCAAGTTGCAGACCATGCACATCCTGAGTGTGTGTGTGTGTGTGGGGTGCAGCTGTTCTCCATCCTTGGAGTTCTTTCTAGAATGAGAGGGACTGGGATCCCATCACACTAGTATATTGAAATGTGGTTTACCTGATTGGGTTGTTAAAAATGGATTGGGTTTCATTTCTGATTTCAATACAGAGGGCTGTGACCATCCATTTAGCACACAACACTGTCTTGGCAAAAGAATTGTAAGATCACATGTCATCTTATGATGTGCATCTTCAGCTCAACTTAAATGCTCTCTGCAAGTAATATCACAGTTGTTCTGATCCTCTCCCCCCATTTTTACATCCTGTTATCAGAGTTTTTGACTGAGGGTACAACTTGACTTTAATGTGATTTTCCTTCAATTATTATGTTTTCCCTTCAGCAACAGGAGAGCTGTGCTTCAGCTATCAAACATGCAAATTAAGTCTATATTAACCTTCCAGGGACCAATCACAGAACAAAGCACACCAAATGCAGATGTGGAAAATCATGTGCTGTGATATGAGACATCTTTCATCACTTGAAGAAATACCTCTCCTAAATATGTGCCAAGTTTATTGTACAGTTTGACCCATAAAAGGCTGGAGGAATTGCAAAGGTTGTGGCAGGTGTATAGGATGTCACAGGAAATGTTAGACAAAATTCTGTTGCTCTAGAGAATTCCTTTCTGCACTTCCTTTTTATTACACTTTATTAGGAACACCCCTAGAAGAAATGACCTAGTTTATTCCCTAATATTAAACAGACCTGCTCAGATGTCTGGCAGTCCTTTGCAATCATTCAATCACTGTGCAATGAACATAATGTGCCAGCCACTTATAAACATCCAGCAGAGATAAGCTAAGTAAAGATTTAAGTTAAGCAACACGTTTTAGGTCCAATGCAGCAGTCTAAGGCCTTTTTCAGAGATAAAACTCAGTCACTGGTGTAAATGATATATTGAAAATTATAATTTAGAATGGATGTGTAAGGGTGAGTTGCTCTTCATTGTCTATAAACCACTTAGACTGCCTTACTTCTTAATTGTGTTTTTTAAAGACCGTCAATGGTAAACCCTTTGAAGCAGTAAAATATGTCAGAGTCATCTCCTTTTTCACTTTCATTGATTGGATTGGATTGCATTGCATTGCATTGAATGGTCCACAAGGCCCCTTACAACTCTATGATTATATGATTTTATTTATATACCAATTGGTGTGAATGAATATAATGATAGGCTGAAACCATCTACAACTGAGTAGTAGTGGGATAGTGCTCTGAATCCCATAGCTTCATTCTTCAACTCACTGGCTTCCATGTCAGTGGGGTGGTGAATGCAGACCATGCCTTAGTCTGAACTTTGAAGGAGCTCTCCAAGATGCTGAATCTATTTTGAGGGACAGAGTCCAGCACCTTGGATAGCTCTGTGGACTCAGTGTCCTATTGACATGGCTTCTACTTCTCAGTTAAAGAAAACTTCAGCATTTCATTATATTCGTTCCCCTTAGAAGTAACTATCCAAACTCTGGTGCCACCACTGAGAAAACCTGTATTTGTATAATGTTATCAAATGGCATTTTATTGGTTGTGGAATGAACAAAGAATAAGTTTCCATAGAGGAGTTCAGGGACTGGCTGAGATCAGATAGAATTAAAATCTTCCAAGCCTGTCTCCTAGACCAAAAGGCAAAGGGAGACTATTTCTGGCTATATGCTGCTATTGGGATTGGTTAATTTTTTTAAAAAAAACCTGAGATGCCCCCTTGCTTCCTGCACTCCTGATTATGAAAACAAATTAAGATGAGTGGTCACTTTTCACTCATAAAAATGAGCTAAGTTCAGTTGGTCACTTCATCTCCTCTGACCTTTTAAAGAGGCTGTGTGTATTGAATCCACCAAGATGGCCACTTCATTGGTGTAAGTACTTTACCTACTAGAGTTAAGCAAAAGTTAGTGAGCTTCTCAGTCTTTGGGGTGCTTCCAGAGAAGGAGTGCTTTGTGCTATTAGTCAAAAGCTGACATTGTGCAGCTATTTTTCTTTTCTACTTAACATTTTTTTTTCAAGGAAAGAAAATGCGAAGATGTGGTAGAAGATTGCTTCATCTGGACTGCTGTAAAACTCTGTGAATGAGGCAGAGAATTGCATCACAAAAGCCTTATCTGAAAGCTAAATTATTCCTCCCCCCCACCCCGCAACCCCATCTTAATTTATCCTTCTATTTTGGCAATTAGCACCTGAGGTTTGAGCATGCATGCATTTCTGAGAAACCTCAAAGAACCTTCTCTTCCCAAATGTCTGGCAGCCTGGAGTCATCCTACCTCTGTATGCCTAAGGCAAGGGTAGAGTACCTTTGGTCCTCCAGATGTTTTGGACTCCATAAGGGAGTTGCAGTCTAAAACATCTGGTGAGCCAAAGGGTGGCCAAAAGGGAAATGAGAAAAGCTAATTGTCCTTGCCTTAGCCACAAGAGGGTTCTAGCAGGTCACTATCTCTCCCAGGCAGACAATTGTCTTGGAGTACTGGCCTTTTTCCATTGCCCAGAATTTGTAGTACAAAGAGGAGGAAGTAAAAGAAACCCAATCCTGTGCCATGGAAATTGGCACATAGCTCTTCCGTACAGCAGTTCTGGCCCAGTTTTGTGGCAACACATTTTCCATACTTCGGAACAGTTGACCATACTGACTAGGGGATTAACAATATTTACACATTTATAAAGGAAACACATTCAGGAGTAGCCATGTTGGCCATGCAGCAAAATCCAAAACCCACAAAACAGGAATATCTTTATTGGGCCAACTAAAAAAGCACAAAATACATCATGCAGTCTTTTGAATCTCCACTGACTTCTTCATCAGGAAAAGATGTTAAAAACCATACAGAAGAATTAAAACATGATGATGTTAGAGTCACAGGCCTACATTTTGTCTTAAGATGTTCTTCTGTTGTTAGTTAAGATGGGATAGCAATATCTATAGGGATATCTCTGGATCTAGATCTAAATCTTATCTTAATTTGTTTTCATAATCAGGAGCATGGGATAATACTGGTACCTAGAGGGATATCAATGCAGGCAGAGCCCACTCCCCTTTTTTTGGCCATGGGAGGACTGGGAAACAAAGAGCAGTAAAAGCCAGGTAATCAAATTTCAACTCCATTAGCAATAGAAAAGTAACTTCCCTTGAGATCCAAGCTGTCTGGGTCCTGTGGAGACTACCGGCCCCTTTCTTAGGCGAAAAACATTGAGTTTCTTGTTTACAAAGGAATGTCTTAGTTCAAGGCAATAAATTGTAACATTTTATACTTACTTAAAATAGTTCCTATTCTAATGTTAACTTCTTGGGGTACCACAGTGTCACAGCTGTGGAAGCTAAAAGCAAAATCTTGCAGTGGATCTGTGAAGATAAGCACAATTAAACCGCACACATTCAATTTCGTTTATATACTGAAGAGACTTGCTCCAGATATAATTGACTTTACTTATTGCTCTGCCCCAGCAGTGGTAGGCTTCGTTGAAAAAAACAATTCTCACATTCTGAACCAAACATACTATTGGAAAAAAAAGTTATTCTTAAACTCTATTGTACTGTTCTGGTTTGTTCTCTTTGTTGACCTATGCTTCCTTATTTGTTGAACTCAGTGTGGAAGGAGGCCCCAACTTTTGCTGCATTTCTCTTTTCATGGTGTGATTCAATTAAGTAATACAATGTTTTCCAACCAGGTTTCCTCCAGATTACCTGTGCAGCTAGCATCAGCCACAGACCGCATAGTCGTTGGCTGGGGATGATATGAGTTATAGTCAAAATGTTTAATCCTCGGCTGTTTTATCCTGACGTGTGAGGATGAAAAAAATTAAAGGAGTTTTCTGCCCACTGTGTGAAAAAATGAATATCCCTCTGCAGTAATTTACCCATATTTGAATGCCTTGAGGTATTCTGTAGGTATTATTCTGTAGGTGAAAAAGTGTTTTCTTGTTGAAAACTTCTGTTTTTCTGCACAGATGTGTGTGTGTGTGTGTGTGTGTGTGTGTGTGTGTAAGAAATTAGGGGTTTTTTTCCTCTGGAAAATAATTCCTGCAAAACACTTCAGGATGATGAATAAGGGAAAATTGTGTGAAATTCTCAGTCCTCTATCATTCTTTCCAGCAGGGGCTCATGATTGTTGGAAAGCCTGTTTTTCAACCAGGACACGAATAATTGCAAAATTTGTTCAGTGATATTATCATTGATGCTCAAATATTTTTCTATCACTAGTCCAACAGATCTGGTCCCTAACTACACACTGCAATCATAGCACCATTATTCCACTTTAATTGCCATGGCAACATCCTATGGAATCCCAGGGTTTGTAGTTTGGTGAGGCACTAGACCTCTCTGGCTAAGAATTCTAAAAACTCCTCCCTAAACACTTGCCATGGCAAGGGGAATATATTATATTATTGCCCGTTCTAATCAAAGCTGAGAACCAATGTGATGTAGTGGTCTGATCATTGGACTATGATTCTGGAGAACAAGTGACCTTAAGACAAGTCACATTCTCTCAGCCTCAGAAGAAGGCAAAGGCAAACCCCCTGTGAACAAATCTTGCAAGAAAACCCCATGATAGGGTCACCAACAAAGGCACACAGCAGCAACAACAATTACAAATCATGGTGCTCCTTCTATTGATGCCCTGGCTTCATTATACCAATTCTGGTGAGAACTCCAATGAAACCTCCAGCCTGCCATCATTTTCCTCACTTTCATTATAGTATCAGGCATTTACATGGAAGGGCATCAACAGATAACAGTTTAAGTGGAAGGTGCTTTTTTGACTGAAATTTCTTTTGTTCTCCAGCATGTATGAAAATAAAAAACAAGGTTTCTCTGTCTCCATCACTTGCCTTTATGTTTTCCACTTTCTACTGGATAGAAAAAAAGTGAATGCTGCAGTGATGACCATCATATTTATTTGAAACACATATTATTAGGGAGATGCCCATGGTGACAGGATGGGAGCACTCTCACAGCACCTATATCATGTGAGATTTCAAACTCTCACAAATCTTTGCATGCATTCTTTAGCACTACTAAACATTATTTAGGAATAGAATCTTGTTTAATGGGTTGTCAGGTTTTTTAAAAAAATTTTGACTGTTATTTTGTAATTCGGTTTTTGCAAACTATTGCAAGATAATTTGCACTCACAAGAACTGCACTGATTTTGACTTCTCTTTTATGTATTACCCCTTCCCCTATTTAGCTGTTACTGGCTAACAGCAATTTGACTTTTGCATCAGCATGTTTCATTTCCTTTTATTTTTCATGCTTTCTACAGAGAAGGTCAGAAAAAAATGGCTTATTCTTTTCCTAATGTGTCTTATGTATTATGCGTGCCAGATATCTAAGGGCAGTAGAAGAGAAGACTGAGAGGTGACATAATAGAAATCTTTAAATATCCCAAGAGATGTGATGTAGACGATAGAGCAAGCTTGTTTTTTGCTGCTCCAGAGACTAAAACATGAACCACCAGGTTCAAATTACAAGAAAAGAGATTCCACCTAAACATTAGGAAGAACTTTTTCTTTTTTTACTGTAAGAACTGTTGGACAGTGGAATAGATTGCTTCAGAGGTTGGTGGATTCTCCTTTGGAAATCTCTAGACAGAGGTTGGATGGGCATCTTTCAGGAGTGCTTTAATTGTGTATTTCCGAATAATTGAGGGTTGGACTAGATGGGCCTTGTGATCCTTTCCAACTCGAAGATTCTGTGTTTCTAAATACCTGCACATTGTTCATTTAAGTGTTCCTGTATCCAGTGGGAACAGATATAGAGCAGCTGGAATACTCTGTGCATTGTTTTACATGGTATGAAAATGGGGGGAAGAAGATTCACAGGATAGCAAACTGGGCACATTTCACTCTTTGCAGCTCTATTCTTTCCCTGTGCAGATTGATATCAGTTTCGGTGTCTTCGAGCATTCGAGAAACATGCACAGTTGGTTGCATGCAAGCTGGTGGGTTTTGCTTGTGGGCATCAAACACTCATTTTGTCCTCAAATTCCTCATGTTTGTTTCTAAACCAGTAGACACCAATGCTGAAGACATCCTTGGAATCATGTTGTTGAGCACAGAGCTTGGGAGTGTTACTTTTTTTTGAACTACAAAAAGTGGCCTTATTGACTGGGGGAATACTAGGAGATGTAGTCCAGAAAAGTCTAGAAAAGTAACATTTTTAAAAAAATTTATATCAACATCCCATACCAAACACAAAACAATACATAGTAATACTACCCAACACTAATCTATCATTAATCAAACACAAGAACAACACTAAAAATACACCTAATTAAAAAAAATCCCAGTTCCCGCACTTACTGCAAACAGTTCATCGAATATTGATTATACTTAACCTGCCTTTAAAAAAAATACATTTCATCCAAGTAGTACGTTGTTACCCTTATATTGTATACTCAACACTTTGATGTTATGTAATTTCTACAAGTTTAATCTCTTAACTACTAAAATAATATAATTAACTCTATAAGACTATCAAATCCTTGCCTAAATAATTCTTTCCTAACAATATTACAAATTCTTAGATCTTCTAACATTTATCTTCTATTATATATTCTAACTCTAAAATTAATTGAACATCATTTAATCATAACCAGCTTGAATCTCTTAATGAAACCATGCCATAACACTTTAACCAAAAACAGTAACAATCAAAAATAATCTAATATTAAATAATGTCTTACTCATGCTATATGGAACTAAGTCATATTATTTTAATATCTTAAAAACCTGTTATCATCAATTCACACTCTGTTTTGTTTAAAGAGTCAATCAAAGGTTTCCACTGATATAAGAAATTCCCATTCATTTGACCCTTTAATCTAGGTGTTAATTTATCTATTTCTGCTATTTCAGCCAACCTAATAAGCCATTTATATATTGATGGAATTTCCAACTTTTTCCAACATTTTGCATACAATAATTTAGGTGCAAGTAAAATATATTGTATAATCTTCTGGTGATGCTTCTTGACATTAATATCTTCATCCCAAATGCCTAACAGAAATAATGCTGGTTTTTAAAGAATTGGGCTTTTCAAAAATTTTTGCATCAAATTCTGAATATTACTCCAGAATTGTTTAGCCTTGTCACAAGCCCACCACATGTGAAAAAAGGATCCAATATGATCTTGACATTTCCAAAAAGTATTTTCCATGTTTTTATACATCTGAGCTAATTTTTCTGGTGCCAGACACCAATGGAGCATCATTTTATAATAATTTTCTTTAAGATCACAGCAGAAGACATTTTTGATTTCTTAAACCCCTTGAGAGTCATTCAGGAACAGTTGGCACTGTTGAACTTCTACCACATAATTCCACCCCTTTTCACTCTTTTCAGCCAGCAGTATGAAAAATAGTTTTCTCAAATGGAGGACACCTGATGCAAGAAGCTGACACAACACCCCTGGGGCTTACTTAGAATGAAAAGGTGGGATGCAACTTAGGTGAATAAATCATAGAGGACCAAATAAACAAGGGTATAAGTGAGGAGCAAAACTGAATTGAATTTTAGCAGGAGAGGGGGTGGGCACACTGGAGGTCCAACAACCACTTTTGGGTCTCCTAACCCCCAGGCAGGCTGCACATGGCTCTTTTTTTTTAAATAATCTTTACTGAATTTGTCTGCACATGTTTTGTTCTGTCCTGGGCCCAGTGCTGTTCAATATCTTCATCAACGACTTGGATGAAGGAATAGAGGACATGCTCATCAAATTTGCCAATGACACCAAATTGGGAGGGGTTGCTAATACGCCAGAGGACAGGGTCAAAATTCAAAATGACCTGGATAGACTGGAGAGCTGGGCCAAAGCTAACAAAATGAAATTCAACAGAGAGAAGTGTAAGGTCCTACACTTAGGTAGAAAAAATGGAATACAGAAATATAGGATGGGGGACACGTGGCTGGATAGCAGTATGTGTGAAAGGGATCTAGGAGTTTTAATAGACCACAAGCTGAACATGAGTCAGCAGTGTGATGCGGCAGCCAAGAAAGCCAATGCAATTCTCGGCTGCATCAATAGGAGTATGGTGTCTAGATGGAGGGAGGTACTGGTACCACTCTACTCTGCTTTGGTTAGACCTCATCTTGAATACTGTGTCCAGTTCTGGGCACCCCAATTCAAGAAGGACATGGTCAGGCTGGAGCAGGTCCAGAGGAGGGCAACCAAAATGGTGAGAGGCCTGGAAGCCATGCCCTATGAGGATAGACTTAGAGAGCTGGGTATGTTCAGTCTGCAGAAGAGAAGGTTAAGAGGGGACATGATAGCCAAGGTTAAATATTTGAAGGGTTGCCATGTAGAGGAAGGAGAGGGCTTGTCTTCTGCTGCTCCAGAGACCAGGACAAGGAGCAATGGATTCAAGCTGCAGGAAAGGAGATTCCACCTGAACCTCAGGAAGAACTTCCTGACAGTCAGGGCTGTCCGGCAGTGGAATATGCTGCCTCGGAGTGTGGTGGAGTCTCCTTCTGTGGAGGTTTTTAAGCAGAGGCTGGATGACCATCTGTCGGGAGTGCTTTGAGGGTGTTCCTCCATGGCAGGGGGTTGGACTGGATGGCCCGTGTGGTCTCTTCCAACTCTACATTTCCATGATTCTATGATTCTAAGATACTTTCCTCGTGACGTACAACTGTCTTCTTCATATGCATTCCATTACAAACCTAACAACGTTGCAGATATAACATTAATGGGATATATAAAAAACATAAGGGAACCAAATATCTCTCTGATTCCCCTCCTCAGTGTTACATCTTGAAAGTTTTAATCAAGGTGATGTTTAATCCACTGCAAGCGTTAACTTTCCATACAATAAAATCAAACTATGCATAAAATATGAAAATAGTATTTTGTCAAAAGTCGGCAGTTTTAAGAAAAAAAAGAAAGAAGACAAAAGAAAAGAGAACAAAGAACAAAGAAGAAGAAAGATAGATTGTGAGTTACTAGTCTTCCATTACACTTTTGTGGGTTATCCAGTCCATTTTTTTTTTAAGAACCAGAAATGATATTCTGGTCACTTTTTTTGATGTTTCTGAGCTGTTTTGAGCTGGGTGACAAAACAGCATTTAAAGACAAAACTGAACTTCCTAGAGGCCTCTGGAAGTTTAGTTTTAGACTTCTAGGCTGAAGAAAAGTTTCCTTTTGAAGCTGGGGAACTCTGGGTGGCAGCTAGGGCTGTACATAAAAAATGCACATTCAGAGTAGGTTATTGTGAATTACCATCATGGATAACTTTGTCTTGTGTGCCTGCTCAGTCTGCTGTTCAGATGCCCATTCTTTAGAAACATGAAGCTGCCCACCACTCTTGATGGGCAGCTTCAAGATCCCTGTTCTCTTTTCTGGTGAACCTTTAGCTTTAAACGCAGCTGGCCAGACTTTTAAACAGAGGACTGTCTTGTCACAAAACTTTCAGAGGACTGTTCTCTGTATAGTTGCATACGTGATTATTCTAGCTATATAGCTCAAGTATGAGTATCTCTACTTGTTGAGAGCCAACGTGGTGCATTGGTTTGACTGTTGGGCTATGAATCTGGAGACCAAAGTTTGAATCCCCACTCAGCCATGAAAATCTACTAGGTGACCTTGGGCAAATCACATTCTCTCAGCCTCAAAGGAAGGCAAAGGCAAAGCCCCTCTGAACAGATCTTGCAAACAAATAAACAAACCAAAAACCCTGTGGCAGTTCATCTAAAGGTTGCCATAAATCTGAAATGACCTGAAGACACACAACAACAATATCTACTTGTTGTACAAACATGTTGTCATGTGCCTTCAAGTTAACTCTGACTTATGACAACTCTATCAGAAGTGTTTTCTTGGCAAGATTTATTCAAAAGAGCTTTATCAATGTGTGCCTCTTAGGTGGAGAGAGTGTGACTTTTCAAAGTTACCTAATGGATTTCCAATGCTGAGTGGGGAATCCTAGTCCAACACAGTGGCTTTCTACATTTGTATGATCTACCCTTTAAATTCTGCCTTCTCAACTTTCACCCCTTTGGCAAGTGGCATAAAACAACAGGCGAGCCTCCTCCAAGTAGAAAATGCCAAACTGGGGAAGGGACTGTTGTTTCTGTGACCCATGGGGGATAAAAGACCTGGACACCATTTTGGAATCACTAATGAAAATCTGATTTATGAGAATGGTTCCATTTGTCCTCCCCTAATTCTGTCTCCATGTCCATGTACATTTTGGTTCAATAATTCTGGACAGTTAATGGATAGTTTTCTAACAGATGATTGCTTTAACTTTTTTTTTGTGTGTGTGTGTGATAACAGAATCCAGCAGATTAATAGCATGAGTTTCCAGGCATTGATCTGACTGAACTGGTACAGTTTCAGGGATCAGGGGGAGAGCAAGAGAGAGAGAAAGAAAGAATTCACTTCTCCACAGAGAGCATCAATACTTATGGCCTTTCCATATTATACTTCTGGGAGCAGTCAAACAATGGCAGGGCAGTGAATTATTTTAGTTTATTTCCCACCCTTCTGGCATCATGCTAAAATAGCAGAAGAGAAAGGGAACTGGAAATAAGCACACTAAAGAATGATCCTCAACACTTATGTAGCATTTCCCACTTTCAAAGCCCTCTAATTAATCCTTGCAGCTTGGGTGAGGAAATGATTACTGAACAAACTTCCATTTTGCAGTTGATGTGTTCTCTCACCACTGTCATGACTCCTTAGGAAGCACATTGCTCTAAACCAGTGTTTCCTCAAATTCTCAGTGCTGAAAGACACGTCCCATATTTTTAAAATGTTTTAAACCTCAAACACGGCAGGGTTGGCTTACCACAGTCTGAAGTGCAGGAATGCCTGTCTTAACAAAGCCTCTGCAAAAGAAGCTCCTAAGATATTTTAATAACTACCTAGCCCCCACTTTTCTTCCCTATCTTCTATCTAGTTGGGAGATTTTTTTGAAATCACCGTCAGCAGTGGGAGGATGGGCTGAAGGAACACAGATTTTTGGTGCTAGGTTGCAGTAGATGGCTGCAGTAAACACAGCAGTGTGATGCAGCAGCCAAAAAAGCCAACACGATTCTTAGTTGCATCAACAGGAGTATGGTGTCTAGATCAAGGGAGGCAATGGTACCACTCTATTCTGCTTTGGTTAGACCTCATTTGGAATACTGTGGCCAGTTCTGGGCACTTCAATTCAAGAAGGATATCGACAAGCTGGAGTGTGTCTAGAGGAGGCTGACCAAAATGGTGAAGGGTCTGGAAGCTATGCCCTATGAGGAGTGGCTTAGGGAGCTGGGTATGTTTAGTCTGCAGAAGAGAGGGGACATGATGGCCATGTTTAAATATTTGAAGGGATGTCATGTTGAGGAGGGAGTGGGCTTGTTTTCCGTTGCTCCAGAGACTAGGACAAGGAGCAATGGATTCAAGCTGCAGGAAAGGAGATTCCACCTGAACCTCAGGAAGAACTTCCTGATGGTCAGAGCTGTCTGGCAGTGGAATATGCTGCTTCAGAGTGTGGTAGAGTCTTCTTCTTTGGAGGTTTTTAAGCAGAGGCTGGATGGCCATCTGTTGGGAGTGCTTTGATGGGTGTTCCTGCATGGCAGGGGCTTGGACTGGATGGCCCCGTGGTGTCTTCCAACTCTATGATTCTATGAAACAGTGTAGTTAGACTTGAAACGGGAAAAAACAGAGTTCTGCTCTAGCCAATCCTACTGTAACTGTAATCCTGTCTACAACAAGTACAGTAAACAGCAGCAGCTGCCAGACTCCCTTGCTTGAGGAAGTGTGAACATAGAAACAGAGAGAAAAGGAGAAAGCAGATAAGTGTCTCTCACCAATTACCCCTATGGAAACCCACAGATCTATAAATTCATCCACCAAAATGGAAATCATAAGAAGAATAGAGGATGGTGAAAGGAAAAGTCATCCCTGGATAAATTTTGGAAGAAGCTTTCAAATGGTTTCTGGAGCTCTGGAAACATTTTTCATGACATTTGCAAAGCTTACCTGACATGATTGTTTAATTTCACATGTGGATATTTTTAAGTCTGGAATAAAAAGTTTGCTGAAACACACTGAACTGCCTTTTTGTTGTTGTGTAGGTGCATACCCCTATCCTTTTTATGACATTTCTGTTAAGAAGTGATGAGCAAGAACACATCTACTTTGCTAACAGGTATACCTGTAAAGTGAAGTAATATTACACATTATTGTATAGAAAGGGGAAGAGCATTAAGTCCAGAGACTATAACTGCACTTCTAGTTCTCCTCTTCCTCTTCTACTTCCTGTTTGGGAAAGAAACATCTGTCTCTGGTTGCCTCAGATGAGATGCCATTAAGCTATTTCAAGCACTCAGTGGTGGAGAGTTTCCTCTCCAGCAGACAAGTATCTGAAATGTAAGGACATTTAGCAGAGCACATGCTCTGAATGTAGAAGGTCCCTGTGATATCTTCAGTTAAAATGATGAGGCAGTAAGTGATGTGAAGACCTGTGCCTGGACTTCTGGAGAGGGTTGTAGAGTAAACAATATAGGACACATGAAGACTTTTTAGTTTTCTTTTTTTCTTTTCTTTTTTTTTTTTTGCCTGCAATTTGCAGTGGCCATGCTGGTTGGGGAATTCTGGGCACTGTAGTCTAAAAAAGCAATATACACAGAGTGCTGCACACACATGCACTGACTCCATCACATTCAAGACAAAACAGAAGAAGCAGTGGGTTATAAATGAAAAATAACACCATCAGGACAGTTCCTTCTCCCCCTTCTATGGCAATTGCACCATAAAAAAAAGCTACACCTGGAACTGCAAAAAAACCCTAAGGTGAGTATTATTACAAACAACTAAATGGGATTTTGTATGGCTAGATGTGCATCCCAAATGCACAAAATCTTTGGCTTAAAAATAAATAAATATATCAATAAATACATTGCCTTAACTTGATAGCCCTGCCATATCTGTTACTGCAAAGTCTATGAGTAACCACAATCATTGTGATTAATACATACTTCTTCCTCCTTCTTTTTTCTTTTTAAAAGTTAATCTTAGAATTAGTCAACAGTCCTGGCTGAGAATTTTGTTTGATTCTCTCTGTACACATATAGATACAGGCAGACACAAATCTACATTGGCCTCCCTACAGCTAAATTCAAAAGATTACAACCTTAAGGCATATGAATGAGTGTGAAGAGTCTGCATTTGATCCCATAGGAAAGAGGGCTACCACTTAGTCCAAACAACAAGCCCTGGCTGACACCAGCTCATGCAGAGCAGCCATGTATACACCTTCTGATAGCCCTTAAAAGAGAGGACGGTAAAGCAGTGCACATGGTCATCCTAAGCCCATGTCATCCTGCCTGTGTCAGGTATTGGAGTGTTTTATAAGTTATCCTGTATTGACACACCTTGATTTGTGCCTCAGGTGATCTGTAAAACCATCTGGCGCCTAATCTGTCTTTATTGCTGACTCTTCTTAAGCATGCATTGGGGAGCCATTTTCATACCTTGAAGCTTATGGATATTTTTCTTCCTGCTGCCGTGGTGTCAATTTCTAGAAATAGCACCAGGTTATGCTTCATGTTAAATGACAGAGTTTAATCTAAGCCCACAACCTCTGGGAAAGACAAATCTGAAATGCACTGGCTTCTGGGTTTGTTTTTTCTTGATCTGTGTCACCATGGTTGATGAGTCTGGATTTAATCAGTCACAGAGATTTTGCAGAAAGGATGATGGCAGGGAAGTGGCCTGAACTCCAGCTGTGTAGTGAGAGAAAAAGGGGAGGCCTACTGGCATCCCCTCCATTTTATCAACAGGGCAGCCTACAGAGGTATGAGGAACCCAAGGATGGGTTCCTTTTTAAAAAGGAAACATTCTTTGCAGTTCTAATTTCATATAAGAGAACCAGAGAAAGTCCAAACCTTCTCAAGCACATCCTCTAGGATTGGGTTTTCTCTAGAAATTCTAGGTAGAACATGTAATTTCTACATATGTGAGAGTTAATGAGGTATAGTCAGAACTTTGACATCTTGGACAGTTCCTTTAAAAGTTTGGACTAAAACATGGAGCAGACTCCCTACCTTGGTAATGTGGAAGCCACCAACTATCATTTCTGTCAAGTGATGTTGGAACACTCCAACCTAGTTATTAGCACTACCTTGTTATAGCCCTGTTTTTCAGAGTGCAAAACATCCCACCAAGTGGATTACAACATGTCCAAATGGGCTGGTCGAATCTGGAAGCTGTAGTCCCAAAAAGGAACTAATTCAAGCTCTGTCTTAAAATGCAAAATAGTCATTTAATCTACAAACAAGGTTCAATACCTAAATCTTTAGAAGAATAAGTAAGGTTTATAATAAAGAAGACAGACCATTAACCAACTGGCATCCTGTTCAGTATTTATGAGATTGTAAGCTGGACTTGTGATCTCATAACTGTTGGGGATTCATATTTGCAGTCATTAATGTCCAAGTGTGACCCCCCAAAAACCTACATTGTCAGCCTGACAGTGCACCAAACAAAGGATTTTCGAGGCACTGCAGGTCAGGCAAATGGGAAATGACATTGGCAGCACTCTTCCAGTAATGGGTTTAATTCAAAGAAGCAGTTGTGGCAGGGTGCTACAAGGTCTCTTTAGTTGCATGTTCTTGATGTGCTCCATGACCAGGAGAGTACTGAAGACATTTCCCAGTTCCCCAGTCTGCAGTACTTAAGAATCCCATCAGCTGAGGCACTGCAAGCCTGACAAAGCAGTTTTTGTTGAACAGCACTGCCAAATTTAACTGTGACAAAGGAGCTCCATCGCTATAGTTCCATCTGACAATGCAGGATCACAGTATGCTAAAAGTCAAGCCTCTGGGATCCCACCTAAAGGCCAGCAAAGAGGGAGGGAGGCACAAGCACTTCCTGGGAAAAGGTATTTCAAAGTTATTGCAACTCTCAACCTTGTTGCTGTTACATATCTCACTGGTGGGCCAAAAACCAGGGGTTCAGACAGCAGTTGTAAGCTCAGATAGACATGGTCAATACTTCACGTGTCCGGACGAAAGGACTGCAGATAGCACAGATGGAAAAAAACCAAACCAAACTACTGTCTGAGAACCTGGAAGGATAATTCTAGTCACTACAGGCAGCAGTAGTTTAAAATGAACCCAAAGCCTGACTCGTCACTTGTGAGGCCAGACTAATGCCAACATTTACCTCAGTGCCAAGTAAACCTGTTTGTTAACCCATGCATTCCACATCTATTGAGGTCCTTCTTGGTCTCTAATGTTTCAGTTTTCTATTTTTTAATTGTCAAACTTTTTAGCATCATTTTAAAAAATGAGGTTTTAGAATCCTCTAAGGTGGGTTGGCCAACTTTCAGTGGTTAGGAGGCATCATTATTCTTTAGGGGACCTTGCAGCACTGCCATCTGCATCCCAACATCTTTTTTTTGCGTGTCTGCGTGCAGCCAATTTTGCTAGGGTTTTAGCCCTCGTTGGGCCTTTTTAGATCCAGAAGACACATTTTTTTTTCCAACAGGAAATGGTTACATCACATCCTGTTTTAAAAAAAAGGGCCCAAAATGATCCCGAGCCCCTAAAAAGTGGTGAAATTGCCTCCTGCATTTAGAGGCACCCCCATTGTTTCCAGGGTTTTTTTTTTTTTTTTTGGAACGGATCCTGAAATCTGTTTGGTATAGTAAATTTTCCAAGCAGAGAGGGCAAGAGACTGAAAACAAGTTCCTTATGTTTCGCTCAAAATAAGAGGAAAACCAAGACAGCCAACCAGTTAGTTTCAGTTCCATTTTCTGTATGAAGAAAATTCCTCCTGAAAGCTCATTTTATCTCCTAGGAATCAACTGGTAAAAGATTTCATTCCAAATATTTATTTATTCCACATATCCCCCACCAGTTTAGCTCCGTGGTTGTATAAAGCTGTGACCAAGTTTCAGGAGAGTAGGGAGTGAGGCAGAATAATGCCCAACTGGAGCTTTTGTGTTGGGTTCAATTGCAGAAACAAACCCCAGGCTTTCCTTTTGCCATTAATCACTTTTTCATGTCACGTGCCTCTTATGAATGAGCCGTCTAAGAAGCTAATTCCCTTTGTCCCCGCCATAAAGCGCGTCAGGACCCCAGCGGAGGCACGAGGGCAAGCAGGGCCGCAGACTTGAAAGTGAAGTGCTACTGAGAAGATTCATTTTTCCTTCACTTCAGGGCTGGTGGCCCTTTTTCTTTTTCAGCAGATTTGAAGAACAAACAAGCGCACAGTCTATGGGAAATGCCGCCACTGCGTGTTTCTGCTGCACTGCTGCGCATGGTGACAGCTTTTGACAATGTGAGCCATTCTAAGTAGCAAATTAAACCTCATGTCAGGCTGAGGAAGAGGGTGAATTAGAGAAAGAAATATCAGATTTTGCAACTTTTGGGACAAGGAAGGAGAAGAAGTCAGCTTTCCTACCTCCCAGGCATATATACTGCATAAGTTTCAGAGGGGAAAGGTGATTTTATTTCCTAGAAGTGGACAAAATTAAGCCTGCTTATATGTCATTGGACTGCAGCTCACATCAGCCCTAGCCAGCACAGCCAACAACAAGGAATGCTGGGAGCTAAAGTTAACCATCTAGAGGGTTACAGGACAACACACATTAGAATAATCAACATTAAAAAAACCAAAAACCCCAATAGTCTAAAATCCTATTCTTCCACACTCTTGCTCTCTGGGAATGTTGAGGATCACTCTCAATGAATTCACATTGTCCCTGTTCTCATCTCTGCACAGATTTTCATCAGCTTCTAGTTTATTTTACCTGAAAGCCCAACTCCGTGTTACACTGAGAAAACAACTGAAAGATTTTTGTCACTTTCTCTCTTTGCTGTTAATCTGTACTGTCCACCACTAATCATGTGTGGCCCCTTGTAGCCCTCAGTGATTATGATGAAAAAGAATTTCCCCAGTCCAGTGATGTTTTCTGGACAGAGCTTGGGAAACAGCTTTTTTTCTCTTCATGACAGCCTCCAGAATTTCTCCACGCAGAATGGAGGAGTCTGGAATTTGTAATCCAAACAGTTACTTTTCCAAGCACTTGGGGAAGGCATTCTGATGCATCTAGGAAGATTCTCTGTCCAGAATAGTGTCCCCTTTTATTTATATAGAAGAAGCTAGTATCCAGATATTTGTATATGTTGATGAGGTCCCTGCACTGAAAATAATGTGCGTGGAAGAGACCCATAAGCACCTCCTGATTCCAAGAAACACACATATTGCTGAACTGGGATAAATGGCTTCCTGAAAGGCACCCAGTAAGGCGTTGCGTTTTTTTTTTTTTGGCTGCTGACCATGAGATCTAAAATCGGTGTCAATATGCAAAGCTTACAAGCAGTCTACCACTCTCACCTCTTTTTCTGCTATTAGAAGAACAAGGAAAGTTAAACAGAATTACAAGAGCTCACCACAGCTTCTGTACTTTATTTCCAATTTGTCATTCTTGCAGATGGTGTGTTCTGGCCACTTGCTGATGCTGGAGGTGGTGTAAATCAGCAGAAAGAAGAGAGGAGCCACCTGAAGCACCTTCATGCTGCCTGTTGAAGAGGATCTGCGTGGCTTTTGTGTTTCCTCCTTGTGAGTGGTGTTGAAGAGCTAATTTGTCTACTTCCTCATTCTAATAAATGTAGCAACTCTGAGCTTCTGAAAGCCTTGATACTCGAGTACAGGTTCCTGCCTTGAAAGCGTGTTAACAGAGTGGGCAGATGGCTAATTGAAGGCTCTTCTTTGTCTTGGAAGATTTCTGCATTCTGTTTCATGTTAGTTAGAGCTAATATAGTAATTGGAGGGTATTTCATTCACTACGGTAAGGATGGGGAACATTTTACTCTTTGAACTGCAACATCCACAATCTCATATTGTTTGACATGCTGCCTGGGGTTTTGTGCAGCCTCACAGGTATTAGATAATTGTTGAAGCAAGGGCTAACTCAAGGATGTAACTACAAGGGGGTTGGGTGAGAATGAGGGCATTTCCCCCAATAAGAATTGTGACCTCCAATGAAATTTTCTTTCATTCCCCAAATTTATAGCAGTGCATAACTGCAAACGTAAGCATTTACAGATACAGTTTAGACAGAAGAGGGGCAGGCAAAGTTACCCAGATCTTCAACGGAAGGCTTTCTCTTCATCCCACCACCATCAAAGGCACATTTGGTGAAGATGCAGGAGAGAGCCTTCTTGGTGACTGCTCCCAAATAGTGGAACTCCTTCCCCTGGAAGGCCTAGTTGGCCCCTTCCCTGCTGTCTTTCCATGCACAAGTAAAGAACTTTCTATTTAAGCAAGCAGTTAATTTTTAGTATGTTGTGACTGACAGAGCTTTTAATGGGGTGTTTATGTAGTGTTTCTATTTTATTATGTTTTAAATGTCTTCTTAATGCTGTTTTTAACTTGTGTGTTTTAAAACAGAAGTTCAGCTTAATTGTGTTTTAACTTTTTTTTTGTTATTATTGGAAAGAAAAAGGAACAATACATAACAGAATAAAACAAAAACACCACGTGAATAACATAAATGTGAAAAAGAGAAAAATTACTACACAAGTAGCTTATATTACTGTTTCTCTCCAGATCCTTTATCATCATATACTTATTCAATATATTATATATCATATTGATTATGTATTTTTATTTCATGTATCTAAATCTCATTCTCCTTGTGTTTTAAGTGTTTTAACTTTTGTACGAAGATATTTTTTTTAAAATTGTCTCGTGCTTTTAAAATGTTGTATGCCACCTTGGATCCCATGTTGGAAGAAAGGAGGGATATAAATTAAATAAATAAAACAAAAATAAATAAGGTGAACACAGCAAATGTAAGAATTCTAGGAGTGAATGATTTTCAGCGTCTTGCTGCAATGCTAAAAATTCAGGAGCTGCAGGAAAATGTTGAGGTTGCGTCAGAATTATTATTGGGGGCCAAATGTTCATTTTAACCTCCTCCCTCTAGTTTGGAGCAGGGGACTGAGGTGTTCTCGTTCTTGGGCCATGGACCACCTCTATCCACAGGTGATGATTAGCCTGTAGAAATTAGATTTTGGCAGTGATGTAGACTCAAGTCGATAGACTCAGACTCAAGTTGGACTTAAGTCACTGTAGTGACTCGACTTGGATTTGACTTGGCAAAAATTACACACTGACTCGACTTGACTTCAGACTTGTATATTTTTAGTGACTGACTTCCTGCACTTCAGTAACATAACACATTCATCCAGAAACCTTACAACTTACTGGTCACATGATGATCTGCCTCAAGCCCAAAGCGTGGACACATTTCTCAGAGGGAACAGCAAATGGGTTAGACAACGGGCTTGAGGTCTGCTCAGCAGCCTGTCTATGCTACATATAGGAGAAGCTGTCTAAAACTTTTCCTAAAAGCAGAAGGCAAGAGTCATGGCCAGAGTGCAGGGCACGTATCTCAGAAATGAACAGAAAATGTGTCAGGCAATGGTTTTGAAGAGGAAGGATCCTCCCTTTTAAAGCTCTTGAAGCTTCAGGAATGGGCAATAAGAAGGATCCTATTACCCACTTCTGAAAAAGCCTCCAGCTTTGCAAATGGGAAGTGAGACAGATCCTATTCCCCACTTCCAAAGCTGCAGATGGCAAAATCACAAAAGTATAGGTCTGACTCTACATAAATTGTTAAAACTGATTTTATTCAACTCTGTCCAGAAATTCTGGAATACAGGTTGGGGTATAAAGTTGGCTTCCAGATTTGAGACTTAACTTGAGACTCAACTTGAGACTTAAAGGTAGAGACCTGAGATTTGACTTGAGACTTGGAGTAAAAGACTTAAATACATCACTGGAAACTTTTTTAAAACTAAATTTCAAGAATCTTGTTACTAGCAAGAGCCACTGACCACATTGGTTGGCAGATTCTGGGCACTGTAATCCAAAAAAGCTACATATAGGACTTTAATTAATTGCTCTGGAAGTGCTGGTTTTCCTTTTGGCCATCCATGGTCAATGCAGTCTCTTGTATAGGATAAAGGGGAACATTTCATTTGTGTTTCTTTCATTAACTAGATTTTTATTCAGAGGGCTCTACTACACATTTAATGGAAAGCCAGTCTGGTAATAGCTCATCATAAAATGGATATTTCATTCTGAGTGACCCATCTTGTCCACTGAAATGTTGATGCTGCCAACCAATGGACTGATAGGATGCTATCGACCAATTAATAATTTTAAATAGATTTACAAGATGGCTTTTAATATGATTAAGCAATTAATCAATTGATTGTGTTTAATTATATTCATGTATGAGGTTCACAAATTTCAGTGAAAACACTCTTTGATGATCATAGAGGGAGAAGATGTTAATTCTTGTGCAAGGAGTGACTAGCAATATTAAACAAAAGTTGTCACTTGGTATTCAAAGCAAAAACCTTTCTTCCCATTTTATCCTTTCAAAAACATTCCACATTCCTCTGCTGCAATGGCACACTGAGCCAAAATGGCTTTAGAAAGAAGCAACACTGTGTCCATCAATGGTTTAGAAAATCCCAATTTAAAAGCTGCATTGACATTGATTTGTCAACTGAGCCTTGTCAGCTTTAGGCAAGTTGGAAATGATCACTGCTGTAGGGCAATGGCATCAACTTTTCCCTGAGCTCTGCTCTGACACAAGCCCTGATCCAGCACTGGGAGTTTGCTAATTGTATAAACATAATCTGCAAGACTGAGGGGTAGGGGAAGCCTTGCCGCAGAAGAAATCGCCTTGCAGAACATGTGACCCTCTAGATATTTGGGGGCTGGAGTTTACATGATCCCTCATCATTGGCTGGGCTGGGCTAGGATGATGGGAGGTACAGTACAACAATCTATATATTTTTTTAAAAAAACTGGCACATAGTTGGCTCACATATAGTTATTCACAGCTATTCAATTGTTCCTTGTAATGCTTAAATTATTTTTATTGTTCAAAATTTTACATTGCTTAAGCAGACTTTGTTGGAACTTGGTCAGGGATATAGGGTGATGTGAGAGGGATATATATATAGTCAGCCCTTCACATTCATGGTTTCTTTCCTGAATTTGATTATTTGCGAATTTGAAGGTCCACTGCCCCCGCTCCTTCCTGTGTCACCACCACTCCTCTCCGAGATTCTCAGACCAGGAAAACACCCAGTTTTAGAGACACCACTAGCAGCCTCCCATCTTTCAGTGCCTTCCTTTACTTCTCTTCCTTATCTCCTCATGCCTCTCTCCAGTCCCAGCAAAAGCAACCCCTCGCTTCTCTTCCTACACACATTGGAAACTTCATGCCTGTTCCAGATTCTCAGACAAAGACAATTCAACTGAGTTTTAACCTTTCCAGTGTGTGCAGGAAGAGAAGTGAGAGTATGCTGTTGTTGGGACAACAGAAGCATGGAGGGGGCGGGGGATGAGAAGGTTAAAACCCTATTGAGTTTTCCTGGTCTGAGAATCTTGGAAGAGGCAGGAAGTTTCCAATGTGTGTAGAAAGAGAAGTGAGAGGTTGCTGTTGTTGGAACTGAAGAAGAGAGGTGTGAGGAGGTGTGGGGAGAGGAGGGTAAAACCTGGTTGAATTTTCCTGGTTTGAGAATCTGGGAGAGGCATAAAGTTTCCAATGTGTGGAGGAAGAGAAGTGCAGGGCTTCTGTTGTTGGGACTGGATAGAGTTGTTCAGAGGTGGAGAAGAGAAGTGTGTGTGTGTGTGGGGGGAGGCACTAGATAATGGGAGGCTGCTGGGACGGGGAAGAGGAGGGGGAAGAAGAGAAGGGTGGTGAGGAGCTTGCTGGATCATCACTGTCACTACTGGCCGCCTTTAAAATTGGTATCAGTTTTTTTGTGATATTTTCACTTTTGTGGGTCCTGTACCCCAACTCTCATAAAAGTAGGGGGAGTACTGTAAATATTTTACTATGATTACTACTGCTACTACTACTACTAGGGTTGCCAGAATGAAAACTGGAAAGGGGTGCTGTATCTTTAATGCTCATACAGGAGCAGGAATTTAAGCACGTGCTGTTTGTTACCTGGCTGCAAGACAAGCAAGGGACAAGGCACACTTTCTAAGTGACAGAACAGTCAACTTTCCAAATATCTAAATCGACAAATCAAAATTACAATTACAATGAAAGCAGCAGCAGCAGCAACAACAACAACAGAACAAATACAATGGGCATTTTCTGTGTACCTTTAAATAATGTGCTGCATTCTTTTATTTTTCAATTTTTTTTAAAGAATGGCCAGACTTACACACAATATTAAATGTGTTTTTACATTTAACATGCAGGTTTTAAAAAGTGAAAGTTGCATTAACTGATGATGGAAGGGAACAGGTAATAGGTAAACAATTAGGGGTATCAGCTGCACCAGCCCAAGATGCTGCTGTGGGCATTGCTTCCTCTCCCAAATACAAAAAAATGACTGGACTGGCAGCTGGGACGTCATTCTCAACAATGCTTGAAGGGGGTAGGCCAGCTTAGGAAGTGCAAGACTCTCCCTTTGGATGCTTAAAGAAAGATTGAATCAGTCCTGTGGAAGCAGATCTAGCATGGAAAGAAATTTTAACCCTCTGTTGAAATCTGCTTTCCCAAGCCAGCGTTTGCACTATGAAGAGATCCCCATGTGGAGCTTAGGAAGGCAAGAAGTAAGCAGATGCTGAATGCACTCACACAGAGCTGAGCTGCATTGCAGAACACGTACACTACCCCCAAAAAGGGATAAGGAAGGCATAGATCTGTCTGGTTTGATCAAACACTTGATCACGCAAACCGATAACAGTGTCTGGTTAAAGCAAGAACAATTATCCAAGGGAATGTGATGGAGAAACAGAGTCTGGGACTGATAGGGAATGTACTGTATTAAATATTGACAAAAAGTAAAAGTCTGTACCAGCTAAGAATTATACGCAAGTGCAATTTTAATGTTAGATTGCAAAGTCAATTTTGAAACATTTTGTCTCCTGGCCTGCTATTCCTATGTGAGATTTCTGGAATTTCTTCCATGGGAGGCTAAGCTGTTCCCTCCCCACTCTTCATTCACTGGCACTTGTAGGCAAAGACCTTTTTGTTTAAGCAGACTTTTATTGTGTATTTAGAAAACTTTTGTACGCTTTTAAAATGATTTTATAATGTTTTAATGTGATGATTTCTAGTTGTTATTAAAATTTAATTGTTAGGTTTAATTGCTTCATTTCTGTGAGTTGCCTTGGGTCCCACTCTTGGAGAGAGGTAGCATACAAATGGAATCAATAATAACATTTGAGCAGTTTCCCCCATCTCTGGTTTGGACAAAGCCAGGCCTTTTTTTTTTTTTGGCAGCTTGCCAGAGGGAGGAAAAAGGCAGAAAGAAAGACAGTGCTACTTGGACACATTAGGTAAGTATTTGGCACTCACCTTCTGTGTGCCTGTCCTGAGTAGTAGCCAAGTTATTGGGACATAACTTTGGGACTAGTATGTGGGAGTTCTGTGTGTACTGCCATGATACCTGCTGTGACGTGCTTGCTTTGCCAGCTCTGTGAGTTGTCTGTAAAGCTCATCAGGAAAGAGCTGCTCACCTTCAAGACCCTGGGCACTGATGCTCTATTTATCATATTAGAATTTGCAAAGAAAATGTTACTTAAGAATGTTCAAAGGTGATGTGTCATCCGAGTAAGAAAGTGTTTAGAAGAAAATGGCTGCTGGTTTGAACATTTGTATAATAATATTGTGTATTGGCACAACCAATAAATACATGTGTTTCAAGTCAAATTTTCCATATTCTTTCTCCTATGTGTCTCCTCAATGTTTTCCTTCCTGTAAGCTTGCTCATTTAGGAAGCACATACCAGGTTGCTGTTCCCAGACATCTTTCACCACCTCTGAGGCCCATGAGGTGCTGCATTGGCTTCATTATTCTGCATTGCACATTGTACACTGGTTGTTGGGACATGCCCATTTCTGTGCATGCAATGTTACTGTTCCATCTGGGGGTTGTATAATAGTAGTGTGGCATAATTCCACGAGCAGATGTCTATGCTATACTCCTTTGATGTAATATCTTGGCCCAGAAGTGGATTTCCAACCATTTCTTGTTTTGTTCCCCTCCTCAACATTTATCTTTCATTTTTGGAGTGTGGTACCTGGTATGGGCGGCAGGGGTTAAAAATTGGCCCTTGGTCCATTGGAAATTGCCCCTTCTTTTTCTGCCCATTATCTCGGAGTCCCATTGCATTCAGTCAGACTTACTTTTGGGTAGAGATAGAGAAGGTTTCACTGTCAGCCAAGGAGAACAACATCTGTCCTGCAATCTCTACCTAAAGAAGAAACACACACACAAAATGGTAAAATAATTAAAACTGCATGAAATGTATGTTCAATTTGCCATTGCTTGGCACTGAGGCAAAATGTCAAGGCGGCATGAGGAATTTTACATTTAATTAATAAATTAAAACTTAATAGCTAACAATAATTAAAAGGCAAAAAAGTCACTGCAAGACTGAACAATTTTCTTAGGGACTGAGGCCCATTGGCATCTGAGGAAATTTTGAATAAACATGTATAAGATCATGGTGCCTGAAAAAATTCTGTTTGTGGTGGGGAATGAAGCCCAAGGACATACCATGTGTGAAGAAATTTGGATTGTTCTGCAGCCTTGCTCGGGCCAGGCTGTCATAAAGATACAAGAGGAATTGAAGCATTTCTTTTCACTAACGATTAACTGTAGCCTGGACCTGCTTTGGGTTACCACTTATAATGGAACACAGCATCTTTGCAGACCCCACTGCTCAGGAGGCAAGATCATGAGATCAGCACTGACACAAAGCTTTGACCTTCGAGTTGTACTGTTTTGTCACAATCTGCTCAGGCTGACAGCTGCAGATGCAGCTATGGGGTTATAAATACAAATAGAGTCTTCTGACGTCCTTGTTCCTGGTTTTGATATTCACAAGGGAGGGTTTGTCTGGCAAAGTTGGCTCACTCTGACTAGGATGAGGCACCATTCCATTTGCATCTGTCTTTCAGTGATGTCACCGTTGATCTGGGATCTTTCTTGAACCCCTTCTGCACTGAATGACTCACATAATATAACACCTTATATCCTCCTTCTATCACCATCTCCCCCCTCCACTCAAGGCCAACCCTACCATTAGGCAGAATGAGATGGCGCCATTGGATGTTATGAAATAGCAGTATATTGTTATTTACTTAGCTGTTAATTGCAATTTTTACTGCCAGGGTTGAGAAGAGCAGACATAAGATTTTCTGTTGCATGTCAAAATAATTTGGCTGGCTTTGGATGCTGCTTCAGGTGGTTGAGTGAGGGCGCAGTTCTCTGCTTTACCTCTGGAATTAAAATGCCTTGGGCCAACTTTGTCTCCATGTAATCCATCCTTTTGTATTTTTTTCTCCTCTTTCTCCAAAAGAGGACACAGCACAAGATAATATTGTGCACGGGACAAGATAATATAGATAATATAGAAACTGCCATGTTCCTGTGCTTCTGCTCTACACTGATCTAGGAATCAGGCCATTTCTGCACTAGACTGTTATAGTGCTATTACTCCACTTTCAACAACCTATGGAATCCTGGGGTTTGCAGTTTAGGGAGGGGCCTCTGAGGATTCCTTAGGATGTTGAAAGTGGAATAATAGCACTATAACAGTCTACTGTGGAAATGGCCCCAGTGTGCTTTAACCAGGTCAATGGATAAACCTCTAAGTTTCATTCAGTCTTTTGCCTCTGAAGACAGAAAATAGCCTCAAAGTTTCAACCAGCCTTTTTTGCCTCTAAAGACAGAAAATTGAGTATGCATCCTGACAAACAACACTAGGTATAAAAAGATTCCTTCATGCTTAACTCTTATTCAGTCATGGTAGTCTCCACTTTGTGAATTAGCCCAGCCGCAGATCTAACAGGCCACCAAGATTATTGGAATTATTATTTTCCCATTTTCTCATTGTGTGTGTGTGTGTGCGTGCGTGCGCTATTTAGTCTGACAAAGAGTTCTGGATGGCCTAAGAGCTCTCATAACACATAACACATAACACATACTTTTGTGATGCTTTTGTTAGTCCTAATAAAATTCTTGCTCAACTCTTTATTAAAAAAATAATAAATGACACATTAACTTCTGCTTGTTTTAATATAATCAACAACTGTTAGGTAAACTGAAGACCAACATTCTCTCTGCAGCGCTCTTTCCAGCTATCTTGTAACCTACTCTTTATAATAAAAGGCAGTGTTAATGACCTACGCAAGCGTAATTCCATCTTACATGTCTGTATTTTTGTTGTTGTTGTTGTTGTGGAGGTTGATATTCCTTCCCTCTGTAGTGACCAAAGCCCCTCAAAACTCATTGTGTCACTGTGATAGGTGCCCGCAACAGCTATTTGTTGTCAGGGGAGAGCAGAGGAGATTGGGAAAATATCTGGCTAAACGTCAGATGAAAACCAAAGACATCATGTACTGAGACCTTTGGAGGACCCCAGAGGACTTTGGCAGATGTCCTCAGTCTGGCTAGGAGAACATAGTTAGATGTTTCTATGACCCCCCTTGCTCCCTACGAGGCATGGAATGGCCATGAGTGTGCGTGCGTGTGTGTGTGTTGAGATGACACACAATCATGTCTTGAGTTGACATACAGGCTTCATCATAGTGAAGGGAAACTGAGACTGTGTACTCTCCAGGCCTCATCATTATGTTGGAAGTCTCATTTGCCCATTTGCATGAGTTTGTGTTCCTGAGCTGGAGCAGCTGTTTGGCTTTCCTTGTGCTTTCACGGATGTTGGAATCAACATCACAATGGCTTATTGCCTATATTCCCTCCCCTCCCCGCCCCCGTCCCTTCATGCCTATACCAGGTGGATGGGATGATATTTGTTTGCCAACACAATGACACTGACATCAATGAAATGGATCAATGTGAATCCACATATGGACTGTGCAGTTAAAATCAGATATCAAAATCAAGGAAGAACTGAAACATGCACTGCTGTTTATTCATCAGATTTCAAGGACAGGTGTTCTAAATTAGGAGCGCTCTGCTGTTATAAGTCTGGTGATTCATCCCACTTTTGTTGACTAATGCTGATGTATATGCCAAAACGTCTCATATTGGGTTATTTTATCTTTCCTTACCCAGTCTTTTGATATGCATTTGCCTTTCATCGCTTGTGGTTGCTGCAGATATGTGCATTGCATTACAAATATTACCAAATTATGCCAGAAGCCCCAGCGTTAGGGGTCTTCAAAATTGTGGGCAAAATTTTCCTGCCTGAGATTTTTTTTTAAATAATTGCTCAGTTTAACTGGAGAATTGGTGAAAACTTGCAGTTACTAAAGATAACTGTTTGTTTCTATTCTGAGTGTATTTCTTCACAATCTAATAAAAGAAGAAACCTGATGGATTGGACCAAAGGCTTATTTAGATCAGCATCTTGTTAAGTTAGATGCCTTTGGGAAGTCTACAAGTTGGGCTTGAAGACAATAGCACACTCCCACTGGTGTTCTCCAGCAACTGATATACAGAGATATGGTACCTATGATCACACAGGGAGCGTGGCCATCGTGATGGGTCTTCAACACAATAAAACACTGAATTGTCTTTCTTCCCTTTAACCATAGACCTTCTGGTATCCCTGTATGTGGAGATGTCTTTGTGTAGTGGAAAATCAAAATGAAAAAAGAAATGTACAGACAGACAGATAGAGTGGCTCAATGCATTTTAATATATTGTCCAGTATTCTACTTTGCCTGCTTAGTTATGTGCGCATAACCTGGTAAAGCAGGTTTTGGGGGTATTAGGTCAAAAGATGCTATATGTACTCATAACTAAGTAGCATCTCTTTACCCAGTACTCCCAAACCTGCTTTACTGGGCAGCAATCACTCAGAGAGACAGACATCTGTTCAACTGGTGTTCAGGACACAAGAGAATGATGTTTCCACTCCCTGCTGCCAGCGAGTGAGGCTGCAACAGTCAGAAGTAGGAGCCTTGTTGCAATTCCCTGTCTCAGTCTCACTTGCTGGTGGGAGGGGGATATGGAAACATCATTCTTCTGTGCCCCAAACCAGCTGAAGGGACCTCCATCTCTCAGTGTGACTGGTGTCTGGTAAAGTAGGTTTGGGAGGGACATTTATGATCATGGCAATAATGCCACAATTGTGACTACGAAGTATTAAGTGGATATAGAGCTGTCATAGATCCACAATACAAAATGCCAGCCTTTTCTTTTTATTGTAGGATCTTTCTGCCCATGTTCTTTGATAAAGCATCTTGAGGCTACTTCTCTTCCAGATAACTTAACCTGAAAAGGTATAGGCACTGAAGCCATGTTTCTCTAGGAAGGAGTAAGCCACTGTATCTGTGTGTCTCTACAATATCTAAACTAATGCAATGATGGTCTCAATGAGACTTTCGAAAGCAAATGTCTTCTCTTTAGACATTTTCCCTCTGTAAGCCACCAGATGGTGCTGTTTGTTTGCCTTCTATGTTTTGCGAGCTAGCTCTTTATTCTACAAAAGTATTGACCTAAAGGTAAATCTTCCCAACACAACACATTTAAAAAATCATTTTTTAAATCGTGTCTGCTATTTGGTCCAGGCTACAGTTCTTTTATAGAACAAAGAGCTAGCTTGCAAAATGTGCTTCAACTGTTCTGCAGAACCCAGAGGGCAATCATTCAATGGTAATCTAAACTTGTATTTCAGGGCTACACATATGACATAATGCGGGAAACCAGCCAAATTTACCTGTCTCAGCATATCGTGGAATACTGAGATCTTTCGGCAGTGTTCTGAAATGTCTTTGTGGTCCCCTCACAATCTCTGGAGTGGAAGATTCCAATACGGGCAGCTAACCATCAGCAGTGATGCACTGCAGAACCGAAAACCTCCTTGAAGGTCTCAGCACCTGCATAGTCATAATGACTCAAAGGGGGAGAGGGAGTTAGAGAAAAGCTTCCTCTTGTTCCCTGTCAAAAGAATTACAAAAGAAATGCAATACACCAACAGCAATAGCCAACAGAATTTCATTCTTATGCAACCTGCATCCTTAGGACATTCAGATTCAGAAAGATCATGGTCATATACAGATATTCCAGGAGTATTTATCATAGATTTCCTTTTGGGGTGCGGGAGGATTGAGTGGCTGTGGCCTTCCAGGTCCTTTTGGATTGCAACTCCCATAACCCCTCATTGCTTACTTTGGTGCCTAGGGCAAAAAAGAATTGTATGGCAGAAACACCTGGTGAAGCACAGTCACTCACCTCTGTCCTAAAGGAATCAGGTGTTAAAAGAGCTCACTTCCAGCATGGAGAAAGATGCAGAATGTAGAACTGGTTGGGAGGGGAGACAGTGGGGTCCAATTCAGGTAAGACGAGGCTGGCTTTCAGCTTGGAAAGTGAATCAAATGAGGGTGCACTTCTAGGTGAATTGCACCCTCCTTTCCCTTCCTCTTAGAGCCTCTTCATCATCTGAATTAGCTTTCTTCTCCTTCCTCTCCCCATCACTTAAACCCCATCAGTGGGCCCTCCCGAAGTTTGACATCTGCCAGTGTATGTGTGTGTATGAAGGAGAGGCATTTTGACAAAGTGCAAAGGGCTAGACAACAGCCCCTTCGCCCTGACCCAAAAGAGACATACATGTGCCTAAGCCGTGCTTACTGTCTATGTTGCTAAGAGGATGCCACTCACTGAGTGGATACTAGACTGTTCCATTGCATTTAGCTCCCAGAATGTGGAGCCTTCTGGATGTGCTGGACTAAAACACTCACTATCCCCACCTAGGAACATAAATCTTTACTTATATAGAACAAATGATTCCAGTGATTTTCCTACCCACTGTGTGAGAATAGGAGGATTCCTGGGCAATTTTTGACCACTATTCTCACTTTGGGATTTCTTTAAGGAAGATTTATTTGCATAAAAATATACATATTTTCTGCATAGAAAATGTGTTTTTCATACACAGAACTTTGTTACATATTTTTTGTGTGGAGTAAGTATTTCTTTTGTGCAGAAACTTTGTTTTCTATGCAAAAAAGCAACAGTGTATATCATACAAAACAATGATTTTATGTGCAAAGATATTGTTTTTTGCACAGTAAACAAGTTGTCTACACAAAGCCTCCAACTGTGTATTTATGTACAAACAAATTTTCCCCAAAGAAATCCTGTGGTGTGAAGTATCCTGTAGCAGTTCTCTTTTTTTTCCTTGATGTGGTGTCTTGAATGTTGAGAAACTGGCTGACATCTTGTTGAGTACTTACAGTGGTGTAAACTAGACTTATGATTTCATAAATTTTGGTATTCACATTTATTATTGTGTCCTGAGTTCCATGACTGCAAATGCTCCTTAAAAGCCACCTTAGAAGCCAGGCAGCTGGACCAACCAAAGGAGTTCTGTGGTGCTAGTGAGCAGAGTGATGAAGGATGACATATCCAGCCCTCTCCCACCAGTGAGCTGTGATCAACAAGCAGTTATGATAGTCTCTGCTGTTGCTCGTTGGACTTAGGCTTGCTGGCAGGAGTGGGCTGGCTCAGAACTCCATCAGCTGGTACAGCTGCCTGGCTTTTTAAGGTGGGTTTTGAGCGGTTGGTGGGATTGGGAGACAGATGGTAGCTACATCCTCATAGGCTCTTCACCCATGCAGGATTTCTTAATTGTCACTGAAAAAAATTAATTGGGAGTCAGAGTCAGCAAGTCTTGAGTGCACCTATTCAGGAAAGGCTGCGTTGTACATCCTTTGGCTTGGCTGAGGACTTGCAGCCACTGAAAAGATTTTGATGGTCTGTACTTAGGCAAAGGAAGATATGTGTAATGCAGAGGAAGCATATCATGTCCCTTCTTTGAAATCACATCCTTTCTTTGATGCAGGTTTTCCTTATTTTGAGAGGGTGCACAACATTTAAGGTAATCAAATCTTTTCAGTCTGGGAACTGATCCTATAAAGTGCATCTGGTATTGGCTGGCAACCAGTGAGGATCTCCAAAACAAACAGGCCTTCTCCTCATTTGTACCTCTACGCCAACATGATTGCTCCAAACCCGTGTTCTTTTTGTTTGTATTTGCTGCTTGTTGGTGCTGACAAAACATGCGTTGTTTATAGCTTCTTCTCATATCGGCTGGCTTCTATTCCATTTTAATGCGGACGTTTCATGAGAGGTCATTTACTCAGTATGTTGCTGGGCCATTTACAAATATCAGCTGATGAATATTTCATTGCATTCCCCAGGAATTCCGTCAAAGCTCTGCTACATGGCAGTGCCTTCGTGAGCTGGGTGTTCAACCTGAAGCAGCTTGCTTTAAAGCTCCTTTCTTCAAGACATGGACTAATTACAAACAGGGTGGGCGGCACAACTTGTACATGTCTACATTACCACGCTTACATGGTTATTTTTATTTTCTTTCTTTCCGTCTCTCACTGATGCCTATTCCCTTGAATAAACTGGATTATTCAGATGGAAAGGGACATCTAGTTTATTTATGGGTAGGGTTGTAATCCTTCTCAAACCCAGATGCATGTGGTAGGGAGGCATGGATCAGATTGTTTCCAGTCTGTGCATTCTTATACCCGTCTATTTCCACATAAATGAGCACAAAAATGAAGCTAAATTCATTTACATATTCATTGTTGAGCCTGTATTCGAACAAAATATATATTTCTGCATGGCTATTCTCTCAAAATCCCTATTTTAAAATGTGTTTCAGAATGGAGTACTCATTTATATGTCCATTTTGGTAGCGCTTGGAGAAGTTACTTTTTCTGGTTTGTGGATTCTGGGAGTTGAAGTTCAAAAGAGTAACTTTTCCAGCTTTTGAATTTTGGTAAATTCAGAGACACACAAAACCCACCGGATAAGTGCAGGGGCTTTCAGATAGTGAGCTCCAGAAGCTATGGATTAGAAGACATAGTGTAGTTATGTTTTTTCTCTTCAATGGATTTTCTCCGTTAAGTAAAAAGCTAGCAGAAGTGATGAGAAAGCAGAAGAGGGCTGGAAGTGGAAGTCGCTGTCGTCCAACCTCTTCCCCCTGTCAAAGCATCCCATGAATGAAGCAGGGCAATGCCATGATAAAGGTCTTGCCTGGGAGCATCCTTTAACCCAATTCATGTAGTGAACATCACCATTGACTGCTTTCAAATGCAGACTGAATGGAATTTTTGAGGATCTGTAGCTCATGGAAAGGAGGCTGTAGGGAGGGCTCTCATAGGAATCAAATGGAACTCTCTTCTCCCCCACTCATTGTAGCTGCTGTGCTGGGCAAGGCATCCTTTTGCCAGTCAATGGTGGCAAGTGAGAGTCCTATTGGCTGAGAGGACAATGAAGCCACTCTTAATTTTAAACTGTGCTTTAAAGGAGTTATCCAAGGTACTGAATGTAATTTGGAGAGGTATGGTTCTTGGATGCATGGCTAAATGTCCTAAAGGCATCAGATCCTGTCTGATCTTGGAAACTAAGCAGAGCAAATCCTGGTTAGTACTTGCATGAGAGACTGCCAATGAATACCAGGTGCTGTAGGCTATATTTCAGAGAAAGAAACTGGCAAAATATTCCTTGCCTAAGAAAGCCCCATTAAAAAAATTGTGGGGTCACTATAAGTTGACAGGCCACTGTTGACAGGCCACACACACAAACATGATTCTTGGATAGCCATTTTAAAGTTCAGCCTAAAATCCAAGACAGATTCACTACCCCACTGATATAGAAGCCACCAGAAGCCATGGGTGCCAATGGTTGCTTCTTTCAAACCTTCTATGCCTTGCTGGACTGGACCTACAGATATGAGTTCCAAATTAAACTCAAGATATCAGTGCCAAATAAAATATGCTCACAGAATAAGCTTCTCTGTCCTAAACACAGAGCTTGAAACTTACCTTTTAAAAACAATTATTCCTATTATTTTTATATATATATGTATGTATAAAAGTTTTACACAAAATCCCCCCCCCACTGCTTCCGAACATCATTTTTCCAGTTGAGTTTGTGTTTACATCCCATTTATACATTTTTTCTATTCTACATTATTACTTTTGACCTTATTACATTCAGGTTATACTTATTTTATAATATCTTTAATTTTCATTTCCATCATTACCAACACTCTTTCTTTATTTCTTTTCCTCATTCCTTTATCCGATTCAAAACTTCTTGCCATTCTCTTTCAAAGTTCTGGATTGGTTTATTTTTAAGTGAAAAAGCCAACCTTTCTATCTCTACCATATCCAGAACTTTTAATTTCCATTCTTTTATATCAATATAATTTCCTTCTTTCCAATGTTGCGCATATGTCATTCTTGCTGCAGTTATAACATATAACAATGTTTTCTGGTGAAATCTTATTTTTCTTTGTTGCCCTAACATATTCAACAAATAAAATTCTGGTTTCATTTCAAAGTTTAAATTATACATTCTCTGAATTTCATCATGTATTTCCTTCCAAAATTTCTTTGCAACCTTACAAGTCCGCCACACATGAAAAAAGGACCCCTCTTTTTTATCACACTTCCAACATTTTCCATTCCCATTTTTTGTTATTTTTTTCAACCTTACAAGTGTCATGTACCGTCTATATAACATTTTATAAAAATTTTCCCTTAAATTCAAACTTGGTGTAAATTTTATATCTGTTTTCCATGCCCTCACCCATGTATCCAACTCAATTGAGTGTCCAATATTTTGCACCCATTTAATGATATTGTCTTTTATCATCTCTGGTTCCATTTATCTTTGCAACAATATTTCGTAAAATCTAGAGATTCCCTTTTTCAGATCCCCTTTCATCAACACATCTAATTCAGTATCATTTTTTTCAAACCCATACAATTTTTGATCCATCTTGAATCTCTCTCTTAATTGTCTCCATGGGAACCAGTTAAGTTCATGTCCTAACTCTTTTAATTCTTCTTCTGTGTGCATTCTTAGTTTATCTCCTTCCCATTTTACCAACTCTTGGTATGTTAAAAGATTTCCTTGTCTTGTTGGAGCAATTTTAAAAGCTTCTTGTGGTGATGTCCACGTCGGAAGCCTTCTATAAAATCTATGCTTTATTTGTATCCACACTTTCAATAAAGTCTTCCTTATACAGTGATTATTAAAGTCATTATTTACAATTGCTTTATCATAACATAGATATCCGTGCCAGCCAAATCTATTATTTGTTCCTTCCACTTCTTTTATTGTTGTATTCTCCCAATTATTCCTATTATTTGATATAGTAGTTAAAAAGTTATCTACCACCATTACTCATTACAATGTTTAAAAATAGGTTCTGGTGTTACCTTGCCATGTTGCTTGTTGCCTTTTTATTAGGTTTTGTTACTTTTAGGGTGAGAAGAACCCTTAGGAGTGCAAAAAACTTGAAAAAATTCTATCAAAATGTCTAAGAATGCCTTAAAATGCTGTTTATTGCTCATTTCTGCAATAAGGTAACTGTCTCCCCAGTGTGCTATATCACGTTTGAAGCGTGACTTTTAAACACCCTTTAAACCAAAGAAATAACTTGCTATGGGTAATGATGTGACTTGTACCTTGTTATGTCCTTATTAACAAAACGTAACTCACAATGGGTTATTTTTGCTTGTAACTCATTATTTCCAAACTCTACCCAAGCCTGCCTATTTCATTTCTTCTCATGACTGCTGTTGTACACAGAACAGCACTGTAGTGCTGAGAAATAAGAACAATTTAAATATCATAGAGGAAAAAGAAGTGCAATTTTTTTTTTTGGTGGAGGTTTGAGTTTAGTTCTAATAACTCCAGAATGAACAATTTTCCTTCTTTCATTTGGCAAGCCACCTGAAGTAACACAAATGCTCTCTGGTTGAGATTTTATTCAACTCAAGGGGAGAAGAAAACCCTTGTGGCATAGTTGAATGGGGTTATAGAGAGAGAAGGCAGATGAACTAGATAATGCATAGTATTGATGGCAATGATAACTGGAGTAGGAGTAGGAGTAGGGAGGAGGTGGCAGTGGCAACCAATGGTGGGGATGTTGGAAAAAGGAAGAGAAGAAAAAGATGGTACCAGTGGTACACAATGGTATTTGCAACAGGAGGAGGAGGCAGCTATTTCTTGAATGCTTTCTCCTAAAAGTCCTTACAGCATGTCTGTGGAGAAGGATTGCTTGACACTGTTTGTTACCATTGCTGTTCTGTTTATGCAAGGAGGTCCTGGATACCTCCCTGTGCAAATGTCAAGATGTTCAAACTATTCATGCTACTGTGCTGTGGTACATTGAACAAACAGTTTAATATTAAAAGATCCTGGCCTTTATACTCTGTGTATTAATTACATACCGCTCTTTTGTATTTCATATTCTAGTTACTATGAGTGGAAGAACTAAGAGATTAAAAACAACAACCCTTTTGACACCTTCAATTGGATTTTTTTCCCCAAAAAACTTCTGCAGAACATCTAATTGCCAGTAAGTGCTGAGACTTTCACCAATTTATGGCAACTGTGTCAAATTTTCTAAAGCAACAAAATACTCCATGCTCTTCACTTCTTATAAGGGAGATATTACTCCAGCCTACCAAGGTGATTTGTGCACTGTCCTCCTTGGGGTACCAAAGTGGCTTCTTAGTTGTTTCTCATAAGGCTTGGTTTTCAGTTCATCTATCATCTTGGGGTCACCTTCATCTGTACGTGTTCCAGCTTGTCAGTCTCCTTCTTGAACTGTGACATACAGAACTGGACACAGGATTCCAGGTGAGGTCTGGCCAAAGCAGAGCGCTATCCAACTTTTCTCAATCTGGATACTATATTCTTGTTACTGTAAACTAGAATTGCATTGGCTTTTTTGGCTGATGCATTAAACTGTTGATTTGTGTTTAGCTTGCGCTATACTATGAATCTGTGCTAATCAAAAACTCCCAGGGTTTTGACCTTGCAAGGCTGGGCTCACTACACCACTGGCTATCCAACCACTTCCTTTAGCAGATGGAGATCACTCCCTCCCTCAGTGATATATCCATCACCTCCTGGATTCATCCAGGCCAATCCTTCTGCTGGCTAGATGTAGTGAACATATCTCTCTTTGTATATGCTTTTACAAGTCACCTGCTGACTTGTGGCGATCCCATAAATTTCGTAGGGTTCTCTTAGGCGAGGAATACTCAGAGGTGGTTTTGTCAGTTCCTTTCTCTGAAATCTAGTCTACAGCACCTGGTATTCATTGGTGGTCTCTCATCCAAGTTTTAACTCCAGTTGACCCTGCCTAGCTTGCAAGATCAGACAAGACTTGGTATCTTTAGAATAGGTACATTTCAACAGCATGATTCATTGGGATTTGCTTCCTAGTCCTGATGTTCTTTTAATGGCTAAACAGAAGAGAGAAATACTGTATGTCCTACTTCTCTGACCCCAAAACAGAGTGGGGGTGTGCAGAAAGTCTGGTAGGTGTTGGGGTGACCAGAAGTAGACTTGCAAGGACTTTTGACCCTCCTCCCAAGGGCAGCAGCAACTTTCCAAACCACAAATTGTACTGAGTAAATGAAGAGAACTATTATGGGGTAGTTACCAGGAGCAGATTGTTTTTTATGTGGAATGATGGTGAACCATGTTCCTTTCTGGAACTCAGAACAGATTCCTGGGCGCAGAATTCTTCCATTGTAAAGGCCAAATTACACAATACATTTAGCATATGTTTAGAAGATGTACTCTCTCAAATGCTGAAATATGTCTGTCATAGTATGTGGTTGATTTCACCTATGTCTCTTGTATTGCAGGGGAAAACTGTCAGGAAACCATTATATATTGAGGAGGTAGGTATGGTGTGTCACAGTCTTTCCATTTTCCATGTTTCCTGGCACACTTTGAAATTTAGGTTTCATTTAAGCTACATTTACTTGTTTTTCAAGGTCAGTTGCTGGTTGGGATCGTACGGCCACACAATGGGAGAGTATACCATAATTGGTCAGATTGACTGCTATCCACTCACTTTGGCTTATCTTGTGACTGGTACAAAAAGACAATCATATTAAATGCCTGAGAAAAACAGCTATGATTAATCACAGAGTTGTCTTGAATGGCATCTAACACCTTAGATGTTAGGGTATAAAAGACCTTGTAGTTCTTCCCAAATGGACCTTCAGTGCAGACATAGATTGGGAAGGTGCTGCATACTGGCTGTGGACTAGGGTATCCCTGTTGTCATTCTCTAGAGTTCCAGACAACTGAGTAGAGAAATAAGTTTGCTTTGTTTGTTTTCCCTTAATGCTAATTTGCCTGCTTTACCATACTTTGAATCACTTGTGTACCACTTGCCTCTGAATCCAAAAAAGGTACCTTTGCCTTTGGCAACACGTGTATTTAGCATGTTCTTTTTTGTGATTGGCCACTGGAAGGTAAACATGGGCTTAATTCTAAGACTGATTGCTGAGCGACATATCCTGGAGGAAATTTGGCTGTGGGAAGAAAACAGGTTACTCTCAGGGAATACCTATTTCTCTTAATGCATAGTTTACTGCATTCCTCAGAGGCCCCTCTGTAAACTGCAAACCCCAGGATTCCATAGGATGTTGAAAGTGGAATAATAGCACTATGACAGTCTAATATAAAAATGGCCTACATGTGTTTGCACATGACATTTCTTGGTGGATCTCTGAGATCACAGTAGGCCTCACACACCAAGTCTTTCCATCCCTTGAGTAGCATAATGAAGTTGCATCTGATGAAATTTTTCCAAAGAGGTAGCTGTCTCCATTCATACTGCAATGGGAATAACTGATTTGGAGTGAGAACTGACAGACCTATTTTTTTAAAAAAAAAACTTGAGAAGTAACTGATTAAAGACCATGCTATTTCTCCAAAATGAGTTTGTATGTCCTCCTTTGTCTTTTTGAAGTCTCTGCCTTCTAAATCTTATTGTGAGTAACAAGACAGGTGACATTCTTGCAAGACAAAAGAAAATTAAAAAAAAAATCATTAAATCAGACTTTCATAAACTTCATATCTGTTAAAGTGTCTGCTTTGGAGGATACAACTACTATTTTATTCCCTGACATCTGGTGCAAATAAAATGATACTGAACTATGTATTGCTTAGAAGTTGGTTAAGGTAGTGCCTGGCTTGCTGTTGATATACAGAGTATACAGAAGAATTTATTCTGTATACTTCTTCTCTTGAAGCTTTATAATAATACAGAAATCAGTGGGTGAGATCCTACACCAGGTTGGTGGAGCACAGTGTTCTGCCTATGTATAAAACCCCTTTCACCTGACATCAGTTGACCTTTTCAATACCAGAGCACACTTCCATGGCCAATAAGTGACTGGGAGAGAGCAGGCAGCACCCATGCAGCATCAAACTGTGGTTCCAGTGTATTTTCATCGCCTTGTTGGCATTCCAGAAGGAGCTGCAGGAGGATGATATCCTCTTGATTCCTCCAGTTTCAGAACTGTAGCTTGACACTGCCTGGATGTCCCCTGCCCTCACCTGGCCACTGGCTGCAGGGGTGCATTCTGATGTTGAAAAGTTGGTTGTGCTGGGGAAGGTGTCATTGTGCAAAGAGGTAATGAATATCTCCTTGTGTATTGAATGTGAAAGGACAGTAGGTCCCCTATAATTGCATGAATGATAGCCACAGTTTCACTTACCTGGGATCCATGCCTCTCCCATCCAAAGAAGAAGATGGATACTCCTTCCTCAGACAAGAGAGGCCCAGGAGGCCCAGCATGTGTCCCTCTGCACTTCTCCTAGTTGAATAAGGAGACAGACACTGCTTCCTTAGCTGAGAGAGACATGGGAAGCCCAGCATGGCTTCTTTTGTGCCTCTCACAATTGAGGAAGAAGATGGACCCTCCTTCTTAGGTTGAGAGAGGCACATAGCTCTGAGCAGCCAGGCCTCTCACTGGATTTGACTTCCAGGCGCAGGGACTGCTTGCCAAACCCTGACGCAAAGGAAGGCAGGAAGAAAGGAGGAGCTGGACAAAGCAACTGCCTCCCTCTCTGCCTGCCTCATCTAGCCTGGAGGTCAAAATAAAGCCTTTGGCATTATCCGTTTTTTTTGCTGTCTGTGTTAAGCCTGGGAAGGTATCCCTTGCAAATATGAGGGACCTACTGTATACATCTGTATATGTCACCAACAGAAATTTTCTAGAATAGGACCAGACTAGACATTAGCTAACTCTGAATGGCTAAATTTCAACTCCATTATCAGAGACAATGCGCAAGAGATTCTGGGCAATTCAAGACGGAGTATGCATGTGAACTCACATCCCTGTTTGTAGGCTTCCTGTGGCCATCTGATAGGCCACTGCGGGAACAGAATGCTGGACTAGATAGAAATTTGGTCTGATCTGGCAGGGCTTTTTAAATATTCTTGTGTTGAACAGTCAGGAATATGTGGTCCTCCAGATGTTGCTGGACTGTAGTTCCCCTCAGCCTGAGACAGCATAGACAATACTGAGGGATGATGGGAGTCGCAGTCCAACATAATCATGATATCCTGATATTTAGGCAAAAATCTTGTGCCAAGACAACAGAGAAGACTGGAGAGGGGGCTGTTATTGAACATGCTTTGTACAGGTAGGAGAGATCCTTATCGTTCTGATGCCGGGTGATTCTCCCATGCTTATGGGCCACTCCTCAAAGTAATTTTTGACAGGGGATGGATTCAAACAGCTGGCACAGAATCCTCCCTGGAACCACGGCGCTCTGAACAAGAACGTGGCTCAGAGGCAAGCAAAAACACACACAGCAGAGTATAAAAATACAGCCACAAGCGTGATCAGCAGCAGAGTGTAAACATACAGCATTAGCTCTGACCCATAACTACCCACCAGTCAGAAAAACTAGCACACAGTGTTGTCATCCAAAAATAGCTGGAGGCTTTTATTCTTGAAGTTCCAATATATACATCTGTACAGGCAGGATTCGCAGATCCTCAGTCAAAGGTTCAGCATTCCATCATCAACCATATCAGGCAGAGGTTTGCTCGGACAGAGCTCTGGTGTCAGCAAGAGTTAGGGAGACCGAGAGGAAGCCTGTCAGAGCTCACCTCTTTATATACACATTGGCTGATAGTTCATCAGCTAGGGACCATGGCTGATGCAACCCTATCCCAGGATTTCATGTCACCATGACTCAGCCTTACTGTCCCTTGGGGATTAGCTCATGACTTGCCAAGTCATTCCCCAGGTGCTTTCCCCACACGCACATCAAAAGTATTTTAATTGGAGCAAAGATCACAGCAGTCCCTTTCCAACAGTTTTCCCTATAACCAAGCCCAATTCTGATTCTGAAGCTTGGAAGAGGGGGGAAATCATGTAAAGGCAGTCAAGAGCATGGGATCTTTGAAAGCAAGAGCTTGCAGGCAGCACTCAGACCACCAATGGCTTCCCTTTGCAAATGCCTCTCTAGCCCTGGATTAGCTCTATGAGGATGACATGAAGTTGGGATGTAATGCCTAGCACTATCTTTTGGCTCCTCTGTAAATAATTAGAAAACCCTGAGGGACCTAAGATCCATTTCACAGTACACAGAACAATCCCAGTTGCCCCAAAGTGTCACATCAAAGATGACACGCATAACAGTGAGCCAGCGTCAATGCCAGCTCTCTGATAGATATATCTGTACGATACACTTCATTTTAAATGCTTGATGGTTACCCTTGCACTTTCAGTCACTTTAAATATATATCAGGCTGATTAAGCATACACTCGATCACTCATAGTATGAACATTTAAAGTAGGAAGGAGGGAATGGAGATGTCTGGTGATCTCCACATTTTGGGCTCCAACTCCAATCATTTCCAGCCAGTGCTAGTGGAAGTTTGCCAGGAATGATGGGAGTTATGACCAAACAACATCTGGAAGACTAATGATAAAGAGTCAACAAATAGGTGTCATTACCAAAAGCAGGATAACCATGCCCCTACTTTACAGAATATAGCCCTCTGTTTGAAGAGTTCATGTTCTATTTAAAGATAAACAGCTTGCTTTAAATGTTCACCCTTTGAGGGATCATGTCTGTGCTTCATCATCAGTCCTAGGTAGTGATCTAAACATGAAATGTGGGACAAGAAATTGAGATTGTTGCAGTCTCACTGACTGGTGGGAGGGGGCTGGAAACACCATCCTAACTTGTGCCCCAATGAAGGGCAGCTGAACAGATGTTCTTTGTTGATGCAACTGTTGGCTGTTTAGGTGGGCTGTGGAGACACTTATGATTTTGTTTACAAAGTCTTACTGAATATGAAGCAGTTACAAGTCAATAACTGTAAGTTACAAATCCATAACTGCTATACACAATGGCAGACAATAACTCTAAGAAAGGGAGAGCAGGAGTGTTGAAATTGCCAGTCAAAAATTAGCACAGATAGAAGGTTAAGCCTCCTGGAGTTTTTTTGGAAGACAAAGTGCAGCTTACTATGGAAGTTCACATACTTGCATGTCTGGCAGTGCATTTTTCTCCACAAATCTCTAAGACACAAAATCTGCACAACAACAACAACAACAAAAACAAAATAAGAATGGCCAAAAGTGGAAAAATGTATAAATATGCTTCAGTTAAATGGGAGAAATGTGTAAAAATTTCCATGAATCAGGAAAAAACAAGTCTTGCAACCAGATGCTAACTAAGGCCCTTTTCGCACGCAGTTTCTTTTGCGAGAGGGCCCCTTGAGTGTTGCATAAATGGGAGCGGTGGTCCATACGACGTATTCCCTAACGTGAACCACGCACGCATTTTTTTATTTTCGGCTTCAAGCTGAAAATGCTGCGCGGTCACGCAAGGCTCCTGGGGCCTGCGCGCACTTACCTGCCCTGCGGTATGTCGTCCCAGGTGTGCCGGTCGCGCTTCCTCCCCCAGCGCAGCCTACAGCTCCCAGGCTACACTGCGGAAGGAAGGGGTGGGGCGCTTGCAACGGTTGCATGACCAGGAAGCCAGCTGTAGGACGAAGGAACAGCGAAGAGGGCGCCTCGCGCAAGAGCCTGCTTCCGCGAACGGCACCCCCCACCTCCGTGATAAGGTAACGTGCAGAAAGGGCATAAGGGTGGGAAAGGAATGCCACTGAAATTCAAAGGAAATGAAAACAAACATGATAATTTTTCACATCCATAGCAGGCACTAAGATGCCCTGGGGCCTTTCATACTATTCGATTATCATAGAATCATAGAAACACAGAATGGTAGAGCTGGAAGTGTTCCTATGGGCCATTAGGTCCAACCCTTGGCTCCATATGGGATCTCTAGCTAGAGCATTCCCATAAGATAGCTGTTGAGCCTCTTTTTGAAGACATTCAGAGAAGGATACCCTACCACCTCTCTAGGCAGTTGGTTCCATTGCTGAACTGCTCTCACTGTCAAGAATTTCCTTGTAATGTTCTATTGAAATCTACTCTTCTATAACTTAAAACCATTAGTTCTACTATCTGAGGCAGCAGAAAACAAGCCAGCACCCTCTTCTTTGTGGCAGTCCTTCAGATATTTAAAGAGTGCAATCATGTCATTCCTCAGTCTTCTCTTCACCAAGCTGAACACACCCAGCCCTTTCAATATGATTTGAAAGATGATTTGTTCTCCTTACCTCTTATCATCCTCATTGACCTTCTTTGAATTTGCTCCTGTTTCTTTATATCCTGTTATAGAACTGTGATTCCACTGTAACTGCTGCAGTGACATCTTATGGAATCTTTGAGGTTGGTAAGGCGCCAGAGCTCTCTGGCTGAGAATTCTAAATTCTGTTGTTGTTGTGTGCCTTCAAGTCATTTCTGACTTATGATGACCCTAAGGTGAAACTATCATAGGGTTTTCTGGTGGCTGAGAGTGTGTGATGCACCCAAGGTCACCAAGTGGGGACTTGAAACCTTGTCTCCACTACACCACATTGGCGCTCAAGAATTCTAAATACCGTATTTAAACTATCGCTCCCAGGATCCCATGGCAGTTAAAGTAGAATCCTCACATTACAACAATGTAGCTTGACAGGGCCCTTGGTTGCTGTACCCTGCTATGATGAGATGTCTTATGTTTTTATTCAAATTATAATATGAATTTTTATATATACCAGGGCTATGGAATCTTTGGACAACCTGATGTTTTGAATTACAACTTCTCCATTTCCTTACCATTGGCTATGTCTTCTTGGAATAATAGGGGATCAAGGCCTTAAATGCATAATGGGGGACCATATCTCTCCAAAGAGAGTAAGAGGGAGAGAGCACAAATTACAAGCTACCAGAAAGACCAGTAATTCTAAGAAAATCTCATAACAGTCAGAAAACTGTCCTGTCTCCAGCTTCCTGTTCTAGGGAAAAGGTTCAAAAGAAATCCTCAAATCTGCATATTCTGGAGTACAACATATAACAACAACAAACAACAACAATAAATTTTGTTACCTGCCTCTCCTCAAAACTTGAGGCAGGGTACAACAAAGGTTAAAATACAATTGAAACCAGCATACCAATTAAAAACACATTATAATTAAAATACACTAAAACATAAAACCATTCAATACAAATGTGTCATAATTAAAATCATAATTAAAAAACATCATATTTAAAAATAGGCTGGGTAGGCCTGCTGGAAGAGATAAGTCTTTAGCAGTTTTTAAAATTCAGACAGCATATTTTGCTATTGGATCTCTTCCAGCAGGCCATTCCACAGTCTAGGGGCAGCTGATGAGAAGGTCTTCTAGGTGACCGTTGCCAGATTTGCTTTAGGCAGTTTAAGTAAATGTCCCCCAGAGGACCTGAGTAGATGGGGTGGATTGTATGAGAGAAGGCGATCCTGTAGGTAACTTGGACCCACACCATGCAGGGCTTTAAAGATAATAACCAACCCTTTGTACTTTGTCCGGAAACTAATTGTCAGCTAGTGGAGTGATTTTAATATTGGTGTAATATGTTCACTCCTTGATGTACCCGTAATCAGCCTGGCTGCCATATTTTGGACTGGCTGGAGTTGGTACAACTTGGTACAAAGGTAGCACATTGCTGAAGTCCAACCTTGAGGTTATCAGGGGGGCACTACCATCTTTAGGTCATCTAATTCTAGGTAGGGGTGCAGCTGGTGTATCAGCCAAAGAATATGTATGTGAGGGGTTGGAGGTCATGTGAAGAGAGGGACTAGCCCTTCCCTTTGCATCAAGAACTTTTCTTCATATGCTTTGCCTGCACCATAATGAGATTTCTAAAAGAAGCTTTCTGCAAATCAGTGTCTTCCATTGTTCTTTTCTTGTGAAGATGCATTTCTTCATCTTTAGTACTACCTAAGTGGCTGCTCTGACCTAAAGGAAAAGGACCTGATGAGTTTCTTCTCATTCTCCTTGCTCTTTCCACTGTTCACTCGCTTCCTGCTTTGGTTCCTTGTCATCCCATATGTCAGGGAAGTAGTGGTGGTGGGAAGAAAGTCCTCTTTGCTTCAGCAGACGTGAGAGGAAGATGAGCAACAGGGCAGGCCCTCTCATTAGGTAGAGTGAGACAACTGTCTCAGGTGGCAGAAGCTGAAAGGCAGTGGTGACAGCTCCCATGACCTCCTGAACCCCTTGAACTTTCCCTTTTCTTGGTGGACAGAGCTGTGTGCAACAGCCAGCTTCTCTTGGTTTTATTCCAGACTTTAAAGGGTCTATCCAGGATGCTCAACCTATTTTGGGGCTAGAGGTCAGCATCTTGGATACTCTTCTAAAGCCTGGAATCAAAAACCCCTCTGCAATCCTGGTCTGGAAGCTACTGGTTACCTTCGTTTTCTACTAAACTAAACTAGTCCACTGATGGTATCAAGTATGGTGGAGCTCCCTAGCTCCCAGCCAGTGCTGAATAAAAATGAAATATCAGATCAGTCAGTCCATGGAATGGAGGGAGGGTCCATTTTGTCTTTTTCTTCAGGCAAAACAAGATGTTTTGGACCAGTCCTAGTGACTGATGGGTTTGGGAAGAGGCAGATAAATAATGGCTACTTCTTTTGCTGAAACATGAAACATGGGAAGTTGTCTTACACTGGGTCAAACCATTGGTCCACCTAGCTCAAGGTGGCCTTCATTGACTGGCAAGATTTCAGGCAAATGTCTTTTTCATTCTTACTTGGAGATGTTGGGAGTCTGAGCCTCTTAGCCTTCTGCATGCAAAGCATCTGTTCTACAGCAGTGGTTCTCAGTCTTTGGTCCTCCAGATTTTTTTTTTTGGACTTCATCTCCCAGAAGCCTCAGTCAGCATGGCCAATGACAAAGGATTGTGGGAGTTGAAGCCCCAAATACATGGAGGACCAAAGAGCCTCCGCTGTACAACCCTTCCCAGTGGGTATGCACTGTTGAAGGCAAACCTATTGATCTTACCCTATAGGAGACTGAAGGCTTGGTAGAACTGTATCTCTCTAAAGCTGGCAGTGAGCTTCCCTAATTGTTGGCGATTGACTCCAGTTTAATTTTGTTACCATTTTTTTTAAAAAAATCTTGGCTTGGAAGATGGAATCAGTTCTGCACAGTTGAATTTAAAAAAGGCTTTTAATGTGCTGACTCACATTCGTACTGCCAGCCTTCCCCACTGTCATTGTCCTTTTTTCTCTTGCGTAGGTGCCACATCCAATAATACAAAGCGGCCTGCATTTGTTCAGCCACTGATGAATTAGCAACCCTGACATTTGTGCAGGAAATTCACTGGCTGAGCTTGGGAGCTGACGGGAGAGACTCTTCCTTGGAATTTCCCCTCCAAATCTTTTCATGCTTGGCTCCCCTCCCCCAACTTTCCCTGCCTTTGCAAAAGTGCTTCTCACATTCAAAAAAGAGCACTTTCATAGTCCTAGGCAGAGCATCTAAAGCTGCCATCTCCCTCCCCTGTTTCACTTCTGGACCTTCCCCAGCCTCCTAGGATGTAGAGGTGAAGCAGCTAAAGCTTTTCATGACAAAGCAATGGGAAAAGCTTTTCCTACTTAATTTCAGTATGCCAGGCTGCTGCTAAATACACAGAAATATAGCCAGTGGAACAAATAAGTTGGCAAAGAATAAACCTCATATGAAGTAAGATAAGTGAAAACTTGTCTTAGATGTCAGTTGATTGGATGAGGCCTGGGACGAATGACAGGGATGGTGGACAGGTCTACCCATAATTCTTACTGATTTGCCATTTGTTCCACCAGTTCTACATGTTAACTGATGAATTCTATTCATAGCTATCCAGGAGTAATAACAGGAGTAATCTCAGTACAATAGGTTTCAGACACGCAAGCAAAGCACAGCTCATGTCTCTGTATGTCTGCCTTCCCAGGATACAAAGCACAGCTTAGCTACATGGCACATCTTTCTGAGTTGCAAAGCAGAGCTCAGTCCCCCAGAGCTCAATTTCTAGGCTTTAAAACACCTTTTAACAGCAAAAGAAGCTATGAACCAGATAGGAGGCCCCTGTGGATTAGAGGCTTCCCACCTCTGCTTCATTCCCCCTCCCAGGTCTTGCTTTAGAGGCTACTCAATGCCTGTTTAGATGGATCATTTAAAGATCCAGCTGGGGTCTTGAGTTTTGTTCCTTTAGTCATTCCAAAAGGCTCCTAAATGCATATAGTACAGGCTTCCCCCATTTATCTGACAGGCTAGGGACTGGAGTACTGTGAGAAAATGGAATTGGTTTAAAAGTGGAACCTAGATACTGTACTGTAGGGAGCATGAAGGACTTACAGAGGCTTACTTGAGACTGACTGACCGTGTGCTGCTTGCAAAGTCTCTCATCCAGTTTAGTGCCTCCCCCCCCCGCTCTCAGCTTGCTTTGCAAGCAGTGACGGCATGCAAGCAGTTCCAAGCAAGCCTCTGTAGGCAAGAGGAACTGATGAAAGAGCAAAACCCCCATCAAATTAGCAGAACTCCCATCAAATTAATGGAATTTGTCCTAAATCTGGAAGCATCAAAAGAGTGATTCCTCAGTTAACAGGGCATCAAAAGGAGGGAGCTTCCTGTAATTTTCATGTCAACTGAAGTTCAAAGTCTCAGAGTGCATCCACATTACAATTGTAAACCACGTTGAAAATGCTTGTAAAGTGATTTGCAAAGTGATTTAATGGCTTTACCCCAAAGAACTGTGCAGAGTTTGGAGAGGTTACTGGGAAGGCTTTGTTAGGGAACCTAAATTCTTTCATGAAGCAGCCATTCCCAAGCTTCTGTGACTGTGAGCTGTGGCAACCACTGAACAGGTTTATGTTTGTAACGTAGCCAAAGGCTCTTCAGGTTTCAAAGTTTATAGTCAGTGACAGAAAAGCATCCCTTGCAAAAGGTTATTTTAGACTGAAAAAAAAAAACTGCCTTGGAGAGGACTATGAGGTTTATGAGTTTCTTGTCTGAGAATGCATTGTGCAAATCCGTCCACTTAATTAATATCTAGCCATTTCTACGCCATCTTTTACTGCATCTGTAATGGCTGCATCTATGGGAACTGCTTGCTGGAGGGTTGAGGTTTTAAGACTTCTATCCAGCAGAGCCTGTTGTTCATATTGGTTCTTTCCCAGGAATAATTTCCTAATTCTTTTCACAGGACTTTGTCAGCCTGTAATGTGACAGAGGAGGTTTTAATTTATTTCAGTTAAGCTAGCAACATTTAAGAAAAGCTTCTTGCAGCATGATTCACTTGACGTCATGTGAGAGATTTTGTTCCAGATTTCAACTGTGTTTTCCAACCCAATTTGTTTCAGGTTATATAAAATGAATAATTCAGAACACTTGGGTTCTTTGTTGGTTTCATTTCTCACTGCCTGAGTATAGTTGTTCAGTAGGGTGGCCAGATTCAGAAGAGGACGTGGCTCCTGCACCTTTAATAGTTGTGTTGAAGAGGGGATTTCAGAAAGGCTAGTGTTTCACACACTTAAATTCCCTCTTCTGCAGTACTGTTACTCCGGCAGACTCCTATACTCTTTTGCATGTGGGTAGCTAGCCTGCTGGTTAGCAATGAATACTCAGAGGGGTCAAAAGATCAGAAATACTTAGCAACCTTCATTGTGAGATTTTGGAAAAGAAAAGGTCTCGTCCTCCCAGGCTCCAGATAGGGTAGCTTAGCATCCTTCTTCCTTTTAGCTGCCTGTACAACAGTGGTGGGAAATATAAATTCCTTCAGACCTTTTTTGGATACAAATCCCCACCAGCATAGCCAATGGGGAAGGGTGATAAGTGTTGCAGTGCAACATCTGGAGTGGTCACACATACCTCGTCCTTGATCTTGGGTAACATGTAGTAGTAGTAGTATAAGCATGACAATATTTGCTGTGAAAAAACACAGACATTCTTCCAAATCCCCAAGAGAGAAGCATACAATGAGAGTTACTGATGTAAAAATCCTAAGAATGGCCTTGTTTGTTTATTCATTCTTGCTTTTGGTAGGAGTGAGCCTCAGCTTGGGAATTCGTGGCTAGTTTATAGGCCTAACCCCAAGCCCTTTCACAGTAGTTTCCTGGTCAGTAGGGAGCTGAGTCTTCTTTGGGTTTTATTCTGAACTTTAAAAGAGCTTGCCAAGGCATTTCATCTATCCCCCAAATAGATCCACCATCTCGTAGAAGTCCCCTTCCATTACTAGCTGTCCATCATGTCACCGAAACTTCAGCTGCTGCCTGAGTGTCTAGTCAGGGCTACGTTATTAATTGCAGAGCAGGGCAGAGAACTGTGGCTCTCTGTGTACTGTCAGATAAGAGTATTCAGTTGCCCTACCCAGTTAGAGCCAGTAGTGAGGGAATGTGGGAACTGCCATCCAGTAACTTCTGGAGGGTCAAAGTTGCCCATCTCTATTCTAGAGCAAAAATGGGAAATTACAATTGAATTTGAATGATCTTGGTGTACCTGTTATTGTTGGGTGGCCAGACAGAAAATGGGACTGATTACCTTTAGTTAATGCATCTGATGAAATCTGCTTTTTAATGCAACTGTTCAAGGTGCACCCCAAATGAACATTGCTGCATGGCATGTTTTAATTAGTTTGAGTTATTCCTGTAAAATATTATGAAGGCTACAAGTCCTTATCAAATATCTGAAATATTGGAAAGTAGGCTAATGAATAGTAGATAAGTTTACATTCTCACCCCAGATTTGATTTGCGGTGGCCAGAAACTATCGGCTTAAATACAACATATAAAGTATAAATATATAACCCCCTAAAAGAGACCTGTGATGTCTGGGCATCTTTAGTGGCCACAGAATATGGACTGACTGCTGAAGGAAGCAACAGAAAAGAACAAGGAGAGAGAACGGACTTTTTTTTTTCTGGAAAGTGCCATAGCTAATTGACTGGACCATAGAACTTCACTTCACACTGCAGAATTTTGTTGCAGGTTTCACTTGTTCTTTACTGTTTTGTCAATAATTTGTTGCTGATGCTGACTAACATTTTGGCTGAATAGGATGCCAAAACTTGTTAGCTGTTTGCTGCAATGAAAGCAGTGCATTTTAAATGGTTTTTACCTCTTGGTTCTGAGAAATTCTTCCTCGTCTACATTCAGCACTTGCAATGCCTGTGAGGTTTGTAATCCATGAGGAGAAAGTTCTATTTCTTCTGTGTGAATACAAGCAATACCTTTTGTGTAAATATTTAAACAGTGCACAACTGTTTTCCTGGTGACAAGAATAGCTTACCGAGTACTTTTCAAACCACTTGGCATATCTCAGTGAGACAATATCCGTTTGAGGTTAATGGGGAGAATATCCATTTGAGGTTAGTGGCAAGCAGAAGTGGCTCTTGGAGCATTATTTTATCTCCCATTGTATTTTGTCTCTTGTGGCCCAAACAGAATGTCTGTCAGTCTGGGAGTGCCTTGCAGTTGGAACACAGAAATGCAGGATCACACAGGAAACTCACTGATCTTAATCATTGTCTGTATTCTAATGTGCAGTCAAGAAACTTTGGCCATTTCTGCACTAGCCTGTTATAGCGCTATGATTCCACTTTCAACATCCTATGGAATCCTGGAGTTTGCAGTTTCTGGATGACAGGCTAGTGCAGAAATGGCCCTTGATGTACATAGATACCTCTTCTTCTGTACAAACATAGCTCCATTCAAGATGGCCAATTCCAACCAAACTTAAAACTCTGGAATCTTGCTTGATATAACTAGGGTATAATAATACATGTGTTTATAATATCCACGTTCATTAACTGGGTGCAGGAAGAAAGGGAATACAAATAAATAAATAAGCAGAATGGTTTATAGCAAGGCAACACTTCAAAGATGTTAAGCGGAAAAAGGAGTGGCACGTCCATTGTAATATGTGTATCATTATCATCATCTTGACTAAACTACATGATGTGACTGTAAACACATATTTCAACCCTTAAGTGCACGGGTTTTTGTCCACAAATTGCCTGTGTTGGGCCCCAACAGAATTTAAGACCTAGCATGGGGTTAGGGGATGCCAACTCTTTTGTGCCCCATTCACTCACAGTCTGGGTCAAGTCCTTGCAATCCGTATGGGAAAAAAAGGGTCTATTGAAATAAATGAAATCTTCCCTCCGCCATGGAAATGAGTGCACAGGCAGACTGATTGTAATCAGGACTTTAGTGCAAAGGGTTGAGACCTCTAACTTCTGGGTGAGAGGCATCATCCAGATATGGGTTGCTTGGATTTAACAACTATCCTTTTTTTGGGAGGGCGGGTTGAACAGTGACTCAGCACACAAGATCAGGGGCTGGCTACAGGGATCACGCAAACCCTCAGTTGCAACAGTTCCACTGGCTGCCAATCTCTTTCCAGACACTCAAAGTGCTGGTAGTGACTTTTAAAGCCCTACATGACTCAGGTCTGGGTTATATGAAGGACCGTATTCTCCCTTACAAACCAGCCCGAGCTTTGAGATCTGTTGGAGAGCCCCTTCTCTCTATCTCACCACCCTCACAAGTGCACCTGGTGGGAACACGAGACAGGGCCTCCTCAGTGGCTGTCCCCAGGCTCTGGAACTCCCTTCATAGAGAAGTCAGACTGGCGCCCTCCTTACTATCCTTCTGTAATCAGATAAAGACATTTTTGTTTAGACAGGCATTCGATGTATGATTATACGTGGCTTGTCTGATAGAAATGTGCTTTGATTAATAATTGTATTTCACCATTGTTTTAATCCTTTCTATTGTTTAATGATATTTTAACTTTTGTATTCTGTGGGTTTTAACTATGTCTTTTTAATTGGTGTAAGCCACTTTCAGTCCCAACTTTGGAAAAAAGTGGGGATTAAATGATGATGATGATGATGATGATGATGATGATGATGCAAATGAAATCATTTACACTTTGGCCTCTAGTGTGGTGATTTACTTCCAGCCACCATGTGGCTGACTCATGTCCCTCCTATATACACATTCTGATACCCATGTGATTGCTGATTGCATCCCAGACAATCTTAAAAAGATCACAACTGTTTCATATGAAAAGCTTTCATCAGAGAATTCACTAAGCGTCATGATTCCACAGATGGTATAAAACTGAATGAAACGGCCAATTATAGATCATGCCTCTTCTTCGACTTGCTCCTACAATGTGTACAGAGGCTGTTTGTTCGTCCAGCTTCACTTGTGAAATCTTTCAGCAATATATGCCCTATCTCTGCTTTTTCTTCTGTACAATAACCACTATTCTTAATAGGACTGGCTGTAACATTAGGCAGAGTGGGATGATTGTCTCAGGCAAAAGATGATGGAAGTCAGCAGTGGCAAGCTCCCAGCTGTTCGCATGAAACTTTGGCTAACTGCTTGTCCATGGAGAGAAAGCACCATGCTGTTCTTTGGCTAAGGCAGCAAAATGTCTTCTTTGGCCTCATTTAATACAAATCAGAATCATAGAGCTGGAAGAGATGACAGGGTCCATCTAGTCTAACCGTCTGCCATGCAGGAATACACAATTAAAGTATTCCTGACAGACGGCCATCCCGCCTTTGTTTAAAAACCTCCAAAGAAGGAGACTCCATCACAATCAAAGGCAGCATATTCTGCTATCAAGCTGCTCTTACCATTAGGGAGTTCTTCCTAATGTTCAGATGGAATCTCTTTTCCTGAAGTTTTAAGCCATTGCTCCATGTCCTAATCTCTAGATCAGCAGAAAACAAGCTTGCTCCATCTTCCATACGGCATCACTTCCAATATTTAAACATAGCTATCATCTTCTCTTCTCCAGGCTAAACATAGCCAGCTCCCTAAGCAGCTCCTCATAGGACATGGTCACATATGTCTCAGTTTTCATCTGTGAAATGTTGGAAGGTGGGGATGTGAAGAGGTGCTCCTTTAGGTAATTGGGTCCCAAGCAATTTATGGTGTGTGTGGAATCTGTGAACATTCAAATCACTCTAACTCCTATCAGCCCCAACGAACATGGGCAACGTTCAGGGACTGTGAGACTTGTAATACAATAACATCTAAGGGGCTTCAGTTTTCCTACTTGTGGTTTATGGCTTCAAACATAAGTAGCAGTAATTTGAATTCAATTCAATTTTTTGTTTGTTTGTTTGGACTATAACTTCTAGAATGAGGGAGCCGGCACTGCTAGCAGCTGTGGCTTGGAAGTCTGGAACAGTAGTCCAAAACCGTAACTTTTTTGAGTTCTGAGCTCTTATTGATGTAGGTCTGGAAGCAAAGATGCAAGTAGCTCACATACTGTGCGATGGTGCAGGACAGGAATGGGGAATGTGTGTGCCTTTAGATGTTGCTGGGCCATGGTGGCTAACGCTGTAGGGGCCTGAACTCCAGCAACATTTGGTGGGTCACATGCTCCCCATCCCCGCTGCTAGACATTTTACAGAACTTGAGATAAGGAATTATAGGGCTAAATACCATTGTCAACCTATTCAATCAATGGGATTTACCTGTGTGTTGTCTCAACAGTTGAATGGGTTTCCTCTGGTTGGGAATAACCAACAGAATGCCAGCCATAGTGCCCCAAGGTGACCGTTCTTCTTGGTACTGTTTACTGTTCTTGAAAAATGACTACATTCCTAATTGAGGCAGCAAGGATGCAGAGACCTAAGTGAATATGCTCTTATAGTAGAAGGATGAAGAAGGTCCAAGCAGTCCCAACTTCTTTTTGTGGCCATCATGGTACACTCCCAAAGTCTCTGTACGTCCCTCAAAATTTTTAAAAACTTTATTGGTTTTTTAAAAATCGCCCCCAAATCATCCAAATTGCCACAAAAATCCACAAAAATGTAGTGTTCGAGATCTGTTTACTCCCATAACCACCTCAACTGGGGAAAAAAATGCAGAACATTGGTTGGGAAAAATCTAAATTAAAACCTAATAGGATAAAAATGAAGCTTAATCACAACCATGGTGGGAAATGGTGAAACTGCCCCCCTGGTGTATTTATTCATCGCTGCCGTACCATTTCATGGGTGTTATATTTTCCAGGGCAAAAGTTAACCAAAGCTCAGTGGAACGCTTGCCCAAGTTGTGTGATCTACAATTGTAAAAATTATAGATGTGTGTGTATGTATGCATGTATTGTAATTGTAAAAATTATAGATGTGTGTGTGTGCATGCATGTATGAGACAGAGATTTTGAGAGAGAGAGAGAGCAAGAGAGAGAGAGTGCTCTATAGTTCAATCATGAAACCTTGACTTCTGAAACCTACGCCATTTTTGCATGAGACTGTTATAGTGCTATTATTCCACTTACAACATCCTATGGAATCCTTGGGTTTGAAGTTTAGGGAGGGGCCTCAAAGACCCCTCCCTAAACTGCAAATCCAGGATTCCATAGGATGTTGAAAGTGGAATAATAGCACTGTAAGAGTCTCGTGCAGAAATGGCCCTAGACTTCTGAAATTTGTCCCCTGGGGGTTTTAACATTTTAAGGCTGTTTTGTTTTTAAAATGGATCGATAAATTTTAGTTTCTTAACAGCTGATTGTAGCTTACAGTACCGTCTTTAGACACTGGATATCCTGAATCTCCCCTACAGAGAAAGTGGGAGGCAGGCCTGGGAATTAACTACTTCACAGGGCTTCTAGGCAGATCCATCTACTGCGTTCCTCTGCCAGGGTTCAGAACTCTTCAAATGGCTCAAAAAGAGAGATGGAGGGTGAAAGAATTCCTGCTGCTTGATATATGGAAGAAGGAGAGTGAAGAGAAGAAAAGACTGAAGAACTACAGACATAGAAGAAGAGAAAAAGTGAGAAAGAAAAAGAAGCGTGTGGGGGGAGGAGATAAGAGAAATAGCATTAGGTTGGGACTAGGAGGTTTCTAGCCCAGGTGAAGCTGTTTTGTTTTGTTTTTTACTAGTGAGATACAGAAGGATCTTTTCTTTTAAATATATATTTTCTCCTCCTGGATTTGAAATCACTCTGCAACATGCAACCAGCTGAACAATATTGAATTTCCTCTTTAGTCTGTAGAATTTAAAAGGCTGCCTGTAATTGATGTGTTGTTTTAAGACCACAGGAAACTACTTGTCATTATCCATTAACAGCCACTTTTCTAGCCTTCCCCCATTTTTACTGGTTTTAGAAAAATAGATGATGATGCAAAAAGGTTTTTTTTTGTTTTGTTAAAAAAGGAGTGTTCTGCTAGTTAATTCCCTGGGCATAGAAAAAGTGAAATATTGAACGAACCATCTCCCTACAGCAATCTCTATGCATAGTATTAGTGGTTTTGTGCAGCCCTATTAAACCACTTTGAATTGTTTCATAGTTAATGTTTTTCATTCGCAAGGGTTTACCGAGGAAAAGAAGCACCCAGGTTAAACTACTGACGCCTCTTTGAGTACATGGTGCTACACATGCTTTCTCCTACGTCTGATGAAGTAAAATTAGGGCATTTCCACACTGGACTGTTATAGCACTATTATTCCACTTTCAACATCCTATGCAATCTTGGGGTTTGCAGTTTAGGGAGGGGCCATTATATTTTGAATTATGTATGTTGTGTATTATACTAATAGTTTGTTACTAAAATATTTTAAACACAGCAACAAAAACACCCACCCTCTTACCCCAACATATTTGCAGTCTAGTGTGGGAATGATTAACTGGAATGGTAGGGGTGTAGCAGAGGCTCCTTCTTTGGAGGTTTGTAAACAGAGGCTGGATGGATCTGTTGCGGGTGGTTTGGTATTCCTGGGTCTCAGGGGACTGAATTTCATGGCCCTTGTGGTCTCCTCTACTTGTATGGTTCTAGGATGCTTCTTGTTTTGGTTCCTTGTTTTGCCCAGGCCCAGACCACCATTCATATATTTCTTGTCCTCACATCTTCATTGGGGGAGAGAAGCTCTGTGTCTACATATTTGAAATACAATTTTGTTGGTTTTCTTTCCAAAAAAGCAGGAGGCTGGTATGTGAATTCCAAATATAAAAGAAGGCTTTTGTGAGACTCCACTCTGTGTTGATGCACTGAGGGAGATTCGAATTCACTTTATGAAATATAAATCTCATAAATCTCGTCTTCACTGCAGCCTCCAGTCCTCTTTGAAGTCCTATTTCCTCAGAGCTAGGAAGAACGGGATTAGAATACAAGGCAAAATCTTTAATTTCAGAGCATGTCTCAAAGAAGATGCTCTTAATGCTATGGCAAATTGGCATTATTTTCTCTATGGGACTGGAAGAGTTAAATATATATAGAATTATAAAGTTGGAAGAAGCCTTGTAGGCCAACAGGCTCTGTCAAGAAAATCCAGGACTGGAACATCTCCAGCAGATGGTTGCCCAGGCTCTGCTTGAAGTCCTCCAACAAAGGAGATCCCTTCACCTGTTCAGGAAATGGGTTACATTCCTCTTGCCTTCAATAAGGCTGTCCTAATGTTCATTTGAAATTACCCTCCAGTAATTTAAACCCATTACATCCAGTTTTCTCTTCTGTGATAGCAGAGAACAAGTCTTTGTTCTCTTCTAAGCAGGCCTTCAGAAAATTGAAAACTGCTCTCTCGTTTTCCCTTAGCCTTCTCTTTTCCAGGTTGTATGAACACAATTCCTGCAACTTTTTCTCATAGGGCTTTGTTTCTATTCCTTGACCAGCTCTGCTGTTCTTCTTTGAACCTGTTCCAGTTGTCTGTATTCTTCTTTGGCTTAAATTCAATTGCTCATCCCAACTAGAGCAGACCATTTTGACCCTATTTTGTTTCTTTAATGGAAGCTGCTCTGAGAGTCAAAACATTTAGTGGAATATGAATTATTTAAATAAACACATGATGGCAGATGTACACATGAAATTAAAACAATTTTTTAAAGGCCTATTTTGCTTCTGGTGTGTTATTTCAATAGGGAACAAAACCAGGAAATATTAAAATGGCCTTGCTTTCTAAAAAGTGGTAGCCTGTGTTTATTTTGGCTGGAATGCTATTGCGCACTGTGTTTGTGGCTGCAGTTTTTCCAGAGTCATGAAGTGGCGGCAAGGGAAAGCACACCAAATCTGCTAGCTGCAGAAAGCCTGTTCCTCCAAACAGCCTATTTCTCCATTTGATAGTCACTGTGTCCACAGTGTTTTTCATTTCTACCACCATTGCCCATGTTGTCATAGTTATGCCAGTGCTGCACAGTAATAGGTCTGTGCCCTAAATCTTTCGTATCTCCACAAGGCATTTAACAAATGTGCTTAAGTAAGACTGAAGGCAGGCCTTTTTATTTTTTTGCCTGGTGCTTTTAAGAGCAAATTCTTAACAGCCAGAAATTAATTGGGCCTGAGATAGTTGATGCCCTAAAGGTAAAAATCCAAATGACAGTTGCAATCCACCTAATTAATTCACAATATTCACATATAGTTCCTGCCCATCAGTTGGGTGTTTCAAAGCAAAAGCTTTGTGAGCTAGTGAATAGGAAAACTTGGGACAGAAAGAATATTTGCCATTATTTGTTGCCCAACTGAACATCTATCCCAAAATTGGGATTCAAGGTGGCTTACAATTAAAATAAATATATACCAGTGCCCTTTTGGTCTCTTCCAGCAATATGATCCTATGATTCTGTGATTTAAAACTATGATTTAAAAAGGTAGAATACCATTCAAAGATAAAATCCAATTTGAAGAATTTTCTCTAGAAATAGTACAGCACCCAATGCCCATTCTTAAAAAACTTTCTTTTTTAAAAGGAAAAATACAGAGCTGAGAATTTTACACAATTTTTGTTTGTCATTTGCACATCCCACAGTGTTTTGGGAAAATATTTTTTCCAGATGTTCAGGTGGGGTTTTTATGTGCAATCTTATAGATTTTGTGTGTTTTTTTTTAAAAAAACATACTTTCTGCCCCCCCAATGTTTCCAGATACCCACATGGATTTTTTTTTTTGCGCAAAATGTTTTTTTCCCCCCATGAAACTTAGCAAGTGTACTCAGTGGGGATATTTTGCATAGAAATGGGGGGGGGGGGTTTTTGCTGAAAAAGCACATCTCCCACTCAGAAACATTTTTCCAGACTAGTATTTTGTACAAAAAAGTGGGTATCTAGAAACAGTGCTTTTTCTACTGAAATCATGTATTTTGCACAAAGGCCACAATTTTCACACAAAACCTCTTACATGTATTTCTGCATAGAATAATTTTCTGAAATAGCTCAGGATGTGCAAATACTGGGCAAGACCTATATGGAAATATTGTTTTTTCCCCTTGCAGTTGGCAGAAAATTGCAGAAATTATTCATCCTTATGTGTGATGCTGAAAAAAGTCCAAGCTTAAATCTCTATAGAGGACTATAGTCTAAGCCTCTGGTGTAAGTATGCCTTCGTTGTTTACAAAGCCCTCTGAAATCTCATTGAATGAACCATTGGAAAGTATTTCTAAAACAAAAGAACCCAGGGGAAAGGAGCCTCTTCTTCTGGAGAAAAAATTAATCGTTGGGGAAAGATTAAAGTCACTGGCATCCTCAAAATCTGACATGATGTATGAGTTGTTTCCAAGCACATCGCACTAGATTCTCTTAAAGAATTCAGATTCTCTTGTGTCAACTTTAGAATCCTTCTGGCCAAATAAAGCACTCTGTAAACAGTGGGTTTGGGAAGGTGCAGCTCGTGGAGCACAGATGGTTGTTAGGGGTTGGCTTTGTAGTCCTCAAAGCTTTTGAAGCTGCCAAAATTTTTCAGTTATTTTCTGGCCAAATAATGACTGAAAAACGTCAACATCTCCTCTCAATCACCACAAAAACATGACTGTTCTATCTAGTCACTTCTGATCACACTGGGTGCAAGAGCATGGCCCCACAGGGTATGTGTTAGTGTAAATAGCCCCCAATCTGCCTATAGCTGTCCACCTCTGGTATAAAGCAAACCAGATGAGCACCTTGGTTTGGAAAGTAGTAATAGCTATGGGTATCATTATTTTTCTCTCTAGGAATCTGCACTTAGAATAGACTTTAAGACAAGGAAGGTTTGGACACTATTAGGCTGTAACTTCAACAAGCCCTGGCCTGTTTAGCTAACAGAGAAAGATACTGGGAGTTGAAATCCTGTGACATCTGGTGGGCTGCAAGTTGCCCACCATTAGAAAAATCGTGAAGACTGAAAAACTAGTCTTCACTTCCACAGGAAAAGCAGGTCTCTCCAATGACCAGATTTTAACTTCTCACTGTAGTGTTCATATCAAACACAGTTGTTGGAATCCAGTTGGTCAACTATGCCAGCTGTAGCACTTTTTCCAGGCTTTTCCAGGCTTTTCCCCCAAACAAATTCTGTTCCCAAATGAAATTTTCCTTCAGTCCCCAAATTTCTGGCATTGGCATGAGTGAGACACTGAAAATTGTTCAGGTTGAGAACTCTTATATTTGCTGTATTCACATTTCCTTGGTACTTTTTGGCTGCCCCTTGTCCTTGGATGCCTGAAGTATATTTTTAAATACTCAGCTGAAGTTTTAACTTAATGCAATGCCAGAAATTTTGAAACTGAAACAAAATTTCATTGGGGAAAAGAATTCTTATATGAGAGGGCGAACCCCCTCAATTTGTCCCCCTCCATAGTTATACCCTTCCATGAGTGCCATTCATGTGAGCATGTAACAGTTTCTAGTGCAGTAGTGAGTTACTTTTTTGGGTGGGTGGGGGTACCAGTTTTTTTCTCTGTTTAGCAGCTCTGACCTTACTTGTGTGAACACATATGAGATATGCAGCAGGGAGGACAGGGGTAGGCAGAGAAGTAGTAGAGATAAGCATCAGAAGTAAGTGGGAAATTAAGTGAAATATGAATCACTCAAGATAAATGAGAACTTGGGTAGGGTGAGAAATTGTGGCAAACAAACATACAGGTGTAGAATCTTCATCACAAAGGAGATTTCAGAAGCCAAATTAGGGAAGTAATTTCTTCTCTTATTTAGTTCTGGAGAGAAGCAACAAATAAATTTAGTCATTTTCTTCCTATGTGAGAAAGTCTTTAAAAAATACAGTTTTCAAAGACTATTTGCAGTTTGGGATTTATTATGAGCAAGATTTGCATTTTTTTTTTAAAAAAGGGAAAACAATATTTTCTTCAATAAGCAAACAAACAAACAATCTCTCCAAAACCCAAGTGTGAATTTATGAAGATTCTCACCAGTCCAGGTTTCTCTTCAGCAGGGTTTCTCGACACTTGAGAAACACGTTTTTAAAAAATATCTTTGAATATTTTTCCATCACTACCAAACACGTATTGGTACTTTCCCCATATCAGATATAAAATGGACCCAAGAGAAAGTGCAACCTAGGATTGATCATGAAACAAGTGTGTGTGTGTGTGTGTGTGTGTGTGTGTGTGTAAGAGAATGGGTAGCCTAACCCCCCTCCTCTTTTTGACCAAGAGTACCCCAAATTACCAGGTTCTATACAAGATGATGTGGCTATGGTAAATCTACAGGTTGATGTTACTGCCTGTATCTTACAAGAAGAAATTAGTCCAGGAAAGATCAAGGCTTTTTATTGGTACCAGAGTGAAAGAGATTCCTGGAAAAGGTCTATAAACTCTTCCAGTAATCTATCCTGGTTATGACTTGTTTGATAATTGCTTTTATTTTTTATTTCAAGCAACGAAGGAAAACCCCAAAGAAGATGACATTTATTTCAATGCACTTGGAGTGTTTGTAGCTGTTCTTAGCTTTAATTTGGGCCACCTCCATTGCTCTCAGATAATTTGCTCTAGGCCTGAAGGAGATGTAACTTCTGAGAAGTGAGTCTACCAAAGGGACCATAACAGCACTATTTAGAAAAAAAAAGTCTGATAAGCAGCTGTAGCACATCTGCTGTAGTCACCTACATGCAGTGGCATGAATGGCAGTGCCAGGTCCAGTCTTGAGCTGTAGTTTGCTGCTCATCAATGATCTTAAGTGAAGCTGGGAAAAATGGATTTTTTGGACGATAGCTCCCAGCCATGAATATACTGGCTAGGGTGGTTCTGGGATCTGCAATCCTCAGCTTTGAGTTATAGTAATGTGTAATAGAGACTTGTCACTAATCATAGAACTAGATGGCTTCCTAAGAAGAACAAATCCAGAGCTTCAGTTTTCATACTTTGGGTTTCAATTGGCAACAGGGGAGGAGGAATGTCCTACAGTAAAAGGGATGACCAACATTAAGGAAGGAAATAATTGGCTGTAATAACGATTTTCCTAGAATCTGCTATTGGGTTGCTTCATTTTATTCCCCCACAGTATCAATTTTTGTGGTTAAAACCAGGATTGATGTGATGGCTAGTAGTGATGGTACCTCTCAATGAATGAATTTGGCCTGTACATCCAGAGTTGGCCAAGCAATAATCTACACCCACAAGCCACCCACAGTGTACTCTATACTGATGCAATATAACTTGATCATGTGGGTACAATTTGGATAAACCATTATTACAATTATGAGTTAGCATGGTATAGTGGAGAGCCAGCATGTTGTAATAGTTTGAGCATTGGATTATGACCCTGGAGACCAGGGTTTGATTCCCTGCTCAGCCATGGAAACCCACTGAGTGACCTTGAGAGTGTCAAACACTTTCAGCCTCAGAAAATCCTGTGATAGGTTTGTCTCAGGGCCTCTGTACGTTGAAAATTACCTGAAGGCACACAACTACAACAATGGTATAGTGGTCTGAGTGTCGGACTACAGCTCCAGGAGACCAGTGTCTGAATCCTCACTCAGCCATGGAAACTCACTGGGTGACCATGGGCAAGTCACACTCTGTCAGCCTCAGAGGAAGGCAAGGGCAAACCCCCTCTGAACAAATTGTTCCAGGAAAATCCTGAGATAAGTTCACCTTAAAGTTGAAAATGACTCGAAGGCATGCAAGAACATCAACAATTATCACAAGTTTTTAGACCATTCCTCTAAGAAGATCCACTGGACCAGTTTCTAAAGATATAGTGATAAGGGTTTTTCCTACTTATTTTATCAAGACGTTAGTATTTTACAATATTCTTGGTCTTGTTAGCAGAAATATTCTGTTCTTGTATCAGGTACAATAATTCCTTATCTACCAATTTGAAATATAACACATTTGAATTAATATATATGGAGGCAAGAAGAGGGGATGCTATAGCTTATCAGATGCATCTATCCTTATAATTAGAAAGTGATCAGATTCATCTAGCTTCACAATCTGAAAGTAATCAAATTTGGACAGAAAATGTTAGAACTTTTACACACAGGGAAAGTGCATTAGGATCCCATGGCCTCAGTCCAACTTGTCCCAATTAGAGTAGGCTCACTGAATCAATGGAATTCACATAATGATAACTATTGTTGTTTTATTTATTTCTCTCACACCTTTGCTCCAGTTCAGGGCTCAATGCAGTTTACAACAAATTAAAAATTACATTGTTATAAGTTTCTGAACACTCTTCAAAGGCAGCCCCATGTAGAGTGTGTTAACAGTAATCCAACCAGGCCAGATCTGACTTCTCAAGGGACAAACAGAGCTGTTGCACAAACTTTAAGTGTGCAAATGCAGTCCTAGCCACCACTGAACCTGAGCTTCCAGATTCAGAGCTGAATCCAGGAGCTCACCCAAGCTGTGGACCTGTATCTTCAGGGGAAATATAATCCCATCCAGCACAGGCTGAATCCCTATTCCTTTATCTGCCTCTCAGTTGACCAGGAGCACCTCTGTCTTCTTTGTATTAAGTTCCAATTTGTTCACCCTTGTCCAGTCCATTACTGATAACAGACAGTGCTTTAGGAATAAACCAGCTTCCTTGTCTTCTGATAGAAAGGAGTACTAGAGTTGGGTGACATACTCATGCTGATGGCACTGAACCCCCAAACTGCAGACAACCTATCCCAACAGTTTCATGTATGTGTTAGTGTGGAGGACAGAACAGAGCCCTGAGGGACCCTACAAGCCAACAGCCAAGGGGTTGCAGGAGTCCCCCAGTAAGACCCTCTGGGCTCTGCTCTCTCCAGGAAGGAAGTAAAGCACTATAAAACAGTGCCCCCAAGTCCCATCTCAGCAAGATAACCCAGAAGGATACCATAGTTGATGGTATTGAAAGTCTCTGAGAGGTCCAGCAGAACCAACAGTGACATACTCACCCTATCTAGCTCCTGGTGTAGGTCATCCCACAAGCCTGAAACCAGACTGAAATGGATCTAGATAACCCATCCCAGCCAGAAACCTGTAGAGCTGGGAGGCCATAACTTTGTTTAAAAATGAAGATATTAAAGACTGATAATTAAGCAAGCTGGAGCTCTACCTTGTTTTAACGAAGTATTAACCATGCCCTCTACCCAGTCAGCCAGTCTCCCTCTAACTTTTTTTCAATAAGGCAGGAAAGGCAAGGATCTAACACATGTGGTGGCTGTCATATCTCCAAGAATCTTGTCCACATCCTCAGATTGCACAAACTGAAAAGTATCCACTGTCACTGGACACGCAGGGACCAAAGTTATATCCACTGGATCTGTATCAGCTGCAGAATCCAAGTCACAGTGGGTATGAACGATTTTATCTGCAAGGTATCTGGCAAGTTGTTTGCAGCAGGCTGCTGAGTGGTCTGGATTTTCTTTTCTTGGGCTTGCGTATCAAAGTGTCCTGACTACTTGAAGCAGCTGTTCTGTCTGGCTCCTTACAGATGAAATAGAGGCAGAGAAGAAATTTGCCTTTGCTTTCTCTATTGCCACAGAGTTGACCCTCAGATAAGCTTTAGTCTATGTTCAGCCAGACCCAGTCTGAGTTTTCTGTCAATGTCACTCTAGTCACCTTCTCACTTGTTTCGTCACCACCAGCTTCCTGGAAAACCAGGGGGTCAGTTTGGCTTCACTCTGTATTGAGAACTCTTGAGAGCAATTGCATCCACTATCCTGGCCATTTCTTTGGCCATTTCTGCACTACACTGTTATAGTGCTATTGTTCTACTTTCAACATCCTATGGAATCCTGGGATTTGCAGTTTAAGGAGGGTTATTTAGACTTCTCAGCCAGAGAGCTCTTGGGCCTCAGTAAACGACAAACCCTGGAATTCCACAGGATGATGAAAGTGGAATAATAGCACTAGAACGGTATAGTACAGAAATGGCCTTTATTCCAGAGGTTAGTCAGGACTTTGACAAGATCACCTGAGAAAGCAGGAGGAAACCCCCCAAGAGCCATCAGGAGTCTATCCCAGGGCTGCATTAAGATTTTTGCAGGCCCTAGGCACTCTTGTATTCAACTCCCTGCCTCACCTCTACTAGGGATGTTTTCGTAGGCACTAGAATCCTGTTTTTGTAGGCCCCAAAATATTTGTAGGCACTAGGCACTGTGCCTAGTATCTAATGGGTAAGGTGGCCCTGATCTATCTGGATCCATAAACCTCCTGGAGTGGATCACCTTAATGAGTTCCCCACCCCTGCAGAGGTTCTGTGGCTGACTCATCATGATCTGTTTATATGCCAATGAAACTTGAGACTTCCTCCACTCCCAGATCACATTCACTCCACCCACTACAGAAAACAAGGTCCAGAGTGTGCCCAGCAGCATGAGTAGGGCCAGATACCACTTGGGACAGACTCATTATTGTCATGGCATATCATGGCTGCTCCAGACAGGGCAGTCTCAGCATGGATGTTGAAGTCTTCCAGCACTACAAGCCAGGCAGATTCCAACAACAACTCTGAGACCATCCCAGCTAGCTCGGAAAGAGAGATTGCTGGGTAGTGGGGTGAGTGGTAAACCAACAGACTCTCCAAGTTTTCCTAGCCATCCAACTTTTCATAAACACCCAGCTTCATGTAAATACACTTGAGCCCAGAAAACAACAGGATAGGACACCTAGTCTGGGGGATGGAATTTCAGTCAACTACTGCAACTCTACCTCCCTGCTTCCCAGATCTTGCCTGCTGATGAACAGAGAACCCTGTGTACAAAGCTGAGAGAGATTGCACGTTCCCCCAACTCATCCAACCAGGTCTCTGTGATACATGCCAGGTCAGCATGCTCATCCAAGATCAGATCTTGAATGTATTGATTTACCAGCTAGCTATTAATGCAGTGGGTCTTTTCTAGTTAGGACTAGACATTGGATTTAGGTTGCTACCTCAAGGTATTTTAAAAGGGACAGGAGATGGAATGCCAATTTATTTTGTACTTGTTTGGGGGAGGAATCAATTACTTTTGGCTACAGTTCCTTGTTTTCAATATGCCCTCCAATGGTAATTTCCTCTTATTTGGAATGTCATCAATTTTTTCAATGGTTCAAATTTTGGAGACTGTGTTGATTGCTTTGCATAGTCTCCTATACTCTCCTACCAGGAAGTACCTTCCATTGAACTCAATCATGTGTATTTTTGAATAGACATTTATAAGTTTGAACTGTTAGGCATTTCTTTTCTAAGAGGCAAAATCCATGTTGAAATAATTTTTAAAAACAGGTGAGTGTATTTCATAGGGATGGTGGGTTTTCACTGAATAATTCCCTATCACTTTCTCCATTCAGCAGACCAAACATGTCAGATCAGTTTAACGTTAACCCAAAACAAACTGGCGAAGCATACTAGTGATAGTATGGCTCTCAATAAATGTGAAGCGCTGTGCATTAGTAGGGCCAACCAAAACATCTTGCTGCCTGAAGCAAAGATCAAGAAGGTTTCCCTTCCTCATTCCACATACAGACACTAATTGGACTAATAACTGAGTCTTATTTCAGTGCTGATGATAAGATGGCACTCTCTACCACACCTGAGGCAGCAGTTTAGTCTATGGGGACCAGAAAAGGCCAGATATACAGCTCTGTCTTCCAACAGAGAAGAAATAGCTGGTGGTTGCCATCTTTGTTCCCTACCCACGGTATCTGCTGCCTAAAGCTGTTGCCTCACTCTGCCTAATGGGAAGACTGACCTTGCGTATTAGGATGCAAAGATCCTAATAACAGCATTCACCTAGCATACAGACTAAGAAACATACTTTAGTCATACTTGGTTTAGTTACAAGCATTCCAACCTTGGAAAGTCAGTTGGGAACTTCATAGCAAATTTATGTGAGTGTATTTTTGGCTCTTTGCATCAGCCATGTGTTCTACTTAGAACACATGTTCTAGGGTGGATTGGGCAACTTCCATGGGGTTGGGTGTCACTTTTCATTTTGACATGTGCTTGAAGGCTGTGGCTTTTTAATCACAACAACAACAAAAATACATAAAATACTTTCTCATTTTGTTTTGTTATATATATATTTAAATAACTTACACACATATTATTAGCATATAAAATCCCTCGCTTATTTTTGATTACAGTCAGCCCTCCACATTTGTGGGTTTGATTGTTTGCAAGTTTCTCCAACCCCTGCCCTCCTTACTTCAAACACTTCTTTTCTGGGGGAACCTTCCCTCTTGGCACCTCCGATCAGTCCACATGGCCCTTTAAAGATCTGCCTCTGGGGCCATTTCTGCACTACATTGTTTATAGTGCTATTATTCCACTTTCAGCATCCTATGGAATTCTGGGGTTTGTAGTTTCCTGAGGCCAAAGAGCTCGCTGGCTGAGAATTCTAAATGCCCCTCCTTAAACTGCAAACCCCAGGATTCCATAGGACGTTGAAAGTGGAATAATAGAAGTATAACAGTGTGGTGTGGAAATGGCCTGATTCTCCTCCTCTACTAGCTGCTTCCTGGCCAGCTAAGGAGGGCTAGCAGCCCAATTTCTCAGCACCACAAACCCTCTCCTGATGCACTCTCCTCATACTCAAGGAAGGAGATGTGTAACAGAGAGAAGTATAGGGCTTCCATGCTGACCTACTTCCTTTTCCTCTCCTTTTCCTGACCTGGTTTGGAGCCTGGGTGCTTATTCTTGGCACCCTTCCCACATATACATACACATATTTTGATATTTGTGTTTTTTCCCACTTTTGTGAGGTTCTTGTATACCTAACCCTAGTGAATGTGGAGGGCCAACTGTGTTACTAAATTAATCTACTAATATATAAAAGTCAAAGTTTGTTTATTTGTCTGTGTCAGGCAAAAACCTCACATGATTGATTGCCTGAGAAGAGTCTATTGAATCCTGGGGTTTACAGTTCAGTGAGGGGGCTTTAGAATTCTCAGCCAGAGAGCTCTTGGGCCTGGCCAGTTGCTATGGAGATGAGGCCTAGCAGCAAGGAGGAGGGCAGTGTATTTCCTCAGGAACCCAACCTCTGTATGTTAATAACTCTGAATATAGATTGGAGTGGGGAATATGGGGAAAAGTTACAGGTACTGGATAAGACAGTTTGGAGAATTAGAGACACAGGATCTCAAATCTTTCTAACAAGTATTAGCTATGAGAAAATAAAATCCTTGGCAATGCTGGGTATTTACACTAGTATTTATATATAAATTAATCTTAAATATAGTTAACTTGTCCTCAATTACTATGCTAATAACTATTAAATATGATATTAACTATGCTATGGGCTATTCCATTGACAGCTAAATGGACTATGATGAATGGGACAGCCAATATCATACTACTAATTTCTTTTCCCATTTACCACAGTAACTTTAGCCAAATTTTGGTGACAAACTGTAATGTCATTTTTTTTGGGGGGGGAGGTCTGGGGAGCTACAGAAAGGGATGAGGGGGTACCCATAGGCCACTTTTTGCTCACCCCAGATGGTACAGAGTGTACACCTGCAAGGAGATACAATCTGACTTGGAGCATGGAAGCCTAATTGACAACATTTGGATAAAATAATAAGAGATGGATACAACAGTGACATCTTGTTAGTGAGCTGGTATAGACCTCCAAGCCAAGATTTTGATGATGCCTTCCCAGAATGGATGATCAAACTTTAAGAAAGGAGAGATAAAATTGTAAAAGGAGACTTCAAGTACCCTTACATCTGTTGAAAGTCAATCTCTGCCAAGAAGGTAAGATCCTAAAAATTCCTCACTTGGCTTGCAGAACATTTCATTTTCCAGAAGGTGATAGAAGTGACAAGTGGACATTGTTTTGGACCTCATTTTTTCACCAAAAGCGAGGAATTGGTCAACAAGCTAGAAGAAGTGGGAATTTGGAGTGTAGGGGACCACCGCTGCATGCTCTGAATGCTGATTTTAATAAGCTTAAGAAAATACTTGTTGAAATCCCATAGTCAAAAATAATCAAATAGAATGGGATTCACAATAGAAGGGAGTTTTTTAAAGGTGAACATACTAAGGCACAATCACAAACCATTCCAGTGGCATTTTTGGGGAAAAGGTAGGATAAAACTATGATAATGACTGCGATTCTGTATTCTAGAGTGTCGGATCCGTAACTGCTCTCTATTCATTATCACTGTGTAGTCACAACCATGGCACTATTGCCACAATCATAAATGCCCTTCCAATCCTACTTTACCAGGGAGCACCTGCATTGAGAGATGGAAATCTATTTAGCTGACCATCAAGGCACAACAGGATAACATTTCTACTCTCCTCTACTGCAAGCAAGCAAGGCTGCAACAATTAGAAGCAGGACCCCATTGCAATTTCATGTTGCAGCCTCACCTGCTAATGGGAGGAGAGTGGAAATGTCATCCTTCTGCACCCCAACTGCCAGCTGAACAGACATCCATCTCTGTGTGTGTCTGCTGCCCAGTAAAGTAGGTTCGGGGGGCATTGGGTCAGGAGACTTTACTTAGTTACACATTCCTAACTAAGTGGGAATGAGATGATGATGATGATGATGATGATGATGATGATGATGATGATGATGATAGTAATACACGATAGCTGTTGATGGAACTTTGGATGAATTAACATTTAAAAGGGAATGGAAGGATGGATGGATCACCTTGAACAAATGCAAAGTAATAGCCAGTGTTTTCAGGGACAAGGTTAGCTTGGAAGAATAAGGTAACTTTTGTGAAAGAAGTTTAAAAAAATTAAAAAGGATTTTCAGCTATGTTTGAAGCAAGAGCAAGAACAAGGAAATTATGTGTACATGTTCAGAAAATGGAGAAATACTAGCAGCCAACAGAAACAGTGTGGAGCTGCTTATACTTACTTTGCCTGGCCTGTCTTGTTTGCTCCCCAAAGAGAAGAGTGCTCAGACCAATGAAAATAGAATAAATGATGCAAGGAGGGGTGCACTCCAAGTTAGGTAAAGAGATGGTATGTGAACACCTAGCTACTTTAAAAGAATCCACGTCTCCAGAGCCAGAGTACGAAATGGAACTTGCACATAAAATCTCTGAATGTCTGTTTATAATCTTCTTGGAAAAGAGGTGAGGTTTGTGTTTGTCTTCTACCTGTCTTCACAGCAGGAGGAAAAATAGCTAATGATGCTAATTCCAGGAAGGGGTTTAGAACAGATCATTAAACAGTTGGTCTGTGAATACTTACAAAAAATGCTGTAATTACAAAGATCCAGCATGGGTTTCTTGTGAATAAGTCAGGTCAGTATAATCTTACCACTCTCTTTTTATAGGGCTAGAAGCTTGGTAGACAATGGGAATTCTGTGAATGCACTGTATCTTGGCTTTAGTAAGGCTTTTGACCAGGTCCACCTTGATATTCTTGGAGACAAGCTGGTAAAATGTAGGCTGTGATCTGTAGTTGCTTGATGGACCATACACAAAGAGTGCTCACCAATGATTCCCCATCATGCTGGAAGGAAGTGGCAAGGGGCGTGCTGCAAGGTTCTGTCGGGTCCAGCTTTCTACAAAATCTTAGATGAATAGGCAGAGGGGATGCAGAAGGGTAGCACCTATCTCAGGAAAGGGGATCAGAGCTCAAGATGACTTCAACAAACTGGGCTAAAATAAACAAAATGAATTTGAATAGGCATAAATATGAGGTTCCACATTTAGGAGAAAAAGTCAGATACAGGAATAAGATGTATGACATCTGGCTTGACAGTGGCACAAGTAGAAGGGATCTAGGTGTCTTGGTAGACCTTATGCCAAATGTGAGTCACAGAGTGAAGCAACAGCAGAAACCAACTAACTGTCAGAAATCTCTCCCTGCCAGGCCGCAGCCAGCAAGGGAAGAGAGAGGTCAGGAATACTTGGAGAGTCTGAATGTACCAAAACACCAGGAAAACACAAGTTGAGCCAGGTCAAGGTCCAGTTCAAAGGTTCAGGAGGCAGAGATCCGTCCAGAGGGTTTCAGGGAGCAGGAGACAGGAAGGTCATGAGGGCTTGCAAATAATTTGCTGCAAGCAAGGAGCAGCCACACCGGCAGACTTAAATAGCCCCTGTGAGCAGGTGCTGCTTGTTATTGTTTCCTCAGCCTAGTCCATGCAGCCTCCCTCTGAGCAGCCCGTTTCAGCCTTCTTCATGATTAAGGGCTGATGGGCACAGCTGGCTGCAACTCCTCTGCATCACTGCTGGTTCCCTCTCCGTCAAGAGCTGGCTAGGGCAACTTTGTCTCTGTTTGACCTTCCAGTGCAGAGGATGTTTGCAGGTTGACTTGCTCACTCCCTGGCTCGGCCCCATGCACAATCAGTTGCTCCTCAATCACCGCAGCATCATCTATCACACTAACCAACCAACAAACTCTAAGGCCATCCTGGGCTGCATAAACAGAATGTCCAAAGTACCATTCTGTTCTCCTTTGATCAGATGTCACTTGGAGTGCTGTGTCCAGTTCTGGGCACCAAAGTTTAAGAAGGATATCTATGAGCTGGATCACATCCAGAGGAGGATGACCCAGATGATAAGCGATTTGGAAACCAAGCCCTGTGAATACAAGTTGAAGGATTAGTATATATTTAGCTTGGAGAAGCAATGATGTAGAGGTGATATGATCTTTGAATATTTGGAGGATTGTCACATAGAAGATGGAACAAACCTGTTTTCTCTTTCTTCAGAAGATAGGACCCAAACCGACAGACTGAAATTACATAGAAGAAGATTCCAGATAAACATTAGGAGGAACCTCATGTTTGATAGTGGAATGGGTTAACTTCGAAGGTGGTGGACTGTTACCCTGATTTCTGGGGTCCCATGAAGGACATCTCAATGTGCTCAAAATACTGGGGAATGGGAATTAGCAAGAGCACAAGCTAAGCACTGCAAGAGGCAGGGCAACCTAGCGAGATCTTGAACCCAATGTTTACGGGGTCAGGCTGAGTCAATAATCAAACAGAAGTAAATAATAATTGTTTTCCTTTATTTTGAAACACAGTCAGTGCGTATGTATGCAACCACTCACACAGACCTAATGAAAGAAAGGTAGGAGTTGGATAGAGGATTTTAAGAGGGATTTTTCAGGGGAAATACTGTACCTGATCCTGAAACTCAGGTAGCCAGAAGAAAAGTCAGTTGGAGCGGAGATTCTCAGCACGTGGAAGCTGAGGGGAAGGCTTGTCGAATGGAGTGACAGCAAGGCGGGATGGAAGTCAGAGCGACCTGAAGAAACACTCAAAATCAGGGGGTCTTATAGAGGAAAATGTGCCTGTAGGCTAGTCCGTTCCCAGGGAAAACAGTGGGTTTCGGGCTGGAGACAAAGCCTCCGAAAGGTCAGTACTTTAGATGATTGAATTATGACAGCATTGTCAATAGCGTAGACAGTATGCAAACGCGGAGTGCTTGACAGTTGGATATTTGGCTTGTCAAGCTGCCTGCTGGGGACAGGGGATCTTTTGTAAACGGCGTGCATACATAATGTGATCTTAAGAGGGTACTTGCCTGGAGGTCTTCTGAAGCTGCAGTCCAGCAATTACCGGCCTGCCTGGATTTGTTTTGAATAGTTCAGCTATTTTCGGCCGTGTCTGTGTGTGCTTGTCCGGGGGCCTCACAAGCACATGGAGAGGAATGGGTAGTGAAGGCCAAATTCTTGATATCAAATGATATCTAATATACCACAAGTCCGGACTAGAAACCACAGTAACAGGACTCTCTGAAATTTTTGAAAGAGGCTGAATGGCTATCTACCACAGGCACTTTATGGATTCCTGTGGAGGCAGGGTGCTGGATTCGACGATGTTTGATGTCTCCTCCGACACTAACATTCTATCAATCTACAGAACTGGCAGTTGCAAGAAGGATGTTGCTTTGATATGACCTGAAAAGAAACTTAACAAGATACTTGAAAACTTACACAGTATATGCCACCATATGGCCTAGATGCTGTCGTATCACAAAATCCTTGTTCAGCAGCTTTCAGATACACAACCAGAGATAGGCGGAAGTAATCATTCTCTCTTTCACAACTGCATATTCCCAGAGAACAGCCTATTCAACTTCTCAAGAGTTTCCACCCCAGTTATACTTGGCTGCAGGTTGAAATGTGCAGTTCTCTCATGTTGTTGTTGTTGTGTGCCTTCAAGTTGTTTCTGACTTGTGACCCTAAGGTGAACCTATCATGGGGCCTTCTGGGGGCTGAGAGTGTGTGATGTACTCAAGGTCACCCAGTGGGTCTCCATGGTTGAGTGGGGAATCAAACCTTGATCTCCAGGGTCATAGACCAGTGCTCAAACCACTACACCTCCTGGGGCTCCGTAACTGGGGATTTTACTGGCCTGACCTGGTTTTCGATCTTTGACCAGTGCTGCCTAAGTGCCCATCCGGGTGACCTCTCAGGCACATTGAATCATATTTTAATATCAAAATTGTAGACCCCGGGACAGGGTTTACCAGTGAGATAACAATTACTCGAACAAAAGCTATTAATAGTGTTTTGTGGTTGTGAGTAAAATATCATCCAAAGAAACTGGGTTGAAGCATGATTTTAATAATGAAATAAATAATGGTGGACCTCATTAGTTCACTTCCTAATATTTTGCTTGTATTCAAACTTGTATACTATCCTCACTCTGCCATATCAACTTAAGGAGAAATCCAAGAAAACCAACAAGCAGTTCTGCGCTGCACATTAGAATGACCATTTTAACTGTTTTGGTTGCAATTTCTCAGCTTTAATGAAGACATACAAATGAAGCAAAATTTCTTTCCCCTTTCCTGTTTAAATACCCAAATCAATCTTCTCAAATATAATGGATATCAATGACAAAAAAAAAATCAGGTGAAATTAAGACTTCAATCAAAGCTGTTTTCCACATGTTTGCAGCCAAATTCCCCTCATTTTAAATTGATCGAACAGCTCTGGCTGATGTAAAATAAAGGGCCTCTGGTTAATATTTTACACCCTGGAAAGGTTGGGATCAATATATTTTACTCTATCTTTTTAAAATTTAATTTCTACTGAGCTGCTGCTTTATCAGGGAGACCAATACTCCCTTATGTTACTACTGACCATTTGAAAAGCATGCTGGAAAACAGAACTGATGCCCCTGCCTCTCCATTTTTAAATGCTGAAATATTAAATGTTTTTCAGTGCATAATACTGAGCTTCTCAGTCTAGTCAGTGAGGAAGATACTATCACAGTAGTGGTCTTGAGCTTCTTGTCAGTGGCCTGAATCCAACATAATCTTGTTGACAGAAATGGCACACAAATAGAGTTCTGTTGGATTATCCAGTTGCACATGTATGCACTAGCCCATGCATGTGGTATTGGATCAAACTGGGTTAGTGGACTAGATACTTTACATTAACCATTCTTTTTAAAAGAACAAAACAGGAAACAGAAAAAAAGGGAACAGAAAACAAAATAGGGATGGGCCAACCGAATCTGCAGATCTCAAATCCTGGATTCGCGGGTTTGGTTGATCCATCCCATTTGGTTGGCCATCGAGATTTGCGGATCTGAATCCAGCCACCAAAATAGGCAAGTGGAGTCTTTCAAATCCACTGCTGATCAGGCCCACAGGGGCATGTAGGGCAGGCAATTGCTGCGTCCTGCATGCCCCAGGGCCTGAGCTCACATAATCGTGTGGAGGTGGACCGGGAGGAGAGTAGGGAGCGGAGGTCGCACTCCGCCCATCTTCCCCCATCTTCCCTGGGCACGATCATGCCTAGGTGGGCAGGGAAAAAAAAGTGGTGAGCATCAGATCGCGCTCCGCCCATCCTCTCTCACCTGCCCTGGGCACGATCATGCTCAAAGTGGAATGTGGAGGGAGAATTGGCACCTCCCGAGCCCACCAAAGGCCTGACTGGGCGGCGGGACCCTGGGCGCACAAAAATCGTGGCATAAAGCCACACGTGTGCATGCCTGAGGCTGCCTGTTCTCCCTTGTGTTGCCTGTTGTCCCTGCTGCCGCCTGTGCCCTTTGGCTTCCTGTGCCTGCTGGTCTGCCCATGCTCCCCCATGCTGCCTGTGCCCGCTCGTGCTGCCTGTGCCTGCGGCTCTCTCTCTCTCTGCAAGGTAATAATCTCTATTCTATTCTTTTGACCTGAGACTGGAGGGTAGGGATTGGGAATTATTGAGACTGAACTAGAGACTTGACCTGAATGTCCCTTGCAGGACTTGAGACTGGACTTTAGAGTAGAGAATTGACTGGACTGAAGGGTTGTTGTTTTTTTTTTAAAGTGCCTTCCTTGATGCAGGACTTGAGACTTGTCAAATTCTGCTTCAAAAACACTTTTCAGTAAGTGCTTCCTTTCCCTTGCTTTTTAAATCCTTTTTTAAAAAAGGATTCGAAAGATTCGAAATTCATGAGATTCGTGGATTCTCAGAACCTTCCAGGGATTCAGATTCGGATTCAGAAAATTTTGGATTCGTCCCATCCCTAGAAAAAAAGCAAAAAACCTCAAACAACAATACTACATAACAATACATAAAACTAAAAATACATAATAATACATAACAATATAATGCAAATAAAAAGACAAAGACTGCATAATACAACTACAAGCATCTAACAAAACTATAACAAATTAAAAAAAACTGCAGATAACTCAAAGTTGGTTCGCACCCTTGTTGCAAAACAGCTCATTGTAATCAAATAATTATACCTAACTATCAGACCTAAATCTATTCCAAAATTTTATAATTGTTGCTACTCACTCTTACAGATGAAATTACAAGATTAATTAATTAATAATCACCAGTCTTAAAAAAATACAATCACTTATCAAATAGTTCTATATTCTATATTAGTTTAAAGTAATACAAACTCTTAAGTTATAATTATTAAAATGAGTTATAATCAATTGTAATCACCTAATACAATTATTAGATTAACCCTACTGGAAACTGGAACCTCTGCATTAATTATACTTATAACCCTCATTGGGTCCCTACATGCAAGAGAATTCTGTGTGTGTATGTATATTAGAATGAAAAAGCTCAAGATACAACTTAAGTTTGTGCGTGTAAAAACAGTTGGATTTCTCCCATGCACATACAGGCATTTATGTGTGTGTATGTACTTTCAAGTCTCCTGTAGACTTATGATAATCCCATTAATTTCATAGGGTTTTCTTAGGCAAGAGATACTCAGAGGTGGGTTTACTGGTTCCTTTCTCTGAAATCTAGTCTACAGAACCTGGTATTCATTGACAGTCTCTAGTCCAAGTACTAACAAGGGCTGACACCATTTAGCTTCCAAGATCAGACAAGATCTGGTGCCTTTAGGATATTTAGTCCTCAGCTAACAAAGCCTCTGACAGAAAAGCTCCTTTTTACAAAGTCTTTTTGTGGCCATCCACTCCCTCTTTTGCTCTTTGTCCTCTATCCAACTAGAATTTTTTTCTTTTTTTAAAATCAGCATTGGAATTGGGAGGACTGTGGAATAGGGCAAGAGAAACACAGATTTCCAATGTTGGTTTGCAGCAGTGTTTCTGCAGTGAACAATGCAATAAAGATTCAGCTGAGAAAGAATGCAACTCTACATTAACTGTTCTAGTTGTAACCATATATATCTGTATAGAACAAGCAAGGTAAGCAGCAGCTGCCTCCAGAATCCCTTACCGAACATATGTGAACAGAAAAAAAGAGAGAAAAGGGGTGAGCAGAAAAACCTACCTCACCAGCTACTCTGAGCATATTGAAAAAGCGTAGATGAATAAATCTGGCCACCAAAATGGACGTCACAAAGAAAGTGGAGGCTGGTGAAAGAAAGAAAAAATCATGTCTGGAGGCCAATATATATATATATATAATCCTAAATCCTAAATTTATGCAACATTCCCTCCACTTCTTATCTCCTCCTTCCTTATATCTTCTATTTATACATTTTTAACCTTGAATTATAGTTATTTCCAATAACATCCCCTTTTAATAAAAATGCTACAAAACCTTCTACCATTATTCCTAAAATTCCATTGTTTATCCTCTTAATACTGGAGGCCTTCGGAAGAAGCTCTCGGTTGGTCTCTAGAAGGTTCAAAATGTTTTTATTAACTTATGCAAGGTTGACCTAATCTGGTTGGTTTATTCCGTATGATTATATTGTTGTAAATAAAAAGGCTGCTGAAGCATGCTCAACTGCCTTTTTTTTTTTTTTTTTTTGTGGTGCAGGGGTCTAACCCTGTTCTTTCCATGCTAGTTCTACCTTTAGTATCGAAGTACCTGTTAAAGAAATCATGCCCAGGAGCATCCCTACTTGTCAATTAGAATTCTACTAGCTCTATTGCTCTATTGTATTCACATGAACAAAATAACACCATCTGGTGTATACCAGTGCTGGTAGGTTTCTGTGGCTTTTATCAGGATACTTTATTAGTGGAATGTGGGGGGAGGGGGTCTGGTATGTGTGGCTCTCCAGATATTGTTTTACTGCAGCCCCATTTAGAGTAGTTTGCGTAATCAATGCTGGCTGTCTTAGTGCAACATCTGGAGATCATATGATTCTGCCCTGGCTCCACAAAAGTGCTGGGGAATTTTTTTCTGCTCAAAGCTCCATTCGCTTCTGCCTTTTCTTATTCTTTTTGGGAGGCTGTTTGTCACTGAGTATACCCTTTACTCAAAAGCCCTACAGGTTTCTCTGTACACTCTCCCTACAGAGTATATCTGCACTAAGGTTTTGCTTTTTATAAAATGGGGCCTGGGCTGCTGTTATAATACTGTAGTGCAAAAGTGGCATTTCACTACTGCACTGATGTGCTACAGTGCTATAACAAATTTTTTAAAAAAGAGAGAGAGAAGAAGAGAAAGAGAAGGGACAGAAGAAGATTCTCCTTGTCTTTCCCTTTCCCACTATTCAACTGGAAGTGGAAGTAGCAGATGCGAGAAGTGACAATGCAAAAGCCACAACTCAGGTCACAATGCACGTCTTTAGGGTGTATGAACCACAGTTATTGATGTGCATGTGTTCCTTGGGACCTTCTGTTCTCCTATGTCCCAGATTTTATTTTATTTTTTTTTGGAAAAATTGGGAATGTGGGTAAACAGTTGCAGCTGGCACTGGGTACTGGCAGAAAATAGTCTGGTACAGCAAAAATGTTATTTGAGTATTAACTCTACTTGCTGAAAGAAAGAGGCCCCAAGACTGAGGGGAGAGCAATGTGTAAGCCACATGTGGGTTCCCTATCAATCTTCACCAAGGATTCTCTACCCCCTGCCACCACTATGAAAAAAGCAGGGTTTTACCTTTAAAGGAACCATTTTTCCCTCAGAAAGCTACACATATCCCCTGCACTTCCTTGTCTGCAAGCAGATTGCTGTCCTTAGAAGCTCCCCAGAAGGGCTAAGCATCTTGAAACAAAGTACATGGACAATGCATGCCTTGTTCTAAAAGAAAAGTGCGCCTTTTTGGTGAAAAAAAAAAGAATACATTTTGGGTGGAGGCAAGCAAGAGAAACCTGTAGGGCTTTTGGGTAAAGGAGAAGACTTATATAGTCTCTGATGTTTTGAGAGGGGACAATGTGATGCTCCAACTCCTAGAAGCTGTCTGCCCCTAGACATCTGACTCACCCTCTGGTTCTGACTCAATGGTTCTAAATATAGTCTAACATTTGCATTAATTTTATATCACTTTTAAGTCTGATGGTCTCCCCCACAAACTATCCTGGAAACTAGATTTTGGTGAAGCAGTTTTCCATTCCCTGTCTGCTGTTTCTAGTTCTTAGTTACTATTCTTCAGTATCCTAGGGGAAAACAAATGGCTTTTATACTAGCTCACAGTTGTAGTGAAGAGATGCTTAAAGTGTGTAAGATTATACATTATGCCTCTTATGGTATAATGTTAAGCTAATGAATGTATATATACAGAGGGTGAAAACAAACAGAAGTTAATCCCATCAGTTGTATCTTTTTATTTGTCATTTCCCAGACTCTTGGGGATTAAAATGCTAGTGGAAACCAAAACTGTTCGTAAGTTATATTACTCTCTTTTATATGAGACAGATAACACTAAGTGCTATATTGACATTTTCCAGGCCTGGAATGCATACCAAGACAGCTGGGTTTAATTTCTACATTTCATCTTTTTGGTATTCAAATAATTCACGAATGTTCTTGGTTTTGACAAGAATGGAGGGGGGGGGGAATCCCTTACATACCCTCTCAGTGGCATTTATGTCAAGGAAATTGCTGGAGCTCTATGAGATTCTCTCAGATTCGTAGAGGATAATTGTTGGCTACTAAATATTGTAAGCAGGGAAGATCACATTGAGATAACTTGTGGGGCTCGGGGAATACCAAGTGGCTGAATTAAACAACCAAAGGCTAAATCAGGGGATGAAATCAAGTGGCGCTCAAGACATTGTTAAACAAAAACTCCCTGCATTCTTCATCATTGGCTATAACTCGTTAGGACTGCTGGGCATTGTTGCTGAAATAGTGTCTGAAATATCACACAATTCCCATTCTGAGCTAAATCTAACTGTTAGTCCAACTAGAGTAAACCCAACTAGAGTAGACTCTCTTAAGTCAATTAAATGTTGACCTAATTCAATAGGTCTACCTGTTTGGTGTAGTGATTTGAGTATTGGACTGTGACCCAGGAGACCAGAGTTCAATTTCCTGCTCGGCTGTGGAGACCCCAGAAAACTCCATGATAGGGTTTGCCTTAGTATCATTATAATTTGGAAACAACTTGAAGACACACAACAGTTCTAGTTGGACTAACAGTTGAATGGAGCCCTAGAAGAAAGGTTAAGCCCTCTTAAAACAGGCACTAATAAAATGGCTAATACAATAACATTTAGCCAAGCTGAATGATTAGATACATTCCTTCCAGTAACAGAATGAGTGACAGTAGACAAGCTTTTTGTCTCAGGACATGCTTGCCTCCTTTCGCCCCTCTGGAGACACTATGCGGCATGCAAGTTTCAGTATGGGAATCATGCTGACCTCTGGGTATTCATCTTGGGTACTCTCCCCGGGCTGCAAGGACGTGGATTTCAGGCTTAAGCTCCACCCTAATTGCACCACAGGATGGGCTAGCCATTGCTTTGTTATCTCAAGCATCTCTAATTTAGTTTACTGATGACCAAAGGACATTGCCAATGTATAGTGGAATTTAGTACATGATTCTCCCCATTGGTTTTATGGAGCTTACGCTAGTGACACCTGAGAGTGGCTGGAGCAAGTGACAGCAGTGCCATAGGGCCTTTCGATCAGAGCTGATCATCAATACTGATGGAATCTCCTCCAGGCATGATACTCTTGGGAACTGCCCCCCAGTGACCTCTGTTAAAAAGATCACAAATACAGTACATCTCACCATAGTGAGAATGACTATGGCCTGGTATGACTTGTGTGTGCCTGCCCAGCCTACTGTCCAGGTATTCATGTTGAGTTCAGGGTCCCTGCTCTTCCTTGATATGGATCCTTAGCTTGAAACTGAACTCGGATCAGACCATTTGACAATATTTCAAAGAGAGGATTGTGAAAGCGGGGCACAGGACCACCTAACACCCAGGATTGCTGCTGAAAACAGTATCCATTCCTCGTCTCTCCCTCCCTTACTATACAACAAAGTTTAATGCTATCTATCTATCTATCTATCTATCTGTCTATCTATCTATCTATCTATCTATCCATCCATCCATCCATCCATCCATCCATCCATCCATCCGTCCATCCATCCATCTTTCTTTCTATCTGAAGGTTTATATCTCTCCCTGTATCCAAGGATTTCAGGGTGGTATCCAACAAATCAATTTAAACATTTTGAAACAATTTAAAATATGAAGAAGTTAAGAAAAATTACAATCCAAAAAGATATTAAACCATCTAACAGATTAAAATAAGTCAAAACAGTTAAAATCATGAATGTGTATAAACAGGATAAAATCCTTAGACTCCAAGGGTTTTAATAAAAAGCCATGTTTTAACCTGGCGCAACATGTGGTGTGATGCTGCTGAGTACCTAGCTTCCCTGCTCTCATTTTACTGGCTACTTCTTGAGAGGGTGAGGAAACCCAAAGAATAACAACATCTTCTGAGTCATACCTTTAGGCATTACTAGTGGAATAAAGCGAACAGCCTAGGCTGCCATTTGCAGCTGCAGCTAGGCATTCTCTCTGATGTCCAGTGGGAGCTGACGGTTTTCCACATCAGTGAATCTCTTCTGGGTTTTAATCTGAAATTTATAGGACTTATCTAAGGCACTGAACACTACTCCCAAAATTGGTCCAGTATCTTTCACAGCTCCTTTGAAGTTTGGACTAAAAACCAAAATGGATTCATCACTTCCATTGATATGGGAGTCACCAGCTGGTTAAGTTCCCATTTCCAGCTCAGGCAGACAATACATGTCATAGCTGCAGACCAACAACTTGGGTCTGTTTCATACGTGTTCAAAGTGCAGTTCGGTCTGTTATTTAAGTGGCACAAAGGGGCAGGTGGGTTCATTTCCTCCATTTTTGTTCTTTCGGCCCCCTGCTTTACATACGATTTGTACAGGCCCATTTAAAGACAAACAGCTTTCAGAAGATGAATGCCTTTGGCATGGACTCTGCAATGGCCTGGATTCTAGTGAAAACAGAAACATATTTGACAGTGTTGCATTTCAAATACTCTTGTGATTTTAGGAATGTTCCCTTTTATGGTGTCAGTAAATTTGTCAGTTAAATGCAGGGAAAGATTGTGAAAAACGGCTAAGTTTTACTGCAGTTGAGGGTGATGGCTAAATATTCAGGGCAGGATAATGGCTAATAAAAAACTTTGCAATGGGTGGTATGGTTGCACATTTCTCAAACAGTCATGTGCAGTTTTTGGACATGCTACAGTGAACTCCAGGGTATTAATTTTACTTTCTGAAAATTGTTGCCTGTAAGGTACATCCCTGGTTTCATCTGTTAAATTCAGAATTCGCTCATGACCCCTTGCGCTTATGTGGCAAATATATATATAGACATACACTGAAAGAACGGTCATAGTGGCATTGTTTTATGGTGGATTTAATGGATTTTGCATCCAACACTAGCTCTGCAAAAGAAATGGAATAGCCTAAATCAGATCTCTTAGGCTTTTGGGATTACAGTGTCTCCTAATAGCACTTTTACAAGGGATGCTCTGAATACCTTCTTGTCCAAGATGCTTCCCTATTGAATGTAAGTAAGGGAATGTAGCATGCAAAGTTCTATTTCTGCATGGAATGGGCTCTAAATCAAAACTCATTTTGACTGTCTCGTTTTATTCACAGCAGTAGGACATTCCAATACCAATTTTAGAAACATTTTATTGGAATGGGCAAAAGTAAAGTTTGAGACTGTGGCCTCAATATCGTCACTTATATCCCAAATAGCCTCCAGTAAAACCAAATGTTTTTGCTTGGAAGCAAGCAGAACTCCTTTTAAGCCAATATATGGCTAAAAGTGAGTAAAAGTCTCCCATCTGAGTACTGCCAGGTAAGGCAAGGAGAAGGCTTGCTGACAGCTTCCCAGATTCCATGTGGAGATGATAGGCTTGCACATCATCCTAAGTAAGGGCCTTATCAGACTACATTGTTATAATGCTCTTATTCCATTTCAACTGCTGTGCATCGTGGGCCCTTTCCGCAATGCACCTTTTCATGGAGCTGGGGTACAGGGATTGCGTGAGCAGCCTCCAGCGAGAGGCTCTCGCGTCCCGGTCCCTTTAGCTCCGCAGCTGCCACCCACTCTTGCGAGAGCCCCTCCTCTTCCTTCCTCAGTGCAGCCTGGGAGTTTCCCAGGCTGCGCTGGGGCAGGAAGCTGAAGCGCCATGGCTCCAGAGCTCCGTACGCACGACAAGTGCGCGCAGGGCCCCGGAGCGATGAGTGGTCGCGCACCATTTTCAGCTCAAAGCTGAAAATCAAAAAGTGTGTGAGTGGTGCCTGCTAGATCCTGGAGTGTCGCGTGATTGTGAGTGTGTCGTGTGGACCGCTCCTTACATTCGTGCGACACTCAAGGGGCCCTTTCGCATGGCAAATGCTGTGCAAAAAGGGCCATTGTAGGGAATCTTGAGATTTGCAGTTTGGGGAGAAACCTTTACAATTCTTTGCCAGAGTGCTCTTGGGCCTCACTAAACTACAAACCCCAGAATTGCACAGGATGTTGAAAGTCAAATGATAGCACTACAGCAGTGTAGTATGATAAGGCCCTAAATGTGAGCAACAGTTCATTAGAATAAGAGAAATATTGATGATACAGGTATTAGCCAATAGGTGCAAGGATGAGCTCTACAGGAGTGCTTTTTAAACTGTCCAGTTAGAGAAACGCACTATTCTACCACCAGTGCATAGGGATTTGAACCTTATCTGTGCCCACTGGCTACAATTGAAACTCTCCAGGGATCAGCAGGAGATGGTCTGGGGAGTGGCAATCCATGGACAGATTCTCAGGGTATATAATGTCAGGGACCATCAGTCTCCCCCTCTCCTCGAAACTATGCCAGAGATTGGCACCATATTTATGAGCATTGGCTCTAATTGTTATTTTTTTTCTTTCCTGGAAAAATGCTCAGGCAATCAGGGAGTGGCACTGATCCAGAGACGACTACTTGGAATAGCATTGTTCTATAGCACTGTTTGCATTTCAGACCAATAAGTGACATGTTGAGAAAATTTTCAGATCTGTTCTTTGTTTGCAATATTGCTTTTGTTACCAGTCTTTATTTGCATTCTCTCCCATTCACCCCTCCCCCATTTAGTCACACTACCATTCTCACATCTAACAACTGTACATTAACTGCTGACCTTTTTTAACTCTTAAGCAGCTGGAATATTGAAATGTTCATCAATATCCCTCCACTCCTGTCGCTCCACCAATGGGTGGAAGCATGCCTATGCCAATCTGATGAACCTGAAGACCTGTTAACAACCAATATCTATGGCTGCTTCAAAGACTGGTTTTGGTTCAAGCCCCCCGCTCATCAGGTGTATTTACTTTAGGGAAGAAAAACTGGCAAAACAATCCATTTATGCGTTAATTTCATGTTCTGCTCATCTCTGTTATACAGATAGGCAAATGGAAACCTAAAGGTCTAATCTGTTCCTTCACCAATCTGCCATCTGGCTTCTTTATTGCTCCTGATTCTAAGAACTCAGCCTTCTGCTGTTAGGTTACAACAGCTGCTTTTCCTTTGTGGAGACCCTAGTGAAGAGTCAGTGAACTTTATTTTGAGGATAGGATTTACTAGCTTGGATAGACCCTTTAAATTTTGGGCTAAACTCTGGACTGATTTATTACCCCATTGACATGGAAGCCAGTAGCTACCACTGGGAAAGAGTCCTGTTAATCCAGAGCTGGCTAACGTAATGAGCTCCTTATGTTTTGCATTATAATTCCTGTACCTAAAGGTAGGTGATCCCATCTCATCTTGGAAGCTAAGGTCAGCTTAGCTGGTTAGTACTTGGATTGGAGACTGCCAATGAATACTATAATGCTATAGGCTATATTTCAGAGGAAGAAACAAGCAAAATCATCTCCTGGTATCCTTGCCTAAGAAAACTCTATGAAATTCATGAGGTTGCCACAAGTCAACACACACAAAAGACAGCAAACAATGGCCACTTCTTCCTTAGAAGCCATTTCCAGAAGGTGGTAGTGGCAACCTCTTATTTGATGCCTTTGTCAATGTTAGGCGGCGGCTAAGCAGACACAGAGGCAGGAGCTGAGTTTATGGCTTTAGTAATAAAGAAATTAAGAGGTTACGTCACCAAAACAAACATCCAAGTCCCAGGAGCAGCAAACCCAAACAGCAAGGTTTAGCCTGGAACAGAAAGCCCATGCCACAGGACACAGATTCCCGGTTGATAGACGGTTGTTGCCCCGTGCCCAACTCCAACAACGTCTGTCTTAAATACACAGTCTTTAGCCCAACTGGGGCTGATCAAATGTCCATTGGCCCAGCTCACAGCTGGAGCCCCTCAAGACTTCAGGGCCGATTCATCAGACGCTTCTCCCGCAGCCGCTGAGACCTCCGAACCACCCCCTTTTCCAGCCGCCTCTGGAGGAATGTGGGGGGGAGGGTCTGCTGCAAACTCCGGGCTGAAGAAATACCAGCCTCTGTCGAGTCAGAAGCACTAGCCTCTGCCTCTGGAGCAGAAACATCTGCTGCAGGTACTGGCCCGGGATCCGTGCCCGGGACAGCTGTGGGGTCGCCGGCAGACTCCTCCCTAGACTCTGAAGGAGCCCCCTCTCCTGAAGGCCCCTCCAAGGGATCCTCCCTCGGCTGGGAGTTCAAGTCTAAATCGGAGTCCAAGTCTGAATCGGCAGCACGCTCAGCCTGGCTCTTGACAGCCTTAGCCATTAGCACATATTATTCCCCCATTCTATTTTGATGTCTATATGCGCTAATAGAGAGGAGAGATTGTCCACAATTTTGGAGTGCACTGTTGTCAATAGGTAGAAGATGGATGCCTATATTTTTCCTTTTTAAAATCAGCAGAATGCTGTTGCTCTGCTGAAGTGGTGCCTGAAGGCAAAAACAAACTGAATAAGAGCTAATAGTGGAAGCCTAACTCAGCCAAGACAAGAAGTGCTCCTGAATGTGAGAGAGGTAAATCTTAGTACGGGAGTCCTGTCTGTTTTGGAGATGAATTCAGGCTGGCTTTGCATTTGCAGGCCCAGGTAGTTCCTGTGGTCGGGATTGCACCCAGTGTGGTCATTTCTGAGAATATTTGATTTTCTGGATGTCTGATTTATACAGCATGCCCTCTGTGTATGTGTGGATTCCATTCTAGGAACCCCCATGTAAATGAAAGAAAGCGAATGCTCATGTTTCATTATCTTCAATGGATGCAATGTGCATGCACCCATGGCAGCATGGGTGCATGCCCGTTGTGTTCACTGATGATAATGGATGCAGCACTTTATGAGACCTTGGATTTGTGTATGCTGAGGTTGCACCACAAGAAGGCACATTGTATTTAGGTTGGATTACATTTCTATATGTTGTTACTTTCATGGGTCTTCAAAAAGTTTGGTTGGTCCAGAATGAAACAGCAAGACTATCAATGAATGATTGCCCTAAGGTTCAGAGTACAGTATACCTCTTCTGCACCAGGTTCACTTGTTGTCCATTTATTTCTAGCCAAAACTTCAAAATGTTAGAAATTATATTCACAACTTTAAAGTTAAAGAAATGTCTTATAATTGACACAGTCGTCTATAGCTTATTACTTTTAGGGAGCAAAGTTGTAATGATGTTACAGTAAAAAATGTAATTAATTATATTTTTTTGGTGTAACACTAAGGCCCTTTCTATGCCCTAACTTGTCCTGTCATGCTCCAGTGGTGATCTCAGCACCAGCTCTGCTGGGAAGGGAGTGCAACAGGAGTGCTCTCCTCTGGACCACACTGGCTTCCTGCTGAAGAAAGTGTGGTGGACACACCTCTTCCTTCCACAGCACACCCAGGCACTTTCCCAGGCTGTGCTGGGGCAGGAATCGCCTCCATTGCGTTTCTGGGGTTTCCGCAGGCCAGATAAGTGCAGAATAGTGGCATGATCATGTGTCATTGATGCAGAAAACCCATCAATGATTTAATCCACAATTGCACTGCCTAGAGATGGGAGAAGAGCAGGACCACAACGATGTCTTCCAGAAGCATTGTAGTCCTGCTCCTCAGTGGCAGAGCTTGGAGTGTGTGGAGGGAGGGTGGGAGGGGGCAGGGCTACGATGTGCAGTGCATGGCTGCGGTGCATGGGGGCATGGCCATGGCACGTAGGGGTGTGGCTACAGGCCAGGATGCCCTAAAAACACTGCTGCCTGGGGCAAACTGCAGCCCCCGCAACCTACCTCATCCTTACGTGACTGCTGCTCCTCTCCTGTCCCCATACCAGGACAACAGTGTCCTGTGGAAAGGGCCTATGACTGATTGATTCCTCCCCTTTTTTTTTACTGTTAAAAGAGGCATTTTGAATGGAATTATTAAAGTGGTTATGCAATTTTCTTGCTTATTTTTTTTAAATGAAAAGTATGAAGTTTTTTTTAAAAACACTAATGGTAATGAGTTACTGCGAGGAGAGTTGCAACATGTTATACAACAAATTACCTTGTACAAAGTAATTTTTCACAAATGACTTGGCAGACTAGATTGACACCTGAGGGATTAATTCCTCTTCAGTCATCTTACTCACTCCCTAAGATTATGGAAGGGGCCCTTCATTGGACTTTTCAGCAGTGATGTAGACTTGAATCAACTGACTCAGACTCAAATCGGACTTAAGTCACTTCAGTGACTTGACTTGGACTCAACTCGGTAATAAATGATGCACTGACTCGACTCAACTCGGGACTTGTACATTTTTAGTGACTGACTTGCTGCCCTTGGTTCAGTAACATAACACATTCATCCAGAAACCTTACAACTTTGAACAATGCCTCCATCTCTTTATCCCTACTGGTTACATGACAATCTGTCTCAAACCCGAAGCATGGGCACATTTCTCAAAGAGGAACAGCAAATGGGTTAGACAATGGGCTTGATACAAGCTTGAAGTCTGCTCAGCAGCCTGCCTCTGCTGCATATTGGAGGAACCTTCTAAAACTTTTCCTAAGAGCAGAAAACAAGACTTGCCTGCAGAGTGCAGGGTGCATATCTCAGAGGGGAACGGCAAATGTGATAGGCAATGGGCTTGAAGAGGAAGGATCCATCCTTCTAAAGCTTTTGAAGCATCAGTAATGGGGACTAAGAAGGATCCTATTCCCCACTTCTGAAAAATCCTCCAGCTTCGGGAAGGGGGAGTAAGAAGAATCCCATTCTCCACTTCTGAAGCTGCAGATGGCAAAATTGCAAACTGAGGGGCCAACTCTGCTTAAATGGTTAAAAGTTACTTTATTCGACTCTGTCCAGAAATTCTAGAATATAGGTTAGGGTATAAAGTTGACTTGAGACTTGACTTGAAAGTATCTTCAAGGACTTGAAACTTGACTTGAGACATGAAGGTAGATAGATAGATAGATATTGTTTATTACGGTCATAGACCAGAAAAAGGTTACACCAAAACAGTACCACGGACAAAAAAACCTAAGTACTGATACAAGTAGACATAAACATGAATAAAAACAGCATAATAAACTGGTTCAAGAATACAATACTACTAAGGGATAACAGTCTCACAAGGATTACAAGATATATAATATGCATCTACTCACTAGCCAACATCTTTTGTCTTACTCTCATAGCTGCAGCACAGAATTTGGCGACCTTATACGTTATGTCAGAATTCATATCTGATAACAATAAGAAGGTATAAGATGATTCAGCTCTACCTGGGTGTTCCCGAAGGATTGGAGAGATAATATCAGCTCTTAAATCTCTATACAACATACATTGAAAAAGAATATGTTCAACCATTTCAATCTGACCAGAGTCACACGGACAATATCTCTCCAAATAAAGAACTTTTTTATATTGTCCCTCAAGGACAGCAGATGGAATACTACGGCAATGCGCTAGAGTACAAGCCAAACGATGTTTGGGCGGTTCTAAAATATTTAGATAGACCTGTGGCAACATGTGATACTTGTCCTGCTCATTAGCAATAAAGGATGGAGAACAGGCCAAATCTGTTTGGCGTTCAATATCAAAGATACGTTGTTTAATAACTGATTTAGCCTGATCATAACCCATCCTAAATAAGCTATCAGGGGACAAACCCAGCATTGACAATTTGGTAACAACCGCCTGTTTCCATTTAGAATGACATTGGTCTTCCAGAACAAGGGTGCAAGCCCAATTGGTACGAAGTTCAATCTAAGCCAATAATTAAATATACAAATCCATACTCTGGCCTCTATACTCAGAAGGCCTGCCTCTAACCGTAACATGGCATTGGATACACATTTAGGAACATGAAAAACTGATCTTAAGAACTTAGATTGTACGCATTCCAAAGGAGCTAAGTTAGGAAATAACCCTAATTGAGCACCATACAAAAGCTGAGCGATCGGTTTTGCCTCAAATACTTTCAGGGCTGCTGGAACATATTGACCAACTTTACACTTAAAAAACTTTTGGATAGCGACTGAGCTCCTTTGGGCATTGTTAACAATATAATCACCATGAGATTTCCTGCAACCCAAGGATTGAAAAATTACTCCTAGGTACTTGAAGCAAGAAACTTGATCTATTTGGTGATTGTCTATAGTCCAATGAAAGCTCCTTGTTTTTTTCCCAAATGCCATTGTTTTGGTTTTTTGATGATTTAGAGGTAAATGATCTTCATTACAAAAAAGAGTCAAGGCTTTAAGAGCTCTTTTTAGTCCAATGGGAGTCCTCGAGAGTATAGCCGCATTGTCTGCATATAGAAGCACAGCGATGGATCTTCCTGCTAGCTGAGGCGAATGAAAATAGACATTTTGAAGCCGTCCCACCGGTGAATTAATATAAAAATTAAATAGCAACGGAGCCAGAATACAACCTTGCTTTACTCCCTTCTCTGTTTTGATTGCACTGGTTAGATGACCCCAAGGAGAGCATCTTACTTTCAAGGAAGTCCCTTCATGAAGCATGCAGATTAAAAAAAGTAATCGCCTATCGATCGAGGATGCCTCCAGCTTTTCCCACAGAATTGATTGAGGGATGGAGTCAAAGGCGGCTTTAAAGTCAATAAAGGCAGCATACAGGGAGGTTACATTGTTTGAAGAGTATTTCTCAATTAGGTGTTGAAGAACAAAACATTGATCAATAGTTGATCTCCCTTCCCTGAATCTGGCCTGCTCCTTTTCTATAATGTTTTCTTGCTCCAACCAATCCAAGAGTTTCCTCTGTAAATGCCTTGCATATAATTTACTGATGGTATTTAGTAAACTGATAGGCCTGTAATTGGCTGGATCATTTTTGGATCCCTTTTTAAAAATAGGGATTATAATTGCTAGCCCCCAGTCCTGCGGTGTATGACCGTATTGATCAATGCAAGTAAAAAGAGAGGCCAAGAGAGGAGCCCAGAAGTCCAAATTGTTTTTGATGAGATCTGGGGGAATCAGGTCTTCTCCTGGAGCTTTCCCTGATCTTAATTGTAATACTAAGCTTTTGATTTCTGAGACAGTTACCGAGGGCCAGGGTGGCAGAGAATGTATTGGCAGATGTGAATTTCCATTTCCAATAGTAATATCTGCATATAAATTCTGAAAATATACTTCCCAAATATTAGGGGCTATAAGGCAGTCCACCCTACCTGAGGAATTATTTTGTACTGCTGAAATTATATGCCAAAAGTGAGAAGAATCCTTATTTTGGGTGGCTTGAATAAGATGCCTCCAGTTTTCCTTCATGGCATTCTTCTCTTTGAGAGCCAATAGTTGCTTGTATTTCTTCTCTTCCTGGAGGAGCATTAGGGAAGAGGAAGGTGAAGAGTCTGTTATATAAGCCTGATATTTAACAGAAAGGTTATTTTTGGCTTTAATCATACCATAATTTGGAGTGAAACTTTAGGGGTTTAACTTGTGGTTCAACTCTGCTTGCTAAAAACATGATGCAATTCCCTAGTAATTAAATTATAACTTTCAAATAGAACCTCTGGCAGCTCTGCATTAATCATTGCAAGTCGAAGATTCTGAAAGTATTGAGATGCCAGTTGCTCCGCAATCCTCTGGTTTAATTGTGTACTCCACTTGGCATGGCAATAAGTTGTCCCTTCAGAAATTATGTTATAATTATAGAAGTCCTCCACATAAGACTGTTGAATAAGGTCAAGTAGCTGCAGTGAAACAGGAAAATGATCGCTTTCAAATCTTGGGATAACTTCTAACTTCCCAACCTGCCCTAGCAGCTCCTTAGAGACGATTATATAATCAATAACACTCATTCTGGTGCCAGAAAGATAGGTATATCTGGCTGGGCAATCATTCTCTATGGCACCATTTAAAATTTGGAGATTGAGTGTGAAGGTAGAGACTTGAGACTTGACTTGGGACTTGGAGTAAACGACTTAAATACATCACTGCTTTTTAGTGGCCACATCCACACTGCTGAATGTCTTATGTCCCAAAGACAGGGGCATTTAGGTTTGCAGGATTTTTTTAAAAATGGAAAAACTCAATATCCACTAACTGGAGCATGGCACAGTTCTAATTCTAATCATTCCAATGGCAATTAAAATAAATCTTAGATTTATCAGAACTGGATGGAGCTCACAGTCTTTCCACACAAAAAATCCAGTCCCAATTTTTCCAACTGTTTTTCATTTCTTAAGTTGTAGGGAAGAGAATAACCGTTTTGTTGCTGTCATTGTTAAGTACTGTAGTTGGAAATGATATAGCATTGCTGATCTATGGCAAATTACCCAAGGCTTATTAGTAGATCCAGAGCTAGTGTTCAGTTTTTTTTCACTTTAGCCCATAAGATCCATTTGGTTCTTGCCAGCAGGTCAAAACCTTTTTCTTCTGACATGTATTTGTCTTGCTGGGCACACAATTTTAATGTGGTAGCTCCTCTGCTTTTAAAATGTTTTTATTTGCTGATTTGTTTCAGTTTTTATCCTTTTCTCATTTCTCTTATGTGATTGTTTTAAATAGATAGAAGCTGCTCAAAGAAATGCAATAGATTCAAAGGGAAGGATGCATGAGTTCTGAATAAATATTCTTTCTCTGTTTATTTTTCCCTCCATTTCTCTCTCTTTCCCCGTATTGAATTTTACATGGGAAAGTTCTTCTGCTTTTGCACATTAAAAAGTGTCATGCAGACAGATGCACCCATGTGTGTACAGACACGCACCAACTATGAAAAGGAAGTTTCTCCATACATTTTGCAATAGTTGCTCAATGAACAAACCTTTTTGAAATTCTTGGTGGAGAATTGTTTGAAGTTGCAAAGCCAGCATTTCTGGTCTGTGGGTTTTTTTTTTCCCTTGGAAAAATGGAAATAACACTCAGTGTCAGCTCCCTTTTTCAGTTACACTTTGATCAATAAAGCTTCTGCCTAGAAGAGCTTATATAGTTATAAACAAACATATATTCAGTGAATGGAAAGCTATGCATAATCCAAGGAAGATGTGCATTTCAGTAAGTGCAGCATTTCTCAAAACAGAGTTTCTGAAATACTGAAATGATCCTTTCTTCCAGATCATGGTAAAAGATGTAAATTGTTCCGTCCCTTAAATCAGTTATAAAACTCCCCACTAACAGAGTTGCTTGCCTCTGGATGACTGACTTACATTTAGGACTTCAGGTCTATGCATATGTTCAACTGAAGTATAGTGAAATAAAAGCTTTGATGTTTTTAGGCTACAATGCAAGAAGTAAAAAATGTTTCAGATCAAGCACATGATGAAATATCAAAAGTATATATTTGGCCAAAGGGAAGTTTTATCACCCTCCACCCAAAGCTTCCCAGAGAATTTTTGGGGTTTTTTGTTCAGCTGTGACTTACTTTTCATGTGAGTCACCCAACCATCACAGAGCATCTCAAAGGTAGCAGGTCACTGTGTTTAGTGAGCTGTTCTCTGACTGGTTTGCTAGACTCACAGTTAATCTTGACAGGCCATAAAATGTCAACATGGACAGACAGTGAGAAATTGCTGGTTTTGTTCTTGTGAATTGACCCTAGCAGACAACAGGGCAAGTGTTGTTGTTATTGTTACTGTTGTGTGCCTTTCCAACTTATGGTGACCCTAAGGTGAAGCTATCATGGGTTTTTCTGGGGTTGAGAGTGTGTGGTGTGCCCAAGGCCACATAGTGGGTTTCCAAGGCTGACTGGGGAATCAGACCCTGGTCTCAAGGGCTGCAGTCCAATGATCATACCACTATACCATGCTGGCTTTCAACAGGGCAAGTGACATCAGCTTAAAATAAGGTTGCAAGATCTCCAGGCTTGACCTGGAGCTTCAAAGATTTAGCCAGACACAAGAGGAAAGACTGTTTTCCCCCAATCCATTCCCGGCCTACTTCCTCAATCAAAACTTTTAAGCATTCCCAATTTTGTGCATGTTCTTTTTGTCTCAGTGCCTTTCTCCTCTTTGTCCTATGTGAGAAAGTGACCAAGAGGAATCATATTTCTATGTTTTTGTTTAATTTGATTCTTTTTTGCATTCTTACCCTAACTCACAGGAACCCAACTATAATAAAGAAATTGTTGTAAACATATCATTCCTTAGGGAAGGAATGCAGGATTTATATGAAGTGTGATTAAGGAGCAAAAAATCAGCTTAGGAGAAAGAAAGGAGATATGTTATATGAGAGGAATTCCATCTAAGGGTAGGATAATTACTTCAGGTGCTATATTAAGCTTGCTACAGGCAAAGGGAGAGCAGCAAGGAAGACTGGCTGAGAAAAAGGACAGTTCTCTTGTATTATATATCAGTAGAAGATGCTTGAGAGAGCCAGCATGGTTTAGTGGTCTGAATGCTCTGGATACCAGGATCTGTTTCCCCTCTTGGCGGTGGAAACCCACTGGATGACCTTGGGTGCGTCATATACTCTCAGCCCATGATATGCTCACTTTAGAGTTGTCATAAGTTAGAAACAACTTAAAGGCACTTAACAACAATAAGATGCTTGACTTCACTCTTTTCAGTCAGTCAGCCAGTCAGCCAGTCAATCACCATGACTCTGAATTTTGCTCCCCGACCCTATTTTATATTTTCAAACTGAAGAGTCATATCTTATTGCTGTCTCAGCTCCCAGCAAGCCAAGGGGCTAGTATGTGTGAAACCTAATACTATTCCATCACCCGATGAGTCCCACTGTGAGTTTAGAGATCCTTCCCCTTCACTGCATCTTAAGACAACTACATGCAGATGAAATGTTTTAAAGATAACGGCTGGTGTCCTGTTGATGACATACAAAGGTGTAACTGGGGATTGTATCTTCATATTTATTTATTTATTTATTTAACCTTGTGGAAGAAGATAATACAATAAGCCCCCCATCCTGGTGCACAACAACAGCCAGGGGATTGTTGAGTGGTGTTCCCCCATCTCCAGCCACTGATCAGCTGTGGGGAATGTGGCTGGGCTCATTCTGGATGCTTTTGAGCACCAATGGAGGAAAAGGCACCATTGTGCTCAAGCCCATGCAAGCATGTGGAAACATAAACATTAAAACCAGCTAGGTGGTAATGCTCTGTGAACAGTTCATATAGAGAAGTACAGAACTACATCTGGGTCAAGAGACCAAATCCTTTGGCAAGGACAGCCGTGCTAAGATCCTTTGCTAGCATACTTAGTCTTCTGTTTTTGACAAAGAGACTGTGTGTATTAATGGTATGCCTGTGGCATACCTAGTTGACTTTTTAGAAAGAGCTGGGTTTCAGCTTTTCTAGGATTTATTTACTAATTCTAGGCTTTAGCTCCTGCTTTGGTGCATATCAGAGAGAGAAGCAATTTGTTCCTCAGCATTTTTTTAACAGGAGGAATAATCCCTGGCAAGGAGGAAGGCAAATTCTGTCAGCAGCAAAGCAATAATCCTGAAATTTTGCTTTTCCACAGAGGTGGGATTTTAAACAGCAAACACCTGCAAATACTTCCCAGCATCTTTCCTAATTTGCTGTTAGAGAAAGTATCTAGATTTCCCTACTGGTGGTGACTGGTGGCTTCCGTGTCCATTGGGCAGTGAATCTGATCCAGGTTCTCACCTGAACTTCAGAGGAGCTATCCAAGTTGCTGAACCTCAGTGATGTATTTAAGTCTTTTACTCCAAGTCTCAAGTCAAGTCTCAAGTCCTTGAAGATACTTTCAAGTCAAGTCTCAAGTCAAGTCTCAAGTCTGGAAGCCAAATTTATACCCCAACCAAAATTCCAGAATTATTGGGTGGAATGAAATACAGTCAGTTTTAACAATCTAAACAGAGTCAGCTCTCCACATTTGCAATTTTGCCATCTGGAGCTTTGGACATGGGGAATAGGATCGTTCTTACTCCCCATTACTGAAGATTCAAAAGCTATAGAAGGAAAGATCCTTCCTCATCAAGCCCGTTGCCTGACACATTTGCTGTTCTCCTCTGGGAAATGCATCCTGTACTCTGGGGGTGAGTCTTGTCTTCTGCTCTTAGGAAATGTTTTAGAAGGCTCCTCCAATATGGAGTGGGGACAGGCTGCTGAGCAGACTTTAAGCCTGCCTCAAGGCCATTGCCTAACCTGTTTGCTGTTCCCCTCTGAGAAATGTACCCACACTTTGGGCTTGAGAGAGATTGTCATGTGACTAGTAGGGAAAAAGAGTTGCAGGTATTGTTCAAAGTTGGAAGGTTTCTGGATGAATGCATTATGTTACTGAACCAAAGGCTGCAAGTCAGTCAATAAGAATGTACAAGTCTTAAGGCGAGTTGAGTCAGTGCATCATTTATGGCCGAGTTGAGTCTGAGTTGAGTCACTTAAGTGACTTAAGTCCGACTTGAGTCCAAGTCTGTCAACTTGAGTCTACATCACTACTGGACCCTATTCCTAAACTGCAGATGCCCTGCCCCTCTGATTGGAGAGCCACCAGCTGCTACTGCATGTAGTCGTATGTTATTAAGCAAATAGAAATCTTGTAGGAGAAGTTACTTCATAGGCCATCACGCAATTAATGGGGAGTGGAAGTGTGCCACTGGTCCTGCCTCTGGTTTTGGGTATACTGCATTGCACCAGGTATATGTGTGATCTGCGCATTTGTGGACCGTGCAGTCACATTTATTGTGATTTGAACAGCAGTCTGATCAGCTATCTTGATTGTTCAGATGCCACTGCTCATATATATATATATATATATATATATATATATATATAGGTTTTCCCTCTGGCCCTTTCTGCTACTTACCTTACTCTGTCACCTGGGTGTCATTCCAGCAGCGCCTCTGATGGGATGGGAGCGTGACTGCCTGCAGAAAAGAGAGTGAGGGACATGCTCCTCCCTTTTGCACTGTAGCTGGCCTTCCCATGCTGCAATGGGTAAGGAAGCGCAAGATCACGCTTCTGGCCCTTCTTCATGGCTGGCTGTGACGGAAGGCTTGTGCGATCAGCGGCCATTGACAAAGTTTTTCCATCAGTGACCCCTCAATCATGCTGGCTGGGGACCTACGAAAGGCAGGACCACGATGATATCATCTGGAAGCGTTGTTGCAGTCCTGCTCCTCTTGCATCCCCAGGCCAGCACACTGCCATCCTGCAGAAAGGGCCACAGTCACAGTTGTAGGGAAATGGCAGGTCATAAATGAATAAAGAAATAGACAGACAGACAGACAGACAGATAGATAGATGGATGGATGGATAGATAGATAGATAGATAGATAGATAGATAGATAGATAGATAAGCAGAGGCATACACACAGGCATAGATAGAGATTGCACTGTCATATCAGCTTGTAACCATATGCAGACAGGGCCAGTAGTGTGTCCTTATGTGAAATGCTCATTTTGCATAAGTAACTTAGGAAGAGGGGCATAGTCTTGTGTAAAAGTGATTTTAACCCTCATCCAGGTAGATAGAAAAACATCCACAGAATACCTTAATCTTGGATATTTTGTGACTTCACCAGTGAAAATTTCATTCTATTGTGGTATTAAAAAAAAATACTTCTGCAGGAGTTTTTGTCTGCTTAATTCAGAGTGTTCCACAATACCCAGAGCCAGAAAACAGATGAAAGGTCTTTCTACACTACACCGTTATAGTGCTATTAGTCGACTTTTAACATCTTATGGAATCCTGGGGTTTGCGGTTTAGGGAGGGACCAGCCAGCCTCTCCCTAAACTACAAACCTCAGGATTCCATAGGATGTTGAAAGTGAAATAATAGCATGATAACAGTCTAGTGCAGAAACGGCCACACGCGCGCACACACACACACACACACACACATGCATACAATGTTTCTGTTGCCCTGGATTATTTTCTGGCAATTGTCAGCACTAGCTGCAATATTTTATCCCCACCACAAGTTTTTTTAAAATAATTCTGAAACATATTGGAACAATATGTTCCATACTCTTCTCCTTTTTCTTTTTAATTTTTTTTTTAAAAAAAGAGTTATAGTGCTGTAGGGCATGAATGGTTTAATGAAATGGCACTTGCCACTATAGCATGATAACTTGAAAATTAAAAAAAAAACAGAGAGGAGAAAATGTTCCCTTCAACCCACAGGGTTGCCTCAGCAAACCATGCTTTGTTTAAAAAAATAAAAAAAAATCTGGAAGAGCCCTACTTCATATCTAACAAATGAATACAAACATCACCCTTTCCAAAAGAATGGAAGCAGTATATGCAGAGGCAATGATAACTGCGAAGTGGCAAAGTCTGGCAAAACCCAAGGAGCCATATTGTGAAAATTTGCACTTTAGACCAGCCTGGAAAAGCCTTTGGTTTGTTCCTGTCCTGATTCTGATTACTCCTTGTTCTTGACTCCTGCCTCACTACAGACCATGGCCCAGGTCTGAAGTTATTCAAAATGGTGGTGGTGGTGTGGATGGGAAAATCTCATGTGTTCTGTTATAAAATACTAATGGCTAAGGTCATACGTCAGAGGCTATGATGATGGAGCTATGTCCCTGACACAATATGCCACCATGCTAGTGAATTGCAATGATGCACAGTGAGGCACCATGCCAGTCGTCCTGTTGTAATGAGGGCCCCCATTGCACAAGGAGACACAGTATGCTTTGGGACACATTGTACATCAGAACTATTATGCAACAGCCACACTGCTGGCTGTGCTTGTGCATTGGTTCCCATGGCACAGATATCACTCTGCTCCCCACCAGGGAATACAAAATGTTTACAACAGCTCAGTCCAACTTGACATAATTGTAAGTTGGTTTACAATGACACAACTTCCCAATAGGCTGCCAGAGTCCTATCTATAATCCTGTAGCTATATATTGCAATTCTGAGGTTGCGGTCCTATGTATACTTACTTAGACCCCAAGCTCCATTGAACTCAAAGCTGCTTAATTTTGAGCAATAATGCGTAAAATCCAAACTTGTAAAATACTACGTTTTGTTTAATAAAAATGCTGCTTCAGCCACCTGGAACTCATCCCTTAAATATCTGTAGGACTCTTTGTATTTCTAAGGGTTTTTGCCATTTAAGATGCTCCTCTAAAGCAGGAACCCCCTTGGAGAAAAGAAGAATCCAGCTTCTTTTGATTTATTCCCCTTCCTTCCCCCCTTTTGCTCAGTAAATCTTTTATATTTATGTTTTATTTATTTCAGGGATTTAATCCACACTCCCTTTCCATTCAAGGTAAGAGTTTGAATGGTTGGAACTGAGTGACAGTGACTGGAAAAAGACAGGAACATCAAGCTGCTTCTCTGACTGCCATAATACAACGTTTATCCACATTGCATATTACATTTCATACAGCTTTCAGTCTGGAAATCTTGCTTGCTCTGATTAATATGGATAAGATAGCCAAGCAAGCATCCTTTAAAGGCAAGTGACTGATTCAACTTCCTCTATCCACACACCTATTGAATTTGAGCTAATCATCGCAAACAATAGTGACATGTAAAAGCTCCTTGTTATCACCTTACAGGCGGGATAGGAATCCAGTGAGCAAACAAGTCCTGCTGTAGTAGATGATGTCATTGCTTTTGTTCTAAAAATAGAGCTTACTCTGGGCTACACCACTGAGAGGAACAGGAGTGATATACAAGGATCTGCATCTTCCTCCAAGACATGAGGAAGGGTGAGCATGTGGTGAACATATACTGGATGATAACAGCAGATATGGGGGCAGGTATGACTGAAGCAGTCCCCCCAGCCATTTTTTCTGATCTCCTTAGCTATTACCCTTTCTTGGAGGGAAAAGTAGTGTATTCCATGCAGTTTATCCTGTACCCACTAAACTAGTCTTCTGTCTTTCCCACAACCAGTGTGGAAATAAAGGTCATCTGCCAGTGAAATGGGAGGTGGTACCATCTTGCCCCTTGCTTCAAGCAGCATAATGTCTTGGGTTGGCCCAAGGGAGGAAGCAGAAAGAGTCTGAGATCCTGCACAGGTCTCTGGGATTTTTTGCCCATATATAAACTCTGTTCCCTTTCTGTTCATTCCCATACTTCACGTGATGGAATTCAAATCTACCAGGCTGTGAACTGCAGTTATACCCCTAACCTTAGACATCTGCAGGAAGGCTGTAGTTTTTCAGTAGTGACAGAAAGGCACTTTGCACATGGTCATAGATATTCTTTCTTTTTCCATTATGTGACCCAAGAGTGATAGGTAATCCTTGCTTGCAAGCAACTAATCATGTTAAATGGATGTATCTTTCACACAGGAAGATATCAAAGTGGTCTGCAACACAAACTCCCCCTGCTTCCCTCATTTATCTGCATCAGAAACATAATGCTACTGGTGTGAAAAAAGAACTGTGTATGCTGCAGCAATTGCTTTGGAGACTCTAACACTAGTTCCCTGATTATGAAGTGCATAAGAAGCACACGGTAACAATGCTAGACCACAGCCCTTTCCATTTGTTTTGAAGAATTCTGTTCTGATGGATCAGATTTTGAATTGCTTCCCATAATTGGCAGCTTACCCCACCCCGGTGTTTCTAAAAGGGTTGCAAGTTACACAGGAGAACATCTTTACTGGTGGATTATATCTTTGGATTTGAAACCCAGTTATACCCTAATTTTACTTTACTCCTGACTTTGCCAGGAAGTTCCATAATTCTTTATAGAGTTTGGGAGGCAGAAAAATGCCAGTTGCCAGGATTTGTTAGCATCTAAACTAATAATAAGTTACCCAGCCTGTTTCATAGATAGACCTGCTGTGAGTGAAACTGGAGATTGTGTTATGTAAAGTGACTCACATGTTCTCTTTCCTCCCTGTCTCACATACACACCCACAGAAGATACAATGCAACGTCTGTCTTTGAAAATTTTATTATCTTAATAAAGAGCCACTCAGATGAAAAGTATACATTTTTTCATGTTATTTGCCTAGAAAACAGATGTATTATTTTATTATATTTAAAAAAAATTAAAAAAGAAGATTACTTAGAAACAACACAAATACTGCTATAAATAGTGACATTCAGACAGATTTGCTTCAGCACTTCTTTGTTGTTGGATTCTTAGCTAAAATTGTTTATAGTCATTTTGCAGACTTTAACATGTCGTTAGCATGAGTCACAAGATTTTGAGATCACGAATCAGTAAAAAACACCTAGATTGGTGGTTACATAGGTTACAGGGTGGATACCAGTAAAAATGAAAACTCTGTGTTCTATGTCTGGCCAATTATATGTGATTAATAAAAGGGAAGAAACAGATTTTGCTTCAGATGCACAAGGAGTCTATACCCCACTTTGAGATTTCTAGATATAGGGTGGGACATCTATCTATCTATCTATCTATCTATCTATCTATCTATCTATCTATCTGTCTGCTGTCTGTCTGTCTGTCTAATCAGTCTTCTATCCATCCATCTGTAATCAGATGAACCAGAGAGGCAAGATCTAACACAAGTCACCATCCAGAAGATGGTGCAGAAGCTAAGCAGTCTATAAAGTGATGGGTTGCTCAGACTGAGGATTTAGTTCTGGGCTTGAGGCTTTATGGGGCCCACTGTGCGGGGATTGGGTTTTGGGATCTGGTGACTAAGTGTTCAGGGAGGCAAGACAGCCTAGATGATATCCTTGAAGTGCAGAGCTGAGTCACCCCAGTATAACAATAAACCAAGCACTCTACAGTGTAGAAGATAAAGTGCTAGAGAATGATTGCTGGGCGATCCAGTTTAAGATTATCGTTGTATGTTACCTCTCATCAGCTCTGGCCCAAAACTTTTTGGTGCCTGAGGCAAAGGATAAGATTACAGCATCTGATAACAGCGGTAGATAAAAGTTTTTGGCCAGGCTGTGCTCCATACAGAACTCTGTCTGCTCCCCATCCTTCAATGGAGTTCCAGATGTGGTAAATAGTTGGGATATGAATAAATAATGATAACAATAACAAACCAGCAACAACCTTAACTGCTTGAAGCAGCGGTCACATTCCAGTGATAGGAATTCTCTTCATCTTTGAAGAAATCAGGGCCCCAGGCCTTGCCATGACTTTCCCAGGAGCCCTTTCCCACTTCGGTCAAAGGGGAATGAAAAGAAGAGTACCTGGGGACATTGCATTCTTGGACAATGCTATATATACTTGGTGTAGTATCCAGGGATGCTGGAAATGATGGAAATATACCATAGCAACCCAAATCCCAGTCCTCTGGATGTTAAGGATCCCCAGTAATCTCAGACTTTTTCTCATTCTCACATGCTTGCCCCATTAAGGACCTGTTTAAAACATTTTGCTGCCTAAAGGAAAGAACAAGGTGGTTCTCCTCCCCACTCCAAAGTACAGAACATACTTGGAACTGGAAGAAGAATCTTCACTACCACCCAAAGGAAAAAAGGCTAGCTTAGTCATGACAGGGCAGGCCACTTGGCATGCAGCTCTCTTCTCCAACATGTTGCTACCTCCCAGGCACGTAAGGCAGTCGCCTCATTTGCCTAGTGGTAGGGTAGGTCTTTCAATACCACATTTCTGACTTCCTGCATTTGAGGTCTTTAACCAACTGTTTGCATCTTCTGCTGTATCTCTATTATAACTCTTACCGATAGATCTTATAGAGTATTCCTTCCTTTCTCTTCTTTCCAGTGATCGGAAAGTATAATGTTCCTTCCACATAGTCTCATGTGTAGAAGCGACAATATTAGCAAATTAAAGATAGTGATGGAGATAAGTTCTCCATCACTATCTCTGGATTTGTTCTTTTGTTGTTGAGTTAATAATGGAAAGCCGTGAGCCAAGCAAATATGCTATAAACAGGAGCACTGCCAGATGAACAAGGACAGGAACACTGCCAAATGAAGAAGCAACAGCCAGCTGTAGGCTTTTGTTTAATTAATAGCTAAATATGTTGCTCAAAGGGCCTCTGCTGTCTACTGGGTGTGGCTACTCAGTGCAGGAACTTCAGAGCAACCATATATCAAAGGAGTCACTGACTGAATAGGGAAACTCATGAAGAAACATAACCTCCGAACAATTTACAGACCAACCAGGAAAATTCAACAAATGCTTCGCTCAGCAAAGGACAAGAGGGATTCCCTAACTTCTGCAGGAGTTTACCGAATACCATGCAACTGTGGTCAGGTCTACATAGGGACCACAAAATGCAGCATCCAAACACGAATCAAAGAACATGAAAGATACTGCTGGCTGATCCAGCCAGAAGAGTCAGCAGTAGCAGAACACACTATAAACCAACCCGGACACAGAATGTTATTTGAAAGCACAGAAATTCTGGACCATTCCAACAACTACCAGGTCAGGCTACACAGAGAGACCATTGAAATCCACAAACACTTGGATAATTTTAACAGGAAAGAGGAGACTCGGAAGGTCAACAAAATTTGGCTGCCAGTATTGAAAAACACCAAAATAAAACACAAAAGATACTAATGAGTCCTAATGAGCCCCACCTGGGCTGAGGAAGTCTCCCTCCAGGAACAAGTATTCAATACACACAATAGGACTATTATGCTAATTGCTCCCTCCCCTCTGGAGAAGGAGACTGGCATATATATTCTCCAGTCCACTTCCAATCCACCATTCCTCTGAAGATGCCAGCCACAGATGCAGGCAAAACATCAGGAGAAAATACAACCAGAACACGGTCTCAAAGCCCAAAAAACCCACAAGAACCTTCAGAGCAACCTTTCTGCACTACACTATTATAGTGCTATTGTTCCACTTTCAACATCTGTGGAATTCTGTAGTTTACTGAGGCCAAAGAGCTCTCTGGCTGAGAATTCCCTAAACTGCAAACCCCAGGATTCCACAGAATGTTGAAAGTAGAATAATAGCATTATAATAGTGTAGTGCAGAAAAGCCCTTAGTTTTCTGGACAGTGCTTGGGAAGAAATAGCTTGGAAACTGGAAAGTAGTCAGCAAAAAGGGCCACGTTTTTGCACCTGAGAGTGGGGCCCAGGGTCATACAATATGCTTCTGAGGCAAATGATGTGGCTACCTTTTGCAATGTATCTTAATACGTGTAGTTGCAGATTGAACTGTTTTTACAAAAACCTAAGTTTCTAGTGCTCTTTTTGTCTCCCACACCTTGTAATTGGCAGCCCCATGGTGCTATGTGGTTGGTGAAGTAGAGAGATGTGAAGCAGTAATGTTTACATAAAAGGCAGTAAAGACCCAGCTCTATCACAATTGCTTGTGAGTAAGCCCCACTGGACAGAGTGGGAGAAACTGGTTGAGTAAACCAATATAAGTCTGAGTTTGGGAAGGATTTGCAGACTAGCTTCAGGATTTTGTGTCACAGCAGTCCTTTCTAAGCAATAGAGCTCTGTATCTTCTTTTACCAAAGCTGTGTAGACAGTTTGCACTTCTGAGTTGCTTAACTAGGGCCCTTTTTGCATGGCATTTGTCATGCGAAAGGGCCTCTGGAGCATTGCATAATTGCGAGGAGCATTTCAGACGATGTCCTCACAATCACATGACGCTGCCGGGGCCAGCAGGCGCTGATTGCACACTATATCATTTTCAGCTTTTAGCCGAAAATGGTGCACGATCGCGCATCGCTCTGGGCCCCCCCACACACTTACCATATGTGCAGAGCCTCCGGAGCCATGGCCCTCACGCTTCCTACCCCAGCACAGCCTGGGAAAATACCCGGCTGTGCTGTGGAAGGAAGAGGCTGAGCCCTCATGCTGCCTGCTGGCTGGCCAGCAACTCCTGTAGAACAGAAGCAGCGGGGATGTGAGAACCTCATGGAAGAGGCTGCTCACTTGATCCCCGCGCGACCGCACCTGACGAAAGTAAGTTGCGGAAAGGGCCTAGGTCTTTCTGGAAATAGTTTTCTGCCTGAGGCAAATAGCAATGCCTATGTACATTCCACATACAAAGAATGAATGCAATCCCAACTAAACTAGACCCATGGGATATAAGGGACTGATGCAAGTGTTCACTGCCCATCTAGCAATTGATTCAATGGTCTATTTCCAGGGACTGCCAATGGGATTCAGGTTAGGACTAGTAGGTGGGTTTTTCTTCCTCGCTCACAATGGCACAATGACCAACCTCCTTCATTGCACCTGAAGGCAGCAGGGCAGCTGAGAAGGTACACAGCAGGCCACAGAGTAGGCCAACAGTAACCTCCTCTGCCTTGGTGCTGCCTCCTAACATTTGCCACCAGAGGGAACTGCCTAACACTGCCTAAGGATAGGGCTGGCCCTGTTCTAATATTTTGGATTTTCTCCTATAGGGATATAACAAGTGATATAATTGAGAGGAGAGAGAGCGAGCCAGAGGCATATTGTGCTCTTGTTTACAAGTGCTGTTCTAAGTAATTTTAACTGCTACTTTCACAAGAAATCCTCAGGCTTTCACTTCTAGGAAAGGGACACCACTTGGAAATGTAAAAAGGTTCTTCAAGTGGTACAAACAAGTAGAGGCTAACAGGCTTTTGGTAGAAGCACCATCTTTTGCAACTCCATCCACAACAACTAGGGTTTCTTCTATCCATGTTGCCCCTGGAAGGCAGATGGCTCCTTCTACATTTTAACTCCTTAATTCTCCCCAGTATTTTAACACGGAAGGAAGCAGAAAGCATTACAGTTCAAAGGAATACTTCAATAATCTGTTAAAGTGAGAGAAGAACTCAGCTTAGCATCTCCCTTAGTTCACTCTGTCCTTCTCTCCTTCCCTTTCAGCCAGCATCTGTGAACTCCCTGTGAAGTAGATTGAGCAAATCTCAAGTGCAAATATTTAACACTAGACAGCCGCTTCTTTTATGTCAGCTCTTCAGCGCAGCTAAAATCCAGTTCAGAAAGAGTCAGTAACAGATGTCCCATGTGCCAGTGGTTGTGGTAGAATATCTGTGGGCTAGGATACATACCCTGGAGGCACCAGATCCTGTCTGATCTTGGAAGTTAAACAGGGTCAGATCTGGTTAGCAATTAGATGGGAGACCACCAATGAATACCAGGTGCTGTATTTCAGAGAAAGGAACTGGCAGAACCATCTCTGAGAATTCCTTGCCTAAGAAAACCATATGAAATTCATGGGGTTGCCATAAGTCAACAGGCAATTTGAAGGCACACACACACACACACAATTAGGGCCAGTTATTCACAGAAAGAATGTGATGACTTTTGGGGGGCACAATTGGCTATTAGGTCTTTTCCACCCTTCCCTCTTTGCTAAGATCTCTCTTTTGGCAGACAGGCATTTCTACTGGTGCACTTTCTGCTGGTATAAGGTATGTTTATGAATAATACTAGGGTTTATAAGGAGAGTGAGATGGATTTCTTGTACACTGGTCCTTCCACTTTTGTGAGGGTTCAGGGCACAGAACACTCATGAAAGTGAAAAAACTGCAAATAACTCCCTCCATGACCCCCCCACTTGCATTCCCTTGCCTTTTGCACAGTGGAGGGAGCTCTAGAGGAGAGAAAGAAGGCTTGCAGAGCCTTCCTCCACCATTTGCTTCCTTTTTGCCTTGGCGTGAGTTCTCAGCACTGGTGCCAGAAGCAAGGGAATGGGAGGGGGGCGGTCTGGAGGGGAGAAGAAAGACTCGTGCGATCCTTCCCCTCATTCACTTGCCTATTACCTTGGTGTGAGTTTTCAGTGCCAGTGCCAGAGACAAGGGAATGGGAGAGAAGAGCTATAGAGAGGAAAAGGAAGGTTCTTGCAAGCCATTCCCCAATCCAAATCTCTTGCCTGTTGCCTTGGTGCGAGTTCTCAGTGCTAGGGCAGAGACAAGGGAAAGGGAGGGGGAGCTCCAGAGGGGAGAAGGAGGGCACTCACATGCCTCCCCCCATTTCCTTGCCTTTTGTCCAGGTGCTTGCTTTCCTTCTCTGCATCTGGCAAAATGCAAGGGAATGAGAGGAGGAGAATGGGGGGGGGGAGGCATGTGTGTGCCTTGCAAATAATCAAATTTGCAAAGCTCAAACTTGCAAATATGGACGGAGGACTGTAGTAGAGTTTTAAAAAGTATTCTGTAGTCTCATACCATCCAACTGTCCCAGTTTGGCAGGGACAGTATCAATTAGCCCACTGCTGTCCCACTTTTTCAGCTTCTTTTAAACTGCCCCAGCTTCTCTTTTCTCTTCCCACTTTCCCTTTTGTCCCAGCTTACATCAATTGATGTAAACTGAGTTCAAAGTACAAAAGCTGGGCTTAAGTTGAGCTAAGGCTTAGTCATGAAGCCTAATTCCTGAGAATGCCTTTTTCCACAAGAGAAAGCATTTTCTTAACAGAAAATATTTTCTGTGTAGAAAATACTGTTTCCTGTGCAAAACATTTTTGCTGTTTTCTGTGCAAAACATCACAAACAAATTTTGCATAAAGTCCAAAACTGCAAAGATTCTTATCATACCAAGATTCTTCTCACCAGGATTTCTTAACTCTTGAGAGACATTTTTTCTGTCCATTTAAAAATAGTTTCAAACATTCTTTACATTTCTAGTAATCTGGGAGGGGTCAGGGACCACAAAAACAGTTTCATGCAGCCTTGGGGGCACACTTAGCCGACCCCTGCCATCTAAGAATATGCACATTATTCTAAAGTGAAAAACAGATGCTGGAGGATATCGCCAGGTTTTCAGTACTCACTATTGAACTCAACTTAAAAATAATTATGCAGCTTTTAACAACAGGCAAAGGACATGCCTACTGTATGACTCATGTACTGTGAAACTGGAGCTAATCTCTCTGTATATTATTAATACAATATTATGATCATCACAGTTTTTATTATTCAAAATTTGCCAGAAGTGCACTGTGTTTTGGGACATGTGTGGGATGAGACCAGGTTTGAAGGGTTGTGCTGAAAATTCTCATGATCTGTTACAGTACAGATATGTGTGTGGGGAAGTGAGTGGTCTCACCCAACCAGAAGTTTAGTGTGCCATCAGGAATATAGTTCTGAAAGTTTCATGACCCCCTATTGCCTTTCACATCACTCATGACCACGGCCATTTCTGCACTAGACTGTTACAGTGCTATTATTCCACTTTCAACATCCTATGGAATCCTGTTGAAAATGGAGTAATGGCACTGTAACAGTCTAGCGCAGAAATGGCCCACATCAAGATCTGAAGTGGAGTACTGCTTGAATACTGTTGTCCATTATATCTCACATAACTTAGAAGCAAGGGGTTACAAGCATCATGGTTACCTATAATAAGTTACTTTCTTACAATATGGGCATAATAACAAAGTTACACTTTAAAAGCAACCTAAAAACGGCTATAAATTTACTTCATTGGTGTGACAAGCAACAGTTCCTAGTTGCTGTTCAAAGTTATCTTTTATTAGAGATATTTTGACAGGAATGTTTCGAGTTTCATTCTCTTATCTATCCTAATTTTATTTTTAAAAACTAAATAAAAGTAATAAGAAAGCAATGACAAAGAACAACGTAATGAGTAACACCAGGGGTTTTAAGCACTACGTTCTGAATCCTGTTCTAAAGTTAGTAAAATGCTAATACTTTCATTAAGTCAACCAAAGTCACATAAGCATCATGGGCCCTTTCCGCACGAGGCAGTTAAAACGGGCCAAGGCGTCCTGGCACGGAGGTCGTCGCACCTTGGATCGGACTAGGTGCGGACTATTTAACTTAGTTCCGCACCTCAGTCCGATCCAACCCGCCCCCAAGTGGTCCTTCCCCGGGCTAAGTAAAGACCGAAAAAACCAGGTCTTTACATTTTCTGGAATGTACCATTGCGTTCCTACTTACCTGTGCAGATGTGCAGGCTCGCACCAATGCGAGCCTGCGATCAGTGGAGGGCGGGCTGTGGGTGTGGGCAACCTCAGCGGTTGGTCCACTCCCACGAAGACACCGGAAGCCGCCATTTTGAGCCGGAGTAGTGCAGATCTACAGACCTTGCACTGCTCTGATTCACCCTGCACTAATGGAGGAGCCCTGCAGAAGAGCTCAAGAAAAGTCTGCATTACTTTGGACCCAAGAAGAGCCGGTAAGTAACGGCACGGAGCGATTCACTCACCTCTCGCGGAAAGGGCCATGGTGCTAGTTTTTGCAACCAAACTTTCTTCATGAGGCAAAGATGCTCAAAACATTCAGGATCAGGCTGAGGTGATGAATTGATGTTGCTAAAGAAGGAGTTTGCAGGCTCTGTATAAACAGGATCTTTATGGAAGGGGGTGCCTAGGCCAAATTTTGTTTAAAGAACCATGAAAAATGGGAAAGTGGTTAGCTCAAGACAGCAGACTGAATTGACATGTAGGTCACCATGTCACAGCTTCCCCCACAGTTGAGAGATAAATTGTATTTCTTTTTTGATTATAGTAATTATTTCTTCCTTCGCCTCTCTCTCTGTAAATTCACGTATGCAAACTTTACACAAGTCTCTGAACTCTATGTGTGTGTATGTGTGTGTGCATGTGTGCATGCGCACATGCATGTACATTTTTTCTTTTGGGGGTGATGCCTAAGTGGCAACCACATCCAGAGGCCTTGCCCTTATGTTCTCCATTTCCCCTTTTGTATCATTCCAGATGTCAGCAGAATTGAGCCATCCATTCATTCTTCTCAGTTCAGCATAAGTTGATACATAAAGAAATGCTACTGCCAGGAAGTCAAAGCCACAAGGAAGAGAAAAAACTCTTGCCATCTGGAGCTGTCAGAAGAGGAAGTCTCCTTCAGTCCCTTCCCTCCTGAAAATAAATACTAAAGCACATTACTCTCCCAGGACACAAAGTGCTGCTGCTACCACTGTTGCTTTTCTGAGTTTGGTGCTCTTGTTTTTTAGGCCCTTTCTACATGAACATGGCATCCTGGCATGGATGATGTTTCTGTGAGACAGCATTGTGGTCCCTTCTTTCTCCTGTCACTAGCTGGTGCAATGACAGGGTAAATCATTGACAGGTTTTCTCTGTCAATGACCCCCGATTGCATGACAATCCTGGACTTAGCAGCTGGGCAGAAGGCCTGGAAATGTGATGGAGGCACTTCATGCCCCAGTGCATCATGGGAAACAGCCCAGCTGCACTGTGGAAGGAAGAGGCATTTCTCTCGTGCTCCCTTCCCCAGGTAGCCAGTTCGGTGTGGAGGGGAGCATTCTGGGCATGCTCCCTTTTCATCAAAAGTGCTGCCAGAATTGTGACCAGAGGATGATGAGATGAGATAAGGTGTGGAAATGTCACGCCCAAAATATAGCAGAGATTGCTCCCACAGCTTTGGAAGCATGCCCAGCAGCAGAAAAGCAGAGCTGCTGCATTGCCGAGCAGCAATGTACTGTAGCCAGGAAAAACTCACCCACACCAATTGTTCTTTTCCATCAAGGAGGCAATTTATTCTTCAGTTACAATGTGTACATATTTACAAGAATCTCCAGAAGGCATTCGAGCATCCCTCTGCTTGCTCTTTCTTCCAGAGACTCCAACAGACACATCAGGCACCATGTGCAACTTGCTGGCTAGCTCTCAGCTACATTTATACTCACACTAGCTGATGCAGTCCTGCCAGCCTTTCCATTCTCCCCACACCTGATGCAACCTTCTCGCCTGGTTGCTTATCAGCATGACTCAGCATGACTCAGCTAAAGTCACATGGCTCTCCACAGGTGCACTTAACGACCCACATCACAAAGTATTTTCTACAGGTTTGGTCCAACCGTTTTCTTGACAGGAAAGAGCCTCAGTTGTCACTGTCAGGTTTTTGTGAGAGGTCCCTGATGGTCTGTGGATGATTGGGAATGTGCACAGAGGAGCAGTTGCAGATGCTCCATGGTTTAGCACCAGAGACTACCTATGATTGCCCTGACATGTCATGCTTCCTTTTCTCTCTGTGCCCTGACCCAAATGCGGATGGTCCCGTGTTGCTTTTACCATGTTGAAGACTCCAGAGGGAAAAACACGTGGTTCCCCTGGAGGCTGAATTTTGCATTTCTTCAGATGACCAGTGGTAGGGTCACATTTTTAATATTATCTGATTCTTCAGTATGTACATGCATATAATTTCTCTTGAGAGGCAGTGTTGCGTAGTGGTTTCAGGGTTGGACTATGACCCTGGAGACCAGGGCTTGTTCACTGCTCAGCCATGGAAACCTACTGGGTTACCTTGGGTATGTCATACACTCTCAGCCCCAGAAAACTCTGTCATAGGTATGCCTTTGAGTTGCCATAACTTGGAAATGACTTGGGCCCTTTTTGCACGGCATTTTCCATGCGAAAGAGGGCCTGGAGCATTGCGCAATTGTGAGGAGTGATCTGCACGACACACTCACAATTGCACGATGCTCCAGGAGCCGGCAGGCGCTGATCGCGCCTTTTCATTTTTGGCTAGAAGCATTGCTCCCGGGCTGGTCACACTTCCTTCCCGTGCGCATCCTGGGAAACTCCCAGGCTGCGCTACAGAAGGAAGAGGCAGGGCTCTCGCAAGAGCAGACGACTCGTGCGGAGCCAAAGCAGCAGGGACACTAGATCCTCTCACCGGAGGCTGTTTGTGCGATCCCTGCACCCCAGTGCTGGAAAAAGGTGAGGTGCAGAAAGGGCCTTGGAAGTACACAACAATATAATCTCTCTCTCTCTCTCTCTCTCTCTCTCTGTCACACACAAAACCTTACACACACAGAACCTTTTGAGCCAGGAAGATTTCTAAGCCAAGTTTTAAAACATAACAAAGCAATAAGCAAACAATGAAACAGAAACAAAATCAACATTTAAAATAATAAGCAGTAAGATAAAGTCAATAGCAGCTCCAGGCAAACAGATTCCTTCAACATAGTGGAGTCCCCAATGTAGTCTGGAAAATTATAGCCTCCATCTGGCATATCAATGCCAACAAAGAAGGAGTGAAGTGGGATTTATCCCGGAGGGAGTTCCACAGGCTTGGTGGAATCCCAGGATTCCATATGATGTTGCCATAGCAATTAGAGTGGAATAATAGCACCACCACAGTGTAGTTCATTAGGGCTCATAGTCAATCCATATTCAAAGTGGCTAAGGAGAACATACCAATAAGCCTTTCAACCCATTCCCATAATTCATAAGAAGAATCTTGATGTGCTGAATGGGTTGAACAATATTTGAGCATCCATTTCATAAAAGTTTAAGGGCTGTAATTTGATGTATGGGCATATCCTCTTATAGATACCCCACTCAACTGCTAGACTGTAGGACTTTCATGGTACATGTGATGGCGACTGAGAACGCATGAACCTCAGTGGGCTATTTGGAAGATGCTGATTGTCTCACCGTTGTTGTTTTTTAAACAAATGATACATTTTGTACTGCAAACTTCAGGAAGTCCTCAAGCATGCTATTTTCTAGCCCTTTGCCTTTGATATTCTAGCCTTGTTTTATCTATCATTCTGTCAGGACTTTTCTTCCAAGGTTCACTATTACAAGCAGCAAAGTATATCTTTCTCTTACTTTTTACTACAGATTTTTTAAAAAAGCTTGTGTGTCTGCAGAATTTTTCATCAACTTTTTAGAAGCATTGCTGGAATAAGAGGGTGGGGCATTTCATAACCTCACTGTCTCATCTGGAGGACTTAATTAATAGACTCACTCCCCACCCTTTTCCTTCTTTCTCCACACTTGTGATCTTTCTCCTCCTTGTGCATCTGCTTGTATTCTTTCAGGCAGGAGTGTAGTAGAACCTGGGCTCACATGGTCAAAGCCCCAGGATTTTTTTTTATTAACATGGATGATGACATCATCTGTCTTGCCCACCTCGAGTTCCTTGTTTGTGAGCTTAGAGATAGCCCTCGCAGGAGTTGCAGGGCGGGGGAATTGATTTTTCTAACAACTTGTGTATGTGTCAGGTCCCTCTGTTGCAGCATGAAATAATTTAGGGTGGTTTGGTTTTGAATAAGCATTTAAAATCCATCCACTTTACTAAATATATGCATCTGGTGATGAACACTGCTGGAACTGCTTTGTTGACTTTGAGGTAAAGAAATAACTTGTATTGAAAAATGAATGCTATGGTTAGCACCCGTGCTTCAAAGTTCAGTACTACACCAGATGCTCCAAACTACAGACACCACAGGGATCTTCTTTCTGTCCGTTGGCTATTACAATTTCTTGCCTTCTTTGTCTTGTTCATTAATAGGCCACCAGGACAGGGCTGCCACATCCCTGTTTCTTTTTCTGTTCAGCTCTCTGCTTTTTTAACTCCACCCCACTTCCAGCATTAACCTTATTCCTACATCTGGGGTTTTTATCTATGTGCAGGAACCAGCTTCTTGCAGGGTGAAAGAGACTCTGAATTTTATAGTGCTGATGTCAAAGGCCCAAGCAAACATTTTCCAGAGTGTTCCAGCCGTATTCATGCCTTGGGTCATTTGTGTTCTGTTGTTTTAGGTCACTGTAAACTCATAGACACTGACTCCATCAGAGATGAAATGAATCTCACACCTTCCAGCTCTTTTGCTTCAACTTTTGAGCAAGATCCTATGAACTTTTTGCATAGTCAGCACAGTTCCATGAACCCACAGTTGCATAATCAATTATGCAATGGGCACCGTGGCCTTGAGGTCATTTGTTGTGTAATGGTTGAAAAACTACCCATTTATCAAGTAAAAAGTGTGAAAGAGGTTTGTGTGTATGCTCGCAGAATGATTGACTGCATGAGGGACCACACACAACCTCTGAGGAAGGGCAGAAGTTGGCACAATTTTCATGCTGGTGTAGTGGCCCAATGAGAGCCAGTATGGTGTAGTGTTTTGAGTGTTGGCCTATGACTCTGGTGACCAGGTTTCAATTCCCTGCTTGGCCATGGAAACCCACTGGGTGACCTTGGGCGCATCACACACTCTCAGCCTCAGAAAACCCCATAATAGGGTTGCCTTAGGGTCGCCATAGGTCAGACACAACTTGAAGGCCAGAGGCCATGACAAAACAGTAACATACATATCAAAATATTATATGAAAAATGGTAAATTTTTCTCTTGTTTATTCGTTTACTGATTATTTCAATAAAACTTGCACTTTTCAATAACCAAGAAGATTGCTTAATAGACTGCAACTGTAATTGTCCATTTAAATAATTCTGAGTTGTCCATATTGTAGGAAATAGAATTATTCAGATAATCCAAGCCTTCCCCTGAAGATCTTTAAAGCTGGGCAGGCTCATAGAAAGAAAAAAGTGTTTCAGACAGTCTGGACCCAAGTTGTATAGTGTTTTCAAGTTCATGACAAGTACTTTTAATTAGGGGTGTGTGTGTGAAAATTGGGAGATCTGGAGATTTGGGGAGACTTTAATGAGGGTCAGGAGCTACAAGCTGGGTGCCTGAAGGTTGTTATTTGCTCACCCTTGGAATAGACACATATCTACCGAATCTACTGTTTCCTATACAAATACCCAGCAGGCCACCAATTGCTGAAAACTATGACTTACATCAGAATTAGCAGGTCATCCTCAGAGTCATTCTGTGTCGCTCACATAACAGTTGTAAATGGAACAAAAGCTGTACCAAGGGTACTTTTTAAAAACTGTTTCAATAAATGCATAAATCAAACACAGGGACACAGAAATCTGCTCAAGCTAGCTTTGTTTTCTGTTTACAAAACGGTATTTATTAAGGCACAGTCCTCTGATTTATATAATCAATATTAAACATAGGCTGAAATCCTGCATGGTTGTCATAACAATGATGAAGGAACTCCAGCATCACAGTGAAGTCTGACAATGCCACCACCCAGACAACACCTTTTCAGCCTGGCAGTGCACCAACCAAAGGATTTCCAAGGTGCTACAGATCAGGCTGCTGGAAAGTGACACCTGCAGTGCTCTCCTGGTTGTGGGGTACATGGAGAACAGGTAGCTGAAGAGACTCTTGGAGTCCTGCCAGAACTGCTTATCTCAATGCACACCATGACCAAGATAATACTGCAGACATCCTTTCCCAATGGCCCAAACTACAGTGCCTTGGACATTCTTTGGTTGGATGCTACTTGGCTTGAGAGGTAAGTTTCTGGGGTCCCCACGAATCCCCAGCAATTACAAGATTCTAAGTCCTGCTTACCGTTTCATAACTACGGAGTAGGATGTCAACCAGAGAGTTTGGCCAAGACAGAGATCAGGTTTATACATCTGTACTTTGATGGGAAATTCATATCACATTGAGGGACTGTAATGCTTGCATTTCAACCAGGGTGGTTATTTACACACTGCCAAAAAAACCAAAATGCATTAGCAAAAAAAGGACAAAGTGGGATAGAGATTTGCAGACGTTCATGATGATGATGATCTTTATTTATACTCTGCATTTCCCTCAAGTCTGTGAGCCAAAGTGTCTTATGAATTAAAATGATTACAATATAGTTAAAAACATACAAGTCAACATTAAAACAGATTTAGAATACTAACAACATTACAACAATTTTAAACATACACTTGAAAAGGATAAAAAAGCAGTTAAAACAGTACAATTTAGTATAATACCATACCCTCTACAGCTTGTCTCAGGCCCTTTTCGCACGGTGTTTTGGAAGCGAGAGGACCCCTTGAGCATCGTGTAAATGTGAGGAGCGGTCTGCGTGACGCACTCACATTTATGCGATGCTCAAGGGCCGGACGGAGAGCGGGCACGGATCTTTTCATTTTCGGCTCTAAGCCAAAAATGCTGCGCACTCGTGCCCCACTCCAGCGCCTCACGCGCACTTACCTGGCGTGCGGTGCATCAGGAGCTGGGCCGGTCACGCTTCCTGGGCAGTGCAGGCTGGGAAAGGTCCCAGGCTGCGCTGCGAAAGGAAGAGGCGGGGCGCTCGTGCGAGAGGACGGAGCTGCAGAGGCCAAGCAGCAGAGAAGCAGCAGGGAAGCGGGAGCGTTCCTTCCAAGGCTTCTTGCGCGAGGACCCCAACCCAGCAGCGTTAACAGGTAATGTGTGAAAAGGACCTCAGTGAAAGATCTTCACCTGCCAATGGAAGGACAGCAAGGAGGGGGCGATTCTAGCCTCCCTGGGGAGGGAATTCCAAAGCCTTGGGGCAGCCACTGAGGAGGTCCTATCTTGTTTGTGAAGGTGGTGGAACTGAAAGAAGGGCTCACAATTTAGGCAGGCTAATAGGAGGTGATACAGTCTATCAGATATCCTGGACCTAAGCCATATATGGCTTTATAAGTCATAACCAGCAATCTGAACTATGCCCAGAAGCAGAGCTGTACTCACTGGAGCTCTTGGATCAGAGAAGTTGTGTGATGTCGTGACCCGAGATTTTTGGTCCTTTTTATATCCAGAGAGAAATTCAGCCACCTCAGACTATAGGATTCCCAACAAAAGGCACATAGGAAACCAGATCTGGGTTTAAGCACTATTCATGTAACATTTATTAAGACATAAAACACAAAATCACATTTGTATCAAGAGTCTTTTTGCTTGTTTTAATATTGTAGCCAGATTACTGTGGTCAAATCATGTATCAGGAACAGGGACAGTTGGTACCCTTGCTTTAAGTCTTCAAAAGCACTCCTGGCCACTACAGAAACCTGGCCCTCCAGGCTCAAGGTTGAGTTCAGAAGTACAGCCAAACTGCAAACTTGTGTCTTTAGGGGGAATGTAACCCCATCCAGCACAGTCTGTATCCCCATCGTGCTATACACTTTTTAATTTTAATTTATATGTGCTGTATATATCTACATGTATTTCTGTACATTATTTCTTTGTTAGTAGCATTACTGCAATTTGAACAGAAATACAATATTATTCACCATAATAGGGAAAACTGTGTCCAAGTAACTTCTGTGATTGTACAGTATATTGCTCAGATGCTCACTGGTCATGAGTAAAATCAAAGTCCTTTCTTATGGATATGTAGCTTTAAACTAAATTCAGACTAGACAGATTTTCAAAAAGAAGGGTATCTTCAAGCAGAGGATTGTTTTCTGACAGTTTTCCAAACACGGGACTATTAATTTGGAAATATGGCCATCCTACTTTAAATAGATGAAATGTACTAATTCAGATCATTGTTTCATGTATTGTTTAACCTGGCACCTTCCCCATATGTTAGACTACAACTTCCATCACTCCCCACTGATCAAGCCAACTAGTGATAATGAGGGTTGCAGTCAAACACATCTGGCCAGAAGTCTCCAAGGTCTTCGGCAAGGATTTGTCCCAAGTTTGCTGCTCGGATGCCTTATGTGGAGTAACCAGGGATCACTACTCAGACTTAGCATGCAAAGCACATGCTCTGCACAGAGCCATTCCCTCAACCAATGGGAAAGGTGTGCATCCCATTAATTTGACAAGTTCAAAATGTCTAACCATAATAGGTGCCCAGAATTCTTAACTGCATCTGAAGACCTTGCTAGGTATACCATCCTCACCTGGGGTTTTATTAATAGCAAGTTGCACGATTAAACTTTCCACCTTGCTGCTGCTAACAAGGGGCCATGGTTCCAATCAAGAAAGTTCACAGTTAATACTCTGAGATTCTGAATGAATTACCATCTTGTTGAAAATATCGTGGAAATGTTATTCCCAATGAGTGTTTGTTAGGCTTGCTGTCACAGAGTTGTTAACGACACGACAGTTCTTGGTAATTAATTTTCGAAGCATAACTTTGTCCTTAGCTATGACAACATAATCCCACAAGTGTTTTTTTTTTTAAATACTTGCTTTCGTAACAATCTTTTATTGTATTTTTTTTTACATTTTCCCCAAAATTTAACGGAGGTGTTAGAATTGTCTACTTTAATTTGTTTAACCACATGACACTTTCTTTTCTACATTATTTGATGTGGGAGGCAGTCAAGCTAAATAGAAATCTACAATCTTAGTCGAAGCATTCAGTGGGATTTGGTGTTTGTCTTGACAACATGCTTTGGTTCCATAAGGACAGAATTTGTCTCATTAAGCATCTATTGCAAGAATAGGAAAACAATTTTGTGGTGGAATCAGTGAGCCAAAAAATGAGACATGTAATTGTAACATATCTTCAGAGGAAAGCAGACTGCTAATGACTTCTGCTGTATTGATGACCCATTTAAATTACCCTGTGTTGAGTAATTCAGGTTTCCCTACAGCAGGGGTAGACAAGATACAGCTTCATGTGAATCCCAAGGCCATCTTGTCCCCGCCTAGCCTATCCCCAAAACCATGAGGCCAAATTTCAGCATCAATTATTGGGGGAATTGACAATTGCACATGAACAAGATCCAAGCAGTCTCACATCACACAAGGCTAACTGGAGAAAAAGGAAGAAAGGTTTGGATTTCAAGATTTTAGGGCAAAGTCACTGATATTTACCTATCCAGCAGAGAAGAGACAAAGTGATGTGGCTCATACTAAAGGTCCAAGGGTAGTGCAAGACAGAAATCAGAGCAGCAGAATGATGTCCAGCAACCAATGTATTGTGAATTGACTAGTCCAAAGTCAGGGTTTAAATACCCAATTTCTGCCTGAAGGGTGAAGCTGGCAGAGTAAACAATGGAGTCCGGAGAGTGGACAGTGGAGTCTGGAATGAGCTAATGGCCTTAGCATTAGGTGAGAAAGGACTGATGGGGATTGTCATATCTCCTTTATTGCTGGACAGGTGAGGGGACAAAGGAGAATTTTTGCTGGACAAAGGGATATGGTCAAAGACAATCTGTGGAAGTCATTTTGGTGCCATTGTTTCTAAAAGTCCTTCTGTGGAAGTCATTTTGGTGCCATTGTTTCTAAAAGTCAACTTGTTGAGGGATATCTGCAAGTCCCTTGTCTGGGAGTTTTGCTGGCTATGACCCAGCCATGCCCTGAAGGCTTCTTCTGATCTAGTTTTCAAACACATGTGTGCAGCCAGTTTTCTCCTTGCCAGCCAGCTCTCAGTCATAGTCAGATATGATTTTATATTTTATGCCAATTAAATACATGTTTTACCAATTAAATCATATCATGGAGGAGTGATGTACAGCCTGGTAACAGACCCACTAGAGTGGCTAATTTCTGCCTTTAAATATGAGCACTCTTCAAGCATTCAGGTATCTGGTAATCCTAAAATACAAGCAAGGAGGAGGGACAAAATGCATAACCTACCCTCTTATGTAATTGTGATGTAGCCTCTTCCCCTGGTATCCGTGCATATGATGTGACTCTCTGTCTGCACTCAAACTACATTGAAAATGTGGGACTATTAGTTTTTGCTCTAGAGTCTATTTTCCATTTTCATAGATGCTAATTATACCCAAACTCAGTGACTGGAAGCAAGTAATTAAAATCAATTAAGTTATGAATCAAGATGGAAATTTGCTAACAAAAAGGGAAACTATTGTATTTTTTCACTAGAGCAATTGACTTAAGTTGGAATTTTGGCATAAATAATTGTCCAGAATTAAGTTATTAGTTAATTAATTTATTAATTAAAGATTTAACTAATTAGAGTTTTTACATTATCCAGCTGGCTGTTTAGCCAAAGCCTAGTTCTCTTAGATTGTTGCAAAGCTACTACTCACTTAAACACACACACACACACACACATTCTTGGAGTGGTTCCATCACAAGTTATGGGTCACAAGGCATATTGGAAGGAGTTGTATCAATCTTCTTTGCATCTAATTAATTCTTCTGTGTTCTACACCGGAACACAGTGTGAAGAAGTTCTTCATCTGTTCCAGGAAACTGAATCTTGAAGTGCTTAACCCTGAGACTTTTTCTAGAATCCACATAGAAATTCGTAGTCTAAAGAAAATGAGTATGTGAGGTGATGAGACGATAAAGGAAGACAGAAAGGGAAAGCCAAAGAAAGGGTGTTGATGAGGTAGGTGAGAAATTGGGTTTTCAAAAACTCATGCAGCCATTTCCTTCTCTTGAAAGCTCAAAAATTATGATGGTGTACCGAGTGAAATCATGGATTGGTTTTTTCACCTTCATTCTGGTAAGGCTTTTAATGTAGCAACGTAGTATAAATTTAAAGGTCAACTTAAAATTATTGCAAAAAAGTCCTCCTTTCAAAGTAAATGTAACTGAATGAGATTTTTAAGTATATTAACTCAGCATATTAACTTCTTTCTACTGAGTTTCTAGTCCCTCCCCAAACTACATTGGTGGGCTAAAGACATTTATGCTGGACTCATCAGCAGATACTTTGAGCTCTCACTTAATTTGAGATGATGTTAGTACTTGCAGGTCCATGGTCGGGGACCGTCCTTTGACATCATCCAACAAGGATGCGCAGACTATTTGAACTACCCACAAACTCTTTACACCCACTTTTGTGTGAGCATGACTACGCTATATATTCCCCTAGGCACACCTCTGAGGTTGGGCACTAATTTGCCTCTTGGAACAAGAACAAAATATTTTCTCACTAGCTCCCATCAACATTCTCTTTCTGTGAAAAGCAGGACGAACTAGAAAGGCAAAGTAAAACAAGCCTCCACGGAGGTAGCTGAAACTGTCCTGTTGCAGGCGTGGAAGCGAGAAGGAGGAAGAGGGTGGAGGTGGGGGTGGGAAGGGGAGAGACCATATATAGCAATTGCCGAGTCATCTCTTTTGCCAGAGTTTGCTGTACTTGAGAAACTGAGGAGAAAACAAAGGGAATTGCCTCTAAACGCAAGGTATTTCTTTTCTAGCAGACTGAATGCTTAATACTGCTCAAATAATTTGTCCATGTTTTGCACAGTTGCTTGGAATGTGAGCTGGAGCTATTTAACATGAGGCATTCTGCAAGCAGGCTGTCATAGGTTTTAGAAGCATTTCCAGAAAGCCTTCTCCACCTCTGCTTTTGACCCAGTAATCCAGGGAGGTCTCTCTTGCTAATCAGTTGTACCCAAAACAAAAGTTTTTCTTTTTTTAGGAGTTGGCTCAGTATTGCAAAGGTCTGTATGCTGTGTATTGTTTAGATCTTAAAATATATTCTCCATATGTTACATGTAACATATGTTACAAATTTTAGAAACAAACTTTGGAATTGCTTAATTCCCCAGAAGTTTCTATAGTTTAAAAATTGTTGATTATTTTTCCAACGTTAGTTTGCCAATGCAGCAAACCATCAGAGAAAAAGAGGGGATTAACATTCTGATAGTTAGATTGAAGTCTTATGCTTTTGATTTTCCTATATCTTTTCCATGACTACCAAACAGAAAGTTCTGTCTTTGTAGCACAGAGGCTTTAGAACGGTGCTGACTCACCAACACTTCCCGTTTCCCCCTTCCCCACCTTCTTCCTTTTAAGAGGATATCAGAGAGATAGTGGCAATGACTGAACCAACAGCTGCTGAGAGACAGAAGAAAAAAGTGGATCCCACTGGCCTGAGTGGGCGACGAGCACTCCCACCTAATGTCTCCAATGAAGAAGAAGATGAGGTTCCTACCATGGAGACGACTGGTGTGGTGCCAAGGGGATTTAAGTTGCAAGGTATGATGAATCACATCATTTTGAAACAATAAACGTGCTTGAGAGTTCTGCAGGCACACATCTAGGTCAGGGATGATGCAAAAGGTAGAAGTCCAGAGAGTATATCTTCCAGAATATTGCTTAAAGTGTGAAATCAGAAGAGAAGTGCACACATGAACCTGGCTGTGTAGAAGAGATCAACCCTGTCTTGAAATCCATTGCTTTTTAATTCAGCGGTTGTAGGCAATTCCCCCTTTCACCCTTTGGTGTAATAGAACAAAAAGTGAAGGGAGTATGCAAATACACAACGATAATTCTAATATTGTATTCTTACTGGAAGAGGGCAGTGTAGTGTAGTGTTTTGAGTGTAGGACTATGACTCTGGAAACCAGTGTCTGAATCCTGGCTTGACCATTAAACCAGAGAAAAGCACATACAAACCCCTGCTAAATGAATCTTGCTAAGAAAATCCTGTGATATATTCATCTTAGGATCACCATGAGTTGGAAGTGACTTGAAGGCACAACAACAAGTTCTTACTGGATTTGTGTAGATCATTTAGAGGTACACTGAGTGTTAGTCATCTGGAGCCATAAGCGGCATTTTGAGGTTTTATTAAATTACATATCTACCACTGATCAGAAATCAGGGCAACAGACATTATATGTGCCTCCTAAAATTATGGGTGGCTATATGGTAAAAGATTGTAACTGCTCACCCAATCTGATTGGTGGTAAGGGGAAAAAACAAAAAAGGACATCAGAGTAACATGAACGTTCAGAGAGTCTTTTCAAACAAAAGTCTTTTAAAATATCATCTGTTCCCTGAATCACACAAGATAAATGGGTTCATGAAGTTGCTTGATTTTTCAACAAAGCAGTCCCTGAGGTCTGCTCAGTATTTTGTTTTTTCAGAAACCTGAAGTCCATGAGCAGGAGGTCCAACCATAATGTTAAGTCTTTATCTCACACTGATTTGGTGCATGCTTGCACTGGCTTAGTTCCTTTTTTGATCTCTTTTTCTCACATGACATCATCACACTCCAGTTGTTTGATTGCATTGCCACCTTTGTTGAGTCATCTCTTGCCATTCACAGGAGATACTTGTGAATGAAAAGATGCTCCTTTTCCACTATTACCAATAATGCTGCTTTTTCTACTATTGCCTATTCATGCAATCCTTATATTCTGCTGCAGTTCCAATACTGCAGCAATCATGTGGTGTCAGTAGGCATTGTTCTTCATATGCACAAGTTCCTTTTTGGACAGTGCTTCATGATTCTCTGTTTCTGGCAGTGCTGGCTGAGTAGGAACAGCCATAGCCATTCTGTCCAACAGCAGTAGCAGGAGGAGGAGGAGAAGGAGGAGGAGGAAGGAAGACAGAGCCAGCTGCAATGGACTCCCAAATGATCTAAATCGTGGAAGTTAAACCCACAAAAGTTGAAGGCCCTCTGTACAGTGGATGTGCTCGGTAGTACAGACAGGGGAAGGGAGGCAGGACTAGTGGGGTGGTGCGGATGACTGATTATGGGAATGTGCATCACCAAACTGGAAGCATAGCGTCATTGCAGAGATAGTGTGATAGTGATTGTTTCTATACCAGTATGTTTTTGTTTCCTAAAATGACGTGATTGCTGTAAGACAACAGGCTGCTGCGATAAAACCCCTTCAGTCAGAATGAAGGAACCCAATCAGGTGGCAGATAGTTCCTTGACCATTTCTTCTCAATCCCACCACAACTCTCTGTTTCCTTTTGTTGGAGACAAGATCTGTTCTGAACCACCAAAACTGGTTGTTTCCAATCAGGCAGAGTGAAGAACATTGTCACATTACTGATGCTCAAGCAACATTCAACTGCCATCGGGTTTGCAGACAAGGAACTAGGGGCAGGGAATGCATTTTGTCCTTTGCCTAAGGCAGCAAAATGTCTTGAGCTGTTAATCAGGTAGGAAAGAATTGCACAGCCTTCTGGACATGTATCAGTGGGAGTGGGGATTGTACCCCACCCCGCCTGCTGCAGTGCCCCCTTTTCTTGAAAGGATATTCATGAAGGCCAAGGGATTTCTCAAGAAATGTCCAATGCAGACAGAAGACCAAACTACAAGGAATGCTATTCACATTTTTATATTCACACTTTTTCTTTGAGGAAAAAGCAGTTGTCGGTTAAGCATGATATCCAACTGAAACTGCCACATATTCTTCCCCTGTTTACTCTTTCATCTCCTTCTCCTTGTGCCATGAGTGTAGCTATGGGTTGGGAGAAAGATGGTATCATCCCCCAATAAGAATTGTTTCCCCAATTAAATGTTCTTTCAGTCCCCAAATTTCTACCATTGTAGAGAAATGAGACACTGAAAATTATTCACATGTAGTATTCTTATATTTGCTGTATATAAGAATACATAAGAATACAAGAATTCCCCTTCTAACTGTAGTTCTAAGTAGTCAGCCTAAGTTTTAACTTAATTCAATGCTAGAAATTTGGAGACTGAAGAAAAATTTAATGGGAGGACAGAATTCTTATTTTGGGGCAATGCTGTCATTTTGCCCCCACTACAACCTTTCTTCTTGGGTCCCATGAAAGGAGAAAAGCAGCATTTAAATTCCATCCGTCCATCATTCTGTTTTTTGTCATCACATTGTGAGTTATCAGAGATGCTTCCAATCTATGTTACACTGATGGTGTTGTTGTAATAAGAACAATAGTAATAATACAAGAAAATTAATTCTGATGATTTTTTCTTAACCTTGTAGCAGCCAAGAGATATACAGAAGTATGTATCTTAATTATTAAAATTATTAGTACAAACCAATACTCAAGATGCATTAAGCATGTTAAAAAAAATAACTACAGTCAGCCCTCCACATTTGTAGGTTTCACTTTCACAGATTTGATTATTTGTGAATTTCTTCAACTCCTATTCCCCTCAGGCTTTTCTTTTCTCGGGGAACCTTCCCACTTGGTAGCTCCAATCAGGCCACACAGACCTTTAAAAACTAGCCTCTAGTACTTCTCCTCCTCCTCCTCCAGCACCAGCTGCTGCATGGCCAGTTAAGGATAGTTTGCTATCAATTTCTCAGCACCACAAATCCTCTCCCAATGCCCAATGAAACAGAAGTGGAATGATCACTGTCCAAAAAAAAAAAAAAATTAAACCAGGAGAGCGCATTCCCTGTTCTACTCAATGGTGCCAACCGTAATAGTAAGATCTGCTGGTTCAAAGTGTCAAAGGCCCTTTCCACATGATGACGGCATCCCAGCATGGGGAAATGAGAGGAACGGGACCCCAATGACATTGCTGCATGACATCATTGTGGTCCCACCCTTTTCGCATTGTCAGCCGGTGTGATCACTGGCTATATCATTGACAGAAAACTCCTTCAATGACCCCTTATCACACAAGCCTTCCATTGCAGCTGGTCATGTGGAAGGCCGGAAGTGCGATTTACACACTTCCTCTCCTACTGCAGCATGGGAAGAAACCTGGCTGCAGTCTGGAAGAATGGAGCTTGTCCCTGGCGTTTCTTTCCACAGGCAACTGGTCGCATATGGAGAGGAGCATTGGGAACACGTTCCCATCCTGGCAGAGGCACTGTCTTGCAGAAAAGGCCAAAAATTGCGGAAAGATCCAATGAGATCAACACAGAAGTTTTGTGCTGTGCCTTTGCCACTAGAATATCATTCAGTACCTGAGTCAAGGCTGTTTTGGTGGAGTGATCTGTACAAATGGGTTGAAATGAGTCAACAAAATCATGTAAATTTCTGAGGAGGATATTAGTATGAGCATGAATGAGTGTGTACATGTCAGAAAATAGGAATATCTTAGAGATAGTGGGGTAGGGGCTTAGAACTCTGTTCAGTGACTCCAAGTATACATGTATTTGTGTACAGTACATGAAACAACTATAGGTGTGATTGACTAGGTTTGCAATATGGAGTGTATGCACATACAGTTGCACACATACCTGGCTCTTTATGGATCTGTTGTGGGGAACCTTAAGCCTGTAGTGGTTTCACCTTCAAGATGGAGAACAGAAGAAGTCCCAGCAGACTGGAGGAGGGCAAATGTCATCCCCATCTTCAAGACGGGAAAAAAAGAGGACCCAAATAATTATTGCCCGGTCAGCCTGACATCAGTATCAGGAAAGATATTAGAACAGATCATTAAACAGTCAGTTTGTAATTACTTAGAAAGTAATGCTGTAATCACTAAAAATCAACATGGATTTCTCAGAAATAAGTCATGCCAGACTGATCTTATCTTTTTTTATGATAGGGTTACAAGCTTGATAGATGAAGGGAATGCTCTAGATGTAGCATATCTTGACTTCAGTAAGGCCTTTGACAAACTTCCCCATGACATCCTTGCAAAGAAGCTAGTAAAATGCGGGCTGGACAGGCCTACTGTTAGGTGGATTGGTAACTGATTGACCAACCGAACCCAAAGGGTGCTCACCAACGGCTGCTTTTCATCCTGGAGAGAAATGATTAGTGGGGTGCCACAGGGTTCTGTCCTGGGCCCAGTGCTATTCAACATCTTCATTAATGATTTGGATGAAGGAGTGGAGGGCATGCTGATCAAATTTGCAGATGACACCAAATTGGGAGGGGTTGCTAATACCCCAGAGGACAGGATCAAATTTCAAAATAACCTTGACAGATTGGAGATCTGGGCCAAAGCTAACAAAATGAATTTCAACAGAGAGAAATGTAAAGTCCTACACTTGGGCAGAAAAAATGGAATGTACAAATATAGGATAGGGGACGCTTGGCTGGATAGCAGTACACGTGAAAGAGATCTAGGAGTCTTGGTAGATCACAAGCTGAAGATGAGTCAGCAGTGTGATGCGGCAGCCAAGAAAGCCAAACGCGATCCTTGGTTACATCAATAGAAGTATGGTGTCTAGATCGAGGGAGGTAATGGTACCACTCTATTCTGCACTGGTTAGGCCTCATTTGGAATACTGTGTCCAATTCTGGGCACCTCAATTCAAGAAGGATATCAACAAGCTGGAACATGTCCAGAGGAGGGCGACCAGAATGGTGAAGGGTCTGGAAACCATGCCCTATGAGGAGAGGCTTAGGGAGCTGGGTATGTTTAGTCTGCAGAAGAGAAGGTTAAGAGGGGACATGATAATCATGTTTAAATATTTGAAGGGACGTCATGTCAAGGAGGGACATTTTCTGCTGCTCCAGAGACTAGGACAAGGAGAAATGGATTCAAGCTGCAGGAAAGGAGATTCCACTTGAACCTCAGGAAGAATTTCCTGATGGTCAGAGCTGTCCGGCAGTGGAATGTGCTGCCTGGGAGTATGGTAGAGTCTCCTTCTTTGGAGGTTTTTAAGCAGAGGCTGGATGGCCATCTGTTGGGAGTGCTTTGCATAGCAGGGGGTTGGACTGGATGGCCCCTGGGGTCTCTTCCAACTCTATGACTCTATGATTCTATGGAAACCGCTTCCATTCCATGTGTTGGATATGAGAGGTATTTAAAACCAGGAAATAGCTGCATGGAACTGACCTCTGGCTGGTACACTGTGAAATGGTTGCTTTGTAGCCCAGGAAGATATTTTCCCGGGGCTTCATCCTGTACTGACATGCATATACTTGAGAAATGCTTGATATACTTGGTAGAAAAAGTCTAAATTGGCAAGAATTCCATCTGGCTCCACCAATGGCTAGAAAGCACATATTCCGCCAAGAGGCTTTACAAGCTTGAATTTGTCCCCCAGGCTCAAAAAGTTCCCCATCCCAATTTAACTTTTGGGAGAACACCGAGAGCCACGATGGCACTTCCCCTGGTCATGCCTTCATATCCACAGGTATGTTACATGAACAGACCTCTTCCTCTTCAGGTGATTTAACAGTTATTAGATGGTAGTGGAAGCCTCAGGCTTAGCTTTAGAATTGTGCCAAATGCAATGTTCTCTGTTTATGCAAAGGCACGATGACAAACGAAGCAACTGAGAGCATCCCTATGAAAATATAAAAACTAGCAATTAGTTATGTAAGTGATCTGAACTCACAGTGGGACTTAAGCCCTTTCCACACCTTACCTGGTCCCGATGTGGGCGCGCGGGGATCATGCGAGCAGCCTCTTGCGAGAGGCACTCGCATCCCCTCTGCTTCTTCTCGGCAGCAGCTCCCTGCTGGCCAGAAGGAAGCGTGAGGGCTCTGCCTCTTCCTTCCTTCCACAGTGCAGCCGAGTACTTTCCCAGGCTGCTCTCGGGGAGGAAGCGCAAGGGTCGCATCTCTGGAGGCTCTGCACACAAGGTAAGTGAGTGTGGAACCCGGGAATGACATGCGATCGTGCATCATTTTCAGTAAGAAGCCGAAAATGATATATTCCGCGATCGCCACTACTGGCCTAGGCAGCGTTGTGCGATTGCGAGGACGTCATGCGAAATGGTCCTCGCAGTTGCGCGATGCTCCGGAGGCCCTTTCACATGTGAAATGGTGTGCGAAAAGGGCCTTAGCTGTGGCCAATTTAGATTGTGGCATACTACCTTCACCAACATTTCACAGGCCAGCTGTAGCATATACCAGAGTGAAGCAGATACTTCAGAGAGAAGATTTTGGGTGTTGTGGGAGGACAGCAAATTGTTCATTTTTTAAAAAATATATTAAAGCCTTTGTGATCTAGCCAATCAATCCAGTTTGTACATGTACATAGGTCTAACTGTTTTAAGTTCTTTTAATTTATTAGACAGTTCCATATGACTTTAGGTTGTAAATTATCTTTTACTATTTCATGTTTTAAATTGTTTTGTGATTTTATTGTTTGCTGCCCTTGATATAGAGCAGGACATAAATTTTCCACTGTTACCAGTAGCATTACTAGTACTACTAATTGTATTTTTGCTGTCAAAAATGGAGAGGGGTGTTTATGGGAGTTTCTGCCATAAAAATTTAGCTGCCTTTAGCTAAACTTGCAGCATGACCTGGGAATGAGATTCGGGCTGGATATAGGGCCCCATTTGCTTTTTTGTTTCAGGAAGAAAAATCACAGGACATCCCTGACAATTCCCCTCTTTGAACTGACTATTGATTGCTGAAGCTGGACCTGTAGGTGCCTATACAGAGCTGAGAGGGGGTGCTGGATCTGGGCAATCACGAGACAGTGAGTTCAGCTGAGGACCATGCAGGGACAGAGCCATGTGCAGGGAGCTGCTGAGACAAAATCACCAGCCCTGTCAGGAAACGCTTCTCACTCACAAGGACCCAATGGCCAGCACGGGTGGGTGGAGCGAATCCAAAACCTGGGAATTCTTTATTTCCAGGACGATGTTCCAAGCTGCAGCACTGATAGCACACTGAACAGAAGGTTCTTGGCTCTTACCCTGATAATTCTTAAAGCATATTCAAGAGATATCTGAAGTGTGAGGCCATATCTTTCTGTCTATACAGAGGGTAAGGCCTACAGCAGGTGACGTTTGAGATTTGCATTGACACACTCTTCACTTCATGATGAGTCCTTATTACTTTATACTCCTCCTTTTTTTAAAAAAAGGTTTGATTTTACTGAGATATTGTCATATCATTTTCTTAGTTCCCATTTCCTTCTTAAGTGTCCCTCTGCCTTAAGAACACATCATCAGTTTTATTTGGCTTTGTTGTTGGATTACTCTACCATATTGAATTCAACCTCACAACAGCTGGTGAGGCAGATCACCAGCATTCCCATTTCACAGGTTAAAAACTGAGGCTAACAAACAGTGACCTGCCTGAAAACAAGCATGGGTTTGTATCTGAACTTAGGCATATCCACACATAAATGTGAGGACCAAAGCAGGCATGACACCCTGCATTTAATTTGCAAGGTTTTTTTTTTAAAAATAAGCTATTCAAATAACATTAGAGATTGCATATGGTGGCAATTATCAGAATTGCACCAGACATGAAAGGAGAATTTTACGGTTTACTTTCCGTGAAGTAGTTCTGAGGAAGATCCTCTTCTCAGGGTACAGCTGCTGGCGTGAGGGCAAAATGATGCCATTGATCCCACGTATGAGAATGCTGCCTCCTTAAATTTTCATTCAGTCTTCTAGTTACTACAATTTCTAGTATTGTAGTAACTTAAAAATTCTGTTGAACATTTAGAGATGCCGTTTAGGCATTGAAAAAAGGGGGGGGCAGGCAAAGTTACCAAGGGAATTGCAAACACACACACACACACACACACACACACACACACAAATAAGAGTTCTAAGTGTGAATGATTCCAGTGTCTGTGCAATGCTAGAAATTTGGGGACCAAAGGAAAATTTCCTTGGGAGTGGAATTCTTATTTGGAGGAGTGATTTTGCTCCGCTTCCATTGCTACCACCCTGTGTTCTTTTGCTATATCCTACTTGTGACTGGGAAAATCTCCCATTGGTGCCAATACACTGCAAACAGCACAGATTTAATCATATCACAAGGGGCTATTCCTGAGTCATCTAGGAAGATTTTGCAGTTTCGGTGTACTGAAAGTAGTAGCCTCTCCAACTATTTCCCAAAAGCACTGAAATGGAGGATGGTCTCCACTCACCTGCCAACTCCCTGCATGACTTACCATTTCACTCTAAATATTCTTTAAGGGACTAGGCAATCTCTCCTCAAACTGGCACTCTCCAGATGTGGTGGACCATAGCTCCCATCATCCCCAGCTGAATATCAATGGGGAAGGTGAGAAAATGCTGCAACTGGAAAGTGTCAGAATGTGGGAAGGCTGACCTGAGGCATGGACCTCAGTCATTGTCCTTCTGAATGAGGGGGACCAAGGCTTAATGTCAATAAGCAAACCAGGATTACAGGTGTGCATTCTGGTTTGTTATCCTGGTTTGTTAACTGACATTAAGCCCGAGTGAGTTTTCTGGTTCAGAATTAGCAGGGAACTCTGGATTAATATAGGGCTGCATCTCTTTGCCCAAGTTGCTACACAAACGGGAATCAGGGTCACAGCACAAATCATGAGTCAAGAAGTCTTACCTGAGCATCCAGCTCATAGAACAGCTCATCTCTCTCTGTGTGTTTGTGTCCTTAGGGCAGCCAAAAGTCACATTTGGACATATAATTTAACTCATAATACTTATGAACATTTATTTTATTTTAAGCACTTGTAGCTAACTCTTTAGCCAAGTTCCCATGGCAGCTTACATAAGAAGAAAATAAAAACAAGTTTTAAAATGTTAATATGGGCTAGAGGGAGCAGCAAAAGTTATTGCTATACTACACAGAATCATCTGTGATTTTAGGAAACTGATTTGCAATGTAATCCTATACAGCACATATTTACTACGCCCCATTGAGTTCATTTGGGCTCATTCCCAGCTATGCAGGTACAGAAAGTGGCTAAAATCAATCGAAAGGCCTGGGAAAATTGGAAAAGGCTTTATCTGCTGCAACAAACAAACAAACAAACAAACAAACAAACAAACAAACAAGGCATGTGCCAGGAAGAGCGTGGGAGTAACTAGCTATAAGTTAAAAAGTCACCTGTAAAAAAATTCTAAGGGACTCTTATAGGCTTTCTACTGTGTAATGTAACGCTAGGTTGTTGTTTTTTCGTAGTTACATTGACCTCGCTCAATGATAGAGGAAAAATATAGCATGGTTCAAGGCTTGGCTGGTGCTGAGCCTTCAGCTGCTATTTCATGTCCTGTTGCGGATGATGAGACAATTATGAGACAGAAAGGAAGAGAGTGTGTTTTGCCTGGAGCATTTATCTTTGGGCCTTTCTGCCCTACACTGTTATAGTGCTATTATTCCACTTTCAACATCTTGTGAAATTCTGGGGTTTGTAGTTTACTGAGGCCAAAGAGCTCTCTGGCTGAGAATTCTAAAGGCCACTCCCTAAGCTGCAAACACTGGGGCCCTTTTTGCACAGCAATCGCCATGCAAAAGGGCCCCTGGAGCATCGCGTGACTGTGAGGAGCGGTCCACATGACGCACTCGCAATTGCGCGATGCTCCAGGGGCTGGCAGGTGCCGATCATGCACTATTTCATTTTTGGCTGCGAGCTGAAAATGGTGCACGATCGCACACCACTCCGGGGGCCCGCGTGCACTTGCCATGTGTGCGAAGCTCCAGAGCTGTGGTGCTCACATTTCCTGCCTGAGCGCAGCCTGGGAAAATCCCAGGCTGCACTGTAGAAGGAAGAGGAGGGGCTCTCACGTGAACAGGCAGCAGCTGTGGAGCTGAAGGAACCAGGACGCAAGAGCCTCTCGCTAGAGGCTGCTCGCACGATCCCCGCACCTCAGCTCCGCAAAAAGGTTAGTTGTGGAAAGGGCCTAGGATTCTATAGGATGTTGAAAGTGGAATAATAGCACTATAACAGTGTAGTGCAGAAAGGCCCTTTGTTTAGAGTACCTAGAAGTAACTGTTTAATTACGTTCAAGAAGTACTAACATTTCTTCCATCATGTTAGTAAGTTATGATGGAGTAAGTTGATTTTACACCATTGCAACTCACTTTTCTGGCCAATGAGTGCTTTAGAATTTTGAATTTTGTTCTGACCTAATCAATGACCAAAGGCCACTGCTCTAAGCCCACTTTGTAAGCCATGCAGCCTGCTACCCCCATGGCCATTTCCACGTTTCTGGAGAATAAGTGGGTGATTAGGGATGCATCCAACTATTTTCCTATTTCCCTGTCACCTACAGGGATGTCCCAAGGATGCTGGGATATCCCTGCTGGTTCCTGTCATAGTGAGCCCAGCTGCAGGAAAATAATTGCACATATTGCCACTGATCCCTCGCTTCCTGACAACTTGGAAATGGCTGTATAGTGACCCCTCCACTTTTGTGAGGGTTTGCAGCACCGAACCCGTGCAAGAGTGGAAAAACCACAAATAACTCCCTCCACTCCTCCTCCCATTCTCTTCTGGGGCTCCCCACTTCCCATTCCCATGCAAAATGGAAGAGAATGGTGGGCAGGTGAAGTCTCATGTGAGCCTTCCTTTCCTCCTCCAAATTTTCCCCTCCAACTCCTATGCATTTTGCCCCAACACAGAGAACTCACGCGACCCTTCCCCACCCCCCATTCCCTTCTGTTTTGCATGGGAATGGGAAGGGGAGAGCTGTGGAGAGGAAGGAAGGCTTGTGCAGGGCTTCCCCCACTATAAATTCCCCTTTGTTTTACAAGGGAATGGGAAGGGGGGAGCTCCAGAGGGGAAAGGGAAGGCTCATGTGAGATTTCCTCCACCTCCCCATTCCCCTCCATTTTGTGTGGGAACAGGAAGAGGGGAGCTGCGGAGGGGGAAAGGAAGGCTTGTGGAAGCCTTCCCCCATGTCCCCTTTCCCTTCTATTATGCCTTGAGGTGACTTCTCCTTGCTGGGGCAAAATGCATAGGAATAGGAGGGGGAGCTTCGGATGGAAAAGGGAAGGCTTCCCCCCATTCCCTTTTGTTTTGCCTCAGTACAAGTTCTCCATTCAGGGGCAAAATGCATGGGAATGGGAGGAGGAAAAGGAGGGAAGGCACACATGCCCACAAATAATCAAATTTGCAAAGGTCAAACCTGTGAATGTGGAAGGAGGACTGTATTTAAGAGGGCTCTGCATCTGGATACAGAGCTATGGAGCCATAGCTGTGTGAGACACATATGTCTCCTGATGAAGGATCTTGATCCACACGTCTGCAGCTTGAGTGAAATGTTTGCTTAAGATGCTCTTGAGGAAGAGTTTGATGCTGCCATGATCCTTTCCTGGCAGTAAGGCAGTAAAAGAATTGCAATAAAATATCCTTCTTCATTGGCAGCAACAAAGCACTCCCTCTCTCTTTTTTGAGAACTGGGTCTGTCTGTCTCTGTTGTGTGTAGTCAGAGTGCAGTGAGTCTCTTAAGAAGTCCCTGTATTAACACATCTGGAGATAAATGTAGATATAGGAGCCAAATTCTAATGCCAATAAGAGATTCAGATTCCTTTATCTTATGTTGGAGGGAAAAATGCTCAGAAAATCAGGATGCAGTCAGTAAGAGACTTACTGAGAGCAAATTTCACTGCAGGCACAGAACTGGGTTTCAGTTCACCCCTCTCCCACTCACACTGATTGAAACTGAGAGCTTTGAGGGATGCAGCACTCCAGGAACCACATATGGGTCTCATCTGCAAAAGAGAGAGAGGGTGCTTCCTTGGGGTGCTTCCTTCTTTAAGCTATCTGGAGAGCATGTTTAATACAACCCTCTGCCCACCTACCATGCTTCTTCCCCCGACATTCTGGCACTGGATGGAATGGGAAAATAAGGAGGGGTAGTGCAGGAGGAGAGGATGAGCAGGCAAAGGAGTTGTGATGGGCAGAACTAGCTGGTGCTACTGCTATACAAAAGCTCATGGGGCGCAGAAACCTGCACATGCATAAGCCCCTCACAGCCAACAAGAAGTTGCCCAGAAAATGTGGCTAAAATGTGGCCAGAGGTAGAAAGGTAGGAGAGATTTCACTAATGAGGTTAGAACATTGCCTTAATGGGACGGAAACAAAAGGAATGAGGGATCTTGGGACAGCAAAACACCCATTCCAAAGAAGTGACTGCATTCAAAACAAATTCAGATTGTTCCTTTCACCAAGCAAAGGTGCTGCATGATGGCAGAAGACCACAAGAATAGTTACTAGTGACATTGGATGTTTGTGTGTGTCATGTGAATGGGAACGTTAAATGTGGAAACACCAGTATGCTGTGAGGGTCAGTTACTGTAACTTTCACCATCCTTGCATTTCCCCATTGTCACTTCTCTTCCCTGCATGACACTTTTTACCATCATTTCCTGATGAAGAAGCCAATGGGTTCAAAAACTAGCATGATGCATTTTATACTTTTTGATTGGCCTAGTAAAGATAGCACCACAAACCATACATAGGATTTTGTTAAATGAGGAATATAGCTACTGTTGCATTTTTATGAACGCAAGCAGTTTTTTTTTAAAAATGCAATTATAGTGGTAATGAGGTTAATAGGAGGAGAGTGCGGTTTGCAGGTAACACCACTATGTTAACAATACTAAAATAATTAACTGTATTAGTTATTTTGGGGGGGAAGAAGGAAAACAAAATTACTTTTTAAAAACTGTAACACTAGTAGTAATTACCTGTGGGCCTTGGACTGAACAGAGGGGAAGGGATGAGGTGCCTTCCCTGCTTGTATCATGTGTCACTGGTAATGGTAACTAATTAATTTGGGTAGGGTCTGAAATGTTAACTATAACTACTTAAAAAAATCTCTCTAAGGTCTGGTGCCAGGTGAGCCTTTCTAGGGAGAGTGTTCCATAATCTAGATGCCACCAATGAAAATGACCTGTTCCCAGTGAACACTTGAAGCTTAAGGAAAGCCAACATGGAAAAAAATATTGGGATATGGGACTTTGTTCCCTCTTGAGGTTCTGGTGTGGCATAGTTGTACATGTGTAAGCACACACACGCACACACACACACAAAACATACTTTTCCTTGTGCTTAAATTTGTTTCAAGAATGTTGGCATCTAACTTGCAGGAGTGACTGGTTGGAAAAAGGAGAATTCTGAACAATATAATGAGGGTGAAAATAATTGCCCCTTGGTCTTTTCTCTTGCATGATCATATTGAAAGACCTGAATGAATGATCTCCGATACAAGACAGTTGACCTATAGCAGAACCCCTAATTCATATTTGCTGCCCCTTCTTGTGTCCACTGGGTTTTCCTCTGGAAAAGAATAGGTCAAACTCACTCACAGTGACCTGCTTTTGAAATGCAGGGTCAGGTGGCTAATTAGTTCCGAAGCAATTGTTTATTGAAAAATACCCACAGAGCCGCCCCTGCATTATTCTGAAACTAATGCACAGAGGAAGGGAGACAAGTTGTTAGCATTTTGAGGGTATGTGGTGAAAGTGCTTGGATGCCATGGTGATCAGTGTGGGATGCAAACCAAACAGAAGTATTTGTGACTAATTGTAGTGTAGAGGAGCACTGGAAATCATAGACGACCTCCCAGGAATTTATTTCCAGTGTAGATACGACTCAGAATAGATGCAGCCCCTTGGGTGATTCCTTTAAAATTCTTGCATTTACAAACTGGAGAGGATTCACTGCTCCACTGGTATAGGAACCACCAGCTTCTCTTGACCTGAACTGATATAACTATGGTGCCACTTTGTTTTTTATCCATTCAAGCAACCCCCAAATCCTCTGCATTACCACAAGGATCATTCACAACAATATTGCTGGGAAAATCCATTTGCTCCTCAGCTCCTGTGAGGATTGCAATTCAACTCTGAGAGACCAAGGAATTGGGGAGGTGATTGTCCTTGCTTATCAAGCAGTTCTGGGGCTTTGATCCCATAAGACCTGGCTCCTTGACATTACTGCTTAAACATGCAAATAAGCAGTTGAAGAGGGACTTTTAGGCTTGGGAAGGGCTTGGGGAGGAAAGGATTAAGTCCTTGCCCTATGTGCTGTGACCAAGACAAAAGAAGGTTTTGAAGAAGAGATTTCTTGGCTCACAGCTCAGTCTCTTAGCCAGTGGGCTGCATTCCCTTAGCTCAGATATAGGGCCTTTCCATAATACACTGGCCTTTTTTGCATGGCATTTGCCATGCGAAAGGGCCCCTGGAGTGTTGCGTGATTACGAGGAGTGATCCACACGACACAGTCGCAATTGTACGACACTCCAGGGGGTGGTAGGCACCAATCGTGCACTATTTCAGTTTCGGCTTTGAGCCGAAAATGGTGCGCGATCGTGCATTGCTCTGGGGCCCCATACACACTTGCCATGCGTGCGGAGCTCCGGAGCTGTGGCGCTCGCACTTCCTGCCCCAGTGCAGCCTGGGAAAATCCCAGGCTGCACTGTGGAAGGAAGAGGAGGGGCTCTCACGCTGCCTGCTCTCTAGCAGGCAGCAGCTGCAGAGCTGAAGCAATGGAGATGCGAGAGCCTCTCACAAGAGGCTGCTTGCGCGATCCCCGCACCCCAGCTCTGCAAAAAGGTAAGCTGTGGAAAGGGCCACTGTTCATAGTGCTATTATTCCACTTTCAACACCCTGTGGAATTCTGGGGTTTGTATTTTACTGAGACCAAAGAGCTCTCTAGATGAGAATTCTAAATGCCCCTTGCTCAACTGCAACCCCCAGGATTCCATAGGATGTTGACAGTGGAATAATAGCACTGTAACAGTCTAGTGTGGAAAGGCCCCTACTGTACAGACTTACCCTGTGCATAGCCCTGTGGTAGAGCAACTGCCTTGTGTGTATTTCAGCGTTTGGCTTCACCAGAGTGATGCCAAGTGATGAAGAAGACCTTTGGCTAAGACTCTGGATAGTTGTTTCTCGCAGGAGTAGACCGTATTGGACTAGAAGGCCAAATTGTCTAACTTAGTATAAGATAGTTTCTCTGTGTCATCTCTTTCATATCTAAGCAATACACCCTGAGAAGACACAGACCAAGGCTTAAACTATATGTTCAGGGGAATTATATTCTTTGTTGTTAACCCATTTTCTCTCCCATATGGCCATTTCCTGGATACATGCCTCAACAATCAGACTTCAGAATTAAGACAGTGTTTATCTTTCAATAACTGATCACAAAATATGACATACTAAATGCAAGAGACATAGTTGAGGAAAATCACCTCTTATGAAAAACAGTGTGTTGAAGGTACATCTCTTGAAGGTACATCTCTTTTAAAAATATGCTAAATGTGTTGTCTCATTTGATGCTTACTCCCAAGTAAGTATCTTCTGGAATGAAGACCTTGTGTCAGAAACATGTTTTTTTTTTCAAAAAAAATTTTTTTGCGGGGGGGCCGTGCTTGGAGTAATTGAGGATGACTGTGCCTTAGAAAAACCAAAGGCTTTTCTCTCTGAATATTTGATTCATGATGCAAGTGACAGAACAAAGTTCAAATCATACTCTAGCAGTGTGGAAACTATCAACAGGGAATGCATTTTATGAAGCTGAAACCAGCTTGCAAGCAACACGCCTTTATTACAATGATACTGTATGATGAATCCTCTGAGAACAAACAGTATGATTTTCTCTCATCTACCCAAGGACAAGCCTTATTAAAGCATTCCTGTAATGGCTGGTGGCGTATGGTCCAGTATATTTTCTTAGGGCAATCATGGGGCTCTTTGCTTTGACATTACAATAAGGGTGCTCAGCTGTTGAATTAAATTTTAATTTGGAGGTAGTGGGATTGCCTCCGGGAAGCATTATGAGCCTTCAAAGGGCCTGCATCATTGATGAAGCCTCATTTATGTCCCTTAAGGTCAGAAGTCAGGTGTTCAGAAGTCGGAAATGGGAAATTCTAATGACTTGAGCCAAGAAGGGCTTCTGTTAATAAGAGCTATTAGAGGATAGTTGCCTGAAATGCTAACATGTTTATTGTTTTTCCCCTTTGCCATTAGGTACGCTCCTTCCTCAAAGTGTTTAGATAGTTGTAGTTCCTGTAGAGAATAGCCCTGCCCATCATATAGTGAACTAGTATTCTCCAGGTGCCCATCATATACTAATAATGAATTTATATTCTTTGAACAGTATCATCCAAAAACGAGGAGGAGGTATCAGTAGGTTTAGGGAGACTCAATTGTTTGAAGATGCTGAAGAAATCTAAGGTGGGGGGAGAATTATAAGGATTGACCGAGCATGCTCAGTATCACAGTCTCCTGACTGACAGTTTGCTGGAATAATGAAAACTCAAGAGAAAAGAAGAACAGAATACAGGAGGGAGTGCCAGCATGTGATCTGCAGCCCATCCATGGTACTTCTGCAATATTTCTGCGACTGCAGAATTGCTGCCACCACCTGCACTGCCAAAATTGCTAATAAAATCTCTACAATTCCCTCTATCACCTTCTCTTCACTTTCTAGAAGGAGCTAGAACAACCCTCTTCACCACAGAACAGCTGTTCTACTCACCCAATTTCTGCAACATTAGTAATTGTAGAAGGCCATGGTGCTCTAAATTCTGGCATGCATTTTTTTTCTGAAATAAATATTATTGATCAGCTTCTTACAAAGGATCCAGAGTCTGCCCTGCTGATTTATTTTTTGAGGAGATAATGCAAGGCTGTCTTAAAAACCTATATATTTTTTTACTTATTAGTAACTGGGCATTACCCAGCTTTGGAAGGATTTAAACGAGGCATCAGTGATGGGTTGATAAAACAAGATGAGACAATTAGCAATGATTGAAAAAATAATTAATAAACTCCAAATGGTGAAAGAAAAGACCCCCACCCCCACTTTTACTATGATCTGGAATTGTTCTATTGAATGTATTAGAGACAAAAGATAATCTTAGACTTCCAAAGGCATTCAGGTCTTTCTAGTTGATTATGCAAGGAAATACTTTTGATAGGTTTAATTTAAGTATTATGACTGTGTATTTTAATATGAAATGTCACAATATGGATTGCTACATTCTGGGGAGAGGGTAATTGTTATAGTAATAAACCAATGTTTTAAAAAAGGAAGGAACATAAAGGGTTGTGTGGGATGGAGACTGAAATGTTTTCCCCCACCATAAAATTGTGTACTCCTGCAATAATCTGTCCTAGATGAAGATATATCTGGTTGGCTGAAACTCTAAATGGAAGTGGTGGGCTTGGTGTTGGTATGTAAAGTATAATGTGCTACCTTATACGGAGTGATATGATTTTTTTAGATAAAAATTGTGATTTTTATCTCATTACTGTTGACTCCAGTTGGTAGCAAGTTTTTTTAATCTATCAAGAGTCTTTTTCAGAATTTCTACTAGAGAACTCGTAACTTAAGATACTAAAGCTCAGATTTATACTCATATAAACGAGCTCGTATGGTGTAGTGATCTGAGTGTTGGATTATGAAGCTGGAGACCAGGGTTTGATTCCTGGCTTGGGAAACCCTCTGGGTGATCTTTGGCTTGTCATGTACTCTCAGTCCCAGAAAAGCCCATGATAGGTTCACCTTAGAATCACCGTAGGTTGGAAACAACTTGAAGGCACACAACAATAACACACACTTAGCTGGTTTATTTTATTTCATTTTTTTTTATTGCTGAGAGCTAAAAAAATTACAGAACAAATTTAAGAAGCCCTGAATAAATAATGTAGGAAGAATACCAGTAATGGGCCAGCTGCTGAGCAAAGGAAGCTTTCAGATTTGTCAATGTATACATTTTGGCCCTTTTCCCATGCCATTTCCCACACGAAATGGCCACGGGAGCACCGTGGGATCGTGAGGATGGTTCCGCATGATGTTCTTGTGATTGCGCGGTGCTCCTGTAGCGATCCCACAGCAATCGTGGAGTATATCATTTTCGGCTCTTTGCCGAAAATGACCCACAATTGCACATTTCTGCCATGTCCCTCCTGCACTTACCTGGTGTCTGGAACCTCAGGAAGCATGATGGCAGTGCTTCCTCCCCCAGCGCAGCCTGGGAAAGTACCCGGTTGCACTGTGGAAGGAAGGAAGGGGTGGAGCTATCGTGCTTCCTTCCATCCAACATGGAGCTGGTGGGGAGGGAAGCGTCGGGCACGCGATTCCCTCCCGCAAGAGGCTTTTTGCGTGATCCCCATGCGATGGCAGCGAGAAAAGGTAAGGTACAAAAAGGGCCTATGTTATCAGAACAACATCTTAATCTGTACCAGACCAGTAGATATATATCTTCTCATCTGTTCTTACCTGGGCACCTGAGACAATACTCTGAGCCCCTGCCATGCTGTGGTGTAGTTGGTGACTACTTGGGAGCAGGATTTTTTCAGCAGTATCCCCCAATTAGAGAAAACCATCCTCAGAGAGGCCCTCCTTATGGTTATTTTGTTGTCTTTTAGGCCCCAGGAAAATGACTTTTTAAAATGATTGCAGGCATTTTAATCCTCTGTAATCTCTGCTTTTTAAGAAGCAACTTTTCCTTGGTAGCTGTGATATTTTGCATCAAAGTTTACAGGCCCATCACTAGTGTGAACACTTCTGGGTTGTCTACATTTCCTTGAGTCTCAGACAGGGAAAAAGGTGGAATATAATACATATAATAATAATTACTGATTTCTTTAACCAGCGGTTAGGTCTACCGCCAAAGCAATAAACAAAACAACATGTTTCCATTCCAGTGCTATATTTGCTGCAGAATTAAAAACAGATATCAAAAAGCAGCCAATTTATATCATGTGCTAAACTGGAAACACCCTGAAAGAGAACTCCAAAGAAAAATGAAATGAACATCCTTCCAAACCCCCCGATACTGATGTAATATGTCTTTGAACAGGGGTTTAAAAGATAATGACAAATATGATAATGCTGTCTATTGAGTCCTGTTTCTGAATGTTAATCGTTGAGGAGCAGCTGGAAAGGTAACCTTCCCCAATATGTGGAATATTACAGACTGCAGGGAACTATGGGCTGTTAGAGTTCTTATGCTATGCTAGTGTTTCAATGGCATATATGATCCCGACTGCACTGTCCCACCCGGCCCCTCCCTAAACTGCAAACCCCAGGATTCCATAGGATGTTGAAAGTGGAATAATTGCGCTGTAACAGCCTAGTGCAGAAATGTTGCTAGTCTATATCATTTCAGACTGGTATCATCTGGTTGAATGTAGTCCCATGTAACTATTTAAAAATTATACAGAGCTTTCTCTGTACATAGAAGGAAAGGTCTGTCATACTGGTTTAACTTCCAGCCCCCCAAGACTGACTTCTACCCTTGAATAGGAGAAGGAAATTCCCCAGTGTTCATTAATTCTCGCGCTGCCACCACCAACTGAATTCTGAATTAACTGAACAGTATAGTGGGACCCTGCTCAGTGGATTGCCAATCTCTAGTAGAAAAAGGAATTCTTATAGGTGATGTGAGTGATAATATGGCACGAGGTTACAATCGGGGAAAAATGCATAAAAATGGAATGGGGGGCAGGGAAGAAAGATACAAGATGTAATTAATGCGGAAACAATTGTGAATGTAAATTTCTAAATTTTTCAAGCATTGTTTCTTTTCTTAAATAAAACTATAAAAAATCCCAACAACCTAGGACTGGGAGACCCAAGGGAATATGTCTACTGCTACCTGTCCCAGAAGACAGTCTGCCTGAAACTGAAAACAGAATGCTAGAACACTTGAACCATTCTATCACACTGAAGCACAACTGAACCCCCTTAGGATGCTGTCATAGTGGTTTAACTCCCTAGCCTCCCAAGACTGACTTCTGCCCTTGAATAGGAGCAGGAAGTTCCCCAGCATTTATTAATTCCTCATGCTGCCACCACCCACTGAATTCTGAATTAACCGAACAGTACAGTGGGACCCTGCTCAGTGGGTTCCCAATCTCTATGCCTAAGGACCTCTCCCTTCCCTCACCTCCCCCTTCTGAGTGAGAGAAGTCCTATCTAAGCGTGTGCCAAAGAATGGCGTGGAAATGGAGAGGAAACAGAGGTTCTGCAGACAAGTATTAATTTTAAGGCATGCAAGTAAACAAGACAATAATACTCATGAGAGGCTCCTCCCTCTCAGGTACACTTAAGTTACAAGTAGTTACAAAAACAGATACATTCTTAAGATCAGCCAGCCTCCAAAATAACAAAAGCCCTAACGTGACTAACTACCTAATATTCTAGCTGCCCACATTGGGGTTCACAGGCTTAGATGGTCTACGAGAAGAGCGAGGCCAGGAGGCGAGGCCTTGGGCCTGCAGCCTCCTACTGGCACAGATTTCATCTCCAGGATGCTTCTTTGTTCTCTCTCTCTCACGTGGTCTCTCAAGGATTTTTATAACTTCTCCATCGGAGCATCTCGAAGATTCGCCTCTTTCTTCCCCTTGATTGGGCAATTTTCTCCCCATGACCTGTGAGGCTGACCCACGATAAAAGTTTAACTTAAGCCCAACACCCCATTAACCCTTGGGTTACCTGAAGAGGGAAGTATCCCTCTTCAGCTAAGTCTAGATAATGGGAAGTCCCATTATCACAAGGTCTGTTGGTTGTGACTGAGTATCATTAATTATTTGCAGGGCTGGGGAAAAAGCAGCAGGATGAGGATTGTAGTAAATATGATCATGATCATCGTATGAAACTATGTCCCTGCAAAGATCAAGGGTGGGGGACCTGTGATCCTCCAGGCGTTTTTGGGTTCCACTCTTATCAGTCCCAGCCAGTGCAGCCAGTGATCAGGGATAATGGGAACTATAGCACAACAACATGTGAAGAACCACAGATATCACAGAATTCTGAGAGGGCTATGTTTTTTGTATGATTTGTCTTCACAATAACAAGAGGCATCCTAGAGAATGGCAGTGAACAACGACGTGCATTAGTAGTGTTTACACGGACAAGTTGTTCAGTGGCAGGATAGGTACTACATTGTTAATTAGGAGGAGGAGTAATATCTGTAGTCTTCCTCGCTTTTAATTCATCTCTTAGTGGAAATGGACCAAAGATGGGGGGAGTGAATTAGTTAGTTAATTAATTTTTCCATATTTATCCAACCACCCAATAACATTGTTCTTCAGGGCAGAAAACTGCATGAGATATATCGGGATTTACTGATTTATTTAATTTCTATCTCACCTGTCTTCCTAGCATGGGCAGCTTACAATATGATTTAAAAATAGAGATGTAAATTCACTGTTATTTTGTTATTACATATGAGGATCAATTATCATAATAGTTTCCTCCCCGTGGTGGGAGGGAACAAACTATTCTCTGCAGTATTCTCCTCATATTTGAATGTCCTGGGAGCATTATTCTGCAGAGAAAAATATGATTTGTGTGTGTGTGTGCATAAGACCCTGTTTTTCTGTGCAAGAAACCCATTATCTAGACAGAAGATGGAGTTTTTTTGATGCAAAAATCACAGAATTATTTCTCTACCACACTTCAGGACATTCAAATACCAGGACAAAAATGACACAAAATTTGTTCTGGTCCGTTATTCTTCCCAATGGGGTATCTTGAGCCTTGGGAAATTTCCCCCTCTACGCTTTTGAGCTGGGAGCAAATAGTTACAAATATTCTTTCCATCCCTGTTTAAAAATAAAAAACTGATAATTGGTCAGTTCCTGAATGATTTGAAGTAGATCATTTAATGGAAACAAGAAAATACTTGTATCCTCTCAAAATACACATATAATATACTAAATTTGCTGGCATATAAGACTCACTTTTTTTCCTGAAAAATACTGTTTGAGAATGGGGTGCGTCTTACACACCAGTGTGTCCTATACACCAGCAATAGTGTTTGCCGGCATATAAATAGGGTGTGTCTTATACACTGGTGTATCTTGTACGTGGACAAATACAGTACTGTGGAAATGAAAAACCTTGAGGAATTATGGGTAGGATTATTTGTGACGGGGGATAAAGGATCGTAAGCACTCCTGAGTTGGTTTTGATTCTCCAAAAACAACAAATAAACAGCAAGCGAATCTGACCCCCTGCCACTTTCTTGGGCTCATATTTCTTTAGATCTGTATCTGTATCAAAACACAGCAGCTCCTGCAAGACTCAGGTCTGCCTGTTCCTGCTCTAGCTAGCCTACCATAGACAGGAATGACAATGCAATTTAAAAATAGCAGCATCATAAAATAAGTTTGCTGTAGAATTCTTTCCAACATCTGTTGGTTCAGTATGAGAAGATCACGTATCTTCTCACATGGAGGCTTGGACTTTAAAAAACAAACAAACTCTTAATTATTTCACCTGGACTGAACTAACATAAAGAAGGTACCAAATGAGTCTCTCTGGGGAATTCCTTCTCCTTGGTCACTCAGTTTGTCTGGTAGCTGGCCCTGGAGCAGGGCTTTTCAAGAGGATCTCAAGATTGAAATAGGTATATGTGAGTAAAGATATAAATATTCTGGAACCTTTGAAACCATGAAAGTGGGATTTTTTTTTTAACAGATTAAATGTCATTTTGTTATTTTAGGAACACAAAATGTATTATCTGTAATCTAGTTTGGCACAAAATGATAATGTTTTACATGTTGAAAGTACAAACTGAATTTACTTTATTAAATTTTATTTTTTCTTACAATGGTATTTTTTCTAATGGTAAAGAAAAATGGTATTTTTAATATAAATGATATCATTGATATTTTTAATATCAATAATTAATATCAATGATTTCTCCGCCCCCCCTTACTGTAAGGAATCTATTTGATCTCACCATTTTATAAGATCCAAACAGCAATAAGAACAGAAGAAACCTTAAACATGACATTTATTTTGTGTTCCCTAGTCTTTCATAGTACCATGTAGATGAAAAGCACTCTTTCCCATAACATGAACCAAGGAAAGGAAATTAAGACCAGGAATTAACAACAATCTGATAGTGTACATCACTCTACTCAGCCTATTTGGTGCAGGGGAACTGGCACTCCCTATCGGACAAAAGGCAGGATATAAATTCAATGAATAAAAATAAAATAAAATAAAATAAAAATTTTCCCCTAATGCACCAAGGAGCAGTACCATATTTGTGCCCATTGGTTACAACTGTTTTACTTTCTGTTAAACCACCATCATTCTAAAAGAAAATATTCCATAATCACCTTTATCCATTTTTTCTGTCAAAATAAGGCTCCAGAAAAAAAAATGAGATTTTTTTCCTGAACTTTTTGCCCCCCCCCCCCCAAGTTCTTTACATACTTCTGTGTGGGGTAGCTTAGTGATATGTTTCATTTCAAAGCACTATTCAAACTGCATTTTTTAAAAAAAATGGTATGGCTTTGGTGCTCTCCATATGACTGACTGATGATTAATATTATCATCCTTAGGCCTTTCTCAGTTGTCCCACCATCTTGGGTGAGTGATGTAATGACCAGGCACAAGGTCTTTTTGGTGGGACATTTTTGAGGATACTTTGCTTAGGAAGTATGACTAACAAGTCTCAGGTCTTTCTTGTGTATGTGTCAAATATCCAAGCTATTTAGATCTTCTACATTGTCCTTCTGGCATTTATGTTAATCCTATAAACCCAGAGTTCTACTTTTTTAACACTTATGTTGGTTTTTAATTTATTTTTAAAAATTTATTGTTGACTGCCATTGAAGTTCATTGAATACAACACTTGTTTAAATAACTATGTTAAGCCAAAGGAATCAATTGTGGGCATACAGGACAGAAACATTTAAATATAATGATTTCCATCTCTTTTTTTTCTTGAAGATGTTCTGGAAGTCCAGGAAGTCCATGTGTTCAGTCGTGAACATGAAATTAATAAACAGGAGCACTATACAGACAAATACTACAACCGCAAGCTGATTGTGCGCCGAGGAAAGGCATTCACAGTACAGATTCATTTCAGCCGCCCATACAATCCAGAAAACGACGAGTTTTGGATTGAATATCTTATAGGTAAGTTTCAAAATGGTGGCTGCTTTGAGTATCATTGCTATCAGCACTTCCTCTAAGGGCAAGCACCATGTGCAGAATGGGCAGAGGAAGGACAGATTATGAAGATTTTAATTTAGATATTATTGGAAACCTTGAAGTTCTGCTTTAAAAAGAAAAAGTAAAGTAAAATGAGGATAACTAAAATCCCAATTGTTGTCCCACATTGGTTTTGGTTTCCTGTCCTGTTGGCTTCAACTTACAGTAACCCTATGAATGAAAGATCTCCAAGACACCTGGTCATTAAGAGCTCTGCTAGCATCTTGCAGGTGCAAGTCTGTGGTTTCCTTGATGGAATAAATCCAACTGTAATGTGGTCTTCCTCTTTCCCTACTGCCTTCAAACTCTGCTGAATGCTATCATCTTTTCTGATGAGTCATGTTGTCTCATAATATGTCCAAAGTATCACAGCTTTGTTTGAGTCATCTTGGCTTCTAGTGAGAGTTCATTTCTTCTTCTTGTTAACAGCCTTCAAGTCAACTTTGACTTATGGCAACCCTATGACTGAGAGACCTCTAACTCACCCTGTCATCAGCTTTACTCCACTCTTGCAAACTCAGGGTTATGGCTGAGTCTGTGCATCTGCAATACAGTCTTCCTCTTTTGCCTTCCACCTTGCCAAGCATTATTGTCTTTTCTAGTGAATCATGTCTCCACATGATATCTCCAAAGTACAACAGTCTCAGTTTAGTCATCCTGTTTTCCAGGAAGAATTCAGGTTTGATTTGTTCTAGGCCTCATTAATTTGTCTTTTTAGCAGTTCACAGAACTGTTCTCCAGAACCACGTTTCAAATGAGTTGATTTTCTTCCTATCAGCTTTCTTCCTTGTCCAGCTTTCACAACCATATGTAGAAACTGAAAATATGATGGCATGGACCATCAATATTTAATTTATATACTTTAATATTCAATTATATATCTTTACACTTCAGGAACTTGTCTAGATCCTTCAGAGCTATCCTTCCAAGTCCTATGCCATTTCTGCACTAGGCTGTTACAGTGCTATTATTCCACTTTCAACATCCTATCGAATCCTAGGGCTCAAAGGCCCCTCCCTAAACTGCAAACCCCAGGATTCCAAAGGATGTTGAAAGTGGAATAATAGCAACTGTAACAGTCTAGTGATGAAATGGCCCTAGTCTTTTTCTGATTTCTTGACTTCAGCCTCCATTTTGATTGATGACTGAACCAAGGTATGGAAAATCTTCAACTATTTTAATGTCTTCATCATCTGTTTTAAAGTTATGTAAATCATCTGTGGTTATGTTTTTTGTATTCTTAATGTTCAGCTGTAAACCTGACTTTGCACTTTCTGTCTTGACTTTCTTCAGTAATTATTCCAAGTCCTTCCTATTTTCTGCTAGTAGTATGGTGTCATCTCTACATCTTAAATTGTGAATTTCCTTCTTCCAGTTTTCACACCTCCTTCCTCCATATCTAGTCCTGCTTTATCTATGATATGTTCAGCATACAATTCAAACAAATAGGGTGATAAAATGCTGCCTTGCCTGACTCCCTTACCAATTCGAAATCATTCAATTTTTCCAAATTCTGTCCTCGTAGCAGCCTGTTTTCCTGAGTACAAGTTACATATCAAGGCAATCAAATGTTATGGCACACCCATTTCTTTCAGAATGACCTACACAATTAAAGGCTTTGCTATAATCTGTAAAGCACAGACTGATTGTCTTCAGAAATTCTTTGGTTCACTCCATTATCCAATGTATATGTGAAATATGATCCCTAGTGCCTCTTCATTTCCTGAACCTGAACCTGAATCTTGCATTCTTGCTCCATATATGGTAAAAATATTTGTTGTAGAATTTTGAGCATGACTTTGCTTGCATGGGAAATTAATGCAATGGACCTGCAGCTACTGCAATCCCTTTCTTAGGGACTGGAATTTATATTGAGTGTTTCCAATCTGTGGGGCATTGTTTTATTTTCCATATTTGTTGAGAGATTTTAGTTAGAACTAGCGTAAATCATGTCTCTGTAGCTGGAAGCAGCTCTATTCATATGCCATTTACTCTTGGTGATTGATTTCTCCCATGTGCTCTGAGTGCAGCTTCCATTTCACTTTCTAAAATTGTTGGTTCATCTTCAAATGGTTCTTCCTTGAATAAATTTGTCATCCATTCTTCCCTTTTTATAGTTCTTCTGTGTATTGTTTCCATCAACTTTTTATTTGTGTTTGGTCATATAATTTGCTCTCCTGCTGGTTGTATAGCATCCCCACTCTTGGTTTAATTTTCCCTTTGATTCTCTTTGATTTCTTAGATCTTTTTGAAGAGTTTTCTTCTTTTTCTATTTTTTGTTGTCACCTTCTGTTTCTCTGCATTGATTATTGTAGAAGTTCTCCTTGTCCCTGTGCATAAGTCTTTGAGCAGTTGCATTCAGGGTTCTGACTCTATTTCTATCACCTTTTATTTTTGCTTCTTGTCTGCCCTTAACTACTTGAAGAGTTTCATCTGTCATCCACTGAGGCTTCTCTTTCTTTTTGACTGCAGATAGTGTCTTTTTGCATTCTTCTCTGACCATGTCCCTGGCTTCAGTCCAAAGTTCTTCTGGTTTCCGGTAAATTAGGAGTAATAGAGCAAATCCATTTTTTGCATTGTCTTTATATTCTACAGGGATGTTTTTCAGGTTGTATTTTGGCATGATGGTTGGTTTTTTGTTCTGTAGCTATACATACATACATACATACATACATACATATACATATACATATGCATACATACATATACACACACACACACACGTATATATATGGGGCTCATGGTCTTGCTACATTGTTCCTGGTCTTGCTTTTTGCAGTGAGAATGAGCTTCTTTTTCTTCTTCTGCTTTGGATTATGTAGTCAATATAATTTCTATATTCGCTATCAGGTGATGGCCATGTATACACTTGTCTCTTTGGTTGTTTAGATAATGCATTTTCAATGAACAAATCAATGGCCTTGCAAAGTTCAATCAATGACTTTCCCACTTCATTTCTTGACCCTAGGCCAAATTCATCTGCAACCTTTGATTTTGCTCTATTTCCTACTTTTGCATTCTAATCACCCAGGACTAAAAAGAAGTCCTGTTTTGGTATGTGATCAATTTCATCCTGCCTTCTATGATAGCATCTTTCAATTTCTTCTTCTTCTGCCTCTCTAGTTGGAGCATAAATGTGGATAATGATTATACTGATCAGTTTTCCCTGAAGTCTTACTGATATTATTTGGTCAGACCTTGCATTATTTCCTTTGACTACCTTTACTACATCTCTTGTCACTATTGATGCCACCCCGTTTCTTCTTTGATTTGTTTCCCGAGTAAGACACTATGTAATTATCTGACTCAACTTTAACTTGCTCACTCCCCCTCCTCAAGTATTGCAACGTTTATACGTTCCATTTCTTGTTTTACTATGTCTAACTTCCCTATATTCCTGCTTCTCACATTCCGTGTTTCTATAATATGTGTTGGGCAGCTTTGGATTTTCTTTTTACCTCTGAGCATATCAACAGCTGAATGTTCTTTTAGCTTGAGTCCAGTTGTGCCATTAGCCACAATGCTACTCATAGCTATCCTTTGTAGCTTTTTGAGTGCCATATGATCTGGGAGTGTCATCTTCTGGCACTATCTCTTGTTTCATATCAGATTGTTTTATCACAGGCATTTCATAGTAGAAGACACATGGTAGAAGTCTTCTAGGACCATTTATCTGTTGTTTTAGTGTTCCTGGTATCTGTAGAACTTTCCTGCAGCACCATCTTTCAAAGGAGTTGATCTTCCTGTAAGCTTTCTTTACTGTCCATATACATCTATATGCCCCTGCTCCAAAAAATCTCAGACTGTGCTATTGAAATGAGCATTGGCAAGACAGTGGTACCTGGATACAAAGACAAGAATATCAGAACATGAGGTTATTGGCTGCTAGTGGCTTTCATGTCGTTAAGTGAGAACAAGGAAGAAGGCCTTCTTGGTGGCTACTCCCAGACTTTGGAACTCCCTTCCTAATGAGGCCAGGATGGTCCCATCCTTGACTTCCTTCTACCAAAAAGTCAAAACTTTTTTGTGCTGTGAGGCTTTTAAACACTGTCTGGAATGTGATTTTAATGCTGTGTGGTGCTGTTTCTAAGGTTTGTATGTGGTCTTTTAATGAAGGTTAACGTTTTTAATGTTTAATGTTTTAACTTTATAAATTGTTTAATCACTTTTAAAATAACCCTTATTTTTATGGTTTTATTAATGACTTCGTATAGTTTTAATCTATATGTTTAAAATAGGTCGTTAGTTGCCTTGAGTCCTATTATTGGGAGAAAGAGTGGATCAAAACAAATAAAACTGAAATAAATAAATAAATAAATAAATAAATAAATAAATAAATAAATAAATACAGGGCTTAGTCCAAAAACTCTCAAAAGTGCTGAGCCCTTTCCCCAAAAAGGTTCAGCACTTTGGATAGCCTCCATTAACTGCCAGGTGAGATCAGCTGCTGCCACTATTTTAGGTGATGGGCTGGATGCCAGGCAGAAAGCAAACAAAGTGTGTTCCAAAACAACGAACTGTGCAAATCAAAGGCTTTAGATTTTGTGAACTTTTTTTCTTGTGAAAAGTAAAAGAAAAGAAAAACCTCAAAGGAAAGAAAACAACGCTTGAACTGCCTCTCTTTTGGGCCACAGCTGGGCAGCTAGGTGGGAATATGTGAGAGATTTAGTCCAGAAAAGTAACTTGTTCCAAGTTCTGCTCTGAACATGGAGATTCCATTTGTCTGTCTTGGACAATGACCCATTTACGCACCTACCCTCCTTCAATTGGTTTGCTTGCTTTAAAAAACCATCTAAGCTAGTGGCCGTTGGAATTAAATACTTCAACTTTGTGATATATTGTATAATGAAAGGCTTTCCTTTGCCTGCCTCAAACATGCCACATATTAAACTGATCACTCTTTGATTACTCAACATTTGACTTGTGGCCAAATGGGAAAAAAACTGTCTTCTTTGGAGAGGCATTCTGTTGAATTAAGTTGGTGCTGAGAAATATGAAAGCATTGTGTGCAGTGATTTGTCTGGAATAGCTCATTTGCCCAGGCGGTCATCACTCAGTGTTACACTGATGACATGTAACAAAGACCTTGCATTCTGCTTTTGTTCCTGCTAGGAATGTCAGTTCATTCCAGTCTGTGTTGTGTGCTGTATCACAAATTTGTCTTGTTTCTGCATTAATTTGGATTTTTTTAAAAAAATCTGAACAAAAATGTGCGTATAAATAACAACTTAGAATGCTATTACACAAAAGTAACTTGTTAGATGAAAGCCTGCGTGGTGTAGTGGTTTGAATGCTGAACTATGACCTGGAGACCAGTGCTCAATTCCCTATTCAGCCAAGGAAACCCACTGAGTGACTTTGGGTGTGTCATACAATCTAAGCCCCAGAAAAACCTGTGATGGGTTCACCTTAAGGTCATCATAAGTCACAAACAACTTGACCGAATGGGGAATAGAAACCTGGTCTCCAACGTCATAATCCAATGCTTGGACCACATCACACTGGGTATTTGCTATGCCCGAAGAAAATACATTACAGATAATATTAGTTACAGCCAAGCTATAATGCTTATTTTTGGACAAAAGAATTTGCAGATTTGTACATATTTGAATCTAAATGTACACATCTATATTTTGTATCATTAAATGTACACTTTTGAACACGTTTTGGTATGTTTTGAGTGCCAGGAACTGCACCACACAATTTTGGAAAATATACAACATGAAGGCTACTTACATTCCAATTTGCTCGTTAGTCTGAGAGGTGGAGGTTTGGTCAGTTTGCATCTGAATTCACAAAGATCTGAGTTCCTCAAGCATTTTTAGTTCTTGGGTCAGTGTGACTGCACCTTATATAGTATATCAAGTTTGTGGAAAATCAGCTATTCACTCTAAATGAGTTACTGATGCTAATTTTTCTTCCCTGCCATCTCCCCTACTGTTATAAACTCCTTGAGAATTGGTTTTGAATTGACATTTAATTTATCTTCCTGGGAACTGGCTGCAGTTTTGCATTTGTATCATTGATTTCCTTCCTTTCTATTGCTGCATAATAATCATGTAGCCATTTATTAAATCTGCTATTTATAAAATAGCAAGCATTTAGCTTTCAAATTTATATTCAGTGAAAAGATGTGCTGTTTTCAGGCTTTCTTTTCTATTCCTTCTTGTGTGAGTTAGAGGTGGGGGAGCTGAAAATCTGTGTCTTTGGGTAAAGCAAGGTCACATCCTTAGGTCTAGGGTGCTATATGTTTGTATGTTGCCTGTTGACTTATGGCAACTCCATAAATTTCATAGCTTTTTTTTTTTAAAGGGAAGGAGTATTTAGAGATAGTTTTGCCAGTTCCTTCCTCTGAAATATATCTTACAGCACCCCTATTTGTTGGTAGTCTCCCATTCAAGTACTAACCTGGGCTGACCTTGCTTAGGTTCCAATATCAGAGAGGATCTGCTGCTGTTATGATATTTGGACCAATCTAGGGCAGACACACGTATCAATGTGGGTTTTCATCACAAACCCTCTGAACTTCCTAGTGAGTCTTCATCACCATGTTCCTTTCTTATCTCTTCCATTTCTAGAATTATGGACGAGAATTCTGGCTGCAGACCCAGAAACTGGTAACTTCTGCCACCATCAAGAGCTGTGGTGCCGTTAGCAGAGAGGAGTGATATGTATCAGGGATGCAAAAGGCACTGGGGTGTTTAGCACTGCTGCCATTTTCTGCCTTGAACTTTCTCTAATCCAGTCTCAGGGTTGGCAGGCAGAGAGGGTTTTTTTTTTTAATCTTTACTTATTGTGTAAAAGAGGGAATTTCTGCCAGCGTTACTTGCTCCCTGCTTGGATGACAATCAACACCTGGTGAAATTCACTCTTCCACATGATCATTAGAAATACAAGCCTTCTCCACTTTTCAGTCTTGCAAACTTAGTCCATTTCCGCACTGGACTGTTATAGTGCTATTATTCCACTTTCAACATTCTATGGAATCCTAGGATTTGCAGTTTAGGAAGGGGTCTTTGATATAACAATTTCTGATATAACAAAAATTGGTTTCTAGTTACCTTCAGTAGCTACATTTAATGAATATATTTATAGTCATTTTGACAGGTTTTTTTTCATGTTTTATGCCATTCTCTTATCAATTCTAAGAGGTTTTTCCCTCAAAGAAGTAACAGAAAGTAATGGAAAAGTAATGAGCCATGTAACAAGTAATGTAACAAGTTACTTCTTTTCACCTTGCAGTTAAGTAATGGCAGTGTGTTACTTTTTTAAATCCTGTAATAAAGGACAGGATGAATTATTTTTAGAAAATTAACTTTCCAGGCTCTGAAGTCCCCTGATTGCATTTGTATCCTCTGTTAGATAATGCAACAATTCAGCATCTTTATTGAAACAAGGAGTTCTAATAATGACTTATTTGAAAGACAGATAAATATTATGTCTGCTAATGAACTCTTCAGCCTCACTTTTAATATCATCTTTCTTTCTTTGACAATAAATTTGTTGATAATGTCTATGTCTATCACTGCCTTGTGATAGTGATCCATTTCTGTGCATAGCTATAAATCTTATGAACTATTTGACCTCAGACAAAATGGCTTCATAAAATCCATATATATCAGTCAGGCCTCTAAACACTGTTGTAGGTCAACTGAGTAATACACATAGAAGCATCCATTAAAGATAGCTGGAATTCATGGTTGCAGATGCTACTTTGTTAAGAACTGTATACTTAACTAACTAAGCAGCTGATCTAGAATCTCAGCTGACCTCTTTAAGTTAACTTAATATATGGTGACCCTATCACAGGGTTTTCTTGGCAGGATTTTTTTAGCGGAGGTTTGCCATTGCCTTCTGCTAAGGCTGAGAGGTTGTGACTTGACCGAGGTCACCCAGTGAGTTTCCATGGCTGAGTGAGATTTGAATCCTGATCTGCTACAGTCCTAGTGCAAGACTCATACCACTACATCACACTGGTTCTCAGGACAGGCATATGCCTGATAGATGAATTTTGTTATTATTTGCTGTCAAGTCAGCTTTGACTTGTGGTGACCCTATGAATGAGAGATTTTCAACACTCCCAGTCAGAAACTGCCCTGGTGAGTTCTTGCAACCTCCAGGCTGTGGCTTCCTTGATTGAATCAATCCTCCTGGAATGTGGTCTTCCTCTTTTCCTGCTGACTTTCCTACTGACTTCCTCTTTTCCTACTGACCTAGTCTGATATTTCTTTTAAAGTACCCACACTCCTGACCATCATGCGTTGGTGGGAAAGGCACAGGGGAAGGTGATAGGTTTCTGTGGACAAAAAAGTACGCATGACCATTGGCTGCACTCACAGTACTCTGTGTTAGCTCAACTGGTCACAATGCAACTGTTGCCGAATATAAGCCATTTGCACATTGAGTAGTGGCCCCAAATGGCAATGCACATCCCCTTGGTCAGTAACAGATACGTCCAGGTAGCCATGATCAGATTCATGTGGATATGTCTATTCAAACAGTGGAGGTGTCTTTTCAACCCATCAGATGTCCTGGACAACATCTACTTCATGGAGAAGGACCAATCTGATAATGTCACTTTCTCACCAAATCCATCATTTTCATGCGTGTGTACCCTTGGCAGGTGCATGTGTAAAGAAAAAAAAATTGACTAAGTTATTACCATCCTTTCAAACCAGATTCAGCAGAAATAGATATTCCCAGCATGGAGAGGATAATATCTGTGTGTGATTTAGCAATTAAAGAGAGAAGGCTGGCAGTGGGGAAAAAAAGGTGGTAACACTAATTTAGCATCCAAAACATTGTTGAACCTACAGTTGTGAATTTACATAATTTAATATGAATTTATATTTAATATGAATTTACATAATCTACAGTTATGAAGATATAACCTACAGTTATGAATCTGTAACTGCTCTGTATTCAGCCATGTTCTGTATTCGTGATTGAGGCACTAATGCCATGATCACAAATGTCCCCCCCGCCAAAATTTTTTTTAACCTAATAGCCAGTAGCCACATTAATTGATGGAGGTCTGTTCTGCTGGTGATGGGGGCACAATAAGATGATGCTTTCAGCCCCCTCTCCACCAGTAATCTCTAGTGCAACAATCAGAAGAACTCTGTTGTAACTGATTATCACACTGAAGATTGCTGGCGGGAAACATAATCCTACTGCACTCAGATCACTTGCAGAATTGTCAATGACCGTTAAAGTAGGTTTGGGGAGTCAGGTTGGTTAATGAGACATAGTCAGGTATTTATAACTAGGTCTTTGATGTAGGATCTCAGTGCAGATTTTTAAGGAGCTTAGCATGGCAAAGTTCTTTCCCTGGACAGACAAATCTGTCAGTGTTATATTCTCCCACATTCACTTTCCAAAAAGTTCTAAGTACTTTCTGTGCTGTTTATGAAATATGTGAATTTTGTTGAGTCCTTTTGTACAACAAACTGAGCAAAATTCTCACCCATTCCTACAGTTTCATCTCACCACTATTTGCTTACTCAATAAGATTGGGGATTTTGTGGTAAATTCAATTCATTTCAGTTTTAGTCTTTTTATGCATGTGTATTTAAATGATAACATGAAAGTCAGGTTCTAAAGCAAAATTATAATACCCATTGAAAGAGTGTTTGGATGAGCATTGTGAATGTGCACATGGTTACCAGTCCATAAAAAGAACTCTGTATATATCTTCTGTACTAGACTGGGAAGCATGACAGAACTGTGCTAAAAGCTCACATATTTGTTTTTCCTAGCTTAGCAGCTGGCATGCAAAATTTCTGGAATGTTATGTGTTGTGCTGATTTTAGGAAACATGGGCTAACAGTCATAAATAATTCTTTCTTCAAAGGGTGGGATCTTTCATAGGGAATGGGAACAATATGGAATAACTTGCTGAAGTCAACGTGGCTGCATTTGTCATTTATATTTTTAAGAATTTAGAAATACTGCTTTGGCATTTGATTAATTATCCACAAAACCATCTTTGCTACAAATGGCATGATCAGAAAGCTAGTCTTTGTTTTTTTTAAAAAAAATTGTCATAATGAACAAGATTTGCTGAAGAAAATGACTCATTCTTCTTAACTTTCATAAAGACTAAGAAATAATTGTGACTCAATTCAGTCCCTTATAAATTTTCACACATTAGAATGCTGAGATGTGTTGCTGTCTTTTAAAACCAAAGTTTAATTGTGTAATAACCTTCAGTGACAAATAATATATGTGCATACACATGTGTAGACATATGGAATATATCCAGAACAATTTATAGGGAATAGAGACAGAAGAGCTAAAAGGTATCTGTGGAGAGGCAGAGGGGGGGAAAGGGGAAGAAAGTTAATCTAACAGTGATTTTTTTTTAAATGTTTGTTCTTTTAAAGTTTACCTTCTTAGAAAGTAAACAACATGATTTGAGGGAAATACCTAGAAAATGTATGTTGCATAGCCCTCTTAGGAAAGCTTAGAAAGGTTACTTTTTTGGACTAAAGCTCCACTGAAACAAAGAAGTAACTTTCACAGGTTCTTCCTTCTAGGGCTGCTAAGTGGATATCTTTGACTGTTAATCTCACCAAACCTACTCTGTTTTTTGTTCTCAAGCTGGCTTCAACTTATGGTGCTTAAATATTCTAAAGGCAGCAGATCTCATCTGATCTTGGATGCTAAGAATGGTCAGCCCTTGTTAGTTCTTGGACGGGAGACCACCACTTAATATCAGGTGCTGTAAGTTATATTTCAGAGGAAGGAACTGGCAAAACCTCCTCTGAGTATTCCTTGCCTAAGAAAACTCTACAAAATTCATGGGGTCACCATAAGTCGACAGGCAACTTGAAGGCACATAGACACATGAAGGAGAGACCTCTAAGAGTCCTGGTAATCCACAGCTCTGCTCAGGTCTTGTAGACACAGCACCCTGGCTTCCTTGATCATGTCAATTCACCTGTAATATTGTCTTCTTCTTTTCCTACTGCTTCCCACTTTACAAAGTCTATCATCTTTTCCTATTCGATATCCCCTGTTGGGGATTTATCTTTTTTGTTGCAGTATGTGAAATCTTTTGCCAATGAACACCAGGCGTTGTAGGCTGTATTTCAGAGGACGGGAGTGGCAAATTAATCTCTGAGTAATCCTTCCCTAAGAAAACCCTGTGAAATTCATGGGATTGCAATAAATCAGCAGGCAATTTGAAGGTACATACACTTCGGTATGCTGGGGTGCGTGCAATCACGTAGGGACGAGGGGGGCAATGGCGGTGGTGCGCCCCGGACAGCAATGTATTTGGGGCATCCCGGCTACTAGCCGTGCCCCTTCGCACTGTGGCCATGCCCCCATGCCATAGTCCTGCCGCCCTCCTGCTTCCCTCCATGCATTCCAAGCTCCACTGCTGGGTGTGTATGTGTATGAACATACGCATATATCTTTGTCCATGTGTAATATGTGACCCTGACCCCCAAGATGGCATCACAGGCAGCCTCAGTTCTAAGAAAAAGGTTGTGCACTTATCAGGATGGATATTTAAATTATGTATTATTTAGTGCTTGCTTAAAATGCTGCCATCTCTTTAAATCTTCCCATGTAAGTGAGTTTATATCAAGCTTTGTATATGCAAGGATGAATTTCTTTCTGGCCTTCTTTTCTCACTTAACTATGATTTCATCATTGCAATTTTTTCTCTCCCTTAGGAGTGCTTTCTTTACAGCTGTTCAAAAGATTTCTGTGCACAAACCCACTTACTATTTCCCTGCTATGTAAGGGTTATACTCCTTTGACAAAGCTACCCTAGTTGTTTTTCATTCTGTCACAATTATCATATTTCTTGGGTATGCCTAGAAGCATGTGCATTTTATGCTGGGAATGAAGGGTCTGTATGGGTACAAACAAATGAATCACATGGAAGATGTATTAACGTCACAATGTGTAATAACTTCCCTAAAGGCACGAAGATGTCTAAAAGCAAATGAGATTGGTTAAAAACGGCACTACTGCCAAATAATTAAAAATACAACCCCGCTATGCTTTAATCTGCTATGGGGATGGGGCAGGGAGAGAACACCTTCTGCATTCAAAATGTTACTTTGAGGATGGAAAATGCGAATTTGCCAAAGCACTCAGAGGGGAAAAGAGCAACTGGTAAGATGGGAACTGAGCCAAAAGCTGTTCTGTTGAGGCTTGGTGTTCCCTCTGCTGGCCGTGTGGAGTAATGTGTCCTATTTGTCAGTCCTCTTTTGTTTCACCAGTGACCCGAAAGAAATGAGTTTGTATGTACTGTAAGGGTACTGATATTTCCACCGTACTGTCTTCAGTTATGTTTCAGAATAATGCCTGCCTTTCTAACTAACGCATAGAAATGAGTTAATTCAAGCTTGGTTGGAGTGGGTGCATGAAATCTTAAACTGTGACCAGTTTTGAGTGCCACACTTTAGGAAGCATATAGGCTAGTGATGGGCAATGTGTGACCTTCCAGATGTTGTTGGACTTTGACTCCCATAATCTCCAATCATTGATTGTTCTGGCTAGTACTTATGGGAACTTCAGTTCTGCAAAATTTGAAAGACCACACATTTTTCAGTCCTGAAATGCATTGGAATGGATTCAGAGATATTCCTCAAAGATGGTCCAGGCTTTGGAAAACGAGTCCTGTGAGGAAAAGCTGAAAGAAGTGAGTATATTTAGCCTGGATAGGAGAAGAGAGGTGTGGATATGATAATACTCAAACGCCTGAACACCTCTTCCTTTGAAGAGGGGACCGAATTGTTCTCTGCTGCTTCAGACGTCAGACCTGGGCCTAATGCGCTTAAGGTAACTTAAGGAAGTTAAGGAAGGCAAATCTGGGCTGAACATTAGGAGAAAGCCCAGTAGGTGGGCTACTGTGGTGAATTGGAGGAAAGGAAACACAGAAGGTAGCACCAGCCCCCAAAACACAGGGAAGTGGCCACAATTGCAAAAAATAATGACTTAGAGTCCACTTTGGGTTGTAATAATGAGCTAGGGGGGTGTTTCATAATAAATTGCCATACCAATTCGACCATTTTCATCCACATTTCCTCCCACCCCCTGAGTGGGGGGGCTCAGGGGATTTGGGTGGAGTCCAGGGGCTGGTAAACAAAAGGATGTTGAGCACTGCATGCATCCCCCAGGATGTAATTTACTTAGGTCCTAACTTAATACATAAGGTTTAAGTAATCTTAGGCTATTTCTGCCCTACACTGTTACAGTGTTACCATTCAACTTTCACCATCCTATGGAATTCTGAGGTTTGTGGTTTAGGGAGGGGCAAGTGCATCGTGTGGACCGCTCCTCGCAGTTGCGCGATGCTCCAGGGGCCCTTTTGCATGACGAATACCGTGCAAAAAGGGCCCTGGTGTTTGCAGCTTAGGGAGCAGACTTTAGGATTTTCGGCCAGAGAGCTCTTTGGACTCAGTAAACTACAAACCCCAGAATTTCACAGGATGTTGAAATTGGAATAATAGCACTATAACAGTGTAGGGCAGAAGGACCCAAAGATAAATGCTCCAGGCAAAACATACTCTCTTCCTTTCTGTCTCATAATTGTCTCATCATCCGCAACAGGACATGAAATAGCAGCTGAAGGCTCAGCACCAGCCAGGCCTTGAACCATGCTATATTTTTCCTCTATCATTGAGTGAGGTCAATGTGACTACGAAAAAACAACAACCTAGTGTTACATTACACAGTAGAAAGCCTATAAGAGTCCCTTAGAATTTTTTTACAGGTGACTTTTTAACTTATAGCTAGTTATTCCCAAGCTCTTCCTGGCACCTGCCTTGTTTGTTTGTTTGTTTGTTTGTTCGTTGCAGCAGACAAAGCCTTTTCCAATTTTCCCAGGCCTTTCGATTGATTTTAGCCACTTTCTGTACCTGCGTAGCTGGGAATGAGCCCAAATGAACTCAATGGGGTGTAGTAAATACGTACTGTTTAGGATTACATTGCAAATCAGTTTCCTAAAATCACAGATGATTCTGTGTAGTTTAGTACTAAGTTTTGCTGCTCCCTCTAGCCCATATTAACATTTTAAAACTTGCTTTATTTTCTTCTTATGTAAGCTGCCATGGGAACTTGGCTAAAGAGTTAGCTACAAGTGCTTAAAATAAAATAAATGTTCATAAGTATTATGAGTTAAATTATATGTCCAAATGTGACTTTTGGCTGCCCTAAGGACACAAACACACACAGAGAGATGAGCTGTTCTATTAGCTGGATGCTCAGGTAAGACTTCATGACTCATGATTTGTGCTGTGACCCTGATTCCCGTTTGTGTAGCAACTTGGGCAAAGAGATGCAGCCCTATATTAATCCAGAGTTCCCTGCTAATTCTGAACCAGAAAACTCACTCGGGCTTAATGTCAGTTAACAAACCAGGATAACAAACCAGAATGCACACCTGTAATCCTGGTTTGCTTATTGACATTAAGCCTTGGTCCCCTCATTCAGTAGTAGTATGGAACTCTCACTACGTGACAGCCTGAAACTCTACATCAAGGTTCTGTTGAGGAGAGGGTTATGATTATGCAGTCAGGGTTATCCCCAAGGAGTCAAAACAAATGTTTGCAAAATTTTTCAAAAATCTTTTTTCCTCACAGAATGCCCTTAAAATGCTTCTGGAAGGGAAGAAAGGCCTCAAAACATAGAAAGAATGCCATCATGCCATCTAGATGGTGTTTGGGGTCATTTTGAGGACAAAGAATTTTTTGGGGTGTGAGCAAGTACAGTGGGAATGTGGCCCTCTAAGGTTGTCCAAAGATGACTAAAGCAGTCCCCTAGCCTTTCACAGTTGCCTGCCCCTGATATATATAAAGAAGGAAATGGAAGATGAGGTAGAAGAGAGCAGCAACCACCTCTAGATTTATCCCAAAGAGTACCTGGCAGGTCTAGCAAGTTCTGACAATGCGTCTAATCCATTTTCACTCCTGTGCAATAGTTCAGAACACCTCTTTTTAAAAAGGGAGTGGGAAAGAGAAGGAAAAGTTGTGTGTGTGACCATGGGATTCCATGAACTGCCTGATGCTGCTATTTAAGCTTCTTCCTAGAGAAAGGTCACTGCACAAATGAGGAATGCATCCAGCCCAGCATCCCAAGTGGTCCAACTCTCCATGATATTCCCCATCTCCATGGCAGCAGATTGTCATTGACATCACACCCCCACTGGTTCTCCCCGCCAGGACCATCTGCTTACCTCAACTCCCTTGTCTACATGCCAGCTGCCAATTTACAGCAGCCCTGACAACATGGTTGGTAATTGATGTCAGGGAATCCCCATGGGCCTTTCTATCAGGTTGATGGCTGTACGTGCAGTAATTCTCTCCCTAACCCACACCCTACATCCCCAGGGCCATTGGTGGCCAAAAATTTCCAAAGTAAGAGAGATATTTGAATGGTTTAAACACACATGGAACTGAAGAAAGAGGACAATGACTGAGGTCAATGCCTCAGGTCAGCCTTCCCATATTCTGACACTTTCCAGTTGCAGCATTTTCTCACCTTCCCCATTGATATTCAGCTGGGGATGATGGGAGCTGTGGTCCACCACTTCTAGAGAGTGCCAGTTTGAGGGGAGATTGCCTAGTCCCTTAAAGAACATTTAGAGTGAAATGGTAAGTCATACAGGGAGTTGGCAGGTGAGTGGAGACCATCCGCCATTTCAATGCTTTTGGGAAATAGTTGGAGAGGCTACTACTTTCAGTACACCGAAACTGCAAAATCTTTCTTGATGACTCAGGAATAGCCCCTTGTGATATGATTAAATCTGTGCTGTTTGCAGTGTATTGGCACCAATGGGAGATTTTCCTAGTCACAAGTAGGATATAGCAAAAGAACACGGGGTGGTAGCAATGGGAGTGGAGCAAAATCATTCTTCCAAATAAGAATTCCACTCCCAAGGAAATTTTCCTTTGGTCCCCAAATTTCTAGCATTGCACAGACACTGGAATCATTCACACTTAGAACTCTTATTTGTGTGTGTGTGTGTGTGTGTGTGTGTGTGTGTTTGCAATTCCCTTGGTAACTTTGCCTGCCCCCCCCCTTTTTTCAATGCCTAAACGGCATCTCTAAATGTTCAACAGAATTTTTAAATTACTACAATACTAGAAATTTGAAGACTGAATGAAAATTTAATTAAGGAGGCAGCATTCTCATAAATGGGGTCAATGGCATCATTTTGCCCTCACGCCAGCAGCTGTACCCTGAGAAGAGGATCTTCCTCAGAACTACTTCACGGAAAGTAAACCGTAAAATTCTCCTTTCATGTCTGGTGCAATTCTGATCATTGCCATCATATGCAATCTCTAATGTTATTTGAATAGCTTATTTTTTTAAAAAAAAACCTTGCAAATTAAATGCAGGGTGTCATGCCTGGTTTGGTCCTCACATTTATGTGTGGATATGCCTAAGTTCAGATACAAACCCATGCTTGTTTTCAGGCAGGTCACTGTTTGTTAGCGTCAGTTTTTAACCTGTGAAATGGGAATGCTGGTGATCTGCCTCACCAGCTCTTGTGAGGTTGAATTCAATATGGTAGAGTAATCCAACAACAAAGCCAAATAAAACTGATGATGTGTTCTTAAGGCAAAGGGACACTTAAGAAGGAAATGGGAACTAAGAAAATGATATGACAATATCTCAGTAAAATCAAGCCTTTTTTTTAAAAAAGGTGGAGTATAAAGAAATAAGGACTCATCATGAAGGGAAGAGTGTGTCAATACAAATCTCAAACGTCACCTGCTGTAGGCCTTACCCTCTGTATAGACAGAAGGATATGGCCTCCTACTTCAAATGTTTTGTGAATATGTTTTAAGAACTATCAGGGTAAGAGCCAAGAACCTTCTGTTCAGTGTGCTATCAGTGCTGCAGCTTGAAACATCGTCCTGGAAATGAAGAATTCCCAGGTTTTGGATTCGCTCCACCCACCCGTGCTGGCCATTGGGTCCTTGTGAGTGAGAAGCGTTTCCTGACAGGGCTGGTGATTTTGTCTCGGTTAGACCTACGTACATGTACAAACTGGATTGATTGGCTAGATCACAAAGGCTTTAATATATTTTTTAAAAAATGAACAATTTGCTGTCCTTCCACAACACCCAAAATCTTCTCCCTGAAGTATCTGCTTCACTCTGGTATATGCTACAGCTGGCCCGTGAAATGTTGGTGAAGGTAGTATGCCACAATTTATATGGCCCGCTACTAAGTCCAACTGTGAGTTCAGATCATTTATATAACCAATTGCTAGTTTTTGTATTTTCATAGGGATGTTCTCAATTGCTTTGTTTGTCATCGTGCCTTTGCATAAACAGAGAACATTGCGTTTGGCACAGTTCTAAAGCTAAGCCTGATACCCTTTTCGTATGGTGTTTTTGAAGGGAAAGGGCCCCTTGAGTGTCGCTTAAATGTGAGGAGCAGTCTGCATGACGCACTCACATTTATGCGACGCTCAAGGGCCTGATGTGGACTGCGCATGCACCTTTTCATTTTCGGCTCAAAGCTGAAAATGCTGCGCGGTTGCGCATCGCTCCGGGGCCTCGCGCACACTTACCTGTCGTGCAAAGCCTTCTGAGCTGCGCCGGTCGCGCTTCTTGCACCAGTGCAGCCTCTAACTCTCAGGCTGCACTGCGGAAGGAAGGGGCGGGGTGCTCGTGCGAGGAGGAAGGAGCTGCGGAGCTGAAGCAGCAGGGAAGCGGCAGCGTTCCTCCCAAGCCTTCTTGCACGAGAACCCCAACCCAGCAGTGCGAAAAGGTGAGGTGCAAAAAGGACCCGAGGCTCCCACTACCGTTTTATAACTACAAACCTCAGGGATCATCGTGGTCCTGCCCTTCTCACATTGCCATTGGTGTGATTACTGGCTATATCATTGACAGAGAAACTCCTTCAATGACCCCTGATCATGCAAGCCTTCCATTGCAGCTGGTCATGCGGAAGGCCAAATGTGCAATTTACACACTTTCTCCCTCACATGTCCCTCACACTCCCTTCCACAGGCATCTGGTCACGTGTGGAGAGGAGTGTAGGGAACACGTTCCCATCTTGGCAGAGGCCTGTTCATGTAACATACCTGTGGATGTGAAGACATGGCCAGGGGAAGTGCCACTGTGGCTCTCGGTGTTCTTCCAAAAGATTAAATTGGGAGGGGGAACTTTTAGAGCCTGGGGGACAAATTCAAGCTTGTAAAGCCTCTTGGCGGAATATGTGCTTTCTAGCCATTGGTGGAGCCAGATGGAATTCTTACCAATTTAGATTTTTTCTACCAAGTATATCAAGCATTTCTCAAGTATATGCATGTCAATACAGGATGAAGCCCCGGTAAAATAGCTTCCTGGGCTACAAAGCAAATCTCAGTTCCATGCAATCATTTCACCCTGTACCAGCCAGAGGCCAGTTCCATGCAACTATTTCCTGGCTTTAAATATCTCTCATGTCCAATATGTGGAATGGAAGTGGCTTCCATCTTGGAGGTGAAACCACTACAGGCTTAAGTTTCCCCACCCCAGATCCATAAAGAGCCAGGTATGTGTGCAACAGTATGTGCATACACTCCATATTGCAAGCCTAGTCAATCGCACCTACAGATGTTTCATGTACTGTACACAAATACATGCATACTTGGAGTCACTGAACAGAGTTCTACACCCCTACCCCACTATCACTAAAATATTCATATTTTCTGATATGTCATGCTCATACTCATGTCCTCCTCAGAAATTTACATGACTTTCTTGACCCATTTCAATCAGGGCTTTGTACAGATCACTCCACCGAAACAACCTTGACTCATGTACTGAATGATATTCTAATGGCAAAGGCACAGCACAAAACTTCTGTGCTGATCCTGTTGGATCATTCTGCAATCTTTGGCCTTTTCCGCATGACAGTGCCTGTGCCAGGATGGGAACGTGTTCCCTACACTCCTCTCCACACGTGACCAGATGCCTGTGGAAGGGAGTGTGAGGGACATGTGAGGGAGAAAGTGTGTAAATTGCACATTTGGCCTTCCGCATGACCAGCTGCAATGGAAGGCTTGCATGATCAGGGGTCATTGAAGGAGTTTCTCTGTCAATGATATAGCCAGTAATCACACCAATGGCAATGTGAGAAGGGCAGGACCACGATGACCCCTGAGGTTTATAGTTTAGGGATGGCCATTTAGAATCCTGAGCCAGAGACGAATTTGGCCTCAGTAAACTACAAACCCCAGAATTCCACAGGATGTTCAAAGTGGAATAATAGCACTATAATAGTGTAGTGCGGAAATGGCCTTACTGCTAGTTATTTTTGTGGTGGTGGGGCTTTTTCTCATTGGAAATTTTCAGACAGAGACCAGGCAGCCATTTGCTGGGGATGTTCTCATGCTGGATTTCCTGGATCAAGCAGGGAACTGGATTGGATGAAAGACAAGAGGCCCTTCACCTCTATTACCCTTTTTATTAGTTTGTGGTAAAAGAAACACACTACACTTGCCAAAACATTTCCTCTTTAGTCAGGAGCCCTCTCATCTTTTGTATCTGTCCTTGGGATAGACTCTGCTCTAAGTAAGTGCAATGAAGAAACCTGGGAGCTGATATTGAACTTACATTGATGGCTGTTCAATAGCAGATCATCAAAACAACAGTGTAAGGAGGCTATGACTGGAGTCATCCTTGTTTTGCTAATGTTCGGTATGCTGACAGATTATTTTCGCTTACATTCTCTTATAACCATTTTACATCCATGTTTCGAAACCTGACCTTGAGAACCAGTGGTTGATGGGACGAACAGGGGTGGTAATGGAGTATGTTGGAAAAAAGACCACATTTCATGCAAAGATTTCATTTTCACTTCAGCATTCAAGCACACATGTGTCTGTGTCTGCATGTTTGAGAGGAAGGACATGCTCTCCCACACTCTAACTACTACACTATGCTGGCTTTCAGCTGCAGATTAATGATAACAGGCAGTGGTAAAGATAAAAGTTTGAATAAAAGATCACATTTATATAATGGCTCTTTTAAATTTTTCTTTGTATTTCTGCTGCAAATTACTCCTTTTCCTAAATATAAGGCCCTTTCCGCAGGATGTTGTTGTCCTGCATTGGGGACAGGAGAAGGACTGAACCCAGATGACACTTATGCACGACGTTGTCGGGGTCCCATCATTCTCTCATTCTCAGGTGGTGTGATCACACAGTAAATCACTGATGGGTTTTACCCATCAATGACCGGAGATTCCACAGCCCTCCTGCTGCCCTCTCACCACTCTCCCACACTTACCTTAGGTACAGAGGTCCTGGGACACTGCCCAGCCGCACTGTGGAAGGAAGAGAAGGTGTCATTGTGCTTCCTCCATTCACGGAGGCAGTCAATGCAGAGGGGATTGTTCTTGTTGCGCCCCCCTTCTGGGAGAAGCTCTACCAAGATCCCCATGGGACGCCACCAGGATCTGGTAAGCTGTGGAAAGGCCCTAACTCTCAAAGAGCCTTTCCTGCACTACACTATTATAGTGCTATTATTTCCCTTTCAGTGTTCTGTGGAATTCTGGGGTTTATAGTTTACTGAGGCCAAAGAGCTCTCTGGCTGAGAATTCTAAATGCCCCTCCCTAAACTGCAAAGCCCAGGATTCCATAGGATGTTGAAAGTGGAATAATAGCAGTATAACAGTCCAGTGTGGAAAGACTCTTAGTGGGTGACCTTGGGCAAAGCACACTCAACCTCAGGGAAAGGCAGTGACAATTCCCCTCCGAACAAATCTTGCCAAAAAAATTTCCTACAATACCATCACCAAAAGTTGGAGTTGATTCATATAACTGTTTCTATACTAGTACTTATGTCATCTGGAGTTTCAGTGCCAGGAATAGTTGTTTACATATTGATGTCGTTTCCCCCGTCAGGGCTCTTACAGACAGATGTTTGAAAAGTAATTTTGACCATAAGCAGGTAAAGTGTGACCTTCCAGGTGCAACAGCTCAACTGGAGTTCCCATCAGCCCTTGCCAATGTAGCCAGTGATAAGACTACTGGGAGTTGCAGTCAGGCAGCATCTGGAGGGCTACATGCTTTGCTCACCCCTGTTTTAGAGAGATGCAGATGTTTCCTGGCTTCAGGTGGACTAACGGGAAGATCTTGAAAATTTACAAGCTTTGAGGTGACAGGATCCTGATCAGGGGACTGACAACCCTGCCTGACATTTTAAGGTGCGAGGAGAAAGCGGAAGGAAAAATTGTGTGTGAAATTGTCAATTCCCTACCTGATGTGCTAATTCTGGGGTTTGTAGTTTACTGAGGCCAAAGAGCTCTCTGACTGAACATTCTAAATGCCCCTCCCTAAACTACAAAGCCCAGGATTCCATAGGATGTTGAAAGAGGAATAATAGCACTGTAACAGTGTAGTGCAGAAAGGTCCAAAGATTAAAGCAACTGAATGGGATTGAGATAACTAGCTGTGTACAGAAACTTATAATATATAGTACTTGTACTTCAATTCTGTCTCCGTTTTGTAACACTGAATTATATCAAGTTCACAGTTTTAAAGCTGATCCCAAAATGTTTAACAATGCTCATCTCATGTCATCTGTCTATCTAACTGCTTTCTTGCTTTCCTGCCTGACTACATGCCCGTCTAATCTAGCTATGAGATTAGCTATGCTAAAGCTATGAGGTTCCAATCTATAGTTTGACAAAGGAGAAGAAAGAGGGGAATGAGACAAAGACACAGGGATAAAGAGGGAAGCAATATGAAGTTAAGTTGCATGTCCTTACCCATAGTTGCAAGTTGGCTATGGCATGACGACTAGGGTTGAGCCAAACTTGAGGTGAGATCTGAAGGAAGTGAGAGAAGTTAACATAGCACAGCAGTGTTCCAGGAGGCTGTTCTGAGAATACGGAACATCAAGGCTGGAACAAGGGAATCTTTCTGAGGAAAACTAGTCAGTAGAATGATAGCTATACCCACTATTAGTATCTGTCATATTTGCCAGAATTTTCATGTGTAGCCCCTGTAGGTATTAATAAACTAACAGTGTCAAAAATGGTTCTGTAAAGAGATTTCAAATGCTTCACTCCAATCCCAAAATAGGGATGGGGTGACATTTCAAATAGTCATGTTCAACCAGTTGATTTTTTAAAAAATCTTCTGGCATTTCAGTGTCTTTCGTCCTTGGCTTTTCTTCTAGGCTTGGTTTGCTGTTCTGCCGTATCAGAACTGAAACTCAGCACCTGCTGTAGCAAGAGGAAAGGTCATGCCCAGCCACAATTCAAAGAATGAGTCTGCATTCAGCTCACAGATCCAATTGTTAGCAGGCACTGACTTTTCATCTTGGTTGCCTCTTCAGTGCAACCTTCTACACCTTATTCTCTTTGAAGCCCCTTTTTGAAGTGTCCTTTCTGTGTCTTTCCAAATGTACTATTGATTTGACTCTTCTCTTCTCTTCTCTTCTCTTCTCTTCTCTTCTCTTCTCTTCTCTTCTCTTCTCTTCTCTTCTCTTCTCTTCTCTTCCTTTTCTTTTGAAAGTCTCTCTTCTGCTTTGTGGCCCAAATATTTTTAGGTTACACGAACAGTTTTCTGCACTATGTCACCTGATCTTTAGGAATTAAAATGTAAGATAGACTGGCATGACTAACCCAAGATTTTCTTGGTGACAAATCTAAGCCCTTTATACAGTTATCATTGCCAAGGTTTGGGTTCCCAAGATGTGATTCTGCAAGGCTATCTCCTGCTAAGCAAGGGAAGTAGCTCAATCCTTGCTGGAACCTTGCTTGGATTTATATTGCCTGGAATATTCTCAGTGGGACAATGCTAGGATAATAAGACCATAGGAAACTGCCTTATACCATGTGAGAACATAACTGAATCTAACACAGTTTTATATAGCAGAGGTGGGCAATTTCTTGTCCTGCCAAAGCTGTTGGATTGCAGCTTATGTTAGTCCTAGCCAGTATATCCAGTTGTGAGGGATCATGAGGAGTTGCTCTCCAATAATTTCTGTAGGGCAACAGTGATCTGCTGCATGTGGTATATTATGACTGGTCTCATTTTACCACTGGCATAGACAGAGGTCTTTCATAGAACTTAGAAGAATTACTCTCTGGTCTACAACCGGAATTCTGCAACCAGTATGGTCACTCAGTGTATAGTACTGTTAATAGACTGTACACCTCCATGCTTTGATATGATTCAACTGGCAAAATATATTAATTGGCATACATATAAAATATATCCTACTATGGTTGCATGGCCATTCTGGCTAAGAGGAAAAGTTGGCTGCACATGTATATTGTAAAATCAGATCAGAAGAGATATTAAAATATAGCCAGGTCATATTCAGGAAATCACCAGGAAACTCCAGCTAACTGAACATACGGTTAGCTTCCGCTGACTCAGCCTTTAAGAGACAATAGCATCTGAGTTGTTCCCACAGGATGGTTGATTGTCTTAACTCATCTGCATCTGACCAAGTAAAGTTCCCTTTTGTCCCCACATCTGTCCAACAATTAAAGAGCTGTCAAGACTACTATTAGTCCTTTGTCACCTTAGGTTAAGGCCATTAGCTCATTCCTGACCCTATTGTCCACTATCTGGACTCCATTGTTTACTCTGCCAGAGAGCCATTAGCACCTTAGCCCTCCAGGCAGAGAAAGAGTATTTAAACTCCAGTTTTGGGCTAGCCGAGTCGGAGTACACTGATTGCTGGTTGCCACGATAGTGCTCCGATTTCCAATTGTGCACTGTCCTTAGACTTGTGTCTAAGCCACATTGCGTCTTTGCTGCTCTTTTGGCAAATATCACCCACTTCACCCTAAAATCTCAGTATCCAAAACTTGCCTCCCTTTTCCTTCAGTTAGCCTTGTGCGATTGCATGACTGCTTGGATCTTGTGTATGTGAGATTATTAATTCCCCAAATAAAACACATTAAGCTTACTTCTAGATCTCCAGCTGGTTCTTGAGTCACCAACATTTTGGGGTAACAGTACAGTGGGTTGTGGGAGCTGTAATCTAGAAAATTAACTTTCCCAAGACCTGGTCTTTCCCATCTATACCTAAAATGCCATGGGTTGTAACTGGTGCAATTTGCAGGCAAAGCAGGTATCCTGCCACTGAGCTATGGCTCTTCCTTTAATCGATACCCATTTTTCATATTAAAGGCAAATTGCCATTAAGTTTCCTAATCAACAAAGTGAGCAAGTTACATACTGAGCTATGACCTTATGGAGTGTGATTATTGTTTATAGGTGGAAGAAAGAGGGGGAAAAAAGGCTGGGAACACTCCTAGCAAGGCATTGTGTATCCTGTCCTCTAAACACCACTGCTAGGACAGCAGCCTCTCAACCTCAAAAATGGGGTAGAGCACTGAGGATTTATACAGGCAGGTGGCTTCCACAGGTTGAGCTAGGGTTAGGGTTAGGGTTAACCCTGAAGTCAACTTTATTTGATGTTAGGTTTATCAAAGATTTCAAGCGTGGTTGAAGACATTAGTATCAAGGCCTGATGTAAAAGCTAATATAGAGGCATACACTATATCCAGCTGTGGAAGCTGGAGGATAAAAGATCCTACTATGCACTTGACAAAGGGATTTAATTAGATGGCATGTGTGCTGGGGAGAGGACTTTCCACTCAAAGCTTCTGTCATCTTCTTTCTATGGAAATACAAAATTCTGCATAGGTGGGATTTGGTTTCTGGGAGCAAACAAGTGTTAAAGGCACAAACTCTGAGAGACAAGCTAAATTATGAAGGTAGTTGATATTTATTGCCTGCTTTTACTCTGATACCGTAGACAAAAGATAATTATTCACCTGCTGCCCTTATCTCCAAAACTATTGTCATCTCTTCTCTTCCTTTTTTTCCCCTGCAGGGCGATACCCACAACAAAACAAAGGCACGTACATCCGAGTCCCTTTGGTTCAAGAGTTGCAAAGTGGGCAGTGGGGTGCAAAGATCACCCACAGTGATGGGCACTCTGTAGCCCTGAGTATCATGCCAGCTGCAAACTGTGTTGTGGGGAAGTTCCGCATGTACGTTGCAGTCTTGACTCCAATTGGCATTCTCAGGACAAGACGAAATCCAGACACTGACACATATATACTGTTCAACCCCTGGTGCAAAGGTAAGGTACATGTGCAACATGTAGATTTCTTACATTTGAGGATGATGGTGAAAATCCTGCAACTAGTATAGGCACTATTTTAGAAAATATGCAATAAGACTGGAACCCAAAATTATTTATTGTCCTGCGTACCAAATTTACATTCATTATCCTACATGGGTTATGGCCAGCACTCCCTGCTTCGATAGCTGTCACTATTCTGCCCCCCCACACTCCGGATAGGAACAATACTTATAATTTATATTAATTTATTTAAAATAAATTTATTCATTTATTTATGATTTATTTTACACCTATCACATCTCAGATAGTCCAGGGATTAATCCAGTTGCACCTGTCCACTGATGAAACAGCACCCCTCAATGAAGCAGATTTTTCTTGCTGCCCTTTTTCCTTCCAGATCTGCTACTTAACCAGGAAGCCTTTCACACTACACAATTATAGTATGATTGTTCTACCTTAACTGCCATGGTTCAATTCTATGCAATCCAACCATGGCAGTTTAAGTGGAATCATAGTACTACAATTGTGTAGTATGAAAGGGCCTCTGATTTGGGAGGCATGCAGAGCTACAAAGTGGAAAGTCACATTGCATTTGTGGAAGTTTGTCCTTGCTACATTAGAAGCTTTTCTATACTAGTACTACTTTTTGTTATCTGTGCTCTGACTAGCAGTACCTATTAAATTTTTTTCAGATGGCGTTTTTCCCTCCAAACCCTACCTGGATATCCTAGGGACTGAATCTAGGACCTATTGCATGCCACAGAACTTTAGCCTTGAGCTATCTGTCAAGAATGAATCCTACTCAATTTTCTTTTACATGTGTGTGTGGGTTTACCTTCAATTCACCTAACAACTTATGGTGACCCCATGAAGTTCATAGGATTTTCTTAGGCAAAGAGTACTCTGAGGTGGGTTTTGCCACTTCCTTTGTCTGAAATGTAGCCTGCGGCACTGGTGTTTGTTGGTGGTCTCCCACCTATGTACTAACCAGGGCTGTTTTTGCACATAGGCTAGTTAAACCCACCTTATTTGAAGCCTATTTTCCAAGAGGGAAATGAGAGACAAGAATAGCTGGGAAAATCTGGCTATAAAACAGTTTGCTTTTGGACAAATTGTGTGACACCCTCCCATAGCTTGCTGCGGTCACTGTTCTAGACTGACACTACAGCTGTCCAAGTGAAAAGAGAGGATGTTATAAAACTCTTCATCCAAGCCTGAAATATTGGGAGGGGTTGCTAATACACCAGAGGACAGGATGAAAATTCAAAATGACCTGAACAGATTGGAGAGCTGGGCCAAAGCTAACAAAATGAAATTTGACAGAGAGAAATGTAAGGTCCTACACTTAGGTAGAAAAAATGGAATACAGAAATATAAGATGGGGGACACGTGGCTGGATAGTAGTACGTGTGAAAGGGATCTAGGAGTCTTAATAGACCACAAGCTGAACATGAGTCAGCAGTGTGATGCGGCAGCCAAGAAAGCCAATGCAATTCTCGGTTGCCTCAATAGGAGTATGGTGTCTAGATCAAGAGAGGTACTGGTACCACTCTACTCTGCTTTGGTTAGACCTCATCTTGAATACTGTGTCCAGTTCTGGGCACCCCAATTCAAGAAGGACATGGTCAAGCTGGAGCAGGTCCAGAGGAGGGCGACCAAAATGGTGAAGGGCCTGGAAGCCATGCCCTATGAGGATAGACTTAGAGAGCTGGGTATGTTCAGTCTGCAGAAGAGAAGGTTAAGAGGGGACATGATAGCTATGTTTAAATATTTGAAAGGATGCCATGTAGAGGAGGGAGAGGGATTGTTTTGTGCCGCTCCAGAGACCAGGACAAGGAGCAATGGATTCAAGCTGCAGGAAACGAGATTCCACCTGAACCTCAGGAAAAACTTCCTGACGGTCAGGGCTGTCCGGCAGTGGAATATGCTGCCTCGGAGTGTGGTGGAGTCTCCTTCTTTGGAGGTTTTTAAGCAGAGGCTGGATGGCCATCTGTCGGGAGTGCTTTGAGGGTGTTCCTGCATGGCAGGGGGTTGGACTAGATGGCCCGTGTGGTCTCTTCCAACTCTACATTTCTATGATTCTATGATTCTATGATTTCCTTTATTAAATCAGTGTATATTAGATCTATGAAATCATTCCTCTTTCCCAGTTTTATTGTCTTGTTAGCATGTAAAAATTGCCTCAAAGGGATTCACAATCAAAGTTTAAGGTTTACTTCTCAATCCAAGTCCAGGTGTATGAATAGCTGTCAAAAATCAAGGGAGCTCTTTTCTGCAACTTACTTTCCTTCACTGTGAGCATTCAAAGGCTTTATTCACTCTCTCGCGCTCTTTCTGCCTTCTCCTTCTTCAAAAACTCTTCACTTAATGCCAAACTGAGTACATTTGACAAATAAAATCCATTAATCTCGGCTTCATTTTACAAATATTTGTGAAGCACAAGGGACAATGAAATGCAAAGTGATCTTAACACACACAATATTTTCTGAGAGGAAGACTATACACACGCATATGCCATCAAAAATAGCACAGCCTGATGGAAGGGTAATGGAAATCAGGCCAATAAAGTATTTTCCAGCACAAAACCCCAGCTTACTCATAAAGGGTTTTGGCAGGACATTTTTGTTATTGAGGCTTGAAAGGACCATCATTAGGGCTGGATTTCTATCTGAAGTGCCATAAGAAAATTAGTTTTCAAGGACTTTTAACTGCTTTATCTACCTGCAAGTATAAAATTCACCTCTGTGGAAATTTACACAGACATGTGAATGCCAGACCTTAGAACAGTTACTTTTTAGACTAACGTTCCCAGCATCTTCCAACCACCTTGGCCAATAAAAAAAGTTAAAAGAGAGATTCTGAAAGTTGTAGTCCAAAAAGTAACTTTTTCAAGCTCTGATGTGTAGACATAGTGAAGATAACACATACATGTACATGGGATGGTACCATGTGTTCCCAGAAACCTGTCCAGGTCCATTAGATAGATTAGATAGCTTTATGGTATCATCCATAGTAGATCCAAACCAGATGGAATGCTTAACATATTCTGTGCAATCATGACAGTTCAAAAATCCCTTACAAAAGGCACAGAGATTGATTTCAGGGAGGGAAGATTTACCTTGGTCAACCTCATCAAGATAAGAATTACCAACCTTTATGATAGTTGTTCCTGCTGGTGTCAGTGGAGGTTTACCTGTTGATATCTACTTTGGAGGCAATTTTTACCTGGATTGTGGTGGGAAGAAAAGATTTCAGCCTTGGTGCAACAACATGCACCACTTTATACCAGTCCCAGTTGAGGTGTTATTGTTGTTGCTGTTAGGTACTTCACAGCCTTTGCTTCAGTAGCGGTTGTGAGGACTGTATGGAAAGGGAACCCTGCCCCATGCTCTACTGTGTGGTATCTGTACAGACTGTACACTAGACTTCAGTACTGCAGGCTGGAAGTGAAGCCCTTCCCTGTCAGCAGCAATCCTTCTAGTAATAGGAAGTGACTGGAAGCCACTTCCCATGTACTTCCTGCTTTAGAAAAAGGTCAGTCCTGGACTAAAGTGGCCTGGAGATCAAAAACAAGGTGAAATGCTCCTAGAGGGCATTGGGGAACAGAATGTGGCCCACAGTCCTACTCCCTGATATATGCACTCTTATTTGTGTTTTAAAATAAGGATGGGGAACCTGCCTCCATTCAGATTCTGTTTGGTAAGAACTCTCATAATCTTTGTTCATTGTTCATTGACCATGCTTTCCAGGCTGATGAGTATTGAAATTCAACGACATTTGGCAGATCACAGGTTCCTCACCTCTAGCCCAACCAAAAAGAGCCAACTTTCACAAAGCTTTCCTGTCTAGCCTCCTGGAATCCATACTTAATAATCACATTGTTTGAATGCTTGTTAGAAGCGTGCCTTACCTATAGAGATGGCCAGGGTGTCCTCAACCTCTATAGAATGCAGTTTTCCCTCAAATATTTTTTGAAGCCCAGCACAGGTTTTACCTTTAAATATGTTGACAGTAAGTTGCTCACCATGATACTTAAGAATTTCTGAAATCTCTCTTTGATCTGCTAAACAGATGCCTAATTGCATCACGGCACTCAGAGTTTCCAACTCCAATGCAGAATCATAAAATGCTCGATAAGAGGTGACATTTTAATCATGCTTTACAGATCCTGTTCAAAATAGTTAGGGGTTGCCATCCATTTTTTGTTTTCTTTTAAGTCAAAGTGTGCCTGGTTTCCTGTTACAGGGTGTTGTGTGGGGAGAATGGATATCCTACTATTATGTCAGATGGAGAAAAGACTTTTACTGACTGTCATATTACCCTGCAGGATGAAATCCTAACATTTATTGTCATTAATATGTCAGCATTAACACACTTTTATAAACAAAATTCTGATACAGAGGATCCTGTGTTTTTGGATGATGAAAAACAAAGACAAGAATATGTTCTGAATGACCTTGGGGTTATTTTCTATGGAGACTCTGACAGCATAAGAACCAGGAGCTGGAATTATGGCCAGGTGAGTCCTTTGTAATGGAGTGGGTAGAAGTTCTGTGCTTAATCCTGTAGTCCTGTTGCCTTTTGTAGAAGCAAACAAATATATTAAGGTGCTATGAGGCAATACTGACATCTTATTCTCTCATGCTTTTGTTTTAAAGAGTGGGATGCTGGATGAAATTCATAGCACAGTTCCTTTGGAATTGTCCTCTTAATTTATTATACAAAAATTAAGAGGCTGAATTATCTGGCTTGCCTGTTAGTCTTGTTTCCTTTGACATGTGTAGATTTTTTCACACGTTCTCTTAAGGTATACACCACAGATGTGTAAGCATGTCAGGCAGATGTTTAAAATGTACAGAATTTATTAATTTAAAAGCTGCTTAAATGCAAACAAGAGTGTTATGAATATAATCAACAGCCACCTCCCTTGGTAATCTACAGCAGCAGTAGGAAGGGGGGCAAAATGACAGCATTGCTCCTGTAAATAATAATTCTTCCACCACCATTAATTTTTCCTTCAGTCTCCAAATTTCTAGCATTGCAGTGGCTTAGAACTTCAGCTGAGCATTTAGAAATACAATTTAGGTTTCCAAACAAAAAGGGCAGGCATAATTACCAAGGAAATGCAGACACAGCAAATGTAAGAGGCCTAGGTGCGAACAATATTCAATGTCTCATTCCCTGAAATACCAGAAATCTGGTGACTGAAGAAAAATTTCGTTGGAGGGGGATAAAATTCTTATTTGGGGGCACAATGCCCTCATTTTTCTTCCTTCTCTCCCATAGCTACAGCCTGAGCAGCAGTGATAACAGGATTAAAATGTCTATCAGGACTTAAATTTTAGAATTTTGCAAAGTTTTTGTCAAAGAATGAACTAAGTAAAGTTGTTCCCCATATTTATCCATAGCCTTGTGTTCTATTCTAGGCTTCCAGTGTAAAGGAGGGAAATTAGCAATCAAAGGAGATGAACTAACCAGAAGGTAGCTAGAGGATCTTGCATCAGCAGCTTGCAGGCATCTATTGAATAGTTTCTTGGCTGCCTTATCATTCTTCTTTTAGTAGTGGAGTCCTGATTCTGACAATACTTATGGACATGGTTCTTTTGAATACAAGCACATCTACATGACATAGTTATAGCACTTGGTGCCACTTTAACTGGCATGAGTCTATCCCAGGATTTGTAGTTAGGAAAGTACTTAGAATTTTCTGCTAGCGAGGCCTAGTGTTGCAGATCATGAACAATGTTTGCCCATCCGTGGTTTAAATCTAACTCCCCCTCTTCAGTATTGTGCACTGAGCCTAGAAGCTATGTTAGTAACTAGTACAGTTGCTGCTGAATAGACTGAAAGGCTGGACTACTGTTGGTGACCTACATATGTATAACTTAGGGTTACACATGTGCATGTCTTGTTCTGAATGCTGTCCAAAGAGGTACTCTCTTCCTCTTTATGCAATGTCCACCCCCACTTCAGCAGCTTGCAGACTCTGAGGGTGCTGCCTTGACTGTTTATTAACTGAGGAGGATAGCTGATATGTTCCTTCTCCTCAATATTTAATGAGAAATAGGCAGAAATCTACTAACACTAGCAAGAGCTTCTAAGTTATCTTCAAAGATCAGTTTGATAAAAACTAGATTAGCAGTCAAGCAATCAGAGGCAGACTAAAACTTAGAAGGGCATCCATGAAACTAGATAGGGCATCTAGAAACTAGATACAATCCTTGAATGTAAAGATATAAAATCAGAAATATCCATGCCTTGGTATTTCCTATTTGTATGTATGGTTATGAAAATTGGGCAATGAAGAAAGCAGACTGGAAGAGAATCAATTCATTTAAAATGTGATACCAGAGGGAGGTCCTATAAAAAGACAAATAAATGGACTCTTAATGCAGATTAAATCTGAACTCGCCCTAGAAGCCAAAATGATTAAACTGAGGTTGTCCTCTTTTGGATACCTCACGAGATAACATATCTCACTGGAAAAAATGATTACTAATCAGTAAAGTGGAAGGTAGTTAAAAAAAAAAAAAGAGGAAGGCCACATTACCAGTGGGCAGATGCAGTAGATGAAGCCATGGTGCTGAGTTCGTAGGAGCTGAGCAGAGCTGTTAATGACTGGGAATCTTGGAGTTCTCTCATTCATAGGGCCAAAGCTAGTTTGACAGCAAATAATCATACAATGACAGAGGATTAGTAGCCAGTACTCAAGGTTGCAAACACATGGGCTGGCATCCTGTTAGTAAGTTATAATAACATAAGGCAGATTTATGACATCTTAACTCACTTTTACAGTCATTCAATTTTGACCACGCAGTGACCCAAAGCCTATCTTGTAAGTCATGAAGCTCCCCCAACATGGCCATTCCACATTTTTGGAAAGTGAGGAAATCAGCAGCAAAGTGTTCAGCTATTTTCCCTTAGATCAATGGTTCCCAAACTTTGGTCCTCTAGCTGTTTTGGACCTCAGCTCCCAGAAGCCCCAGCCAGTTTAGCTGATAATCAGGAATACTGAGAGCTGAAGTTCAAAACATCTGTAGGACCAGTGGTTGGGAACCACTGCTTTAGATGGACTTGCTGCAAGAATTTTACCTGCAGGGATATTCCAGAGTTCCTCAGGTCTCTGCTGTGGCCTGTCACAGCATGTCTTGCTAAAGAATAACTGGGCACGTTGCCACTGATTCCCTCACTGTCTAGCAATTCAGAAATTGCCATGTTGGCGGGGGTTGTATGGCTTTCAAGGAGACTTGGGGGAGGTAGCATGAGGAGATGTAATCATAAGAGATATGTACACCTCCTTATGCGGAAGCTCAGTCGTGGATAAACATAGGAGGATCCTTCTTTCCTAGGAAAAAGATTGTCTTTATAACAGTGTGCTTGGCTAGTGCTTGTACTTCTCTGTCCAGCAGCCAAGTGGTTCCAGATTCGCCTCTCCATTCTTAGCTTGAGCAAATATGGTTTTTATTGATCCATTTGTCAAATGAAAGATGACCTCTTCTACAATGCTGGAGTTTTGTATCAGCAGTACCTCCATTTTGTCTAGATTCAATTTCAGCTTGTTTAAGCTCATCCATTCAGCTTCAGCTTCAAGAACGGAGAACTATAGCCCCAAGAAGTGAGAAAGTTGGTCTGAAATGCTTAGTGAATGAAATATAAAACTCAAGGGAAACAGTATTGGCTTATTTATGGTACCCATCAGCAAAGCTCTGGATGATTTCTATCAGCAGCTTCCTTTAGATTATAGATGTTAAGCAGCGTAACTGATAAAAAAAAAACACAAAAAAACCCCAAGCCTTATGGAACCTCATACATCAGCTGCCAGAGAGTTGAGCGGGCATTGCCAATGATGAACCAAGAGTTCATTCTCAGAGAAAATGAACCACTTGACAGTCAGATCTGACACCCCTGTGACCTAGTAAAACCAGGCTAACAGAGTTAATTGAACTGCTGCATTTTGAAAGTCACCAAAACACTCCCAAAGTATTGAGCAGGAAGAATTTACTGTCATCTTTCAGATCCAGATCACCTATGAAAGTTGCCAAAGCTGGAAACCCCTGTTTAGCCAAGCCGGAAGTGTGACTGACTGGGTTAAGAAAGAAATTGTTCTGTTGTCTCACATTTCATCATGGTTATTCAAAGGAAAGATTTGAAATAGGGCGTCAGTAACTCACAGAGTAGACCTCATACATTTTGTTGCTTAAAGTAAAGAACAAAAGGGTACTCCATGTTCCACAGACAGAATTTGACCAGATTGGTAACTGAGCCTTATTTTAGCTGTGGTGATGAGATAGCATCCTCCAGTGCATCTAAGGGCAGGATGCTAGTTTAGGGTGCACAGGGGAGGTTAGCTTGGGAGATTCAAGAGGAACTATAGTGAAGGGTAGATGTTATTACATCTCTAGTATAACCCAAACTGCTTCACTCTTCCTAATTGTAAGACCAGTGCCTCCTTTAACAAAGGAAAGATAACCACTTCAAGTGTCAGATGTTCTCTGACTGAGCCAGCAGGCATCTAAGCTCCACCCAGCGGGCATTTAATTAGCAAAAATGGGTATTTTAGACACCTGATGGCCTTCCCAGCTGCAAGTACTCATGTCAGTGTTTTTTGAGAATTCTATTACTTCTGGCCTAGACACTCATCACAACTATCACAAACAATCCAGACATTGTTTTGATGGTCCATTAATTTCAAGAAGTAAACAACCCCTTTTATAAGTGTCTTCATAATAATTATAACAGAAATAACAGCTTATAGTTGGGTGATCAAAACGAAGCTGTTAGTGAGCAACATTAATGCATTCTATTGCCACGGGTGGCAATAGTTTGGGTGCAAAATCCACTTTGGATTGACTTAAGTTGCATAATTGATGCGGTGATGTCAATGTTATGAAATTCGATCTTGACAGCAATCAGAGTGGGTCAGGCGGAGATGAAACTGCCTCAGCCAACAGCTGCAAAAAAAGTATCCCGTGTCTGATGCAGGAGATCCTTGAATATGAAAAATCTGTTACTTTTAAAGTGATGTGATACCAGAACTTGGGAAAGTTAATTTTTGAATTACAGCTCCCAGAAACCCCAGACACTATGACCATTGGTTATATTGTTTGAGGAATTTTACAAGATTTTTTTTTATAGTTTTCAGTGGGACCAGTTGCCTCTTCTGCAACAGGCAAATGAGGTAACTTCTTCTGGACTTCTGGTTTTAATGTGGATCTACAGGTCTAACTGAGATAGCATCATTTTGAAAGAGTAATTTCAAATGACCTATTCTTGTCCCATGATTGCAAAGGGATCTTGTAGCCCTTTGAGACAAACTGAGGCAAAGAAGTTAGTAGCATAAGCTTTCATAGACTTGAATCTACTTCATGAGTTGCAGCTGATGAAGTAGACTTACATCTGTGAAAGTTCCTGCTACTAACTTTTTTCTCTCAGTCTCAAATGTGCTACAAGATTCCTTTGCATACTTATCCACCTAACATGGCTATGGCCATTTCCGCACAGGGTTTTTAAAACGGTGCAGTCCGTCCTCCAAGGAGGAGGTCTGCACCTGGGAGCGTACTGGGTCGGACCTACTTAACGTAGATCCGCACCTCAGCCTGCTCCGGAATGACCCCAAGTGGTCGTCCAGCATGCTTTTCAAAGACTGCTAAAAACAGGTCTTTCAAAAGCACGGAGCGTGCCACTGCGAGCCTGCTCCCTTATGCAGATTCGCAGGCTCGCCCCAATGCAAGTCTGCGATCTGCCGGGGGCGGGCTTTAGGCTGGCGAGCTTCAGTAGTTGGTCGAGACCCTCGACCAACCAGAAGCCGCCATCTGGGACCCCAGAGTAGTGCGTATTGACGAGCACACACTGCTCCGGAGCGGCGTGGACCGGACCGGGGAGCTGAAAAGTCCAGTAAGTAGCGGCGTGGGGCGATTCCCTCACCCCGTGCGGAAATGGCCTCAGTCTTTGAACTGTTCCGTGATGGTTCATACAAATACACCAATAAAAATTTGCTGGCCAGTCCCCTGAATAAACACTCCTATTTTAAAAAGATGCCATTACTTCTAGAAGCATCTCCTTTGGAGAGGTGATGATCTTGACTATGAACTTGGGTTCCCATTATAGGATTATATCTCATTATTTAGTAATGAGCTTCTGTTCAGCTCCAAAAGGAAGGGAAAAAGTAATGCAATTATAGATAACGGAGCCAAGCAGATGAATGATGATAAATGCACATGTCCAGCCTGGATGCAATTGCATTAAATAGTTCAGCATCATGTTGGTATGTTAACTAATCAGTGACGTGACCAATTTGATTGTTTCTATTTTGGACCAGTTAGCATTTTTAAAGAAACAGACACAAACTTGAATCCATCAAGAAAAGCTTTGAATACTGTTATGGTCCAGCTTTGCAATAGAAATATAATTGTCTCATTTGTTTATCGCCCTTAGAGAGGGCCATAATTGAATTCATGTGCCTTTGTCACCATCTTCACAGTTGTTTTCAAAGAGATTGTCATTTTTGGTTGCCATGCAATTTCTTCTGAGCAAATTAGACTGTACCACAGGGCAGGCTCTTTCATAATGAATTCTGCTCTGTTTAGGCACTTCTGCCCCCTATTTATTCTTGTCCTTGTTGCTACTGGATCCCAGAATTTTAAGTCCTTTCTTAGAGTTAACTCTCAAAGAAGGTGGTTTCAGGCTACTTGCTTTTGCTCATCTCTCTTTACAAGACTTGCTAGGCACTAGCCCACCTTAATCAGCAGGGAGTGCAACAATTGACTAACTTTCCTCAGAGTGACAGATGAGAACATGGGATAGATTTAATTTGAGGCAGGCTTCTCTAGTGTTGTCCTTCACAATATATTTCCAGTGTCCAGGCTCAGTGCTGGCACATGTGATTACACCTGACAATTTTAGTTAAAACTATCATTTGAATTCAAAATAGTGTCGGATGCTTTATAGTACAATCCTAATGCAGAGGGTCAAGTTAGATGAAGGGGAATGCATATTCAAGGTGATTAATACGTTTTACCTCTCACAATGACATTTCCTCAGGGATACATGCTTTAGCAAGCAGACTTATAAATTAAGCCCATGTTTACCTTTAGTGTCCAATCTCAAAGCAGTGCATGCAAAGCATAAGATATGCAGTTGAAGACCATCCTAGGGGATGATGAATGGACATCTTTCAGCACTTGATGGAGTACCTCTTCTAAAAGTGTGCCTAATGTATCAGCTCATTTAATACAAAGATGCACTGGCAATAGGGGATAGGGATTAGGCACAGACCTCTTTTATCAGCAGAAATACCCCTCTGCTGGAAGAAATTTCTTCTGGTTTATTTCAGTGATGTACCAACAGAACTGTTTTCTGGATAAGATCTGCTGGTGGGTAGGTGGAGGCTGAGTTATATCAGTTCTAGACGTACTCCATGCTGGCACTAAATTAGGCTCGAGGGAGTATAGTTGTAAATAACTACTAGCATTTGTTGTCATTGGTTTGGAGTCAGCACAGATTCAGTTGGCCCACTGTCAGCTCAGCTTGGCCATCTTTACAAATGAGGATTGTGCTCTTAAGATGTACTGACCATTGTTTGTAATTTGTTGAATATTTGTGGAAAAAACTCAACAAACAAGAAGATATCTTTCATATAAAAATGACTAGGATCTGGATTAGCTTGAGTCTGATGTGCAGTTGACTTATACAACCTGGACAGTTTTATCTACCAACCCTGCTGCCATCTCCACTGCATCATACCTATCCTGTCATGCACCATGTTGTTCCTGATTAAACAAGTTACCACTTATTTTTATTAGCATTTATATTTGATTTTTGTGTGTGTTTAAAAATGACCACATATATCTTACTCTACTGTTACCAGGCTGTACACCTGCATGCTTTTATATGGTCTGATTGGCAAAATATATTCATAGCCATAAAATATAAATTATATACAATTATATACACTGACTGGAAGCCATGTGGAAGAAGGGACCCTTGCTAAAAAAAACAGGCCAAAAGGTAACCCCAGTGTGGCCAGGTCAAAAGTTCACTGAAATTAGCCAAAAATCCTGACTTAACAGCTCTGAGCTAATCGTATCAACTGCCCAACCTCAGAAAACAATGAGGTGCCTAGATGCAGAGGCAAGGACCCCTGTTGTGTGCGTATCCTACTGAAACCTTGACCAGAACCTCATTCAACCAAGAGATTAAAACAATCAGTCTATTCCAGACCCCTTTTTTTACCCTGCTAGAAAGCAATTAACTCACTACCCCTTTAGGGAGGGAAATAGCGTATATAAACCCTTAGTTTTGAGAAGTCAGATGCAGTCAGATGAAATGCTGGACCCCACTATGTCGCCTTGAATCTTGATCTGATCTGTGCTTAAGCACCAGTCTAAACCACTCCACTGCCTCTTCACTAATCTTCTGGAATGGCTGGCTCTTTTCCTGAGTGAGCCCATAATCATTGGTAGAAAGGTCTCGCTAAGTTGCCCCCGCCCCTCGCTAGCCTGATGATTTTGAGCTAATTCATTCTCCAATTTTGCAAGGAGGTATTGACATCATGGGTTGGCCCTTGTGGCACCTAAGTTTTGGGGTAACACTACCACCCTATGGCACTAAAGCCCATAAACACAATCATGAAGATATTCCACCTCCATCTGTAAGTATATAAATGGCTTAAAGCAGTGACCTCCGATGACTCTGGAGCCCCAATCATGAGGGACTGTGGTGATGCATTTTATTTTAAAATTTTTGTTTCCCCCCCTCGACGTTATATTTTCCTCAGATGAGCTCTACTGTTGCTTGTGATCTGTAAATCGGGTTATACTCTATCATGTACCTATATCATGAGAAGAATAACATTTGTCATGAGCCAGGCTGAGCGTGCTGCCGATTCAGACTTGGACTCCGATTTAGACTTGGACTCCCAGCTGGGGGAGGATCCCTTGGAGGGGCCTTCGGGAGAGGGGGGTCCTTCAGAGTCTAGGGAGGAGTCTGCCAGCGACCCCACAGCTGTCCCGGGCACAAATCCCGAGCCAGTACCTGCAGCAGATGTTTGTGTCTGCTTAGCCACTGCCTGACATTGACAACATCCTCCAAAAGGATTACAACAACAACAACAACAACAGCTTTCCTCTAGTACTGAGAGTATGCGATTTGTCCAGGTTCAACCAGTATGTTTCCATGGCTGAACAGTGATTCATAACATGGTTTCCCAGATTCCTAGTCCAACAGGCAAACCACTATACAATGCTGGCTGTCAACACTAATGCATGAGGGTTAAACAAACCACAGTTAGCTTCAGCAACAGTTTAGAATTTGGATGACACACCAAATTCATTAATTGGAACCAAAAAATATCTGATCCCTACCTCACACCTGAACCATATAAAGAGAGTAGAGTGGGGAGAGACTGGATATGCTAATGACTTGCAGCTCATTCCTATCATGCTAATTATGGCTTTTAGCATGATGTCTTAACATAGATACATGCTGTGGTCTGGTGGCTCTGGTATTTATAGGATGGTGAATTCAACTGGGTTTTAGCCCAGACTTAAAGGGAACAATCCAAGGTGCTGAACTTATTTAGGGGATAGGGTTCAGTACCTTGGATAACTCCTTTAAAGTCTGAACTTTAAAGTCTGAAATAGATTTGCTGCCTCTCTGACATAAAAGACACCACCACCTTGCCCAAACAGCTCTTTCAGAAGTTTGGTGATAGGAAAGATTAATCACTGAGCATGGTGGATACACACATTTCACTGTTATTTGTGGCGGACATGTTTGGCATGTTTTAGTAGTGTCTCAAAAACTGTAACATCTCTATAACTAGGGATGAGAGTTGAAAGCAAGAAGTGAATGTATTCACCATGGTATATCATTTTTAATCCATTTCTATCTCAAAGTATAACAGGTATGTGGGCATCATGTTGCTCTTCCACTATCATTGGAATACAGCTCCCATTAGCTATAGCTGGCATAATTAGTGCTGAGTGATCATGAGAGTAGTCATTTAAAAAATATCTGGAGAACCATCCTAAAATATAATCACAATTGCTGTGTTATCCCTGTGAAGTGTGTAAAGATGTACAGACAGTCATCTCAAAATATTTTGTTTAGAACATTTTTAAAATTATTCATAGTGACACAGCTGATGCTACAAGGTGATAATCCATATATAGGACAATCTGTATTTCCTACGGGGAACCCAAACATTACTACAGTCTTCTCTTTGAAGGCAAAGAACACTTGCTTTTGGTTTGCTTTCCAGAATCAACACTCAATCCATCCTCTGTTGCTTGCTTTTCATCCTTTATTTAGTTTGAAGAAGGTGTTTTGGATGCTTGCCTATACCTGATGGACAGAGCAGAATTGGATCTCTCCGGCCGAGGAAATCCGCTAAAAATCAACCGTGTGGGCTCTGCAGTGGTATGCAATAAACATGTCCTGGGTGTTGTTTGTGGCGCTTGACAAGTCACTCATACATTACAAAGCTTATTCCACCTAGGTGCATGCTGAGTGTGCGTCTCTCATATATGTGTATATATATATATATATATATATTCATCAGGTATTTTATAGATAGATAGATAGATAGATAGATAGATAGATAGATAGATAGATAGATAGATGTGTGTGTGTACAGGACCTGGTTCTACAGTTCAGAAGGGTGAGCTGACCTCAGGCAAAAGATTTTGGAGAACTATTGAAAAACAGCTGATTGATAAATATTTAGTTTATCGTAGTTTTTATCACTTCAGGGGTAAAATATCTGGGGCCATCTCTGTATACCAGGTGCTTTATAGTCCACAAAACCTTTATTCTTTCAACAATTCTCTAAGTTTGTTCACTAATCTTTGAACTTTGCCCACAGCAGAATGAAGGCTGAAAGGCAGATTACTTTGCTGGAGGCATCTGTGTGAGTGGAACAGTGAATCTGTTCTGGATTTAAGCCTGTCTAAAGTGCTGGACCTCTTTGAGGGGACAAGATTCAGGACCTCCGGTAGCTTTTTAGTTCAGACTAAAATCCATAGTAGTTTCACTATCCCACTGACATGGGAGTCACCAGCAACTGCTGTTGATTTGACAAAAGTTGTCCAATACTTCTAGCTGAGCTGTGGTTTTACAGCAGCTTTCCTAACCTTAAAACTCCATGCATCAGATTACCATGGTTGTATTTTCTGATAGAAACTGTCTGCAGTGCAAAATAATTAAACCCAGCAGCTATTTTGCATGGCACATGTCAAACTGCAGTCTGTGTCTGCTAAGCCTTTTTTGCAAGAACCCAGCCTGAAAACACTATGACCTACATTAAAACTTCTTTTCTCTGAACCATGCTAGCCACGGCATAAAACATATCATATAAAATTGTCTGTATTTCTTTTCTGCATTAAACTTCTCCTCCTCTAACATGCAACCTATCCTCAAAAATCAGATTTTTCCCTGCTACAGCCAGGCTTCTAAAAAGTTGCCATGAATGGAAGCTTTATAAAACTGAGCAGAGGTGTGGCAGGATACACGGCTGTGATTTATTTTATGAATTCTTTATTTGGACAGTAACAATCTCATATAGGCCATTTCTGCATGATGACACTCTTCTGCATCATCGCGCTGCAATCCCAGGTCTGGAAGGGAGTGTGTCAGCAATGCCCCGCTCCATACCTGCTTGCTCCATGCGGAAGGGAGTGCAGTGGCACCAGCTCTTCCTTCTTTCTGCAGTGCAGCCTGGTACTTCCCATTGCTGTGCTACAGAAGGAAGCATCACACTTGTGCTTCCACAGCTTCCACATGGCTGGGAGCAATGAGAGTGCTGCACAGTCGCAGGTGAAAAATGGATTTTTTCTGTTTTGCGAAAACTGCATGAGCGTCATGCTTGGGGATGGGATGACAGTGGACCTGTGATGAAGTCATATGGAAGCACAACCTGCTGACTGCTGCCATCCTTTCCCAGAAGCGGCACAGCACCGTCATGCAGAAATGGCTATAGTTCTAATGGTAAGAAGTAGCAGCATGGTTCAATATACTTTAACAACACTGAAAGCATATGTGTCTTGCATATGTCCACAATATGCACAGGAATGATTCTGTAGTTCGCTAGATTATCTTCATACTACTTTTTTTTATGTTTATAAAAATTATTTCCATTTCCTCAGATTTCCAAAAACAAAACAAAAAAAACCCCAAACTTGTTTATGACTGATACAGTGATATGCAAGTCTCTACTACTTTTAGGATATGGTCTTGCCCCTTGCTGGCATATGGCTCTGACCTGTTTGCCTGGAGTCACTTTGGCTCTCAGGCCAAAGAACCTTCTCCACATCTGCCTTATAGGGTTATTTTAAAGTTTGCAACTAAATTATGCATTCAAAACACTTTAAGTGCTTGGAAGTGCTATAGAAATGCAAAGCGTTATTATAATATTTCATAAAGGAAAACTATAGATGATTTAATAGTTAAACTTGAAGATATTTTCATAATTATTGTGGGGAAGGAAGGCTGAATAAGGTAGAAATGTATACCCTTTCTTTAGTCCACCAAGTTTGCCAGTGCAAAGCTATAGGGTACATTAAGTGCCTTTTTATGCTGTGACATATTTTTGACGACAGCTTAGGGTCTCACCCTGAAACCCCTTCAGGTCTCCTGCTGCATACTTATCTTATTCAGTCCCAGGGTTCACAGGAAGTCGATTTTCTAATTAGAAACCAGTAGTTAATCCAGCCAAAAGCTTTTCAATGAGAGCTGTGATTTATTTGGCAAGAATGTAGCAGCTTGGTGTTAACATAATTACAAGGTACAGAGCAACAGAACTTTTCTACCCAGCCTCTACTGATTTGCTTCAAATTGCTGGGAGGAAATGTATTGCTCACTAATAGCAATCCATTTAGTCATTAGTCAGCAAAACTCTTACTTCTTACAGCCTTACCCCAAGCAAACTTAGACAAGAAAAATCTTTCTTATTTTCTTGACAGGCTAATCACAGTGGGCCTATTTTTTTTTTCCATGGACCACTTATTCAGGAGAAATGATGCTAAAACAAGTGGAATTACAAGGATGTAAAACTGGAATAAATCCCTTAAGTTTGATGTCTAAGTTTTCTTTTAAAAATAGGCCAAATTTTTTCTCTAGGACATTTTAATTACTGAGTAAATTTTGGTAATTTGGGGCTGAATTGTGTGAACATTTTGATGTGGTAGGGAATCCACAGAGAACAGAGGCTTTGAGTTTATAGCATAATATGAAAATGCCCTAGTGCTTCTGGGGCCTTAACGGTCTTGTGCTGTTAACCAAATCTTGGCAGGACAAATAGAATTCAATATCTGCTGCCAGCAGGGCGTTTACACATTGGCTTTGTCCACATGAGACACAGAGCCATGGTGTATGTTACCCATAGTTTGTTGCTTCTACCACAAATCATTCTTCAGACAACCAAGCAAATCACAGTTAGTGTTCCCCACTTCTAGTCTGCTTTTGTCCCGACCTTCACATCCCACATTTTTCTCCTGTTTCAGGATAGGCACCTAGGAAAACATAGGTTCAAATGTCATAGCAAGCCATGGTTTGACAAGCCTGAGTTCAGAAGCCAACAAAATTTGTGTTGAGGTTGGGGCCAGGTTAATATATTTCTTTCTTTCCTTAGAATGTCAGACACAATTTTTAAATGTTATGTGTATACAGTATATATCTCTCCACAGAACTACAGTTTCTTGCATTCACTGAAGACTGTGATAGGCCTTCAGAGATCAATTAGGTTAAAATTAAGCAAAATTTTTGTTGATGACAATTTGTACTCTAAGGCAGTGGTTCTTACCCTTGTTTTTACTGGGAACCCCCATAAATAAAATTTGTTGCCAGGCTCCCCCCAGGACTTAACTCAAGTTTTAAATATTTAAATTTCGATCTAATTTAAAAGATTTATTTAAATATTCAAATATTTATTAATTAAAGGCTTCTGGAGACTAGAATTCAAAATTCCCACTCAGATACTGGATGACCTTGGGCAAGTCACATTCTTTTAGTGTCAGAGGAAGGCAAAGACAACCCCCCTGGACATATCTTTTTTTAAAAAAAAAAAGTCCTGTGATAGGTTCACCTTAGGGTTGGCATAATTCTGAAGTGACTTGAAGGCACACAATAACAAAGTGTAGCTGACAAGAGAAGGTTCTTTCTAGCCATCATGTCTTTCCCCTTTGAAAACTGACTTATGGTGACCCTAAGATGAACCTATCATGGGGGTTTTCTTGGTAATATTTATTGCCTGTGCCTTTCTCTGAGGCTGAGAGAATGTGACTTGCCTGAGGTCACCCGGTGGATTTCCATAGCTGACTGGGGATTCAGACATCTCCAGAGTCATAGTTTGGGTACATGCACATGCCTGCTGCTTGCTACTGCTGTGTCCCTTTTGTCAGGGATGCAGCAGTGGGGGCGGGAGACTACTCCCTTGATTGCAAATGAGGGAGCACTTTGGATGCACATACACGCCTGCTACTGTGTCTCGTTCATCAGGAACATGGCAGCAGAAGGTGTGAGTGCCAAGCGACATGGTTTTAGCACCTGCACCCTCCCTGCTTCCATGCCCCTGTTGTTGCTGCTGCTGTTCTTCGTGGACCCCCTGTGGGGGTTCTACAGATACCCAGGGATCCCCAGACCCCAGGTTAAGAACCACTAGTCTAGCATTTTCATATCTCAAGTTCCACCATAAACATAGCAGACCTTTCTGCCTTGGAGTCAGCAGATTTTTAAGAGGAACAGGACTCATGTTTTAATATTGGTTTTCTTCTCAGACTCTGTTATGAACAGTAAGATCTGCCATCTTGTTTCAACCATTGGCTCAGTTTAAATGAAAGCCATCTCAGACCCGTGTTAAGATGAGTGTTTATAATCTGTACAAGCATTTCCTTCAAGAGCCTTTACTGTTACTAGCAGGCAAATATCCGCTTCTTTCAGCGAGGAAGTAATGAAATAATAGTGCTAACTTTTCTGCTGGCAGTTCTGAGTTCTTATATAAGCCTGAATATTTTTTGTTTATGAATGCAAATATCATTAGTGCTCTATCAATGTATTTTTCCTTTAGATTAATGCTAAAGATGATGAGGGTGTGATCGTTGGGTCGTGGAACAATATTTATGATTATGGAGTTGCACCATCTTCTTGGACTGGCAGTGTAGACATCCTGTTGGAGTACCACAGTTCTAGAGAACCAGTGCGATATGGTCAATGCTGGGTCTTTGCCGGAGTGTTTAACACATGTAAGTGTGAGATCCAATGTGCAACGAACAACTGTATTTTGTTATTTTGGAATATTTTATTCTTCTTTAGAATGGATCAAAGATGGGCCTATCCCTTTCTCAGACCTTCTGATAGTTAACATCATTAACTAGCATCCAATCCCAACATCATAATCTCAGTTTAAAATATAACAAGGAATGATTCAGTTAAAACTGAGGATATTCCTCCCAGAATTTCATATACATTATTACCACCAAAGCTGTTGTAATACACATGAAGGCTAGAACTGGGCAATATGGAGAAAGGAGCAGTTCTGCTTCTCTGTTTTCAGTCTGCTGCAGAAATCTGTAGAAAACCAACATAGATAACATAGCATTTTGATGTACCAACTTTCGTTACCACAGGAAGTGCCAGCCGAGAAAATAGAATGGGAGCAGGATATGCTACAACATGACACCATCACACACTGGCTGGCATCCCATTAGTGGCATGCACAGGTGTAAGTTGATTTTATGCCCGTACATGTCTCTTTTGGGTTGATGAGGAGGTTGGTGTTTCCTTCATCCCTTCATGGTGACCAAACCCCCACTTCCCAGACCAATCATAGAATCACTGCAGACTATTGCATGCTTGGTGAGAACAGCTGGGGATCAGAGAAGTGTATGGCTATGTTCCTATAAGCAGATGAAAAATGATGACATCATCAGCTGAGACCTCTGGAGGACCCCAGTGGAGGATATCATCATTTCACCTCTGGCTACAAGAACATAGGCACTTCTCAGATCTCTCACCACTCTCGTGGCAGGTTAGAGAGGGTGTTCAGAAATTCTACGGTAGCTTGAGGTAACTAGAGACTGCATCACATCCTTGAGCTCCAACCTTACTTTCCTGTTAATATATATGGAACTGAAGTTTGAGCCTTATAGCCACCTTGTGAGGAAGGACTGTATTACTATTCTACTGTTAAACAGGGGATAAAGGCTGAAAGAGAATGGCTTGCTTAAAGTCACCTAGTGAAGCTTGTAACAAAAAGAAATATGAACTTCAGTATTCTGTCCTGTATGTGACAAATGAAGATAAGAACATCGTATAATTTTTTTGGAGCTGAAATGAGCTTGTTCCTGAATCAGTCAGATTGGCACTCCAGTCCTCCCTTATAATAAATATGGGGCACTCTAAATGTCAGCCAGCCAGCATGGTGTAGTGGTTTGAGCATTGGGCTACAACTCCCAAGTACAGAATTTGAACCCCACCTCTCCATGGCAACTCACTGGGTGACCTTGGACATGTCACACTCTCTCAGTCTCAGAGGGAGGCAAAAGCAAACCCCCTCTGAACAAATCTTGCCAAGAAAATCCCGTGATAGGTTCACCTTAAGGTTACCATATATCAGAAATGACTTGAAGGTACACAGCAACAGCAACTTCAGATTTCATTAGACTTCAATGCCTAGCAACCAACATTCCCAAAGTTGAAGGATCATGGGGGTTGCAGTTTAATGACATCTGGAGGGTCACGTGTCCTATGTCTGCCTTACAAGTAGCAATTTCCATTATTCCCATCTATTCTGTGCAAAGTGAATATTGCAATGCTGAAATGCAGTGGGTGGGATGCTGGAAATTTTCAGCTCTGTTGTTACAAAGTGACTTGGCCAAGAGATAAATATCGAAGACACTAGCTTGTTTTTTGAAAATCAAGATGTTGGACTGTATAGCTCTGTTTAGACATATATTACTTCATGTGGAAGAGAATCAAGATAACAAACACCCTGCTTATATCCCAGTTGGCAGAACTCCAGCACAAACCTATCTTCCTCTTCATATTCATGCCAATATTAGTACATGTTGCCAGCTATTAAAATATGTCTGCTCCCTCACTAATCTGTCTTCCTTTTCAGTCATCTATAAACACACATTCATAGTACATTATGGCACTGTCACAGAAGGCAAAATTTTGTATAGCTTAATACTCTTCAACTGTCCTGACTTGTCAGGGACAGTCCCAATTAATCCTCTGACATCTCAATCTTTCAGCTGCTTTTAAAATGACCCAGTTTGTGTCCCCTCCTCCCATTTTCCACCTTTGTCCTCAGCATACTTCAGTTGCTGCAAACAGAGTTCAAAATACAAAAGTAGTCTGTACTCAGTCAATACAGCAGGGAGGGAGAAAAGAAGAGGAATCTTACCATTCCTAGCAGGATCAGGCAAAAAGAAAAAGTCTGCTGCAGCCTCTCCTAGCTTATCTGTTCTTTCTCATTACTAACTTTTGCTATCTTGACCATACTCTGATGTTGCTTGGCCACAAGTGTCCCAGTTTTTGTCTGTGAAATATTGGAGGGTGTACCTTACACCCAAGTCATCAAGTTACAGTAATGTTGTTGTAAAACTAAAAGAAGGATCAGTTACCTAAATCAGTAAGAGAAGCTTGTTCACATCCACAACCAGGACATGAGAGAATACATTTATATAAAGACTGCAAGGGTATATTAAAGTAAAGGCCTAACCACGTAGCAAAATATCACAGCTTGTCTGCAAGGAAATTGACATGTTATCCTGGGGACTCTGTACATCTTTAACTCTTAAAGCATCATACCTGGCTTGCTGCCCCTAGTAACGCTGCTACAGTGCTGAACGGAACAGGAAAAGGAGAAAGAAATAACTCTGGTATCTGGGAGGTGGGGAAATTAAGGCAGCCTCCCAACCTGTTTCTCTCCAGTTGTTTTAGAGTACAAGTCCCAACATTGTTCATGATGCTGCTGGGACTGATGGCGGTTTGTGGGCCTAAACAGCTGAGCCCATGATTCCTGCTTCTGCCATGCAAACACATGCTTCTTCATCCTTTGAGAATGTGAGGAACGGAGACAGCAAGTTGAAAGTGAATAAGGTAGAAGCTGGTAACTTGCAGGCACAGGAAGAGGTTCCAGTTTCTACTCTTAGTGACAAGCTGCCAACGTCAAGAGAAGGCTGCAGATCTGGGAACTGCATATCAGCAGGTGATGCCAGATTTGCCCTCTGGCATCATCTGAATTTTGAGCCCCAGAGGCTTGTAGACAATGCTGTGACTTTTCCTCCTGGCCCAGACATTCCGTTGGCCCAGGGCCCAGGGAGATGATGCCTTGTCTCATGAGAGTTCCTAGTTAAAGACCAGCAGCACCTGAGAATGAAGACTAGCTGAGTCCTGCGCAGTGGCGAATGGAGGCTCAACAGCACCCAGGGCAAGGGGGGTGGGGCGAGTAGCAGCGATGGGCGGGGTGAGCGACAGAAGTGGGCAGGGCGAGTGGCCAAAGTGGGCGGGGTGAGGGAGGTGGGCAGGGTGAGTGGTGGGGGACAGGGTGAGCAGCAACGGGGACGAGACAAGCAGCAGTGGGCGGGGGGTGAGTGGAGGTGGGCGGGGCAAGTGGCGGGTGGAGGTGGGCGGGGCAAGTGGCAGCAGGGGGCAGGCAAGGGGTTCCTCTTTTTTGTGCCCCCTGACATTGGCGCCCAGCTCACGCACTCCAGCTGCACCAGCCTAGATCCACCTCTGGTCCTGCATGGTATCTGTACATCAGGAGCTGTAAATAATCACATACAAATCCCATCAAAAAATCTCTGCATAAACTTTAAAGATTGACATGGGAAAAGTCTGGCCTATAGCCATAATCTCAATTCCTCACTCAGCCATGGAAACCTACTGGGTCACCCTTGGTGAGTCACACACTCTCAGCTCCAGAAAAGGCTGTGATAGATTTGCCCTAAGTCAGAAACGAAGGCACACAACAGCATAGGCATAATCAGGTCTGTGGGTGCCCTGAATCAGCCCCATGGGTTAGTGGATAGAGCCCCCTTCGCATTGCACACTACTTTTCCTAAGTTCGAAGTGGCTTTAAAGAGCAATTAACCTCCCAAGATCTAAAATCACACCACATATACATTAACGAATAACAATTCCATTTCAACAAAACTCTAGGGAAAGACTCCACAGCCTACCAATAAAATCCACATCCAATGGCAATCACATTAATCTTTGAAAACACACATTTCGTGTTTAATATGTGCATATCTTACATCAATTACATCCAGTTTTAATTTTCAGCTATTTGTGTTTCTTATACAACATGGTTGTAATACTCTAGCTTTCCAAGGTTACCATATTGAATATTTTGGGACAGTCATCTGTTAAAAATGCTAAAACATTCTGAAAAAGAAGGAGCAAAGCCATTAATCTTGAAATTGTCAGATGAATTATTTCCAGTGAGTCCTGGTGGCTCATGTGCTCAAAGTGTGGGAGGGCATTTAAATTAAGTTTAATCAATAGATGCATATAGTATTGGATGCATCCAGGTCATTTGTCATGAGACAATTAAAATGAATGTGTGATGTTATTCCTCTGCATAAAACACTATAGCCACCTTCAGGCTCCACAGTATTGATGTCTGAAGGATGGTCAAGGAACTTATTAGAGCCCTTAAGGGATCTTAGTGAAGTTTCTGATGTTCTGCTACATTCCACAAACTATTGAGTTACCTTACATGTGGAGAAACAAGTGTCATTGTAAATGCAAGGCTGATTTGCCACTAGCAGCCATTTCATGTAACACAACAACTTCGTTGTTACATGCCTTCAATTCAACTCTGACTTATGGCAGCCCTGCCCTAGGTTTTCTTGGCAAGATTTCTCAAGAGAAGATTTGCCATTGCCTTCTTCTGAGGCTGAGAGAGGGTGACTTGCCCAAGGTCACCCAGTGTGTCTCCATAGCTGATTGTGGATTCAAACCCTGGTTTCCCCGAGTCCTAGTTCAATACTCAGACCACTATACAATGCTGGCTTTCTCCTTTCTTCCTTGTTCTTTTAAATTAATAAGGTTGATACTTATGGTGAGGGTATGGTGGAGTGGGATGGGTATCAGCGAGTATGAAGAAAATGTGAAAGTGGGCCTATAATTTCTTAAGAGTAGTTAACATCACTTTGTTTAACATCTGAAGGGGAAAATGCAATGGATAAATTATCTGTCTGTCTGTCCATCTGTCCATCCAGCCATCCATTCATCCACCCAGATATAAAAAGCTGTGTTTCATAAAGGCAAAATTGATGATTTGGTATGTAATTGACTACTTCCATAGCTCAAGGGAAAAACACGTATCCTTTGCAGGATTAATGCCTGACATCTCCCAGTAACAGAGCTGCAGTGGCAAAGCTGCAGGGAAACTTTTGTCTGCAACTTTGGAGCAGTGGTACTTCTGGGATTCCATGTCAGTGGGGTGTTGAATTGGCTCTCACTTTTAGCCTGAACTTTAAAGAAAATATCCAAGATAGATCCCTATCCCCAAATAGGCTCAGAATCTTGGATAGTTCCTTTATCCAGATTAAAACCAAGAGCAGATTCATTGTCCTGGTGCCGTGGGAGCCATCAACCTCTACTGCTCTCCAGTCACAAAGCTTTGTCACCGGAGTTCTGTTAACAGGAGATGCCAAGTGTTAATCCTGAGAGGCTGCACATACTTTAGAGGTTTCCAAAGCCAGATGTTAGCATAATAATACCAGTGATGTATTTAAGACTTTTACTCTAAGTCTCAAGTCTCTACCTTCAAGTCTCAAGTCAAGTCTCAAGTCCTTGAAGATAATTTCAAGTTGAGTCTCAAGTCAAGTCTCAAGTCTGGATGCCAACTTTATACCCCAACCAAAATTTTAGAATTAATGGATACAGTGAAATAAATTCAGTTTTAACAATTTAAGCAGAGTCAGCTCTCCACATTTGCAATTTTGCCATCTGCAGCTTCAGAAGTGGGGAATAGGATCCTATCTTACTCCCCATTGCTGAAGATTCAAAAGCTTTAAAAGGAAGGATCCTTTTTCAAGTCCATTGCCTAACCTGTTTGCTGTTCCCCTCTGAGAAATGCGCCCACACTTTGAGTTTAAGTGAGATTGTCATGTGACTAGTAGGCAAAAAGAGATGGAGGAATTGTTCAAAGCCGTAAGGTTTCTGGATGAATGCATTATGTTAACTGAACCAAGGGCATCCAGCCAGTCGTTAAAAATATACAATTCTCAAGTCGAGTCGAGTCGAGTCGAGTCAAGTTAGTGCATCATTTATGGCTAAGTTGAGTCTGAATCGAGTCACTGAAGAGACTTAAGTTGGACTTGAGTCTGAATCGATTGACTCAAGTCTACATCAATGGATAGTACTAAGCAAACATGAATGTCCTGATGCTATCTAAGGCATCCCTGCGTAATCTCTAAAAGAGGAAGGTACTCGGCAAAGAGAAAGCCAGCATGCTGTAATGGTTTGAATGCTGGACTACAACTCTGGGAGACTTGGTGCAAATCTCTGCTTGGTCATGGAAACCCATTCGGTGACCTTGGGCAAGTCACACTCTCTCAGCCTTAGAGGAAAGCAATGGCAACCTCCTCTGAAGAAATCTTACCAAGAAAATCCTGTGATAGGTTTTCATTGGGGTCACCATAAGTTAGAAATAACTTGAAGGTAAACTTGGCAAAGAGTCTTCAGTAAAGATCTTACCTGTTCAGCAGATTTATACAGTAATAGATCGTATTTCAGGTATCTTTTTCACAGGCAACTGAGGATTTAAAAGGTCAAGCCTAGCACTGACTCATGCCCCCAAAATAACTGGGAGCCAATGAAGCACCTTCAGTAATATAAGCATATCAGTCAACCCTTGATGACAGCCTAAATTAGGTAAGGTGATGTGGTTTGCCTCAGGCACTTAGTTAAGACACTCTACCAGATACCTTACTTTTACATAAAACATAATAATTATACCATTTTAGTGCCAGTTTCTTTCCTTGTTAAAAGAGAAGAAAAACCCACCAAATGAAATAATCTCAGTTGGAAAAAGGAACTCCATTATTTTGGAGGAATGGATTGGAAACTATAACTTATTTTAATGTATGTTGTATTAGACAAATCAGATTGCATAGATACATCATTCAGTCTATTTTTATGTTGCAATTTTTCCATCACTAATACCATACTACTAAAATATGGCTGGGGAAATCTGTTCATTAGAAGTAAACAGTCTATCTTCTAAAACCAAAAGAATTTTTCTTTGTCAGTTCCCATGGTCTGCAGTCCTTTTTGCCAAAAGGCAAAAATGTGGGAATTTAAAAAAATTATTTTAGACAACAATTAAAAGCATGTTATCTGTACATCTGTTTGAAGAATAGAGTACTTTTTTCCCTATGGAGAAAACAGGATAGAACCAGAGAACCACGCAGAAAAAAGTATACAGATGGACAAAGGCCTTGTATTGATGGCAGCATCTCTAGTTAAAAAAGGCAGCTAGCAGATAATAGAAAACATCTCTATCTGAGCTTGGACAGCCACTGCCAATCAAGACAGACAATATCAAACTGTTAGGCCTAAATACCGTTAAGGGCACCAGATCCTATTTGCTCTTGGAAACTAAGCAGGGTCAGCCCTTGTTAGTACTTGGATGGGAGACTGCCATAGTCATAATGCCAGTTGCTGTAGGCTGTATTTTGGAGGAAATTTGGAGTTACAAAACCTTCTTTGAGTATTTCTTGCCTAAGAAAACCCTATGAAATTTGTGGGCTTGGCATAAGTTGACAGGTGATTTGATGGTGCATACACACAGGGTATAAAGCAGGTTTTTGTACGTTGAGGGACACCCAGGACTTGTTTAAGAGCTGTGTTCAAAGTAGTTTCCAGACTAGTAGGGATGTAAAAATTGGCTTCATACTGAAGGCACCATTTCACCCTTGGAAATTTTAAGAATTGTGAAGTCTTATTTGCCTCATTACCTTTGCAGAATCTAGGAATATCAATAAGTGTCTGATCAACCTTTCAGCTGTTGAGCTGAAAGACTTGCTTGCCATCGTTGTCCTTATAAAATGCAAAAGAATCATTAATTGTCTGATCAACATTTAATGTGATGAACTGGAAGCTACATTCTGATCAATGGATCTCCAATGAAGTATACAATATTCTGATCATCAGTTCTCTAAATATGCATCTTAAGTTTTCCATAAAATAAATAAATAAATGAAAATTAATAACCTTAGTCTTGTTGGAATTTATTGATAACTTGGCTTTCCTACAATAATCCCACAGATTAGCCAGCGTATGTTTCCTTCTATTTGTATAATACATCTTCTCTTCATTTAAGTGTTGTCATGTTGGCTTGAACAAATCTTTTTGCTTCCATTCTCTTTTTCTTACAGTTTTGAGGTGCCTTGGGATTCCTGCAAGAGTTGTCACTAACTTTTCCTCAGCCCATGACAATGATGCCAATTTACAGTTGGATGTCTTTGTGGATGAAAATGGAAAGGTGGATTCCAGACTCACAAAGGACTCAATCTGGTAAGGGTTTGCTTAACTCTGTAACTTTAACAGCAACTTATTCGAACTCTGGGGGAGGACTTAGAATACTAGGCCAGACTGTTAGTAATATGTAAGTCACATGGTACCCCAAACTTCACAGGTTTTGCATAACGGTAAAAGCAAATTCTCTCTCTTTCTCTCTCATTCTCTCTCTTTCTGTGTGTCTATGGCAGTCATAATGCATGGGGACATTGTGCTAGACACCTCAAAATCTACCGTTCAAGTAGCAGTGGCTAGTTTCAAGTTGAACAGTCAAAATTCAAACGGATGGGTACTTCCTAGAAGAAAAGAAGAAATTTACCATATTACATTGGGCAAGTGTTCTTTGAAAGGGTTAGAAAACAGGGCTTTCTGAAGTGTTGCTGCTAAGATTTCCAAAGAAGGAAAAGTGAGAGAGATAGTAATAGCCAGAATGCCCTACACTTTGCTTAGTGTGGGCAATTTTTAAAGCCTCTTCTTTACCTAGTTACTACATTTATAATCCAGTCCTCCTCTATGGTCCATTTTATGTGTAGTTACTACTGTAGTGGCCTCTCATATCAGCAGCTTTCAGGGCTTGATCTGTTTATCTGCAGCAATGGAGAATATGTTAACCATTCTATAAGCTATGAGTAGACAGCTTACCAGGGTTGAGAGTCATCCTCATATTGCCATTGCTGCCATTTGAAACCTACCAACAATAATTTTTGAGACCAACATTGCTTATATCTTATTGCTGTTGTGCACCTTCAAGTCATTTCTGACTTACAGTGACTCTAAGGCAAACCTATCACAGGGTTTTCTGGGGCTGAGGCTGTGTGATGCACCCAAGGTAACCCAGTGGATTTCCATGGCCAAACTGGGAATCAAGCCTTGGTCTCCATGTTAAATGCTCAAATCATGCTGGCTCTTCTAGCAATTTGTTGGGAAACTTGATACACAGAGAGCATACATTTTGTTTCCCAACAAAGGCCATTTCCACACTACACTGTTATTGTGCTATTATTCCATTTTCAACATCCTATTTCAAAATCCTGGGGTTTGCAGTTTAGGGAGGGGCATTTAGAACTCTCAGCCAATGAGCTCTTTGGGCTCAGTAAACTACAAACTCTAGAATTCCACAAGATGTTGAAAGTGGAATAATAGCACTATAACAGTTCAGTGTGGAAATGGTCACAACCATTCTTCCAAGAACCTACTTCCTGTGTACCATGTTTCTAAACAGAAACATTAGAATGTGGGCAGTGGTAGAAACGGCAGTGATGGTGGTAGGGAAAAGTGGTTAGAGGAGCTGCATAGGGTCCATAAGCCACACAGGGTCCATAAGCCACATTTTGTACTGCCCTGCTCTGCCGTAGCAAATAGTTTTGCTCTTGCTCCTCCTGTATGTATGTTTCATATCTTCCTTGTTGCATAGAGGCATTCATTCATTAGTGCTTCTTCTAAACCTATCCAAAATTAAATAGAACTTTGGAGATCTATATCAGTGAAGGGTAAGCTCTATAGTGGTTTAAATCTTGCTTTTCTTCTATGCTTCCTTTGGGGGGCTTGATTACTTTTTGAACCTCGCCTTTAATCTCCTCTCTTCATGGTGTATTTATTGCTACATGATGCACATAACCTCTTGGGGCATACATTAATTTAACCTATGGTTTTTTCCATTTCTCCTCTGTGTCCTTCATCTCTGCTCCCTTTCTACTGTTCAGTAGAAACCTTACCTTTAAATTGTTTTGCATAATAATCTTAGCGTGATTTTAATACTAACTTCTGTTTTTTGAAGGCCAAATATAGTCCATTTAAAACTATTTTAAGCATTTCATTCTTTAGGAAAATGGATGGTGCACAATGTTTTTCTTTTCTCTGAACTATTACTCCAAAAAAAATTATTTCAGTTAAAATCTAGATTAAAATACTGTTCATTCTCCAATAGAGTTCAATCAAAATATTAAAACTTCTTTTTCAGAGTAGCTTGAGGCATATTCTTATGTGGAATTTTAAGTTAGGACTACCTCCAGTTATAGAAATTATTAAGCATAGTGGGCTGCATCTAAGAACATGAAAAAAAATCTCATTATTCTGGTGAGATTTTGGTCAAAGACATCATCATAGCATGGAGAGACAACAGATCACAGATTTGCCAGTCCCCTTGTGAGATCTCACTTCCAGCATGAGTCTGCATGGGGTTTTTGTGTGTGTGTCTTCTGCATTTTGCAAAAATGTCACTGCACAAAACTAATGCCTTTTCTCTCTATGAAGCTGAACACGTCTACACACAGCAAGAACAATTACAGGGTGATTGATCACAGTGACACAAACAAGACAATGCTTTTTACTTGTCCATGCCATGAATCAGCATTATTGCATTTTTCATTTTAGCACATTTTACAGAAATGTCCCCTCCCTCACAAAAATGTGCAATATCTCTATGAGTCTGACAAACCAATCAAACAACCAACAGGGAAACAAAATTTTTCCATTTTGCATGAAGGACAATTTTGTATGTGTATGTATGAAAAAGTATTGTCCTATTTACTGCATGAGTCTAAACCCAATCAGGATTTACATCCCTGAGCTAGTAGCACAGCCATGCCTATGACTCCAGGCTGCCTAAAGTGAGGGCTGTCATGGTGCCTTCTCACTATTCCACATTCAACATATAACTGTATTGGCAGCTGAATCTTACTTTGTCACAGTCAATAGGGCCATGTCCTCCATGTACCCTAGGGCTGGCAAATTTGGTTCCAAGAAGTTTGGGCGGGTTGCTGAAAGGGCTCCTTCTCTACACTACTGCTTACCTTCCACTGCATAAGATGGCTGCTTCATTCTATCATTGGCCTTCCACATTCACTAGGATTAGGGGCACAGGATCGTTGCAAATTGCAAATATAAAAATGTGTCTGTGTGCGTCTGTGGGAAAGCATGGTGGGCAGAGTGGGCACCCAGGATTCAAACGGGTCAGGGAAAGGAAGAAGGTCCTTTTTCTCATCCATCTCCTTCCCTGGGGGTGTGTGAGGGCATTGGGAGAGGGTTTGTGGGGCTCTGAAATCAGGTTTCAAGCCATCTTTAGCTGACCAGGCAGCGGCTAGTGGTGGAGGAGGAGGAGGAGGACCAAAGGTAGGTTTTTAAAGAGCTATGTGGCCTGATGGGAGTTACCAAGAATGAAGGTTGCCCCAGAAAAGAAGTATCTGAGGTGTGTGTGTGTGTGTGCAAGGGCTGAAGAAATTTGCAAGTAATCAAACCTGTGAAAGTTAAACCCGCATATGTGGAGAGCTAGCTGTACATAATGGCAGGGACAGCCGTGACTCACAGAGAACAGCTCCTTTTGGCAAAGCAGACCACTTCATGTTGGCTAATTTTCTTCACTGCCCCTCTAAAACGCTGCTTAGAGGGGTAGGGAGACCTTGCAAAACAGTATGAGGTGTGTGTGTATGTGTGTTTGTGCAATAGATAAGAGGTATCAGCAAAATTGAGTACCCAGTCCTGTGTAAGCAGAATCTCTCCTCTCTGACACCAAACAGCTATCAGATACTATCAGCTTTAAATGTTTTGAATCCATATATAAGAAAAGAAGTTGCAGTATCAATAGGAAAGTTATGCCAGGAGAGCCAATTCCAAAGAAAAACCTCACAAATAGATATAATAATTTTCATTTCTAGTTGCCATTGTGTCTCTAAACATCAGCAGTGTCTGTGGAGGTGTGTGTGGCCCACGGCAAGACTGAGGGAGGGGCTGAAGTTGGTCCCCTGGCCTCAACACAGTTGCCCATTCCAGCTTTGAAAAGAGATTAAATAGAAAACTCATGAAGGAAAAATCCACTGACAAATATTTCCTAGAACATTCCCTAGCTATGGTAGCTAAGCAGGATCTTTATGTTCACTGAAAATAATAAATGATGTTATATAGTGTGGGGGGCAGGAACACACAATGCATGAATTAGAAGCCCAAAGTCCATTCCAAGGTAAGACTAAGAGCTAGCTAGCAATCCTGAGGGCCTGCTTACACTTTCAGTCCCACTGCTCCAGACAACTATTCCTTGTCTTATTTCAGTCCTGATTTGTTCATATATTCAGTGGGTGAATCATAGGATAAAGACTATGGAAAGAAACCTAACAAGACCATGCATGAATTTCAGCTTGTTCATAGTAAGATGATTATGATGACAATAGTATTAATGAATGTGTCATGCTTCCTGAGCATTCCTAGTATTTCACATGTGTCATCTCATAAATCCTTAGGAAAATATTAATCATACTAAAAAATCTATTTTTATAGATTGGAGAGGGTGGAAATAACATCTTGCACATTTCATGTGATGTTCACAAAAATATACATCTCATTTGTAAAATACACGAGATGCTGAAATCCTGACACCTTGAGGTTTGGGCTTCGCTGAACTCATACTGGACAGCAATACCCGACTGTGCAGCATTTCTTTGCCCCAGTACTCAGAAACCCTCTGAAACACTGAGAATACTGTCAGTGGTGTCCAGATGGTCATGATACCTGATGATACTTGAGGTTGATACTCCTTTTTGATCCTGCAGTCACCTCCCCACCCATTGGCATGGTGGTTTGTGGAGGTACTTCTCATTTCTCAAAGAGTATCGCATACATTGTCCTAAGAATCCTGGCAAAACTCCCATAGGGCAATATTATTAATCACCCTGTTTTTACAGATTGGAGAAGGTAGAAATGGGGCTGAAAATTCCTTTCTCAAGCCATCCATATAATAAACAGTATGAGTGTGGTGATAGGATCAGAACACTATTTTTTTAAAAAAATGCAAATGCATTTGCATTATAGGAATTCATTATTCCTGTTTCTTAATAAGACATCATTTCTTTTATTGTTTATACATACACACACATACATGTATGGGCCAAAAATTTCTAAAATGACTCCCAATAGGAACATTTTAAAGTAATGAATAAATGTCACTCATCACTCAGCAATTAACAGCATGAGTGATGTTGATATTAAAGTACTTAAAAGTAATGATATTGCATCTTATTACACTAAAAAAATGAAATGGAAAAATAGCAATGTTGTTTTTTTTAATAGTGCTACTTAAGAGCTCTAGGTAGAATTTTGGACAATGCCAATTAAGAATATGGGTGTGGATTTAGATGAGGATGGGACCCTCCAGATGTTGAACTGTAACATCCATCATCTCTGGCTGGGGTGATTGGGGCAAAGGGGAACTAGAGTTCAGCAACATTTGGAAGGTTACCTGTTCTTCACCCTGGTTTAGATGTTCACGCACCTCCTAGAAATCTTTTAGGGGCTCCTAAAATTTGGGGGGGAATTATTCACAGTTTTCCATGTTTGCAAGAGTTCTGTGCCCTGAACCCTCGTGAAAGTGGAGGGACCACTGTCCTGAGGATTTGGATATATTTTGCAAAACCTGAAAATTAAAAAAAAAAGTTAAAATTAAAAAACTCACAAAAAATCATGTGTATGTTTCAAAAATACCCACTAGCTAAACATGCACTTGAAATAACACTCACAAGAATACACAAATTTACACACTAGAAAATGAAGACAAAAATGCACACATTTTGAAAAATGAACATTAATTTCCATGCATAAAATAAGAAAATAAAAATGCAGATCAGAAAGAATATTCTGGCTCACAGAAAGAATGAAGCCAAGGGACTTCTACCTCTGTATGACTGATTTGCTCTACAAGTAACAAACTTCTAGACTTACTCAATTTGAATTGTCGCAGCTTGAAATGCCTCTTTTCTATCTGCTAGCCACCACTAAGAGAGCCAGCATGGTGTAGCAATTTGAGTGTTGAACTCTGTTCAGAGACCACTTGGCTATGGGAACTCCCTGGCTGATCTTGGGCAAGTCACAATCTCTCAACCTTAGAGGAAGGCAAAGGCAGACTCCCTCTGAACAAATTCTTCCAAGAAAACCCTGTGATAGGTTTGCCTTAGGGTCACCGTAAGTTGGAAACAACTCGAAGGCACATAACAGCTGCCCTTGGCAAGGCCCTGCAAGAATGATTTAGCACTCTAGAAGTCCCAGCTGTATCAAAAATCCGAGCATCACTTTCCTTGGATCATTCTCCCACTCTCCCCACCCAACCCTGCTTCATTAACTCACCCAACTGACAAGTTTCTTCCTCATCCTGGCTTTTCATTTCCACTTTGAAATGTATTGTTAGACAAGTCTCAGATCCCTCCTTTCTTCATTGCCCCCCTTTTCCCTCCACCCATAATTAATGAAAATTGGTCTGAGGTTAACAGTCCTCAGTTTTGCTGAGACGTTACTGCTAATATCATTTCAATGGGTATTGGCAATAGTGGCTACACCAACATAATTAGCTTTTTATCTACTAGCAGGAAGAAGATTAAAAAAAAGAGAGAGAGAGAGAGAGAGAGAAAATTACTGTATTCCCCCTCCACTTTTATTCTGCCGTGGCTCAAATCTCTTGAAGCTTGCCTGAAAAGCATCTTCTGGGATTTCCCCCCTTATTTGCACTCTTAGTTCAGTTCTAATAAACCAGTGGGATGAAAATTACAAAACCACTCTTTAAAAGAAAGGCTTTTTTTAAAGACAAAAGAGGAAAGGAAACCTTCTTTGAAATATTCTAGGAAGATTGTGTAAGGGTTTAAGACCCACAAACAGACTGGAGGAATGAGAAGTATGCTTCATAAAGTGATAATGTTATTCTGAAGAGCCTTCCAGCATACTCTGCAACACTCCACAGATGAAAAGTGGAATACCTGTGGCCAAGCAACATCCAGAGTGTGGTCTAGATGGCAACAGTTATTTTTTAAAAATATTTTTATTAACACGTGTTTCATATATAAATAGGAGTTTAGAAAGACAAGCAGTAAGTAAATGACAGAGAAATTCTAACATCTAATCTAATAGTAAATTTCAACTAGACTACAACTAAACTAAAAGAGGGGCCAAAATACATATAAATGACTTCTAATTCACAAGCTTTTTATTTTAAGATAGTCTACAAGATATACCTCTTCTAGTGCATCCATCATTATCATACTATTGCTTAGTATTTAATAACTATAAGCTTAACCTTCAAAACCAATAATTGACTTTTTCACCCACTGGTGTACAATGATGTACAATCAATTTATCCTAATCATTTTCAAATTTAATCAAAGATCCTTCCTTAATTAAAATAGTTAATTTATCCATTTCTGCCAAATCCAGCATCTTCAATAGATAGTCTTCATGCAAAGAAATAGCCATATTTTCCCATTTCTGTGCATATAACACTCTTGCTGCTGTGATTATGTAGTGAAAGATTCTTCCCAACTTCTTCTCAGTCTGTTCCTCAGTTAGACCCAATGAAAAAAGTCCAGGTTTGAGTTGAATCTTTACCTTTAAAATATCTCCCATCAGTCTATGTATCATCACACAGAACTTCTTGGCTTTCCTACAGCTCCACCGCATGTGGTAAAAAGTTCATTCTTTTTTATTAGATTTCCAACAAACATATGAGCTACCTTTATACATTTTAGACAATTTTTCTGGTGTTAAATACCATCTATACATCATTTGGGCCCTTTGCGCATGGCGTTTTTAAAGCGCATTAGGCACGCTCCTTCCCCCCTTCACGAGCCGCCATACCGCATGACGTTCTGGTGAACCAGGTGCTATCACGGCCATGGATAGTGCTGATAGCGCATTTTCTTATTTTCGCCTGAAAGGTGAAAATAACCTCACTTTCACGCATTGGTTGCGCGACCAGAGGGCCTGTGGAGCTGTCGTCCGATGTGCTTCCGGGAAGGACCCGGGAGTGGGCGGTGTGTTGGCAGTCCCTGCTGCCTGTCCCTCACGCAGCAACTCCCAGGGGACACTCCGCCCAGCAGCAGGCCGGCTGCTGCCCCCATTGCAGCAGGGAACACTGTACGACACATTGATGCAAGAGGACACCCTGGGGCTGCGTCGCCACTCACACTAGAGACGACAGCAGCCCCCGGGGTCCAGCCGACTGTGTTTTTTTTTAAAAAAAAACAACCCGGCACTATCGTTAGCATGTTAGCACGTTACCGACGTAGTACGAAACAGCCTGTTGGCAGGATCTATCGTGCTAACGTTAGCACGATAGCTGGCAAAAAAATAAAAAAAAAGAAACACCACCGCCCAATCAGGGGCAGTGGGGCAGGGACAGGGCAGGACCTACACGTGGCCCAGGACGCCGACGTGCGGACAAGCCGCCGGGCGGGAACTGGTGCTCTCTTGCCAATGCCCTGCTGTATGCGGACTGCAAGGGGGTCTCTACTGAGCCTCTTGCGATATTATCAATATCGTGAGGGCCTTGGTTCGTCGCGCTATCAAGGTAAGGTGCGGAAAGGGCCTTGGTAAAGATTTTCTCTAAAATCATAACTCAGACTATATTTCAGATCTTTTACACACAAAAGTGGTTATTAAGGAGGAAGAATACACAAGCTAAGAGATGCTGGAGCAGCTTGCTTCTGCCTGGGCATACTGAGAAGGGGACGATTCTCCTCACCTGCTGAGTTAATTAAGTGCAAATTATTTTTGCACTTTGAACTCTATTTGTGGCAATTGAAGTAAGATGTAAAGTCAAAGGCTTTCACAACCAGAATCCATGTGTTGTTGTGGGTTTTCTGGGCTTTGAGGCTGTGTTCTATTAGTATTTGCTCCTGATGTTTCACCTGCATCTGTGGCTGGCATCTTCAGAAGACCTTCTGAAACATCAGGAGCAAATACTAATCGAACACGGCCTCCAAGCCCGGAAAACCCACAGCAACCAATTGAAGTAAGCTTAGGACAAAAGGTGAAAGTGGGAGAAGGAAAAATAAACCAGGACATAAAGCTGCTGAAAAAAAAATTGGGACAACAAAGGTGTAATTGGGACTGTCCCTGCCAAACCAGGACAGTGGGAGGGCGTGTTCATATACAACAACACATAGGACTCTCGGTAACCATAGCACCATCTTTGTCTTCAGAACAGGTCATCAAGTAATTAATTCCTCACTATTCACTGACTACTCTAAATTATCAGATCTAACAATAAAGATTGAGTGAGTTATTTCTTTCAAAGCCAGGCTGAGGGATCAGAGTGATCAGCATCTGAGCAGAATCTGAAGGATGCATAAAAATACATCAGAGCCAAAGAAATGTTTGTAGTCTGTTCAAGCATAGTCCACGTCCAAGCAGGAAATCTATTATAGCTCTTCTTGTCCAGGAGGAACTGGTGACCAACCTGGGTGGGAGAGGCCAATGCAGAGCATGAGAATGCTTAATGCCAAGTTTGTTATTTCTACTATATGTCAATTAATAGCATGGCTAAAAGGAAGAATGTATGTACTTATTTGGTTTGTTCAGAACTAGGCAATTAATAGGAAAATTTAATTTGCTATCAAAAACATAACTGAAACTATTGAAATAATTTACCTAGGTAAGTTATCACTGATTAACTAATTGGTTGGGACACTAGTGTTGGGCCAGGCCATGGATTTACAAAGTATGGCAGGAAAATTATCACTTTTGACCATAGGGGAGCACATTTGGTTACAGGCTTCTTCAGAAGGTCTCTATTTGTCCTTTTAAAGTGGCCTTCCTCCAACCTGGTAATTTTCCTCATATATACTAAAAAAGCCATAATAGGATTGTTGCCTGGGAATGGTAAGATTCCAGGACATCTGGCAACTGACATGTTCGGGAAGGCTGTTCCAACTTATGAGATCTCATCTTATAGCCTCTTCAATTCAATTTTTCGCTTATCCACATTTCTCTTTTCTCTCCATCCAAACTTTTCTTTTCCTCCTTAAATGAAAAGGAAAACATTCCACATATCCTATCCAAGAGTCAATCACTGTATGAGTAATACACCAAGAGGGTTGATGTAGCTCACCCCAATAATATTATAATTAGGGATGGGACGAATCCAGAATTATCCGAATCCCTGGAAGGTTCTGGGAATTGAGGGATCTCATGAATTTCGAATCTTTCGAATCCTTTTTTTAAAAAGGGTTTAAAAAGCAAGGGAAAGAAGGCTAATCTTGGGCAAGACTCACTCAGCCTTAGCAAAAGCCCAGGCAAAGGCAAACCTCCCTCTGAAGAAATCTGGCCAGGACAATTGTCATAGTTTTGCCTCAAGATCTCCCCAGACTGAAACTGTCATGAAGGCCCTTTGCACACAGGCAGGAAAATGTGAATTAATCCCACATTTTCCTGCCTGTGTAAACAGGACCACTACAGTAGAGAGATAATCCAGGTCAAAACTGGCTTTTCTTTGCATAGCTCCTTCTGGCATCCTGGGGTTTGTAGTTTGATGAGTTTGATGATGTAGAAGTTTGATGATGCAGCAGCACACTTTGGCAGAGAAGACTGTGACACCTTGTAAAACTAGAAACCCCAGAATTGTGTCTGAAAGAGGTTTACAAGTGAGCTATGCAAAGGAATGTTTTAGCTGTTCTTGAAATCTCAAGCCTGTAGCTTCCAGTCAAGTGCTGAACTTAAATATGAAATGTTCAATTTAAATATCTTAGAATCCAACCCTAGATGTAATTTGTCTCCCAAATGACTCAAAATATTATATACTACATATATATTATTATATACCACAATATCAATGGATACAAGTCCATAACATAAGTGTAAACAGAAGACAGGGTTACTAAACAGAATCATTATACAACCTCACCTCCAGAAAGACATGTTCTTTCCCTATAGGCCCATGGAGGGGGGGGGGGGTCATGTAGAAAGGGCCCTGGCTGCTTTTTTCTCTTTCTTTCTTCTTCTTCTTTTTTCTTTCACAAATTTAGTTGTGCTGTTTCACCTGGACTGGGACTTTAGAAAGTTCTCACTCTCCTGCTGTCTTCACAAAGAAATTATACAGATTATTCTACCTAACAAAAAGGCCATGTGGCACATTTTCTTCAAATGTAACCTTTCTTCTGAGGCACCAAGCCTTCCTGTTTTGCTGAATGTGACATAAAGACACATTGAATTCTAATTATCCAGATCACTAAATTATATTTTTAACTTCATGTACAGAGTTAGGTGAAAATTGAGTGACTCAACAATATAATGAGTTATTAAATGAGTTAATTCCGACCTTTAGGTTTCATTTGTTGTTTAAAGTGTCAATGCCTTCATTTTCTTCTGTGAAGGAATTACCATTGCTGGAATGAAGCTTGGATGTCCAGACCTGACCTTCCTGTTGGTTTTGGAGGCTGGCAAGCTGTAGATAGCACTCCTCAAGAGAATAGTGATGGTATGTATATGTTTCATGCATAAGAAAAATAATCCATTCATTTCTTATTTGGAATCAATTCTTGCTTGGTAGAATGGCAATGTTGTTACCCTGAAAACTGGGGGTATCTTGAGGACACCCAAACCAGGCTTCAAAAATTAAGGGAATTAGCAGTGCTACCTAGCAAAACTTGCGAGAGGTCAGGGCAAGGGATCTTCAACCCTATGTCTATGGGGTCAGAACCATGCAAGAGTCAGAGGAGCAATCTAAAATGGTTTTTATTGAAAAACTAACAGAGAGGGTCACATACACACGTTATCAAATATTCCTGCAATCTTACAAGGGCTACAGAAATAAAGTTGGAAATAAGCAACCAGTTGGGAGAGAAGGCATACGGACCTTAGTCTAGGCTTCCTGGGAGAAGGAGAAGATTCGTGAAGGCTCGGTGTAGAGCACCAAGGGGAGGCTGGATCCAGGGCTGGATGGCTAGCAGCAATGGGGTCTCGTTTAGGATCGGGGACACGAGTCGCAGTTTTCTCTCAGCAGCATCTGAGAGGCTTGGATGGGAGGCTTTGGTAGCAGCGAAACAGGCCCTTCTGTCCTGTCTAGGAGGCTCTTCAAAGAAGCTCCAAAAGTGGGGAATATTTATAGCCAATTTCTGTCCTCAGGCTGTGTATTGGCTAGCAAAGTGTCGTTAATGGGTGATAATTGTGGAATATAATGTTAAGCAAATATCACGACCTCTCCTCGGTATTGTTTCTTACTGGGAAGTCCAGGTGCATGATAGGTTTAAAATTCCAAATTGATAGGCTTTGATTGTCTCAACATAGCTTGGGGCTGTGACAGTGTCAATGACTTACTTTATTAATCAAGGAGCGAGTCTATTGTGGTTGCCTAGAGTTACGTGACTCGGAACAATAGGTCGTCGTCTGCGTTCACATACAGCAAAGAGGGGCGGTTTTGTTTTTAGGAATTTCTAATTCAAAACCAATTTTTAACTGAAACTGACCTTTGCTAACCAATATCCAAGTTGGGGGAGCCAAGCCAATTCTAGGGGTCCTCTCTTAGGATTACTTTGGGGTGTAACAGTGTAGCATATATTTGTACTGTGTAAAGCTGATACATACAGAGAATTTTTCTTTTCTCGCATTCTCATAATACAAGAAAGTAAGTCCTCCTATTAAAACGATTAACAATAGGTTCATGTCAGAAAAAAAAGTTTCATAGAATGACTAGTTAATTTATGGAGCCTCACTATCAAAATATTTTTAATATAAGTTTTTCATAATGGAATGAAGTATTCCACTTAAGCTCTGTGACATGAACCAATTTATGAATATGTTTTCATGTCAAAAGAAGGCATGTTTTGTGTTTACTATGTTTTTTAAAGTTGCATGTTAGCTTGTCTTTCCCGTTTCTGGGTGGTTTCTCTCTCATCCCTTTTAGCCAGTTCCTATTTGAGGGTGGGCAATTGGAGAAACAAGCCCGGGAAAAGCCACAGTTGTAGATTTGGATGAAACAAGTCGTGGTTTATACAAACCAAAGTTTGTAAGGCACAACAAACCCTGGGTCCAGATTGTGGTTTGTGACTGCTTAACAAACCATGCATTGTTAGCAGAGACAGGTTTCAACAAAGCATCGAACATCTTATTTTGACATGTGAAAGGAAGACTGAATAGCCCTTAAGTGAATAGACTGAAGGGACATAAATTAGTAATGATTTGCGAGAAAGCTCTTGTTACCTCAGGGACAGGTATGAAGGCCACATAACTCTGAGGCTTAATTGCCTAGCTTGTTGTTGCAAGCATTTATTTTTGTTCTTTTAAAATTGAAGGTAGTAGTTTGATGCTGGCCAGGTCCATGTAAGTCATACAAACACATACCTTTAAATTATAGCTTCCAAACAACCACAGCCAGTGACTGTTCTGGCTGAGGAACCCAAAGTATGGTAGCCCAAAACGGTAACTTTTCCAAGCTCTAATGAACAGGTTTCCACATTTAACTTGTCACACTCACCATGGTGAGTGTGCTGCTGCTCTCTAGTGAGTCTGGCATGCCACAGCTCCCTTTCCACCTTTGAAGCACATGGATGGAAATGAACCTAAGAGTTGCGTATGAGTCTAGCCTCCTTCTCAGTTCTAATACGGAGTGGAAAGTGCACCGGATGTGGCCCTTGCCACCAGATAGGTGGGTTGTAGAATCCTTATCAGTGTCATGGCAAAAAATGTTAATAAACATCCAGTGGCATGTTTTATGTTCAGTAGGCCCTGCTTTATCTTAGTCTGGCAGTTCAAAACATACCTGACGAGAAAACCTTTTTGTTAGCAATGTGTTTACATTGCTCTCATATCTGTTCAGATGGAAGATGGATCATACCTGAACAGTTCAATTTCCTTTGTTTGGTTTATATTATCCCTGAATTTCATCTTCCAGTTGCCATGTTTGAGTCCAACTCAGGAGATGTGGAGATGTGTCCAACTGGAATTTGGAGTGTTGACCCTGGACAGTCTAGGCAGAATTCATTGTTTAGAGGCCCAGTTCTACCATTTACTATGAGTGAATAATAGAATCCATTGTATAAAGTGCTGTGATGCTTTTCTCTCTTGTAGACTCCTGATTTAACACCAATAAAACATGCCACAGTAGTTTTCAGTGTTAAACAAAGTCTTCAGTAGGCTTGCAACTGCAGCGTATTCCAGCCCAGAACTGAATGTCTGGAATTGTGTGACTGCAGGATTGACAAGGCACCTGGTATACCTTCGCTGTGCAGACACAGTACCAAGAGGTCTCACCATTGTTCCTTGGAGATGGTTGCAGTGGCTTTTTTGGGGGGGGGGAGGATTTTGCATTGTATAACACCTGGAGTCCCTTAGTTGCATAGGAATGAAAACAGAAAGCCTTCTAAACAGATCTCAAGCTGGCCAAGGTTGTGGACCTTCTTTGGCCACTGTGTTGTCAAGTCATCTGGAGTGCTTTTGCTGAGCAGTAACCAAACCAGTGGTTTGGTAAGGTGGAAAGCAATAGGAATAGAAGAAGACTACATTACAGGTAGACAGACTCAACCAAGGGAGTCACAGCCCTGATTCTGTGAAATCTGAACAGGGCTGTTTATAACAGGGAGACATTTGGAACTCTTTCATTTATAGTGTCATGATATGTCAAAGTCAATTTGACAGCAATTAACAACAGCAAAAACCAAACTAGAGGGCCCAACCAGAACAGAGCAGTCGATTTTTTTCAGTTATGTAGCAACTAAGCTATTAATCTCTCCTTCAATGTCCAAATTTGGATCATGGGAGAGGAAGAGGGGTCCAGATTTTGATTTGGCTATCAAAACTAGGCAAAATGTATGGGCCCTGTAAGTCAAGATCATTAAAAACATTTGGTCCAATCCAATAGGGCTATTCTGATATTCTTACACAGACTTTATTACTTTTCTGACAATAGACCCCAGTGAAGCACCATATTCAGTGGAACTGACATAAACTATAAAACAAAGATTGCCAAACTAATATTAGGGGAAGATTTTAATCTTTGTATATAATTGGTATGACAACAGAAGGCTGAGTCACATATCAGCATCTAGATTCAAGAAAAATAGCGAAAGATCAAGAGCAGTATTTGACATGAGCCACAGGACTGGACATGGTGTCACATTAACTCTAATCTAAGGAGCATTTCAATCACAGAGAAAGAAACAAAACAAGATTGGCCTGGCCACTAATGAGAGGCAATTAGACCATTTCACCTCCCAAATAGTACCTAGCTTACTGTCAACAGCGTTAATTAGCCATGAAGTTTGATCCATTTCAGTCAACGGGAGATGTTTGAGTGATTTCACAGGAAAATACCATAAGAACAGTCCCAGCGATTTAGACAAAAAGACCACTGACCCAAGCATCGCTTTCTGATACTGGCCAGCCAAATGCCCCTGAGAAGTATAGCAGAAGCATAGGAAGGCTAGATCCTTCTGCTCTTTTGCCCCAGTGTCTGGGACTCACAGGTAGATTGTCTCCCAATATGGTAGTAACATTGTGAAATCTTGGTTTTACTTTAAAGCAGAATGATGAAACTATTAGTCCCAATGGCAAGGCTTCCTTCGGGACCAATCCAGCAAGCAGAATGCCCTCAAGATGGTCGGACTCCCCCCACTTCTAGCCACACCCACTTCTTTTCAATCAACTGGCCACTCCATCAACAGCCATTTTTACTGTTCTTCTTTCTGTATGGAAAAAGTCCCTTTGTTTGCCACTTTCCATTCCATTGGACAATAAGTGGCATCTGAAGGTTAACTCTTTTCAGAGTTAGCAAAGGTATTCCCAGCACCCACCCCGCTCATCTTCCCAAATAAGAATTGGCAAGCAGGTTTGGTGGGTGTGTAAGATCTTGCTGTTATCTGTAATCACTTTTTGGATATAATAGTGCCATTTTCCTCAGCCTTGCTTACAATTCCTGTTTGAGGAGTAAGGTGGAATCTCATTGGTATCTCAAATCAGTGATCAGAGATGACAACAGGATCCTTATGCCACCCTGCTGAGGCACCCAATTAAGAAGATGAGCAGGATAAAGAGAAATCATATTTTTATCTCCAGTCAGTGACTGGAGATAACAAGGTGGTTCCCATGCATACTGCTTACCTTCAGAAGATGAGAGGCACCCAAATTGTTTGTTCCTGAGGTCTCTTTGTGTGTGTGTGTGTGTGTGTGTGTGTGTGTTCCTTTAAGTCACCTGTTGATTTATGGTGACCCCATGAATCTCATAGGACTTTCTTAAGCAAGGAATTCTCAGAGGTGGTTTTGTGAGTTCCTTCTTCTGAAATATAGTCTGCAGCACCTGGTATTTCTTGGTGGTGTCTCAACCAAGTACTAACCAAGGCTGACCTGTGAGGCCCTGCTTTGAGGGTCCCTGATATCAGTATCGTTTGGATAGACACCATACCTAATTGGCACCATCTTGGATTGGCAACTGTATTAATTGGCTCTGATATCAAAATCAAGTCTGAGAAGTGACTGAGAGGACAAATCGAGTGAGGGAAGAAACCTGACTATAAACAAGAGAGGCGGGTCAACCTAAACACCCTCCAAGTAAGACTAAGTCATTTGTCAGGCAAATAAATGCTGTTCCTGAGGATAATAGGTTTAAGCAGAAGCTGGAGTTTTCCAAGGAGCACAAGAGTGAGAAGCCCACCAGGACACTGATTGACCGATAGTTGTCCTCTGTGCACCTGGACCCCTTCTCTTGCCTCATAACATTCACAATAGGCAGCTATTACAATGCACATTATGTCTTTGTCATCTAAACACTGTGAACATTAGTGGGTTGATAGTCCATTGTCTGTGCTGCAACTCTCATCGTCCACTAGGCTGGGAGAGCAATTAACTCACACCCCTTCAGGGAGAGAAATAGAGTATATGAACCCTTGGTTTTGAGAAGTCAGAGGCAGTCAGATGAAATGCTGGACCACACTGTTGCCCTGAATTCTGATCTGTCTGCTCTTAGACACCAGTCTAAGCCATACTACTACTTCTCTCCACTTCTCTCCAGGATCTGGTAATTATAACCAAAACCCCTCAGCCTTTTTCCTCCCTTTTTCCTTCAGTCAGCTCTTGTGTGAATGTGTGACTGTTTGTATTTTTTGTGTGTGCATGAGTGAATTCTCCCCAATAAAAACACATTTTTAGCTTACTTTTGAATCTCTGGCTGGTTCTCTTCCTGCATGAGCCCATAAACATTGGTAGAAAAGGTCTTGTTAAATTACCCCCCTCTTGCAAGCCTCCTCTTTGAGCTAATTCATACCCCACTTTTGCAAGGAGGTATTTGGCATCGCAGGGTGGCCTGAGTGGCACCTATGTTTTGGAATAACAGACCCTGCTTAGCTTCCAAGATCAGACAGGATATAGTTCCTTTAGGGCATTGAATCCACCTGAGGATTAGATTTCCCTATGTAATCACTTAGCGAGCAGATCAGTCAGCCTCCATGAAGGAGTTTTGGTTTGTCATTAGCAGTAACTTTCATTTTGTCTTATCAACCACAAATGTGCCTGTTTTGGACAAAGGACACTAAGTACAAGACACAGAGAAACCTTAGCTGTAAAGTAGACATGCAGTGCAACTCCATGCTGGCCTATTCGTAGGACAGGATAGAGCCCAACACAGCTCAGTGAGGCTTGATCCCTAATAATTACCTCTTAGATTGTAGGCTCAATTATACTGAAATCTAGTCTGCTTTGGCTGCACCTCAAAATGTGTATCTTCCCTGAGGCATTTTTCATTTAACGACTTTCTGTAAGGTTGGAAAAAAAGTGGTTTCCCTCTTGACTAATCTTTTTTTAGCTTGGGGAAAGAAATCCTTTCACATCACCTATTTCCCTAAACTTTGTCCATTCGTGTCCTGGAATAACTCTGTGTCCGTTTGAACTAGTGATGCCCTGAAATACCAGGAAGATCCGGTCTTGGTGTGAAAGTTGCCATTTCAGGGATTTTTTTTTAAAAAAACCTCCCTCCTTTCTCCATTTGTATTTTTTTAATGCTTGTTCATAAGCATTATCCCTTTGGTCTCCTGCAATTTAAGGAAAGGGGTTGCATGTTTGCCCTGGCGACTAGGCCAATGCTCCCTGCCCAGAGATGCTGGACTGGCATTTCAATTGCTCCCCCAGTACCACCTGACACAACTTTTTCCTTGTTACAGTCTTGCTTCTATATATTATTATACTCATGATCCCCACTTCCAAGTTTCAGAGGTTTCCAAGACTCAATTTCCTTAAAAGTGAGACACTAGAGACTTATGATGTTTCTCTGATATAAGATTTATTTACATATGTATAGGCTGAGCATAAGATGAGGGTCTACTGCATTAACACTCCAACAGATGACTGTTTGCTATGAAACATCTAGGGTACGGGTGGGCTCACTGTGGCCCTCCAGATGTTGTTGGTCTGCAGCTGGCAGCATTCCTCATCATTGGCTATTCATGCTAAACTTCCTGGGACTTGAAGTCCAACAACATCTGGAGGGCCATGTGGTTCCATAGCATGATTCCAAACCTATAACACCATGGAACACTATGGCTTCGTTTTGAAAACTGTTGAATTTTTTTCCATTTGTGAAGTTGAGGGGCTTTGATTTTCTTTCTTGTTCTCTCGCCATAGCCTTCTGAGTGCAGGAGGGACTAATATCCATTGATGTCAATATGGCTTACTTCTGAGTAACCACATATATACAAACTTATTTGTTTAAATATAGTGAATGGTCATGGGCAGCTTCTCAAGCTTATTTGACAGCATAATCTTTTGTTAAATTAGGAAGGGGAAAAAAAAAACAAGCTAAAACATTACTTTATTAGACAGGTGTTTTTTTTTAAATGAAATGCTGCCAGAATCTACTTGAATGTTACTCTAAATGCTCCTTTGTATGTATTTCATTACATAGATTATGTGTGTTTTTTGCTGTCTGGCAGAGGCAAATAATTGCATGTTGGTATGTTGCTGTCATATTACTTTTTCAGATATCTGTAAATGTGAAGTGCATTGACACTATTTTAATTATGTAAATGTTTTGCAACTCTGCTTTTTGCAATGTCCTCTGACTGACAGCTGATGACATGGGCAGCACTGAAAGATCTGAAATGAAAAATGACCATGCAAGCACGGATGGGAGGGTTATGGTGACAGTGCAGGAGCTTCAGTGTTTATATCCTCTTTTGATTCTCCACATTCAGGCATGTATCGATGCGGTCCTGCTTCTGTCCAAGCCATCAAGCATGGCCACGTCTGCTTCCAGTTTGATACACCTTTTGTATTTGCAGAGGTATGTGAAAAGTACTCTTCATCTAATCCTTGGTTTTTTCCCTTCCCATATAAATCTTGTAAGCTGTTTTTGCCATTGTTTAAATGGTTTGTCATTTTTTATTATTGGAATATTTTGAAATAAAAAGATCATTTTGGGAAGGATATTCATTTTTATTACCGCTATTCTTCCAAGTAAGGATAGATGCAATTTGCTCCATTTCTCTAAGTCTTTCTTTATCTCTGCCCAGACTTTTTTATAGTTATTATTATATAAATCTGTTTCGTGAGCCAGATGCCTAAGTATTTAATTTTCTTTTGTAATTGAAAGTTAGATTTTTTGATGAGTTGTTCTTCTTTCTTAATATGCATATTTTTTATTATTATTCCTGTTTTTTCTTTGTTTATTTTGAAGCTGGCTTTTTCACCAAATTCATAGATCACCTTTATTAGCTTGTCTATACTTTCTAGTGGTTGTAAAAATATTACTAGGTCATTTGCATATGCTTGTAATTTGTACGTCTGCTCCTTGATTTTAACCCTTTTTATGTTTGAGTCTGATCTGATCTTATTGGTAAGTATTTCCAATATTAAAATAAATAAAAGGGGTGAGAGAGGGCATCCTTGTCTGGTTCCTTTCTCAATTTTTATGTCACTTGTTCTTTCTCCATTTACAATCACTCTTGCTGTTTGCTGTGAATATATTTCCTTTATCCATTTTACAAAATTATTGCCCATGTTCATTTTCTCCAGCATCGCTAACATAAATTTCCATCTCACTTTATTGAAGGCTTTTTCAGCGTCTAAGAAGATAAATGCCAATTCTTTTTCGTTATGTCTTTCGAAGTACTCTATGATGTTTAATACCGTTCTTACATTGTTTTTCATTAATCTCCTTGGTAAAAAGCCATTTTGGTCTTCATGTATAATTGATGACATAACCTTCTTCATCCTTTCCTCCAGTATGCTGGTAAATATCTTATAGTCCGTGTTTAATAAGGAGATTGGTCTGTAGCTGTTTGGTAATGTTGAGTCTTTTCCTTCTTTTGGGATTAAGGCAATATTCGCTTCAGCCCATGTTTTTGGTATCTCCTTTATTATAATTTGGTTAAACGTGTCATGTAAAGGTTGTATCATCTCTTCTTCAAAGATTTTATAATATTTCGCAGTAAAACCGTCAGGTCCAGGAGCTTTTGAAGCTTTCAAATTTTTAATAGCCTTGGAGATTTCTTCTTTTGTGATTTTCTCATTTAATATCTCTTTTTGATCTTGAGACATTACCATCATTTCCTGACATTTCAAATAGGCATGTATCCATTGCTCACCCTCTTGTTGTTCTGTATTCTCTTTATATAGATCTGTAAAATATCTGTGAAATATTTCCATAATTGAATCTTGGTCTGTATATATTTTTTCTGCCCTTTTTAGTTGGAGAATTTCCTTCTTTTCTTTATGTTTTCTTAACTTATATGCCAACCATTTACCTGGTTTGTTAGAGTTCTTGAAATAGCTCAATTTACAGTTCTTAATTTTCTTTTCGATTTCTTGAGAGTGCACCAACTTTAGTTGCTTCTGTAGTAATTTAATTTCATCTTTCAACTTTTTATTTGTCGTATCTTTTTCTAATTCTTTTTCTTTTGATGTAAGTTCATTATAAATTCTTATAGTTTTTTCCTTTGTTTTCTTCTTATTTATATATCCTACTTGAATGAGATGGCTTCGCATTACTGCTTTACTGGCATCCCAGATGATTTTTGCAGCCAATTCTCCATTGTTATTTTCCTCAAAATACGTCTTCAAAGTTTTTCTTAATTCTTCCACATTTTGAGTGTGTGTCAGTAATGAATCATTAAGTTTCCAAGAGTATTCTCTTTTTCTTGTTTTTAATTCTAATTTTATTAAACTGTGATCTGAATATGTTTTAGGTTGGACTTCCATGTTTTGTATTTCTGTATGTAAACTATTTGATATTAAAAATAGATCGATTCTAGATAATGAATTATGCCTATCTGAATAAAATGTATAGCTTCTTTTGTCTGGGTATTTGAATTTCCATACATCCATTAGAGAGAGTTCTTCCATTAATGTGAAAAAGCTTTTAGGGAGTTTCCCTTGATTTTTCTTTATTTGTTTCTCTGATTTACGGTCTTCTGTAGGATTTATCACCGCATTCATATCTCCCATGATTAATATGTTTTCATGATTTCTCTCTGATAAGTAAGTATTTATTTTCATTTGCAGTTCCCGAAAGAATTTTTCCGTTTTCTTGTGGTGCATATACACCAACTGCCAGTAGTATATAATTCGGAAGAGTGATCTCTAAACCTAAATAATACCCATCTGGATCAGAAAATATTTTTTCCACACTATAAGCTGATCTTACATATATGACAACCCCTCTCTTCTATTTAGAGTATGCTGTATTGAAACAGTTCCCCAGCTTAGGGTTTTTTAAATATTTCATATCTTTTTCTTGTATTCTTGTCTTTTGTAGGGCTATTATATCTACTTTAGTCTTTTCTAAGTAGTGAAATACCTGTCTTCGTTTATATTCTGAATTAACTCCTTTTATATTCCAAAATATTATTTTTAATGTCACTATGTCTCACCGTATTAGTACTACTGTTATTATTTTAATTTTCTTCACTCTGTATATCTTCTATTTCTTCTTCTTCCTCCTCTTGCTCTTTTTCTTCACCTTTATCTATGTCATCATTTAATTCTTCTTCTTCTTGTCCTTTTTCTTCTTCTTCCTTATCTACCTCTTGCTCTGTCTTTGTTTTTATTTCTTGTGAATTCTCTTGTCGTGTAATCTTTATAGTATCCGATTTCTGATTGTACTCTTGTAAATCTTCTTCCGATTGTCTATGCCTTATCTCACTGTGATGGTATGTTTCTGTATCAAAATCTTTTTTAATTTTTTCGTACATTTGTCTTGCTTTATTTACCATAGTTATCTTAAGTCTCTTCTGTTTGTAAATAAATGATAGTCCCTCTGTTTGATTCCATGTGTAATTTATGTGCATTTTTAATAAAAGCTGCAACAAAAATTTATATTCTAGTCGTCTTCGAAGTATTTCACCTGGTATGTCTTTGAAGATTTTTATTTCTCTGTCCTCTATAATCAATTTTTTTTTAGTAGTTTTGCTGAAGAATGAATTCTTTAGTTTTTGTTCTTGTAAAACTAATAACTACATCCCTTGGTAATCTTTTTTCTCTAGCAATCTTAGAGTTTATATGAAAGATTTGATCAATGTCTTGTTCTAGCATGTCCTGATCTAAATCCATATATGTCGCTAATATCATTATCATGTTTTCATATATGTTCTCCTCTCTTTCTTCTGGAATCCCACATAGTTTTAAACATTTGTCCCTGTATCTTAGTTCGAGTTGGGTGATTGCACTTGCTCCCCAGTCTTGTGCTTTAATTATTTGCTGAATAACTGTTTCTGTCTCCTCCACCCTTTTTTGGAGAGTACCTATGTCAGTTTTTATGGTAGTAATGTCATTTGAAATTTTTTCTAATTTTTCTCCAAAGGAATTTAGTTCTTTTTTGATTTCAGTTCTGATTTCTGTTCTTGCTTCTTTTAATTCTTTTCTCATTTCCATTTTAAAATTCCTGAATTCTTTTAACATCTCATTTATTTGTATTGAGACACCTGCTATGGTTGCTGACAATTCTGGTTGTGCTTCCTTGCCTTTTAATACTTGCAGTTGGGGTGTTTCTGTTACATTTGTTGCTAATTCAATCAATGGTCTCCTTCCTTTTATTGTTTGAGTTTGAGACAGTGACATGATTGCTTTTTTTGCAGCCATTCTATTTGATTTCATACTCTGTTGTTTTCTCTATCTCTTTTTTTTTTCTGTTTGCTTTTTATGTCTTAATCTGTTTTACTTTTATCATATACTATGTATTACAGAAATAATTTGCTATTACAATTACTAATCAATAATATTCAATCTGCTTTGCAATATTTTCTATATACCATATATATACCATATATCATATAACTTTCCATTCACACTTCTATTCTACTTTTCTTCATACAATCACAATAACTGTTTTACAACAACATACAGTAACTTAAATTACACCTTATTCTATATCAATTTCAATATAACAGGTTAATTTTCACTTTCAGTTTCCTACTTCCATTCATTAATCACAATATAAAGTTATATTATTTGCATTACTTACACACATTACTATTGTATTTTTTCCCCAAAACTAAACACAACTTATATCTGCTTTCTTCAGCCTAACATACTCCTTAATTCTGTCGTGCTTGTATATTATAAATTAAATTGACTGTAAATACTAATATTTTCTAATATATGATAACGCAATGTTATTTTTAATGTATTGATATTTTTTAAATAATGTATGAATTCTATATAGTTCTATATATTAATATAATTATTTATTTTCTGTAATTTCTGTATAAATTTCTCTTGTCCTTTGTTTAATTAAATCAACTTTTTTAACCTTCAGCAATCTAATGTACCTCTGTATCCAATATATTTACCTTTCTTGTTAAATTAAATTAAAGTTGAAGGTTAATGTGAAGGTTAATGCAGATTAAATTAAAATTCATATATTCACCTTTTCCTTCCCCCCCCCTTATCTTCTTAAATTCCAGTCCTCTTTTCAGATCTTCAAGTCTCCTCTTCACTTCCCTTTTTTCTTTATTTTCTTCCTGTGTCTACTTTCTTGCGTCGTTAATAAAAGAATTATTTTTCTTCTGTTCGTCTTTTCTGGTCTTCACTTCTCTTCTTGTTCTCTAGTCAACTCGTTAGTTGGTTTTAATTAGTCTATTTTATATTTTACATTATAGTCCTTCCTTCCTCTTTTGTTTTTCTTTTATACCATCGTGTTCGCCAACTTATATCTTCTATCTTCTGTCTCCTGTCTTCTTTCTCCTGTTCTCCGGAGCCGCTGTGCCAGACACTCTTTATTACCATTCAGCAGTCCTAAAAAACTGGATGTCAGTCTTTTAATCTTTTAAACTTTTTAACTTTCCTGCTCTTCTGTATCCGTCCGTACTTTCGTACTTTTGGTTTTGCGACTATCCAGGTCTTTTCTCCCTCCATCTTTACGACGCTGTTATGCTGTTGGTCTTTCAGAAGAAATCTATCTTCTGGTCTGCTCGATGTTCTTGCTTCCAGAGTTGTCCCTGTGAAGCCTCAAATTTGGTCACAGGTGTGTGAGATCCTTTCCAAATTAAATGTATTAGCTCTTCTTTCTTCTTTCTTAAAGAAACGAAAAAAGAAAAAAAAATTAAAAATTTATTCCGTGGTGTCGCGATAGCTGCCTGAGTAGGCAGCGGTCAACATATGGGTGTGGTGACTCTTCGATCCCTTCTTCACTACTTCGCCCCCTCGTCGTAGACAAAGAGGCTAGGTGGGCTAACTTAGGATCCCCTCCAAGCCCCCTCTGGACCTCTTCTTCTGAAGAGATAAACTTGGCCAACTTTGGGGTTTGAGAATATTAAAAAAAAAAAAAACCTTGGCAAAGCCGTTTGTGATGGTAGCCTAGCGGAGCTCCTCCACTAAGCGGCCAAAAGCGACGCCATAGGAAACAGAAATTGGAGGGATTTAATATGAGACAGACATCCAATGAATTAGAGAAGATTATATTTGGACAATCAGATCATGTAATAGCAAAATTCTACAAACATCTACTGGAATATGATTTAGAAGATCAAACAGTGAAAGATACTATGATAACATGGGTGAATATAGTAGGTCATTCAATCGAACTAGATCAATGGGAAACCTCTTGGAAACTAGCACAAAGATTCACGCTGTCACAAGATCTCAAAGAAAATTACGTAAAGATGTTTTATAAATGGTACATAACACCAGAAAGAATTAAAAAAATGTATAACACACATCAGGATAAATGTTGGAAATTCCAGGAAAAAACAGGTACTTTTATGCATATGTGGTGGAACTGCCCAAAGGTAAATAAATTTTGGAAAGAGATAAATAAAATATTGATGGAAATATTTAAAATCCAAATACCATTAAGATCAGAAATATACCTACTAAATATGATTCAAATTATAGATTCAAAAATTTCAAAGAAATATTGGAGAATCTTACTTTATTTAATAACTGCAGCCAGAATTTTGATCACAAAAAACTGGAAAAATAAAGAAATCCCAACTATTGAACACTGGATGTTGAAAATATTAGAAATGAAGGAAAATGATCAATTGACTTTAAGAATAAAAGAGAAATCTGATGAAATAATGAAAGACTGGAATCCAGTAACAAAGTTTCTCCACAATAGATGGGGTAATATATTAATGGAAGAAATATAGAAAATTAACTTGATGGGAAAAAAAATAGTAATAACAACAACAACAACAACAACAACAACAACAACAACAACTGTAGAGGATTGGAAATAAGAGGTTAGGACAATTATGTTTATTTGCATGTAAAAAACCAAAAGAGGTACAAGCATGGATGAAAAAGAGAAATGAGGACATAAAGAATCTATAAAGAATGTATAAAGACATAAAGAATCTATAAAGAATCTATAAAGAATGTATGTGTACAGAGAAAGACTACAAGGTTTGTAAAAAGTTTGTATTATGTACTATATGTGACTGAAGGAATATGTATGACTGTATAAAAATATACATGTAATGGTACAATCTCAAAGGATCAACACTGAAAGGTAGGACAAGTAGGAGAACATTTAAGTATAGAATAACAAGTAAAAGGAGGAACAATAACAATGACAACAGAGAAAACTGTAATAAGAAGAGATGGAGGGGAAGTATAAAAAATATATCAATACTTAATATTGGTTATCAAGCTGTGTGAGTTCAAACTAGAGGAAGTAATTACATATAATTATTTTTTACATTTTACTTTATTTTATTTATTTATTTATTTATTTTATATATTTTTTATTTTTTCTTTCTTTTTTATTATCCAAAAAATAATAATAAGATAATAAGATAATTATTGATAATAATGGAAAACAGTATTTTGTATGTAATGTATGGAAAATAGAACCTTGTATATAATGTAATATGTAAGTGAAGATCAACGATGATGCAAATTATTTGTATAATAACTGAACATAATTTGGTATCAATAAAAAAAAAATGAAAAAAAAAGAAAAGTACTTTTCATCCAATGGCCTTAGTAAGAAATATGATTGAGAAAAGAAGGTATGTGCTTTTTCCCGTAAAGTCAAGGCACATGATCTGCTTAAATTACATTTATTTGATCAATTTGTGTCCCATTTTCAAAGCAAAAACTTTTTCAGATCAAAACATAATTTAATGCTATTATGACTACTACTGTTACTGCTGTTAGTACTACTGGCATGTTCTGTTTAATATGTACTACTTAACAATGTGTTCAGTACTGTACTAAACCTCAGCTGCAACATGTTACCGGTTGGAACTTGGAATTTTGATTTTTTTAAAAAACTACAACTCCCAAATTCCCCCAGCTAACATGACCAATGCGAAGAGGTATAGTCCAGAAGGTCTGCTCTTTACGAGCTCTTTAAAATTCAGAGAAATGGACCATCTGAAGAATAGCAGCATTCCCATCTGTGCATTAGGGATGTAAGGAACCAAAATACTCTGTTGGGAAAATACAAGACACTTTGTTGAGAAAATGGCCCATTGCAGAAAGATTTTTTTATATATATAATTTGGGATGATTTTGTGAAAAATGTATTTGTCAAAGAATTTGGTTGGTGCATAAAACCTGGAGTCTGGAGGGGTGGTGGGTTGGAAAAACACGCTCAGGAGGCTGTGTAAGGCTGCAGGACCACACACTGCTGAACACCTACTCAAAGTGTTTGCACCTCAAATATGTGATAGGGTAAGAAACATGCAGTTTCAGAGGAATGCACTTGCTTTTATTCTGCTTCCTGCAGAGGTGTTCTTACAGTCTCCTTTCAAGTAATGCTGGAGTGTCTCAGCATCAGGAATGATGGAGCAACCCACTTATTCAGGGACCCACCAGAATTACCCGCTGGTGGGAGAAATTTATTTGATGGAGAGTAGTGAATGCTGCAGTAGTACATTAGGAGTCTTCCCTTTAGGAGTGTGCTTTGGGCTCACTGGGATTTCTATTTTCCATGTTGCTATGTAGTTCTTGCAACACAATGGAATCAGTGAACAGCAGATTCTTGAGCTACCCAGCAAGTGGTGATGCTTTGCACCTGTTTTTATTGTTATTTTTAGGTAAACAGTGATGTTGTATACTCAAAAGCAATGAAAAATGGACTTAAGCTGGTTCAACATGTTGACAAGACCCAGATTGGTAAATTAATTGTAACAAAAGAAGAAGGTACAGATAAGATGAAGGACATCACTGAGCAATACAAATTCCAAGAAGGTAATTCCAAGGCAAAATTCATAATGGAGCTTCATTTATCTAAGTCTGTATATCCACAGAGTAGCCTCCTTCCTTGCCCATTTAGATTAGCTTTTCTCAGTGACCACATCTGAACAATCTTATCCCATCTTAAATAAACTGAGACAGGAACAAGTCTTTTCAACATGACATGCAGTACTTTCATGCGACCAACCAGAAAATCTTCAATTAATCATAGTTTCTGATTTCATCCAAACTAGGAGACCATGGTTAACAGCTTTGGAACAAGATAGTGTATGAAGCCATGTCTGACCATCCTAGTTTGTTCTGAAGTCATTAACTTTTAATTCCTAGTTTAGATGAAAATGGGAACTGTATTTTATTTGCTGAAAAGTTCCTATATTATATAGTTGGAGGGAACAAAGGAGGAAACAAAAGGCTTCTTTATTATTATCTTATTAGGCAGAAAGGGAGTCAGTGACACTAGCTGAGTATCAGTTTAGTGTTTCAGTGCCAAATGGGAAACAAATGGAATATCTCCCCTCTGAACAAAGTACAAAGTCACTTGCTTAGACTGAATAATTATTATAAGTCACATCTATTTTCAAAATATTCTCTAAGGAGCTTAAGGCAGCATGGTGGTTCTTTTCAAATGAAGCACCAGCTCCTCCATGATCAATTCATGGGCTGCTCCCAGGCCCTCCATTTTGTCTTTACAGTACCCTGTGAGGTAGAATGGGCCGTAACATAGTGACCAGCCCAAAGGCACTCAGTCATCTGAACCAGTGCCTTCCTAAATTTGGTCTGACTTGCTGACCACAACACTAATTGCCATGAAGCATGGGGAGAAATGTCAGACTACCTATGATGCATCCCTTGGATCCAGATTTTACCTGAGAGCTAAATATTATTGCATTCTTTGTTCTTCTTGTTGTTGTTGTGTCTTCAAGTCATTTTCAACTTATGGCAACCCTAAGGCGAACCTATCACAGGGTATTCTGGAACTGAGAGTATGTGACACACCCAAAGATCACCCAGTGGGTTTCCGTGGACTAGTGGTAATCAACCCTGGTCTCCAGGGTCGTAGTCCAATGTTCAAATCACTACACCATACTAGCTGCTTTGTTCCCTCTTGTTTCTAAAGCCATCTCCTACAACCACCTACATGGAGTGTTCTTTTTCAATGAGACCTTTACTTATACCCCTTAATTCTCATTCCTAGTGAGTCCTAGTGAGTCTGAGATCTGAGTGCAAATAACTGCAGTTCTCCATATTCATCTTCTGTTATCCTCATCTCTTTCTTTCTTTCTTTCTTTCTTTCTTTCTTTCTTTCTTTCTTTCTTTCTTTCTTTCTTAAATTCTCAAAGCAGTTTGCAGCTTGACTCAGTAAATCTCCATGAATGTAGACGGCACAGCGCATATAAAAACACACGTTTTTGCATCTCAAGTCTTTTTTTACTGGCACACAAAGATACTCTGAGTACCAATCCCCAAGTCACATTCACAAGTCATGCAAAACCATGGCTAAGCATAGCATTTTGTGGTGGGGGATACAATGGTTTAGTAGAAGGCTTTGGACTATAACTCCCTGCATCCTGCAACCAGGTAAAAAGAGTGCTTCTTCTAAGTTCTGTTTTAGTGTGATATGTGTGAACCACAATACATTACCAACCTAGAGACTTTCCAACCATCTCCCACAAAACTGAGAAGACCTTTGGAAGCTTCTGCTTTTAGTTAACCATATGTTGTCTGGACTGGAATTGGACTTATTCTTACCACAGCTAATTTCCATAAAGTGGTCTAAGAAACCAAGTTTTGAGAGTTCCCTGTGTGAATTTAACCATTGCTATTGTTGCTGTTACATGTCTTTCAGTCAGTTCTGACATCTGGCAGCCTTTTCCTGGAGTCTTGTTGGCAATGGTTTGCCATTGCCTTCCTCTAATGCTGAGAGAGTGTGATTTGCCAAAGGTCATCTGGTGGGTTTCCATTGATGAGTGGGGATTTCAGCACTGCACTCCCAGAATCCCAGTCTCGTGCTCAAATCCTTATACAGCACTGGCTCTCAGTTTCACCATTAGTTAACACTAACACGAGCGTCAGACCAAATTACACAATAGACTATGGATAAGTGGAAGCAAATGCAACAGCTGCTGAGGAGGTGGAGCACCTGAGCCCAAGATTAAGTTTGGCTCCTTCCTAATCACGGATACCATGCTAAAGCAGCTTGCCATGACATGAAGTTGCACTCAGTTTTTTGTGTCTTTTTCAGGCACAGAGGAAGAGAGACTTGCCCTGGAGACTGCTCTGATGTATGGTGTTAAAAAAAGCATGACCCAAGATATCACACCCACCATGGAGGTTGACATGGACTTTGTGGTGGAAGACTCAGCCCTTGGCAGTGATTTCACCGTCAATATTACTTTTCAAAACAATACCGAAAGCCGTTACACTGCAACCTCTTATCTTGTTGGCAACATTGTATTTTATACTGGGGTCCCAAAGAGTGAATTCAAGAACCACAATTTCAATGTGACATTGGAACCAATGAAAAGTAAGTTATAAATATGTTTCCATATCTCATATAGTATCAGTAATTAAAATGTATACATTCATGACTTCTTGAAGGCTAATGATAAATAAGGGTATAATAAAGACCCCCCCCCCGCCAAGTTAAGGTTCACTTAAAATGTACTTACTTCACTTTACTCTTAATATTTTCAAAGCACCTTGCAATAATTGAAGAGAATGTTCAGTAATACAGTGTTTTATATTATCGACCCACACACACACACACACAGAATACTCATTGAAGTACAGTCCTCCTTTCATATTTGTGGGTTTAACTTTCAGAAATTTGATTACTCACAAGTAACATGTTTGCCTTCTCCCAACCCCATTTCCTTCCTCTTATTTCCTTGCATTCCTCACCCCAGGTTTGCAAGGCTTGTGTTTAAAATGGATATTTTTTTCATTTTGGGTGAGCAAACCACCTCCCCCACTGCTGGAGGCATGTCCTCTCTGCCACATGGCTGCACATTCTGCTGTATAATGACCGTTGATTAGTTAGGTGCTCTCTTTGTTCCTGTCCCTCCCCTCTGAGAAGACTCTCCTTTTTCAAGATGGTGATTGGAAGTAGCTAGAATGCCAGGATTCAGTGCTCTGCTCTTCTTTGTCTGAGGGGAAAGTGCTGATAAGCCCTTTAACTTGTCTTTTTTCTTCTCCCCAACAGCACTGGGACCAGTGACAAGGGAATAGGAGGGGGACTCCAGGGGAGAATAGGAGGGGGATCATGGCAGGGCTTATTTGTGTGTTTTTTCAGCTTCATGAGGATTCTACACCCTGAACTCTCACAAGTGTAGAGCGGCATCTGTAGTTAAAAAGAAGTTTAGAAACCTGGGAACAGCAAGAACAAAAGGAGCAGCAGAAAAGTAGTAAAAGCACTACAGAAAATGCCTGGTAAGAAAGAAAAAGTCTTCACCTGGCATTTGAATGCAGCAATGTAGGCACCAAGTAGGTCTCCCTGAGGAGGGCATTCCACAGCCTCTGAAGCAATAGAGAGAGGAGCAATCTCCTTTCACTTAAAGCAGGGAGAAACTAAGAAAATAATGGTTAGATTAAATAGGATTTTCAAATGATTGAAATGAATGGTGCTCCTTCAAATAGGGTGGACCCAGACCATTTTGACTTTGTAAGTCAAAACCACCAGGGCTAGCTTCAGATTCAAAATGTCTTTTCATCCTTTCCCCTACATCTACACCCACACACAAACACACACACAAAGTATCCACAGCTTTACTGAAACCCAATAGGCAACAACAGATTGCAGGGCTGCTTGGTGTTTTAAATCTTTCACAACCTCCTGCCATATCATCACTTTGGAATATTATAGCAAATTTTAAAAGGGGAGCTGGTTGAAGCCTCATACTGCTAGATAAACCTGACCGTGTTATTGGTTGGGCAGCAGGATATGAAAACAGTTGATTTCACTCTCATTGCATTTCTCCAAATCCCATCTGCTTTTTTGCCCTATCTTTCTTTGTTTCACATGGCAACATTTTTTCTTTTCACACGGAAATTAATATGCATTTTCTGTATAAATTTTCCTAATGTCCATATTTCTTTATACATTGCCCTAACATATGAGTGTTTCTGCATGCCTCATTGATTCCAATGTTTTTTCCCAGCTGTACATCTTTTTTTTTTAAGCAATTTGTGTGTATAAAATGAACAGATCATTTTGTGGAAATCTAATTTCTCTGAAACACAGTTCAAGGCTCATAGAGGGGTAGATTTCTAGAGCAAGGTGCACTTGTCATTCAGTACATCTCAGTAGGTATGAAATGGATGTTTCTGCATAGAAGCTAGCTCCTGCTAAATTCTTTTCCATTCCTTATGAGCAGGAAGAGAGAGCCAGCGGTCTGAATTCCTGCTCAGCCATGGAAACCTTGGGTGACCTTGGGCAAGTTACACTCTCTCAACCTTAGAGAGAGGCAAAGAAAAACTCCTTCTGAACAAATCTTGCAAGAAAATCCTGTAACAGATTCACCTTAGGGTTGCCATAAGATGGAAATGACTTGAAGGCGTGCAACAAGAAAACAGGTAGATCCAATTACATAGCAGACAATCATAGTGAGCCCTGCCAGTCAGGTCCACATAAGCTGCCTGAGAATGAGTGGTAAGAACTATGAGTCACACCTGAAATCAAATAAGAACCCATTTTTATTTTTAGCATAGGCAAATTTTTAGCACTTGTATCTTGATTTAAAAACAAAAAACACTGGAAGAGCTTAAAGTATAAAAGATGCTGAATATCTCAAACCAATCTTGTGCTTTGTAGCTGTGATAGCAAATATTAGTAGATTTTTTTGAGCTGATCATTTCTCTGCATGTAATTTCACTGATCAATAAAGTAAAGTAACATTGACATATTACAGACCTCATAAGATGATGCCTGTTTTGAAACTGCTGAAGGAAAATCACAGATTCTTTGAAGTGTGAAATAATTATATATCATTTTCATTAATACTCAGATTTATGTCCTGTTCATGCATCAATAATATCAGGGTATTTAATTGTAAGTAATTCCAACTTTCTCATTTCAAACTATTTGGATATAGACTGCAGCATAATGCTATGTTGGTTGTTAAACCAAATTGGTTCAAAGAAGGCAAAACCAATGTTTCTCTGTAAAGTCTGCTTAGTGGAGCCCATCAAGTCAGCTCGTCTGCTCTACCACTTAATATTGAGTCAAATGTTAGTGTTTGCTAAAAGCATTATTTGACTAATTGTTCCAACCAATTGATGAAAGCTTTCTAGCTTTGCCAGTGGCACTTATAGAAGATGATTAAGCATGTCAGAGCTCAGCACCTACATTAGATTTTATTTTACTTTTTGGCTGACATTATAGAACATGACAGGACATCAGGGAGGCAGCACCATAAATATGTCAGGCTCAATCTCTCTCTGCCTTTCCAGCCTTATTTGTGTCAGTCCTGTTAACATTGCACTCAGACACTTAAATTCTGCATTCAGCAGGACAGAGGCTTAGACTCAGCCTATGATGGAATGGGCTGAGCATTGGTACATATTTAATACCTTGGTAAGCCATCTTTTTTGCATATGTTTTGCATAGTGGGAGATGGCATAAGAGCCCAAAGCTAGAAATGGTAAATTCTGTCAATCTTAGTTTCTCTTTGTTCCCAGTTTTTCCACTCTATTTTCGTAATAGCTTAATTTAAAAAAAAAAAACCCTCTACAAAGAAATCTGTTCATTTTTTTACATTTTCTCCTAATATATGTGTTTTGTATGTACTTTTTCTATATACTCAGTTTTGCCTAATAATGCATTTTTCCAATAGTTTCCCTCTGCACATTTCTCTCAGAAATATACTTGTCTGTGCACATTTCCCCTAAATATACGCACTTTTATATGCACTATCCATTGATAGCACACTTTTGCACATGTTTTGCTTCTGAGAACTATATTACAATACCAGTGCAAATACCAAAAGACAACCTGTTGCAGTTTGCACATTGATAAAGGAAGTTGGTAAGTTCATTTCAATTTGTAAATTGAACCTGATTTTCTGTATCCCTCGTGCCCATCCTCCTCCACATTTGAGAGACGAACACATAGATTACACTTTGAGCAGGTTTTCAAATTTGCTGGTTTGGTGACATTGCAAAACCTGTGTATGCATTCAATTATCTTTTAGAGATGATAGATGGCAGCGCAATTTTGCAGTTTCGTCAGAGGCCGTGCTAGTGAAAGAAAAGAGCAAAACAGATTTCTGAACAAAAATGGAGCACATGATCCTCTGCATCATGATTAAAGGGGTTGTGTAGGCTGAAAACAGCTCTTGAAGATTTTAATATTTCAAGCGTCTTCAAAGGGGCTATCAATTTTACTCAGTTAAATTTAGCTTGCAAGGATGGTCATCTACTGCTTCTGGGGATCATGTAGGAGAGACAGGGAAGGTGCAGGCCACATAGGTTTCTTTGTTCAAATGCCTATATTTAGGGCAGACATTCCACCATTTGTACAATTAGCCTGTTTAAAAAACAACACAAATAAATGGACCAAGGTACTTCAAAAGGGATAGCTTCTTGCAGCGAAAACAATAACGAGCCTTGTGGCACTTTAAGAATTCGTGTGTTTATTACAGTTTGGCCTTTTGTAGATCATAGCCCACATCATCAGATGTAGTTTGAGGCACTCCTTGGTTTAAAAAAGGGAGATTGGTTAACTTGTGTTAATGACATTCCTATGATTGCTATGCTTAATTTATTTAGCTCAACAATTGCTATTTAGAATACAGGACTGTTTTGGAACTTTCATCTGAAGTTCCTTATATCCAAACATATATCCAAGAACCAGTGTTGTTAAGTGTTGTTAAGAACTCTGCTGTACCGTGTTCCTACACTAAAATCTGATATGGCACTCCTTGGCTCAGTTTATTGTTTCTCTTAGCTTGCCCAATAGTTGTGTGTAAAACTGGTAACTCACAACTACACCAGCTCTTTGTGGCAACTTTTTTCTCCAGTGTCAGTGGGACAATGAATCCACTCTGGGTTTTTATCTGAAATGTAAAGGAAATATTCAAGATACTGAAGCTATTTAGGAGTGTCAGCACCATGGACACCATGGAGTGTCAGCACCTTTAAAGCCTGACCAAGCCCTATTTGAGTATTATGTGCACCATATGGATGTCAGGTGGACCCACTGGATCCTGTGGCAGACCAAGCTATCTTGCCATCTGAAGCAAGAGGAGAAACACCACTCACCCTCAATACTTCTATCACGTGCTCTCTCCTCAGAGCTATGTTCAGATGTCTGGCTCTGAGAAGCTGGAATTTATACTAGAGGAACACAGTAGGTTAGTACTGTATGAAAAAGGGTTAATTACACTGGATGCTTGTAGTAAGCTCAACACTTTTTCAGGAAATCCATTCAAAGATGGGACAAGTGAAAACAAATGACCTGAGAGTTGGTTACAGAAGCCTCTAATGCTGGTTTCAATGCATAGGGGTGTGCTGGTAGCCATTATGCAGCCATAATAGCTACCAGTAGCACATTCCATGTGTGACTATCCCTCTCTAACAAAGGAAGAATGAAGAAGGGCTAAATTCATTACTGAAGGAAGAAGTGAGATGTTATGTATCACAAATGGTCACATAGATATAGTCAAAAGGGGACAAAGCATCTATGCCCATCTGACTATTGTCCTCTAGTGGTTGTTTCAGATGCTAATACCTTTTACTTCTAATATATGATAATTCTCCCTGTGGAGTTCTTGGAATCTGATGCAAAGCAGTCAGATCTAGAAACTCCCCTGACTCCAGATGCAAATCTGAGCAGATAGCAGCAGGGAAAGCCATGGAGGAACTATAGCAGGCCCCCACCTCAGCTAGAATTGATGGATGCAGAGAAGACATCCCCATCATTTGCAGATGTGTCACCAGGACAAGGAGCAATGGCAAAGGAGCCAATGACTCCTATGTAGGAAACACTGAGCAAATAAACATCTGGCATCTCAAAGTTAAGTGACTATAAATTGCACATCAGCTACTGGGAGTTTTTCTTGGTTATACTCATTCACTCTCCTTGGCTTTAGTGTGTTTCTTGCTTTTGGTTTGTCTGGATCTTTGACCTCCAGACAGGCTGAATGTTTACATCTTTTTCTTTTTCCCTTGTGGCTCTGGCTGTGATGACAGCTGGCTTCCTGTGACACATTTAGAAATGGCTGAGACCCTATCACTGTTCCTCCATTCAGCCTCACTGAATTCCTTTGATTATCCATGTATAATCTGGACTGGCTTGACTCATCTGTAACTGCCTCTGCCTACTACTATAGCCTGCCTCTCCTGTCACTTATTGCCTTTAGGCACAGGACAGAATATGAAGATCCCTAAAAGCCAGATGTTTGGGGCCTTGCAGAGAGAGCAAGGCTTTCTGGAACAGTGGCATCAGGGGACCTACCTGTATATGGAACAGTGTAATTCTTCATTATTGGAGCCCATCCATCTGAGGCAGGTGCCCTACTCTAACTAAAGGAAGGGCCAGCCCTGGGCAGATGAGAGATTGTGTCAGTGAAAGTTAGGCCAGTTGGAACAAACCCAGTCCCCTCTAGTGTGCACAGGTTCTGTGTAGTCTATATTGTGTTTGCTGTTCAATGGGACATGCTTCTAAGAATGGTTAAGACTACAGTTTTAATCTGAAACATTTCTTATACACTTCTGTTCAAACCGTAAAATGGGAGTCACTTATCATCATATAACATCCTTCTTTTCTTCTTTCTGAAGATGACTATTCTTCCAAGTATTACCTAATGTTAAGACTCGGGGGCACATTGTGTAATTCCTTTGCAGCACAGGGGCCACATCAAACAATTTTTGACAGATCCTGGAAATCTGGGTCAGATGATTGCCTGGGAATTCTTAATGAGAATGAAAGCAAGGTCTCCATTTTGATGTTGATGGAACAAAAGAAGGGAAAAGCATCTTGCCTTTTTCACAGAGTAGCCTCAGTGTGAAGGGTTAGAGTTCTGGAATTTCCAAATGTAAGAAAATCAAGGCAAGAGGTCAGAAACAGAGATTTGTTCTCTGTGGTTGCTCTCTCTTTCTTTCCCCCCATCTGCTAGAGGCCTGCTCAACCAAAGATGAGCATCTATTCAATAGGCTATGCCAATTCTAATGCTATTTTACTAGGATTAAAGTGTTTAAGACAGCAGTATTACATATATGCTTTAAGGTATGGGTGGAACAAAAATCTGCCAATTTTCTGGCTGAGGCCTGTTTTGGAGTTCCTGACCACTTGAGAAACTTATTCAGGAAGAAAAATGACACATGGTAAGTGATCACAAATAGTGGAAATTTTTTTCTTTTTTCTTTTGTTCCCAGCACAACATAATCTGTGCATTTTTTTTTTAGAACTGCACAAAACTTTGAGAAACTGCACAGCTTTGCAGTAAAAACTTACACTCACAGTACTACTTTTCTGAGAAAAAAGCCCTTCAACTGTTTACCTTTTTTCTTTATATGCTTGGAAAAAATGCACAAAATGTAAAACTAAATTGCATGCTATACCTCTATACAAACAACATTAGGAAGGGTTTGACATCATGGCTGAAACATTTACTTGTTTGAAAACTGCAATACAAATGTTACGCAGCAAGAGAAAAAAACCAACTTGGGTGACTGAAGTTGCAGCCACATGTGGTTTTCTTGTGCAAGACTGGTGTTGTGCAAAATTTTTGTTTGCATGATTGCAGTTTTTGATGTAGCAAGCAAATATATTGTCCAAAACTCAGCAATCTTGCACAAAAATGTCTGGGTTTCTTGCTGCCCAACGTGTTGTTTTCTGCACAACGTTTTTGTTGTATAAGATTTTTATTGTGCAGGAAACAGCTTCTGATGAAGTGGACTGGGCTTGACAAAAGTTATTCTCAAGGATGCTACAGGATTCCCTTATAACTGTGTAATTACAGTGATCCCTCTACATTCATGGGAGTTAAAGGCATAAGATTCCCATAAAAGTGAAAAAATGTGAATAAAAATAAAAAAACCACAGAAGCTATTTTTCTAACTTGAGAACACTTCTCTAGAATCTCTAGATCCTCCAGTGTGACTATATGATCTCCTATGGGTGGAAGTGGACCATACAGTCATGCTGGAGGACCTAGCAATGCCCACAGAAGTGTTCTCTGGAGGAATCTCCAGGTCCTCTAGCGCAACTCTATGGTCCACTTCCATCAGAAGTTGACCACAGAATTGTACTGGAGGTCCTAGAAAGAAAACATATTTTTTCCAGAGACAAATAGGATAAGAATTTTATAAATAAATAAATAAATAAATAAATAAATAAATAAATAAATAAGCAAGCCCGTGAATAATCAAACCTGTGAGCGCTAAACCCATCAATGGGGAGGGCCAACTGGAGAACTATTTTTCAAAGCTATTTTGTCCCATATAAGTGGGCTGATAAAGAAAAACAATAGTGTCACCTTCCCTACATTGATTTCTTAACAAGTTCCATTAAACGCGAGAGGGGTCATTTCTGAGAAAATATGCTTATGATTCTGCTAGTAGACCATTTATGATTCCCCAGAAGCCACATATGCAAGTTGAGCAGGGGAGAGGATCCTCCTTCCAACTGATGCCAGCCCACATGAATAACAGGATAGGCATGGAAAAGAAGAGACAATCATGCTAAACCTTCTGGTGCACATGGTGTTTCAAAATTTTTGATCCTGTTTTTGGCCAGATAAACCAAAGGTGGGGGACCCCAGAAGGAGGAAATATTCATCAGGCTCACCATGAGCAGTAGCCCAGTTTCCTTCATTTCTACTCCTGGGCTGATGAAAGCAGCTATTGCGGTTGGCAGACAACCCCACTTCCCTTGGCTTCCTCTATAATGCATGAAGCCTTGTAGGGGTGTCTACCCCAAAATTCTGGCATGAAGTGCAGGGCATTGTGGGGTAACATTGGAGGCTGCTAAGCCAAAATGGTGGACAATATTCATAGAAGATTCTGAAGAATGGCTTCCCTGTTCCAAAGGTGGAAAAAAACCACCATTTTTTCCCTCAGAAATACCCCTTTTTCTCAGAAAAAATGTGTTGTGAAAAATTTCAGTGCATTTGTAACTGAATTACATTGCCTCATAATGAGATGGGAAGAGGTACCTCTTTATTGAAACGCGTTTGGTTTGAGAGCTATTTTCGTTTTACGCTTATTCTAGCAGCGGTATGTGGAAACCCTTTTAATTTCTCCAATGGGAGTGTTCTAAGTCTTTAAATAAATTCAAAACTCCCAGCATCACTAGTGTGTTTGAATCCAAGCCAGGAAAGAAAAGGGAGAGGGGAGCAAGCTGCAGTTCCGTGACTGGAGGTTTCCTTGTGCCTCCGAAATCATTGGCCCTTTCTACAAGCAGCATCTTTATTGCATCTGATGGCCTATGGGTAATACAGTATCAGCAGGTCTGGAAGTAATAACTGGCAACTATATTGCTTTCAGGCTTCAGTTGTGTTTCTCTGTTTGTTTGTTCCTCCTGTCAGCTCAAACTGTCGAGGTGCTAATCAAGTCGATCGAGTACATGAGCCAGTTGCTGGAACAAGCCTCCCTGCATTTCTTCGTCACAGCCCGTGTCAATGAAACACAAAAGATCCTGGCCCGGCAGAAAAGCGTAGCACTGAAAATCCCCCAGCTGCTCCTTAAGGTCAGTTTCAAGGGACACAACAAGCAAGGAGACCAACAGAGCGGCTCTGATTTGGGATGCGTTCTGCAGCTCAGTCCATCTGGCTGTGTTCTTGACTATGTTTTGTTCATATTCTGCCTCTGTTAATACGTATTTTTATTATTTGTTTAGTTTATTTGTTATTTTGCTATCCTGCCTTTCTTCCAAGGATCTCAAAACTGTGTACATGATCCACTTCCCCATTATTATCCTCATAACAATCTTGAGAGGAAAGTTAAGCTGAAACACAGAATAAAGCCTAAAGACAGACAGTGAATTCCATCGTGGAGAGGGGATCTGAAATCGTATGCCCCCAGTCCTATATCAATGGTTTCTCCACCTCTGGAAAGGTAGCTGAATTAGAATTGAGTCGGGTGGGAGAACTATCCAGACTAGAAGTGTCACAGACATTTGCCTGGGCTCGGCTTGGGTACAGATCTGGAAGGATCAGGATGTCCTGCCTCAAAACAGGAGGTGTATCTTCTGGCTTACAGAGCCAAGGCATTGTACTGTTTGAGTGTTTGACTCTGGAGACCAGGGTTCAGCTCCCTGCTCAGCTGTGGAAACCCACTGGGTGAGCTTGGGCCAGTCACATTCTTTCAGCCTGAGAGGAAGGCAAAGGCAAACCCCCTCGGAACAATTCTTCCCAAGAAAACCTCATGATAGGTTCTCCTTAGGGTTGCCATAAGTTGTAAACAACTTGAAGGCACAAATACAATGTATTTTCAGATCACACCCTTCCCTTCTGGTTTCTCCTCCTGTCCCACAATATATATCACTCCCAACCCTTAGGACATTCACCTTTCTTTTAGAAGGGATGTAGGAGCAGCAACAGAAGACAAGAAAGAGGGACTTTTCCTCCTCCCTCTGCCTCTTTGTCTTACTACTCTTTCTCATTCCATCTAGGTATCAAACTAGATGTTAAGGAGAAAGCATATTCCATTAAACTATCTCATGTTCTTTCCTTGGAGATGTGTGTTTCAGCAATCAGACTTGCAAATTAAGTCCAAATTCACCTCCAAATCTTCAATCACTAAAGAAAGTACACTAAGCATATGATACAGGAGGAAGAGCATGCATCTTCTACCACTTGAGGGAGCACCTGCAAAAAAATAAAACCCATGATAAACATATCATCTAGTTTGACTGAGAGTGACAGGAAGAGCTGTAGCATGGGAGGAGTTGTTCTTCTGGGGGCTCCTGTGTTTTCAGTCCTCAGAAGATTTTCAAGTTTGATCAAGATCTCATTCCTCCCAAATTTTTGGAAAGAAGAATGGTGGACATATAATCAGTCTCCTGATGTTAGAGCATGGCTATGGAACATTCAGCTCTCCCAAGGAAGTTAGGTTCTAGCTTCTTCAGTCCCAGCCAACATGGCTAATTGCAAGAAATGATAGGAGTTGTATTCTAGCAACATCTGGAAGGCCACATGTTTCCTACTCTGGGTAAGAGAGCTGGTGTAGCACAGGCGGTAGCTGAGAGACTGACTTTTGAAACAGGAAGTCCCCACTTTGGATCTCACATCAGCCAACTCCCCCAGCCTTGACTTCCGTTATGGAGACATTAGACCTGGAAGCCTCAAGACTTGCTGCCTAGGGTTTCTGGAAACTGTATTCAAACAACATCTTGAATCGAAAGGAACCAGTGGTGTGGATGGTCCATTGAAATTTCATCAACCAGAGGATTAGAGGAGATGGATAAGGAGGCCCCAGGATCTCCAAAATCCAACAGGGAAGGGAATTCTGTTGTACCACTTTCTTTAGGTGTGTGGCAGCCCATGCCCTCCAATATTTCACAGATGAAAACCAGGACATGTGTGGCCAGGCAACATCACAGTGTATTTAAAATGGCAAACAAAGAAGAACATACAAGCTAGGAGAGACTGCATCAGTTTGCTTTTGTCTGAGCTATTGGGAAAGGAAAAAATCCACTCCTCTTCTCCTCTACGCTGTTGTGTTAATTGACTACCAGAGGCATATCTAGGGTGGAGCAAGTACAGTATATGCCCTGGGTGCCAATGCCAGCGTGTGCAAAAAAACAGTACTGAAAACAGCAGAGGAAGAGGAAAAGCAGGAGGAGGAGGAAGAGGAGGAGGAGGAGGAGCAGGTGCCTCAGAGGTAGGGTCACAACTTCCACACTTGCCCTTGCACTATTTATGCTAGATACACCTCTGTTGACTGCAAACTACTTTTTGCACTTTGAACTCAGTTTGCATCAACTGCGATAAACTGAGTACAAAGGATGAACATGAGAAGAGGAGAAAGAAACTGGGACATTTTAAAAGCAACTGAAGAGGTAGAATGACAGATGATTAATCAGGACTGTGCCCACAAATTGGGACAGGTGGTGAGTATGAGATGGTCCAGCAGAGTCTGGAAAACCAGAAGAATAGGAGAGATGCATGAAAAGGGCCCAGAATCTCCAAAATTACATAGGTCAGGCAACAGCTACAAAAAACAGCCAAAAAGGCCTATGCAGTCCAATATTTTGTTTTCACCGTGGCCAGTCCAGTTTCAATGAGAAGACCACAAGCAGGAGCTAAACACAACAGCAGCACCCTTTCACCCACTTTCCTCATATATGTATGTGTGTATATAATATATAAAAAGAGGGAGGGAGGGAAAGGCAATTGAAGCAAATAGAAGAATACTGTCTCTGATTCTGGAAGGAACATGTATTTATCACGACTATAGCTGGTGGACAGAAATAGATGATTGCCATATCCTCTATTAATTTGTCCAGCCTACTTGTAAAACCATCCAAGCTGGCAGCCGTTACAATGGTGGTGAATTCCACAGAAAACACAGATGCACTCCTGAAGAAGTAGAATGTGCAACAATGTTACAGAAAGACTAACTCAGAAGGGCTTGAAGTTTGATGAAAATGCCTCCTCTCATCAAACACCGAAGTTTGTTTTGAAAGCTCTTCTCCTGCTGCACCACTGATGTATCTAATTAGCCAGGACAAATATCAGCAGTGTCCTCAAATAATATTATGTCTTTTCCGAGCATTCCACAGAGGAAGCCAATAAGTCAAATAAACTTTGCTCTGAGCTCATATCTTCAGTAACCACATTTTAAAAATGTATAATCCTTTCAATTCTATGCCAGAGCTGAACAGCATATACTGCCTTCCCTAGGTTAAACCTCTTAAATTGCTTAGGCCTACCCTTCTGCTGGGAGGAAGGAATATTAAACATGTAAAGAACAGACCCTAGAGTCACAGCTTCTGCAGACAGTAAAAACATTATATATTTCAAAAAGGACAAAAAGTTGAGACTGTACCCAGTTTTCCTTTTTCCTTTTTAAAAAGGTTTTGCTTTTTTTTTTAAGTGAACAAATCAAAATCCCAGAAACAGAAGTCTGTTATATAGTTGCCAAGAAATTTTGTTTTGTCAGCATAATATTTCAGAAGAAAGCAGCTGGGGTCTAGCACAGCCTATTTTGCCTGCCGATGTCTACCTATCAGCCTGTCCGTCATCTCTGTATTAGTCAAATGGATGTACTTCAAACATAGACCATTTCCGCACTACACTGTTATAGTGCTATTATTCCACATTCAACATCCTGTGGAATTCTGGGGTTTGTAGTTTCCTGAGGCACAAGAGCTCTCTGGCTGAGAATTCTAAATGCCCCTCCCTAAACTGCAAATCCCAGGATTCCATAGGATGTTGAAAGTGGAATAATAGCACTATAACAATGTAGTCTGGAAATGGCCATACATATGGTACTTCCTCCTTGTTTCTGAGTGCCTGCTCTCTCTCCAGTTAATGAGAAAGGCAAACCACCACTCTGTGACTTTTGAAGTTCAACCAGTTATACGTTCCATGGCGTTTCCTCCATGGAAACAGGGAGGCAGAAAGGAAGAACTTCTGTTAGGCAAGGAGCCTGTGAACCCCAACCTCTTATAATAGCCACTTTAGCTCAAGTTTCAAAAGACTGCAGTATTTTTTGGTGCCCTGCCTCCACTGAAGGGCCCTTCATAACTGCTCTGCATGGATTTCTTCATCACATCCCTCTCATGCTTAGGAGGACAGTGTGGCCTCCAGATCTCACATGCTCTGTTTACTCTGGTTCTCAATTTAGGTACTCCATGAATAGATACTTTATAGCAGAAGAATCATGTCATTCTCCAGATGTTCTTGGACTGCATTTCCTAGCATTCCTATTCACTGTATTGTCTAACATTGCTGGGACTTGCAATCCAATAATATCTGGAAAATCACACAGTTCTCAACCCTGCTATAGAAATTGCATTTGCTGCCTTGAGTCCCACTCTTGGGAAAAAGTCAGGATATAAATAAAGTGACAGTTTGCTTGATACTTCCAAATAAGAAAAGGAAATGAATAATATCTTTAACAATGAGCGATAGAAAATTATTAGTTTTAGGGGAGGTGTAAAACCTGACATTCTTAAATTATTTTAAACCATTATGTATTTCTGGGCATATGAGAAGATGTGGAAAAGAAGTTTGAGTACAGAGGTAAGGCTAAGGCTTAATGATGGTTTGGCATTACCAAAATGAGCCTCTCTTCCATCTGGACTTGTATAATCTTCTCCGTTCTGCTTTCATCATCCCCATAAGGAAGAAATTGGAAACTTTTTTTCCTTTTTAGGTTAACCACAGTCTAGTCCCTAAACCGTGGTTAAACTTAATTATGTGATCAGTGAAAACAAGCCATCTTCGTAACTATGGTTGAAGTGGACTACTTTGAAGTTGAGTTCTTTTCTTATCATACCCAAACCTACATAAAGTAAACATTTCTGGTGGTATTCATGTTTAAAGTGTAGTTTAATACACTTGATAGCCAGATCCTGTTCTTGCTAGCTTGAGTGAAAATCCAGAATAATGCTTATTACCTTCTAGTGAGCAGCTTTTGCCTTCTCATTCAACTTTTTCAAGAAGACCTGGGAGAGCAAAATAAAGATTTAATATAATTCATAAAATCCTAACAAGCATAGGTTGAACTGGTTCATTCTCATGTGTTAAGATAGATGTGACATACCACAGATGTTACCATGAATTATGTATGTATAGTACAGCATGGTAGGGTTTTTCATTTCTTCCCTTTTATTTTTAAGTGCTAATTCCTTATGTTTTCCCCAGACAAAAGACTCAATTAAATCTCAGGAGGTTTTGCCAGGGTGGCAATTGAGAGCCTCATATAGCACCTGTTGGAAATCCAATAGCAATCTGTCACTTTCTCTACAAAGATACATTTTATGAAGGCCATAAGGAACTGCACTAGATCTTTACATTCAACCTTACCTTTGGCTTTAAGGACTTGAGATGAGAACAAAAAATGCCTTTTGTTCTAGAATGAATTCTTAGACTGGGAAAAGCAAAATTTTGGCTGCTGCCAGATGAGGAGCTCCTAGCACTAAAAATTAGATAGCATGGTGCAGATATATGGTTCTTAACCATTTTTTCCCACCAGGGACTCTCTGCAAATTTAATTTTTTGCCGGGGCCCCCAAGACTTAACTCTGAATTCAAATATTTATCTAAATATGTGTTTGTTTGTTTGTTTGTTTGTTTGTTTGTTTGTTTGTTGAAAACATCTGAAGACTAGGATTCAAATCCCCACTCAGACACTGCGTGACCTTGGGCAAGTCACATTCTCTCAGGCTTAGAGAAGGGCAAAGGCAAACTCCCTCTGAATAAATATTGCCAAAAAAACCCCCTGTGATAGTTTCACTTTAGAGTTGCCGTAAGTCAGAAGTTACTTGAAGGTACTGACAAGGGAAGTTCTAGCCATCGTGTCTCTCCCCTTTGAAAATGGACTTAAGGTGAATATATCTTGAGGGTTTTCTTGGCAAGATTTGTTGCTTTTGCCTTTCTCCGAGGCTGAGAGAATGTGACTTGCCTTAAGTAACCCAGTGGGTTTCCATGGCCAAGGGGAGATTCAAACCCTGGGCTCCAGAGTCTTAGCCCATTCTGCAAGAGGCCTGCGTCCCAGCATGGGGACATTAGAAGAATAGGACTGCAATAATGCTTCCACAAGATGTTGTCATGGGTCCCATCCTTCTCCTGTCACCAGCTGGTGTGATCGTGGAGTAAATCATTGAGGAGTTTTACCCCTCAGTGACTCCTGATCATGCAGCCATCTCTTTGTTTGTAGGTAATTCCCTGACTGAGCGAGCTCCGTGGTCAAATGCATGGACGCACGCACATGCCTGATGCTGGTCAATCAGAAAATAGGCCCCAGAAAAAAGGTGACCAATGAGGTGTCACAGGGCAGAGAAGAGGCAGGGAGAAGGCAGCACCATTCACACCTTAATGTGGAAGGAGCAGTGGTGTTAATGCTAATACTCCTCCACTGCCAAGAGACATGTGCAAGTGGGAACTGTGTAAAATTGCTCCCATCCCAGCACTGGCGATGCTGGGAATGCCATGGATCATAAGGTTTGGTGCAGAAATGGCCATAGTTTGGGTGCTCACATGCTTGCTGCCATGTTCTGTTTGTCAAGGACACAGCAGTGGGAGTATGTAGGCCCATGCCCAAACTGCTTCTTCATTTGCAAACAAGGGAGCAGTTTCAGAACCCACAACCCCTCTGCTGCCCTATTGCTGCTGTTGCTGTTGCTGTCTAGCAGCAGGGTTTTGCAGAAACCCTGTGAGGGCTCTGCAGATCCCCAGAGGTCCTCAGAAGCCAGGTTAAGAACCACTGGTACAGACCTTTCCCCAAGCTCTGCAAAAATAGTTCCTTTTCAATTACTTTGAAAATTTATATCTGAGTGCTACAAACCGCTGGCTTGTGATATAAAAACACTCCATTCTTGTCCATCCTGGTGTTGCCTCAGTACCCCCAACAGTACATGAGCCAGCACTTGAACCATGTGATATTCCTCCTCCAGCATTTAGCTTAGCCATACCTTTGTAACTCTGGAAATAGAAGGGTTCCTGATGGCTCTTGGGTGAGTTTCCTGCTGCCTTGGTAGGCAACCCTGTTGAAACTCTGGTTGATCTCTGGAATTAAGAAATGATGAGGGCAGCGGACATGATTGCTCCTAAGCATCCCCTCTCAGCCCTCTGGTTTTCTAAGGAGCTGGCAGTAATGAAATGAGTGAGAGTGACACTGACAGAGAACTCAGAGTCCACCTGAAAATGAGCTAAAATCTACCTGAATGCCTACAATAGAGCAATAAGGGTAGCAAAAAAGTTTTTTTTTTTAACGTGACTACCATTGCATCATCCCAGAACTGTCCAGCAGAGTTATTTTAAATAGTCAGGGAAAAGTTACAGTCTGACCCTAAGGAGAATTTAAGCCAGTCAACAGTCTGCTGTGAAAATTTTGCCCACCACTCTGCAGATGAAATTGCTTGGATTCACTAGGACTACAGAATTGATACAGGTCTGCTGAGTGTAAACTCAGCCCCTGCTTGTCCAGTATTGATGGATAATTTTCAATTTGTGCAGCTGAGGATGTGGACAGGATCCCTGGAGATGTGAGAGGCACCATATGTGTACTAGACCCTTTCCCTTCCTGGCTTATTAAACAGGAATGAGGGGACTGACTGAGTGGGTAAGGGGAGTGATTAATGAATCTTTACAAGAAGTCAGGGTCCCAGTATGCTTGAAAGAGGCTGTTGCAAGACGGATTCTGAAAATAAAATCTCTACATTCTATTACAATGGATAAATATAGTCCAGTTTTCAGCATCATATTCTTGAGCAAGGTACTGGCTCCAGGGTTCCTGGGTAAATGGATTATCTAGATCCATTGCAGTCTGGTTTCAAGACTGGTTACGGCATGGAGACAGCTTTGGTCACCTTAGTGGATGATCAATGCTGGGAACTAGACAGGGAGAGTGTGATCATGTCAGTTCTGCTGGACCTCCCAGTGGCTTTTGATACCATTGACCATGATATCCTTTTGGGTTGCCTTGCTGGGACGCAGCTTGGAGGTGTTCTACAGTGACTTCATTCCTTCCTGGGTGGGGGAGGTGTTCTCTCTGAGGTGCTGATAGATTCCTGTTTGACTCCTTGGCTACTGGCCTTCAGTGTCCCAGAAGGTCCGATTTGTCTCCTATGCTATTTAACATAGGGGAAACTGCTGGGAGATGTTGTCTGGAGTATGGGGGTCAGGTGTTACCAGTATGCTGGTGACAGCCACCTCTATTACTCCTTTCCACCTAATTCCAAGGAAGCTGTTCTCATGCTAAATTGGTGCCCGGCAGGTATAAGGAACTGGATGAGATGAACGAATTTAAGTTCAGTCAAGACAAGTGTTACCCTGATTTCTGGGGATCCTGGGAGGGACACCTAAATGCGCTCTCAATTATATAAGTTGGGGAAATTAGCCAAGAGCACAGCCTAGCAACACAAGAGGCAGGGTAACGTAGCGAGATCTTGAACCCTATGTTTACGGGGTCAGGCTGAGTCAAGGAGCACACAGAAGTTGAAATAATAAATGTTGTTTTATTAAAACACAATCAAACAGTGTATGCAGCACACTCACACAGATAACTAAGGAAATAAAAGTTGGAGTGGGATAGAGGGATTTTTAGAGGAGTTGTTGGTTTGGGTGATACTTCACCTCTCCTGAAGCCCAGTTGGAAGTGGAGAAGCTGGGGAGGGTGGATCTCAGCACGTGGGGCTGAGGGGAAGGCTCGCTGGACAAAGTGACAGCAAGGCGGGATGGAAGCCAAGAGCGATCCAAGGAAGCACTCAAAGTCAGGGGTTTTTATAAGGAGAATTGTGACCGCAGGCTAGTTTGGACTTGGGGAAAACAATGAGTTTGGGGCTGGAGACAAAGCCTCTGAAAGGTCATAATTCGAATGATTGAATTACAGCCAAATTGTCAATAGGGTAGCCAGTGTGCAAACGCGGAGTACTTGAGCATTGTATAGTCAGATCATCAAGCTGCCAGCGTGGGGCAGAGGATCTTTTGAAAGTTGTGTGCATACCTAATTGAGGTACTTGCCTTGAGGTCTCCTGAAGCTGCGAGTTGGCTATTTCTGGCCTGCCTGTATTGTGTTGGAATATTACGGCGATTATCGGCCAAGCCTGTATGCGTGCTTGTCCGGAGGCCTCGCAAGCACATGGAAGGGAATGGGTATGTGAGGCCGAATTATTAATATCAAGAGATATCTTTATATCCCACAAGCTCGGGCTAGCCAGGGTAGTAACAATCCCCCCCTCCCGAAAATGGGCGATGTTGGGGACAATATCGAACATTTTCCAATTAAAAATCAAAAATTAATTTTAGAGCCGAATAGGGGCTTACAGGTTGGGTGATAGTATTACTCCATGGGAAAAGGGAAAGCAAAGGGTTTCGATCTTATAACAACATTCCTAACTAAAACCTAAACCTAAACACAAGCACACAGATGTCAATTAAACAACAATCAATAATTAAACAATAATCAATGTCAAACTGTCCTGTCAATAGGGAACTGTCAAAGAATGAGCAATGGTAGTAAATAGCAAATGCAATCAATGAAATAATCAATGGAAGACTGTAAATCCAATGCAGGGTCTGGCAACGAAGGCAATCCAAGGAGCAATCAGTTCAATGTGGATGATGGGATGAGAGTTCATAGTCCGGGGGAGGTGAGGTGCGAGCAAAAGTCTCTGCACCCCCCCCCCTTTGCAACAGAAAAAGTCTTGTAGCTGGAGCGAGTGAGCAAAACATAAGTCCATCCAGGCAACGGAGCAGGAACAGCAACAAAATGTCCAATTTGGTGCACCTTAGCTGGCTTGCTGCAAGTTCAGGAACGGTGAGGCTTTGCAGAGTTTGGAGTTTGGAACAGTTCATTAGGTTTTCTCGGGCGAGTAAATTGTAGCAGGAATGGCAAAAGTCCGTCTTTGCAGTCGGAAGGCTGCTTGGTCACCTTCCCTCATGGTCTCAGGTGTCGTTGAGGAACCAGGAATCTCCAAGCACAGGCCATCAGATGGAGCGGCAACCTTCTTCATTACCCCCCCCCCCAATACTCGGGGGCAATGGTACGACCTCAGGATCTTCCCGGTCCTCTGGATCAATTAACCTATTAGAGCTTTAACAAAAGAACTGACACGATTAGTAGCCAATGTATACCATAAATGCAAATTACTGGCTCAAAGCCTACTGGGATTTCGAGCTGAAATTTGAAATTTTGCTCACAATGATCTGGAAGGGTCTGTGGGAGCGAGGATTTAAATAGCTCCCAAGTATAAAGCAGTTTTGGCCATAGGAAGGCCGAGAAGGGAGAGAAGCTGTGGATTCAGAACCTGCATCAATCAGCCGGCCCTGCAACAAGGTCTAACATCCCAGCACCACGAGAGAAACTTGGATTATGAAGTTCCCACTCGCACGGTGGTCCTGAGACGGGGTCACCCAAAGTCGTCCCGGAATGAGGCCAGATTGAGATATCCAAAGTCATTCCAGAACAAGGTGGGATTCCAGTTGGCAGACAAATAACCGAAGTCATCCCTGATGGGATGAGGTCTTACTTGGCAGTTCGCCGAGGTCCCCCCATCATTCAAGCCCAGAGCCTGACTCCAAGCCTGATGATGTATCCCGAGGGCTTCGGGGTCCGCAGGCACAGTGCCGGTAGCTAGATGTAGGTTCTGAGTGCACAACTTCCCTACCTCAAGAAAGCTGGATTCTGAGGCAGGCCTGAAAGATGGTCGCCTTCGGATAGGCTTTTTAAACCAAATGGGACATTCAATTCAAAACAATTCACAACAAAAATAACACCACATCCCAACTATACAAATACGAAAACAACCAGAAACTATATACATAATCGGGAAGTCGGAGAGGTTGCCACTTCTCTCTGTCCCGCGCAGACAATGCCAATCTAACCATTGTCAAACACCTCATAGATGGAAGCAAACGTTTCAGTAAATCAATTTCTGGTATGTCTGTATAATTTAAAGACACTTGAGGAGCAATTACACTAATGGGAGTTTTCCCAGTGGCTTCCTCAAGTGGGTCTGTTTCCACGATACCTTTCGGATCGACTGACTGGCCCTTCCACTCTTTCAGCTGAGAGAGGTGGAAGAACTTCAGCCAGTCTCCTTTCTTTCGGGGGATTCTCACTTGATAGACAGCTGGAGAGATTCGCTTCACAATGGGGACGGGGCCAACCCACTTGGCAGCGAGGGAGTGCTTGTCCTTATAGAAATTTCTATATAGGACTAGCTGTCCCTCCTCCCACTGGCAAGGGTGGTGGACCCATCCCAGTCTCTTATCCATTTTCTGCAGGTTTTTGCCCAGTTGGGCAGCTACCTGCCTATGCACTTGTCTGATATGCTGTACTAGGTTCCTCACCCACTCGCTATTTAGAACCACTGGTTTTGATCTGGTGCTGGTTTTGATCTATAAATCCCTCTGTGGTTTGGTCCAGATTAAGGTTCTTCTCTGTCCCACCACATTCCCAGGTTTGTTTGGTGGGAACAAAGGAGAGGACCTTCTTGGTGGCTGCTCCCAGACTTAGGAATTCTCTCCCTAAGGAGGCCAGACTAGCCCCGTCCTTACTCTCTTTGTGCCAACGAGTTAAGACCTTTTTGTGTCACCAGGCTTTTGGAAACTGACTGGAGTGAGCTTTATTATTGTGGAATGCTACCTTTAAGGTTTATATGTAGTCTTTCAATGACTTTCAATGTTTTTAGTATTTAATATTTTTACTTTTATCAGTTGTTTAATGTTTTATGTTTAGACTTTTATTGAAGCTTTTGTTTAGTTTTAATCTGCATTGTTTTTAAAGATGTTGCTAGCCACCTTCAGTCTCATTATGGAGAAAGGTGGGAATAATAATAATAATAACCATAGTTATAATTATAATAGAAATAAGAAATAGAAATAAGCCAGATAAAGGAACCTTTGCAGTATAACAGGGCTTGTGATATTGCATAGGTAATGTCACAGTGGGTGGATCTTGATGAACTTATTAAGCATGATACCTTAAGTACCCAGAACCACAGTTACCCAGAGTATGTCAGTCAAATAAAAAACACCAAGTATAACAAATGAGAAAAGTACACCTACTTTTCAAGAATGTCCTCTCATCTTGAATTCCTTCTCCCCTGCCCTGAGGACTGGAAAAGAGGGGCCAGGCCCTGAGATCTGGGAACTCTAATTTGTCCAGTTGCAAAGTAACGCAGTTCCAAACAAGTTACGTCTTTGAAGCACTTCACATTGAGTCCCTAAAAAACCAGGAACCAGTATAGCCGATACGATTTAGATGTTTTGTCCTCTGATCACCTGACCCCTGGCAGCAATCAGATAATTGCATACCGCAACAACAGAAACTCTCAAGCTATCTTCAAAGGAAGATTCTCAGTGTGAGTTGCAACAGTCTGGTATGTACATAATAAGAACATTTAAGATATGATGACTGGGGATGATAAGAATAGTAGTCTAGCACAACTGAAGTGGACTAGGTTGGGAAGACCTGCAACAGTACAGTGAATTGTTATCTGATGTTGATTTGCATTCTATTTGCAGGTTGCTGGAGAGAAAATAGTCGGTAAGGACATGACAGTGATCGTGGAATTCACCAACCCACTGAAACAGGACCTCAACAATGTCTGGGTTCGACTGGATGGGCCTGGTCTCCTGAAACCAACCTCAAAGCTGTTCAGGTTTTTAAAAAAGCTTCATATCTATGCTGTCCAACTGGCTTACTGTGATGTATATTTATAGCAAGATAGATAATTATCTTTACCCCAGGAATGGGCTTGGATCTATTGGGCTATCTACATGAGATCTAAATCTCAAATCCAGGCTAGGATAGCTCTGGTCCATGGGAGTAACTTATTCTGTAGATGGTCAGGAGCCACAGAGGCTCCACGTTTCCTTTACCCCAAAGCTCCACCTCCTGTAGGCTACTGGAAAGAGAGCATTCCATAGTGGGCTGATCTCAGCTAGTTTCTGTACACAGCTCATTCCCCGTGCAGAAAGGGGCTGCTGATGGAATTACAGGTCTGGACCACACTCTCAATGTCATCCAGCTGCTGGGAAGAACCTGCTCTCTTCCCTGAGATGACTCTCCACTCTTGATCTAAACAATATTTTGTGAGATTTTGTTTCCTCCAATATGCCATCAGAGATGTGTGACACTGATCTAAGTGACCTATTCTAAGCAGTGTGATGCTAGCATAGTTTGGTAGCTAAAATGTGATCCAGATAGGCCTAGGTTTAGAAGGTTAGTATCTGTCTTTGCCTCATCTTCACCTGTCTGTACTCAGCAACAGAGCCTGGAAAAGTTACTTGCAGAATTCTTGAGCCAACCTGGAAACTGCAGTATAAAAAGTAACTGCTCCAGTTCCTTTTCTTCTACGGAGATAAGAATACTGACCGACCTTAGAGAGTCGTTGTAAGCATCTTAAAATATATGCCAAGGACTTTCAACACTCAGGTAGCATTACCAAAATATTAAAATTGTGATGATTTTCTTTATTTGTGACTGAATGTATGAGTCTTGGACCCTTTTTGCACCTTACCTTTTCTTAGTGGTGTCCAGTGGGGATCCTGGAAGCAGCTCTGCCAGGAGGGGAGCACGACAGGAGTGCTCCCCTCTGCACCAGCTGCCTCCACAATCCGGGAAGCATGATGACCACACCTCTTCCTCCCACAGCGCAGTCGGGTACTTTCCCAGGCTGCTCTGGAGCAGGAAACGTAACCATTGCGCTTCCAGACCCTCCGCACACTATGGAAGTGCAGGATGGCAGCGCAATCATGGATCATTGACGGGGAAAACTCATCAATGATTTACTCTGTGATTGTGCCACCTGGGGATGGGAGAAGGATGGGACTGCGATGATGTCATGTGTAACCATCATCGTGGTCCCATCCTTCTCCCGTCCCCATTGCGGTATGATAACATCCTGTGAAAAAGGCCTTGTTTCTATACTTTACAGAGTTTAGATGGTGACAGAAACTATCACACATTTAAGTGCCTACATTTGGTAAAATAGCTCACTTAATTGTTAATATAGAAAAATTTAGCATGCCCTCCCCCCATCATGAATAGTAATGTCACTTCTGCTTATGCACTCTGCATAGAGTTCCCCTGACATTATAAAAGCCTACTTGTTAAATTCAGTGCATGTTAATTCCAACACTCTTCCTTTGCACAAGAAAGTGTACATTTAACCTGAATAAAACTACCTAAACATAAAGGGCAGTTGTTGTTGTAGCATACCTTCAAGTTGTCCCCAACTTATGATGACTCTAAGGCAAATTTTTCATGGGTTTTCTTGGCAAAGCTTGTTCAGAGGGATTTGCCATTGCCTTCTTCTGAGGCTGAGAGAGTATTTCCATAGCTGAGTGGGGATCTGAACCCTCATCTCCAGAATCATAATTCAACACTCGAACCACTGGCTCTCAAAAGTACCCACATAGAGGGTATCATCATTTTTAAAAAAGCACATGGAAATTCTGATTTGAGAGAATTCCGAGAATGTTCTGTGAAGCCATGAGAACTAGAAACTGTTATTGTTTTTTTAAAAAAATAAAAGCCCTAAAAGCTGAGATTCTTGAACCTCGGACAATATAAGCCTGGCAAAGTTACCTTTTTTTTCTTACTCCAATTCTCAGAATGTTGGTGAATTCTGGGAGTTATAGTAAAAAAAAGTAAGGGTCTAAAGTTTGCCTAGGAGACTCCTCACTTCTTATGATCATTTTAGGGGGTCTCTTTCTATCTTCCCACAATTTCAGAGATATGCCTTGTTGAGACTGTGGTGAGGGAATTGCCCTGTGACGCTACTCGCCGGACTTTTGGGCTCCCCGGTCTGATCCACGCTGTTCCAGAGCAGTGCATGGCTGCTGCTCCGCACTGCTGCGGGGATGAAAATGGCGGCTTCCAGTTGGTCGATGCTCTCGACCAGCTGCTGAAGCTCACCAGCCTAAAGCCCACCCCCGGCAAATTGCAGGCTTGCACCAGTGCAAGCCTGCGAATTTGCATAAGGGAGCAGGCTCGCACTGGCGCACTCTGTGCTTTTGAAAAACCTCAAGAAACAGGTTTTTCAAAAGCATGCTGGACAACCACTTGGGGTTGTTCCGGAGCAGGCTGGGGTGCGGATCTACGTTAAGTAGGTCCGACCCAGTCCACTCCCAGGTGCAGACGTCCTCCCTGGAGGACGCTCTGCACCGTTTTAAAAACTCCGTGTGGAAATGGCCTGTGTGAGAGGGCCTTTCTAGTGGCTGCAGAGAGGCATTTAGTAGGAAATTTTCAACTCGCTGTCTTCAATCGGTGTCTCTTTTTAAAAACATTTTGCTTGTGGTGGTGGTAGTGGTGGTGTTAGATTTTTTTGTTACTGTATTTGTGTTTTATGTTTGTTTATGTGTATTCAGTTGAAAAAGTGGTCAGGAGCCACAAGATTTTTTTGCCCCTGCATGAGAGTGAAAAAAGGACAGCATTCTTCTGTCAGCAGCAGTTATAACAAAATGTTGTATTTTGCATGATACAAAACCTTGGGGCTTAAAAAAAAGTTTTCACAAAATTTTGCAAAAAAGGGCCTGAAATATGGGGGGGGGGGGGATGGTCACAGAAATGTGCATTTTTAAAAATAACCTCAGCTAGTGGGAAGACAATTTTTTGAATTTCTTTGCTTCCACATTTGAAAATGAAGTAAGTGAAGTTGTAACTGACAAGCTTTCTTAACATTGATAAATTCTGGACTTTGTGGTAAACCATCTTGAACGATGCCTTATCCAGAGACAAGGCACAGCATAAATGTTTCAAAAATAAATAAAATAAAAAAATAATAAACAGTACCAGTCTCATTTTCATTGCGCTTGATGCAAGCGGGAAATTACAAGTAGAAAATGAAACCACTGTGGATTATTTAAATTAATAATCCTGCACTGCCTCAGTGTATTGAAGATGATAAATTACTACTCTCTGTTGATGGCTTAGCCTATTACTGGGAATAATCCATCACTAAGGTTACTTCAGGCAAATGGAATTAGTTTCATTTTATTCCATTAGCAAAAATTTAAAATAATACTCTTTTCCTTTGGGATATATTCTGGCTTTCTTTTTTTAAAGAATCTCTGGATCACGTCCCATTGGAAGTACTCTCTCCAGTCTTCTATAACAAGTTTCCTGATTTCATTACAAAATTATCCCGCAGAATGCCATTTTAAAGGCATCCTAAGCATGTTGCTAGGACTGCTGGTTTTGTTCTGCTTTGAGCGTAGCACCAATGCTAGAAAGGAAGCATAATCAATTCAGTTACCTAGCATCATGAATGTAAGGACCAAAACAGATTATGATAGAGTAGATCTGTAAACAATGCCTCCTATCCCGTGTAAGGTTTTTGTTGCTTTTGTTATAACACAGGCTTTTGGATTCAGTTTGGGACTATGGAATTGGAGGAGAGCAAAAGAACTTAACTCTTCCGATTTCACCATTTTAAGTTTTCTCTAGAGCTGCTACTTCTCTGCGAAGGAAAACGGAAAGGCCCGGAGCAGATGGCTGTGTTGGGGAATGGAGTTTATAATGAAAATGGAATTGCTGGAAAGATTTATTAAAAAAGATTTTCCTCTCCACAGTTGCAGGGTATAGTTTAGGGAAGGGCAAAATGAAGGCATTGCCTCCCCAAATAAGATTCTCCTTAGGTCTCCAAATCTGTAGCATTGCAGAGAAAGAGATACTGGAAATAATCCATACCTAGAATTCTTGTATTTGTTGTCTTTCCATTTCCATGGTAACTTTGCCTGCTTCTTTTCTTTGGATGCCTAAACACTATTTCTAAAAGCTTAACTGAAGTTTTACATTACTGCAGTGTTAGAAATTTGAGTACTGAAGGAAAATGACATTTCAGGGCAGTATTCTTATCAGGGGAGGCAATACTGTCATTTTCCCTCCAGTTCAGTAGCTGCTTTGAACTTTAAAGCAGGTAAACACACTGAGAAAAGGAGTATCCAGTTGAAGATTGCTTCTCTGCCCAAAAACAATGTATTCCTTTAAGTCAAGGGTGGGCAACTGTAGTTGACGAGGGGGCGCTATAGCCCTCCAGGAGACCTTGGAGAACCACACCCCAGACAGTACTGGCTCCCACAAAAAACAAAAATAAAAATCTTTTTTTTTTACCCTCAAGTACTGTTTAGGAGACATAAACCATTTTTGGGTCCTCCCAAATAGTATTTGGGGACATTTTGAAGGAAAATTTATTTTTGAAAAAAAATTGTTTTGATTCTTGGTGCCCTGGGGGGCTGCAATAATGGTACAAATGTCCCCCACACCACCCAGATATCATTTTGTGGCATTTAAGACTCTGGGGTGTCTGGGGAGCACATAAACAGCCCTGGATGAGCTACATGCAGCCTGCAGGCCACACTTTGTCCACCCCAGCTTGAAGTGGTCTGATGAATTTGATTTCTCCCTTTTAAGCCGTGGTTTGGGATAGGATATTTCTTTAAGACATAGACTGTAGATTTTCCATTGCCAAGATGCCAGCTTCTGTTGTTGGATTTATGGCTCATCTGCCACAGTGTTTACATTTTGTTTCTCTCACTGCAGAGAGGTTCCAAGGAATTCAACCTTGACCTGGGAAGAAAAATGCATTCCAAAGCGGGCTGGTCTCCGAAAGCTGATTGCAAGCTTGAATTGTGATGCCTTACGACATGTCTACGGGGAGCTGGACATCAATATTCAGAGTGCTGTGTAAAGCTTTTTCTTCATCTTTCTTCCTGCTTCCCCCTCAATACAGTAGTATTTCATGAGTTTTGTTACAGAAAAACATAGGTTAGAAATATTATTGCAAGGATCATAATCCAGAGTTGCATTATAAATCCTGTGCATGCATACTTGATTGGTATTTTGCTATTTTAATTCTGGTAAACTGCTTCATAACAGTCAGGAACCCCTCTGTGTATCTCCCTATTTTTAAAAAAGGCAGACCAGAAAGATATTGACAAGCTGGAACGTGTCCAGAGGAGGGTGATCAGAATGGTAAAAGACCTGGGAACCATGCCCAAAGAGGAGCAACTTAGGGAGTAAACTACAATACATAGACATAAGATGGGAAATAGCAAACATACATCCCCAAATGACAACCTGCAGAAAACCTACAAAACTAAACCCCAACTATATCCAATCTAAACTGAACACAGAGTTAAAAAAAACTGATTAACTTTTAGAACTACTTAGGATAGATCTTGTGAACATTTATATCCTACTTCTGTGTTGAACATTTTGCATGAAAAGCTATGCAATTTAGAAGCATTATCCATTTAAAAAACTGGGTAAATTATCCTGGTACCATAAACAGACCAAGTAAATAAATAAATCTGCAGTTATTGTATCAAAGCTAAAGCGCAAATCCAAATGTTGATAAGTTTCCCCAAAGATTTCTCGTAATCATTTCACCCCAATCTTTTAAAAATCTACTTATGTTACCATCTTTAATCAAAATTATTTACTTATCCATTTCAGCTAAGTCTAATAATTTTAAAAGCCACTCTCTTTTTGTTGGTATCTGCTAACCTTTCCAATTCTGCACAAAAAGTAGTCTCACTGCTGTGATCATATATTGAAATAATCTTCTTGAATTCACCTCAAAATTATCATTTATCAGTACCAGCAAAAACATTTAGAGAACTCAATTGTATTTTCATATGCAAGATTTCTTCAGTAAGTCAACAGATTGCAGCCCAGTATTTTCTAGCCGTGTTGAAAGTCCACCACAAATGATTTTTTTTTTAAAAAAAAACTTTTATTCCTTTTTGACAATCTATCTGGAGTTAAATACCATCTATACATCATTTTATAGAAATTTTCTCTTAAATCATTACTCAAAGTAAATTTCAAGTCTTATCCACATTCCTTTCCACTGCTCCAATTGTATATCATGATTCACATTCTGAGCCCACTTAACCATACAGTTTTAACCACTTCTTCTTCTGTCCTTAGAGACCTTCTGAAGACCACCCAGAAGTCCCTGAGCATGCCTGCCATAGTGTGTCTAGTGAAAGGAAAATAGCTAGAAACATTTCTGCTGTTTCCCCTGCTCTCCACTGACCTGGAAATGGCTATCTTGGGGGAAGGGAGGTTGCCATACTGAATAGGTGGGTTTGGAGAGATTGCAGCAGGAGCTGTTATCATAGCTATAGGCCAGAGGTATGTCTCCTGATGCAGGATCTTGGTTGGCTATTGGCAGTGCACTGCAAACCTATACATCAGAAGTAGGGAATGCCTGGCTGTCCAGGACTTCATTCAGCCTTTAATCTTCAGTCAGCATGGTTAGGAATTGTGGAAGTAATAGTCCAAAACATCTGGTGGGCCAAAGGTCCCCCAGCCCTGCTATACATGCTTACCTAGACATTAACTGCACTGAGTTCACTGTAAGATTGGCAGGTAAAATGAGCGGCAGGTCTCCTATACCTTTAATATTTGTGCAGAAGAGGGCAGCAAGTGTTGCTTGCATACAACCATTAAAGTGACATGTGTCCTGTCCCTTATTTTACCATGGGTCAGTGGGACTTGATCACAGGTACATATATATAGGATTGCCACTGAAGCCACTTTGATCATGCTTATTTCTTAAGATAACCTCATAACTAAAATGTGTACTGTCAATGAACATAATTTGCATGTTAAGTTCTGATTTATATTATGTTCACACATTGTGTTGTCTGCTTCTCACTTCTGTATGAAAGAGAGCCTTTTGTGGCTTAAAAACTCATGTTCATCTCATTTATCAACCAAAAATAATGCAATAAAAAGATGGCTTTACTTAGTTGTGTCTCCTGTACTTCAGATGGACTTTAAGGATGGTCTCCCCTACTTCAGATGGACGTTAAGGAGGTTAGTACTTGGATAGGAGACTGCCAGCAAATACCAGGCTATATCAGGCTATAGGCTATATCAGAGGCTATATAGGTTATATCAGAGGAAGGGACTGGCAAAACCACCTTTGAGCATTCCTTGCCTAAGAAAACCCTGTGAAATTCATGGGGTCACCTTCAATTGACAGGAGACCTGAAGGCACACACACACACACACACCTCCTTGCAGTTCCTACTAGAGAAATACTATGAGACAACTTCAGAATTGATGCCTGCAGCTTTTCCCCACTAGGCTCATACAGTGTATTCAAACCATACTGGAGTGACAGCAAGGTCACATAGGTTCAGGTATGACAATCATGTTTATTTCAAAGGTTATGGAAATTTGTAAAACCTTTGGCTCTGAGATACTCACATTTATTCATACAGATGCTTTCCACCACCTTTTACTACAACAACCAGAAATAACAGCCTTACATGATAACCTCCTACACAGGGTTATCTTCCATCTTCCTTATAACTTTAACAAAACACTTTCACACATTTTCTGGTTAATAAACTGCGTGGGTACAATATTTAAAAGCAGTCAGGCATGTAACACTGTAGCTCTTAGGGAAAGAAACTGAAGTTCTGTCTGTACCACAGGATCAGGTTGTGACATTCATCACTAACATCCCTAACATTTTTAATGTTAGCAAAATACCAACTTTCTGTTATAAAATTATTGTGATCAAAAAGCTTTTATTTTGCACAGCCACACTGTTTTAAAATCTGCTGGTTTTCCATGTCTCTTAGGCCCTTTCCACATGGGGCAAATAAAACAGCGCAGAGCGACCTCCGATGGAGGTTGTCTGCACCGTGGAGTGGACTGGCTCTGACTACTTTTCGTAGTTCCGCACCTCAGTCTGCTCCGAAGCGACTGGAAGTGGTTGCGCAGTGTGCTTTTTAAAAACCTCTTTTAAGAGGTTTTTCAAAAGCACGGAGCGCACGACTCCGTGTTGCTCCGTCACTGCGCTCTGGTGCAGATTTGCAGGTGCACACTAGTGCGTGCCTGCAGATCTGCTGGGGGTGGGCTTTAGGCTGGCAAGTTTCTCCGGTTGGTGGAGAGCCTCCACCAACCAGAAGCCGCCATTTTGGACACTGGAGCAGTGCGGAGCGACGAGCTCGCACTGCTCCTCGTCCCGACGGACCCGATCGGACCCACAAAAAAGCCGGTGAGTAGCGTTTCTACGCATTTCCTTCCCCATGTGTGGAAAGGGCCTTAGAATGCAGCCAGGAAAGGGGGAAAGGAGGAAATATATGTCAGGGGATGATCATAGGCCTGAAAGCAGTTTGGAAGGAAAACATGATGACCAGCGATTCTATTCTCAACCACAACTCTATTCTCAACCACCAGATCCAATCTGTTCTGTCCATTCATCTGTTCATATCAATGGAAACTTGAACCTCGTTTCTTATTAATTAAAGAATATGAGCAGGGATTCAAACCCTGGTGTCCCAGTGTCCAACACTCAAACCACTATTCCACTCGGACGTGCAAAGGAAACCATATACAATCCTAGAACAATCTCAAAGTCTGCTATTTCTCCCAACTTAGAAGGCAATGCAAAGTGGAGAAACAGCAAGGGGTGGCATTCGTCCCTTCTTGGTTTCCAAATTCCTCCCTTCTGTGTGATTCCAATTGCATGTTGGCCTGTTGTGCTCTTGTGTCTCTTCTCCAAATCATTCCTCTTGAAGATGCCTTTCCACACAAATGACAGCAGTCAGGGTATTTTGAAAACATGTCTGTGTGTACAAGATGTAATTAGATTCTGAAAAGCAAAACTAGTCTAGACATTTATCAAAACACTGTGTTGTCACATGGTGGAGGAACAGGTGTATGTCCCCCTACACATGAGTGTATAATACCATGTGTGATGCAAACAATTATGCAAAGGTGCCAAATAAATAAACTGTCAAAAATGTGAGGATGTGTGGGGTACTGTCATGACTACACCATTTCTGCACTAGGCTGTTATACTGCGATGATTCCACTTTCAACCTCCTATGGAAGCCTGGGGTTTGCAGTTTAGGGAGGGGCCAGCTGGCCCCTCCCTAAACTGCAAACCCCAGGATTCCATAGGAGGTTGAAAGTGGAATCATCGCGCTATAATAGACCAGTGCGGAAATGGCCTATATGGATGGTTGAGAATAGGGAACACCATTCCTATGCCACAGAGTGCACACTAACAGACTTGATGGCAAGTCTGAACTGTGCCCTAAACCAGAAAAGGAGACATCTGAGCTGTGGAGCCTTGGGATCTTACCTATTAAGGTTCTCAGGTTGCCATGTATTTGACAAGGGTGAGTGGGGGACATTTTGCTGTTATCTCTGATCAGTGATGGGGAATAACAATAGGAACTCAACTGTGCTGCTCTCTTTACTAATGAGAACAGAGAGTGGAGTGTGAAAGTAGCTGATTTCAGCAGGCATTTGCAAGCATAATCTGAGCCTACTTCTCTTCATTGCCATGGAAAAGGAAGAGAAGAAAAGAAACTAAATTCCCAGAGAAATCACTAGATACGGAAGGTTGATTCAGTCCTCTAGCCAGAGACTCAACGCCTTTTGACAACTTCTGGCCTATGGAAGGCTGCATCTAAAGCCCCACCAAAAACTAGCTTCCTTCTGCTGTCTTGGAATGTTATAGTTTCAGATTATTATATGGTCCAATACTGATAACTTCTATTTTCACTCTGATTTGAGTAACATGTATTACACATTTGATGCACTTAATGTGAATCTTCTTCCTCCTAAACCATCTGCAAATCTTAAACAGGAAACTACTCCTTGTTCCATCCAACATCTTCCGTGAAAGGATGTGTTTTGTCACTGAACAGGAACCTGCTTTATATGTTGCCTAGTTTAACCATCCATATCATAATAGAAATTCCAGGACTGATTAGTAGAGAACAACATCACTCTTCTCTTGTTCTGAGTCCCTACAGGCTTTTCTAAATGTTGCTCCCGTAACACTGAAAGCTAACAAACTTCAAATACAAAATAAAATAAAATGGATCTTAGACCATATGTCACATTTTAAACACACTTCTGTCCTGCATCTATTTTGATATCTCTCCTGGATCTGCAGACTGGAACACTGTCTACAAGGAAATGTTAACCACTTCATTTAGAAATAAATGTCACTGAGTTCAGTGTGAATGGTCTTCAGTAAGCCTATCTAAAACTGTAGCTGTAGACCAGAGCTAGACTTTGGACTCTGCAGTGCCCATTGAATCCAATATTTCTTCCTCTTTGTTTAGCCAGTCAAAATATATGACATAATGACATCAGTCTGGGAATTTTCCTGGCCACTCCTCCATTTCACTGAATCCTCTTGCAGTGGGGAGGAGCTGCAGCAGTCTCACCACACTGGTTCTTTTACTACCTGTCACCGGAAGGAAGAGGAAGAGACCATGATGTGGGATAGGCAAGCTTGAGTCCCAAGTAATACCTAATTCCAGTCTTACAGAAGCACTTCACTGAAGAACAAAAAACAGTGCAGTCAAAGGCTATTGAACGGCAACATGAATGCATGCATACATGTTTCGGCACATATATCAAGGATGAAAAAAAAACTTTCCTGGTTTTAAAAGAAATTTCCCAGCCTGCATTCTTTTTAGTCTTTGTCAAGCAGATCTCATCAGTGTCCAGGGGAACAGTGGCAGTCACATTCTGGCAAACAGGAACAGAAAAGAATCCATATATTTCACATGATAATTGTGATCCTGCAGTTTCATATTCTGCAGCCTGGTCTTCAAAAGAAGTATCCCTGCACAAATTTCAGGAAGATTTTCAAGGTTTGTGTTGTATATCACAGGGCCACACCATAAAGTCAACCTTCCTTTTTTACTTATGCCTTTTGCCAAACACATTTTTTTTCTCCACAAGGCAAATCGTCATGCATGTAAACATACACACAAATAAAAGTGACAGAAAAATAACATCTTTGCAGACTATGGTGTCTTATGCAAGTTTCCCCATGGAAATAGTTTTACATTTTTGCCCAATGTGGAACATCTAGCAAAAGTTTTATGTATGCACTGCTGTTGAACGTGCAGACATACATTGGGTGATGTGTTGAGTTGTGCAGGATTGTGCAGGATTGCCATGCAACCCAAAGGCTGTGCAGCACAAGCTGTGTGTAATTTCAGATGTGACCATTTATATTACACAACCCAAATCTTGGATTAAAACATACTCAACCATTATCTCATAAAAACCATCATACCTATATCACTTCTCTCTTAAGCTGGGCAGGATGCAAAGGAACTGTAGAAATCAATGCTGGCTCAAGATAACTTGCCACCTGAAATGGATCCCTCCCTGTATCTGCCTAAGTCATAGTGCTGCCTGAAGCAGAGTAGGAAGTGCCATCTCACCAGACCAGTTCAGGTGCACAGTACTCAAAGGCACCAACATTAGTTTGACATATGAAGAAGAAAATTCTTCAGCCACTTCATCTCTAGCCATAAAAATACAGTCACAACAAATTAATAGCTAATATTTGGCAAGCTTTTCATGATGCCCAAAATCTGCTGCCCTAAGGTGGCTTCTTCGCTCTGCTGAATGGATCAGACTGGACCTTTGCCCTCCCAAAACAGACTCAACACTTTGAAAAGGCTTGCTATGTAATTCAGACATCAGTTTCTTCTTTAATCTACTGAATGACAGGGCTGTTTCTGACAGCAACATCAGCAAGTACTCCTTTTGTGGAAATAGTTCCATTCAGTTTAAGCAGAAGCCACTTCAAGGTATTTACTATACCTTATCTAGAAACTTTGTCTAAAATCCTACCTGGATCTTGGAGAAGTTATTTTTTGGGACTCCAACTTCTGGAGTATTCCAGCCATTGTGGTCACTAGCTCCACTGGCTGGTGCATTTTGGAAGTCATAGTTCAGAAAATTCATTTTTCCAAGCCGTGATCCTTCCCTCTGTGATGGGGCTTATGAAAAACAAGCTTCCTATAAGTGTTCAGATATTGTCATAGCTACTGTCCACAGAGTGCAAGAATCCTATAACAGTAGCCACTCCACTGCTATACTATATTCTTGGGAGGGAATCCAAAAGGTGGGGAAATTATTTTGGGCAGGGAACAGCTTTAGTCTGCCAAAAAGTGAAACACGCACACACAAGGGTGGTGGTTGTTATTTACTGCCAAGTTGGCTATGATTCAAGCTGACCCTATGAATGAGAGGCCTGTATTAATAGATCCGCTCAAGTCTTGCAAAGTCAGGTCTGCAGCTTCTTTGATAGAGGCTATCTAGCATTCTTTTCCTGCAGCCTCCTACTTCACCAAGCAGTCTTCTCTAATGAGTCATGTCATCTCAAGATGTGTCCAAAATACAATAGCCTCAGTTTAGTCATTTTAGCTCCTAGTGAGAGTTCAGGCTTCTTTTTGCTCTGACACATTTATTTATCATTTTTGCGTCACATGGTATGCACAGAACTCTTCTCCAGCACAACATTTCAGGTGAGTTGATTCTCCTATCAGTTTCCTTCACTGTCCAGCTTTCACAGCTGAAAATAGAAATCAGAAACACTTGGACTAGGGCCCAGGAGATCAGGAGTTGAACCCTGGCTTGGCCATGGAAACCCACAGGGTGACCTTGGGCAAGTCACACTCTCTTAGCCTCAAAGGCAGGCAACAACAACCCTCTTGCACAAATCATGTCAAGAAAACCTTGTGATAGGTTTGCCCTAGGATTGACAAAAACCAGAAACAAGTTGAAGGCATAAAACCACAAGTATCTATTAATCTACTGCATTTATACACTGGCTTTTTCATAGAGTGGGACCCAAGATTGCTTGCACAAATTTAAAACAAGATTGAGTAAAAATCTTATTTTAGAAAAGTTTTTAAAAGAATTAAATAACAATATTATTAAGAAAACATGGTCAAAACAGTTTAAAGCACATTTAAAACTATGGCACGGATGATTCCGATTTTGATCGCACAAGGATGTCCCACTCCAGATTTGCATTCAGAGTAACAATGTCACCATGCAAATTGATGTCATGGACGTTAGATGCCTGCAGAGTTTCTAAAGTTACTTTTTTGACTAAAATTCACTTCCGTAATTTCTCAGCGATCATGGACATGCTGCCTGGGGGACTGTATAACAGACCTATAGATGAGTTATCTGTAGTTTAACAGCCCTTCAGGTTTGTAAGACTACAAATCCTATCATCCATTGCCAGCCATGATATCATAGTTAACTGGAAGGAATCAGGCTGGAGAAAGTTAGTGTAGTCACTCACTTGGACATAAGTTCCAGTGAATTCAATGGGATTACTTAGGAGAAATGATTATATTTGATTACACTGATTGGCCAAGATGCGATGATTACATTGTGGAGAGTAAGGCCATTTCTGCACCACACTGTTATAGTGCTATTATTCCACTTCCAACGTCGTGTGGAATTCTGGGGTTTGTAGTTTACTAGAGATGGGACGAATCCAGAATTTTCTGAATCTGAATCTGGAACCGAATCTCTGGAAAGTTCTGTGAATCCACGAATCTCACAAATCTTGAATCTTTTGAATCCTTTTTTACAAAAGGGTTTAAAAAGCAAGGGCAACAAAGCACTTCTACTGAAAATTGTTTTGAAGCAGAATTTGACATCTTTGTTTAATGAAAAACAAATTAAATAATAGTTTTCACTTTCAGGAAAACATACCCATATACTTCTTATTAAGAATTACTTGTAATTTGGAAGTAGCTCCAGATGTTGGAGTTGACTCCTGGGTTGACTATTACAAAACAAAACAAAACAAAAGGGCAAGGATAACCTTGAGAAAGACACACTCTCTCAGCCTTAGCAAAAGCCTAGGCAAAGGCAAACCTGCCTCTGGAGAAATCTGGCCAGGACAATTGTCATAGTTCTGCCTTAGGATCTTGCCAGATTGAAAATGACATGAAGGCCCTTTCTACACAAGCAGGAAAATGTGGATTATTAATCCCACATTTTCCTGCCTATATAAACAGGGCCACATACTACAGTACAGAGATAATCCAGGTCAAAACTAGATTTTTCTTTGCATAGTTCCTTATGGCATCCTGGGGTTTGTAGTTTGATGATGCACTAGCACATTTTGGCAGAGAAGGTTGTGACACCTTGTAAAACTAGAAACCCCAGAATTGTGTATGAAAGAGCTTTGCAAGGGAGCCATGCAAAGGAATCTTCTTCAGGTGTCCTTGAAATCTCAAGAACACTGTACTTTCCAGTAACGTCTCAAGTCCTGCAACAAGGAAGGCACTTTAAAAAAACAAAAACACCAGCCTCTTGCCCAATTCTTTACTCTGATGGTCAGTCTCAAGTCCTAAAACAAGAAAGGCACAACAAAAACAAACAAACACCAGCCTCTAGTCCAGTCTCAATCCCTACCCTCCAGTCTCAAGTCAAAAGAATAGGAAGAAGAGAATAATTACCTTGCAGAGGGAGGCAGTGACAGGGGCAGGCAGCAGGAGCGAGCTTGATCCGTGGCGCTTGCGCCGGCTCAGGCCTCCTGGCATGCAGGAAAGTGGCTCTCACTGTGCGCACCCGTCCGGGCCTGATCTGGGGCTCTCGCGCCAGCTCAGGCCTCCAGGAGTGCAGGAAAGTGGCTCTTGCTGGCCCTGCGTGCCCACATGGATCCGATCCAGGGTGCTTGCTCCAGCTCAAGCCTCCAGGCGTGCAGGGATTTGAAAGATTTGATTTGCTTGTTTTGGCCCAGGCATTCAGATCCGCGAATCTCGAATCCTTCCAAAGGATTTAAGGATTCACAGATTCAGTTGGCCCATCCCTACAGTTTATTGAAGCCCAAGAGCAATTTGGCAGAGAATTCTAAATGTCCCTCCCTAAACTGCAAATCTCAGAATTCCAAAGGATGTCGAAAGTGGAATAATAGCACCATAACAGTGCAGAAATGGCCTCAGTCTCCACCAGAATGCTTCTGCTGTTGAAGGGGGAGATTGCTCCTTCTTTCCCACTGTCTAGTGGCAGCTACCCACCGAAGTGCAAAGGCACCACAATCCTTTCCTTAATTGCGGTGTCAAATCTAAAGGAGTTCACTGCATCTGGACTGAAATAGTCACTGCAGATGGCTACTGAAGTTTTTCTACTCACAATGAAACTCATTTTGGATTATATCTTCTCCATGTCACCCTTCTATAAGTGCAGATGGCTATAAGCAAAGTTTGTTGCTACCTTGAAGGCTACTTTCATAACAACGATTAAAGTGCTTGCATAACAGTTCCAAAGCTTATTGAAACTGAGGGGAAAGCAATGAGTCCTCAATAGAATTAGGGTTCAGCTAGCCCACAGGTACTACCTAGTATTTGGATGCCTCTATTGCTTCCCATTATTACACATCCCTCAAAGCAAACTTCTGAAGGGATGGGATTGCACTTGGTTTTCTCAGATGCAAATATCCTTTTAATTGATAAAGGTATTTGGCTATTTACCTCAATCCCTGTGTTGCAAGCGGGGCTTGGACTTGTAGCACACTTGTTCTGTATGCAACACAGGGCCCAATATAAAACAATGTTACTTGTTACACATTAGATTTTAGGGGGCAATGATATTACTTCAAAAAATAACTACTACCAGCTTTGTTAGATTTGGGGAAAGGTAATGATTAACTTTTACTTGTAAATTCAAATTGTTATTTTGGAAGGATTGGGAAATTTGGGCTATTGTTTATATTTAAGTTATTTTTAAAACAACATTTAGAAAGATTATATTTGTAATATGATGCTAATGAGCAAGGAGCAACAAATTGATTGATTTATTTTTTTTAAAAAATAACATTAATCCTTCAGCTTTGGCAATAACGTTTCCAAGCTCTGGCTGCAAGATCAATGGATTCAGAGCACAGAGCAATTCTTTTCTGACAGTGACATGGCCATTGTGTATCACTGTGCCTACCTCGCCTTCATCCTTGAGGCACTCTTTTTATGGATAACAATGGGATGGGGAGACTGATCTATGTCTCCCTGGATAAATAGGTCAGACCAGGTTTTTGCAGAAATGTTTCCCAGCCCTCTTGCCTCTAGATGGGGCTAAAGAGTCTTTGGTCAAAAGACAGCGGCTGATGCCAGCGTGCATGCCAGCCTACCTACTGAATTTATCATTTTTACAGGGGAGAGGGAAATCTTGATTGTAGAAGGCTGTCCCTTCTACTTATCCAGACAAACTGGTTCCATCAGGGTGCATATTGCAAGTAATGGCTGCTGGCCATTTGCTCTGCTGTTGGTTGTTGATATTCTTTCTTTTAAAGCAGGGCTGACCTGACCGTGAGGTAGATGATTGCTTCAGGCAGCAGGTGCTTGGTGGCAGTGGCAGCTCCTACCTGTTCACCTCTGTTGTATCCAGGGTCCCTAAACTAGCCTATAGTCCCAGCTGGGGTGGAGAATGTTGTCCTATTTCCACCATTGATATAAACATAAACTGTCATTCCAATTAACTTCACATGGGAGACTAGGGTTTGAATGCTTTGATTGGGTATTCCTGCATGGTAGTGGGCGGGACTTGATGGACCTTGTCATCTCTTTTGATTTTCATAGAATGATAGAGTTGGAAGAGACCACAAGGACCATCGTGTCCAACTCTCTGCCACGCAGGAATATACCATCAAGGTATTCCCAACAGATGGCCATCCAACCTCTATTTAAAAACCTCCAAAGAAAGAGACTCCACCACAGTCCAAGGCAGCACATTCTACTGTTGAACTGCTGTTACCATCAGGTAGTTCTTAATAATGTGTAAATGGAATCTCTTTTTCTGAAGTTTGAAGCCATTGCTTCATGTCCTAGTCTCTGGAACAGGAGAAAACAGGCTTGCTCGATCCTCGATATGACATCCCTTAAAGTTTTATGATTCTATGAATCCCTGCTAGGCTATTGAAACCTCCTGGGTGACCTTGGGCAAGTTACGCTCTTTCAGCCTCAGAAGAAGGCAAAGGAAAACTCCCTCTGAACAAATTCTGTCAAGAAAATCCTGTGATAGGTTCACCTTAGAGCTTCCATAAGTCTGAAGCAACTTGAAGGCACACAACAACAACATAAAATGGGGAAAGGACAACATCTAGAAAAGAACATAAAAGATGCAACCTCTAACTTTCTAAATGTTATGAAAACCAGGCTTCCAAGGGACAATCAGCTATTGGTCAGAGGGGACAAGGAAGTAACCACAAGACTAACTTTGCTAGTGTGTATCAAGAATGGGCTATATTTTTAATGAAGGCATATTTCTAAAGAGGGCATTAGAGTGACTGATTTCCTCTACCATTGTGAATCACTTGGTCAAGTCAATACCCTGGAGGTCAGAAACAGGGCCAAGCTCTACTAGGAGGCAGACTAAAGTAGCTGCTTAAAATAACAAATGCTGGTAGGTAGAGAAGAACAGAAATATGTTATGGGACAGAAATCTATGTCTACTAGCCCTACAATATGGAAAATATTGTTTCATTCATAGTGCTGAAGTAAGGCTAGTTGCTAGTCTGGTCAACATGGAATAGAAAAAGGGTTCCATCTTGTCCTTCGCCTTGGGCAGCAAAACATCTTGACTAAGCTCTGGTCAGGAAGGCATTTGCCTTTACACAGACTTCCTATATTTTACATGTTGTAGAAAGAGAAGTCCTTTAAACTCAACTAGGGCCATTTCCACACTAGACTGTTATAGCATTACGATTCCACCTTCAACCACCTATGGAATCCTGGGGTTTGTTTCCCTCTCTGTACTTTGCCCTGAGATCTTCAAACATAGGGCAGATATAAATATTCTGGTAAAAATAACCAATTACAATACAGGTGAACTGCCCAGTGTACCACCACCAGAGTACTTTGGCTCCTAGCTGTCATGAGTACCTTGTTTAGGCAGCCTTACCCAGAATAAAAGATATATTTTACATGCCAAACAAGGTACTGGGGTCATGCCAAGAAAAAATACAAAATAAAAACTACATGTGTATAAGCAATTGTGGCTGAGTTTTCCAGCTAATCCATCTTGCTTGCTTGCCTACCTGCCTGCCTGCCTGCCTGCCTGCCTGCCTGCCTGCCTGCCTGCCTTCCTTCCCTCTTTGACTGTAGTACATGAGTAAGCATGTGGTCCTCCAGATATAGCTGGACTGCTGTTCCCAGTATTCCTCACCACTTGCTAGTCTGTCTAGAACTGTGTATATTTTTCAGTGTCCTAAACTAAATCTCTCTTTGAATGGTGAGTCAACACACAGAAACAGCTCATTGATTTAATAAGCTAGTGGAAGTTTCTGGCCATTTTCATACGGCATTTGCCATGTGAAAGGGCCCCCGGAGCATCGTGCGATTGCGAGGAGCATTTTAGATGACTTCCTCATAATTGTGTGATGCTGCCGGGGCCGGCAGGTGCTGATTGCGCACTATATCATTTTTGGCTTTTAGCCAAAAATGGTGCGCAATCGCGCATTGCTCCAGGGCCCCATGCGCATTTACCATGTGTGTGCGGAGCCTCTGGAGCCACGGCACCTGGGAAAATGCCTGGCTGCACTGCGGAAGGAAGAGATTGAGCCCTTATGCTACTGGCTGGCTGGCAGGCAGCAGCTGCAGAGCTGAAGCAGCGGGGACGCGAGAGCCTCTCGCAAGAGGCTGCTCGCATGATCCCTGCACCCCAGCTCCAAGAAAAGGTAAGTTGTAGAAAAGGCTATAGTCCTTCACATCTGGAGGGCACCAGTGTGAGAGAAAAAAACTGTTACAGGGAAAAAAGAAGTAATATCAGAGAGGGAGTTAAACATTCTATGTTTTTGTAGCAATGCAGTCCTACACAGCAGAGCTTGGGAAAGTTCCTTTTTTACTATAATTCCTAGAATCCTCTGTGGGATTCTGGGAACTGTGATCCAAACAGAGTTACTTTTCTGAGCTCTGCTTCAGAAGCAATAAAATCATAAAAGCTATTTCAGTTGAATGTGTCTCTGACCTTAAAAAGCCATGTTGCTTCTAAGGAGGCTTGATTCACGTGAGATGATGACCCCACATCATTTTTCCTTTTGTCTCTTTCCCAAGGTATTCATGGTTGCACAGTGCCCTCACCTCTCCCCTTCAATTCATCTTATTTAGTTTGCCAGAGATGCTGTCTGCTGATTCAAAGCTTGAGTTTCCTTTTCCTTCTTTAGATGGTACTTGCATTTTCCACAAATGTCAATGCTCTTGTATTTCGGCTCTTCTTCCCTTATTCCTTTCTTAACCACACTTGAAAAGTCCTGAGGGGACAAATGGAAAATTGAACTTGAAAATAACAGCAAGAAAAGGAAAAGGAAAACATATTTCCCCGGATGTAAAAAGTGATCCGTTCATTCTAATACAAAACAACATCAAGTGTTCCTCTTTAACACTTGGTCCTTTAGCGTAAATTAACATGCCAATCACATTATGTCTGTTCAAAAGCATATACTATTGGATAATGATGAATTACAGGCCCTGGAGATAATGCAGACCCTCTCAGGGTCACAATCCAGCCTTTGGGTCTTCCCCAGGTAGCCATGATCACTTCCTTGGCCATTTCCACATTACATTGCTATAGTGAGATTATTCCACTTTCAACATACTGTGGAATTCTGGAGTTTGTAGTTTATTGAGGCCAAAGAGCTCTCTGGCTGAGGATTCAAAAGGCCCCTCCCTAAACTGCAAACCCCAGGATTCCATAGGATGTTGAAAGTGGAATAATATCACTATAACAGTGCAGTGCAGAAATGGCCCTTGTGACACTATGGCCATTTCTGCATGGGGTGAGGGAATCGCCCCATGATGCTACTCACCGGACTTTTGGGCTCCCCGGTCCGGTCCATGCTGCTCCGGAGCGGTGCGTGGCTGCCACTCCGCACTGCTCTGGGGACAAAAATGGCGACTTCCGGTTGGTTGAGGCTCTCGACCAACCGCTGAAGCTCGCCAGCCTAAAGCCTGCCCCTGGCAGATCACAGGCTCGCCACCAATGCAAGCCTGCGAATCTGCATAAGGGAGCAGGCTTGCACTGGCACGCTCCGTGCTTTTGAAAGACCTGTTTTTAGCGGTCTTTCAAAAGCATGCTGGACAACCACTGGTCCTGGAGCGGGCTGGGATGCGGATCTACGTTAAGTAGGTCCGACCCAGTCCTCTCCCAGGTGCAGACATCCTCCCTGGAGGACACTCTGCACTGTTTTAAAAACCCTGTGTGGAAATGGCCTATGATTTGGTGGTTTCTCACCATTCATAGACAGACAACTTTAAAGGAGTAGAACTTCTATATATTAGTTTTGTACTCTGCCTCCCACAGTCCCTACCCAGATAGCTAGGGATTCTTGATTTTTAGTTCAGAAAGTAACTTTGCCAAGATATCCAGAGGAGATACAATCCAGTACCATTATTATTGCTGACACTGGCTTTCACCAGCATTAAGGTCTTAGCTGGGATCATCTGAATGTGAGACCTACCCAGTAAGATACTATGAACTGTGTGCGCTTAAGCCATAGAGCCTTGTAGGTAGGAAAGAGAACAGGGAGAAACAGGGGCATTTATCTTTGTAATTGGCCAGCACAGGATGGAGTTTTTGGATAGGTAGGGACTGATGGTATCAATACTAAGACCCTGGTAGGTCAATAGATTAGTGCCCTCTTTTTACAGTTCTCGAACTGAAGCAGTCCAATTCTTGCTTCTGATACAGCCACAACGAGAGCTAAACAAAGCTACTTTTCTGAACAAAAACTCCCAGAATCCCAAGCCAGCATGGCAACTGGGGATTTGGGGAGTTGTCTAGAAAAGTAATTTTAGCTAGCTCTGCCACCAGTTGTAATGCTGGTCATGCTAGAACTGGATAGATCACCACAGATCTTACTGGAAGTCACTTTAATAACTGCAACAAATGGGGAAATATTGGTGCATTATAGACAAGCCAATACTGTGCAGTGCCATGTTTTACCAACTCTAGGATTATTTCCCTGTGAGTGTAAGTATCCAGTGGTTGAAGTGAATTTATCATCTCATTTGCATGACTAGAAGTGGAAACATGACCAAATGTACTATTTTCTTAATACCACTGATATTATCAAATAGGCTTGTGGAGTTTCACATAACTATGCCACATCAAATGTCCCAATTTGACTTGGACCCCTTTTTCATAAAAGCCTTAGCATGCACTTTGCAACTGCAATTTACTACTATCAGGAGCAGTCCTACTATTAAGCAGACTAAAGCAACTGCCTTAGGTGGTGGCAGAAGGTGAGAGACAGCAGTGGCAACCTTCCAGTTACGTCTCCTATGCTCACAAAAAGGGGAGGTGGTTTTAAAAAATACTTAAACATTATATGCATCCTGTGCTGACACTTTAGGTCAGGGTGGACTGTGTGTGTTCTGCCCAATGAGGGTGATCTGTAACTCCTATCATTCATCACTGTAGGCTCTGCTGCCTAGGGCTGATAGAAGTTGCTTTCTCTGATGGACAGGACCGGTGTTCATCCTCTGCTCCTTTCAGTCTTTCACAGCTCTCGGAATGTTGTGAGAGGGCAGCTGGAGAGAAGCGGAAGGAGTCAGAAAACAATCCAGCAGTTAAACAGTTTCTGTGATTTGTGGCCAACTAGGAGGAGGATAGGAAGTGGAATATGGTAACATTCAAGGAAAGGTTAGGAAGAATATGATTGTACCACTGAACACAATCTAATGAACCAGCCTAGGATGGTTTATGTTGAAAGAGGAGCCTTAAAAATAAGACTTTTACTGTTTAATCACTTCCGAAGCTTATTCTGTTGGGGATTTATTGGGTCCCAGCCTGCACCACCAGAGACTCAAAGACATACATTGTTGTGTGCCTTCAAGTCATTTCTGACTTACGGCCCACCCTAAGGTGAACCCATCACAGTTTTTTTGGAGGGGGGAGCTGAGTGTGTGCGACACACCCCAGGTCACCTAGTGGGTTTCCATTGCTGAACGGGGAATTGGACCCTCATCTCCAGTATTGCAGTCTAACGCTCAAACCATTACATCACGCTGACAGACATGCTTGACCTTTTTTAGATTCACTTTATTTTCCTTAAAATAACCTAGAGTGGGTTTTGAAGAAGGGCTAAGTTGAGGTGACAGGAACTCTGGAGTAAGAAGGTAACCTGGAAATAGTCTCTATCATACAATCCTACAATGTTTGAGGATCACAGGTTGCCCACCCCAGTCTAAAGAGGTGATCAGTCTTCTTCCACTTACCCAATAGTACTGCCATACCAAGGCCATTTCCACACTACATTCTTATAGCGCTATTATTCCACTTTCAACATCCTATGGAATCCTGGGATTTGTGTCTACCTACGTACCAACCTGTGTCTGCATACTGCAAACCCCAGGATTCCATAGATGTTGAAAGTGGAATAATAGCACTATAAAAGTGTAGTGCAGAAATGGCCCAAGTCTTGTTAGGAATCAGTGACTGGCTGGCATTCTTCTGATGTCCCTGTGGTGGCAAACCCAAGTTTGCCTCTAAGGCCATTTCCACACTACACTGTTATAGTGCTATTATTCCATTTTCTACATCCTGTGGAATTCTAGGGTTTGTAGTTTACTGAGACCAAAGAGCTCCCTGGCTGAGAATTCCAAATGCGCCTTCCTAAACTGCAAACCTCAGCATTCCATAGGATGTTCAAAGTGGAATAATAGCACTATAACAGTGTAGGGCAGAAATGGCCTAAGTTATGTGTGATTTGGTCTTGAATGGCAGCCAGTACCTACTCACCGCAACCCTAAGGTTTTTAAGTGTTCTGGATCTTCATGCTGAATATTTGTTCATTTATTGACACAAAATATGAAGCATAATCACTTTAAAAGCTTGGAACATGGTCAGAACTGGATCTACTGACATGCAGTCCTATGGTTGCCTTCATATCTGAGCAAGCTTACACTATGTCTGAATTTGGCCCCCTCTTACCAAATGGCCCAGAGCAGCTAAATGCCAGAAAAACATATCTGCTTTTGATTAGTCGGTGATCAATATCTGGATGCCTAACTGTAGCTTTGATACATTTAATCTGATTCCAGTAGCAGAAGCTCAGCTCAGAAACTATTGGGTTATAGTTGACTCAAAAAGTTTTCCCCTGCACAGCTTGGCAGTTTATCATTGAGATGCCTGCAGAATATTGAGAAATTTGAAGTCTCTTGCTCTCCCTTCCCACTGTCTCTTATCATTAGCTTGGCAAAAATACAATAAACTTTTCTTTTTTAAAAAAAAAAAATCTGTTCCTATAACCTGAATAAAATTAAGTCAGCAGCTCTGCGTTCCGCATGCTCATCAGTTATATTTAAATATATTTGCAAATTGCCCCAAACTGCCTTTCTGACATCATGAAGGCAAAGTAAGATAACTTGCAGTTCAAGAAGCAAAAACAACAATGTATTTTTAAAAAGAAAAGGCAGTGTTTCTATTTACTGCTACAGCAAGTGTAGTAGAGCAACTTCTGCCCCTCCGGGTATTGCAATGCAATTTCCATCATCCTTTACCACTGGCGACGCTGACTAGGGCTGATCCTTCATTTACATTCCAGGAACATCTGGAGACCTACTTGTCCCCCATCCCTGAGCTTCAGTATCCTACCAAAACGGCTTTCATATCTGTCTGTCTGTGTCTATCCACCTACCTACCTGTGTCTGTGTACCTTCAAGGCATCTGTTGAATTATGGCAACCCCATGAATTTGACAGGGTTTTCTTAGGCAAGGAAAACCCAGAAGTGGTTTTGTCAGTCCCTTCCTCTGAGATACAACCTACATCACATATTGGTGGTCTCCCATCTACATACTAACCATGACTAACCTTGCTTAACCTCAAAGATCAGATGAGATCTTCTGCCTTTAAGGTATTTAGGCCCTTAGCTACCTATCAATCTTTCTGATAAATAGATAAAAAAGCCTAGCTACTTAAATTTCAGGCCCACCAGCTTGAACAGACCCTGACTGAAAGCAGTAGTTATTAAAACAAGGTACCTACTTACTTTGAAGTAGGCCCTGTTGAACTCAACAAGATTAACTTCTAAGGACATACGTACAGAATTGCACTGTTTGCATCTGTGTGATGGTGCAATAACCACAGTAATGTTGGCTTTGTGATCCAAACTTACGCCCCAGAAATTGATTTTTTCTTGGAATGCCTCTTGGCATTTTGTGGGGCAAAGTAGATCTAATATATAAAAGTCAAAGTTTGTTTGTCTGTGTCAGGCAAAGGCCTCATATGATTGGCTGTGTCAGGTGAAGACCTCATGATTGGTTGCCTAAGAAGATTCTGTGGAATCCTGGGGTTTGCAGTTTAGGGAGGGGCCTTTAGAATTCTCAGCCAGAGAGATCTTGGGCCTCAGTCAACTGTGTTTGTCTTGATTAGGCCAGTTGCTATGGAGATGAGGCCTAGCAGCAAGGAGGAGGGCAGTGTATTCCCTTAAGAACCCAATCTCTGTATGCTAAGCACTCTGAATACAGATTGGATTGGGGAATATGGGGATGAGTTACAGGTACTGGACAAGACAGTTTGGGGAATTAGAGACACAGGATCTCAAATCTTTCTAACAAGTATTGCCTATGAGAAAATAAAATCGCAGGGAACGCCAGGTATATACACTTGTGTTATATAAAAGTTCCACGATTTGTGGGAGCAGGGCTGGCCCTACTATTAGCCAGAGGCAGGTGGCTGTTTCTGGCAGAGGATTCTGAAAATAATGACAAGGCATCAAATTCCACTGCCTGAAGTAGCTCTTCCACTTGGAATAATGATAGGACTTTCTTTCTTTCTACTATTGGCATAGTAGGCTGTTCGTTACTTTCTGGCACGCTTGTTCCCTTTCTCATTTATGTTATTAGCTATTTTGATTCCCATTCACTAATTTACTAAAACTTTAGCTAATTGGCCTACTGTAAGAATAGCACATCTTTAGCCTTCAAGATATCTCACCTTCTAGCTTTCACCAGCACCTCTCAGGCTGACCAATGATAAGGGTCTATGGGTGTTGAAGATCCAAGTTTTCTCAGCCTTGATTTACTATTTAAACCCATTAATGTCTGCAGATATAATTCCAAATTATTTTTTAATAGCCACAAGCTTTCAGAGTGAGCTGAATATTTAGATATATATATGTATACATTATAATCACAATCTGCATCTCTGGTGATCTCTCACAGTAGATGTTTTAACCGAAGTTCTTTCCAGGATCTTTTTAAAAATGAGGCAATAAAATACAAGTTTATGTCAGATCTATCTGCTTTTCATCCTTTTCTGCCACAATTTTTGACAGTTCCCGAATGGACCTGGTCCATCAGTGTGTTGATGTTAAATCCTTGCTGGTTTCTTTTTAGAAAGTGAACTCACTATTGATTTGGCAATATTAACGTGTGTGTGTGTGTGTGTGTGTAAAGGTATTCCTTTTGGTACATTATGTCTCATATAAGCAATGTACATTCTGAAATAAAGGCCCTTTCCACACGGCATTTTCCATGCAAAAGGGCGCCTGGAGTGTCACGCGATTGTGAGGAGCGATCTGCATGACGCACTCACAATCGTGCGATGCTCCAGGGGCCGGTAGGCGCCGATCACGCACCTTTTCATTTTTGGCTAGAAGCCAAAAATGGTGTGTGATCGCGCATTGCTCCTGGGCCCCACGCGCACTTACCTGGTGTGCGGAGCCTCTGGAGCCGCTCCGGTTGCGCTTCCTGCCCCAGCGCAGCCTGGGAAACTCCCAGGGTGCACTGAGGAAGAAAGAGGTGGGGCTCTTGCGCGAGCAGGCAGCTTGTGCAGAGCTGAAGCAGCAGGGCTGTGAGAGCCTCTCGCCAGAGGCTGCTCGCGTGATCCCCGCACCCCAGTGCCGGAAGAAGGTAAGGTGCAGAAAGGGCCAAAGTCATTCACCTGCTGAGGATGCAGTGAGATATGAACACTCAAAAGTCAAATCTCCACTTTATAAAGACCCTGTTTTATTTACTTGGATTTTCAAAAATGCACAGTCTAAAATTCGTGATTATTAGATATGTGAAGAGGGCAGTGGAGAAAAACAGCTTGTCTTGTCCTATAGCAACTGAAGTGTGGTCTAGGCCAGTAATTCTGCAGATGCTGCTCCTCTACATTTCCCAGAATCCCCCACCATTGGCCATGCTGATTCAAGCTTCTTAGAGCTGAAGCCCAACAACTCAAGGTCAGGAGCCACTGATCCAGGCTGTTCCTATATACTAAATCTTCTGGCTGACACAGGGATTCCAAGGGAGAAATCAAGGGGCACAGCCACACTAATCCTCCGTATGTTCTGCAAAGCTAGGAAGCAAATTTTCTGGGAACAATTATAGCTGGTACAGGGAGCTCAGCGGGAGAAGCCAGAATAAAAGTTAGTAGGTCATTGCAAAGCTTGGAAAAGTGAATGCTTTAAGATATAACTCCTGATGTTCCCCAGTCAACGTGTTATATGTGGATCCTAGAAGAACCTGTCAGTGATAGATTCACTGGTTTTTCAGGTTGTCTGTTGTACAGTATTGGTTGGCTGACAAAAACATAGTTTTATTGCCCAACTAGTAACATACACAGACTGCCCATCTACCTTCTGGCAAAGAGCCATCTGCCTTTAATTTTAATGTGTGTGTGTGTGTGTGTGTGTGTGTGTTTGTGTGTGTGCGTGCTTCTATATATATATAGATATTATTTTAAATGTACAGAAAAACCCCAAACACCTAAAGTAGAAAAATGGCCATCACACGCAATGACAAGGATTATTTCCCTCCAGCTTCTAATATGCCCACAATGAAAATTACAGTAAATAATTAATCATGTCCAATATATACCAAGTTGATTATTCAAGTAGAGTCAGATCTGTTATGAAGATCCTTTTAAGAGGCTTATAGTTCTGTCTCTGAACAGCTCCATAGCTAGGTGAGTTGTAGCTACTTTCTTCATGTGTTGAAGACTGCAGATGCACTAATTCCAGTGAGATCCAAGACTTTAACAAGAGGGATATAATTTAATTTAATTATTAGTAGTCTCTCTTCCTCCTAGGAGTTGCGTGCCACCCAGACATGGTATTGCTTTTCTAATTTTAGTTCTAGTTCTCTCTTTTTTTCTATTATACAGTAATTTGTTATGATAGATAGTGTCTCTTAAAAAAAATACAGATTCAAACAGAAAAAAAAATCAGAATTAGGGAGCTGAATTTCTTGCTGTGGACAAACCTGTCTATATCTGGCCTGTGGCTCTTTGACATATGTGACACCAAGATCTGGGCAGTGGGAAGCTAATGGCTGTAATTGCTGGGGGATTCTGAGAGTCGTAGTTTTAAAAAGCAACATTTCCAGATCCTGATGTTAATCATAATTCTGTTCTGTCAGATTTTCCAGCAGTCTGATTTTTTTTTTAATGGAAAACATTGCATTAGGTTTCAAACGCAGTTGTGCCTAACCTAGGCACATCCTACATCACTTTCCCTGACAACAGATGTTTTCGTGTGCAACTTTCCATAGCGTACACATTTTTAAATCTAAAGTATTGTCACATGTACATTTTTCTACACAACTTATTGCCGTGCAGAGAAATACAGTCCTCTGTCCACATTCATGGGTTTGACCTTTAGAAATCTGATTATTCATAAGGCTCGCCTGTGCCTTCTCCCCTCTTTTCTTCCTCCCATTCCCTTGCCTTTTGCCGGGTCACACATGCCTTCCTTCTCTGTGCCTGGGGAAAAGGCAAGGAAATGGGAGAAGGGAAGTACCATGCATGGAGAAGGAAGGTATGCACACTCGGGCAAAAGGCAAGGGAATGGGGGCAAGGCACACACTCCTTCCCCTATTCCCTTTCCTTTTACCCACGCATAGAAAAGGAAGGCAGGAAGTGCACCAGGGCAAAAGGCAAGGAAATGGGAGGGGGATTGTGGGGGGAAGATATTTGCAGTTTTTCTACTTTTACAAGGGATATTCTCTGGAACTCTCATGAAAGTGAAGAAGCCACTGTATACCTTTTACAACATATTACATACATAAGCCAAAAACTGCACCGGAAAATCTGGAGAAGTGATTAATCCCCCAAAATAACTATGTTCCAGTCTCCATGTTTGTCTGGAAAGTGAACATTAGTATAGTGCCAAGCCCCTTCAATTTGATTCAGATTTTGAATGACATTGCGACCCTCAGTATGGACTCATCTGAATCCCATCTGATCTGATTCAGATCTCCAAACTGAATCAAGTCTTGAAAATGTGACTTTTAAGGATTTTCAATGGGGAAAGCCATTGAGAAGCCAAAACAGCTGTAATCTTTTTTGTGTTCTTTTTTTACACAAGTGCAAGAAATTTGGAGACATGATAGCCTCTCCAGAGCAGACAGCCCTGGTGAAATATAATTGGATAATGGCCATGGTTTTTGTGCAAGTTACTAGTTTGGTTTTATTCAACAAATGAAATACATTTCTTTAAAAAGTATGTATATTCAGTTGAGTGTTAATTCCTGCCTGTGTGTGCTGCTTTCTGAACTTTGGCAGTCTAGGGACGCTGCTTCTGTGGTATGCTACTGCAAATGTGTACAGAGAGCAAGAAGAGAAAAACAGAGAGAGAAAAATGAGGCATCCTTTCCAGGCTGGCACAGGCATAAGGGTTTAGAGCACCCCAAGGTTCAGAATTGAAATGGAGCTGTGCAGAAGAGGTCAGTTAAGGGCCAGAAATAATGATCACAATTAAAATACTGCACTAGAATGGTAGAATGGTATGCATGGAGTAGGCAGGCAAAACCAACAGTTAGCATAGAAGGGAGATCAAGTTGGCAGGCTTGAGGAGGTCCACTGTGTTGGTGATTGGAGCATAGTTTCAGCTAGAATTTGAGTGGATTATGTCTCCGTAGCTTGGAACAGCTCTGTTGGTATGACGTCTGCTTCTGGTGATGTATTTCTCTCAAGTGTTTTGAGTGCTGCTTCCACTTTCTAAAACTGTGTGTTCATCTTCCAATGTTTCTTCTGTGAGCCCTTCTGTCTTTTACGTAGTTCTTCAATGTTATTGTTTCCATTGTATTTTTATTTCTTTGTGGTCAAGTAGTGTGTTTGCCTCCTGGTCATACTGCATCCCAACTCTTGCTTTAAATTTCCCTTTGATTCCTTGATCATGTGAAAGAGAACTCTTCTACCCTTTTTGTTGTCTCCCTCTGTTTCTGTACATTGATTGTTATAGTAGTTCTCTTTGTCCCTCATTGAAGAACAGTTTGTTCAGGGTTCTGAGCCTGTTTCTGTCACCTTTACATTTGCTTCTCATTTGCCCTGAACTGCTTGAAGCATTACATTTGTCATCCAATGAAGCATTTCTTTCTTTTTGTGTAGCATTTGATGCCTCCAGAAATCCCAGCGTGACCATTTTCTGGCAAAAAAAAAAGGGGGGGGATTAATTGCTGCTCCTGGAAGCCTCCAGGTACAATAATTTAACTGTTAAATGGTTGCAGGACCTCCCCATACTGTTTTACATAAAATATCCATTTTTGAGAACAAGAACTGTACTTCTGGCTATTTTTATTTTTTTTTATATATTTATTTGTCTATTTGGTAGGCTAGAAATCCTTAGAGGGTCTCCAGATGAGAGGGAGTCACTTCCTGTTCATTTCCTGTTTGAAAAAGGACTTTTCCAGGGTCTAAAATGGTGAGATCAGAGAAGTAAAATGTAAAATGTGGCAGAGCTTGGAGTGTGTGGAAGGGGGGTGGGCAGAGGGGAGTAGAGGGGTGGAGGCGTCGCTACACTGCACAGAGGCATGGCTATGGTACTTGGGGGTGGAGCTATGGCACACGGGGGTGTGGCTACAGTGTGTAGGATGGGGCTACAGTGTGTGTGGGCGTGGCTATAGCACGCGGACATGGCTACAACAGATGGGACGGGACTGTGATAGATGGGACAAGGCTGTGATGCATGGGGAGGGCAAGCAAGGAGCTGTGGCCCTCCCCAAAAAAACTGCCGCTGGGGACTCATCACTTCCTTCACACACACACACACACACACACCCATTTCTACATGACTGTGGAAACCCCCTCTAGAAGGCATTTTTGGGCAAAATATTATTTGAAAAATTTCTCAGAATGTTATTGAACCCCTGAGAAGCTGGACCCTCATTAGTCAAAGGGCCCTCAGTAACCCCCCCAGTAGGCATTTTGGAGCAATTTTTAATTTTTTTTTAAAGCCCTGGGGACTCTGGTCGTCACAAAAATGGCCCTGAGGGGGCTGCACATGGCTTGTAGGCCACACTTTAACTACCCCTTAAATTAATCTGTTCCATGCTATTAGCAGGAGATCACAGCAAGGTGGACATTTCAGCACCTAGCACAACCCCACGTGAGCAATTTGCTCCAAGAAGTTCTGTGTTCTGAAGCCTTTTCTTCCCCTTCAATCAGACTGTGTGTGTATCTCCCTTCATGGCAAGCCCATCAATTTCCTGGGGTTTTCTTATGCAAGGAATACTCGGATGTGGTTTTGCCAGTTCCTTCCTTAGGAATACTGTCTACAGCATCTGGTATTTGTTAGTCTCCCATCCAAGTACTGACCAGAGCTGAACCTGTTCAACTTCTAAGCATGAATATCTCAGGTTTAGGAGTCCTACATCTCTCCAGGGGTGCCTAGGTTTGCATCTCCTCTGCTGGCATCACTGGTTCCTCACTCTCTGAGTCCATGCTTGACTTACTACTGGATTCTTGGGGTCTTTCTGTGCTACACAATTATAGGACTATGACTGCCATAACTGTTTCTATGGAATCTTGGAATTTTCAAGGTATTAAGAGTTCTTAGCTAGAGAATTCTAGTGCCTCACTGTTACCCCAAAATGTGGATGACTCAGCGGTCCACCTGTGATGCCAGTATCTCCACATGAGAATGGGGAATTAATTAGCTCAAAATTATGAGGCCTGGAAGAGGGGGTTAACTTAATGAGATCTTTCCACCAATGTTTGTGGGGTCACACAACAATAAGCCAGCCAGAGATTGAAAAAAGTAAGCTAAACATATGTTTTATTAAGAAAATCACACATCCACACAAAAGATCCAAATACTCGTGCATTCATACAAGGACTAGCTGAAGGATAAAGGGAGGAAAGTTGTGGATAGAGGAATTTTGTGGTTCGGGTGATAATTACCAGTCTGGAGGGAAGCGGAGAAAAGCAGTAATGTGGCTTAGGTAAGCACCTAAAGACAGTCTGGAATCAAATGAACAGAATGGCATTCAGTAAGCCGAGAGACTGTGAGAGACTTCTCAAAATCGAGGGTTTTTATACCCAAAATCCCTACAGGAATGGATGTGAATTGCTCTCCCAGCTGAGTGGACAATGGGAGTTGCAACACAAATAATGAGGTATGGACAGAGTTAATGATCTTAATGTTTATGTGACAAAAGGAGTAATGGCTGCCGTAATAGCTCTGTATTGTGGAGAGGTCGGGAAGACAAAGCAGGGACACATCCAGATGTGAGGGATCAGGGTTAGAACAATCACGGTTTGGTGGGAACTTCCCTTTTCTGCTCCAAGATGTCCAGCTTTTAGCATAAGCCTATTGTCTCTAGAGTTGCCTTGCAATCTGCCTGACAATGACTTCAGTTTCACCTAGAAGGGAGTGTGGCTGACCTGCCTTGCAATCTCACATTTACAGTCAGTAATTTTCTCTTTCCAGCTTGACCTTCCAGTCACCTCAGGTTCCATTTTATATCGATGCCAATTAATGTAGTGCCAATCAAATAATATTGCCAATTAAATCACATCAATCTTTGGCAGGGGGTGCAGGGCAGTAAAATCACTAAACTGAAAACTCCAAGGTTCCCTAGGTATTGCCAGAGCACTTAAAGTGGAATCATAACACTATAATTGTGCAGTGCTGTCCTCAGGTGTTTTGGAGGACTGTCTCTTCCCATCTGTACTGAAGGAAGTTTTCATTGCTAGTTCAGTCAGCTTCCATAGACGGAATGCGGGGGAGAGAAACCTTGTTTTTCATTTCAAACAGCAAAAATCCCTTTGGTTATCTTTGGTCAACGTACAGAGCTTGAAAGATAGTTGAACACTTAACACACACACAAGCACAGACAGTAAGGGAAGGCAAGAGAACAACTTCTAGTTCAGTAAGTTATGAAACCTCCTGAACAGGCACAATGCACAAATGAGTTCTCCAGTGTGCTACAGGTACCACAGGTGAATCCATCTCCGTGTCAAGGTGTGGTGATCACATCCTGCTACCAAGATGCTTTCACCGCCTTGCTGAAGAAAACCCTTATGCTACATTGTATTTAGAGCAGTTGCCACATGGGAACCACCTGCTTCAGAGCTATTGTATTTTGCTTGCTATTATTTCATCCTACAGCTCACTTCTGTGCTATTTTGGCCCAGCCGAATGTTCAGCAAAGCTCAGCGTGTTGCTAAGTGTCACAGTACCCTAAATCAGAAGCAGAAACTCAGCCAAGTAAGATGCAGCAGCAAGCACTAATGAGCTTGCCACATAAGTTTATTTATCTGTGGGTAGACATTCAGCTACTGGTATTAGTGTAACGGTACACAGAGAATCTATGAAGCTGGCTAAATTGAACATAGGACTTTTTTTTAACAGCTATGCATATTCTTTGAACTTTGGGAAAGGATTGCTTTGTCTAGTTTTCATGGTGGATTTCAACATACACCCCACTGAATTCTCTAGAAAAGAGAGATCCCTTAGCAGTTGAAAATTCCATATAGAAATCAATGGTCTATACATTAAGTTATAAAACCAAATGTCTGAGAGAAGATGGCAACATTTTCAGTTCCCTGGAGGATATTCAAAATGAATTGGAGTGCTGAGAACATGTCTATATATTTTCTGTTCTGTGTGTCATTCTTCAGGTAGGTTGTTGTAAGCTTCCAGTACGTCAGGGAAAAGCCAGCCACGGAGGCTTCCTATTGCCCAGCACCGGTAAAAGCACCAAGCCCTAGCCATCCTGTGACCATGAAGTAGCAATGTGAGGTTCCAAATGTATGGCTGCAAATGAAAAAGTACAAATCATATAATACTCCAACTCCCCACTTATTGAGCTGCAGTAGCTCCTCTAGGTAGCCCCGGGAATTTGGCTCAAAGTTTGGCTGGAATGGCTAGGTGTCTGGAATCATAACGATCAGTTCTGTATTTGAAACTATCTGGTTCAAGTTCATTTTAAACACGAAGAACCAAAAGAAAGGAGAGGACTTGAAGCTGTCCATCCACACCTAGTATCTGGGCATTATCAAAGTAATCTAGTGGCAGACGGTGCATGGCAGCAGTGGCAGCAAGTCAGTCAGTCGTCCTTGGTCTCTTGCCTGTTTCCCTCCATTGAATAATTAGCCTGCTACCCTCTTGGGCAATGACAGACACAACCCCACTGCCAATGTTGAAGTAAGATTCTGCTGCTAGTCTTGGGGCCTTTCCACACTGCACTGTTATAGTGCTATTATTCCACCTTCAACATCCTATGGAATCCTTCTCTAAACTGCAAACCCCAAGATTCCATAGGATGTTGAAAGTGGAATAATAGCACTATAGCACTGTAGTGCAGAAAGGCCCTGTGTAAAAAGGAGCTTCTTTGTCAGGTTTGGGGTGTTCTCCTATAATTAATCAATTATACACACGCACGCACACGCGAGCGCGCGCACACACACACACAAAGAGTATTACGTGTGTGTGTGTGTGTGTGTGTATCAGTACAGGCACTTTAAATTAAACTGTGCTGCTCTTTTGTCCCTTTTTGTCTTATATCCCTGAGGACAATGATTTTAAAAACAGTGCACTTTCTATAGTAATTGGTAGTTATAATACATTGCAAAATTGGCTTATGAGGTATTGAATCTGTTCGATATTTCCAAGGAGTACCCTAAAGGTGCCAGATGCCATTGGCTCTTGGAAGCTAAGAGGTTTCAGCCCTGGTTAGTACTTGGATGACAGACCAAGTGCTGTAGGCTGCATTTCAGAGGAAGCAACTGGCAAAACTACCTCTGTGCATTCCTTGTCTAAGAAACCCTATGAAATTCATGAGGTTGCCATAAGTCAACAGGTTCACTTGAAGGCACAGGCACACATTTTGGTTATGAAAGAGGGAGATCAGCATAATTCAAGGTGCCTCAGTGCAATATTTACTACTGCATATAGTGGTGGGTGGCTTTGATGCACTTTGCAGGTCCAGAGGGATGAAATCGTGGGGAAATAGACATGTTCTTTATCCAGGATCAAGGAAGAAAAGAGGTACAAAGAGGTGGTGCTCTAATCTAAAGGTGTTACCATTTTGCTGCAATTTTTGATACTTTGTGGGAGTCAGGGAGCATAAGTATAATGGGAGAAGCCAAACTATGAAGCTGTGTTGGTTACACTGGATTTTTAAGTGGTAGAGGTAGGATATACTTTTTGACAGGTGATTCATTCATTCATTCATCCATCCATCCATCCATCCATCCATCCATCCATCCATCCATCCATCCATCCTTCTTATATCTTTTTGTTGTTCCAAAGCAATTATTGCAACAATTCACTTACTTAGTAAGCAAGTGCATCAAAGAAGAGTTCTGCTCAACCTACTGAATGCAGGAATGAGATTCAGTTCAGAACTGTACAACCTCAACTAGACTTGTTCTGTACAATGGCTCTTGTTCAGACTGCCCTTTGCCTCTCACCAGTGCATCTCAGTCTGTCACATATTATACAAGGAAATAACAGAGAAGAAAGAATGTGATTGAGGATAGTTCTTGGGACCTCTTGCTGACAGGCAAGAGCTAATGCAAAAATTAAAACAAAAGCAAACAAAACTCTCACCCAAACTACTTGGCATTGTGTAGCTGGCCTATATTTCACTACCAATAATCCCAGAGTTGTTTCCACATCTTGTAGTAAGACTGATATTCATATGTTACTCAAAATAAAGAACAAAGAGATTTATAGAGATTTACATACAATGTGTTTGTGTTAATCTCTCTATATGGATATAAATTTGGAAAAAATACTGCTATGTAAATAGGCATATGTCATAGTGCGAAAGATTGTAGCCACATGAGTTGTGTGCCTGCCTGGTCTACTGTCCAGGTGCTTGGATAGATGCTGCCGTCCATGGATGGGTGTTTTCAAGGGTCATTCTGCTCTACCTTCTTATGCCTGGACACAAGACACCCTCAGGCAGAGGACTGTCCTTTGTAGAGTATATGGCCTCTGGACTCCATCCTGAAGCAAGCCCCATACCCAGATGCAAATTTAGAAATAACCACTGTAACTTTCATAAAAACAGAATACAGCCCAGTAATTCCTTTACGCTTCCTTGTAGAACTCTTGAGGAGTAAAGTCCTGTTGGTGTCTTACACATGTGTAAATTCCCCCATGGAAGCAGTTGGATATTTTTGTCCAAAGGGCAAAGTCCACACTCAGTCCAAGGTTGTGGGAGCAGGGTTACCAAATGTGGTGCCCTTGCATACCTCGATGTGAATTCTTGGGCAATATGTATAATCAGCTCATGCTGAAACTGGTGGTAGTTTCTTTGGTTGTACCTATGGTTGCACATTTGGTTGTATAACACTACCATTCAACAAAGAATTACACAGCACAATCCATGTGTAACACCATGAAGAGAGATTAATACCATTCAAAGTCAATGTAGGATCTCAGCCTAAGATTTCAAGAAGGATTCTATCTCGATCTGGAGATGTCAGCGATCAAACTTATGACTCTCTGCAGGCAAAGCATGTATTTCACCATTGTGCTATTCCAGCATCTCAGCTTCTAAAGGGGTGGAATAGATGCTCACCAATTAACAAATAAAAATAACAGGGTTTCATTTAATAGAGATTCTTCCAACTATATTTTCAAGAGACTACAGGAAAAGTGAGAGATTAAGTAGTACAACTGAGTATAGCTCCTCAATCCTCTTTTAAAACAGAAGTATCCTGTTCTACAATCTCAGGCACTTGGCATCAGACTCAAAAAAGAGATCAGTGGAGTTAGAGGAAGAAGGAAACATAAATGCAGCTCAGCTTTCTAGTGCACAAAATGTCTTACTGGAAAGCACAGGTGGCTGTCTGAAATTAATCTCATTTCAGTTTTCTAGCACCAGAACCTATATTGTATAATAGCATTTACACTTGCTGCAATTGAATTTAATATGATTTTGGAAGATTCAAAAGGGCATAATTACAATAATCGATACATTACAAAGTGACATAAGTGCATGCAACAGAACTCTGATTCTCAGGGAGAGGAAAAGTTTGCATAAAATCGTTGTCCTGGTTTTAACCTCTTTTGCCTTCCTTCTACAGTATTTAAATCTGGGATTACTTGACACATTTAAAATGAGAACTTGAATATATTCTAGCACCCCCTCTCTTCATCTTCCAAAAAATAAAAATTAATAATAAAAGCCCCCAAGAAAGTGGAAGCCAACTACTTTGCTCATACTGACACACAACAGACCTCCCTGCATCACATTTCCCAGATGGAGGAAAGGCTAGAAGTTAATAAGCAGCATCCAAAAATAACGGTAAGCCCATGAACTGATCAAAGAGTTACAGCAAGGTGTTGGAAGATGGATGACAAAAGGTAAGATGCTTCTATGCTTAGTTACAGGCAGCACGTTAGATTCAGATACCATTACAAGGCCAAGTTGAGGGGGGTTAACAAAGGCAAAAATTGATCCTGGGAAGTCTGAGCTGTACTTCAGAATACCACACAGAAACTGATGAATATCTGAGCCTATTTCAAAGTGATTTGCAGGGAACTCCAAGGGGTGACAATGGAGGAATGGCTAGGAACTTCAGCTTCATTTGGAACTGTGAATCCAGTTCCCCGGAACACATTTCCAGTTGAGCCTTCTATTTTTGCAAGACATGTGATCCTTGGTTTATCTGTGCATGGTAAACAAAACAAAAAACCCTCCTTGACATGAGATTGTGGGAATTTGTATTGCTGGTCCCAGAACCCTTTCAGACTACACAGTTATAGCACTTTGATTCCAATTCAGATGCCATGGCCTCACCCTGTGGAATCCTCAGGTTTCTAGTTTGGAGAGACAGTACAGTTCTCTGGTTTAGAATTCTAAGAGCTCCTCCCTAAACTCCCCACAAATCCCAGGATTCTATAAGAGGGAGCCATGGAACTCTTTTACTTGCTTTACTGTCTGCCTTTCTGTTCCTGTGCACAATTCAAAGTTTTGGTTATGACCAATAAAGCCCTGTATATAATTTAGATATAGACCATCTGTCAGACTGTGACCCTTTCCACACAACGACTGCATCCCAGCATGGGGACGCGAGAGGAGCAGGACCACAATGATACTTCTGCATGATGTTGTCACAGTCCTGCCTTTCTCCCGTCACCAGCTGGCATGATCATGGGGTAAATCATTGATGGAGTTTCTCCGTCAATGACCCCTGATTTCATGATGCTCCCATACTTATCTGCCATGCAGAAGGGCAGAAAGCACAATGGAGGCACTGCCTGTCCCAGCGCAACATGGGAAAGATCCCAATTGCATTGTGGAAGGAAGGGGCATGTCCCTTGTGCTCCCTTCCGCAGGGAGCCGGTTGGGTGCAGAAGGGAGCGTTCCAGCTGTACTCCCTTCCTGGCAAAGGCACTGCTGGGATCATGACCAAAAGACAACGGAGCAAGGTAACATGTAGAAATGGCCGGAGTTTTTCCATCAATAACCCCCAATCACACGATGCTCCCATACTTATCTGCCATGCAGAAGGGCCAGAAGTGCGATCGAGGTGCTTCCTGCCTGAGCGCAGCATGGGAAAGAGCCCGGCTGCACTGTGGAAGGAAGAGGCACATCCCTCGCACTCCCTTCTAGAGGGAGCTGGTGGGGTGCTGAGGGGAGTATTCCCATCGCATTCCTTTCCTGGCAAAGGTGCTGCTAGGATCACAACCAGAGTTCGACAGCATCAAGTAAGGTGTAGAAATGGCCTGTATCTCCCCATATGTGCCTGCCATGGCCACAAAAGCCTCAGGAGAGACCCTTCTTTCAGTCTCACCATCTTCATAGGTACAGATGATGGGAACATAGCTTAGACTGGAACTCCCTTCCTAGGGAGACTGGAATAGCCATTCCTTGCTATTCTTCTATTGGCAAGCAAAGACATTATTTTGTTCTGACAGACTTTTAGAGCTGAAGGTGTTTAACGAAAGGCTCTTTGGAGGCTGCCATATTATTTCAATCTGTACTGTTTTAAAACTGCATTTTATCCATTAAGCATATATTTTAGATAGTTTTAACATTATTAATACTATAATTCTATTTTAATGTTAACCTTTGTATGTTTTAATTATATTGGCTGGGATCCTGTTAGGAAGTTACAAATACATAAGCACCATAGTTATAGTGCTACCTAGTGACTCCTGTCTCAATCGTCCCAATCCCCACTTACCAGGCAGCAGCTGCTGTGAGTGATGGAGGTCTGTTCCTCTGTCAATTGGCAAACAGCTGACTGACACTCCCACCCCTTCCTGTAAACAATCTGCATTGTGGCAAGCAGAAGCAGGGACCCTGTCACAATTCCCCCTCACACCAATGGTCATTCATGTGTGGGTGTAAGTATCTGGAAATGTCCCGAACAATGAGGGAACAGACACCCATTGACCACAGTGGCTGCTGCCTGGTAAATGGGGACTGGGGAACTTTTACAGTCCCTAACTATCCTCTGAACTAGAGGCTACATAGAGATTGTGAATATGAACCTGAAATGAATTCGTAACTGCCCAATAAGATTTTGGCCCATGTAATCATTTTAATTTGCAGTCCACCTTGCATCTCAGTTTTGGGGGCAGAGGCGGAATATAAATAAAAATAAAAATTATGGTGATGGTGACTAAGTGGGAATCGTAGTGCTAAAACTATATAGTGTGATGATATGCACCTCCTTGGTGATGATATGCACCTCCTTAAGACTGTTTCTGTGCCTTTTGGTAAAATGCACTGGGTTGAATCTAAATCTTATGGCCTGGAGGGAATGCCACCCATCCCACATAAATATTCTTTTGGTGACTTCTGCTCACTGTTTGTTTCAGAAAAAAACTCTCCCTGAAGCCTAAAAGAGCCCAGGATGATAGGAACATGGTGAAATTGCCCATGTCCCTTAATGAGCGTGGTGAGGCAGGTTGGTTTTTTAAAAATGCCCAAAATTTGAGGTAGGATAACAGTGGAGTTTACCCCTTCAACGTGCAGTGAGGACTGCACTAGGGCACAGTAAGGCAACCAGTGCACTTCGGGTGTTGTTGGACCGCAATTCCCATCATCTTTCTTTTGCTGTTGACTCTGCAGGGAAGCCTAGTAGGAGCTGAAGTCCAACAACATTTGGGGGAACATGGCATGGAAAACATGGGTGAATCATAGGAAACTTGACTCTCAAACCCACCGGACTACTTTCTTCTTGCTTAGCCCTATTTTATTTTCTCATTACTGCTTAATGATTTTTGCATGTATATTGCGTGCCTTATTTAGTTTATTTGTATTTTGATTGTTAATTTTAAGAGGTGACTGTGGTGGGAAGAAAGCGGGTTTATTATTGTTTGTATACTGAAAAATTAATAACCATTTTAAATAATTGAAAGCAAATTAAGCTAACTTTTCCAACAATTAGGTTTTACCATATGTGCTACTATGTGCTTATTCCCCCACTGCAATTGACTCACATACATTTCCACAAGAATAACAATACTAATAATGGCTGAGATTCTACATCAGGGTATACATTTTGTAGCTTTATGAATCTCTAGTTATGTTGCAGAAATGCAACAAAACGCTTCTGGGGAGTTGCACATCCAGCTACCAGCAACAGTGTTCCTAGGTGTGTTGGTTGCTTCTGACACACATCAGGCGTTCTGGATGGTCTTCAGACATTTCTGATGTGCCTTGGGCATTTCTGATGGACACTGGGTATTCCTATTGCTCTCAAACACTTCCTAGCTGGTGCTCATACATGCATCAGGAATACTTCAATGCAGATCAGTGCCTGTTGTACGTCAGAGCCACGGTGCATCAGTTGCTCCACAGACTAGCATTGTACAACAGACACCTGTATGTTATAACATCACAGCAGTCTCTAGGTGACAACAGATGTTGCAAAACTGCTCAGGTCTATTTCATGCACATGTAAGTCCGCTTATGAAGACAGAAGTCCCAGGTTGAATGTTAGCCTATAACTCTAATCCAATTGAAAGTTCTAAGAGCTGATCCCAAACCTATGTCATAATTGTGTGACTGCTATTTTATTAGCTCTCAGTAGTGGACATAGGTACATCCGGTTTGACAAAGAAACTGACAAAGAAGGAGTCTGATTTTGCATTGGCCTATCCTACCTTAAGGCCTTGAATCAGTGACAAAGGCTTTTATCAGGCCCATTTTTAATCCGGCTTTTATTATAGTAGGAGTACTGTTTCTTCCACCTAGAGTGTGAGGTAGATTACAGGGACAGAGTGGTCACATACGTACTGCAAAAAAATGAGGAAATGAAACCTCTACCCTGAAAAAGGAGAAATGAGGACACAAAGTTGCATTAAAAGTGCATGCAGTAAGTGATTGTTGTTGTTAACTGCCATCGAGTTTGACTTATGGTAACCCTATGAATGAGAAATCTCTGAGTCTACAGATACAGATGTGGAAATGTGTTTATTTATTTATTTACAATATTTATATGCTACCCTATGTGACAGTGGCATAGGGATGGGGGAGAGGGGGGTTATGCACCCTGGACAGCACTTCTTTGGGATGCTGCTGCTCCTTGCCGGCCCCCCTAGCACCGTTGCCCCTTCCAAACATGCCATCACCCCTCCCATGTGCACAGATGCCCCGTCAATGCACGCCAACGTCTCTCTCTGAGCACCAATGCCCCTCACCACATGCCATAGCCCTGCCCACATGTGCCATGGCCCTGCCCACACCCCTCTGCCCCTACCCCGTTCACGCCAAGTTACATTACTGCTGTGTGAACCAAATTCTAGACTGGAATATGAACAGTAACTTAAAATACAAATTCAAAAATCTATGGTAAAACAAAACAAATGAAAAATCTCACTAAGCTAGGGAGCAGAATTAGCAAAGGCAGCACATTTTCAAATGATGTCAAAGTGCCATCAAGACTGGCATCTCTCATACTGCAAAAGTGAAAGAATTCCGAAGTCAGGGTGCCATGACCAAAGAGACTTTACCCATGGTTGCCACCAGACCAGGAGCCCTTGATCTATAGATCTCAGCAGAGGAGCTGGCTGATAATAACTAGGTAAATAATAGACTAATCCAGAAAGGAAAAATTCCCTGGAAGTTTCACAGACTTTCTAGTTCTTTTTGTTTTGGTTTTACCTGTGTGGTTTTGCATCTGAACTCTTGAGATATCCCTGGTTTCTCTGAATCCCCCTCCCCTGAGTTCTTCCTCTTCCTCTGTTACCCTGCTTGCTTGGGGTCCCTTAGGAGGACTCCCAATGCCTTCAAATTGTCACTTGTGGGGAAAATGAGCTAAGAGCACTGCTTTAGCAACGCAAAGATGGCAGGGTAATTAAGAATCTTTAACCCAACGTGTATGGGGTCAGGCTCAGTCAGAAACTGCAAAAAAAGGTCCAATGAATGAATGTATTGAGTAGCAATAGTTCACACTCACGCACACACATGCACACACATCCAAGGGCTAATAGAAATAAAAAGTGGAAATAAAATAGAGAGATTGTTGAGGGATTCGCAGTTTGGGAAATACTGCACCTCCTCCTGAAGTCCTTTGGTCCGGCAAGTAATGATAGAACAGCAACTCAGCGAAGAGACGCTAAGGAGATGTGTAACTGTTGGGAGGGGGGACCGGTCAGTTGGTATGACTGGGAGGCATCATAATCATTGCATTGCCTTCCTCTCCTTGCCTCGATCTCTCCTGCCTAACTAGCCCAAAAACAGGGACTATTTGCAGGAAAAATTTACTTTGAAGGCAAATCCTTTCCAGGGGAAAAGAAACAGGGACAGAATAAGAAAAACAACTCCACACCTGGCATTTCTCGGAAGACAGAGTGTCATCTAAATAGCAGGAACTTCCTCCGCTTTGAGGCTGTGGTGTGAGTTTCTGGAGATGGAGTTGATAAGGTTTCATTGCTTCCAGTGCTCAATTTTCCGGGAACACTTTTACTCCCTTCAAGTGGACTTCTTACAGGTTAAGGACCTTTTGTCCACCATGGGTTATCACAACATGAGGTCTTCTGTTGCTATGTGACGGGGGATTTTACTGGCCTGATCTGGTTCTTTCGATCGTACAACCGTTATTGCCTATATGCGCATTCGAGTGACCTCTCTGGTGGGTTAGATTAATTTTATATCAAAGTTGTAGACCCCAGGACTGGGCTTACCAAGGAGGCAACACCTCCTTCAGCTGATCACATGCCACATCAAGACTCAGCAAATGTTTCAGAAGCTGACTTTCACCAATTTCCAGTGTGCCCTTTTTAATTATTATTGAGGAGCTATAGTCAGAGTGTCAAAGGGCTTTAGCAATATTACATTAGTTAAGCATTAGGATCATTTTCTTTTATTGCTACCCTTCCTCTTTCCCTTACTTCATCTCTTTTGAATTTGAGTCCTGAGAAAAATCACTGCTTCTTGGTGATGGCCATCTTTGCCAGTTCCACTATAACACAAATAGATGGGAAAGGCACATTTCATTTCTGGAAATACTGGGTTAATGTAAACTGACCTGTGGAGTGGGAATGAAAAGTCCTTGATAATGCTCCTGTACAAACTGATTTCGTTTTGGAGATCTACCTGACACTTTCCCATTCTGAAAGATTCTCAGGGTGGGAAAATGTCATGTAGATCTCCAAAATGAAATCAGTTCGTACAGGAGCAAAACCTGGAATTGTCAGAGATCTTTTCCTTGTCTGAAGAGGCTCAGTGTTTGCATGTTAAGTAAAAATATGAAACATCTTAACATTTCAATATGTTAAATACTGCAGGTGACCCTGCAACCTATTTCAAACCTGAATTGCCCCTTCTATAAGCTCCCAGAGCAGGTCTTTCATCTTTTTCTTACTGGTCAGAAAAAAGACAACCCAGGAAGTCTGGAGGTCAAGGGCTGCAAAAACAGTCAGAAGTCCTTTTCAGTTTCTGAATTAAGCCAACACACTACTGCAAGGTCAACACACTTCTGTAGGCATCCTCTAGACATAACTCAGGGCCAGTAACTAATGAGCTCTCAGCCAAATCTGACATTTGGAGGTCTATCTTCTAGCCCACCAGCTGCAAAGCCCAAAGGTTAAAAAAGAGAGAGAGAGAGAGAGAGAGAGAGAGAGAGAGAGGATGAGAGACAGAGGTAACTAAGTTTCTTTGGTGGTAATGAAATCTGTTAACAGTCCCTTCTGAGAGCATGTAGAAGCTAAAGTCTCACCCCAACATATCCCACTTCCTCTGCAAAGTGGTCTTTCAAAGAAATTAGTTGATTATGTAGTGTTTATTATTATCTCCTCTAGTCACTTTTCAGCTTCAGTTTTTATTAGCCTCCCCTACATTGGTGCAGTGCAGAACTGTTTGGGCAGGGAAGCTCTGCAGAGGAACTTGGTATAAAGAACACCAGTACGACCAAATTGATTGTGTCTGCTCTCATTTGTTAAGCAAATATTTTTGCAAAACCTTCATTCTGGATACTTGCTATATTGTTGATTAAGGGGAGGTAAACATGAAATATAAAGGTCCTAGGCAGAAATTGGACTGATGATGCAAAAGGTTTTCTTTAGGAGCTTTAAGGGTCAAATCCAGCTCAACTTGTGCTGTGCTATACTTAAGAAGTGACGAGAAGAGATATGCACATGCTTCTGTGTCTGAATTCACATACACATCAGTTGATGAGCATACTGACAAAAGAAACCAGACATACATAAGAGCATAAGAGGAGCCCTGCTGAATCAGAACTAAGGCCTATTGAGTCCAGCATCCTGGTTTCCACAGTGACCAACAGAAGCCCCAAGAGGAAGCCAGTGATCACAATGCCATTCTCCTGGGTTCCCCAGAAACTAATATGGAAAACCATACTCCTGGTGATGCAAGATGTGATATATAACCATCATGAATAATAACCAGAGATAGCCTTTGTTGCTGCTGCTTGTTGTGTTCTTTCAAGTAATTTCTCACTTATGGCAACCCTAAAGTGAACCTATCATGGGGTTTTCTGGGGCTGAAAGTGTGCGACGCACCCAAGGTCATCCAGTGGGTTTTCATGGGAATCAAACCCTGGTCTCCAGGGATGCAGTCCAGTGTTCAAACCACTTCACCATGTTGTCCTTGTGAATTCATCCAATTCTCTTTTAAAGGCATTCAGGTTAGGAAGTAAGACAACCCCTGCCAGATCAGACCAGAAGACTGTCTCCAGCATTCTGTTCACATAGTACCCAACCTGTTGCCTATATAAGCCCACAAATAAGACATGAGTGCAGTAGCACCCTCCCATTTGTATATACTCTTAACTAATAATAAAGAAGCATACTACCTCTCCAGTACACTGGACCTTCTGTATCTCTGGGGGTTCCATTCCAGGAATCCCCACAAACAGGAAAAAACACGAATGCTTGCATCCCATATTATTAAGTAATGGTGACATGCATACAGCTGCTTCAGTGCATCTGTATCATTTCACTGCCAGTTTAGGTAAGCATGCAACACTCTGCATCCCCTGGAAGTTGAAGATGTAGAGGTGGCCATCTATATGGAGGGTCCACTGTGCTACAGAGAATGTATAACCATTCCAGTTTTTAGCCACTGCTTGACTTAGGCCCTTTCCGCATGGCATTTTCCATGCGAAAGGGCGCCTGGAGCATCGTGCAATTGTGAGGAGCAATCTGCACAACGCATTCACAATCGAGCAACGCTCCAGGGGCCAGCAGGCGCTGATCGCGCACCTTTTCATTTTCGGCTAGAAGCCAAAAATGGTGCACGATTGCGCATTGCTCCCGGGCCCCGTGCGCACTTACTTGGTGTGCGGAGCCTCCAGGGCCACACCAGTCGTGCTTCCTACCCCAGCGTAGCCTGGGAAGGTCCCAGGCTGCACTGCGGAAGGAAGAGGTGGGCCTCTCACACGAGCAGGCAGCTCATGTGAAGCCGAAGGACCCCGGATGTGAGAGCCTCTCGCCAGAGGCTGCTCACGTGATCCCTGTACCCCAGCACCGGATGAAAGTAAGGTGCAGAAAGGGCCTTAGCTTCCATGAATTTGGCCAGTCCTCTTTTATAGCCATAAAAGTCAATGGTGACCATCACTAAATCCTGAAGTAATAAATTTCACAATTTGTTTCTGCACCATGTGAAGAAGTTCTTCTTTTTATAAAGCTTGAACCCCTCAGTATTTGCTTCCACTGGACCTGCATGTATAAAACAGCCACTAAAGATGCCCCAGACAGACTCTCACCTTATCCTCTGTCCTTTCAAGGCAGGTTTCAAAAGACAGGCACAATACTTGTCAAAAGACATAGTTCAAATATTAGGTCTGAAATCCAAGTGATATGAGGATCAACTAAGGGAGATGGATATGCTTAGCTTAGAGAAGAGAAGACTGAGAAATGACATAATAACTATCTTTAAATATTTGAAGTGATGTTTTATAGATGATGTGGCAAGCTCATTTTCTGCTGCTGCAGAGACTAGAACACAAACTAATTATTATTATCCTTTATTTATATAGCGCCATCCATGTACATGGATGCAAATCGCAAGAAAAGAGATTCTACCTAAACATTAGAAAGAATTTCTTTACTGGAAAAGCTGTTTGACACTGGAATGGACAGCCTTGGACTTGCATTCCTTGATGGTCTTTAAATAGAGGTTGAATGGACATATTTCAAGAGTGCTTTAGCTTTGTTTTCCTTGATTGCAGGGAGTCGGACTAGATGGTCTTTGTGGTTCCTTCCAACTCTAAGGTCCCTTCGGCAGCTTACCGTGTTCTGGAGACATCTGATGTGGGTCCCAGCATTGTCTCTGCCAGGAGGTTAGTTCAACAGGAGCGCTCCCCTCTGCACCAGCTGCCTCCGCAAATGGAGGAAGCGCAATGGTGCTGCCTCGTCGTTCCACAGCACAGCTGAGTACTGTCCCAGGCTGTGCTAGGGCAGGAAGCACAGCCATTGTGCTTCTAGGACCTCTGCACACCAGGTAAGTGCGGACGGGTGGTGGAATGGTTGGGTGACCGCTGATCAATGGCGGGAAAAACCTGTCAATGATTTACTGCATGATTGCGCCACCTGGGGATGGGAGAAGGATAGGACCTGGACAAGGTAATGCAGAGCTATCATCTGGGCCCTGTCCTTCTCCTATTCCCAGTGTGGGACAGCAACATCCTGCAGAAAGGTTCAATGATGCTATGATTCAAGGTGTAAACCTTCAAGAAACATCATCGAGGGATGGAATGCCAGATGATGAATGTGCAGAGTTTAGAAGAGTTATTCTTTTGTACTACAATTCCCAGAATCTCCTACAGACCATGGGAGATTTTATGAGTTGTAGTCCAAAAAAAGAAACTTTCTCAGACTCTGTGGGCATTCCATATATGACCTCTCCAGATGCCTCTATTCAGTTCAGCAGAAAGTGGATATCCCAATGCCTGGTGGCATCAGCATCCACACATTCAGTGTTTCTTCCTAGTTAAGGGTGACTGTTTCTAAGTTAGGTAAGCTGAAGTTACCTTCATGGGAAGTGAATAGCACATTGTTTTTTTCCAGAAGCATCATCTTGCACCAGCATTGCTTTCAGGCCTTGATCGTCCAATTCTGCATAGCCCCAGAACATCCAATCAGATCAATATACTGATTTCTTTCTATTTTTCCAACTGGCAGTTTATGCAATTGTTATTTAAAATCTGCAAAGCAGTTGACATTTGTTGAGCCTGTCAGCAGATCAGTGTTGTGACTGCAGTTGATTATTTGGGATGATGAGGCTGTTCTTCCCATTCAAGTCCACAGCTCATCATAATTGTGGCTTTCTAATTCAGATAACTCTTATTAATGACAACCCCTTCCTCATATTTTTATTTGTAGGTCTGGTCTGATCTAAAAATGAACAAGCCAGAGGGAATTGCTTTGCATTTTGGGGATCTGGGTCACTGAAGAACCGCTGTGCATGAATGCACTGATCCCATCTCTGTTTCCCCCTGGCTTTCAAATGCTAGAAATGCAAGTTTGAGAAAACAAATATGCAGTGCTGTGGGAATTCATATTTGAGCAGAGTGAATAGATTTACTGTATTCTTCGTTGAGAAAAGAAGCAGTTGCCAAACCTTACTAAAAAATAATTGGGAATTTCATATTGGTGGTACAATCTACTATACGGACAGATCTTCCTTACAACAATGTGAGATGTGTGTTGGATCGATCTAAAGACCTGTCTAGTCCAACATTCTGTTCACACAGAATGCTTCTGAGAAGGCCACAAGAAGGACAGCAGTGCAACTGCACCACCACTCCATCTTGTGTTCCACAGAAATGGGTACTTAAAGATAACTGCCTCTGATACTGAAGGTGATATATAACCATCCTGACTCCTAACCATTAATGGTTCTATCCTTTATGAATGTATCCAGTCCCCTTCTGAGCTCATCCAAGTTGATAACCATCACTACATCCTGTGGAGTGAATGCCACAGAGTTCTCCTCTGTGAAGAAGTACAGTACTTCTTTTCACCAGAAGATCAAGATCTCCCAGCACTCAGATACAGTGGATGATCATGGATTCAAGGATTCTGACAGAGACAGAGAGGGAGAGAACAGGAAAGGATTAATGTCTTCTGTCATGTACTCAACCTACTACCTTTCACTGCCTTTCTCAAAGCTAAGTTCCAGCCATCTTGTTGCTGACCCCTGTCCACAGCTGAACAAGTCTATTTGATCCTTCCTATTGATTGATTATTGAAAAATTACAATATTCAATCCTTTTTATTTCCAAACCTCAAAGGCAAATATAGGTCTTGCCACTGCCAAAACAGCAGGAAATCATCAAAAGTCTTGGGAGAACCCTGCACAGAACTTGGAAAGATGGGTTGCTTGGTCGGTTGGTTTTGACTATAACTCTCAGAAACTCTTAGTCACTGTGGCTACTTTGCTTGTGGGCTAGGGTTCTGGAAGCTGTAGCCCAAAATAGTAACTTTTCCAAGCTCAGTCCCCAAGCTTTGTGAAAATACAAAATATTTCTTTTTTAAAAAAGCTAGGTGGGAGAACCCCCCTCCCTTCTAAAGTGGGGGCAGGGGAAGTGACTGAATCTGTATGATGGCCTTTTAAAAGCTGGCTGACTTGGGTATGGAGACAATACCCCATATATGGGGGTGGGAGGAGGGAATCGAACTGAGTTTCATAGCTGACTGGATGACTTCAGTATTCAACAGAAGAACTGCATGTACTGTTTCTGGTTCCACTTGGTCTTTGTGATTCCAGTGAGTTCTTAACCTCTTTCCTTAATTTGCCAAGTGGTGGGATGATGGCAACTAATAATCATTCTCCATTGTGTTAAAGGTTTCCTACATTTATTTCTACATATTTCCTTTTACCTGGGGCACTTAGGGCAGGATAAGGAACAGAGCTGGGCAAAAGACAGGCCTCCAGATTGCTGTTGAACTGCAAAACCCATTAGCCCTAGCCAGTAATTGCCAATGTAAAAGAATGCTGGAAAATCAAGGTCAGCAATGTGACCTTTGCCCACTCCTGTATTGTGGGTCCACAGGTAATCTCCCATATCAATACCAATCTGATTGAACCCCACATCAGCTTATGCACCCTGTTTTTCTCTCTCTGCTCCCCATATGAGCTGCATTTAGGTTATAATGCAAGGCACCTTTGCAACAGAATAAACTCCACTAAACACAGTGGGTCTTACTCAGTCAACTCACTCACTGACTTACTCACTTACTCTAGAACAGAACAGGATTGCAAAGTCCGTTCATTATTTCCTGGTTTGAGGCAAAGCATAATTTGCTATGGCAACCAAACCAATAAACCCTGGTATATCCTTGTTTTTCCAAAAAGGTTAGCAAACCAGTGTCAAACTGTAGCTTGCAGCTAAGGTGCTTATGACATTTTGCTACTTCGGATGCAATGGCAAACTGTGGTTTCCTGCAAACCAGGACATAACTCAATGGAACATGTAGAAGGAACACGCAGATAAAAGGCTCCTTCCTGTGCTGCAAAATATTATATTAGGTTTTTCTTCAGTTCCCAGAATTCCAGACCCAGTTTGCTGGTGGATCCTACAAACACTCAGAACTTCTGTTTTATTATTATAGGTTGCAGACTGAGACCATTTCCACACTAGACTGTTATAGTGCTATTATTCCACTTTCAACATCCTATGGAATCCTGGGATTTGCAGTTTAGGGAGGGGCCTCAGGCTGTTTCCTGTTATTCAGAACTTGCAAAAAGTATACATTTTTGGATGACTGGTTCCCAGTCCTGCAGCCAGCACAGTGCAAGGTTGTAATGTCTGATGAATCTGTGAGTTGTAGTCCAAAAAGTAACTCTTCCAAGCTCTCTCCTTCCCCTTCATGTGATATCTCTGCTCTCTTTTAGCTGTAAACTTCTGCAGGGAACATGACACCCTTTGAAGAACACTAGTTTTACTGTAGATTTTTTTTTATCAGTCCAAATAAGAGCTGGTTATTGTTAACTAAAACTTGGATGCAAAATGAATATAGAACGATGATGAGATTGCCATAATGGGAGGAAAAAAGAAAATCGGCTCCTTCAATTATAAAAGTTAGAGCACTCTTCAAGGGACATTTTATTTCTCCCACGCTGACTTTTCACCAAAGCCTAGCGATTCTGTTTCATTTTAACAGGAAAATTGTTTACAGCCAGATTAATAGTTCTTCCCATTTAATGGATGGGGAGGCCATATCCCATTCAATAGTCAATAAAGCAAAATTATTGTTAGATCAGAAGACTTGTATGAAAAAGTTGAAGGTCAGTTTTGCTTTTAAAATCCATTTGAAATGAAGTTTGTCAGTCACTTCCACTGAACCATAGACAGACAGACAGACAGACAGATAATATTTTGCACAGTGTGTCAAGTCCTGAAGACAAGCAAAGCTCATGTGGAAGTAATGTACCACCTTTTCCAAGCTCATGGGCAGAAAGAGAGAGAAAAAGAGAACCAGTTGAGGTGGGAATTGAATGCTGCTCCTTTTAAAACTAATGTTCTATACAAGCTTTGAATGGACAATCGTCCTCTGGACATGTTGGATGGCAACTCTCATAATTCTCACCAAGTGTGGCCTCCAGCTAGGGGAATCTTGGAGAAGAAAGTAGGGGTTTAGTTTTAATTCTTAGTGCATTCATTCATTCATACATACATTCATTTTTATTTAATTTATAGCACATCTTTCTCCCAGCAAGGGACTCAATGACTTACCAAAAGCTTAAAACATGGGTCAGCTAAAATTAGATTTACAAAAGTGTAAAAAACAAAGAGGTGTATTTTGAAAGCACTTAGTTACAACAGTTTAAAATACCTGTAAGACATAATTAAAAGATGAAATTGCACTATGTTCATGCAAGATTTCTTAGCCATCTAGCCTGCTTTGTATATCTTTTTGTAAGCTGAGAGTTGCAGAAAGGAGAAAGCCAATGGGATTTGGGAAGAATGTGATGGCAGGAACACAAGGGAGAGATCTACTCCTGCACACAAGAATGCAGGTCATCTTTCAGGAGCCGGCAAAATGGCAGAAGAATGACAGAAGCAGATGCTTGGTTTTGGCATTCTTCGTGACAAGCAACATTACAAAATGTCAAATGGACCAAGAGGGAAAAGCAGTCACTTTTTATCACTTATGCTATCTGCATGATTAGCAAGAATCCTCATCTGTATTACTGGACAGCATAACAGTATTGTGTAGAGCCTATAAATTCTGCATCATTGCAAGACCCCATCTGAAAACATCTTGGGTATTGTCCTGTTGACAGAAGGGCCAAATGTTTCTTCGCACCTATGTCAGAATTCCTCAAGAATTTTACAGTGTTTTTCCTAGCGTGGTCTCTGAAAGCACTACTTTCTTATCAGGATTTGAACACGCACACGCACACACACGCACACACGCACACACACAAATGTGGAGGAGGCTATAGTAATAAATTCTTTTGACCATGCTTGCTAACCTCTGAACCAGAGCTGCCTGAATATTCTGACTTGGTATGACATTTGTTTGTCCCCAGTTTTCCCTGTACCTAACACATATTGCTACCTGAGGGAAAAGATAAGATGGTGCCCCTCTCTGTTCTACACACATAAACCAGCAGGATTGGCAGTTGAACCATGCTGCAACACTAGCAGAAGGGGTTGAAGAAAATTGAGTTGTGTACAGGGTATCCATCGGGTTGCAATGAGTCAATAGGCAATTTGAAGACACGCACCACTTGGAGAGCCATATTCAGCATCTGAACAGGACATTACCTCTCCTTGCTTTAAAATTGGAAATCAGCAGAATATAAAGCGCCTTTAAACTTTAAAGTGTGAATTCTGCTTTATATTCTGCTGATTTCCACTTTTAAAGCAGGGAGAGGTAATGTCCTGCTCAGATGCTGAATGTGGATCTCCAAGTGTGTGAGTGTCTTCAAGTTGCCTGTGAGAAATAGCTGAAAAGACTCATAAAACAATTTAGCACAGGATCGGCTGAAGCATTAATGTTTATTAAAAGTATGTTTCTGCAGAAGCCGGTGCTCCCCAGAGAGAAGGACACACCCCAGTATTGAATACCTCATATTTTATCCCCTGTCCCCATCACAGGTTTTCCCTCCCCTGGGATCCCATTGGATAGGACCCCAAAGGTTACAGCCTATCAGGTTCGCCTAAGAAGTCCTGCCTCAGTTTACATTTCCCCCTCCCCACTATTTAGTGCCCACTACTCTTATTTACAGTTTTCCTTAAAAGGAATGATCACGAGCTGCCCATATCTTTCCCTCGTGTATCTTTGTTTCTCATGTTACATTCAAGGTGTCTCATTAGCAGTTTCAAAGTACCCCTTTGTGTTCTGGTGTGTCCCTATCAATCAGTTTACTCCTTACAGACAGCCTTGTCCTGTCTGATTTATTGTTATCTACAAGGTCTGAAACACACCAGCCACCCTAAAGATCCAAGGTCTTTGAGGCCCTTTTTTGTTCAGCTGCCAATTTTGAAAAGCTGTTTTCTTAGACTTAGTGTATTACAGAAGCTCAGATATAAAATATACTGAATTATGTATAAATATATCTAAAATATGTGTTATACATATAAGCTAATATATATGCTTCTAATACATGTTATTAATACTGTATACCCAGTGCAGAAGCTAAAATATATTTTACTTCTCTCATTGCCTATTGACTTATTGCAACCCCATGGATTTCATGCCCTGTACACAACTCGATTTTCTCTAGCCCCTTCTGCCGGCATTGCAGCATGGTTCGACTGCCAATCCTGCTGGTTTATGTATGTAGAACAGAGAGAGGCACCATGTTCAAATGGATGCCTTCTTTAAAAATTTCTTCTTTAAAACATTCTTTTTCTCTCTCACACATAGAGCAATAGTAGGATACCCCACCATGCCAGAAGCAGAGGACATGTTCAGGGGGTATAGAACAGGTTCAGCAGCATGCAGACTTCTGCTTTGGAAGATGGAGAAAATCAGAATGCTTAGGAAGAGCTGTTGGCCTACCCCCAGCATCTGCCACCTAAGATGATTGCCTCTGGTATAATGAAAATGAGACTTGGATATGTATATATAATCAAAAATATATAACCAGTATGATTTATAACATACTGTATAATTAATACTATGTATAAGAAACTTGGAGAGAAATAGAAATATAAGCATTTTTTCCCCTTTTCCCTTCACTTTCACTTTCATTATGTTGTGTTATCTTTTGGAGGTTTTTTTAAAAGAAAAATATAAAAAAAAATTAAAAGGTGATTGCCTCACTTTGCCTAAGAGTAGGGCCAGGTCTGGTTAATATTGGCAGAGGCTGCACGGCCTTGGAACTTGTAGTTGTCAGTTCAAGTCTGGTGGATAACAGATGTAGGAGTTTGTAGTTAACACATTTTATGAAAAATGAAGTCCATAATGGTGTATGAAATTAAAATTAAAAAAATTAAAGTCACTTCCCCCTGCTGATTCCCACACCATTTTCAACGGAAAAACTTACATTTATTTTTCAAAAGGGTTAGGTAACACATATAATTTCAGTTGTCAAGAAAGGCAGCCCTTTACATCAAATAAAGCATTTGCCAACCTATTTTTGACTAGAATAATAAAATTCCAGTGTTTATATCTGATACTCTTTTTACTATAGCATTAAAGGCTACATTCTTTATCATTCTGGTTGTTTCATAGAAAGAAGTGCATTTTTCTATCACATTTTATCTGAAATGGTATGATGTATTGGTTTATTTTTATTTCTAAGCTCTGTATCACTCTTTATTATGTTTGTAAAGTCTGTCAAACTGTCAGCCCTACTGGTCTTTACTTTTAGACCAAAAGGTATATATTTTTTTAAAAAAATCTGCTCCCTCAGTTCTGTGGTCACCTTTCAGAAGAGAGAATCACTCAAGTGTCTTATATGTCTGCAAGCACCACATATATCTCAGTGTATTAGAACTGTACTCTAATGCCTCCAGCAATAATCAATATCTCTGTGTTATGTTACGTTACAATATCCATTGTGATTCAGCAAGGGAGATCACTATGAGAAAACAGCCTTCTCCAAGTGCAGTGAACAAAGAAAAGTCACTTTTTGGACTAGAACTTCCAGAAATACCCAGCCAGCATGGCCATTGCCTGGGGAGTTCTTGGACCCTTTCTGCTCAACCCTCCCAACCCGCCATAGGGACAGGAGAAGGATGGGACCGTAATGACACTTATGCATGATGTCGTCATGCTCCTATCCTCCCTCAGTCCCAGGCAGCACAATCACGCTGCAAATCATTGATGGGCTTTTCCCATCAATGACCAGCGATCATGCCACTATCATGGACTTACGTTGTCTGCAGAGGCCCTGGAAGCGCAATGGCTGTACTTCCTGCCTAAGCACATCCTGGGAAACTACCAAACTGTGCTGCAGCAGGAAGAGGCATGGCCGTCGCACTTCCTGGAACACAGAGGCAGCTGATGCAGAGGGTGTTGTGCTATCCTCCCAGCAGGACCAATGCTAGGAGCCATACAGGATGTCTCTGCAACCAGGTAAGATGCGGGAAAGGCCTTCGACTTATAGATCAAAAAATGTCTTGGGCAATTCTGGAAGAGATGGAGCAGGGCATCCATAGGGCCATGAGAGGAACGTTTTCAGTGCTGATCCTTTTTGTTTTCTCCTACTAGCAGATCCATTGGTGAGATTCAACGATTCAACATAATAAAGTAGGTAACGATAATGGTAAACTTTATCAGCACTCCAAGTGCTGGAGGATGGAGCAAGCCTGTTTTTTTGCTGTTCCAGAGACGAGAACATGGAGCAATGGCTTCAAATTTCAGGAAAAGAGATTCTATCTAAACATTAGGAAGAACTTCCTGATTATAAGAACAATATGCTGTCTCGGGGTATGGTGGAGTCTCCTTCTTTGAAGGTTTTTTAAATGGCCATCTGTGAGGAATGCTTTTACCTGCATGGCAGAGGTTTGGACTTGGTGGTCCTTATGGTCTCTCCCAGCTCTATGATTCTATGATGAGATACCTCTGATGAATTTCTCCTGCTCCCCCTTGAGGCATTTTGTGATATGGATTGGTATTGAAGGAGTCAATGTCCAAAAGTAAACTTTTTTCCCCATCTCTAGGCTTTTGCAGTGCAATACTTACCTGGAAAAATGCATACAATCATATTTTCCAGGTAATTAATCTAAAAAAATGTCAACACAAGATATTCTTCTGGCTGAAGCAGAGCAGCACTCCATGTAAGTCTAGTTACTTACTACCCAAAGCCAGTTATTTTGGGGACAGAAATCTTATAACTCAAATTTCTCTCCATGTTTGTTAATAATATTAAACTATATCAATACAACAACAAATTAAATCATTGATAACATAATTTCTTTTCATGGCACACAAAGAGTGCATCCACGAAGTAACAATTATAGCAGTCTGACACAACTTTAAATGCCATGGATGCATCCTATGTAATCAAGGGGTTTGTAGTTTTGTGAGGTATTTGGAATTTTCTTGTTCACTTAACATCATTAGACCTCTCAGTCAGAACTGGCTGTTATTAGTACCTGGAAAAAGCGACAAGTCCCTGGATTCTACAGGAGGGAGTTGAGGCCAGTATGAAAGTGCTGTAATTCTGTACTGTGGATATCCCCCCAGTTCTGCTATCTGAGGTAGCTACCTCTCTCTGCCTAATGGTAGGAACAGACTATTTCTGTATAGCAATGCTTTTTTTAGGAGGAAATGCATAAAGAATTACTTATTTGAGGGGAAAATGTATACCATTTAAATGTGTCCTATGACACAAATATTTTTTAAAAAATAGAAAACAAGGACATATTACTGAACACGTGCAAAAAATTGATACAGAGTGGAAATAGGCTAAACCATCTGTCCTTGATGTTGAGTGATGTAACTTAAAGCCGCTGCTCATTGCTGCCTGGGGAATGCCTTTCTTTTACAAGGGAAGTTCTCCTGTGGTCAGTTCCACTTGTTTTATGGCCATTTTACACTGAGAATCACAGCCCATGCTTAGCAGTTCTCTAAGCGCCTGTTTCATAAGAGCCTGCAGGTTCCCAAGAGGCCATGCCTCTTATTTGCCTTAGCAGGATGGGTGAGGGTGGGGAGGGCAGCACGGTTTTGCTATGAATCTATGACTGGCTTGGGACTCTGGCTTTTTATTTTTGCACAGATTCAGAGCACGAAGCTGCTACAATTTTTCCACTGTCCTCCTGTGTTTCCTGGAACGCTGGGAAAAACAAAAGTCATGTTATCTGCTGTTTATTTATTGGATTCCTTTTATGATGCCAATTCAGTGGTTTGAGGCGGTGCACAAAAAGTAGAACAATGCATCAGCATATAAAGCCAGACCATCACAGAAAATAAGGCTAATGTCTCAATAAAAACAGCAAAAGCAGTAGACAGCTGGCTAAGGGCCCTTTTACACTACACAATTATAGAACTATGATTCCATTTTAACTGCCTTGGTTACATCCTACTGAATCCTGGGAATTATAGTTTTGTGAGGCACTAGAAGTCTTTGGCAGAGAATTCTTAGTACCTGCCCCTAAACTGCAGATCCCAAGACTCCACAGAATGTTGCCATGGCAGTTAAAGTGGAAGCATAGCACTATAACTGTGTAGTGTGAAAGGGTCTTAAGAGCAGAAGCAAAAATATCTACAAAACATGAAGGCAAGGTGTGTTATCTTATTGCACAAAGCCTCTTCTTTAACATTTTGTCCAACCTGCTCATTGCTAGGTAATAAAACATGATACAGACCCAGTGTGGGACTTGGGCCATTTCTGCACTGCACTGTTACAGTGCTATTATTGCACTTTCAACATCCTGTGGAATCCTGGGGTTTGCAGTTTAGGGAGGGGTACTTAAAATTCTCAGCCAGAGAGTTCTTTGACCTCAGTAAACTACAAACCCCAGAATTCTACAGGATGTTGAAAGTGGAATAATAGCATTATGACAGGGTAGTGTGGAAATAGCCTAGGACTTGGGATATCCTAAGTCAAGTTTTCAATAATCCATGAAATTTACTGGGTACCATAGGCCAGTTACTCTCTTTCAGCCTGATCCTACCTCATAGGGTTGTTATGTGGGTAAAATGAAGAGGACTAGAGCCATGAACGCTGCCTTGAGCTTGTTGGATAAAAGGCAGGGTAAATATAACTAATAAAGAAGAAAATAAAAAGAAAACGAATAAGGAGGAAAGAGCAGAGTTTCAAAAGTGGGCTGTGCTCCTTGCAGAGAGAAATCTGATCTGGTTACCAAGGTGGGATCTTTTAGACTTACAAAGGGTGAAGTTGCTTTGGAACTCATCCCTGCTGCAAGGGCACTGAGTCAAATATTGCTGGACTAGTCATGAATGATCTTATACAACAGAGCCACATAATCACACCTCCACCCAGGTAGCAAGCTGTAGTAGCACTTTTGCTAAAAATCCTATAGAGGATCAACAGATTTGCTTGTGCTGTTTGACAGGCAGAATTCAAACAGAGGAAGTTGAATCTGGTACATATCTCAACACTTTTCAAGCTCTGCAGCCATCTGCCCAAATAGAAGATAATTCCCATGCTTTTAAAGCAGAAGCTGGTTATGAACCTTTACAGTCCTATCCATTACATATCTTAACTTATTATTCTAGGATCAGAGCTTTGAGAAGTTACTTTTGGGGGCAACAGGTCCCTGACTCCCCAGCCAGCATAGCCACCGTCCATGGAAATTGTGGGAGTTGTCATCCCTCAAAGTAACTTTTCCAAATTCTGGCTAGGATTTATACTTTACATTATTCTGCAGGGTCAGTTCACTCATGACATTTTTTGAGACATATGTTGAAGCAACTGCAAGTATGGTGCTAAAAGTAAAAATGCAAAAGTGTGAATGTGGCATAGAGGTTTGAAAACACACAGATCACACGGGCTGCAGCTACTTGCAGAGTGTATACATGATGGCAAACCCGGATGTGCCCCTCTTGGAATGTGTGAAATGGCCTTGTTGACTCTTCCAAAACAGTGATATTGCAAGTTGTCAAAGCCGATGACTCCACGTATTGGAACTTAGACATGGGTACACACAGAGAGAGGCACACACAGAGACACTTACTTTTCTACTGCCTGATTTTGCTTCTCATAATGGCTAATAGGTTCTGAGCTTGTTTGCTATGAATGGTAGGAAGGTCAGAGTAAATACACAGCATTTCTCATTGAGTGAAGTACATTGTAATTCAAAATAAAGATGGAAAATATATTAAATGGATTTACATTTCTCTGTGGCAATATCTCTTTTGCATCTGCCAAGACTGGCAACAGAATGGAACACATCTTGCCTCAGGAATAACTTGAAAAAATTACTGTTTTTGGACTACAACTCCCAGGTCCATCAATCAGGTTTGTAGGCCTAAATCCTGCATGGGGCACGTACCTATAATGTCATAGCTACACTCCATATCCCAATCTGACTCCCTAAATTCCACCTTGAAAACCTGGAAGCCATACTAAGTGAAGGAGATCTGTGCCGCTGGTGAGTGGGCACTAAAGGACAATTGCATTGAGCCCCTATCCATCAGCAAGCAGCAGTGCAATGACTAGAAGAAGGGACCTCTACCAGGTCCTGTCATAACTCCTCACTGCGCCATGGCTCACTGTTAGGAGAGATCTGGACACATCATTCAGTGCCCTGCTTGCTAGCTCTGCAGAACTTGTTCACTCAGTATGGTCGCCTCACTTTTAAGGTGGGTTTTAGGGACATTTATAATAGTGGTAATAGTACAATGATTATGAATACAAAAGAATTCTGAGGGCACAAGTCTAGCTTACAACATCACAACTGCCTAACACAGTACCAGCCGCAGTCTGATGTAGAGCTTGGAAAAGTTGGTTGGAGGATTCTGGGAAGTATAATTCAAATGACAACTTACTAAATCTCTGGTCTGAGGATCCAGTTCCAAGGCTTATGACGTATTTTGAATGGAAAATGTTACCCTGCTTGTTGGGGATCCCTTAGGGAAGATCCCCAACGCTTGTCAAAATTGTAGGGAAAATTAGCTAAGCACTGCTGTAGCAATGCGAAGAGGGCAGGGTAATTCAAGGGATCTTGAGCCCAGCTTTACAAAGTCAGACCACAGAGAATTAGTTTAACTGTTCTACTTTCAGTATTTTTTTGGAAAAGATGTCAAAATCCACACAAGCACACTGTTGCAGTCACTCACACAAGCATACAAAGGGCTATAGAGATTTAAAAACAGATAAAAATTAAGAGAGGCATAGGGGTTTTGGGTAATACTACCTGATGAGAAATCCTGAAGACATGTGTTGAAACCTACTCAGAACAGCAACTGAGGGGAACTCTTCAGAAAAACAGAAAGTGTGGGGATCTCTCTCTCTCACTCTCTGAGGGCTCTGAAGAGTGATACAGAAAGGAGGTCTCTTATAGGGAAAAGTATGTGAGGGGGGCAGACCCTTTCCTGGGAAGACCAGATGGCCAAATTTTATGAAGATGGATTTCAGCCAGGCATCTTTGTAGTTCCCGCAAGATTGCTCCGGAGGATGCCAAGGTGTAACATTTCTGGCTGTTTGAAGTGTTAACTTGATCCCGGAGACCTCTTGTCTCCTGTTGGCGCTATTATTGCTGAAAGTCCATTTAAATGGTCTGTGGGAACCATTTCTGAGATTCACCTAGGATACATAACAGGAACCAATGCTAATTTTAACCTTTGATCTGTTTAATTTTCCCATGGCTCAGCTGCCTACGTGTCCCTCCAGTAGATCTCTATGGCTCACTATATTTAATATAAAGATTTATACTCCTCAGGCCGAGGTCTGCTAGGTGAGGTAATAAAAATATCTGCGGAAAACCATGTGTCCATTCGAAAAATCTGCATATCACTAAAAATGCATATATTTGAAAACAAACACACATTAGTTAGTGGGAAAATGTGTACAAAAAAACATACATTGGAAAAAGGTATACAAATTATGTACATTTTGGAAAAAATACACAAAGGTGTGTACACATACACAGTTATACCCTTCTGTGTATGATAAAATAAAATGACATGCAAACCAATATAGAAGCAGGATGGAATGAGAATGGGAATGCCAGTGGGATCCTGAGAAATACAGTGAGAATGGGCAGACAGATTCTGACATCCCAAATTGAGAACTTATTCTGTAGAATGGATCAGAGACTGGAACTACAGTTGCCAACTCTCATCACCTTGGCTGATTCATTCAGACTCCATGCATAGTCCAGTATTCCTCTGGCGGGTGGAGCGGGTATACTTCATCCCAACATTTATACAGAGAAGGTACCTGTTTCTTTATAAAAAGCCAGTGTCCCATGCCTTAATAAATCTTCAAGTGAGGCTGTCATTGAGTGGGTGGAGGAGAGGATAGAGGACAGCTCCTAGGATGAATCAGTTTATTGAGATGTCAAAGACCTACTGATGTCTTTTTATCCTTCATTAATTCTGTCTCACTTTCTTTAGAGGAAAAAAAAAGAGTCCCATGTCCAACATTCCTTGCATCTTTCTTTCAGTTCTGGGAAAGACTATTGTGGCACGCACACACGCTCAGCATTGTTACCAGTAATGTAGAGGTGATTTGGAAACACAGGGCAAGCTTTCATCATGACAAGCTTGGTTTGGGTTTTGGGTTTTTTTGCATCTTTATTACTTTAATTATTCTAAACTGCTCAGAGACCTTAAAAGAAAAACCAGAAGGGGCCTGTATAAATTTTGTTGTGGGGGGGGGGGGGCAAGGAAATGACAAATGCCATTTCCTCCAGTGGCTTCTTTGTACTAGATAGAGCCATATTTCAACTGACTTCCAAGAGGCATACTTGCACTATACTCGTGGCAAAGGCAGGCAACTTCAGCAGGGCCAGGAGACAAGCTCCTTACCCAAGACCGTCTGTAAGTTGCACCACCACTTAGAAAACTTTCCCCTAGTTTTTTAAAAGTGGAAGATCATTAAAGTTACAAACTTCCCCACCTACCCACCCTCATTTTTACTAAGCCAAACCATACCACATGGATTATAGGGGAATCATATTGCTTGGAGGCATCTCCTTGTTTTAAAGGGGAAGGAATCTTTTTTCAGTGGTGGTAGAAGGGAGGCTTGCAATAAGTGATGGAAACCTTAGCATTAGTAACCTTTGTGTCCCCATGTTCACTAATTGGTAGTTTGCAGACTTTTTTCCCCCACACTCCCTCTCTTCTTATATCACTCTAACCAACAGCCATTTTCTCTTCTGTCTCTCTCTTCTCTATTAGACCATGGGTTTGATTATGAACAAATAATTCATGAATAAACCTACTCATGTATGTTTTGCCAGAAGACTAAACTTGTTTCTTTCTCTGCTAGATCCTGTTGGGGGGTGGGTGTGCATGGATTGGGTTGTTGTTCAGCTACTTCTTTACCAATTTGATTACTGTGCCTGAGAAATCCAGTATTATCCCTCACATTTCCCAAAAAAGAGGATTGCATGTGTACCATAGGTAGTATGATCTCTGCGCGTGTACGCGCACACACACACTTTCAACTCTCATTTCATACAAATATCCTATGAGCTAGAAAACATTTTTATTTTGGACAAGGCTGTAAGCTCTTTCCTCTATCCAGATGAAAGTCCAAAGAAAGCATGTTTCAGTATTGTCTTCTAGTGTAATACCAAGTAGTGTGGTCTACTTGGTATTTTAGCAGAAGAACCCCAAGATCCTCCAACTGGAGACATGTCCAAAAGACAGACACTTGGAATGTAAGAACAAGATGCTTCTGAACAGCTGCTTAGTGAACAAAGGGATCTGTTAGGAGTTTTAGAACTGAACTGAACTCACAATCCTCCCAGACAAAAATCTGTTCCTGGTTACCTCAAGCTTTCTTCACTTCAGCTCTGTAATCCAGTGTAAGAGAAAGCACACTGCCAGTGCTGAGCAATTAGGAGTCATAAATCTTGCCAAGCTAATGCAGATCACCCAGAGGTCTGCCAGTAGGTCTTGAACTACCTTCTGGTTTTCACTTAGCTCAACTAAAATGGCTACTTCTATAGGCAAACAGAGGCAGGGTATGAAAGGGCAGCCAGTTGTTAGTAGTTTGCTGCCATTGCTGCCTCTTAGCATCTGCTTCCAGGACAGTTGCCCCACCCATTGCCTGTCTTGGTGGTCCCAGCAGTACAGGTTGCTTCTCCATGGAAGTTTTGAAAATCCACACTCTCCTCTCATTTTGATAGTGTCTGTCTGAAAGCACACTGAAAGCCATTAGACTGAGTCGTTTCTGCTGCTGTTGCATTTGTATTGATGCTATTTTGATTGACCTGCTGTTGGTGTTACTTGATTACATTTTGTGTGTGAGTTAATATTAGCCTTACATTTTTGCAACATGGGGTTGTATGAATGTCACAAAGCATTTTGGAATCTACTGCAAAGCAAAGAGACCCCCTCTTAAAGAGGAAATCATCTCTCTTCTTCAAAAGTGGATTTAAAAGATAACATCATCAGTCCTTCCTGCAAACCGTCCCTACCTTTCTCAGATGATCTCCCTGGACCAATACTTGGGAAAATTACTCTTTTCAGATGATAGCTTGATCATCCTTCAGCTCAGTCCCTCAGTCAGTAGGGGACATGAGGATATTCGAAGCTGTAGTCCAAAATGTAGCTTTCCCAAGCTCTATCCTAGACATCAGCTGGTGCAAACACACCTGAACCAAGTTTGCACAGATGCATGCTGCCCATGTCTATGTCCATCCTCTTTCATCATTATCATACTGATTCACTCTGCAAACTGAAAAAAAAATATCCAGACATAAACCTTGGAGGCTGCCAGACGATTGAGATAGATGACAGGATGCTGAACGACTTTTGAAATTTCTGCCTGCCACCTCCTGAGCAGCAGCTGTCATATTTTAGCTATGGCATTTCTGTTAGTCATGTTTTATCCAGAAAGAAGGATATTAGGAAGATACATTTATATGATGTGCCTATAACGGATTGAGAATGTGACAATGATAATCAACACCATCTCTCTCTCTCTCTCTCTCCATCTCTCTCCCTCTCCCTTCTCTCCTTCTCTCTCTCTTTACAGCTCAGTCCTATGAATGCTGCTGTAAGAAAGAAACACTCCTGTGGTGCAATGACCACTATGCCAGAATAATATTACAGCACACATCAGCCATGATCCAGTGACACTACTTGTGGGCTGTAATTTTCCACCATTGTAGCTCTGCTGGTAGTCGTCTTCTCCTTCTTCTTCTTCTCCTATCCCAGGAGGGCAAGAGCAGCTAGAGCCTCCCAAGTTCACCTCTGCCTCTCCCAGCTAGTGATTGGCAGCTGTCTTTGTGCACTAGAAGAGGAGAAGAAGTGGCCATTGCCCCTGGACAAGGGAAAAAGCTGCTTCTACAGGTGCCTAAGCAGCCATACCTCTTCTAGCTGTGCCTACATAGCCAGGAACAGGGGACAGGAACTGTGTTCAAAAGCCTCTACCTGCACCTGGTGTAAGTGTTGTGCAAGAAGGTACAGGATAACTACTTCCATAACATTGTTTTACGCACTTATGCACAAGCTAACCACAGTATTCTGGTTCTAGCTGCGTTACTACAGAAGTACAAGTCAATGCTACAGCAGCCACCACTATTGTTGTACGCAGGAGTGGCCCAAGATACTTTAGCGAGAAGCAAAAACTGGAAATAATATCAGCAGGAAAAAAAAAAGAGAAACATGTCTCAAGGTGCTCAGAGGATGAATGATTTATTGATTGAAACCCCCTCAAGTGTTTTGGTCTGAAAATGTTCTCAGAAGCCTTCTTTGGGTGCTGTTTGAAATTTATCTTCACAAATTTCTAGAGCAGAAATTCTTACACAATTGGCTGGACTAAAAGAAGAAAACCATTGCACCTTAAAGAGGCTATCAAAATGGCATCCCTTTCTAGAGATTAACATATGTGTTAACTTGGGAGCTTGCAGCTTGTGGACTGTAACACAGGTCAAGGAAACTCCCCATCTATCACACCAGCTTTTTCTCTGAGACCTGATAGTTGAGTTGCCTGCGCAGCTGAAGACATTTGTAGAAGAGGAATGTAGCAGAAATAGGACAGAAAAACACGGGTTGTGAATCTGACCACCAGCCAATTAGAGGAAAACCTGTGATATATTGCCAGAAGCTTTTGTAATGGGATTACAGCTGTCACTCAGCCCAGTGGGATGGATGCTGCACATAGCTTAGTACAGTGTTCACAGAAGGCATTGTATCATTATAACTACATGCGATTCCAGGCCTCGATCATGCAGTCAATGTTCTGTTCAAGTATCTTACATCAGAGTTATTCAAAGCATTGTTCTGTGGACCAATATTGGTCCATGAAATGTTGGCTGCCAGTCCATGCTGTGTTTCCAAAAAAGAACCAAAAAAAAAAAAGTTTTATCCGAGGTGCACAACTGTGGTATCAGATACCAACATTCAGTAGACCCTATGTATACGCAGCAGTTTGGTTCCAGGGCCACTGCAAATAGCAAAAAATGCAAATGATTGCATCTCATATTATTAAATGGCAGCAACATGCACATGGAAACTTCAGTGCATCTGTGTTCACATTGCTCCTGTTTTATGTATGGGACACGATGCTCCAAAGTTGCTCAAAATCACGTATCTGGAGGTCACATATACAGAAGTTCCACTGTGTTAGGGGAAAAAATTGCCACCCACCTCTCATCAAATAACCTGAGAAGCACTGCAATATATCTTGTATCATAGCTTCCAGTACATACAATACACTATGTAGTATCAGCTCCCCACCCACCATGCCAGAAGTGAGAGAGAGGACTTTGTGTGTGTGAAATGATTTGTTGCAGCATGGGATGTGCTGACACAGCCTCTGAGAAAGGACAACTGCTTGCACAAGTACTTATAGACTAACACAGTACAGTCCTCCCTCCACACTTGTGAGTTTGACCTTTGCAAATTTGATTACTCCTGAGGTGCACACATTTCCCTTCCTGCCATTCCCTTGTGTTTTTCTAGGCATGGAAACGGAAGGCAAGTGCCCAGGTAAAAGGCAAGGGAATGGGGGCGGGAAACATGTTCCCTCTCTCCTCTGGAGCTCTTCTCCCCCATTCCCTCCCATCTGGCTCCGGTGCCCAAAAGGCAAGAGAATCGGAGTGAGGAGCCCTGGAAAGAAATGAGAGGGAAACTGCAGGGGTTATTTGTGATTTTTCCACTTTCACAAGGGTTCTTTGCCCTGAATGCTTACAAAAGTGGAGGGGCCACTGTATACCCAAGAGGTTTCTGGCCTATGTCATATTGGAATAGACCCACTGGAATCCATGGGATTTATGTTAGTTCTGACGTACAGCTCTCAGTATGGAAAACACCTTCAGACCTCCAGTAGTATATTCTTACAATGCTTTAGCTCCAATTCTATGTCAACTTTTTCTCTCTTGTCCCCCCTCCACACATTTATTGTAATGTCCATCCCAAAGGAGCATTCTGAAAAATGTGCAGTGTTGGTTATTAACTTGTGGGAGATTTTGGATTTTTTAAAAACCAGTCCGAAGTTCCTTTGCCATGATGAATGAACTTGTGCAAAATGAGGAGATGGAAAAAGGGAGGTTTAAAAGAGAGGTAAGCATTGTCCTCTGGGTACCTGGTATCTAATATATCTCTCACTCTCACTTTACAAGAAACAATATTGACTGCTGAAATGAAAACTCAGCTTGGAGTTTCTAAGATATTCATGTTTGGCTTTTATGTGAGTTGAAGAGTGGCTCTGGCAGCAAGTGCTCAATAAATCCATAAAATAAATAAATGGACCCAGTTTATTGATTACTGTTAAAAGCTCTGTCTGTTTTCTGTCTGCAGCCAATGGAGGATGTGTCCTTTGCCTTAGCTCGTTGCAAGCTGGCATAGACTCCACATCATCTAAAAACCATTACAGTGAAATATAGGAATCGCTTTATACTGGGTAATCCATCTAGCCCAATATCGTTAACTCTGACTGGCAGCAGCGATTCTTAAAGATTCCAGGCAGGATTTTTAAATAGCCAGCCCTACTCAGAGATTTCTGGTATCCCCTAGTGGTTTCCCATCTAAGTACTAACCAAGACCAATCCTGTTTAGTTTCCAAAACCAGATGAAATGGGATGCCTTCAGGGGGGCAGTGGATTTCCTTATAAGAAAGCCAGATTTATTACTGTCTGGTCTGCCAGTAGCATACCTTGATGTGTCCCCACTCTCTGCTCCCTCACTTGGTTTTGCTTTATCTCTCATTGCTTTGTTGCAGCTATATTATTGCACTGTCAGCAGCTGTATTTGCAAAGGGCAGCTCATCAAGCGTATCAGAGGTGGTACGAGGGCTAGCCTCGACATTCAGCTATCTCAAGCAAAGGACAAGATGGTGATATGCTTACATCCTTCATCTTGCATAGGGAAACCAAGTGGGTAGACAATCAAATATTACTTCAACTCTGGCAATAGGTCATTGCCCTCCATCAGACTTGAGGGTAGCAGAATAGCTTAAAAGGTGCAGGCACAAACTAGGACCTTCAAGAGAAGAGAATGGCCACAAGGCTGATGAGGAATTGTTGCAGGATCGCTGAGGTTGCACCTCAGCTGTTCCCACTTAAGGCAGCTGTTCTCTTTGCCTACTGATAGAGCTGGCCCTGGAAGTTACAAAACATTTGTGGCATTTCAAGTAGTATGCTACCATGGCCATTCTCAAGTAAAGTGCAATTTACTTGGAAGTAGAAGCCAATGTTCCCACCTTCCAGCATGCTGGACAACTATTGCAAAAGGCCTGAGTTGACTGGCATGCCAGGGAAGCCTGATCCATTTCCCTTTGTTGCATCTGAAGATGACTGGAGCTGTGGGGAGAAGCATCACTTCTTGACTTGGTTCCTTTGTCACTGAGCAGAGTCCTTTTGTTCCAGGTGACTATGACTACATTGATTTCATGGGTAATAGAATGAATATTGTTTTTTCTTGGCTGGGAATAGATTGATGGCCATCTGGCACCACATCACAAATTGGAAACACACACCGCATGGACGACATGTCTCTTCCCTCTACCCCTGCTGGCTAGTCCATTTTTGAACTGAAAATGAAACCAGACACAATGTGTGTGATTGGAAATCTGTACGTTTCTGGGCTTGAGATGCACTGTGTGGAAGAAAGAAACACTCAGCATCACATAGACACTAGGATAATGCATTAAAATCAATGCACATATTCCTAAAAAAGTGTGCCACTTCATTGAGTCCACTAGTGGGCTATTTTAGAAAACAGACACAAAAAGACTGTTCCAGCTCAGGGAGTGGGTGGTAATCTCTATGGAACCTTCACAGAAAGAAAGAACTTTGTGGAAATGAGTTTGGCAAATCTGATTATTCATTGATTGGGGCATAAGGTCCACTGTATTTGGTTGGCTAAATCAGGAGTAACGAAAGAGTAGTCATTCAGAAATTTGTTGGACTGCAGGTCACATCAGTTCCCAGAACTATAGCCAATAGTGAGGAGTTCTGGGGATTGCCATCCAACAGCACATTTCCTGCTCCTCATTTAACCCATTGCGTACAGCAGGGCTTACTCCTGAATCCATGCCCAATCAGTGCAGCCTCAATCTAATATCAATTTGCTTTCCTTCTCATTCTTGGATTTCAAAGGTATTACACCTCCTTTCTTAAAATTAAAACTAAAGCAAATAAGCATCTTTCTTCCTTTTCAGTGTACCAGCTACAGAAATCTATTGCCTCTCTCTCTCTTTCTCTCTCTCCTTCAACAACGTCTTCATGGTATTTACTCATTAGGAGAACAAGTCCCAGCAAACAGCACTGGCACAGCAGTTGTCGCATTACTCACACACAGAACCTGCAGCCTGCTGTTTAAACCATGGCATGGGAGCGAAGGGCAGTAATTGTGTGTGCTGTGTTATACAGCAAAGGGAGGAGCCGGCTACACAGGTGGTAATTTTGTAGTTACAAAATAGAGGGAGAGGGAATAATTGGGTAGTGTGAGCCCAGAGGGAGAGCAGTTATGCTCTGGCAGTGATAACTAGGTAATTGCTGGTTGCGACAGCTGAGGAAATATGGACAGCTAAGCTGATACTAGTATAAAAACAGACTCTGATGCAGTCAGATTTTGCAGTGTTGTACTCCACAGCAAAGATGGTTGCACATAGGAGATGTGATCTCTCCAGCTCGCTGAAAAAAGAAATGGGAGAGTTTCAGTTATGTTTTTAAGTGAACTGACCTAATTCGTACTTTCCCAGCCTAATCTGTGGATCAGAAGAATTATCCCTCAGACTGAGCACTTCTCCTAATTCAGCAATTTAGTTCTCTGCTCAAAATGTGCATACATAAATGTATTTATTAGGGGACATTGCAATGCCACGCAAAAATGTAACTGGGCTTTTTTAAAAATCACACTCTCCTACATAAGCCTGCCCCTCAAGATGTTTGGGGGAGGCACCTCTCTCAGTCTCACCATTGTGAGACACATTTGGTGGGACCACGAAAGAGGGCTTTCTCACTATCCCAGGATTTGGTACTTCCTGCCAATTAGTTTCCATGCCAAGTGTTGTTCTGGGCAAAGTTCAAAGTACCTTTAAAGCCCTACATAGTTTGGGTCCAAGTTACCTCCAAGATTGCCTTCGCCCATACAATCTACCCCATACACTCAGGTACTCTGGGGGCCATTTACTTAAACCGACCACGACCAGACCGGCAACAGTCACCCAGATGACCTTCTCATTGGCCATCCTTAGGCTGTGTAATGACTTGCCGGAAAAGATTCAACAGCAAAATATGTTGTCCAGATTCAAAAAGGTACTAAAGTCCCATATCTTCTGGCAGGCCTACCTGGTTTATTTTTAATTATGATGTATTCTTTTGAATTATATTTGCATTTTAAGTGGTTTTATGTATATTTTAATCTATGATGTGTCTTTAATTGTAATTGTATTTTAATTTATGTTGTACCCTGCCTTGAGCCTTGGGGAGAGGCAGTCAAAAAATAACAATAACAACAACAATAATAATAATAATAATAATGTCTCCAATGTTCTCTTGGGCAACCAAACAGGAGCACTGTGGGGGCTCATGTACCCCCAAGACTAGGCTGGATAACCCAAAAAAGAAAATGATCAGGCAACATTGGACCACCAATATAGTTGAGTCTCCCCAGGAATTATCAATCAGAGGTGTATTAAATGTTCCTTGTTTTGCTATTGCTTTCATAGGATTCAGATTATCACCAGCTTCAGCTGGAGAATGAGGAGGAGATGTTTTAATACAACACATTTTGTTGTCATCATTTTGTAAAATACATGCCTGCAAATAGTCCAAATTAATAATGGCCTGTTGAACCTTAAAAAGAGTTCCAGGATCCCTAGTTGTTCTGCTGCTGCTAGGTAAATAATGTGTTTTTTAATGCAGGGAGCCCTTTGGCATTTAAACTGGGTTTCAATAGTCTGTTTTTATGTTTCAATTGTATTTCTGCTTGTATGGCCATTTCTGCACTAGGCTGTTATAGCACTATTCTTCCCCTTTCAACCTCTTATCGAATCCTGGGGTTTGCACTTTAGGAAGGGACTCAAAGTTAAAAATTCACAGCATACACAAGTTAAAAAAGCAATTAAGCCATCATAAAATTTGAAACCATCTAAAACAAGCTGAAGCAACAAAACATCAAATAAATGTCCAGAACATGATACTAGGCCTGTTTGCCCTCAAAGGCCTGCCAGAATATAAAGGGTTTTACTCGTTTGGAGAAAGACAGTAAGAAGAGTGCCAGTCTAGCCTCTCTGGGAAGGGAGTTCCACAGCTTGGGAGCAGCCACGGAGAAGGCCCTCTCCGATGTCCCTACTATAAGTACCAGTGAGGCTGGTAGGACAGAGAGAAAGGTCTCCACAGAAGATATCAAAGCATGGTCACATTCATATTGGATAGGATGGTCCTGTTTGTCACTTTGAGTGTCATTTTTGCAGAAATGTGGATTAAAATGTAATAAATAAGTAAATAGATTTACTTTAGGGAGAAATGAATGCAAATTGAAAATGTTATGGAACACTAACTATGAAAATAAATGCAAATATTTTGTGCTTTCTAGTTTGTTTTTTTAATGGCAGAATGGTGCAGAAATTGGGTGCAACAAACAAATGACTGAAGATAGGAGAAAATGAACCACTCTGGATAGATTAATCCACCCCTGCTACTAAAATAGCAGATCAGATGGGATCTGGTGCCATTAGGGTATTTAGGTTCCTTTGCCCCTGTACCTCCTAGTAAAGGCACCAGATCCTGTCTTTACTATTTTGCCCCTGTCTATCCTGTCTGATCATGGAAGCTAGACAGGGTCAGCCCTGGTTAGTACTTGAATGGGAGACCACCGATGAATACCAGGTGCTATAGGCTATATTTCAAAAGAATAAACTGGCAAAACCACCTCTGAGTATCCTTTGCCTAAGAAAACCCTGTGAAATTCATGGGGGTCACCATAACTTGACAGGCAACTTAAGGACATACATACACACACCTCCTAGTGACCCACAGTGTCCCCAAATCAGGTTTCCAGTCAGGTTCATTGCTGGGGTTGCCATGGTACGGAGATTTGGGACTAGGGTGAAATAAAGTAGCTACAGATCTTGGGAGGCCTTCAGGGAGCAGAAATTTACCCTTTGACGGCAATTTTATTCCTCTTTGTTTTTTTAAAAAAATGGGGGTACAGGGGCTTTGGGGAGATCAGTGGGGTCTTATTGGCTGCAAAAATGGGATTGAGTTCACATCTGGCCTCTGGGCTCTCCTTTGCCCACCCCTGGTCTCCTACTATCATCAGAATTGTACCTAAATGACCAGCTGAGAAATCAAAGCAAAGAAGAATTCACTGGGAGCTATGTGTGTCTGTCTGTCTGGAAAGTCATTGCTTGTGCAGCTTCTAGCTGGTGTTGTCTCCATTGGTCTGTCTCTATGGATCATCTTTGCTTGCATAACATCTTGGCAACCTCATGGTTACTGGTATTGTTTGACTTTTTCCTCCCCCACCCTCCCGACACCTTAACAGAAGCTTTCCCTTCTACTCACCCAGCCCTACACAACTCCATCAAAAATCTGAGTCTTGGAAACAGATCCATTTGTGGGCAGTGTGCCAAATCACCATTTCTCCTTTGCAATAAACCATTTGTGCAACTGAAAACCTTTTTAGCCCAGATCTAGTCCAGACTTTTCAAAGGTGAGTGGTTTAAAAAAAAAAAAAAGCACATAGCAGTCTTGAAGTTCTCAGTCTGGATTTAGGCCCTGAAATGGAGACTTGCAGATACTTTGTGCCTGTGAAAACTTTCCTTCTAATACATTGTTAGCTGGGTCAGTGGCCATGCTTGGCTGTGGGATTTTGGAAGCAGTGGCAGTTGGTGGCTTCCATATCAGTGGAGCAGTGAGTCCACTCTATCCTCCAACCTTAATTTTCAAGGAGCTATCGGAAGCTATTTGGTAACAGGCTTCAGCACTGTGGATAGCTCCTTGAAAGTTCATGCTAAAACCTGGTGCTAATCTACCCCCCCCCCCACTACAGTACATGAAAACCAACAGCTGCCATTGTGAGCCCATTCATGCTACAGGATCATAATGCTATGATTTCACTTTAACTCCTATAATTGCATCCTACAGAACACTGGGATCTCTAGTGCCACTTCATAAATGCCCCTCCCTAAACTGCAAATTCTAGGATTCCATAGGACACAACCATGGCTGATAGAGTGGAATCATAGTGCTATAAGTATTCAGTGTGAAAGGGCCCTGTCTAGGAAGTGTTGTCTGAATAAGGAACCTATGAAAGCACTGAATTGGGTGAATGGTGTCTCAGCCATTTTGACAGGCAGTCACAGTCCCCTTTTGTAAAATGAATAGTATATTGTGGATGCATCCCTCCCAGCCTAGCCTGCAGGATATTTTTAAAGCAGTAATTATTTGAATTGTGAGTGGAAATATCTTTGCTCCTGTGCAGGATTCTAAGATGACTTGCTTGAATGGAGCAAAGCAAGGCAGTGTGGTATGATTAGGTGTCACTCTGATCTGTTGAACACTGTTCCATAAAGTTGGAATGGACTTGTTACTGCCCTGGCTAGTCCGAGCTTTGGGGATATTAAAAGATATCCTTTTGACATCATAATTCGGCTTCACTTCTCTATTCCTCTCCACGTGCTTGCAAGGCCACTGGACAAGCACGCAAACAAGCTCGGCCGTTAATTGCCGTAATATTCAAACTACAATACAGGCAGGCCAGAAAATAGCTGACTCGCTGCTTTAGGAGACCTCCAGGCAAGTACTCTAATTAGGTATGCACACAACTTACAAAAGAGCCTCTGCCCGCGCTGGCAGCTTGATGGGTAACCTATACAATACCCAAGTACTCTGCATTTGCATACTGGCTACTCTATTGAGAACCTCTGCGACAACTCAGTCATTCAGATTCTGACCTTTTGGAGGTTTTGTCTCCAATTCCAAATCTATTGTTTTCCCCCAAGTACGGTATAGCCTGCAGTCACAATTCTCCTTATAAAAACCCTTGATTCCGAGACCTTCCTGGGAACGCTCCCGAGTTTCATCCCGCCTTGCTGCCGCTTTGCTTGGCGAGCCTCCCCTCAGCTCCACGTGCTGAGCTACATCGCACCCCAGCCTCGCTCACTATTTTTCCGGACTTCAGGACAGGTGAAGTATCACCCAAACCAGCAATCCCTCTAAAAATCCCTCTGTACCACTCCAACCTTTATTTTCTTTAGTTATCTTGTGTGAATGTGTCGCATATACTGTTTTGCTTGTGTTTAATAAAACATCATTTATTGTTTCAACTTCTGTGTGCTCCTTGACTCGACCCAACCCCGTAGACATAGGGTTCAAGATCTCGCTACGTTACCCTGCCTCTCGTAACGCTAAGCAGTGCTCTGAGCTAATTTGCCCCAACTTTAGTTGAGCACATTTTGGTGTCCCTCCCGGGACCCCCAGTACACAGGGTAACAGACTCCTCAGAATATGGCAATACCACTCCTCCATTTCTGCACACTGGAAAAAGCACTGGAAAAAAAGAACAAGAGTGAACAAATTATCTTTCTGGCAATTCTGTCTGCCCTGATTTATTTAAAAAAAAAAAAAATGTTCAAGTCAGGTTGCTTGTGAGAAAACACTGTTGGAATCCCACTGACCCAGATGTCCTTCCTCTAGATTTTCTAGGCTCCATTGAATTCCAGCCAGGGTGGTCTTACTGACTGGACAGATGGAGCACCACTCACCTAATCTTCACACTCCATTAGCAGAGGTGCACAAAGCATACTTCAGATGTGCTATGGGGAAGAGAATGGTTAGCAAGCTGCACACAGTCGGCTTTGCCTCTGCTTTTACCCCTGGTGAGCTTCCCTTCTGCCCAACAGGCATCAGCTACTACTCAAACTCCCATCACTGGTGACCACCAACCGGGACTGTTGGGAATTAAAAAGTTAAACAACATCTGGAGGGCCAGAGGTTTTATATGACCAGAGAGGAAAAAACAAGATGGCTGTCTCCTCCTGAAAACTTCCTGTCTCTGTCCTTTGCTCATTCCCGGGCAGGCACTCTCCCACTCCCCTCCTCCTGCTCCTGATAGGATTATCAATCCCTTCTTAGGCAAAAGGGATTCAATGGGATCCCCACCACCAGGCCACTAGACTGTGGATCTCCAAGTCTGCTGTCACAGAACAGGAAAGGAGGAAGCCCTCCCTCAGATCTCCGAAAGAGAGAGAGGCAGGGAGACGCGGCAGCCCCTTGTTCCGAATTAAAATTCCGAGCAGGTACCAGAGCCGGGACAAACCGGCTCTCCCCTCCAGCCACTTGCCGGTGACGTCATCGCCTGGGAGCGTGGGGGAGGGGGAGACACCGGGAGCCTCCGCCCCCTTCCTCACTGCAGGGGCCGGACTTGGACAGAGCCAGCCAGCCAGCCAGCCAGCGAGCGGCAGGCCCCGGCCGCCCCCGCAGCTGCTGCGGCGAGGCGGGGGAGGGGGGTTCTACCGTGCTTTCCCCACCTAGGCGAGGAAAGGGGGGGCGATCGCTCGCGCGCGTGTTCCCCCTCCCCTCCCTCGTGGCTTTTCTCTCTCGCTCGCTCTCTGTCTCTCTGCAAAAGCTCGCCCGGCCCCCCCCCCGCCCGCCCCGAGGCGCCTCCCCAGCCCTCACCTGGTTATAAAACTCCGGCTCACACCGCCACACTCTGCAGTGGAACCGGGGATGACACGGAGAGTTCACCACCAGCACGCATCTTACACGGGCTACCTAAGCCATCAGCTGCCGTTTGTGCAGCATGATCGATTCCATGGAGGGACGGGGTGGGAGAGAGAAAAAGCAGGGAAAAATAAACGGAGGCTTGATTTTTTTTTTTTTTTTTTGCCCACTTCGGTAGTCTGTGTGTGCGTATGAAAGAAATCTCTTTACTCCGCCTCATTTCTGGAGCCATTTCCGCACGAGCCTGTTATAGCGCTACGATTCCACTTTCAACATCCTACGGAATCCTGGGGTTTGCAGTTTCGGGCCCCTCCCGAAACTGCAAACCCCAGGATTCCGTAGGATGTTGAAAGTGGAATCGTAGCTCTATAACAGCCTAGTGCGGAAACGGCCTTGTCCCCCGCCCAAAGTGGGGCAAAGCGAGATCCAGCGGTCTCCCGCGCCCGGCGTGTCCTTCCCAAGCGGCTGTGGCTACGATGCGGGAGACAGCGGGAAGTAACTCCCGTCGAACTCGGTGGGGCTTACCTCCGAGGAAAGTAGTTTGCCTAGGAGTGACGGGTTGCTGCTTTCTCTACTCCCCAGTAAGCGGCTTTGGGGGCAACTTTCCTGGCTTCCCTGAAGGACGCGTTCCTGGGAGCTGGCGACTGCATTCAGCCTCTTCCCAATCTCTCTCTCTCTCTCTCTCACACACACACGCACACACACGCCAGTCAGGGTCTTCCCATTCCGGGGTTGCTGCATTACATAACGGGGCGGAGGTAGCAATCGCAGCCTTTCGGGGCCAGCAAGGTCACGTAGGCTGATCAGAAATGAGCCACGAGGGGAGGGTTGCTTTTACCGTTTCGCCTAAACCGAGGCCACCAGAGCATTTTCTTTACATTTCCAGGGGAGCCTCGCCGCCTTCCCGGGGTGCGCCTTCGCGCTCCTTCTTCGCAGTCCCCTCGCGACCAGCACAAAGCCTCCGAGGCAACACCCTATTCGTGCACAGTAGGGCGAAGGGGAAGGGGCAGCCTCGCCGGTCCCGTCCCTCCCGGGCCCGCGCCTGTTGCTCCGTCGGCTCCGGCCGCTCGCCTTCCGGGCGCGTCGCGCCGCGCCGCGCCGTTTGGGCAGAGGAGGAAGCGAGGAAGCGCGCCCCCTGCAGGTCCGGCTCCGAACTTGCCCGCCGCCAGGCCCGAGACGAAGGTGGCGGGACTGGGCTAAGACGGCAGGCCGGGCAGCCGGGCCTCGGGGGGCGGTGCGGGGAGGCCGGGGGAGGCGAGCGCCCGGGGCCGGCTTGGCTCGGCGGGGCGCCTCCGGGGGCGCTGAGAGGCCGCCGCCGCCGCCGCCGCCGCCTTCCCGGAGAGGTCCCGCGGGGTCACGCCACCTGGGAAAGCGGGAGTGCGCCTGTTTGCTTGTGTGTCTGTGCGTGTGTGTGTAGCGGGGCGGCGAGGTGGATCCCTCTCTGATTCACGCTGGAGCATTGGGGAGCAGGCTAAATCCAGTCCGTGATGCCTATAAATGGCGCTTCTCTCTTCCAAGGTGCCCATTTTTAAAAATAAATAAATAAATAAAAATAAAAACCACTCCGTGTCATCCCCCACGTCAGGGCTGGCTGTGGGCGTGAGGCTGTACTTCCTCCGCCCCCTCCTAATGGAGTGAACCATTCCCTGCTCTTCCTTCCTTCCTTCCCTCTCTCTTTTCCTTTCCGTCGCTGCCCCCCTTTTACTCCATCTCTCCTTCTTCTCCAGACGTCCCTCCAGCTCGGTGCGTGCGCGCGTGTGTATGTGTGTGTCGTGTAGGCTTTTTCAAAAAAAAAAGCAAAGCAAGAAAAAGTCTCTCGCCTGCTCGGAACTTGTTGGCAATGCCTGGCGTGGAGCAGCCCCTCACGTTTCCTCCAGTCCCACTTTAAGAATAAGAAAGAAAGAGCAATTAGAAAGATCTGCAGTCGCAAATGGTTGTACTAAGTATAGGATGGGACTTAAGTTGAACGGCAGATACATTTCTCTGGTCCTTGCTGTGCAACTAGGTAAGTGGACTCGCGTCTTCGTAGGAGCGCAAGGTTTGGGCTCTGTATGTATGTATAATCTCAAAACCTGCATGCATGCGAAAGAAAAAGAATCACTCCAGATTAATCCGTGGTTATCTACAACGATAGTAAATCATTTTCGTTAATTTGTAACGACCTGGATCTGCAGGATGTGTTGTCTCTTTCTGGGCATCGCACGGACTCTTCCCCTCCTTTTTAATGAGAAAAGAGACGAAATCATTAAGATCTCTTTCTTCTTTTGCCGATTTATTCAAGATCTTTGTGTTTTCTCCCCCTCTCCCCACCGAAAGGACCCATTCCGAAACTGCATTGCTATATTGCTTCTCTTTCCCCAATACTTAACATACACACACAGAGAGAAAGAGACACTAAATCGCTATAGAATGCATCGCAGCATCCTATTTGTCCAAAGCTAAATTCAACCCCCCTCCCTGGGTGGGAAAGATAAAAGAAAAGAGGTGTGGGGAAAATGAAAAGAGAGATCCAAAATAAGCTAGTTCGACGAGTTTCCCCAAAATGGAAGGGAGCAATCCCAGGCAGTTGGAAGTTTCTGTCCCATCTGCAGTCGTTTCTATAAAAGACAGTGACACTAACTAATAGAAAGAGTGTAGGAAAGACGGTTTGAGACAAAGTGGAGGCATCTTGGATTAAAAAGAGGGGAAAGAGAGAGAAAAAAACATAAACCAAGACTAAGGATTTAAGGTTGCTCGGATGTGCCGCTTTTTGGTCACCCGAAGATTGTTTGCGTTTTTTTAATTTAATACTTAGAGATTTGGTTTGGTTGTCTGTGGAGCTAACAATAGGGCAGGCTTCCCTGCCACCTCGAGGGGCTCCTGGTTTGGTCTGCTGTGGGTGAAGGCTGGATCCTGGTCGAATGGCTGTTGAGAGTGGAAGCCTAGCAAAAGGAAGTGGAGGCGCCTTTGAAGTTAGCTGCACTTCGGGTGCTGCATTGAGCAGTATTTTGAAAAGGGGGGGGGCGTTGTGAAGCCGGCTTCGCTGCCCTGATCCAAAAAAAGGCATCCTGGGGCTGGCAGCTTCGTTCGAAGCTCGCCTTGCTCCGATGCTGCCCGAGGATTGAGAGTTCAAGCGCCGCAGCGCCCTTGTGGAAACCCATCCTCCCGCAACACCCGTTTGCTCCGAAACATTTCTCAAGGTCTTGGCGCGGAGCAATACGTTTCCACGGCTGTCAAGGCCATTAGTTTTGTTTTAAAGCAAACATCTTGGTATCATTTACCCGGATTGGGCCCTTTCCTGTTGATTTGGTTTTGCATTCCGAAGTAGGAGGACGCGCGCTGTGTGTATGTATCTCTCTCTCCGTGTGTATGTGTTCTGGTTCAGAATAACTAGGTCTTCCTTTGCACCAGGGTCGCTACAACATTCCCGAAACAGGTGACCTTTGGAGTGGGGGGGCAAATCGCATCACTCGCCAGAGGAACCCGGTTCCAAATCTCCCAAGTCCCAGATTTATATCCTTCAGCAGTTGACTCCTGCTACCGATCTCTGCAGCATTTTGGAAGCTGAGATGGTTAGGATGGAGGCGGGCAGGTTGTTGGGAGGGAAGAGTAACGTGAGCGTGTAGACTGGAATATCGAGAATAATAACGCAGGAAGGAAAATGGTACCATCATTGCCGTGGGGATGAGGCATGGGCAAAAGGCTCGGATGAATTCCAGCTCTATCCAGGGACTTTGAAAAGAGCTTCTCTCTCTCTCCCTCTCGTCCCCTATCAATGTATCTGTGTGTCTTGGTTGTGTTGGAATTTAATTTCTCTGAAATAAATGCGTGCATTTCCTATTGAGAAATCGAATCTGTGTGTGTGTGTGTGTGTGTGTGTGTGTTGGGTGCGTGTGTGTACAGCTGGGATGATTTTCACGGGAGATGCGGGATGGCGTTTGTCCTCGAAATAATTGTGTCCCAACGCCTTCTTGTATCTTTCGCCTGCAATTCCGCCTGATCAGGGCAGAATCAGGAAGGGGAACGAAGCGGGTGGGAGAAGCATACGCCTAAAAGCCAGGAAAGGCGAGATGGAATGAATAAAATGGCATGAGGGGAGGAACCTACACAGACCAGTCCTTCTAAAATCCTGTCTCCTCGTTTGATTTTGATTTCTTTTGCTTACTAAACATTTCTCGGGGTCGAGATAGTGGTCAACAAAAGGTTACCCTGTCAATCGGTTCTCCAGCATCTTGATATTATTGATATACACGTCAGGCAATTTCCTGTTGATTTGATTCTGAAGCCAGAATTAAAATTACAAATGTGTGTGTTCGGTTCGGAAGGGCAATTCTTCGCATCCGCGTGGATGGACTATGTCCCAAATGAGTGACCTTCGGGGGCAAACAAGGTTGTTGAGAGGGAAGGTTGAAAAACAGGGACTGCAGATGTGTGTGAAAAACACAGTATATGAATTTTCATCACTACCACCACCACCACCATCAGACCTGGTAGATGTGAAGATCACACCCGCGTGCGCACCTTCCTTCATCTCACTCAGTTCATTTAACTTCATCCAAAATCAGGGCTTTAAAAAAAAGAAAGAAAGAAAAAAAATTGCACGTGCATGCCTGTACCTGTGTGTCTTCCTGTGACTGAATTTTTTGTTCACCCCTTAGCAGCGTAAAGGGGCTTGTGTACTGTTAGGGAAGGGAGATAGAGGCAATAAGGCCGTTTTTGACGAGCGGCTGGCAAAAGAAAAAGGCCCTGGGGGTCATTCTAGACGCCAAGTGGGGCTGGTGCTAGCCAGTTTCAGGCGCCACTGGATTGATTCCAGCTAGACGTGGCCCCTTCCCTTCTCTTCCTCGGACAACTGTGATCTGGTCAACTGAACAGGTGGGAGGGGAGAGGCGCTGACTCTTAACACTTCTTTGATCATCATCACCATCATCATCACCATCATCACTGTCATGCCGCCTTCCTTTTCACCCAAGTCGGACAGCGGGGTCGGGGGCGAGAAAGAGGGTTAAAACATGGACCAGAGACTTTTTCTTACGAAATGCGCCCATTTCGGAGCAGTGTCTCCAGCACCTCGGAAAGAGGGCTTTAGAGCGCCAATCCATTTCTCTCCCCTATCTATCTGTCTGTCTGTCTATCCATCCATCTGTCTATCTACCTAATCGCGCGCGCGAGAGAGACACCGTTTACTCTTGGGATAGTCTCCCGTGTCTGTTATTTGTTTGCAGGTGCCGTGTGCTAGCCAATGTCTGCAGCCTCTGCGTGTTTTGACGCGCTGGGGAGTGGGCTAGAGAAGGCAGGGAGGTGGTTACTAAATCAGGCTAACAATATATCAGGTGGTGGAGTCAGAGGAGGAGGAGGAGGAGGAGAAAGAAGAAGAGGAGGAGGAGAACGAGAAGAGGTCTCCCCCGACAAAGAGGATATCTTTTATTTTGTAATTGAATCCTCGCCCCTTGCCTTTAATCAAGCAAACACAGAGAGAGAGAAAGAGAGAGAGAGAGAGCGCCAAAGCGTTGGCATCGAAAATCTCTAGGGAAGAAAAAGAGAATTCTTCTTCTTCCAATAGCAACCCCCTCTTCTTGTCTGTCCCCGGGGCTGGGCAAGCGCAGTAGCCAGTCGGGGGGGGGGGGGAATGGACAATTTCTCTAACCCGATTGCTGTTGAAAGGCTGGGGCGCGTGGCGTGAGCAGCGGAAGGTTTGCTGGGGCTCTAGCCAGTGATCAATTAAACCAACAAGTCGCTAATTCCCTTTCATTTGCAGCAGGATTGATAGGGATACCCGTCCCGTATGCTGCACTCTCGCTTCCCACCTGCTCTTGCAAAGCCCCGAGCAACGGTAGCCGCGGCTGGGTTGCGTTTTTGGCTGTGTTGTGGTGGAATCAAAGGGAATCAAAGGATCAGTGGGCGAGCAAAAAGGACCGAACTTCTCTCTCTTTCTTTCTCTCCCCGTCCTCATCTCTCTTTTCGCTTTGCGCCCCCCACCATACGCGCGTAAGGGAAGGGAGATCTATTTCACCACCTTGCAGATCCATTTTGATCTTAAAGGGTTTTTTTTTTTTTTGCCATTGGTTTCTGTTGGACTGAAGGATGTACCTCCTTAGCCTTGGTAAGGGAAACGGGGAACGAATAACTAAAGGCGTTCAATTTAATGGGAGTTTCTCTCGCCCCTGCGACTTTGGTTGGGAGGGGGGGTTGCTCCTGAAAGAGAAAGGGCCCAAAACTGCCTCCTCTCCAGAGGGAACAAGCTTCAGCTTTCTGCTGCGGATTTTCCAGAGAGGCTTGGAGGAGGAGAACGGTGGAGGGAGGGAGTTCCTTGCGTGAAAGGGAGAGAAGAAGATGGATAGTGGAGAATCAGGGCCAATGATGTGCGTGGCGGAGCGGGGGAGAGGGAGAGAGTACGGAGCAGACACTTCTGGGGTGTCTGAGGAACTCGGGGGGAAGGCGAATGGTGTCCATATGAAATGGAAGCCCCGGGGATCTGCTTCCGTGGAATAACCCCTGAAGGGGCGACCGGGAAGGACCCAAGGAAAGAGACTAAGGTTGCTTGGATCCACCATGTCTTCTTAGATTCTCCCTTCAGCAACTTAGACACAGATTTATGTGCGAGGAAGGACCCCACGGTTCCCCTCCTGGGCATTGCATCCCATACACTTCACTGCCTGCCCCAAATGGGCGGATCTTTGGGTTCCCATTCCTAACAAAATGGAAATGTAACACAGGGGAAAAAATAGTGTGTGTGTGGGGGGGGGATTTTACTGCAAGAAACAACCTATAGAAGGGAAAACCGTGTATATCTATGCCTGGTGATTTCTAGTCCGGATTCTTGCGCTCCACATTTCCTTCCATATTTCCCAAAAGCACAGCAATATTTTCCTTCCCGCTCCTCCTCTTCCCTTTAATAATGATAACTTAAATCCTTGGATTTCACCTTATCCAGTGCCCTACTGTGCAGATTGCTGCAGTCCCTGTAAGAGTTAATCAACACAGTTATGAAATATCTCTTTACACTATTTGCAAGACTTTTCCCTCAAAAACTACATTTTGACTTTTTGGTTGTTTGTTTTAAAATGAAACGATATTAGGAAAAAGAAAGAAAAATCTTTAAGGACCCAAATCGTTGCAAGCCCATATTTAAAATAATATGTAAGAGAGAAAGAAATATGCTACAACTATACCATACTATTATTGTGTGAGGCAAGTGTGTGTTTGCTTGCTTGCTTGCTTGCTTGCTTGCTTGTTTATTTATGGGATACTTCAAGAAGAACCAAAGACGCTTTGATCTGTCTGTGATTTGGGCCGTATATGGCTTCGTTTACAACCTATCCTGTCTAATTAAATGCTCTTGAGAGGCAGGATGGCCTTCGTGGGGTGAAGGGAGCTGATGGTAGAATTCCTGATAGTGAGTGGGTGGGTGTTTTGCAGAAGGTACACACCGTAGCAAAGATCCGAGTCGCCCGCAGCCTTTTCTCCAGTCAAAACCGGGCTGGAGTTCGCATGTTTTTTTCCCACTTTCCTGGGAGCTGTCCAGTTCATGTGGTGCTGATCTGTTCCCCAGCGTACCTGGTGCAGGCAGTCAGAGCGGCGGGCAAGTGCGATGCGGTCTTTAAGGGCTTCTCGGACTGTGTGCTCAAGATGGGCCATAACATTGCCAACTACCCGCAGGACCTGGACGACAAGAAAAATCTCGAAACAATCTGCCGGTAGGTTCACCTCTTTTGTTACATCTTTTCGTGGGCTTCCATCGTTGTTATAAAGTACTAAGCGGTTGCTTTTTGAAAAGGACCGTCCCCTCACACACACCGCGAAAATAGCACTCTGCGTGTCCTCCTGCTGGGAGCCGATACGCTGCTGTTGTACGAACCCTTTCACCAAATTAAAAAACTACCGGCTCCCCAAAGTAGTCTGGACTGATCCTTAGAAGACTGGAATGCCAAGCTAAGCATAATTATATAAAGTCGGATGCAGCCGCACTCCCGTTTAAGTAGATAGTAAGATTCCCTATTGTTTGAATATCCTTCATGTTAATCTCTAGAACTGAAGCCCTGGTTGTTATTACTGTTGTTTTTACTGTTACGATTATCTTCAGAAAATAGGGGGTGGGAATCCCCAATGAAGAAGCCTTAGGTTATTTTCTGACTGGCTGAATGAGGTTCTTCGCCTTCCCCATTTCTGACTACTGCTTCTCCTTTTCCTTGCTAAGAACAATTAGCCGGCGATCTAATGGACCTTCCGGCTCATTTATGGTGTTAAATGCATTCCTTCACTAATCCTGGGGGGGGGGGGCAAAAAACTCTTTTAACATGGGTAGTTTTAATGCAAACGAATGCTGGACAGATTTTAGGGCGGGCCATTTTTTTCCCAGGTAGAGTTTTCTTTCTTACGCCACTAACAAGGTCAGCTGTCGTACTGGAGTTTTCTAATTTTTCCAATAACGTGTCGAAAGCAGAGTGAGGAAATCGCCACCTCAAAAGAGACAACAGGGATCAATAATGTTTTAAATGTTTCTGGAGTTTTCAAGTGTGAAATATTGGAATGTGTACATAGCGCTACAATTTCAATGTAACATTTTTCTTTTGCATGTGTTGTGATCACCTACGATAGCTGTACTATTTGTTTTGATCTAGTCAGTATTAAATTTAATAGGTAATTATGTTGTTACGGTCCAGCGGCTCTAGTGGGATTCCTCTTTCCTTTAAAGCGCTGTTACAATCCAAGGCTGTACAGGGGATTCGCATTTCGATTTCTTCCGACGTTCAGCATAGTTTCAAGGATGTTAGGCTGACTAGCCATTTGAAAATGCTCACATTAAAATATATCTCGCAGGGATTGAACAACCGGGTGTCTTCCTGCAAGCCACGAAACATTTTGGGGAATTTTAGGTTTGAAGTGGCCCGGGCTAGAATTCTGTGTTTCTGTTAACTTCATGGGAGAGATCACATGAGTTTCCCAGAGGGTCAGTCTTATCCAGAGTCTAAATCCTGGAACAATTTACAGGCCCACGGGAGCAAAAATGACTTCCACCTGCTTCGGGGTGAATCGGCTGCGGTTCTAAAATTTGGAAGCAGGTTGAGCTGGAAACAGCAGAATGCGAATATCTGTGAATGTATCAGAGATAGCTAATATCTTAACCCAATGCCGCGAGTTCTTCTCTATGCTGTTTTGGAAGAAAGACCTCTGATTTCAGTTGCACTGCTTTCAAAGTAAAAGCCATGTGACCTTGGAGTGTTCCAAACAAGCAAAGGGAATTTGTTTCTGATACCGGAGGTACACTTCGAAATCAAATTTATTGGGAATGAAAACACACTTAACTAGATTCACTGGGACCTAAATATTCCGGTTAAGTCTACTGCATAGCATCGGGGCGTAAATATGTTCAGCACTCGTGACCAAGTCCCAGTGGTTCCTGTCGGGCGGGGAAACCTAAAGTGATTTGCTTTGACCTACATTCTGTTGAAATCAAAGCGACAATTAAGATCCGTCTGGCGCCCCTCCATTGGAATCCAAATACTTGGCCTTGAATTGTGGGAATGAGGTGCGGGGAGGGGGCGTTTGGCCTCGATCAAACTGGGTTGTGGGTTGGGCTGGTAGAAGCCTCATTCACATCTCCAAGGGAAATCTATTTACTTCGAAGTCAGTACTGTTGAAATAGCCGTGTTTGGAACCGAGTTGCGGAAAGATATTATTATGGATTATTATTACGAATACCTCCTCCATGAAGAGTGCGTGGCCACTGAAAATTGTTCTTATTGAATATGAATCCTGAAAGATTTATCCTGTTCCTTCCATCCCCCAGCCCTCCATGTGAGAGCGAGGAATAGCGTTCCATTTCCCTTTTAGTCCCTGGCGTTCCTGATAGATTTCTGGGAGACAAAGCAATACTCGGATTTCTCCCCCAACACTGCAGGCGAGGTATGCGCGTCCACGAGCGTGCGTGCGTGCGGGAACACCTTCCTCGTGGAAGCTCATAAATGCAAGCCACCGCTTGCTAATCATATGCGTTCAGCAGATAGATTTGCTACAATGCGTGGGCACAACTCCCCCTCACCTCCCCGCTCCATCACGAGACGGTGGGAAACCTCCGTCGTTTCCCCCAGAAGAAGGGGAGGGAAGAAAAAATGTCCGCCCCAGAGAGATCCTGCTGGAATAACAAAACTGGTTAACTACAAGAGTTGCACTGCGCCTGCCTCGCGCCAGAAGGAAACGGCGTGCGCGGGGCGGTGGAAGGAGATGCTCTAGCCCGAGATGCCAGCGCTCAGAATCCCTCGCAGCCCTGCGGACGAGCCTGGTTTTCTGGAGGGCTCGCCTTTCTTCCTCCCACACCCGGCCCCATTTCGCCTTCTCCGCTCTTTCCTTCTCTGCCACTCTCGCCCGCTCCTCCTCCCGCCCCCACGCGCTTATGTGGAAAGGAGCTCAGGCAAGATTTAGTTTTCCTTTGGGAGATGCAATTACGGCAGAAATACAGCAGGAGAGGCGCCCTCTTCCCAGCCTTCTCGCCATCTCCATGCCTCATTATTTATTACAAAGGCAAGCCAGCGTCGGACTTCACAACGAGTTCGGCGAGTGTTCATAAATTATCAGCTGGAGCGTCGCCACGATCCTCGTTTGAGCCACCCGGAGGATTAGCCGGCCCAGTGTAGCGCATTCGTTGGCAAGGGGTGGGCCTAGGTGTACTATTACTACTACCACTACTACTAGTGCTACTACTACTACTAATAATAATAATAATGTAATGGACAGTGGAAGAAAACAAAATTGCTATTTGGTAGTCTCTTTATACCCGTGCATCACTGCTTGGATTAATGATCTGTGCTAATGCTGGAAAACAACTTTGCAGGCAAGTTGGAAGAGCCAGTATAGTGGTTTGAGCCTTAGACTAGGACTCTGGAGGCCAGGGTTCGAGTCCCCTTTGCATTACGAAAACCCGCTAAGTGACCTTGGGCAAGTCACATTCTCTCAGCCTTAGAGGAAAGCAAAGGCAACCCCCCTCTGAACAAATCTTGTCAAGAAAACCCTGTGATAGGGTTCTCTATTAGTCCACGAGAACTTGGAGGCACACAGCACATGAAGGCTGGAAGAAGAGGGGAGTTGTGATGAGGACAATGAGTGAAACTGGTTTCTACTCTAGAAAGTGAAGACAGTCAGCCTAACATAGTCAGGAATACAGGTTGGGCCAAAAATATTCTTGATAAATAGTAATTATTACAGTGAAAAGTGTCAGGGTGGTCCCAAGACCTTTTGTTGCCTGAGATGGAGAATCAAATGGTCACTCCCCCTGCTCAAAGGTGCATCATAACCAAGGCAGGTTAAGTTGTTTGGGCACCCCAGGTAGAAAACTCAACTGCTGGCTCTTCTCCAATACATTACTATAGTTAAATATCTATTTAATTGTTGATGATGATTTAATTTTGAAACCCCCAATTCAATTACCTAAGGAAACATCCTCACTCTGCTTCATGTTAGGGCCATTCCTAGAATAGTGCATGTCACACAGCGCATGTATACAGGGCTCTAAAGAGAAAGAGGACAACCCAAGTACAATCAGGAGAAAGGATCTGTTGATCATTCTTGAGATCTCATGGGATCTGACAGCGCAGAATGTTCTAGCAACATGCCAGATGATGGTACCATTGGAACTAGTAAAGTATTTTGTGCACCAGGAATTGAAATTGTGCAGCTCATAGATGACATGTGGCCTGGAGGGGGGTCCCTAAGGGGCCAGTGGCATTCCATAGGACCTCACAAACACCTCTTGGGACCACTGACTCCTCTACCAAAGCCCTGAGCGCCCCCCCTCCATTATACCAGCCAAAAATGTGTTCACGTGATTTAAAATCCTTTCTAGGGGGCCTGTTATATGCTGTCCTGGGGTGCTCCCTACCATAAAACAACCACCCCCCAACAGCTCTAAAGTAGCATGTTGTTACTTCTGATTGTCCAAAACTGTGCTGTGATGGTACTCTGTGACTCTCCAGAGCTCCTGGGGAACTAATAGTGTGGTCCTCCAGGTTGCAGAGATTGCTAACTTTTGCTGCACATGTTCAAAGATGAACATCAGTGTGAGGTTCCCAGGGACCAATCTTAGAACTGAAAATAAAGTTCAGGGGCTGAGCTATGGTGAGTTCAGGCTCATCATATCAAATCTTGAGTCCATGTCAGTAAGAACAGCTATTATTGACCTTCATGCATAGAACAGTCTGCATTCTACCTGCACTGGAGGCAGATCACAGTTTTAAAAGATGACATTCTTCACACTGACAACCTGAGACCAGTTAATGTTTAACAATGCCAAAAGAAGAACCAGGAGCACAGTAAAATCCTAATCATCAACCATCATCAAGCTCAGCAAAATAGGCTGCTATAAGGGTCCTCTGGGGTCTCTCCACAGTCTGAAAGAGGCCAAACATGACTACACTGTTATAGAACCTGCAAGGTTGACGTTTCAGTACTTTTTAACATGCAAGAATGAAGACGCTATCTCTCTTTCACACACACACACTCGCAGGCTTCCTTGTTTTCTGTCAGCTTATCTGCAATCCTCACAGTAACAAAGGAAAAATGGACTTCCCAGCAATCTTTGTTGTTGGGCAAGTTATCTGGAGGGTGCCCTGATCTGGAATTAGCAGTTAAGACCCATTAGTTTTACAAAAGATTTTCTTTTGGTGAAAACTGAAAAAAAACTAGAGCTGATTTGTCAAGACACATTCAAGAGGAAGCCCCTTCTTTTGAAAACTTTTGTTGAGATGTGGCTTTGGGACTACCATAAGGAGCATCTGCACCTCAAAATCTACCTCTATACCATTAACAACAGTTCTATGTATAGTATTACAAACAGAAGATAGGCCCCAATCTTTGCAGATGTTTGGTTTGACTGCATCTTAATGCTGAAATAATGGGCTTGTAAGAAACTCCCATTGACTTAGCATTTGCTTTCAGTTTAAGTGCACTCAGAAGCTCATGGTCCAGGATCTACAATCAGATAAAACTGAAGGGGATTTGTGAAAGAAGAACCAACACTGGAAAGGAGAGAGCAAGAGACTTGCTAGCAACACTTTGAAAGAAGATGTTATAAAAAAAAGAATGGAAGATTTCCAGTGAATACTAGGTGCTGTAGGCTATATTTCAGAGGAAGGAGCTGTCAAAACCACTTCTGAGTGTTCCTTGCCTTAAAAAGCCCTATGGAATTAATGGGGTTCCCATAAGTTGAGAGGTGACTTGAAGGCATACACACACATTAATAAATATGGAAAACTTGGCATGTACCTTATCAGTCAGAGGTGGGGAACCTTTAGACTTAGTGGCGGAGCTTGGAGTGCATGAAGGCAAGGCTTGTGGAGTTGTGGCCACTGTGTGTGTGTGGGGGCTATGGCGTATGGGGGCAGAGCCATAGTGCATGGGATGTGGCTACGGTGTGAGGGGGCTTGGCTGCGAGCTGGGATGTCCCCCCAAATTGCCACCCAGGGCGAACAAACCCATCACCCCCCCCGTCCCTACACGACTGTTTAGCCTCCAAATGTTTTAAACTGTGGCTCCCACAGTCCCTTATCATTGGCCACACTGGGTAGGGCTGATGGAAGTTGTAGGCCAAAACATTTGGACTGTCAAAGGTGTGATGCTGCCAGAAAATAGGTCACAATATTTATACATAAGATTTCTTCCAAGCATTGTTTATAAAATGAGCTACCTGATCAGCTGGAACAACTGAGAGCAGCTGGACTATGAAACTAAAGGTTTAAGGATCTTTTGTAAACCATTGGCATTTAAAAAGTATCTTATTATTGAGAAAGCATTTTCCATGGTTCTTATTATGTTGAGAATAGGAGTGGCTGGTGGTTGGGGAGGTGAATCCACTTAAAACAACCTCATGAAAGATAAGACTTTTAATGGCAAGTGGTCATGAGATTTCCTGTGCTACCTGCTAGATCACATCCTGCATTCCTCTAAAAATATCAGTTGTTGGGGTAAACACAATGAAAAGGCTATTGCCTTTGACGCCTATTGGTGGGCCTCCCACACAGGTAGCTGGTTGGCTGCTGTGGGAAACAAGTTTTTCAGTTATGGACAAAAACTCTGATCTTGGATTGGCATGAAGAAAAATAGATTGCAAGAATATTACTGTTTTGGATTATGATTTCCAGAATCCCTCAGTCAACAAGACTGCTGGCCATGGTGGCAGTTGTAGTCTTTAAAAGTCATGTTCCCAGGGCCTGCACTCTATGGACACTCTGTCTGTCTCTTCCTGGTGCATTCAAGACGTATCAGACTACAGTGCCCATCATCTCCAATCGTTGTGGCCAGTGAGCATGTTGGCAGGGGTTATGAGAGATTGACTAACATGTCTGGCAGGCACATTTATCTAGGGGTATGAATCCTATTGAATTAAATCCTGCCACAGTGAGCAAGGGTGGAATGCCCACCAGTCAGAATAAATCTTCCTGGTTTCCTTGATAGTCTGACCTTAGTGCAAGGCAATTTTTACTTTCGCTCAGTAAATAATTGTTTAAGGCCTAAAGGCACCAGATCCCATCTGATATTGAAAGCTAAGCAGGGTTACCTCTGGTTAGTACTTGGATGGGAGATCACCAATGAATACCAGGGGCTGTAGGCTATATTTCAGAAGAAGGAACTGTCAAAATCACCTCTGGGTATTCTTTGCCTAAGACAAGTCTATGGCTTGAAGGCATGTACACAAATATAATTGATTGATCATATTAATTTTAGTCCATCAAATGATGAATCTCTCAATCGCATGTTAAAAGAACACACCTGAAACGAAAAAACATTTGCTGTTTTGTTTTAGATAGTGCACACATGCGCTCCAACAGATGCTATCTTTAAAGGGGCATTTGTTTTGTGCTCAAGAGTAGGAAGAATGCCCCAGTGTTTGTCATCTGTGGTTCATATAAGCACTTGTGTTGTCTGTCTGTCTATCTGCATGTCTGTCCCTCTCTATCCATCTATCTATCTACCAATCATCTACTGCCTGATTAAGGAGAACCTCTATTCAGCTGAATGTTTGCAAGCAATTGACCCAATTAATCAATTGAACACTGAAACCTTATCACAGTTGCCTAGCCTGGGGCCCCCCAGATGTCTTGGACGCCAATTCTCATCATCACCAGCCAACCAGATATGGCAAGGACTGTGGTCCAGCACATCTGGAGGACACCAAGAATATACCAATAATGAACTCATTCTCCCAGTGTGGATACTTAAGTAGTCATAAGGGCACCATCCACAAGCAAGAGGATGGTATTTACATGCTAAAGGAGAAAACCCCAAGATTTGAAGAAATAAAACAAATGCAGAGATGGGCAACTGAAGCCATCCAGATGCTGTTGCACTGCAGTTCAGTCAGCCCTGAATCAGTATATGGAATGGTGGAGGATCACTGCAGTTGCATTCCAACAACATCTGGAGGGCCACATGTTCTCCACTTCTGCTTGGGAGGGGGAAAGCCTTATGAGGGAAATAGGCCAGTGAAGAGTGAGCATGCTCAATGGATACAGACTGATCACTGACTGTTGTTGAGGAGGGTGGAGCCTGGAAAAGACCATGGCCCATTGGTTGGAATCCACACTTCCCCCTTTGATTTCAGGTTCCACTTGTAGATCCAGCTTCGTATGCAAGCCATCTTGAGCTGGTGGCCCCTCTCTTTTTTGGAAATTAGCCCTGGAGGGAAGTGGGAGGGACGGGATGGAGCTGGAAGAGGGGGTGCCAACCTGACCAACTCCTGTCCTGTCTCTTCTCCCTCTTTGTCCAGGTACTGGGACGACTTCCACGCCTGCACCCTCACAGCGCTCACGGATTGCCAGCAGGAAGGGGTGACAGACGTCTGGGAAAAACTGAAAGAGAAATCCAAAAAGCTCGACTACGAAGGCAATCTGTTCGTCCTGTGCGGCAAAACCAAGGGGGCCGCTTCCTCGGTGGTGGCCGTCGCCTCCCCTTTGCTGCTGGTGGCCCTTTCGGCCGCCCTGGCGACGTGCTTCTCCTTTTATTAGAAGGTCCTTCCTTTGCGCGTCCAGAGCGAGAGAGAGAGAGAGAGAGAGAGAAGGCGAGCACCGCCCGTCCACACGACACGATCGCCACCGCCCACCCCGCCGCTTACTCACACATACACACCCTACGACTTTGCTCCTCTTTTTTGCCTCCGCGAATGGGATGTACAGAGGAAAAGTCTCCTCCTCTTTGCTCGGAGGGACGGCGTGGTGGGGGATTTAAACAACAAAAACTGTGGTGAATTTCTGCGTGACGCTGAAGCTGACGAGCACGACCACCATCTTAAGGAAGGACTGCGAGATCGGGGGAGGGAAGAGAGAGAACTCACTGGCCAACGACCCCCCACGCAAGGAACCTCTTTCTTTCTCTCTCTCTCCCTCCCTCCATTTTTCCCTCCCTCTCTCTCTCTTCCCCTTTCTCTTTGCCTCTCGTTTCTTTTGCGTCCTGATGATGATTTGCCAAATGGTACCAAACGGGGAGCAACCAACAGCCAACATCGGACCTCAGCTTTATTCCTCTCTTCAGATCCAAGGTCACCTTGAGCCCTCCTCTTTTTGTGCGTGCGTGTGTGTGTGTGCAAAAGAAATCTCAGGAACGGCTTCGAGCCACCACCGAATACTAATAAAAGCGTTCATAGGTAATAAATAATAGTAATAATAATAATTAATACTATTAATGATACAGCTCACGGCAACACAAGAGGGACTCTTCCGGGGGAACATCAACAGTCAGGGTGAAGGGAGTGGGGGAAGATAGAAGAAAGAGGAGGAAGAGGACGAAAGGGAAAATAAAAACAAAGGCAACGGAAACGAATCCACCTTAGGTTGACCACCTGCGCGAAGGAGCATTCTATGGTGAATTAACTCAGACGATCATCTTTCCTAGGGAACTCTCGTGACGTTACGTTTCGTTTTCTTTTTTTAACGAATTTTTCAGCCATTCCATTTCAGAGACATAGAGACCCCTCCTCAAGGCCTGGCAGGGGAGAGGGTAGGAGCAGAGAAGGAAAAGGACAAATGGAAAGAGGGCTGGGGAGAGAAAACCAAACAAGGACAGAACAACAAACAGAGAGAGAGAAAGAAAACACTAACAGGAGATTTAACGAAATGTTGACCCAATGAATGCTGCTAAGTTTGCTGAGAGTTGAGCTTTACTTAACCGTCAAGGCATCTTTTCAAGTTTCACTGCCTTTTCTTTCTTTTTTTTCTCCCCTACTCCTTCCTTTTTGTTGAAAAGGGTTTCCCCTCTTCTCTTGTTTTTACGTGTTCCACCATTACCGTATCATATGATTATCCAACAGTATAGATCACAAGGGGGAAAAAAAAAAAGGAAGGGGGCGTATATGTTAACGTAAAAAAAAATACAATAAACACACAGCCTAAAGGTTTTCGGGGGAGGGAGTATTAAAAGAGCCTTGATTTTAAAAAGAAAAACAAATGTAATTTAAGAAAGTTTATTATAAAGTCAATTCAGCAAAAAAGAAATTATAAAAGATTTGCTACAAAGTATAGGAAAAAAAGGTATAAAATAAAATTATTGTTTGAAATGAGGATGTAGTTTTATTTTTAAGAAAAGTGAATGTATTTTGTTATAGCTAACGTTAATATAATGATAGTACATATATAATATATGATGATTATATTATATATAAGTCGCTGAAAGGTGCTTTCAAATGAATGATCAAGTTATTTGAAAGATATTTGTGTGGAGACGTGGGAAGGTTTTAATAGAGTGATAAAGTACTTGAACAGACCTGATGGAAGGTGGGAATGTCGGGTTTACAAGCTGAATCGCTAGGAGAACCTGGTTTGCAGTTTAAAGTCACGCCGAAATCGGTGAGAGAGTAATTATGATCTAACTCTCTGTTTTAACGGAGCGGTGCGAGTTAAATTGGAGGGCACGTTTCTGTGGAAATCACTCAGCGGTTTGTACACGTTTACGTTGCATATTTATGAAGTGATCAAAACCATGAAGCAGATTTCCTTTCCTCTCGCCCCATTAGAAGGGCATCCACTGGACATTCCAAAATAGCCCCATTTCTTGGGCCAATGACTCTAGAGATGTCAAAATTAATGGTGGGGTAGTGATCAGGTTCTCCTCTCAGAAGCTGTCTTTCTCTGTTTAAGCGGTGTGCGTCTCCTAAGCGCAATTCCTTGGATGCAGAATAGCACAGTTCCAAGCATGGCTATTTAGAAGCGTGGCCTATTGAGTTCAGGGGGCCTCGCTCTGAAGTAAAGGGGGATGAAACTTCAATTTTAAATCCCATTGACAGAACAGGTGCTAAATTTCCAGTGGATATGCATGCTGTCAGAGGTTCCAGGCTACCAGCAGCGCCTGGTTCAGATTCACGGGCCATTTCCGCACCACACTGTTATAGTACTATTATTCCACTTTCAACATCCTATGGAATCCGGGGGTTTGCAGTTTAGGGAGGGGCATTTAGAATTCTCAGCCAGAGAGCTCTTTGGCCTCAGTAAACTACAAAACCCAGAATTCCACAGGATGTAGAAAGTGGAATAATAGCGCTATAACCGTATGGTCCTGAAATGGCCAAAGATGGATGCGTCGGGAGAGGAGTCCCATTCGTTTCAATAGACTCTCCTTCCTTCTCAGACCTCATTCCTCAAAGTACGAAAGATCGGGTGGAAAGGACCAAGTCCTATTTATTTCCGTAGAATCTACTTCTTTGTAAATGTGTCCACTGGCACTGTGCTGTCGTTAGGAGTCAGGGGGAGGGCAGTCAGAAAATATAATAAATGCAACGGCTCCCTTGTTAGTTATTTGTGTTGTCTGCTAGACACAAGGGCTTCGTTTCAGGCTCGGCGGCGAAGAGGTCGGGATGTGTAACTGCGCCCCAGGACTTGTCCTTGGGTATTTTCAAAAATACCCCCCCCCATTGCATTTTGAGAGCGTTCCTTGTAGTCCCCTTTTTAAAGGTTCTATGTAGAATTGTATGTGTTGTCTTGGAAAGAATCCGTGGGTTTTTGGATTATAACACCCAGAATCCTCCATCCAGAGTCGCAGCTAGATTCCGGGAATTGCAGTTTAATCTCTAACTTTCTCGAGCTCTGGAAAAAAAACCCATGTGTTGTGTGAAATATAAAGGTGGCTCTCCCCCCAAGGCTATCTCGAGATGTTTTGGCTGACCTTTGTTAGCATCCTCTGGGCAATTCCATTTCTCTTCGGCCCCGAGCTTTCCTACCTGAAGAAAGTATTAAGCAGCGCTGCATGTTTCCGCATTTGACGATTTAGGCAGGTTGGAGGGAGAAAGACGAGAAACAACAGACGAGCATCCCTTTCCGGTGCCTTTAACCTGGTCGAATTTCTCCCACAACCGCGCCAAGCGCAAAATGAGAGGCCAGGTGCCTATATTCAGGTTTCAGCTCGGTTAAATTTATCCCGCTGGTGTCCTGAGGTTGTCGTCTTCTTTCTCCCCAGGGCGCGGAGGGGAGGGAGGAAAAGGTGAATATTTTCCATTTTGACTAAGCCGCACCCACCCCATAATTGATTGTGTTGTGAAAGGGGGGGGGGGAGAGACACACACACAAGGCGCACCATGCACAATATCTGCAAAGGGAAGCTGGAAAGCTGAGCTGGCGAGTTCTTTCATAATTAATCAGGCAGCCCAGCTACAGCTGCAGTGGCGGGGGGAGGCGCAATTGATCGGGCAGGAGAGACGGCCCTCACCTCGCCTATTTATAGCCTCCTGGTGCCTCTGGAAAGGAGCTCACGTCAAAACGTAAATAACCGTCTCTCCCCCCCCCACCCCAAATACCCTTTAGGAGAGGAAATGTGCTGTGGTGGGAAAGAACGTGTGTGTGTGTTTACATAGGCCATTTCCGCACTAGACTGTTATAATACTATTATTCCACTTTCAACATCCTATGGAATCCTGGGGTTTGCAGTTTAGGGAGGGGCCTCAAGGCCCCTCCCTAAACTGCAAACCCCAGGATTCCATAGGATGTTGAAAGTGGAATAATAGCCACTCTCGTGCTGAAATGATCACAGGCAAACACATCTATCTCTTTAAAGGAGAGCCTGCGTGTTTCTCTCGCTCTCCTCTTCCAAGCCCTGCGTTTGTTTTCTCCCAGAGGTGGGAGTGCAGACTGCGCGTGCGCGGGGGAGGCGGGAGGAGAAACGCCTTTGCCTCTCTAATCCTCTTCTCGGAAATGCGCCCAGCGCGATGCAGTGCTTAAGCAACGGGGTGAACGTTCAGAGCCCATAAATCAAATAGGGCTGGCAGTCCAAGGCCACTTCTGCACTACACCTTTCTAGCGCTATTATTCCACTTTCAACCTCCTATGGAATCCTGGGGTTTGCAATTTAGGGAGGGCCCCCTGGAACCCCGGGATTCCATAGGATGTTGAAAGTGGAAGAACAGCACTAGAACAGGCTAGTGTGGAAATGGTCTTCATTTCCCCGATGGACTGAATCTCAACAAGAAATATGCCAGAGCTGGGAAACTAGGCCAGGTGCCCGTAGCCTTGCAAACGTTGTGGGTTTGTGACGTGTGTGTATGGGGGGTGCATGTTCAGATAACACAATTCTTCCCCACCAGACAATCGCGTGCGGAGGGCGACGTGGAATTGTAATTTTTCCCCACCTCGCAAAGGAGGGGGAAGTTGAAAGCCCAAGTGGGTTGGTTAGTCTAAAATCGGGGGTGTCCGTTGCGGGTTTTTTTGTGTGCGTTGGAAAATAAATGTGGGCGAGGCAGCATGAATGGAAAGAAAGGTCTTTCCAGATAGGCAGCTCGTTGGAAAAATGAAATCAGGGATGATGATGAATATGATGATGATGATAATTATAACAGTAGTAACAATAATAGTAATAATAATAATAACAATAACAAATCGCCAAATGGCAAAGTGCCACGGAGTTGTGACGTACCGTCACAAAATTGGAATGCATTTATACGCATCGCAATTTTATACGAATAATAATACCAGCAGCAATAGTTTGACAGTGAACACAAGAATGGTTGACTCTGGTCCGCCCCGTTTGTGCCATAATAAATGTGTGAAATTTTGTTGTTGTTGGTGGTGGTGGTGTTGTGTGCCTTCAAGTCGTTCCCGATTTATAGTGACGTTATTACGGGGTTGTCGTGGCAAGATTTGTTCCAGAGGGGGTTGGCCCTTGCCTTTCTCTGAGGCTGAGAGAGTGTGACTTGCCAAAATTCACCCAGTGGGTTTCCAGCAGTAGTCATTGTAAATTATTAAAGAAGATAATCTTCCATCTAATCCTTCCTCTTTCCAAAAAGGAAGAGGAGGAAAAAAAGAGGAAAAAAAAAGAAAGAAAAAGAAAGAAAGATAAGACCAAAAAAGGGTGAACTAATCTTCTATGGAAAAAATAACCAGAGGTGGACTGAGGTGTTTTGGGGCGTTTTCTTGACCCTTATCAAATTTGTTTGACCCAAACAGATTTGGTCATTGACTATCCAAGATGGACAGGACTGGGGAAAGATGGCTGAAGGGCAACCTGCTCCACTGGGGGGGGGGGGGAGGCAAATCAAAAGATCAGAGGGAGAGAGAAGTTTAATTTGGATGGGTGGAAGGATGGTTGGGAAGACAGGGCGGGAATAAAGATCAGTGGAGAGAACTGAGGAGGGAGATGAGTAGAATTAGATTTGATTGATGACGGGAACAGATAGGCCCAGCTTAACAATGGAGGCAAATGCTCGGCCTAGTCCTAAATTGTGCTTACTCGAAAGTAAACTCGCCTGCGTTGAGCGGGTCTATCTTCCAAGTCATTGTCGTTGGAACTACAGCTATGAGAGAGAGGGAGAGAGCAGTGTGATTGTAGATTTGGGCCATTTCCACACAAGACCGTTACAGTGCGATGATTCCACTTTCAACATCCTATGGCATCCGGGGGTTTGCAGTTTAGGGAGGAGCCTGCCGGCGAACCCCAGGATTCCATAGGATGTTGAAAGTGGAATCATCGCGCTATAACAGTCTCGTGCGGAAATGGCCATAGTGCTATTATTCCACTTTGAACTTCCTATGGAATTCTGGGGGTTGCAATTTAAGGAGGGGCTTTAAAGGTCCTTAGGGCGGAAATAGCTTTGGAGTTGGCTTACCAAATCAAGACGATCATTTTTGTTAGGAATAGGAACTAAACAGTCGGCTACAAGCTTCTCCGGGAACATTTCTTTCGCCGGCCAACACAACGGGACGGCTATTTATTTATTTTCTTTAAAAAAAAAGGCCTTCAGTAACGAGGCGGATCGCCCTAGTGTATTTCCGAAGGCGCATGAATTATGAATCACCCATCTTGCTTGGGCTATAATTAGCACGCGCGCCTTGGTTGGCGACGATTCGTGTCTGCGGGTCTCTCTTGTGCTAAGAAACCCGTGTATCGGTGCGTTTTGCCAGAACGGCTGGTGAAGAGGACGCCCCCTTCCCCCGGTGCGCTTTTTGGGGTTGGAAAGAAAGGCTGATAGGGAGAACCAGGGTCAGAGACATGCCAGCCAGTCGGTTGTCTCCACGTGTTCGGGGGAGAAGAAGACGGGGTCGTCGGAATGCTGATCCTTTTGTATGCACTTGGCCAAGCGATCGCACATGGTTTCGATTTGTGTAGCAACGTTCCCAAACTTTTTTCTTTTTTAGCCCCAAAAGGCTGAAATAGGAGTTAGTGGAGTTGCGGTGTCATGTGAAATCACACTCACACCCCCACCGCAACCATTTGACTATTTTGATGCTGTTTTCCATTTCTTTCAGCGGCAGGAATGCGGTTTGCAAAAAAATGACAACATTCCTGCCTGCTCAAATTCCCCCCACCTTTTTCTACGTGTGGATAAATCTGCATAATTCTGAACCCAGGGTTTATACATATATGTATATATGTATTTCTTTCTACGTTTTGAAGAAGCAGGAAAGGGAAGGATTGGAACGAGGCAGGCTATAAATAAAGCATTTTCACGCTCTCTGCTGGTTGCCTTTCCATAAATAGAGGACGCCCACAGAAAGCCTCCGAGGGAGAGGGGGCAGGGAGGAGAAGCAGCAGCCAAATTAGAATTCAGAACTTCAAAAGAGCCAGTAAGGATTCACCAGTGGCACTGACGGTCCAGACAGCGTTCTTCAACTGCCACCTATCTGAATATCTTCTGTAGTTTGTCTCAAAGTGGGCCATCCCTGATATATAGACATTTCTTTGCAGCCTGCCTGCCTGCCTGCCTGCCTTTCTCTATGTATTTGTTTATCGATTAATGTTAAACCATTCAAGACCTATTTAGCTCCTTGTGAGGGGTGGGTTAGGAGTGAAGTTTTAGAGAGAGATAATAAATAATTGGAAGTCCGTGGGGATTTGTGGGACTTCCGTCCTGCTAAGCATGTTGTGCCTTCCAGTCATGTGTTGACTTACCGTGACCCACGATTTTCATAGGGTTTTTTCAGGTGAGGAATACTCAGAGGTGGCTTTGCCAGTTCATTCCTCTGAACCACGGCCCACAGCACCTGGTATTTCCCATCCGCAGACTAACCAGGCTTGACCCTGGCCATTTCTGCACTAGACTGTTAATAGTGCTATGATTCTACTTTCAACATCCTATGGAATCCTGGGGTTTGCAGTTTCGGGAGGGGCTGGCAGGCCAGCCCCTCCCGAAACTGCAAACCCCAGGATTCCATAGGACGTTGAAAATGGAATCATAGTGCTATTAACAGTCTAGTGTGGAAATGGCCCCTATTTATCTCTCAAGATCAAACAAGATCTGGTGCCTTCAGGGTACAGCTGAAACTTTCTTCCCTCTTTATTAAATGTCTGCAGGAGCAGAGGCTGTGGGAATGCAGGGGTGGAGGTGCTCCCTTGTTTAATATCCGCTTCAAATTAAGCACCAGTTAAAGGCAAAGGACAAAGGCAAGTAAAAAAAAAAAATCAGTTGGCAACCCTGCTAGTAGCAAATTTAAGATTCATTCTCACTGGAATAAGTCTTTTTGGACTTGAGAGAGCTGTCTTTTATATAGATATGGGTAGGATAGTGCTATCCTAAATAGATTAATTTCTTTGCTTCTAATAGAAAGTCATGTCTAATTTGTTTATTCAATAATTAAGCAAGTTAGTGATAAGGCATGCACTGTGTGTCAGGTTGGATAACAAAAATGTAATGATTTTTTTTAAAAAAAAAATCTATTTGAATTTGATTTTATTCAGCCAGAATGAATATCCTGCTTATTTCCATAGGATTGGGTCATTGTAAGCAGGCAAATGTGTTGTGCTCCTTCACAAAATTCCCATAGAGAAATACCAGTTGTGGATACAAATTGATTCCAAACATGTGAGAGGCCTGTAATTGGAAGAGCTTGGAAGGAATGGTCATTGGGGGCAGGGGGACTATAACTTGGAGAATCCCAAGGCAGAAGCATCCCATGCTGGCTGGTGATTTAGAGAAATTGTAGTTAAAAAGTAACTTTGCCAAAGTTAGGTACCACGCTATGTGTATACATTCAGAATGTGTTTGCTTATCACCCAGGATGATCTACATATAGCAAGCATGGGGAATCTTTGGCACTTAAGATATTTTGAACTTCAGCTGCCCTCAGCTGGACCTTGTATGGCTGATGATATGGCATTACAGGAGTTGAAGTCCAAAACATCTGGAGCGTCAAAAGTTCCAAATCCTGGAAAGCTAAGGACATCCATACCCAAGCCATCTTGATTTCTGCCAGTCATAGAGCAGAGCAGTCTCCCTCAATCTCCAGGTTTGCTGGGTGACAACACGCATCCCACACACACTGACATGACTATTTGTCTTTGGAGTTGTTGTCCTGTACATCTAGGACGACTATGTTGGAGAATGCTGTAAAAGGATTTTAGAGAGTGGTTCAGTCCTTCCATCTCTATTGTGGAGCACTAACTGTGTCTCATAGCAGGTAAAAAACAAGATAGATGAAGAACCCGTTGTAGCATTGCTACACACTTGCTTTCTGCTTTTGAAATGGCAAGCAGTACCTCCAAGTAATAAACATTATGGAATAATAGATCATGTTTATAATGCTTTGGGAGGTTCAAAGTAATGCGTATATATTATCTCAGTAGTCCTGTAAGGAAGATCCATCTTGTTCTGGTGTAAGGCTAAAGTGGAGAAACTTACTGTGCACTGTAAACTATATTTGTGCTCACTTAATCTTATTATTTTCCAATAGGACTTAATCTCAAGGAAAGGACTTGTAGATTGCAGTTTAATAATAACTAGAGAGTTCATGACAGATACAACTTCCACCCATGCTATGTCAGTTTCTGTAATTGCTTAAAGAACATTCAATGAAAGCTTGAAAAGTTCCTTTTCCTTTTCAGACTACAGCTGCTGGATCTCTCAGATTTTACTTCAAATCCAAGGCAGTTAGGAGATTTTTGGTTCAGTTTCCACTACACTTGCCAGGAAAAAAGGGGGTGAATTTCTGTGGGGAGCCAGCATGGTGTGGTGCTTTGAGTGTTGGACTATGACTCCAGGAGACCATAGTTTGAATCCCTGCTTGGTCATGGAAACTCACTGGGTGACCTTGGGCATGTCAGAAGAAGGCAATGGCAAACCTTCTCTGAATAAATATTGCCAAGAAAATCCTCTGATAGGGTTACTGTGAGTTGAAGTTGACTTGAAGGCACGTAACAACAACAACTAAGTTTCTCTAAACTGGTCTGGGGAAAGAGTGCACGTTCAAGTGGGATTTGGTCTCCTTTTCAGAAAAGAAAGGGGAACACCATTGCAGATGCTCAAAGGAAGTTGGAATAGATGAGACTTGACAGGAGTTTTCCAGGCAATAAGTTATTTGTATTGGTGGACAAATCGATATTGTTGGCAAGAGTATGCTAATTGATGAAATATACATTTCTGACATGGGGTGGTCCAATAGATAATGTTTTGGGTTTTTGGAAGCAGTAAAACCTGAATTCAAACCCTACCTGAGATAAACTCTTGGCGGGAAATTGTGGTCAATTCACTATGGTTCAGCCTCAGTTCTCCATATGTTGTCACATGTGGTTGTTGTGAAGATAAGTTAAAGATTCTGCAGTAGGAATGTAAAAAGTGCAGATCTCCCAGTGATGCTGGGCTACCACGATAATCAATAGTGAGGAATGCTGGGAGTTGCAACCCAACATCTGGAGAGCTGCACTTTGCCTACCTTTGTTCTAAAGCATTTTTACATCCAATGGATGCCTATCAATTTGTATGTTGCTGTTGTTTTCTGAGAAAGGGAGTCTACCATCTCTGATGTGTTTACATGTTAAACTGGGTGAATCAAAGGTTGATGGTGACTGAAAGGGAGATAATACCAACTCCTGCCAAGGTCTGGAATTCTTTTCTCACCTTTCTTTAATTTGAGAATAAATAATTCTATAAATAGCAATGAGATTCTCTGGTGGGAAAAATTAACCCTGTCGGGAAGAGTTTACCGGTCCTTAATAAAATACTGATCTGGGAACAATCCAAGATGGTCAAGATCAAGATGATCCAAGAGAATGTGGGTGGCTGGTTCACACATGCACATGTACACCACTTGATTTCTATACACTTGATTTTTTTCCCACCTGTATGCTTGATGACTGGCAGTGTGAACCAACTTCATTGAATAACACTGTGTAAGGGATTTTGATTTTTTTTTTTAAAAAAAAAAATCTATCTGTGATGATGGCTCATGCAAGTAATCCTTCAATGTTACAGTCATCAAGTAATAAAAGATGCATGTGTGAACCAAGCCTCTAGTTCCTTGAAATTTTTTGTACGTGTGGATATGTGATTGTTGTCACTAAAATTATGCTTTGCTATTGATTTTCTTACCAGGCTCCAACTAATCTCTGAAATAATGAGTGGATATTTATATACACTTTAGAACATTCTGCTCTCAATAGAATCTCGTGTTAACAAAGGAAAGTATTGGGTGGGATTTAGATGTGTTTAGAATAGGCCAGTTGAAATGAATGGGATATAATAGGCCTAGCAACCTTGTTTTCGTTCAGCAAGTATGATTAAAGGTGGTTCTGATCAATTGATGATGACTTCTGCCATCATCCACCTACAGTTTCCCACTTTATTTCAATCAGGCCTGTACTGTAAGTGAGGTGTCTGTTATCCTGAACTTTGTTCCATATTTGCGTGTTGAACATTGTTCAGTATAAGAGCAGGCTAAGGTAAGCAGCCATACTAGTCTGAATTGCAACCCATGTATGTCCATCACTTAATGACCTGACACTTCATTACTGGCAGCTGAGTATCCAAAGTTACTCTACAGAAGTGATGAGAAGAGACAGATTTGTGGTGTTCTAGCTGTGATGAACCATTCACCCATGAAAAACATCACTCCCTGGTACATAAATCAAGTGATGAATACACGTGTGTGAACTCATCCCTAATAATAACTTGTGTTTTTCTCCCTTGTAAGGAATAACTGTTGTTACAATTATTATTGCAACAGCTGTTATTGGCATTATGAAGCTGCTCCATATGGGACAGTTTGTACCCAGTTTGGACATTGGTTTATACATGCAAAATATGGAAGAGGCAATAAATACATCTATGATGTCTGTGACGGGTCCCCTTGCTAAGCTGGCCCCATGGTTCCAACCCTGGGTTCCTGTTACTCATCTTGTCTTCCCCTGCTTAATCCTTTCCTGAATTGGGTACTTGGGCCTCAAGGTGATCCCCAATGAACCAGTGGCTGTGTTGTTTTGGTGGGCTGGATGTTACTTATTATATTTATATGCTACCTTTCTCCCTGAATGGGACCCAAGGCAGATGTATTAAGCATGACTAGGTCCTCCCATGAAACCATATGAATAGACAGAAAGAGTGGTAAAACCAAACAAGTAGAAGTTTATTAAGACATAGGAAAATAATACACTAACCTTTGAACTACTAAATCATGTATAGCTCCCCAAAACTATAGTTTTTTCTTTTCTCTGACTCGCCTGTCTTTACTCCATCTGTTCCTATCCTTCTGAAATCTGTTCCCTATCTGTGTGTCAGCTTTTTTGCATATGCCTTCTGACAGAGACCAGCCTCAGTTTTGCAACATTTCCTCCCTCAGGCCCCCCTTTACAGCATTTCCTGAGCTGAGATTGGCTGCCTTCAGCCTGCCTTGCCCAACTTCTCCCTTCACAGGGTCCCAGTTATAAATCCTGACTTTGTTCTTCAAATACATTTCAGCAGGTCTGGTCCTTCCTATTTAGGTGCAACAAAAATGTATTTGTCTTTTAAAAGAGAGATTCATCATACATAGAGTTGTCTATCCTAATAAACAATAATACGTATATTGAATGAGCCAGGGTGGTATAACAGTTAGAGTGTCAGGCTGGGAGATACAGGTTCACACAAATTCTAATTCACTGTGTGAACCTGAGCCTACCCTAACCTACCTCATAGGATATTTGTGAGGATAAGGGGCCGGGGAAAGGTCATGCACTGATTTTTTTGAAGGGAAGGTTGTGTAAGAAGGTAATTCATAATGGATTTTCCATTCAAGAATCCATTCCCGCCCCGCCATGTGTTTGCTTTTTTTAAACCACAAAATACAGCAAGGTGACTTTTAAATACATTAGCCAGCTGCATAGAATACAGCTCTGTAAAGAAATGGTTAGCTCAGAGTGGTCACTTTTTCATTATCAAATCAAAGGACAAAAGAGGACACAGACTGGCATAAAATATGTCTGCTGTTTCTACTGTTGTCCAAGTGTTCACTGCTGATGGGCAAATTCATGCCTTGTTGCTTTCCTCTCTTATAGGAATTTATCTGCAAAATAGACCCAGAGTGGAGGACAGCTCTTCAAACTTTCCTCCATAAAATGGACACTTATCTACTGCAAGGATAATGTAGCTAGGAGGGTTTAATGACAAATAGAGCTGCTTCATGACATTTTGGCATCTACATAATAGTAGTAATGAAACAGAGGCCATTTCCGCACTAGCCTGTTATAGCACGATGATTCCACTTTCAAAATCCTCTGGAATCCTGGGGTTTGCAGTTTTGGGAGGGGCCACTTGGCCCCTCCCGAACCTGCAAACCCCAGGATTCCAGAGGATGTTGAAAGTGGAATCATCGCACTATAATAGGCTAGTGCAGAAATGGCCAGAATTTGGGAGGTATCAATTAGCAACACAGCTTCGAGAATCCTCCAACCAGAATGGCCCAAAGAGTGTAATTTTTCCACACTTCGATTCCAAATTGCATTCCTCTTTCAATATTAAGGGTTAAAACAACAAATCCTTGACATTCTATTGTCTTTCAGTGGTGTCTACAATCGACTGCTTGAAGCAGTTGCCTCATTTTAGCAGGTTGGCCGTAATAACTAATGGATACATTAAGTCAAGATGACAGATGAGGCCAATGGGAATCCTGTTGAGTGTTCCCTGCTGCTTTGGATTTGACTGGCGCAATGAGGAGCCAATTTTCAGGGGTCCAGGTGGCCAACTTTCTGTAGTGTCATCAAATTAGCTACCAGCTCCAGGTAGGTATTGCAGGGATGGGGAAGGTTGTTTGCTTTTCATTTTTAAGCACATTTACTACATTTTTCTCTACAAAACCAGTCCACAAACTAAGACTATTATCTTTTAAAATGTTCTCTTTACAAGTGCATACAGATATTACGTATTAGAGAGAGAAAACATACACACATATTTGGATGTGTGTCTCTGTGTTAGAGAATCATCTGTGTTAGAGAATCATTACTAGGAAAATTGTTTGCAAAATGCTTATATTAGTAAAAAAAATGCATATACTAGATGAAATGCAAGCACAATTACCACTCTGCAGCTGGAAGAGGTGGAATTGAAGAGCAATGCTTCCATCACTTCATGCTGACATCAGAGAGTAGAGTTGGAGGCCATATAAGCCTCAACCACCCCTGGCTTGGCCTCTTTTCTAGCACATGCTTGGAAGGGGATGTCGTCAGTGCAGAGACTTAGGGCTGGATTTCGCCATGGGAAGAAGCAGCTTGGTTCGGTGCAACAGCGCGAAGCAGGATAAGTTGTGGCAAGGCAGCTTTCAGCCTTCTTCAAGAGTGGAAAGTTGTAGGGGGTTACAATTTGGGCACAGTTCCCTCACTGCTGCCTGGAGGACTTCCAGCCTGATGGCAATAGCAGCACACCCCCGCTTGGCATGAGGTGCACCTGTGGCACTGTGGGCCAGGCTGGCTTTGGACACCCTATATTTAGTGTGTGGGCCCACTGGTAGTTGGCCTGGGGGTGGCCAAATCCTTCAGCAGGCCTGTTCAGGCCACCAGTGACCTTACCTTTCAGGTATTTGTACAGACCTACCCCTTTGAGCCTATAGATCCAACATGGCTCACTTTTGATTGAATCTTTTTGATAGAGAACTAGCACATACTCCTTGGCAGGCCTGTTAGGCAGCAAGCGCCTTCCCCTCCCTTGCTGGGCTGGCTGGGCCTTCAGTTGCCGACTCTTTCAGGCTTGTGAAGCTTCAGAGGGCCTATTCATGATCCTCCCATTGTTTTGTTAGGCCATTTTTCAGCCAGTTGGGTGCTATATATAGTCGGCCCTTCACATTTGTGGGTTTGACTTTCATGGATTTGATTATTGTGAATTTCTTCAACCTATGTGCCCCACCTCAGGTGGTTCTTTTTGGGGGGAACCTTCCCTCTTGATGGCTCTGATCAGGCCGTGCAGCCTGCCTGTGGGCCTTCTCCTCCTCCACCAGCTGCTACCTGGCCAGCTAAGGATGGCTTGCAACCCAGTTCCTCAGTACCACAAACCCTCTCCCCATGTTCCCATCAACCCAAGAAAAGAGATGGGTGAAAGAGAGGAAATATAGGGCCATCATGCTGACCCAACCCCTTTCCTTCTCCTTGTTACCCTGTGTACTAGGGGTCCCGGGAGGGACACCAAAATGTGCTCAACTAAAGTTGGGGTAAATTAGCTCAGAGCACTGCTTAGTGTTACGAGAGGCAGGGTAACATAGTGAGATCTTGAGGTTGAGTCAAGGAGCACACCAAAGTTGAAATAATAAATGATGTTTTATTAAATACACAAGCAAAACAGTGTATGCGACAGATTCACACAAGATAACTAAAGAAAATAAAGGTTGGAGTGGTATAGAGGGATTTTTAGAGGAGTTGCTGGTTTGGGTGATACTTCACCTGCCCTGAAGCCCAAAAAAATAGAGAGCGAGGGTGGGGTGCGATGTAGCTCAGCACGTGGAGCTGAGGGGAAGCTCGCCAAGCAAAGCGGCAGCAAGGCGGGATGAAACTCGGGAGTGATCCGAGGAAGGTCTCGGAATCAAGGGTTTTTATAAGGAGAATTGTGACTGCAGGCTATGCCGTACTTGGGGGAAAACAATAGATTTGGAGTTGGAGACAAAGCCTCCAAAAGGTCAGAATCTGAATGATTGAGTTATCGCAGAGGTTCTCAATAGAGTAGCCAGTATGCAAACACAGAGTACTTGGGTATTGTATAGGTTACCCATCAAGCTGCCAGCGCGGGGCAGAGGCTCTTTTGTAAGTTGCGTGCATGCCTAATTAGAGTACTTGCCTGGAGGTCTCCTAAAGCAGCGAGTCAGCTATTTTCTGGCCTGCCTGTATTGTTGTTTGAGTATTACGGCAATTAACGGCCGAGCTTGTTTACATGCTTGTCCTGTGGCCTCGCAAGCACGTGGAAGGGAATAGAGAGGTGAAGCCGAATTATGATGTCAAGAGGATATCTTTTAATATCCTCAAAGCTCGGACTAGCCAGGGCAGTAACATCCTTTCCCTGACCTGGTTTGGTTTGACCTGGGTGCCTGTTCTCCCCACCATGCCTCAGCCCCTTTCCCACAGATATTTGCAATTTTTCTACATTTCTGAGGATCCTGTGTCCCTAATCCTAGCATATGTGGAGGGCCAACTGTTTAGTACTAGGCATACATATTAGGGTGTTGATGTTATTACTTTGCACTGTGGTTGCAGTTTAAAGGTCTTACAATTCCATTCTCTCATTGTTTGATGGAGGGAGGCTGACTGGTTTGAAATGGCACCAAAGAAGGGGCAGGGCATGAATAGGGTAAACAAGCAGCTTCACATAGGAATTTCCGTCCAGCATTGTCGTCATCCTCAGAGGAAGATGAGGACATAGGCCATTTCCGCACTATACTGTTATAGCGCAATGATTCCACTTTCAACCTCCTATGGAATCGTGGGGTTTGCAGTTTAGGGAGGGGCTGGCTGGCCCCTCCCTAAACTGCAAACCCCTGGATTCCATAGGAGGTTGAAAGTGGAATCGTTGCGCTATAACAGTCTAGTGTGGAAATGGCCTTAGATTTGGCCATTGTCTTATTGAGGGTCAAGACCTTGGAGAAGGCTAGGCCTGCTCCTCCCCCAGACCTGTCAGGGATGGTGGCAGGGAGGTCAAAGATGACTAGGAAAGCAAAGTGAGCCCCTATCACAGAGGAGATTCTTAAGTGGCTTTCTGTTTTAGAGCAGACTGGACAGGGCTCAACACAGGCAAAGGAGAATTCAGCATCCCAGCTCAAAGAGAGGGAGACCTGTGATAATACATACAGGGAGAGAGAGAGCTGGCATATACATGCAAGTAGCTTCAGAACCATCTAAAGAACACACACCCATCAGTGATGAACATGTGACTACAGATGATCAAATATGCACCAACATGGAAGTTTGCAGTGGGGAGTGGCCATGGGGCCCACTGAGCCATCCTGCCAGTCCTACTACAGGTGGATGGCCATATTTTGCACCACTGGCACCTTGCAGTGCAGGACCTGGTCAGGCAGGATGGTTCAGTCAAGCCCTGATGGGATTGCCCACCTTATGTGGTGGATTAGCCAACTGATGCCCCACACAATCCTCTAGACAGTCAGGTGGAGTGTGGCCATATTCACTATGCACAGTTACTGTCTAGTTCTACTTTAGACCTTACCATATGGCATCAGTCACTTCCTTTGGAGGGTTCCTTTACTCCCAGCTATTGAGGAACCTATATGGAAAGGGGAATACATTTATATATACATTTATATCTTCAGCTTGTTAAATAGGGAAACTGAGGGAAAAGATAAGGGAAAGGGGAAGATCTGGAACATGAAGGTGGATAGGAATTGGGGGAAAGTGATTTCTGGGTTTCCTCACCTATGCTGGTGTTTTAGTCAAGGCACAGGTTTGTTGTCAATTCGCCCTCAAGTTTCCTTAAATACTCAATCAGAGATTTCCATTATGTACAAATTTTCATATAAACTTTAAAAGAAACTTCAAAGTTTGTGATAAGTTGAACTTCAGATCAAAATAATTCTGAAAGTTTGGGTTGAAGCAAACATAAAACTAGAAAAATGAGATTTTCCCACTCTTAGCCACAGGCAAAGAGGTACTGGGGCAGGGCAAAGTTTTTTCTAAGGCAATAGCAAAAACAAAAAGACAGGTCAGTCCCATGAGAGAGGCTTTAAGACTCCTAAGTAAACTTTGGGAAGCTGTAGCTGGTGATCTTGGTAACTTATTTTTTTTTTCAGATCAGTTGTCTTGGCAGTGGGTTTTGTCTCTGTTCAATGTGCAAACAGCACTCAAGCGGCAGCCTGGCATCCCCTGAGACTCCCTGGGAGCTGTCTCATTCCCTCTGAAATCTGGATGAACTCATATTTAATGACACAATGCTTTCTTGCTGAATAATCCTTGGCAACCTTCTCCACCTTTTAATGAGCTAACTACTGAGCAGTGCAGAGGGAGGGAGGAAAGAAGAAACGACAGACAGACAAAGCTCCCTGTTTAGATTTTTTTTCTCGGATTGGATCGCTAACTGAAAAATGGGTGATGGAGCTAGAATTAATTTGAAAAGAAACAAAGTCATCAACAGGGATGAATTTCCCCACCTGCTCACAGGAAATCTCTTGCAGTGCAATAAGTGGTTAAAAAGCCTAATGGATGTATGGCGGGAAGAGAGAAGAGCAGGGTGGATACAATGCCATGATTCCAAGCCTTGTTAAGGAAAATGTTATTCAACAATCGGAAGTCTTGACACATAATTTTGTCTTTTAAGTATTGTCTTTACACTTTGAAACATTTCTACACTTAGACCCAGTTCTGAGTGTTCAAATTCTTCTGACTGGTTTTGAAGAATTACACATGTCTGCTAGGGACTTAAAAACTGTGAGCTAATTCTATTGGTTTACTGGTTGGGGGATTCTTGGGAGTTGTCATCCAAAAAAGTAATTTTTCTAAGACCATTTCTGCACTAGACTGTTATAGCGCTATTATTCCACTTTCAACATCCTATGGAATCCTGAGGTTTGCAGTTTAAGGAGGAGCCTTTAGCATTCTCAGCCAGAGAGCTCTTGGGCCTCAGTAAACTACAAACCCCAGAATTCCACAGTATGTTGAAAGTGGAATAATAGCACTATAACAGTCTAGTGCGGAAATGGCCTAAGTTCTGGTTAGTTTTAGAAAACCCTCAGAACTGTTAAGGGTGTAAGGGATTTCTTACAGAAATTTTGAAAATTTATTAACTCTACCCAGGATTTGGCAAGGGGGCATAGACATAAGGATTGAGTAGATCAGTGACCCGTTGCCCTTTGGTGAGTATTCATCTGTTCTCATAGGCTCCACTGGCAGGCCTACTTGGTAGTATTTGATGGTAGCAGTGGTGCTCTGATGTTCATCACATGGTGAGCTGCCATTTTGATTTCAAATGATATCACCAATGTAACCATTCAGAGGCTTTGTGGAAAATCTAAATTATACCCACTACTGCTCAGAAATCCCCAGTTGATATGGCAGCTCCCTAGACTGTCCTACCTGCTGTTAATTGGAAGGCCCAGGAAAGATACCATGAGTGGTCCCTGGTCCTTGACAGCTGCTCCAAGCAGTTGGGTAAAGAGTTTGGAAAAAATTCTTCTTTGGACAAATGCTTTCCTGAATCCCTTAGTTGGCAGGCCACTCCATGAAATGTGTCCAGTCATGATGACAATAAAATTATTTTGAAAATGAGGGAAATCTGGAATGTAAATAGAATTAAAATCTTGGTCTTGGTACTGAAACTCTTAAGTTCAGTGACCAGTCAATGAATTTTTGCCAGAACACCATCACAATACATGACACCACTCTGTGCCCAGTTTTATGAGATCAGCCTGACACAGAGATGCTTCCCCTGTTCCTGTAACTACTCGATGGCTGTCCTCTCTAATACTGATTTGCCTGTGTGAATGAGCAAACACAGATGTAACATCACTGAAACAATTCTTTCACATATTCTTCAGCAGTTCACATACTAGCCAAATCATTGGTATCATTTGGAAAAAGAGAACGTCTGGCTTGCAGAAGTCCTTCCCCACAACTCTGCAATGATCTACTGGCCAAAGGCCTATCCCTGTTCCCAAGTCCCATCCTTGGATGCTTAGCTGAAGGAAATGACTGATATCATTGAACAGAGGTAGGAAATGGGAAAGGGGAGAAGGAGAAGCAAGCTCAACTGTTTTGTAAGCTAGTGCTTGCAAGTGCCAGCTGATCCTGATCAGATACATGGACTTCACTGATGCACCCAGGATTTCATGTCCATTGTATTAGCGTCCTTCTGTTCTCCCTCCACCAAGAAACTTCTAATAATATACTGAGGAAAGGGAATGCAGTGGTTTCATATCATTATGTCAAATAAATTCTCATTAGCTGATTTTAAATAAATTTACCCAATTGGTAGTAGTTAATTGTGAGGCTCTTAGTGAAAGTTTTAGTTTCTCATCACCAGCAGGAAATCACCAATGTCAGGGTTCCCCCCTCTCTTTCTTGAATTATGCACAGCTAAGTACTCACAAGCCAAAATGCATATCTTTGAAGAATGAGCACTAGTCATTGGGAAAATGCATATAAAAATATGTACATTTGTTAAACATTAGAAAGGGGACACATCAGGAAAAATGTGTACAAGTTCATGCATGGATGTACATAGTGTAATAGAGTTAGAAGAAACCACAGGGGCCATCAAATCCAAACCCCTGCTATGCAGGAACACCCATCAAATCATTCCCAACAGATGGCCATCCAGCCTCTGCTTAAAAACCTCCAAAGAAGGAGACTCCACCACACTCTGAGGCGGCGTATTCCACTGCTGGACATGAGAGGAGGAAAACTACAAAGTATCACGATGCAAGGATGGGGTGGAAGTGAAAGTGAGATTTGGAGAAATGCCATGAAACTGGAGATGTTTTCATGTCATTACATAGCATACAGATTTCCACAGGCCCTTGAGCATCAAAGCACCCATTTCCTCATTAGATGTATGTTGGTTCAGAATCACAGGTTGTCATGCATTTAGTTAAGTAAGCATACACAAATCCAACAAAGTATATATGTGATCAAATCACTCAGTGATCTTCAGTGTCATTCATATTAAACTGGACTACCAACACAGACAAACTGTTGTCCAGAAGTCACTGTGTGTAAGATAGGCATTTTCACTAGAGCTGCATGCAAATGACATCTCGAAATTATCCAATTATTTGTGGGCAGAGAAATTGAGCGAGGTATGGATGTATATAATCAGATTTCTGTAGGAGAAAGAAACAAATCTCAAAGAGTTTCCCAGAGGTGGGACTCACCTTTAATAGGGGCTATACCACGGCTGCATTCCTTTTTTTTCCTAAGGTATTTTTAGGGGGCTCTATTCTTGCAAGATGGCCAGCATGGTGTAGTGGTTTGAGCATTGAACTATGACCCTGAAGATGAGAGAGCGATTCCCTGCTGTGCCATGGAAACCCATTGGGTGGCCTTGTGTGCATCACACACTCTCAGACCATGGAAAACACCACAATAGATTCACCTTAGAGTCACCATAAGTCAGAAATGACTTGAAGGCACATAACAACAGCAACTACCACTGCAAATAACAACAGCCACTCTGTTGGGAGCCATGTTGCCATTCTGATTCCATAGCAATGCCTCTGAGATCATTGTCAGATCATTTTGAACAACAAATGAACAACAAAAAAGGTAGCAAACCTCTGGAGAACATTTAGCAAAGTAGCCTTTCCTCCTTTAGGGAAGAAAGGAAAAAAAAAGAAAAGTAGCACAATATATATCTTTTTAAAAAGTATTGAGAATTTCTGGCTCAGCACTAGTTGTTATTCAATGAGGTTCTCCATTTTCATCCAGGTTTTCCAAATACAGTTGGCCTCCCAAGTTTGCGGGTTTGACTTCTACGGAGCTGCTTATTTCCACATTTCTCCAACACCTGGTCCTCCACCTCAAGTGCTTCTTTTCTGGAGGAACCTTCCTCTCAGTCATTCCAAACAAGTCATCCAGCCCTTTAAAAAGCCACCTCTGGTCCTCTTTCTCCTTCACCAGCCACTGCCTGGCCAGATAAGAACAGCTTGCAGCCCAATTTCTCAGCACCACAAATCCTTTCCTAATGCCTCTACACAGAAGAAGATGCGAAAGAAAGAGGAAGTATAGGGCCACCATGCTGACACACACACCCCTTCGCTTTGCTTTTCCTGAACTCATTTGGACCCTTGGTACCCATTGTGATCACCATGTCTTGCCCCCCGCTTCCACAGACACACACACATGTTGATATTTGTGATTTTTACACTTTTGTCAGATTCCTGCACCCCCTAACTCTAGTGAATGTGGAGGACCAACTGTACTACATTTTGGACGGTTTGTAACAGACAGGGATGTAATGATGGGGGATGAGGACACTGTAGCCCAGGCAAGAATTCTCCCCCTCAATTAATCTTTCCATCAGTGCCAAAATTTCTAGGGGTGCAGGTAACTCAAAACTTCTGTTGAACATTTAGAAAAAGAGTTTAGGCATCCAAAGAAGAGGATATGGCAAAATCCTGCATAACTCTAGCACTACCACTTCCTGAACTTACTAAAAAATTGTGTATATGTACAAGGAAATCATTCTGTGCATGTGCACTTTGTACGCTGCACGACTCATCCATAGCTGTGAGTGAAAAATCTATTCCCAGCTTTGACACATGTGCTAACACCATACAGCCATCCAATGCTTCATTGGGGAAAAGTAAAATTAGTAATCATGGCTTTTGAAAGTAAAGTATTTGAAGGGAGCTATTAATCAGTCATGTGGATGCATTGGGAGAGCTCCTTCATGCCATCACACAGCTGGCTGCTGGCAAGCTCCTAGACTTCCTACATATGTATATTGAGGGAACTTTATGTTGCTCCAGAATCTCAGTTTAAATCTGTCCTCACTCCAAGAGTTTCATCTTGAAGCCAGAGTGAGGTCAGGAGTGGAAAGCAATGCCTCCTGTCTTCAAAGAAAGAATGGAAGGAAATTTGTGGAATAATTTTACCCAACAGGAATAAAAATAAACACCATCACCAATATGCAGGGCAAAAATTTTGCCCCTACATCATGTTCCCAAAACAAAATAATCCCAAGTTCACCCAGACCTAGCAACTTAGTCCTGCTACTTCCTGGAATCATTTCTCTGTGGCTTCCAAGTTACTGCCTCACAAGCATTTGTGTATAACATTTCACTCACAAATATTAATGTGGAAAGAAGGAAAAGGTGGCATTTTTAAAATGAGTTGCAGTTGCAATCCCATGCCTTCTTACTCTGGAGAAATCTCCACTGAAATGAGTAGAATTGGCTTCCATGTAAACCTGTATATGATTGCACTGAGCAGAAGTTTCACCAGTGATGTTTCCAACCACTTTTGCATTTCACATCTCTGTCATCCGAATGAAAGTGCTGCACTGACTAGAAATTATTTTACATAGCTCACTTTTGTTTTCTATCTCACATGAACAGTTGGAAGTACAACAATTTTTCCACCTCTTCTCTTCCCACCAATCCTCTCTCAGCTCTAAATTGGACCAGAACCCGGAATAGTTTTCCTATCTTAGGCCCTTTCTGCACCTTACCTTTTTTTCGCCCTGGGGTGCGGGGATCACACGAGCAGCCTCCAGCGAGAGGCTCTCACATCCCCTCTGCTTCAGCTCCACACGAGCTGCCTGCTCCTGAGCAGGTAGTGTGACAGCCTCGCCTCTTCCTTCCGCAGCGTGGCCTGGGAGTTTCCCAGGCTGTGCTGGGGCAGAAAGCGCGACCGCCGTGGCTCCGGAGGCTCTGCACTCACGGCAAGTGCATGTGGGGTCCTAGAGCAATATGCGATCACACACCATTTTTGGCTGAAAGCCAAAAAAGAAAAAGTGTGCGAGCAGCACCTGCCAGGCCCTGGAGAGTTGCACGATTGTGAGTGCATCGTGCAGATCGCTCTTCACAATCATGCAACACTCCAGGTGCCCTTTTGCATGGCAAATGCCGTGCAAAAAGGCCCTTAGAATAGAGTTCCCATAATAAAGCTTTCAGTTTTTTTCTTCAAGCCATTGGTGTCTTTGCTCTTCAATCAGGATCTCTAACCACTGCACACATTCTCTATCATGAACAACATTCCAAATTGACATATCTCTGACTAATAGGGTCATGTGAGAATTAGTGCTATGCTGAACATTTCTTCAACATATTTTTGAGCATGCACTTACAATTCTATAGAAAATAAGCTCCTCTCAGACCAATGTTTCAAGGAAGAAAAAATTTCAGCTTAATCCTCATGGGTGAGGTTCAGGACTCTTGTGCCTTCACCTTACTTATAAGGTGGCTGAGGATTGTCTGAATGTCCTGTCCTTCATAGTACATTAATCTGTATGGTAGTCAACAGCTACCCCAGCTTCTCATAATTCATTTGAAATCCAGGAATAGACATCACATTACAAAGTAACTCTTCCCATGGGACTTTTTCAGCTCTGGAAGTACGGGCAGCCGGTAAAACTTTAGAGTGGTGGACAGTAGTATAACAGAATAGGAGAAAAATATCACATCCAGCAACCTTGTAGTGATCCTATAGCCAAAAAATACTACTAAAAGAAATTCCCAAGGGCCCTAAGAATGAGGGGGAATGATAATTTCTTTTATGGAGAAAAGTACTTTTGAGAAACTGAAGGACAAATGTTGGAACATCATTAGCTCTACCACCTCTTTCCTAGGCCATTTCCACTCGGGGGTTTTAAAACGGTGCAGAGCGTCCTCCAGGGAGGCCATCTGCTCCTGGTAGTGGACTGGGTCGGACCTACTTAACATAGATCCGCACCCTAGCCCGCTCCGGAATGACCCCAAGTGGTCATCCAGTGTGCTTTTGAAAGACCACTAAAAACAGGTCTTTCAAAAGCATGGAGCATGCCACTGTGAGCCTGCTCCCTTAAGCAGATTCACAGGCTCACACTGGTGTGAGCCTGCGATCTGCCAGGGGCGGGCTTTAGGCTGGCAAGCTTCAGCGGTTGGTCGAGATCCTCGACCAACCGGAAGCTGCCATTTTCGTCCCCGAAGCAGTGCAGAGTGGCGGCCACGCACTGCTCCGGAGCAGCGTGGACCGGACCGGGGAGCCTTAAAGTCTGGTGAGTAGCGTCACGGGCGATTCCCTCGCCCTGTGCGGAAATGGTCCTAGAGTACAACATAATAATGCCCTTCAGATCTGCTACAGAACTTACTGGGAAGGTACTGTGCTATAAAGATCTTCAGAAGAAACAGAATATGTCTACATCCAGAGTGGTAGTGAGACTATTTTTACTGGGAGAGGGTGGGGTTTGAGTATTGGCCACTATAAAAGCAGTTTCTATGGGAAATGCTTTCATAGGTGATAAGAAAAATAACCCCCAATTAATGCATTTTAATTAGAATGTATGCTATGAAGCTTCCAAAAAACAAAATCAATTTAAAATACAACATTTCCCACATTCAAAGTAGTTGCCTAAACTAAATAACAGTGACAAAGAATTAAATTCATACTGTGCAAGTCATTGTATTATAATGAGCTTTCAGCATGAGATTTTGTGGATATTAATCTACTTCTTCAGAGAAATAAACCAGCTAGTCTCAAAGGTACTTCTAGATTCTTTCCTATTAGGCAAAGTAAGACTGTTGCCTCAGGTGGCAGATACTGGGGGGAAATGGGGCAACATCGAGGTGCTGAGGAGAACTGTGTGTTCCGTTTGGTCTGACTTGTCGCTCATAGACTAGTCAGCAGCCCTCAGCTATGGTGGAGGATGCTGTCCCATCAGAGTGTTGAAGTATAATCCAGTTGACAGTCAAGCTGGCTTCTGAACCAGAGATGGGCATCTTACTGTTTGCCTCAGGCAGCAAAATTTATTGTATCAGTAGTGCATGAATTACAATAGTGAGTGAGCCCCACCTCCTGAATTGCAGTAGACCCTCCACTTTTGCAAGGGTTTGGGGTGCAGAACCCTCACAAAAGTGGAAAACTCACAAATAACTCTCCCTGCTTTCTCTCCTATTGCTTTCTGGGGCTCCCCCTTCCTGTTTTCTTGCAAAACCGAAGGGAATGGGGGTGTTACTGCCCTGGCTAGTCCGAGCTTTGGGGATATTAAAAGATATCCTCTTGACATCATAATTCAGCTTCACTTATCTATTCCTCTCCACGTGCTTGCGAGGCCACCGGACAAGCACGTAAACAAGCTCGGTCGTTAATTGCCGTAATATTCAAACTACAATACAGGCAGGCCAGAAATAGCTGACTCACTGCTTTAGGAGACCTCCAGGCAAGTACTCTAATTAGGTATGCACACAACTTACAAAAGAGCCTCTGCCCCGCGATGGCAGCTTGATGGGTTAACTATACAATACCCAAGTACTCTGTGTTTGCATACTGGCTACTCTATTGAGAACCGCTATGATAACGCAATCATTCAGATTCTGACCTTTCGGAGGCCTTGTCTCCAACTCCAAATCTATTGTTTTCCCCCAAGTACGGCATAGCCTGCAGTCACAATTCTCCTTATAAAAACCCTTGATTCCGAGACCTTCCTCAGATCACTCCCAAGTTTCATCCCGCCTTGCTGCCGCTTTGCTTGGCGAGCCTCCTCTCAGCTCCACGTGCTGAGTTACATCGCACCCCAGCTTCCCTCTCTATTTTTCCAGGCTTCAGAACAGGTGAAGTATCACCCAAACCAGCAATCCCTCTAAAAATCCCTGTATATCTCTCCAACCTTTATTTCTTTAGTTATCTTGTATGAGTGTGTCGCATACACTGTTTTGCTTGTATTTAATAAACATCATTTATTATTTCAACTTCTGTATTCTCCTTGACTCGACCCAACCCCGTAGACATAGGGTTCAAGATCTCGCTACGTTGCCCTGCCTCTTGTAACGCTAAGCAGTGCTCTGAGCTAATTTTCCCCACCTTGAGTTGAGCACAATTTTGGTGTCCCTCCCGGGACCCCCAGTACACAGGGTAACAGGGGGGTGGGGGAAGGCTTTCATAAGTCTTCCTTTCCTGCTCCAAAGCTTTCCTTCTCATTCCTATGCATTTTGACCCAGCATGGAGAACTCACATGAGCCGCCCCCCGACCCAATCCTCTTCAGTTTGGCCTCAGTGCAAGTTCTCTGCACCAGGGCAAAGTACATGGGAATGGGAGGAGGAGAAGCGGGGAAAGCACGCGATCTTGTGAATAATAAAATTCACGAAGGTCAAACCCGCAAATGTGGAGGGAGGACTGTATTTCTTATTGGCCTTTTTGTGGCAATTACAAAGACCCTTTGTGTCACCCATGATTCTCTCTGGCACCAAGATAGCTCCCCATCCAGACATTCACCTGTTTGCAGGATGTGGGGACCAATTTTATGAGTGTCTTTCCCATGAACAGCAGACTGTAAAATGGTTTTTCCAGGAAGCAAATAGTACATAGCTTCAGGGAATTCAAGGTGTATTCACTAAGCAAAAGAAGTGCCATTGAAACTGACATAGCAGGCTGTGTCTGACATACAAGGGCCAATAATTGTGCCACAAGAAGCCCTTTTACCTGGATGGCAGCCACATGAGATCTTTAGAGAGCTACTACAGGAAGTGGCCCTGCTCCCTGAAGGTGGCCAGATGGTCTTCAGTTCACCTGATGCCTTAGGGTTTTCACAGGAATACTGTTACTGATGATAGACTGGGATCAGTCTCAGTAGAATTGTGGAAAAGAACCCAGATGACAAACACCACAGTGCAAACCTTCTTAAACCCTGGGATTTCAGTACAGCCTGGGTCACTGCTGTAAGAAACCTTCAAAGATAATTGTTTCTGTCTGGGCTAATTATCCCTGGCCAATTTGTGCACATGGCAGCTTTAACCTTATTTTTGCTACACCACTCTTTGACAAGAGCTACTCAGTTTCAACTTTCCAAGATAAAGGAGATCTCATGGCACAATAAATTAAGACAAGACATCAAAGATAACCTCTTAAGGCAGCAGGGGCACACTGATAGCATCACCAATAAACCTGCAAATGTGTACAACAGTGTATGCGTAGAAGGGGGCTCTAAGAGCAAAACTAGAGATAATTTTGAAACTACATCATTCTGCTGTCATTTTAAGTCTCCTCCTCAAGCACAGAAATTGCCATCAAATAATCCAGCCCTGTCAAAGCTAGACACATGAATGTTTAGGATTTTAACATTCCATTGATTTCAATGGCAGAATTAACACTGATTTACATTATACTTTTTATACCATTTTTTGGACTAAAATCATTGTTTGGTTGTTGTCAGAAAAGTGTTGTATATGTGTTATCATAAATAAAGGCCGGAATCCTGTATCAGATTATACTTAATTAAGTACTTAGCTAAGTAATTTTTCCTGGCCTGACCCACCCACCCACCCAAAAAAAAAACCTTGATAGAAACAGCATTCAGCCATGCTCTGCTCATTGGCAGGACAGCCTTCCTTTTCCCTTGTGGAGTGAGTTAGGATAGAATCATCACCTTTCTACACTACACTATTATCGTGCTATTTTTCCACTTCCTGTGGAATTCTGGGATTTGTAGTTTATTGAGTCCCAAGAGCTTTCTGGCTGGGAATTCTAAAGGCTCCCTCCCTAAACTGCAAACCCCAGGATTCTACAGGATGTTGAAAGTGGAATAATAGCACCATAACAGTGTAGTACAGAAATAGCCCAAGTGTTAAACTGCTCTTTTGTAGCTCTGTGTCAATACAGTGGAACTATTATTTCCTTTGACTTGGAACTTTGTTTCTATTAAATCAGTCTAAAATAGTGCTTGCCATCTTTTTTGCAGCATCACACTGCAGGCTTATGTTCAGCTTATAATCAACAGTAGTCCCAAAGTCATTTTCACATGAAGCACGGCTGAACCATGTATTCCCCATCCTATACCTGGGCATTTGGATTTTGTGGCCTAAATGTACAATTGGGGTTTCTATGGCTGAGTCAGGATTCATACCCTGGTCTCCGGAGTCATAGTTTGGGCACAAACACTCATGCCTCCCGCTGTGTCTCTTTTGTCAGGGACATGGCAGGGTGGTTATGTGTGCGTGTGCCCAAACTGCTCCCTTGTTTACAAGTGAGGGAGCAGTTTCAGCAACCTCAACCTCCTTGTCCTCACTGCCATGTCCCTGTTGCTGCTGGTGGTGGTTTCCAGCAGCAGGGCTTTGCAGGCCCCCTGTGAGGGCTTCTTGGGTCCTTTTCGCATGGCATTCACCATGCAAAAGGGCCTCTGGAGTGTTGTGCAATTGCAAGGAGCCATCCACATGACATCCTCGCAATTGTGTGATGCTGCTGGGGCCGGCAAGCGCCGATCATTCACTAGTTCATTTTTGGCTTGTAGCTGAAAATGGTGCGTGATTGCACATTGCTCCAGGACCCCATGCGCACTTACCGTGCATGTGGAGCCTCCAGAGCCATGGCATTCATGCTTCCTGCCCCAGCACAGCCTGGAAAAATCCCAGGCTGCACTGCGCTGCGGAAGGAAGAGGAGGAGCCCTCACACTGCCCGCTTGCCAGCAGGCAGTGGCTGTGGAGGCGAAGCAGCAGGGACACGAGAGCCTCTCAGAAGAGGCTGCTTGCGTGATCCCCTTGCCCCAGTGCGGCAAAAAGATAAGGTGTGGAAAGGGCCTTGGACAAGAGATTTTCATGAATGAGGATCAGTTTGTGGACAGATGTGTGCGTATCCTGTGTCATGTGTATGTGGCCTTGCTATTGCCAACCACCAGCACATGGCCTCTGGAAAGTTACCCACAAAGGAATATGATCCTCACTCTGATTATAAACTTTCCAGGGAGAAAGCAGCATTGAGTGCCAATGAAGCTTATGGCTGAGTAAACATGTATAGGATTGCACTGTGAGTCAACTAAAATCCACAGCAAAAGTAACCCAAGCTGATGTTTGACTAAGACACTTTGAACTTATCCTTCCTCTCCCCGCTACATAAAAGCCTGTGAGTGCCAAACTCTAATGTCAGGGTTCCTCCCTAAAAAATAAAAGCAAACACAAACTTTAAATCAGTTTTTTTTCCTGGGTGGTAGAGGGGAATGTTGGCTTTTATACAATTACCAGCAACTATGCACAGAAAATTGGTTTTCCACTTCTATCTCGAGTACATTTACTGTGTAGGATATTCACAGCAGTGCTTAGGCTGCGAAGCCAACAACAGCCATAAAGGCTGATCTTCTCCAACGATAATGCAATATCAGTCTGTTGCCACTTTAGTGACAAATTGTGGCGACTAACACTAGCTTCTCAAGATCATCATTGTCATCATTGTTATATGGGCAATGTCATCTGTGAGATTACTTTATAATGCTGGTAGCATTTCAGCCTCTAAAAGCTCTTTGAGAAAGGGACCAGGCTGAAAGTGGGGGTAGGAGGAGGACAAACAAATGTTTTCATAAGAAGAATGGCAGGAGAGAATGGACCACCACTTCTGGTAAACACAAGACAGCAGGAAAGAGCAAAATGACTCTCAAGAGGAGAAAGCAAGCATGTTAGAGTTATAGAGAAGAGAGAAAACATGTTTGAACTGTTTTTGCAGTTGCTGCTTTGCTGAATCAATCCATATCCTTCAGAGGCCCACCACTTTAATGAGGAACACTTAACCTGTAGCATTTCTTCAGGGTTGCCAGAATTTGACTTAGTCTAAAAATAGATCCACTGCTGCTAATCAGAAGTAGGTTGTCCACATGTCCTACTTTACAGAGGAGAGTCCTCTATGGATGGTTATCAGATGACATAATTTTTAAAGAACCCTCTATTTTAGAGGTTGGGAACATGCGACCCTCCATGTCAGGGTCAGAGACCCGGGTGGCAAGACAGCCCAGAGAAGGGAGTGGGAAAGCTAGCAGAGTACTGCCAGGAGGAGTCAAGGAAGCACGTACTCAAGGGAAGTCCATTTACCTAAGCCAGAGCGACAAGCAAAAGCCGTAGTCAGAGTTCCAAAAGCCAGGGGTCTGGAGCCAAGAGATCAATCCAAGGTATCAGGAGCCAGGTGCTAGAAGCAAGGAACAGGAAAGGAGAGGGCTTGTAGAAATTTTGCCACAGGCAAAGGAAAGCTTCCAGGCAGGCAGTTATATAGCCCAAGACACAGGTGGGGCTAGTCACTGCTTCTTGAACTTAATCAAGGAAGCCTCCCTTTGCTCGGCTCTATTGAGTCTCCGCCTTGTTTGTGGGCTGATTGGCACAGGCTCCAAACCATCTTCAGAATCGGATTCCTGTTGCTCTAAAGGAGCAGGCAGAAGAACATCCGAGCCTGCTTGGTCCATGGCAGCAGGGGGAGCTCTTGAGCTGCAGGACTCATCTCCAGCCAGAGCCACAGGGACCAACAGCTGCTGCTTGTCATCTCCACCCTGAGCAACAGGGACCAACAGCTGCTGCTCGTCATCAGCAGCTCTGACAGGGGCTTCAGTTATCACACTCCAGACTTAGGAGGATTATAACTTCCATCACCCCTAACCATCATTCCTGCTGGTCATGGATTATGGGAATTGTAGCCTAATGAGTTCTGGCAGGCCATGTGTTCTCCAATCCTAGGATAGCCCCAGTCCAAAGGACAGATTTTTGTAACAATAGCATGTGTATTTCTATACCATTCATCAGCTAAGTGCTCTCTAAGCGGTTTACAATGTATTTAGCTAATTGTCCCCAACAAGCTGGGTACTCGTTTTACTGACCTGCAGAAGGATGCAAGGCTGAGTCAACCTGGAGCCCATCAGGATCAAACTCACAACCTTACGGCTGCATTTAACCACTGTGCCACCAGGGCTCCTGCAGTTGTAGCCAAATGGGAGGTCATGATGCCCCAATGTGTCATAATGCTGCACACATTCAATAGATCTTAATGTAGGACCCATTCCCTTGAACTGAGGCTGTATCTAGAGGTATTTGATGTCTTCCACTGCGGGTTTTAAACTGAACTGCTAATTTTTAATCTGAACTCTGTCAAAATTCAAAACAGAATCCAAATCACTGTCCCACCGATGTGGAACCTACCAGCAGTCACTGGCTATCTCAAAGCCCCAAACTAGCTCACTAAATAGTTCTTCTCTCTCCTCTGGGAAATCGCATGAATTATATTTCTGTGAAGGGAGAGAAGTGATTCCCACCAGAGAATCTACAGCATCATCACATTTTTTTAGAGTATCACTTCGTAAAACCTTACAGAGAATAAAATTGAAGGGGGATTTGGAATTTTAAAAAAACTGGCAGGAACACAACAACTTTGTCAAGGAGGTAGTAGTGAACGGTGTTATAGTGGAACTGGGGCTCAAAAGATTCAAGTCCTGGGATATTTTGTTTTGTGTGGAATGTGTCATTTCCTGTTGCACACCCTCACCCTGATTCCTTCTGAGTTTAGAGGCAACTGTCCACTGTATTGGAAAGGGAAGTATTTTTTTTTCCTTCTAGCAACAAGTTATCCCTGTTTTAATCCAAAGTATTTTGGGGTGGCTTGGTCTTGAGTTTAAAAAACTTACCGGCTTTATAGGAGACTCAGCGTAGTGTAGTATTTGAGCACTTGACTACAATTCTGAAGACCAGGGTTTGAGTCTCTGTTTGGCCATGGAAACCCACTTAGTGACCTTGGGCAAGTCACACTCTGTCAGCCTCAGAGAAGGGCAAAGGCAAACCCCTTCTGAATGAATCTTGCCAAGAAAACCCTGTGGTAGGTTGCCTTAGAGTCACCATAACTCAGAAATGACTTGAAGGCTCACAGTGACAACATCAGCCTTATAAAAGGTTTGCTCCTGATAGAGGTAAGAAGAATGGCTAGATTCACAGCCACATGTCTTTTTAGACTTCCTTTGTGTTTGTGTGTCATGATGAGGGCCTGTGTTTTAAAATTTGCCACTATACTACTAGTGGTGAAGCGCGGATGAGATGGTGCAACAAAAGAAGCCAGCAGTCCATTTTGATGCCTCTTTTACTCCTATAACAATCTCAGCTTTCAGCCAAAAACTCTTATCAAAGAATTTTTACCTCAGGCCTAGTTAGCACTTGTCTGGCATGCAAAAGGTTCTGAGCTTGTCCTATGTGGGGAGACTTCCTGAGCATTTGCCTAGATGTGACAGCAAAGGAGGAAACAAAGCAGGGATGTAAGCAGTCCAAGCACCAGCATTTACCAGTGCCTAAAATCAGAGTCTGGAGGGATCACATTAAAAACAATATCCAATAACCTCCTCCTTTTTTTTTTTTTTTCGGTAATAGCAAAGGTGCGTTTCAAAAGGATTATAATGAATGTGCATGTGTGTATAAAAAGAGTAACACTGTCTTCTTTTTCTAATTACTTTCTAGGGGCATTATAAGAGATTTGTAGAGGTATGTTGATATTGATGTGATCATTTCATAAGTCTGATGCCATTCTCTTATCAGTCCTAGGCCCTTTCCGCATCCTTCTTCCAACCCACAAGGGCGACGGGATCGCAACAGGATTCTGCATGATGTTGTCGCAATCCTGTGGCTACCCATCGTAATCGCAGAATAAATCATTGACGGGTTTTTCCCATCAATGAACTGTGATTGTGCAGCCCTCCCACCTCCCTCCCACATTTACCTGCCATGCAAAATATCAGGAAGCACAATGGCTGCACTTCCTCCCCCAGGGCAGCCTGGGTAATTGCTGGGCTGCGCTGTGGAAGGTAGGGGCAGAGCCATCGCACTTCCTCCTGTCCAGCAGGCAGCATGTGCAGAGAGGAGCACTCCTGTCACTCTCCCCTCCTGGAAGAGCCAACCCCAGGATCCCCACGTGATGGATTCAACAAAAGGTAAACTGCAGAAAGGGCCCTAATACATTTCTTTTAAAAAAGAAAACTAGAAATGTGATAAAGAGTAATAAACAATCAAAGGATGAGTAATGTAGTGAGCTACTTCTTAACACTGTCACAAGTGACGACAACGAATAGCTTTCTGAAAACACAGGAAATAGTAAGGCGAATAAATTTTTTTAAAAGCATCCCCTGAGCTCTGCTATCAATGAATCAATTAATTAGTCAATTAATCAAGATGAGAGTGGCCTCCTGTGTTTCCCTAAGTTTATGAATACTGGGGCAGATGTGATGTTGGAGGACTTGCTGAAGCCTCATACAAGGATCTCTCTCTATGCATGTGTGTGTGCAGTATGTATGTTTATGTATCCCTTTGGAGAGCAGTGTGTCCAGCAGTTTCTATCACCTGTCTACCGGCTTCCCTTCGCCCTACTAGTCTCTGCTGCATTCTTTTCTCAGCTCCATTAGTTTCCTCAATCCTACCACCTTGTCTAGTGATTTCAGCAGAAGCTGAAGACAGCTCAGAGACCAGTGTTCAGCAGTCTCAGTTATGTAACTTAGTCAGGAGACAGAGCCTTGGTATTTAAGGTTATTCCCCCCTCCTCAGTTATGAATAACAAGCTCTTCATCTATTCTAGTGTTAACAACAAGCAAGTGTTCTGGGTCATTAAGCAGCCACTTCTGAAGAGGCTCCTTTTAGAGGAGAATTTACAACACACAGTTCAACGATGCAGCCGAGCCAGATTAAAGCAGCCCATCACTTCAAAGAGATGTCCAGCTGAACAGCATCAGTTGAATCACCGGCAAAGCATTAAGGGCATGGGCTGAAATTCTACATGCATAACTTAGTTACGTAACAATCTTAGTTGTATAACTAGGCAGTGTCTCCTGACCTGATCCTCCCAATCCTGACTTACCAGACAGCAGCCACTGCAAGCAACAAGGGTTTGTTCTCTTGTCAGTTGGGATACAACAGACCAATGATTCTACACACACACGCACACACATCTGAGCAATCAATGGTGCAAAGAGGAATTGGGACAGGGATTCTGCTTCTGACTGTCACACAGAAGATTGTGGTTGGGTGTGAAAAGTCAATCTGCTGCACTCTAATTGACAAGAGAACAGACCGCTTGTTGCTTACAGCATCTGCTGCCTGGTAAGTTACAACTGGGGGATTTTGACGACCCCTACATAATCACTGCAGTATCAAATATGTAGGAAGCATGAATAAAAATCAGTTATGAATGCATATATCTAGGTTATACATTCATGACTGCAATTGTGAACTCCAGCCTAGGATTTTAATTTCCAACCTCATCCTATGCATGTTTACTCAGAAGTAACTTCAGTTAGTTTAGTGGGAGTTATTTTCAAACAGCTGTGGAAATACCACTCACTCAACGGTCTCAAGGATGGTGCAGGAAACTTCTCTTCTTCTTGCACTGGGAGACTTTAGTACTTGTGCTGAGACTGCCGTGTCAGGAATAACTTGGGATATCATGGCCCTCCCTGACAACCATATGTCTGTCCCAAGTGATATCTGCCCCAGCTCATGCAACACTTCATCCTTAGCTCTAAGATGGGGACAGCATCCTTGGAGAGGTGAGATCTATCATGTATATGCTAGCTTCTTCTCCCATGTGGCTCCTAAAATGGGAGAGGGGCTGGGTAAAGAGAGTGATCAATGTCTCTTTGCAACAAGTCAGGGTCCCAGCATGCCTAAAGAAGGCAGTTGTAAGACCCTTACTGAAAAAGCCCTCTCTAGATCACACCATTCTAGATAATTACCAGCCAGATTCTAATACTTCATATGACTCAGAAGCCCTGCTGCCATTTCTTTCTGAGATGGGGAGAAATTAATTTGATTCACATTTTTTTGTAATCTTATCTATCGTTATGCCTCTGAAACAATGCACACACAAAAACTCAGCTGCCCTTTAAAATTCACCCAACTTTGGATTATTACTGGAGTTCTCCAACCTCAAAAGAAATATGTGCAAAAATGCATAAATTGAGGGAAGGGGACAAAAATTCTCATATTAATGAGCATAACATTGAAAAATGCAATGTGTTATATGCAAATGTGTATATTAGGAACAACTGCATACAAAAATATGCTAAAAATTTTCATGTGAACTTTTTTTTTTTAAGAATTCAGTGTTTAAGACAAACTGTACAAAAACCTGGAGACTTGAGAAACAGTGAGGAATTGTTTGAAAAAAGACCAGACTAATTCATCTTCTCTTGCCCCTGTTACTGCCCTGGCTAGCCCGAGGATTTGGGGATATAAAAAGATATTATTTGATATCACTAATTCGGCTTCACATATCCCTTCTACGTGCTTGCGAGGCCCCCGGACAAGCACGCATACAGGCTCGGCCGATAATCGCCGTAATGTTCCTACGCAATATAGGGAGACCAGAAAATAGCCGACTCGCCACTTTAGGAGACCTCAAGGCAAGTACTCCATTAGGTATGCACGCAACCTACAAAGGATTCTCTGCCCTGTGCTGGCAGCTTGATGATCGAGCTATACAACGCTCAAGTATTCCGTGTTTGCATACCGGCTACTCTATTAAATTAAATTCGGCTCTAATTCAATCATTCAAATTCTGACCTTTCGGAGGCTTTGTCTCCAACTCCAAATCTATTGTTTTCCCCTAAGTCTGACCTAGCCTGCAGTCACAATTCTCCTTATAAAAACCTTTGATTCTGAGACCTTCCTCGGATCGCTCCCGAGTTCCAGACCGCCTTGCTGCCGCTTTGCTTGGCGAGCTTCCCCTCAGCTCCACGTGCTGAGATACATCGAACCCCAGCTTCACTCTCCATTTTCCTCCGGACTTCAGGACAGGTTTCGTATCACCCGAACCAACTATCCCTCTAAAAATCCTGCTATCTTATTCACACCTTTATTTTCCTTAGTTATCAGTGTGTTTGTGTTGCATACATTGTGTGCCTGTATTTAATAAAGACTATTCATTATTTTCCAACCGGTTTTCTTCTTGATTCGGCCTGACCCCGTAGACACTGGGTTGCAAGATCCTGCTGAGTTACCCTGCCTCTCGTTTTGCCAACTTGTGCTCTGAACTAATTTCCCCAACTTGTATAATTTTGATAGCAATTTGGCATCCCTCCCGGGACCCCCAGAAAACAGGGTAACCCCCACTCACCCACCCCAGCTTTGGAGAGTGAGAGGACTGGTCAGGGGTTGAATTCTGCATCAGGTGGACAGATGATGGAGAAGTATCTGCCACTGCAGTGCCTCCAACCAGGCTGAATCCACACAGTATATATGTGTGTGCATGTTGGAGGAAGGGGGAAAGCAGAGCAAGCAGCCAGTTGGACAAAGCCACAGATAGAGGAGTTCTCCTATACAGGAGCAATATGATCTGATCAAAATGTACCCATGATAAACTCTACTGAGACTGGTTCCATGCACTGCTGAAACAAAAGATCAAAGGCTCACTTCTGCTCACTTCTTTGCTAGTTAGAAGAATCGTTATTTTTAAAAGTGCTTTGGGACATACCCAGAGCACGAAAAAGTAATGGGAAAGCCAAATTCTTATGCTAAGGACAGCAGGCTGAATGCAAATCTGAGAAACTAGTGACAGCCCCCTTCTCTCCCTCCCTGGCATGACAAGCTGGCAAAAGGCAGAAGAGGTGAGCCGTTTGGCCTACTGAGTGAGCTGTTATGAAACAAAGGTACTCTCACATGGGTTGTTGAGCATGTGCACTGGCAGCAGTGATAATTACAGAACTAAGTTGCCATTCCTTCAGATGATTTATCCAGCCAAATACAAATAAAAAGAGTGATTTTCAAGCTGCTATGTGTTCCCCTTGGGTCCCTAATATTGTTGATCTATGCCCAATATTATGGTAGATTAAAAACAAAAACAAACTTCTATTGCTGCTGGCCCAATCCCATTTATAAAACATTCGCTCCCTCCCTCCCTCTCTCTCAAATAGGTTTAGTGTTTTGCTGAATTCTGTTTGGTGTGAAGGGTCAAATGTTTCTTCTATGTTCTGTTCCCCTCCCAAGACCTTACTTTGTCTTTCAATTTACAGATTCTCCAAAACAGCTGGTAGCATCCTTGAAAACAGGGAAATCCACTTTGAAATTAGGATACTAAAGTAAACAAAGCAAAGTATGTAAAAATTGTTCATAGTCCCAGCCCCCCTGCAAGCAAAGATTTGTTGTATTGGACTGTGCTGAATGTTAATAAAAATCCAAACCATACTGCTAATAATATCTTTAGTAGCTCCAGCAAAAGGTGATAAATGTGTGTGCAAGCTCTTGAGATCTTGGCAAGATGGCAAGATATTAGGAAAAGGTACAGCAGCTGTCTACTCAATACAGAGGCTGCACATCTTTGCAGTCCTATTTCTCACACATTTAAGTCCACTTACAAAAACACAACACCTCAACAGAATTCTGGCCATGATTATTATTGTCATCCTACCTTCTATCCAAAATTGGGAATCATTGCAGCTGCAATCCCCAGACTTTCCCTTGGTTCCCAAATTTCTAGCATTGCAGAGAACGAGATGTCGAAAATGGTTTCCACTTAGAACTCCTGCATCTGTTGTGTTACCTTCCTTTGGTTCTTTCAAACACCTCTTTTCTTTGAGTGGCTAAGCTGTGTTTATGAATGCTCAACTGAAGTTTTAAGTTACTGCAATTTTAGAAATTTGGAGACTGAAGGAAAATTTTATGGGAGAGCAGAATTTTTATTTTGGGGGACAGTGTCCTCATTTTGCCTCATGCCTTTGGTTACCCCATTGGGTTGATGCTACTGAAGGCATGAGGACAACCAGAGGTTGGACAAATGACTTCTAAGGGAATACAGCCATCAGAAGAGCCAGCGTAGGGTAGGGGTTTGAGCATTGGACTACAACCCTAGAGACCAGGGTTTGATTCCCTACTCAGCTATGGTAGCCCAGTGGGTGACCTTGGGCTTGTCACACGCTGTCAGCCTTAGAGTCACCAATAAGTCAGAAATTACTCGAAGGCACACAAAAAACCTGGCAGGCTGCCTGGGGCATTCTGGGAATTGTGGGGAAAAGTGACTTTCCCCAAATCTGACTAGGATTTACCTTCTGATGACATACTCCAGAAAGCATAAGGGGAGAAATCACAATCTGATCTGTTTCACACGTACACATGCATCCAGTGCAATGGCCGCAAAAAAAGAAGCAGCAGAGGGTGAAAGCTTTCATTCTATATATATCATCATTTAACAATGCTTCCAGGAGGATGTAAAATATTTTTTTATGTCTCCCCCACCTCCCTCAATCAAGCAAAAGATCAGGAGAACAGAAAACCTCCTGGAATGTTGACTTTTCTAGGCTAAAAGCACTTGTAGAAATCCCATAAAGGAAAAAAAATGGAAAGGGGAGTATGAGCAAAGCAATGCCTGGTATTTCAGTGACAGGTTGTTTCTGCTGATCATTATTTTAAGGAATGGATAAATTAGTTACTCGCAATGGTGCTTGAGATGAATTATTATATGGAACAGCATCTTGAATTACAAACTGGTTTGTGAAAGTCATGATGAGTTTTTGAATAAGGCACTAAAAGAGCAGATTATCACACCACACTCTCTCAAATTTAATTCTACTGAAAAACATTGGTTCCCTTTTTGGGGAAACCTTGCAGTCTGGGAGAAGAGGTATTTGAAGAAGGAAGAAATTATGGGATTTCTAAACATACAGTCTAATTATTTTTAGGGGGTGATTATCTTTCTCCACACTCTTTAATAATCTGCCTTTAGCTTTGCATCATGCAATTAGTCAACAGTGAGAAGTACACAAGACATCCTTAAGAAAGTCTGGAAGAGGAAGAAGAGAAAATTTACCAACACCCAGTCCCTCATCTCCCAATCCCCATCCTTGCATTAGCTTTATGAGCTAATGCAAGTAGAAACTATCTGGCTGCAAGGATGCTTCTCTCTGTCCTGACTAGTTTTTCTTTAGAGCAGGGAAGGGAAACTTTGGCCTCCCAGATGTTTTAGATGACAAATTCCATAATGCTTCATCATTTTCCAAGACGGCTGGATCTTTGGAGAGCTGAAGTCCAAAACACTTGGAAGGTCAAAAGTTCATAACTTTGCTCTGGCTAGTTCTTTATTCACAGAACACCCAATTAAACTACAGAATAGCAGATGGGAACAATATTGAAAACATTTCAATAATAGATGAAAAAATGGGTTTCTCAAGTGTCCAGGAAGACAATAAAGAAGGGGCCATTCTAGCCTCTCTAGGAAAGGGTTTCTAGATCCAAGAAGGACTTGTCTTATGTCTTCACCAACCCTATCTGTGATGGTGGTAGGATGGAATGGAGGGCTTCTCCTGTTTCTCCTGTGTGATCTCAGGGACCACACAGGCTCATACAGAGAGACATAGTCTGTCAGATAGCCCCAACCTAAGCCGTATCGTAGCTTACAGTGAAATGAAGGCCAGAGGCATCCCAATATCAAATATGGGGCGTGGAACTGAACTGTGAGGCTGTAGCCATCTCATCTGCTCTTCTGGATCTGATATATGCCAGCTATAATTTTGTTCCAGTCTTCCTCTGTGGCTAGATTTATTATCTCCTTTGCTTACACATCTGCTCAATGCATAAGATAGGTTTTATCACTTTATACAAATAATGAAAGGATAAAACTGATCTGTTTGAGAAGCCATCAGAGTAGATTTGGGAGTAGCTTCAGAAGCAGAGTTCTTAGCAGTGCATCAGTGGAGCAGGTTCCCTCTGTGCCCACTGATGCCCACTTCTTAACCTTTCTTCAAGCTATTCTCAAAACCACACGGAAATGTTGAATGAAATAGAATCAGAACACCATTATTTGTCCAAACACAGTGACAAACTGCACAAGTTTGCTGTATGGATCAAAAGAACCTTGGAAAGATGGAATGTTTTTCCATGGGGGAATGCAAGCGTTTTTCTTCTCCTTCTTCTTTCTTCTCCCCCTCCTCCTTCCCCCTGTCTGAGAAGAACATAAGTCACTGAAAAGGGAGGGGAGCAACAAAGAGAGGGAGGGCTGAAAAATTGGTCCTGGCTATAATTTAGAGGCAAAACCTTAGGGTGCATCATAGCTGTACACATAGCAAAATTACCACCTAAGAGATTTGTCATTTAGCCTACTTTTTCTACAACCTCATTCTGCTTTTGCATGTGATAACATGATAGAGCAAAAACATGGAGACTGCTATATAGATTAAAGCACTAGGGCAATTGACACAATTTCTCCCAAATGTCCTCTCCAATCCATTACTAATTGGGCTCCTTGATATATGGAAGACCTCAGGGAGCTGAAATGGGAAGGACAATGACTGAAGCACAGGTAGAGGAAAACTCAACTTGATATCTAGCAAAACACAATATAGAGAACATTTTTGTTCCTATAAGGTGGCAATACAGGAAGGCACACAACAGCAACACACACAGTGAAGGAAACCTTCTTCTCTGCATGCATTGCCTCTGTGAATTCATGTGCAGCTGATCTATTCGTGGTGGTGAGGACTCTAACTCAGACATGTTACTCTGTGAATCCAGTTCTAGAGCCTTCTGCAGTTTGCTTATATGCTTTTAGCAATCATCTCACAGGTAAAAATCTCTCAGATAGGAGCTGACTTAGATGCCATCGTGATAGCAGCAGGTGATAGTGGGGTGTCCAGCAACTCCATGAGTAGGATCACAGTGGATCAGTTTCAGTTGGTGAGTACTACAGATGTAGACAAACTACTAGGATGAATACAGAGGACAACCTGTCCCCTTGATCTTTGTCCTTCTTGGCTAATTGTCCAGGGATAAGATACAATTAGGTCCCAATTGCAACATATTAATGCATCTCTCAGGGAGGGAAGTTTTGCATATTGTATAAAAGAACCAGGAGTACAGCCTCTTACAAAAAACCCTCCTTGGACCCTTTGGACTTAGAGACCAGTATTAAACCTTCCTTTTGGGGGCAAAGCGATTAAGAGGGCAGTTGCCTTCCAACTCCATGCAGTCTTGGATGATACAGGGTTTCTAGATATATTCAGACTGGCTTCAGAGCAGATGTGGAGTTGAGACCACTATGAGACCACCTGAGTGGATGGTCTTTGCTTGAGCATTGACGGGAGGAGCGTGTCTGTATTGGTGCCTTTGGACCCCTCAGTGGTGTTCAGTACCATCAACTATGGTATCCTTCTGGAACATCTGAGGGGTGTGGGAATCAAGAGCACCATGGTTGAGTGGTTCTGGTCCTATATCTTGGGTTGATTCCAGATGGTGGTGCTTAGAGATAGCTGCTGATCAGAAAAGGAGCTGTTATATGGCATATCACTAGGTGTCATTCTATCCCCAATACTATTTAACATCTACATGAAATCACTGGGAGAGATCATCTGGTGGCATGGGGCAGGGTGTAATCAGTATGCCGATGACACCCAAATTCCCTTCTCCATGTGCTCTAAAACAGCATTAGCTAAGAATGTTGTGTCTCCTCTGAATGAATGCCCAGAGGAGATAATAGGCTGGATGAGGAAAAATAAACTGAAATTAAAACCAGACAAGATGGAGGCACTTACTGTTAAGGGTCCTAACCTGATGTTGGAGGTATGTCAGCCAGTCTTGGATGAGGATACACTCCCCCTGAAAAAGTGTGTTTGCAGCTTGAGAGTGCTTCTGGATCTGTTGCTCCAAATGACAGCCCAACTGGATGTGATGGTCAAGAATGCCTATTATCAGTTTCACCTGTTGCACCCTTTCCTAGAACTGGAAGATCTAAAGAAGGTAGTGCACATACTGGTAATCTCAAGGTTGGACTTCTGCAATCTGGTGTACATTGGACTACCCTGTACCAAGTTCAGAAACTTTGATTAGTACAAAATATGGCAGCCAGATTGGTTACTATTGCCCCTGGGAGTGATCATATTATACCTAGATTAAAATCACTCCACTTGCTGCCATTTGTTTGTTTGTTTATTTTCCTGCAGTTTCTGGGCAACGAACAAAGTATTGGTTGTTACTTTTTAAGCCCTACATGGTTCTGGGTTTAGGTTACCTGCAGGATCACTTTCTCCCATATAATCTCCACCATACACTCATTTCTTCCGGAGGATATTCATTTCAGTCAGTCAAGACCAGGCTGACAACTGTTAATCAGAGGATTTTTTCATTGGCCACCCCCAAATTGTGGAATGACTTACCGGAAGAGATTTGACAGCTGAATACACTGTCTGCATTTAAAACAGCATTAAAGACCAACCTCTTCTAGCAGGCTACCCAGATGGTTTTTAAATTATGAGTTTTTAAATTATGAATTGTTTTTAATATGAATGCTTTTTCATGGGTGTTATGCTCTTTTAACTGATTATGTATTTTTAATTGGTGTTCATTTTTAACTTTGTTATGTGTATATTTGTTGATATATTTTAATCTGTTGTTTCCCACTCAATCCATAGAGAAAGGCAGGTAAGAAATAATAATAGTAGTAGTAATAATAATAATAATAACCACCAGCACCAGCACCAGCACCACCACTACTGTATGGAGTGTGAATTGAATTCAGGGGTCCATTCACACTACACAATTAGAGTCCTATTATTTTATAATAAAATATTATTATTACCATCATCATCATCATTATCATCATCAAGAGGATAATTTAGAATTCTCAGCCAGAGAATTCCTCAAGCTACATACTCCAAGATTCCAAGAGGACAAATCATGACAGTTAAAATGGAATAGTAGCACTATAATTGTCAGTCCAGGATTTTTTTTTTCCCATCAGGGTTTCTCAACATCCCAAAAATATATGTTTTGAACATTTTTCAAACGTTCTTTCCATCCCTTTCTCCAAGTCCAATCAGCTCCCGCCATCATGGCCACTGATTCAGGCGTGATGAGAACTGCGGTCAGTTCAACAATATCAGCCACAGGTTCCCTACCGCTGCTATATAAGGAGGTTTTAGGAGCTGAAGCAGCTGTTTCCAAAATTGGGAGAGGCAAAGGGCAGGGCATTCCACGAACATGATAGGATGGACTGAGGGAAGGCTATAGACCCTATGGAGCAGGCAATATGCGTACAAAACACTCTTTCTATTTCAGCCAGTTGGTATGAGACCCACAAAGCTTCAGATAAGGCTGTTTCATCTTATTTAGACTTTGGGATTGCTCTTAATATGGTATGTTTTATATCCTGCTGGCTGCACTTTTGCCTAGCTGAAAATGAACCAAGGGCAGAGTTATGATGTTACCCCCAAAATGTGGGTGCCACAGGGGCCCACTAGCAATGCCAGTACTTCCATTCAAAAGTGGGGAATAATTAGCTCAAAGTCAGGTCCTGCAAGAGGGAGATAACTTAATGATATCCACCACCTATGTTCATGGGGTTCTTGCAGGAAAGAATCAGCCAGAGAGTTTAAATTGTAAACTAAACATATGTTTTATTGAAAGAAATTCTCACATGCATGCAAAGATCCAAGCACTCACACAAGCATACAAGGACTAGCTGACAGTAAAGGGAGGAAGGGGGGTAGAGGATTTTCAGGGATGAGGCTATAATTACTGGTCCAGAGAGCAGTGAGGAAAGCAGCGATGCAGCTTAGGTAAGCACCTAAGGACAGTTCTTGTTTGGGAATCAAATGGATAGCGTGGCATTCAGAAAGGTGAAAGAGTGCACTGGAAAACCTGAACTCAGGAGTTCTTATACCTGAAAAATATCCTGCAGGTATGAGTGTGAATCACTCTTCCAGCCAAGAGGACAATGGGAGTTGCAACACAAACAATGAAGTCTGTATGGAGCTAATGGTCTCAGTGTTTAGGTGACAGAAGGATAATGGCCGTAGTAATAGCCCAGTATTGCGGAGAGGTGGGAAAACAATAGGGAAATGTCCAGGTGTTTGGGGTTAGAATTAATCACAATTGGGTGGGGAGTTCCCCTTTCAGCTCTCAGATGTCCAGCTCATTATCTTTAAGCCTATTGTTTAGAGAAGGTCTGCGCTATTAGCCTGAAAATGACTTGGTTTCTGCCTAAGGTCATTTCTGCATGACGCTGCAGTCACGGGTCCAGAAGGGAGCGTGTCAGCAATGCTCCCCCCTGCACCTGCTCGGTCCATGCAGAAGAGAACACAATGGCGCCACGTCTTCTTTCTGCAGCACAGCCGGGCTTTTTCCATTGCTGCGCTACTGAAGGAAGTATCGCCAATGCGCTTCCGCATCTTCCACATGGCCAGAAGTGATGGGAGCACCGCACAATTGCAGGCACGAAACAGATTTTTTCCATTTTGCAAAAACTGTGCAAGCGCGACGCTCCGTGACAGGATGGCAGCGGGACGGTGATGACGTCATGTGGAAGCGCGACCTGCCGACCGCTGCCATCCCATGGCAAAAACGCAACAGCGACGTCATGCGGAAAGGGTCTAAGCAGTAGGCATGGCTTACCTGCCTTGCTGTCTCATGTTTACAGTCAGTAATATGACTCTTCCAGCATGACTTTCTAGTCACCTCAGGTATCCTTTATATCCATGCCAATTAATAGTTCCCATTAAGTAATATTTGCCAATTAAATCATGGGGGGGTGCACGGTGCATAGTGCCATAACAATGCTGATAACATTGTCATGGTTTCCAATGGCTTTCATGGACTTCTATGGAACAAACTAACAGCCTGTCTTTGGAAAGACTGGCTGGACTCCTTTATTATGGTGTACGTTACACAGCTTTGCATATAGTCAGCTATGTAACAGAGGCACTAAGAAACCCTCTTCGTGAATTGTGAAGATGTGTAACAGGACACCAGCAAGAATGTCAAGTTCTGCCAATGTGTATCAGCACTACCTGCTACGCAACAGGACTTATGTGCATTGCTCCTGATGTACATTGTGCATCAGTTCCAATGTGCATCATTCACTATGCTGACACTATGTGACAGCAGCCCTTTACTTCATACAGGTGTTACAGGATTGCTCAACTCTAATTCCCAAAGACATAAGTCTACTTATGAAGACACAAGTGCTTAACAGGATTCCAGCCAGAGCCAGGAATTCAGGACAAGATGCACCTTTTCTCCCCTCCCCCATGTAACTGAATTGACATTTTTTATGCTATTCACAGGTAAGACAAAAAACTAATTTCCCTGCTCCCCCTTAACAATAAATGACATGAACTTGACTGAGAAAGAAACCACTGCATTTATGCCCCTCTTTACAACACATTACAGTACCATATTTGTGGGTTTTATTACAACACAAGCACCCATTCTGGACTTTTCTGTAGTAAACAAAGTCATCAAGGCTCTAGTCAAGCATCCAGAAAATCAAGAAAATAAATTAATTTGAAATATAGTGCTGGAGGAAAACTCTACTGATAGCATGGGCTGTCAAAAAGACAAATCAATGGGTCTAAGAATGAATCTAGCCTGAACTTAGTCATTAATGTCACTAGTCAGCAGTCATTAAAACAGCTAAGCTAAGGTTATCATACTTTGGACATATTTTGAGACGACATGATTCACTGGAAAGGACGATAAGGTTCAGTGAAGTGGAAGGCAGTAGAAAAAGAGGAAAAACACATTACAAGTGGACTTAGTCAAGGAAGCCACAGTCCTGAGTGTGCAAAACCTGAGCAGGGCTGTTGATGATAAAGTGTCATGAACATCTCTCATTCATGTGGTCACCATGAATCAAAGCGAATTTGATGGCAAATAGCAAAAAAAACTCACTGTAGACAATTATATTGTAAAAGTTCTACAATCACAGGTATTCATATGCCAAAAAGAAAAGAAAAATATGAATATAAACAGTCAAAAAGTTGGAATTCACTACCCAGAAAATTCAATAAGAATTACTGAATTGAAATTAAGTTCATCTAGAACGTATCTTTTTATGTGTTGCTTTGCATCACATAATTGGTTTTTAAGGGCAATGTTTTCAAAGCATTTGGGGTATTTCGGGATTTCTTGGTCTATCCATGGATCTTCTTGTGCTACATCCCCCTTCCTCTCAAACTCTGCTTGTGAAACTAAATAATGTGAATTAGAAGAATGCGCATGTGTTTATTCTGAGTTACTGTTGTTAATTCAGCCCCTTAGGGAAGCTGTTGGGTTATAATATGAAATAAAATGCATGCACTGATAGATAAATAAATGAATGAATAACCCATTCTGCTTGTGATCTGGATTTTCAGGGAGGGATTGGTGAGACAGAGTGGCCACTTGCCCCTCACCAAAACATTCACAAGAGAGAGCAAAGATCTGAGCAAAATGTACATGTGCTAATTTACATGTATAGCCCCAGATGTTGAAATAATGCATATAGTGCAAACAGAAATCCTGTACATCGGATGATAATGGGAAAGACTGTTTCTTAGTGATGTGCCTGCTGTCCGGGTAGTCGCTATTGATTAATATCTTCAAACCTCTTCCCTTTTTTATAGTTCTTTAGGTACTTCCAAAGGGAGATCTTCTAATTCACAGTTTGTGACACGTGCTCCATTGTCAACATGTGGAACCTCCTCCCCCCACTTTTTTTTGCGGTGTCCTTGGTATACCTTCTGTATGGTAGAGAGGGAGCACGGAAGGAAGGAAGGAAGGAAGGAAGGAAGGAAGGAAGGAAGGAAGGAAGGAAGGAAGGAAGGAAGGAAGGAAGGAAGGAAGGAAGGGAAACTCTAGAAAAGAAAACACATTCTCTAAACACCTTTGTACACCCTCCAATCCCTTTTAAATCTGAAAAATGGGATGAGGGTGTTGAACTTGGAGTTACAGAAGCTCTCTGGCTGAGAATTCTAAATGTCCCTCCCTGAACTGCAGATCCTAGGATTTCATAGTATGTTGTCATGGCAGTTAAAGTGAAATCATAGTGCTACAATTGTGTAGTTCAAAAGATCTCTAATACATTTATTGTGGCACATGCTTTTGTGTCCATTAAACTTATACCAGGAAAAATGCTTTAGTCGTTAGATGCAGCACAAACTCTTGCTTTTGAAATGTTTAATATACATACATATTTGCAGCCACTAAACAGTACATGATGGTGAAGATAGTACTTGGCATATGTCTCTACATCAGTTTTGGGAAACTTTTTGCCCTCCAAATGTTTTAAACAACTGCCCTCATAATCCCTTAACATCTACCATGCCAGCTGGGTCTTCCAGAAGTTGAAGTCCAAAACATATCAACGTCACACAGTATAGATTCCTTACCTCTACTCTGTGTGCTTATGCATAGTCAGAGATTAGAGCATTCAGGCTTCAATCTTATATTCACTTGCATTGATGTAAATTCCACTGGACACAATAGGATTCAGTTCTGCATAAGTTCTGTATGGGATTCTGCTGTAAATTATAAAGTCAGACTAGATACTGAAATTGTCATTAGACCTCCATTTTGCCAAAAAAAGTGGAGAGTTTATATGTTTCAACAGTTTTAGTAGGAACAAAAGTGGACAGCATGCACCACCACTATTATGTGGTTTCCTAGGTAACTGAACTTGAAATAAGGTGATATTTGAAACTGGTCTGCTTCAAATAAATTTGCCATGGGTTCATACATAAGTGTGGGTGTGTAGAGAGGGGACATACACCCCTAAAATAGGTCTGAACACTCCTTTTTATTTCCTTAGTTCTGTTCCATCTCAAAACTAACTTGTTGGTGGAATATTCTACAAGTTTTAAGTGTATGTGGCTCTCCAAATGTTATCAGACTATGATGTCCATCAGGCCTAGATAATGTAATTGATAGGAAGGGATGATGGGATTTGCAGACTCTCGCAACATCTTGAGGGCCACACATTTCTCATCCTGCTGAAGAAAAAAAGATTCATGCATATTTTATATTATTTGTATAGGACATATTTCTATTAAAAAAACATCAAAACAGCACTTCAGAAAGGTTTGCCATGGATTCCAAAAGTATGCATTTAATCACAAATTACATAAACATATATTATTAGAGAGATTATTTGTTTGTTAATAGTTTGTTAATCACTCTAATAATATAAATGGACATGTTTGCATTAGCTGAGATCCAATATTGCAGATATACTAAAGCAGACGCATAGCTATAGCCCTTTCTGCAGTAGCCTCCCATCCTGGTATGGAGATGGGAGAGGAGTGGGACTGCAACAACACTTCTGCAATGATGCCATTGCGGTCCTGCTCCTCTCCCATTCCCCAAGTGGTGTGATTGTGGATTGATTCATTGATTGGTTTTCGCTGTCAATGACCCACGATCGCACCACCATCCCGCACTTACCTCTCTTGCGGAAGGCCTGGAAGTGCAATGGTTGTGCATCCTGCCCCAGCACAGCCTGGGAAAGTACCTGGCTGCACTGCAGAAGGAAAAGGCATGTCCATTGTGCTCCCTTCCTCAGGAAGCCAGTCCGGTGTGAGGGGAGTGCTCTCATCCTGCTTCCTTCCCAGTAGAGCCACTGCTGGAATCACAACTGGAGGACCGCTCAAGAAGGTAGGGCGAAGAAAGAACCTATATATCACCTCCAAACTGACATTGCTAAATTTACTTTAACAGCCAGCATGTCCACCAAGCAATGGAATTCTTTTCTGCAGCGGTAAAGGCACAGCAGGATGACATTTCCAACACCCTCCCATCAGCAATCTCTGGTGGAATGAAGAGTCTGAGAATCTACATCATCCAGCTAGAAGAAAGAGCTGGACACAGCTGGATAGCTCACTGTTGCACCAGAAATTGCTTACTATCACACAGAGATCACTGGTGAGAGGGGGCTGGAAATGTCATCTTGCTACACCTTGATCACCAGCAGCTCCATTGCTTGATGCAGCTGCTGGTTGTTAAGGTAGGTTTGGGGGGCATTTGTGATCATGGCAATATTGCTACGGTTGCAAACATGAATATAGCACTTCTACAAATGAATAAATTTAGCTTATGCACTTGTAGAGAGCCAGTGTTTGAGCACTGGACTACAATGCTAGCGATCAGGGTTTGATTCCCCACTTGGCCATGGAAACCCACTGGGTGACCTTGGGCATGTCACACATTCTCACCCCCCCCCCAAGAAAACCCTGTGATAGGTTTGCTTTAGGATCACCATAAGACAGAAAGGACTTGAAGGCACACAACAACAACAGCAACAATATGCACTCGTAGCAGCTCAACAGCATGCCAGCCACTATATAGTATATTGATATCCAACAGCATGGAAATGTACTTCTACTTACAGAGCGAGTCCTCCTCATTCTTCATCATCTGAATCCAAAACCTCCTTCAGAGTCCTCCAGAGAAGATTTGATGATTTAAGTGTTACAAGGAGCAGAGAGAAACCATTTTGCCTAGTGGTGTTGATTCTACTGGCAAACCAACACAACTAGAAACAACCTGTAATAATTATCATATTCAAGGCAACTTAGTTTAGAAACAGGTAAGTAAAGGGTTTTATATTGCAACTGTATAAAATTTTTCATGGCATGAGAAGAGATATTATTTTCTCCCTCTTTCATCTTACTAAAATATTTCATACAATGAAGCTAAATGGTGAGAGGTTCAGGCTAGAGAAAAGGAAGTATAGTACTGTTTCACATGGCATGTAGTTAAGCTATGTAACTTCTTGCCTAATGATGTGAGGATGGTCACAGTGGCCAAGATCCTGCATTGGAAGATAGAGCTATGGAGATATATTTATGTCTCTGCAGGTATGTCTCCTCTAACCTACCTTTTAAGCCGAGCTCACTGCAGATGCCATTTAGAGGAGATCCAGCTAAAGGAAAAGAGCTGGACACCTCCTCTATCTTGCCCCCCTCAACAACATGGAAATGGCCATGTCAGTATAATATACAGCTCAAGACGTAGGTTTAGGGGAACTTTCGTTGTGTGGTCAGAGGAGACTTCTGGCACAACACTCATAAAAGTGAACTACGTTTGTGTGAGTCAGACTTGTTGTCACTGTGTGTCTTCAAGCTGTTTCTGACTTATGTCGACACGAAGGTAAATCTATCACAGGGTTTTCTGGGGCTAAGTGTTTATGATGCACCCAAGGTCACCCAGTGAGTTTCCATGGCCAAGTGGAGAATCTGGTCTCCAGGGCTGTAATCCAATACTCAGACCACTACATCATGCTGGTATAAGGCCCTGCTTTGGGGGTCCCCAATACCAGTAAGGTTTGGATGGGCACCATATCTAATTGGCATCATATTTAATTGGCAACACACTTTAATCGGCACTAATATCAAATTCAAGCCTGAGAGGTGACTGAGAAGTCAAACCAAGTGAGGGAAGAAATCTGACTGTAAATGTGAGAAAGAGAAGCTAGTCAACCTAAACACTTTCTAGGTGAGATTAGGTCATTTGCCAGGCAGTAGCTGTTGTTCCTGTGGGTGACTGGCTTAAGTAGAAGCTGAATGTCTTTCCAGGGAACACAATTGGGAAAAGCCCACCAGGACACTGATTGACAGATACCCATACCCTCCTTCTTCCTCCTTCCTCTTGCCTCATAGCACCCACAACAGATGGCTATTACAATACACATCATGTCTTTGTCATCCAAACACTGTGAATATTATGGGTTGATAGTCCATTGTCTGTGTTGCAACTCCCATTTGTCCACCAGGCTGGGAGAGCAATTAACTCACTCCCTTTCAGGGAGTGAAATATATAAACCCTTGGTTTTGAGAAGTCAGATGCAGTCAGATGAAATGCTGGACCCCACTATGTCGCTCTGAATCCTGATCTGTTTGCCCTTAGACGGAAGTCTAAGTCACATTTCAAGCTCTTCACTACTCTTCTGGAATGGTAACTATATAACCCTAAACCCTGAGTCTTTCTCTCTCCATATAATTTCTCCTCCCTTTTATCCTTCAGTTAGCTCTTGTGTGAATGTGTGACTGTGTATATCTTGTGTGTATACATGAGTGAATTCTCCTCAATAAAACATATTTTTAGCTTATTTTTGAATATTTGACTGGTTCCTTTCCTGCATGAGCCCATAAACATTGGTAGAAAGGTCTCGTTAAGTTACCCGCCTCTCGCAAGCCTCCTCTTTGAGCTAATTCATTCCCCACTTTTGCACAGAGGTAACTGGCATCACAGGGTGGCCCTTGTGGCACCTACGCTTTGGAGTAACACTGGCTCTCACAAATCACATGTATACCATTGTAATTCCTGTTCAGGATGGCAACCAGATGTTTCTAAATGAGGGGTGGGCAATTCCATGGAGGATCAAACCATTCACGGTAAGTAGTAACAGACTCAAAAATTACAGTTTGGACTAAACTTTCTAGAATTCCTCAACTACCTTGGCTAGTGACCATTTTTGCTGAGCAATGTTGGAACATGTAATCCAAGCTCTGAAATCATAATGGCTATGTTCTGCCTCCAGGTTCAGAGACAGTATGTCTCTGAACATCAGTTGCTAGGTAAAATGAGAAGGAGTGTGATGTTATCATCATGTCTTACTTACGTGTACTACTTACACTTATGGTGTCTTAGTGGCCACTGTGGGAAACAGGATGTTGGATTACCTGGACTTATGGTTTGATCAGAAGGGCTCTCTTTATGTTCTCAAAAGATGTCACTCTCTTAACTTAAAGATACACTGGAAAAGTAGCAACTGGTTTACCCATTTATGCAACCCCTTCTGCCGTTTTTCAGAGGACTGTCATGGGTGTGCACATGTATTAGAGAGGCAAGCTGAGCCCACAGCTGACATCTATTTGTTTGAAAGCCTGAAGAAATGAATTCACATCAGGGCTTTTCTGTGAAGTCAGAAAATCAGTGGGAAAACAGCAGCCTGGGTTTCTGATCACACAGAGAGATTCTTCTGTATATAGACTTGTATATGCATAGGATCATTTCAAAACTGCAAAAGAAAAAAAATCATGTAGATTGGGGACATAGTTTGCCACTCCTCATACATTTATTTTCCCTATAAATATATGAAAGAGATTCTTGGACCTTGAAGTATTAAAAGTGCATACATGTGCAGGTGTACCCTTCTATCGAAAAGCAATTCTAGATACCAAGGACTCAGACAAAAACCACAACATTGAACTCTGAGACAGGTTAGTGATATTTAGGTTCTGTACACATCAGTTGGACTTTTTCACATTGATTGCAATGGGACCCTAAGCACATGGTCTGGTTCCAACCTCGAGAAAATCCAGACAGCAGCCGAAGTACATAAAGAGCAAAAAGGGTCAAAATCCAACATTGCGCTAGCACTTAACCATTTGTGTGACATGAGTTTCTTCCCATCTCCATTCCCCTCCCCTCTTCTGCCTTCTACAAACCTGAAGAAGAGCTCTAAGAAGTTTCCTAAGAGCATTAGGGACTGCAGGGGGATAAGGGAGTTGCCCCCATCCTCATTCTGCTGATGGAAGTAACTCCGATCTGCTGAGCAACCCAAAGGCAACCAGTTTCAATAACAGATAAAGCCTAGTTAAAGCTGCACAGGTTTTTAAATACCACTGATTTAAATAGGACTTTCTTCCAAGGAAATGCTTACTGGTTTGCAATTTTAGTCCCCCTAATCCCAGTGAAAGCTACTTTTGAAGAAACAAGACCCAGGCAGTAGACGTTGCTATCAGTCCTCAACCCTAGGGAATAAGGCAGGTTGGAAATGGTAATAAATAATAATGCACTAATCAACTTTTTGAGTAGTACTAGGATACAGACTGATTACAGCCGTGATAAATGGAACAATCCTGCTTTCCTGCTTAAGATTTTTCAAGCTCTGATCTGGCTATTACTGATTAAAGGATACATTCCCAGACTGGAAATGATGGGCTGCCATCTCAGATGTGTTTAATGAGAAATTACAAATTAATAGAATGTACTGAGAGACGATCCGCTTGGGATCCTAAAGCGTTAAGGACCTGAAATAATTCATTGTCTCTGCAGTCCTGAATAAGCACCATTTAGCTCATAATAGCAGAGCATTGCTTGGAAATGAAGAGGTGGGGGTTGCAAAAGCTGCATGGTTTAACAGTTTTATATGGGGGCTTTCCTGTAGCAAATTTAATCAAGGAGTTGTATTTAGATCAATAAATTATTATCCAAGGTAAAATAAACATGATTTGATGTCTTAGCAATGCTACTTGTGCTTTCGTGTAACATCACTGCAGGCTTTTCTTATTTCAAAATAGTTCAGGCATGAAGTCACTGTCAGCAGCCACAGCCAACTTTAACCAAAATGACTCTGTACATCTGCACATGTGGAACCCTCACATAAGGGACAGAAACTTTTCCTCATTAGGAGTGCATGGTACCCCAACTTGTGACGCCTTGTTCTTGCAGTTTTAATAAAATAATTTCAAATGATGCTATTTGAATCAGAAGACCTACTAACTAAGACCTATGGGGGAATTTTGCTTTAGGGAACAATGTAGAGTCAAGACATAGGCGAAGGAGTGGCACACAATCTCTCCCCACCACCAACACCCTGATCTCCTTATTGCCCTCCACACATTGAGGATTCTGCAACAGGTAACATTTTGTATCACTATAGGCTGCCCATGTGGTTCTCAACACTGATTTTTCCAGGGTCCTGCACTGCATGGAGCAGGATAGAAAAAGTTGCCCACAGCATCCATCTGCCTTCAACATAGGGAAAAATGACAGGGGCAGTGGCAGAAGGGCATGTTCATCCTTTTTCTTTTCTCCCATTTTCATGCTCATGATTACATAAAGCTATGCATATGAATCAAGAAAACTGAGGCTTGATACTCATTTACATCATAAGCTGATTTTCTCAAGGTTGCCTATACATGTTCAAAAATATTTGAGTGCGATACAAAGGTTTACATGAGGAGACACCAAACGGTGGGTCTGGAAGCCATGCTCTACGAGGATCAGCTTAGGGAGCTAGGTATGTTTAGCCTGATGAAAAGAAGGTTAAGAGGTGACATGATAGCCATATTTAAATGTTTGAAGGGATGTCATGTTGAAGATGGAGCAAGCTTATTTTCTGCTGCTCCAGGACTGGGACAGAGAGCAATGGCTTCAAACTACAGGAAAAGGGATCTTACCTAAACATCAGGAAGAACTTTCTGACAGTAAGGCCCTTTCCGCACCTTACCTTTTTTTGGCGCAAGGGGCAGGAATTGCACAAGCAGCCTCCAGCGAGAGGCTCTCGCGTCCCCACTACTTCAGCTCCGCACGAGCTGCCTGCTCCCAAGCAGGTAGCACGACAGCCCCGCCTCTTCCTTCCACAGCACAGCCTGGGAGTTTCCCAGGCTGCGCTGGGACAGGAAGTGCAACCGCTGCAGCTCCGGAGGCTCCACATGTTGGGGGATGATAGGAGTTTCAGCCCCACAGAAACGCAGCGAAAAAACTAGGTTTCCGCTAGCCGACAGCAGTAGCCTTATTCCCCAGTAAGGATACTCACACACGGAGGAGTTTCTTCCAAAACAGGAAGCACTTTATCTTGCAGCAAAGTTCCGTTATATACAAAACATGGGACAGACGGACAAAAGCTTGCGCCAGGCACCAGGTTTGGTCAACAGACAAATACATACCGCGACTTGCTTTGTTATATACATATCTACAACCAATCGGGTAGAGGTTTGCACACCTCCCTCTACCATCTGCACACGACCCCAGTTTCTTATGCAACCTTGCAATTACCCACAGCAGGGGCATGATGCAACATCTTTGCAGTGAGCTGATGATTTTCCCAGGGTTCCCTGCCTGGAATCCCTGACAATCCCCTTCAAAATGGTCAGGCCACTGTGTAGGACATTTTCACAATCCATACATGTCATACAATACATGTTACATAATACATACAGTACATACATTAAAGGGTACAACTCACCTTCCACCTTACACTCTGGTGGCAAGGCCCAGTTTACTTGCCAACTTCTCATGGCTTACTACTGGAAGTGCCTTTGTGAGCAGCTCCTCACTTTTGTGTTCAGATGGACAATACCGCAAGCACAAAATCCCAGTGTAGTCCTACACTCAAAATTTCTGCCTCAGTCACACGGGACAGCAAAATACCCTCCTCCTGACCTTTTGGGGATAAGCATAACTTTACTTCCTGACTCAGCAAGTTGGGTACTTCCTGACCCACTTTCACTGGAACCACTGCTGGAACTAGCACTCACCTCAGTGCGAGGCTCTCTCTTGACCGTAAATGCAGGTTCAGCACTAGGTGGTGGTGTTGAACTCTTTGGTGTGACGTGGAGTGAGATTTTTGGCTTCTCCTCCTCAGTACTTTCCTCAGTACTTTCTTCTTCATCATCAACCATCACCACCCCTCCATCTTCAGAGCTTTCAAGTGTATCTGGGACACTGTCCTTTTCCTCATCAGACATCACTGCCCCTCCATTTTCAGGAATTTCGGGAACACTTTTCGCACTTTTACCCAGGGGAATCAAAACCTCTTGGTTACAGTGCAGTCTATCCCATCCTGAATGGATTTCGAAGTTTGCACTCCTAGAATACACTATTTTGCCAGCACGGTGTAGAAATCTATATTTGTTACCTTCATATCCCACAAAGCGTAACCGTCTAGATGTCTCCTCTCCAGACTTTCTGAAACTTGGGGAACATACACACTAGCAAACTGACCCCAAACACGTAGATGCTGCAGGTTTGGCGCTCTACCATACAGTAGGTAATATGGAGTTTGCTTCACACTTGAACTCCACATCCTGTTTAAATGGTAGTTTGCTGTCACTATTGCTTCTCCCCAAAGTCCTGCTGGGGCTTGGGCATCCTCCATCATACAGTCCTTCATTTGTTTTAACAGCCCAGTTCTTCTTTCTGCAAGATCATCCTCCCCGGGAGATGCAGGGTTGGTGGTTTTATGCCTTATGCCTTTCTTATGCATCCAGGCTTGCAGGCTATTAGACAGGAATTCCCCCTCTCGATCTGACACAAGACTGGCCACTTTATAAGGAAATTCCCTCTCAACAGCATTCACCCACTCTTGGAACTTTTCAGCTGCTTGACTTTTCTCTTTCAACAGATATACATATGAGTACCTGGTGTGTCTGTCTACAATTACCAGGAAAAACCTATTTTGCCCTTCAGTTGGCTTGAATGGCCCAGCCAAATCTGCATGTACAACTTCAAAAGACCGTTGGGTGACACACTTGCTTTTCTTGGCAATGGGGTAAGCCTTTACCTTAACCTTTTTGCACACAGAGTACTCTAGGAATTTAGGACAATTTCTGACCTGTAACCCAGGGCTTACCTTTGCCAACTCTTGCAAACCTTTGTAGCTGGCATGACCCATCACTCTGTGGAGGTAATGTACACACTTTTCATGTAGAGGTTTGTTACACAAAGGGTTAACGTTTGCCACTTTTCCTTTTGGCAACATGTGGTACAACCCCTGCTTTTTCACCCCTTTTGCACAAAAAACACCATTCGCAGTAATTATACATTTCTCCCCTTCAAACACCACTTTGTAACCCTCACTGGCCAGTTGGGAGACACTCAAAATACAGTTCTGCAAATTTGTCACGCACAATACATTATTAAATGATTTACCAAAGCATGGTACATATGCAGTACCCATCTTCTGTACCTTGCTGGGTGCCCCATCTGCAAGGGAAATTGCTGCTATGTTTGCATTTGTAACATTACTCAACAGCTTTAAATTGTTCACCGTGTGGTGAGTTGCACCACTGTCTAGCAACCACACACCACTCTCAGACTGTTCTTTTGCCACAAACACATGGCCTTCAGCCTGTGACGACACACCCCTCCGCTTCTGGGCTGTCTTCTTCCTTCTGCTCGGCGCTGGCATTTTGCAGTCCTTCTGGAAATGGCCGACTCTCTTACATCTGTAGCAGCGTCTGGCATAGCTGCACACTCCTTCTTCCCGGTCAGATGCCACCTCCGGAGCTGCCTCTCCCTCCTGGCGACTGGCTTTTCTCCCCTCTGACTGCAGTCTGGAATCGAACTGCTTACGTTGGACTTCCTCCAAAATCCTCCCGGCTACCACGTCTACAGTCAGCTCTTCCTCACGCACATCCTGGAGGCTGTACATCAGAAAGTTCCACTCCTTAGTGAGGCTTCCCAGCAGGATAAAACTTTTCTGCATTTCTGGTATATTTACCCATCTGTCGGCTACCTCTTGAAATAACTGTTTCATCAGCATGAGGTGCTCTCTTACACAGCTTCCGGGACGTAACTTTGTGTTATACAGTCTTTTCATCCATAGCATTTTGGACAAACACGAGGAAGATTGATGCACACGCTTCAGAGCCTCCCAGAGCTGATATGCTGTGTCTGCAGCAGCAGCATGAATCAGCCCGGAAGGACTTAAAGTAAGCAAAATAACTGCTTTGGCTTTTTCGTCAGCAACACGATACGCTGCTATCTCAGCAGCTGACGCACTGGCCGGTGGCTGACCCTTGCTCTCCAAAACGTGCCACAAGTTCTCCTTTATCGGAGATGCTTTCACACAAATCCACCAGCTTTGATAATTCGTGTCATTTAGTCTTTCAAAAAGCACAAAGCTTGTTTCAGTCATTCTGCTGCCATTGTAAAAACAAAACACAGGAATGCAGCTGGCTGGCCTCCTCCTCCATAGTGTCCTTGAACAGCACCGGACTGAAAATTAACTGTCTCTCTGCCAAAACACAGACTCCCGAAGCACCAGAGAGCCAGGCAAACAGTCAAAAACAGTCCCAGTATCCAGGGGAAAAACAACTACAGGTGCACAGCGGAAGCGTGCTGGGCCCATAACCACTGTTGGGGGATGATAGGAGTTTCAGCCCCATGCAAACGCAGCGAAAAAACTAGGTTTCAATGAGCCAACAGCAGCAGCCTTGTTCCCCAGTAACGATACTCACACACGGAGGAGTTTCTTCCAAAACAGGAGGCACTTTATCTTGCAGCAAAGTTCCGTTATATACAAAACATAGGACAGACGGACAAAAGCTTGCACCAGGCACCAGATTCGGTCAACAGACAAATACATACTGGCGTTGCTTTGTTATATACCTATCTACAACCAATCAGGTAGAGGTTTGCACACCTCCCTCTACCATCTGCACACGACCCCAGTTTCTTATGTAACCTTGCAATTACCCACAGCTGGGGCATGATGCAACATCTTTGCAGTGGGCTGATCATTTTCCCAGGGTTCCCTACCTGGAATCCCTGACACCACATGCATGGCAAGTACGCGCAGGGCCCTGGAGCAATGCGCAATCAAGCACCATTTTCAGCTGAAAGCTGAAAATGAAAAAGTGCACGAGCAGCGCCTTCCCTACCCTGAGCGTCGCGCAATTGTGAGTGTATCGTGCAGATCGCTCCTCACAATTGCACGACGCTTGAGGGGCCCTTTCACATGGCAAATGCCACGCGAAAAGGGCCTAAGAGCCATTCAACAGTGGAATATGCTGCCTCAGAGTGTGGTGGAGTCACCTTCTTTGAAGGTTTACAAACAGAAGCTTGATTACCATTTCCTGGAGGTTTTGAGTGTGTGTTCTCACATGGCAGGGGGTTGGACTCAATGGTCATTACGATCTCTTCCAACTCTATGATTTTATGATTCTTCAAACCTTTCCATCCAAAATCTACGTAAAATGTAACAAGCCAGGGATCATTCTGACTTGGTATCCAAAAGCAATGAGAGAGCTTCACTCATCAAAAGAAAACCTCCAAGTACACATGTGTGCAGTGGGCTTTTGGCCTCATTGGTGGACTACTGTGGTCAATTTCAGACGGGAATCCCAAAAGAGTGGAGATAAGACTCTTTCTTCTGTACCATATTTTATGACTGGATGAAGTTGTTTACTGGGTCAGGTTATAGGGAACATATAAGCCTCCTACTGAAATAGCTACACTAGCTGCCAGTTCATTTCAAGGCAAAATTCAAAGTGATGGTTACATCTTTTAAAACTCCACATGACTATTTGAAAGGCTGTATCTCCCTGAATGAGCCAGCCCAAGCTCTAAGATCCCCAGAGAGGGCTTTCTCTCGGTCCCATCGCCATCACACTCACCTTTGGTGAGATAACACAGGAGAAAGTCTTCTCAGTGGCTTCTCCCAAGCTATAGAACTCCCTTCTATGGAAGGTCCAGTTAGTCCCCTCCTTACTCACTCTCTCTCCACAGGTAGGCAAAGACCTTATTTTAGGCAGTCATTTGAATGATTTTTAAATTATGTGGTTGAACGGTGTTGATAGTGGTGTGATGTGTTTTTAATCCTATTTGTTCTTAATTATGTTTTAAATGTATTAGAATGTATTTTTAAATAAATTTTAAACTGTTTTAACTATCTCTTTTGAATACTATTGCTGTTTAATTGTTTTTTACCTTCACAATGTACATTTCAGCCAGCTTCTATTTAAAATTTTGTAAGCTGCTTTGGGTTCTTCAGTAGGTGAAAGGCAGATTATAAATTGAATGAATAAATGAATGAACAAATGAATGAAGACATGATTACCTCAGAGGCCTCACTAGACAAATAGTAAGTGCTGTTTTATATAGAAAAGAAAACTTTTCTCGAACAGCTTCCATTTTGAACTAAAGAGAGGGAGCTTCTCTTTTTAAGACCTCTGTCGAAAAACAACTTGAGTCATTTACAAACACAACAGGTTAGGTGCATAGGAATATTTGGGGTATCTATGGCCATTTCCGCACTAGACTGTTATAGCGCTATGATTCCACTTGCAACCTCCTATGGAATTCCGGGGTTTGCAACCAGCTCCTCCCGAAACTACAAACCCCAGGATTCCATAGGAGGTTGCAAGTGGAATCATAGTGCTATAACAGTCTAGTGCGGAAATGGCCTATGTCAAGCAGAGTGCAGCATAGCCAGTGCAATATGAGCTTGTGGGAGAAAACAGGAGAAAATACTCAGGATGCTCTTGAAAGGTTAAAAAAATGAAAACTTACATTTATTATTTCAGGAAATCCATCTTGGAAGTAGACAGCAAAAAGAAGATTATATACATTCAGTAGAAGACCCCCTAAAAGCTGAATGTAAGTCATCTTGATGTGGGAATCTCATGGATGCTCTCTTCCCAGACAAAGTGGGGGGGGGGGCGAAAGGACTAACTAACTTTTGGGAGAAGGGGGAAGTGACCCCTAAAGGCAGGAAGGGAACCAAAAGTCTTGAGTATATAGATCAAAGAAAGAAACAGAAAGAGGAAGCAAAATGGTAGGAATGCTTTCTAGAATTCTGGCCATTTCTGCATGATGTCGCTGTCCCATCATGAGGATGTGTCGCTACCAGTTTACGAGTCATGCTTTTGCATGAAGCTATCATGGTCCTGCTACCAACACGTCCCCACCCATTGTGATTGTGGGATATTCCATTACTGGAAAAAATCCAGTAATGGCCCCTGATTGCATGACTCTCCTGCCGCTGGTGGCCATGCGGAAATGGCGGAAGTGTGATCTACGCACTTCCTTCCCCAGTGCAGCATGGGAAGTGGCCAGCTGCACTGTGGAAGGAAGGAGCGTGTCCCTTGCACTACCCTTCTGCAGACTGCTAGCCAGGTGTGGACGGGAGCATTCAGGTTGCGCACCCATCCCAGCAGTGACACTGCCAGGCTCACGATGGGATGGCGACGGAAAATGGTAAGATGCAGAAAGGGCCTCCCTTTCATTAATCACTTTAAACAAGCGTTGATCCTGCTTTGCTTCCAGCAACGTGTGCCTTTATAGTGCTAATGTAGCAAGTAAAATCAATTCTCTGTTGCAGCTTCATCTGTTGTAGTGAATTGTGATAGGGTGATAGAGTGGTAACTTATGAACAGGATGCCTGTCATAGATTTGACCCTGAATCTATCCATATATTCCATTCATTTCACTCAAAAGAGTCAGATGTAAGATCTTACAGTCAGGGCCAGCCTAAAATATTTTGCTGCCTGAGGAAAAGCTAACAATGGCAACAACCATTCACATTTACATGTACAGAAGCTGACTAGATTAGCAGCTTGATCTTATTTCGACAGTGACAAAGGGCCAGTCAGCATAACTTATAAAAGTTGCAGCAATGCTGACTGGGAGGATCTGGGAGTTGCAGGCCAATGATAAAAAATTTTCCCAACCTCTGGGCCAGTGTAGGATATGCAGTTCAGGCCATTTGATACACACAGCTCTATTCTTTTAACATCTTACTGCCACAATATTTTTGAGGAAGGGGGAATCACTGGTACCTGCTTTTAGATTATATCCACACAAGCTGCAGGAATTACCACTAGAGAAAACAATCTATCTCCTATGTAAGAGAGAATAGGGAATGCCTCTTCTAAGATGGTTAAATAATTAGAATTTGTTTTAAAAGAAAACACATCTATAGCCTAATTAATCAGGGGCTCCTCTTGAGTAAATTAGGTTTTTTTAATGATTAATTTTAGCAGTCAATCAACTCAATCTCATACCTCTATTAATGTATACAAAACAAAGTAATTAGAATTTCATCTACATGCTTGGAATGTGTGTATAAAATATCTTCTAAAATACTCTGCATGTGTGAAAGGGAATCAAAAATGCCTTGATTACCCTTAGAAGAACTCATCGACTTCTTCAACAGCACCTTCTGTTACTGCACAGTAGCTAAAACTAGGAAGACAGATACTCTGATGCTATCAGCCTGTGCTTATCTTCTTAAGATGCTATCAGCTACAAGCACGGTATTCCCAGAGCCATTTTACTGAGCAATAGGAAAAGATTAATAATAGGATTTCAGAAGTGAAAGCAATCTACTCTCACATCGTGCATGACTGTCTGTTTCACACACACACACACACACACCATGCTACCTGCCATGATGCAGTCTAGAACGCTGTGTGTTTCAGGAGACGCACACTGCAAAATTCACCATTTGTTATGGATTGTTCATACTTCAGGAACTTTATCCCAAAAAACCAGAGTGCACACATTTTGGATTGAGTTTCCTTCGTGTGTGTGTGCGTGCGTGCATGCATTGTGTAAAGACAGTACGTGTGCCTGGATAAATTTTGACCAATTCTACTTTCCAGTTTCAACAATTTACATGAAGGGAGGGAGGGGGAAGGTTTCTGGTCAGAAACAGGAAGGATGTTTCAAAAAATCAATAGTACGATAAGTAAAGCCAGAATCCTCTATGGCAGTTATGAATGTGTAACCTAAAGTATTACACTCATGATTGTTATGTATTTACAATCCCTAAGTAATGTAGAGACTGCAGAAGTCCCCCAATCCCTACTTAACAGGCAGTAGCCTCTGTGATCAATTGGGGGGGGGGGCTAGCAATTGGAAAGCTACTGGTTGACATCCCCCCCACCCCCTTGTGTGAGCAGTCTCTGGTTCGCGGGGGAATTGTGACTGTGGCTATGCTTTTGCCTGTTGCAGCAGAGATTGCTAGTGGGAAGGGGTGGAAATGGCAGTCAACTGCTTCCTGGACAACAATGGAACAGAACCCTAATGATCACATTAGCTGCTTCCCAGTAAGTGGAGAGTGTGGGAGTGGTCAGGATTCACTGTGTAGCACCATAGGTATGGTGCTTAGGCATACGTATCTCCCATACAAGATTCCAGCTTAGATGTCTAGATAGACAAATTATTTTGTTTGTCATTCTAACAACTGTGATGTCTGTCAAGTGGCTTTACTCATTACCTATTTCCTGATTTTCAACTCTACATCTTGGAATTCAAATAGCTAAAGCAGGTTAGTGATAGCAGAGCATTCCCTGTGCCAAGAGAGGCTCAAAACTCTATTTCTTTTTCTGTAGGGAGAAGAGGAAATGACATCTGGAAGGAGGTAGGGTTAGGTGATGTCAAAGGAGGGTGGGGCTTAGAATAAGGCCCTACCCATGACATCATCTGACTCACCAGGTTGGATCCAATGGGCAAGGATCCAGGGTCCTCAGGGTCACTCTATTTTCCTAACTTTGTATTAAAGCATAACATCATATCCAATGTTGCTTTTGTACTAGAGAAAAGCATCTCTTACATATAAAGCCATGAACTTGGTTTTTGTCAGTGCAGCTTATTTACTTCAGCCTGCATGCCATATGTTGTATTTTTTCAGAGGTTCCTCCACAACTCCTCAAAGCAGCTTTTTGGAGGGTGTGGGAAACTTCATTGAGTAAGAATTTTGGCAATGATTAGTGTGACCTTGTGTGAGCAGAAGCACTTTTGCATATGTGTGGAAAGGGGAACAAGTAGTCCTTCAGATGTTGTTGGACTGCAGCTCCAAGTGCCCATTGGTTATACTGGCTCAGAGGGTCACACCTGCTACCTTTGCACAAACTCCCGTGTTAGTGCAAAAGCACCATTGAGTGCAACCTAACATGAGATGTCCATGATTATACTCAGGATTCAACAACCCACTTGACATCCTTTTGGATTTTCCTTACAGACTACTTTTAGTATACCACATTAAAAGGTGGTAACTTTAAGAAATGTACTTTAAACTGCAAATGTCTTCTGCTCAAATTGGGTCAGCAACCCAAGCAGCTCTGGTCCCCAGATTCCTAATTCAGCACTCAGACCACTATAGCATGCTGATTCTTACATATTTTATTTTAATTGAGGCCTAGGCCATCCATCTACTTTTTTTCACCATGTCAGTGACATCACATTGTTTAATTAAGAGGAAATGGTGTCATGAAGAAGCTCTTTGCTGATTTCCTGGATGGGGAGAATCAATCAACTAAAAACCTTGCATCTCCATTTTAATTTTGGGACCCAGATAGTGATCAGTCCATCACTCAGTAGGCATTCTAATAGGCAGCTGAACACATTTTGTGCTGCAGAAAAATAAAGTATGCAGTAGTATTTTCTGCAGTTGCAATGGTCTTCATAATTTTGTATTCATAGTATATCTTTGGGACCAATGATCTGATAGTCAAATACCTTCATACCAACTCATACTGGACTCTTCCAATAAGAAAGCTTATGTTGGTATATACTAATCACATGTCAGTACCAACAAAGAAAGGAAGATTATATAGTTGTGCAATATGTCCTATGCTGATGATGTCAAAATTTTCTGCATTTCCAGATGGTTGTGCAGTAGGCCAAAGAGTTCACAATAAAACCTCCAGCTCAATTATTGATGGCTTTATCATGTTATTATATTAATTCGTGCTATAAGTAAAAGTTCAAACTATGCAGGCAAGCACATTATTTCTATCATCATCACATCATACATTTTCATCATCACTGTTGTCATAGACAAAGGTACTCTGGGGAACATCTACTTCAGTCAGCCAAAACTAGGCTGTCACTCAAAGGACATTTTCTTCTGCCACCCCTAGATTGTGGAATGACCTGCCAGAAGAGATTCATCAGCTGGAAATGCTGTCTGTGTTTAAAACAGCAGTAAGGACCAGTCTCTTCTGGCAGGCCCATCCAGATTATTTTTAAATTATGAAATTTAAAGTATTGATTGATTTATTTTGATGTGTATTGGGTTTATATGCTCTTTTATCTGATGTCATATCATGATATATAATTTGTTGTTGTTCCCTATCCTGATCCATTGGGAGAGACAAGTAAGAAATACAAGTTATCATCATCATCTCAATTTATATGATTCCCGTCCTGATAAGAGTCCAGAGCAAAGGTATGGAAAACCATAGGGAGCAGGAAGTGAAGGAAGTAACTGGGAAGAAAACAAGGATTCCAGCCAGCCTTGAAATTGAGCTTTCCCTACTGCAACATTTCACCACTATTGCCCATTTTTTTTGATCCTCTGGGAGAGTGTACTGGGAAACAAAATATTTGGGGAGGAGGGGCCCTTTTCGGAGAAAACAGAACCAAAAAGTAATCAGTAAATAATAAGTAATGCAAAAAGTTAACTAAATAAATTTTATAATGTTAACCATAGTGAATTATGAATGCGCCACCTCCTTCATCCTTTGCATTATTTTTCAAAAGTAACTTTCCAATCTCTGGATGGATTCAGACTTTCCATTCTTTTTGCTGCTCCAAACAGCTAATTGGTGGTATTTCGGCTTTTCCAAAAGGATTATGTGAAGTCTGTAAGCAGCAGTTCATCTAGTGTTCACAACAGCACTAAAGAAAGTAGCACCAGGAGTCTTCCGGGTAACCTTTTTGCTTCTTAAATGCACAAGATTTGTCTTACTCTAGAAGCATTCTTGCCAGGTATCAGATTGGCTCTTGTCTCCTGGCTTTTTGGATTTATCTGCCTTGAAAAAGCATGCACTTGATCCCACTAAAACCAAGATTTTACAGTCAGCAGATGAAATTGGAGCTGCTACGGTCACTTTGTCCTCATTTAGAAAGTAATAAAACAGTGAAAGGGAAGGTGAATGAAGCTTTAATACTTCATTACCCAATTCCTTTTCCTCTGACAAGCTGATTTCAGAAACTGGCATCTGACTGAGGAGGCACGAAGACCAACACCCATTTAATTTAATTTCACTTTTGTCTCTTGCCATCCAAAGACATGCTGGGTAGTAACTGAACATCTGAAACTGCCTTGTACCATGTTGGAATACTGCTGAATCTAGTACCATGCAGTCTATACTAGACTTCCCCAGACTTGCCCCGTTATTCTTATCAGCTAACATGGATCAATGCTAAGGAACTGTAGAAGCTGAAGTCCCAAATATCCGGGGGAAGGATCATTCAGTGGCGGCTCTGGCTGTGGAGCAAGTGAAGGCATGGTGCCCAGTGGCGTAGGGATGGAAGGGCAAGGAGGATGGTCTGCCCCAAGCAGCAATGTTTTTGGGGCGTCCTGGCTTGTAGCCACACCCCTGCATGCCATAGCCATGCCCTCACGCACCACAGTCATGCCCCCACACACTGTGACCCTGCTCCGTGCACCATGGCGCTGCCCCATGTATCGTGGTCCCTCCCCTCACTCCTTGCTTAGTCCTTGCACTGCCTGTGAACTGGTGTGCTTTGACTGGCAAAAGCTCCTTGAATAGTGATCCTTTTAATGAGAAAGACCACAAATTGATTCTGGGAGCACCTATATGCAAAGCATGTTCTCTTGAGCTCCATGTGAGGAATGTCTTTCTCCTATCTATCCCTGAGTTACCATTACCATTTATTATACTCTAAGACTATCGGGAAAAGCCAAAGCACAAAATGTGAACATCAAGCAAACCCCAAATATTAATACTTCCCTCTTTAAAGAAGGCAGGCGGGCGGGCAGGCAGGCAGGCAAGCCAACCCTGTACACCAAATCATTATTCAAACATAATTATTCAGATAATTATATTAATACAGGATTTCTACAGTACAGCAGGCTTATCATAGCAATTAATCCAGTCCTGGACATTTCCTCTATCCAGTGCTTTACACTGAAAATGTAAATATTTCCTTTGTGGGAGGGGGTGCTAAAAACTAAAGAGAGAAAGTGAAGCTTTACCAACATCAACCCATTTTTACAAGGTCACAGTTTACATAATTTTAATTAACTTCCATTGAATGTTGATGTTCACTTTCCAAACAGAAATATGCTCATTAAAATACTTATTAAATAGCTTTGCAGTGATGCTGCTAAAGAATGCTAAGCAGAGTGCAGTTGGAATAGTCTGTTTAAGCCAGGAGTAGACAATTGTTCGAAACTAGAAGAGTGCATTGGCTCCACAGGGACCCTTGGATGGCCACACTCTAAAATGCACCAAGATTCAGGACAGGTAAAGGAAAGTACAGTGGCCTAAATACCCTAAAGGCACCATTTCATATCTAACATTGGAAGCTAAGCAATGTCAGGCCTTGTTAGTACTTGGATGCGGGAACCACCAATGAATACCAGTTGCTGTAGGCTATATTTCTGAGGAAGGAACTGGCAAAACCACCTCCAAGTATTCCTTGACTAAGAAAACCCTATGAAATTCATGGGATCACCATAAGTTGTCAGGTGACTTGAAGGGGGGAGGCATATCCTGCTGCCTGACAAGTGGAAGGATGAAAATGACCAGAGGAAAAGGCTGAGTGACCATCTGAGTGAAGAGACAGAAAGACCAGTGAGAAAAAGAAAGTGGTGGTATGAACAGAGGAGAATGAACCGAGGAAAAAGGGCATTGGTAGGATAAGGGGCAAAGTTTTTTCTAGGTCTTGTGAAGTTAATACTTCTGTTAGTTTAATAAAGTTACTGTATTTCCTGTAGAAATGCAATACATTTCACCACGATGAAAAAGACTATGACCAGGTGGCCTCTATGTATGCTTAGCCTGCTGACCACATGACCACTGTTGATGGGCCACTTCAAGGCTGCTTTTTGTCTATTCTTAGAGTTCTTTATCTTCAAACAGGAGATGGACTGGACAGACCTTCAAACAGAGAGATACCTTCAAACATCAGACTGTCCTCTGACATGCCTTTAAATAAACCAGGCATTCGTCTCTTAAGACCCACCAACCACCATATGAAAGAACTAACATCTGCCTCTGACAGAAACAAATGGACGGCTTTTCCCAAAAATGACATTTGTAGCTTTAGAGTAATTCTGTGAGTGTATTTAAAATGTTCAGTAAATTAATGGGAAAGAGAAACACAGTGCATTATTATTTGCATTAATAAAAAATCATGGATGGATAATCATGGATGGATAATCTTCCAATCAAATTGTGAGGGGTTGCTAATAAGCCAGAGGACAGGATCAAAATTCAAAATGACCTGAACAGATTGGAGAGCTGGGACAAAGCCAACAAAATGAATTTCAATACAGAGAAAGGTCCTACACTTAGGCAGAAAAAATGCAATGCAAAAACATAGGATGGGGGACACATGGCTGGATAACAGTACATGTGAAAGGGATCTAGGAGTCTTGGTGGGCCACAAGCTGAACATGAGTCAGCAGTGTGATGCAGCAGCCAAGAAAGCCAACATGATTTTTGGTTGCATCAATAGGTGTATGGTGCCTAGATCAAGGCAGGTAATGGTACCACTCCATTCTGCTTTTGTTAGACCTCATCTGGAATACTGTGTCCAATTCTGGGCACCTCATTTCAAGATAGGTATTGACAAGCTGGAGCATGTCCAGAGGAGAGTGACCAAAATGGTGCAGGGTCTGGAAGCCATACCCTATGAGGAGTAGCTCAGGGAGCTGGGTATGTTTAGTCTGCAGAAGAGAAGGTTAAGAGGGGACATGATAACCATGTTTAAATATTTGAAGGGATGTCATGTCAAGGAGGAAGTCGGCTTATTTTCCGCTCCTCCAGAGACTAGAACAAAGAGCAATGGATTCAAACTACAGGAAAAGAGATTCCACCTGAACCTCAGGAAGAACTTCCTGACAGTCAGAGCTGTCCAGAGGTGGAATATGCTGCCTTGGAGTGTAGTGGAGTCTCCTCCTTTGGAGATTTTTAAGCAGAGGCTGTATGGCCATCTGTCAGGAGTGCTTTGATGTGGGTTCCTGCATGGCAGGGGTTGGACTGGATGGCTCCTGTGGTCTCTTCCAACTCTGATTCTGTGATTCTAAGTAGGGCTGGGGGAAGGTGACATGCCACACCTGTAGCAGGACATGGGGAATGAGAGAAAGTGAGTTATTGGCAATTATTATGAAAAACCCATGCCCCACCTAGCATACCTAAAATGACTGTGTCCCAACAGTGATGCATGTACCACTTGTTGAGACCCATTGAAATGGAGGACTCAATAAAGCTGGACACATGGCAATCCCACAAAAGAGTACTATGAGTAAACAGCCATTTTCAGCCCCAAAATAGAAATCATGAGAATTAAAAGAAATTGGGACTATTCTGCTATATAATAGAGGTTTATCTCAGTGAACAAAGCCCATGTGTTCCTGAACATGGTTTATTTAACAGAAACTTTGGTACCAGAGGCAGAAATAACATGGAAAGAATAGGGATAGGTTTTTGAACCTCAGAAAGAAGAGCAATTCAACATGTTTCAGCATACTTTTTATTCAAAACTAAACAGGTGAAATGAACCAAACAACTCAGGCAAACCTTGCATAAAGTAAAACAAAAGCAAAAACAAAAAAACCCCTCCAGTTTGAATCTTCTAGAGACAACTTGAAAACTTATTCCAAAATGTATCCAGGGATGAATTTATTTTCTTTCACTAGCCTTTCACTCTCATTATGGTGGGTGAACTTATAGATCTATGTGCCGGGGTGGGCCAATAGCTAGTAAGGCAGGTTTATCTGTTCTCCCCTTTTGTCTTTGTTTGGCTCTTCACACACGTTCAGTGGGATACTGGAGGCAGTTGCTGCTTACCTTGCCTGCTGTAAGCAGGCACACATGGCTACAGAAGGGTCAGCTAAGGTAAAACCAAACTTTTTCTCAACTGAAGCTTTATTGGATTATTTCCTACAGAAACAATGCTGCAAAATAAATACTAAAAGTATGTTTCTCCCGCCCATCTGCACCATCCTCCCAGTGCTGATGCTATTAAAGAACTTCTAGCTGGAAGACAGGGTGGAAAAGGGGGCTGGGTGGCCATAAAAAGACTTTATTAAAAAGGAACTTCTGACAAAGTTTTTGTTGACTGAAGTGTGCATCCATTTATACCTATGCAAGTTAAGCATCTCTTTGTTCTACCTTCAGTAGTCTCATTCCAGTGCAGAACATGACTGTCCAAATGCTCGCAGAGACTGTGCCTTCAGAACATGTCACTGTTTTATTACATGAGGTATACTGGCTGCCTTTTTACTGCCAGCCTCAGTTCAGAGTACTGCTTTTGACCTTTCAAGGCCTAAGCAGTTAGGAATGATGCTTTTTAAATCTAGATTTTTTTTGTGGGGGGAATAAAATAGTGATATTGGTGAAGCTATTTTCCTGTTGTAAAGTAGGCAGACTGGCATGCAGGCAGCCAATCTTGGCTTACAGAAGCTGTGCAGGGAGGGGCTGCAGGGGAACAGAATGTATCAAAAGAGAGAGGTTTGCCTCAGAGAGATTCAGGCCATTTCTGCACTACACTGTTATAGTGCTTTTATTCCAGTTTCAACATCCTGTGGAATTCTAGAGTTTGTAGTTTACTGAAGTCAAAGAGCTCTCTGGCAGAGAATTCTAAATGCCCCTCCCTAAACTGCAAATCCCAGGATAAATCTAAATAAGAATTCTGCTCTTCCACTGAAATTTTCCACCAGTCCTCAAATTTTAGCACTGGAGTAACTTTAAAATTTCAGATGAAATACATTTTAGGCCTCCAAGGAAAAGGGGTAGGCAGAGTTACCAAGAGAATGAGAACACAGCAAGAGTTCTGGATGTGAATGATTTTCCGTGTCTTGCTCTTTGAAATGCAAGAAATTTGGAGAAATCTGAAGGAAAATTTCATTCAGGTAGCAGAATTCTTTCTTGTGGGGGCCAATGGCTTCATTTTGCCCCCACCACAAACGTTCTGGTAGAAGGTGTTACCCCAAAACATGGATGACTCAGGGGTCGACCTGCAATGTCAGTACCTCTATGTGATAGAGGGAAATTAATTAGCTCAAAATTAGGATGCCTGTGAGAGGGGGGTAACTTAACGAGATCTTTCCACCAATGTTTACAGGGTCACACAGGAAAGAACCAGCCAGAGATTCAAAAGTAAACTAAAAATGTGTCTTACTGAAGGGAATTCACAAGCACACAAGCTACAAATAATCACACATTCACACAAGAGCTAACTGAAGGATAAAGGGAGACAAAGTTATGGATAGTGAGGTTGAGGTTTTTGGGTTATAATTACCATTCCAGCAGAGTAGTGAAGAAGCAGTGAAGTACCTTAGACTTCTTTCTAAGGGCAGACCAAATCAGAATTGAGAATGATATAGTGGTGTCCAGGATTTCAGGTACTGCACTGGACTGCTCAAAACAGAGGGCTTTTATACTCTATTTCTCTGAAGGGGTGTGAGTTAATTACTTTCTGGCAGATTAAACAAAGGGGCTCTGGAATGGACTGAATGTTTCAATGTCTTGGTCGGGTAATGTGTCTGGGCAAGGTTTCAGTAGGAAATGCACACAGCATGGGTGCTTGCCTTGTGCATCTGGGCTTGACTATTGTTTTCATTGAGAGGATTAACTTAGAGCTGTTAAGTCAGGCTTTCCTGGCTAATCTTCAGTGAACTTATGACCTGGACACGCTGAGGTTATTTTTGACCTGCTTTCCTGCCAATGTCACTTCTCCACATGGCCTTTCAGCCATATGTGTGTATAATTTATATTTTACTCCAATTAAACATATATGCCAATTAATATGTTCTGCCTATTAAGTCATATCAAAGTTTGGGGGTGTACAGCCTGTTCACAAGGGTTCTCCATTGGTAATGTCAATGTTTTTAGAATAGCCATCTCAGGCAGAACACAAGTTCCTCCCAAATGTATGCATGTTACATGTCTGATAAATCTTTTAATCTGTGTTGTGTTTTCTTTACTAATTTTCTTTACTATTTATATTGATTCTGGCTACTGTTTATAGACAAAGTCAACATCACTCAACAGGATTTCTGCTTCTTCATCCTGCACCTCACCAATCTGCTCCAGAGGACCCCACAACTCTCCAGATCAGATTTTGGAGGGGCATCAGAAATGCAGAATTGGGAGGAGAATCTCTTCCACCAAAGTTTTCTTCTTGTTGGTGGAAAGACACTCCTCATTTGAATTTATTGTTTTAATACAAGGGTTTTTATTGTAAGCTGCTGTTCTACTAAAAGAGACACAACAACATATTAACTCCAACAATACATATCAGATAGATATCAGATACAATGTATAATAAAGAGAGAAGTTCTGTGCCTGCATGGCTGAGTCAACTGTGCAAAGTTCTCGTATTCACTGCAGATGAAGCAACAGCGTAATAACTCCCAGAATCAAGGCGTTGTAGTCCAAAAAAGGCAACATTTTCAGGATTCATAAGCTGAAAAAAACAAAGTACAACAAAGGATGATCTGAGGGGCAGAGGCACTTGTAAAGGTACCCCATCTTGCAGAAATAAAGACATAGTCCCTCCCATAGTTCCAGTATACTGCTACCTGCTGCAGACAGGACCATAGACTCACTGGAAAGAGCATAAGAGAACACCCATCCTCTCATGCAAGCAACCGCAGCATTTTTGGCTCACCCCAGGTAAGGGGGATGTGAAGAGGGATCCAGCAGGAGGCCTTCACGTGGGTGTAAGCTGTGAAGAGAGTGAAATGTTAAAACTGCAACTTGAAAATTGATCTTTGTGGTGCACCCTGAAAAGCAGGCAGTGTTCCCATTGCCTAGTTACCCAGCTGTCACTACACCCACATGTTTTTCTTTCAATTCACGGCCCCCCTTCTCATTAAAGGGCCCAGAAGGACCCATTTTGTTTGCTAGACTTTTGCACGCACTTTCCTCTTTTTCCATTTCTCTTTCACACACACACACACACACACACACACAACCACACGCACCTCCCCCAACTGCACCCCCCACCAGTGGTGAGGCACTTCTACGAGTTGATAATCTTTCCTATGTATTTATATAAATGATAAGCATATGACATGCAGAGTCGTGACTATGAGTGGCCTCCAGAAAGTACATTACTTTCTTTTTGTAGCACTGAGGTCCATTCGAAGCTGGGATCCTAATACCAGGAGACAGGCATCTACCTATGAGTCAGAGTAGGCTGGATTTCGTACGGTGGTAATTAAGCCTGTGCAACTGCAGAATCCAATTTCATTATGTAAACACAGGAAACTGTTATAATGGTTTCATCTCCACTCCTACATTTCTTTTCATTGCAACAATTGCATTCCCCACCTCCATCCCAGAGTTGTCAGGGCAGACAGTAGTTGAGAGAGAATAGGGGGAGAAAACATATACAGCAGTATTCTCTCTCTCTCTCTCTTTCCATCCATCCACCCACCCACCCACCCATCCATCCATCCATCCATCCATCCATCCATCCATCCATCCATCCATCCGGCTCCCTCTGGGGAAATCGTCATCCAAGGAGGATCTAGAGCCTCCTGGGGCAGATGGCACTGAGGAGCAGAACTCCCTCAACTATCCTAGTCCATTCCCTGGGATGTGTCAATAGATGGAGCAGGGCCATCACCCACCCCCATGTGTGCTGGCATTGGAAAGCAGAAGCAAAGCTGGCAGTTGTTTGGTGGTGTGGCTACCTGTTAGTGATTTAATTCTTCACTAACTTTCTTCTTGAAGGACAGGTAATTTTAGCAATTTTCTTCCTGTTGTGAGAAAGTCTATTCATGATTGGTGATCTTTGCTGTCCAGGATTTATTCTATACAAAATCCACAGTTGGTTGTTTTGTGCAGAAAACAACATTTTCTGTGCAGCTAACAGCATTTTCTGTGCAGACAACACTTCTGCACAGAGAATGCTATTTTCTCTGCAGGGCAACCATATCCAATAAGAATATACAATAAGTCCTGAACTGCAGAGAGTCCTATCAGCCCAGGATTCTTCTTGTCAAGTCTTTAACACTGGAGAAACTTGCTTTTTTTTAACTATTTTTAGATTTTTTTAAAAAAATAGTATTTTTAATATTCTTTTAATATTCCTTCCATCCCTACTGCTTTCAAGGAGTAACAGTCTCTACATAAACAAAGCCTACCTCATGAAGAAAACATCTAGCCAAATATTTGCAACTGAGATGAGGTCTTGCCTTGGCTGCTTTCAGCGGGTAACCCAGTCCTGGGTCCCACTAGACACAATGGCTCTTCAGTTTCCCTTAAAGTGAATGTCCTAACACTCAGAACCATGGGCATTTTGCAGTCATCTGCTTCTTTAGCCAGACATATAGTTTCCCAGATTTTTGCTGCTACTTTCAAGCTCACAAGGCAATTGAAAACTGGTATTCAGCACATCATGTCATCTTTGTTCCTAAGGAAGCCCCATTCTACTTAAGGTGGTAGAATATAGCTCAAAGACCCTTTACAAGCCTTGATGTTACTCAGTAGGAGTCTTTGTCATACAGGGATATGATTCCATCTCCGGAGCTGCAAGACCACTCAAGAGGGCAGGGGAAAACATATCCACCTCAGGGCTTCCACTTACATACATTTTCCTCCATATAGTGATTAACCTTTAATCTCCCCAGTTTACACTGCAGGATGCAAACACAAACCACTGAGGATATTTTGACACAGTATTGTCCATAGGGCCTACACATACTCGGCAGCTTCTGAGTGACCAGCTGTGATTCACCTGGTTTGAAACAAGAGGCATATTTTCGGGGGGGCGGGGAATTCACCAAAGTGAAGTTGGGCCATTTGCATATTGGGTATCTCTTCATTTCATGGCAATTCATGAATGACTTGACCAGATGTAAAGGGTATAGCCTCACCTGCATAGCTGATTCCTTCTCCGATTTCTCCATCTTGCAGCCTGTTGAGCTAACTACCCAGAAAGGCAGGTTTAGAAATGTCTTCAAACCCTTGAGTGATTGACAGGAGCAAGAAATAAAAACAAACAACAAAACTGTATGCTATTTCCTTATGACCTCATGGAGTTTCATAATTCACTATCCATGCATATCATGTAATCAGAAAGAGCTGTAGCCATCTTCTAGGTCATCATCCAGGGATGGAGACCCTGCCACAACCCAAGGCAGTTTGTTGTGTTCCTAAACAGCTCATACTCTCAAGACATTAGGCTGTAATGTGCTTCCACACATTGGATCTAATCCTGACCTCTGGACCAACAGAAAAGAAATTTTCTCCATCTTCTTTGAGATGGTCCTATAGAAGGTTTTTATTACCTCTTCTTGTAATTTTCTCTTTTGCCGGTGAAATATACGTAAGTCTTTCAACTATCCCTCAGTGGACCTTGGTTTCTATTTCCAGATTCCTGGCAAATACTAAATATATGGTAGAAAAAGTTGTTTCTCTGTGAAGGTACAACTGTGTATCTAAACCAAATGAAATCAATGTTGCTGCCATTTTTATAAATCCATGGGCAAAGCAGCCAACATTGTGCAGATAGTTTTGCATGATCCTATGGGAAACCAGGGTGTCTGTAGCTTTATAGGAATATGATATATGGTGCCATTTTGTGGGTCACCCCACTTCTGAAAACAATTGCTATACAATACAATAAAACACAATAGATAAAACAATCACAAGAGTGTCTCACTTTCTGGTGTGAATTAAAACAAGCCAATATTATTAAGTCAGGATGACTGGTTTGGGTTACATGAAGAGAGCATCCATCATTCACCAAGTGGCAACTCTTTGTCAGGCCAAATCTAAGTGATCATGCATACAACAACTGGATGGCACAAAGACAAAAGCAGATATGATGGATTCTTGTGCTCTGTGTGTCAAGATAATCCAATAGCTCACAAAGAATGACATCATTGGTATTTCACAGAGAAACAGTAACTCAACTGAGTTTTAACCCTTCCATTTTATCATAATATCCTCAGACAGGTACCAAAACTAAAAATCAATGTTTAGAGACCAACATCTATCACAACTTCCAAGGGGAAAAAAACCCCTTTGCAAATACCAGGATGAAGGCAGAGGCTCTAATTGCTAGGCTTCCTGCTGGAGCTTACATCTACCTGGAGCCTTACAGTGACATTAAAATAGATTTTCAGCCCTTTGCTCAATGCATCAACCATGGCAAAGAGAATAAATCAACCCTTCAACTTGCTATTGTTAATGATAACCAAGGGGAGCCCATCGTAAGGTCACTTCTGTGTAATTCTATCACCCTCCTTTTCAAGGATCCACACAGAAGCGGGAATGCCAAAATCAGAGATTTTGATAAATCTCTTTCCTAATGAATGGCATGTTGACACTAGCAATTTCAGAAGAGGTCTTAGCTATTTTGTACAAACAAACAAACAAATAAATAATAAAAATAATCCATATAAAATGCACAGATTATTTACCCATTGGTCCAGAGAGTATGCCTGAAATAAATGCTATTTAAGTAGGAAGAGAAATAAATAAATAAATAAATATTAAAAATAAAAAAATGAGTTTCTCAACAGAAGAATAATAGACCAGCAAGAATTTTGCACAATTTACTCCCACTATTTGAATATCCTGAAGTAAAGCAGAGGAATTATTCTGCAGATAAAAACATGTTATTTTTTTTATTTATTTATTTTTATATACATATACATACACACACACACACACACACACACACATATTGCCCAAAACCTCTTGTTTTCTACATAGAAAATGGATTTCTTGCAGAGATAATACTGTTTTCTGTGGAGGAAACCTGTTTCCCTCACAGAAAACAGGTTTTTGGAACCAAAAATTAATATGTATATTTCTTCACAGAATAACTGCACCTCAACACTTCAGGACATTTGAATATTGAGTCAATACTGCAGAGAAATATTCTTTTTCTCCTGGCATATTTTATTTGTACTAACATGTGAGGACAATATAGTTAAGGATTTACATTATTGCATGCATAAGTAGTTAATTCTGATCACTTTCAGTCTGTCCTCACTCCTGCTTCCTCTCACAGGAGTTTATTCCTGGGTCTTACGTCCTTCCTCGTGCCTTCTTAGTGCGCATGCATCATTGTCCCTTATGTTGCTGGTTCCTGTGGGAGGTCTTAAAGGTAGTTAAGTTTAGCAGCTTATCACTGTGGTACCAAATCTGGAGATGATGGTTGGAAGGGCAGGGCAGGGCAGCTGAGGTTTCACAGCCAGGACCATAGAGAAAATCTCACTCCCCTTCTCAGCATTTGGATTTCTCACTGGAGAGCCAGGAAAATGTTATCATCTTTGTGCTTCCTGTTGCAAAAATACAACCAGACACTACCTAGGTACCCTCCAGCCACCAATTTGCAATGGAGGCATATTCCAGGATCAAACAGGTTGGTTGTATATGGAGGAAAGGGGCAAATGTATGCTTGCAGGAGTGGGATTGCTGAAAGTGTCAGCGTGGAACCCTCATCCCTCACAAATTCAATTCTCAGGGAGGATCTATTCTCACTGCACAATTATAGCACTGTGATTCCATTTTAATTGTCATGGTTCCATCCTATGGAAGCCTGGGATTTGTAGTTTGGTGAGGCACTAGAGGAGCTCTCTACCTGAGAATTTTAAACATCCCTTCCCAAACAGCAAATCGCAGGATTCCATAGGCCAGAACTATGCCAGTGGAATAATAATGCTATGATTGTGTGGTACAAACGGGCCCAGAGTTTTTACCTCAGCTCAGCATCAACCAGAATAACAATACCATTCAATGTTTCCCTTCTATGTTCCCTTAGCAATGCCTTTATTTGGCTCTGATCACATTGCAAGCTTCAACTGCCTTCTAAGGCTTTCTGCTTTACCCTGGTCTCCTGTACCCAGATTTTTCTCTCTTTATCTACTACTACAGGTACCATTCCTCTGACTATACCTCTAGTGTAGTTAAAGAACAGGAGAATAAAATTAAGGAATTACAATATGTTCTAGCCAATTGTTTTTTTAAAAAAAATATGAAAGAAATTACTTGTTATCAACCAATAAACAAGTTATTTCTAACAGCTGTTGTTTTAAAGACGCAAGTTCACTTTGTGTTCAGAAGCAGAGCTGCCTTGAATCCCATACCAGGAGAAAGACAGGATATTGAATAAGTAAGTAAGTTAGTAAGTAAAATGGCTGCAATGCAGATCTTTTGTGTCAATCTGGTTTTTTTAAAAAAATTCAGGTTATTTCCACTTTAATTATGAAGAAGTTTAATAATGTTGGTATGTTCTTCACAGATAAAATGAAACAAAATTCACTCCTCTCTGCACCAGCTAAATGCAACAGGTACACCTATTTTTAGCCTGGAGAGGAACATGTTTTATCTCCTTTTCAGATAGGTGTTAAATATGAGGTGATTCTTACTAATTCAAGTCCTAACGTGGTTGAATATACAGGGACTCAAACCTTCTAAAAGTTGAGTGCTGAAAGCTTTGAAGCTTTGAATTTGTCAGTTTCCATTATTTCCACATTCAAATCTCACATTCTTTCCATCTGAACATGAAGAAATGTGTAAATGTTAGTAAATTTGGTATCAGAAACAATGAAATTCTCATCCATCCCATCTCAAGTTATGGGCCTCCTGCCTGTGGCCACATCATCCAGTCTTGTCCAAACCATGAAACTAAGCAGAGCTGGGGTGGCTAGTACCTGAATTGGAGAGTACAGGAAAGTTTGGGTGCTGCATGAAAAGGAAGGGGTGGCAAATTATGGAAATATGAAGTGCACAGGGTCAGGATTTGGCCATTGTATGAAATAACACTGAGAGGTATTTGAAGATGGAGTTTGGTGTAAAACAGATAGTTAACTAATTGTAAGGTTTCCTTTAGCCCAGGATGGCCAACTGCATGTGGCTAATTTCTCCTGACTCCTAAAGTCCCCCCCACACACACACACACCAGAGTGTGCTAAAATATCTTCTTTTTTTCTTTTATGGTGACTGCAGGGAAAAACATGGTGCTGGAGGTTTGTGGGGCGAGAAGGGAGTTTGGGTGTTTTCATGCATTTCAGGGGTTTTGGACATGAATTTCAGGCAATTACCGCCTGAAAACTGTCAGCGTTAGCAGGATCTGGCTCCTCTGAGCATGTGCAGAGTTTGAATGATGAAACAAGGCTTCGCCGCACAGAGGTTCCCAATGAAGCAGAAAAAATTCCAGAGGCTCATTAAGTAGGCTCAGAGGCAGAATTTATTGTCGCACTCTAAGATAAAGGCTCTTGGCAAAACATTCCAGCAGCAATTAAATGAGTAAGAATAACAAGATAAATGGGCAGCATCTTCCCTTACAAAATGTAAACTGCCAACAGCATGATAGGTCCAGCTAGGCAATCCTGACTGGCAGCTGGTAAAGGCAAACACCAGCCTTTTTATGTCTCCCTGTCACCCTAAACAAGTGGGGTGACCCAATCGGCATTCTGGCGTGTGGCCTTCTCCAGTATACAAGTCATAACCAAAACAATCCTGCTGACCTTGCACCTCCTCATCTGGCCACATCACCTCTTCCTCTGCCATCCACTCAGAGGAAACCATGTCTGCCCGGTATATAACCTTGACACTCCCCCTTTTCCTCTGTAGTGGACCAGCAACTTTACACTCTATGCTCAACCATTCCCAGTTTCCTGAGCATGTCCCAATGCTTCACAGTTGTGAGTGGTTTTGTGAGCACATCTGCCACATTTTCCTCAGATTGGGAATACTGTAATCTGATCACACCACTCTCTACTGTCTGTTTTACATTTTGGTATTTGATGTCTACATGCTTGGTTCGCCCCCTGGCCTTTTCATTACTTGCCATCTGGATACAAGCTTGGGAATCATCAAATACCATGACAGGGATTGGAATGTCAACACCGAGTTGACATTGACAACAACGGCCTTTACCAGTTGTGTGTACCAAATCAGTTCACTGCACAAATATGAGAGACTACCATATTTCGCTTCCGCAGTTGAAGGTGGCCACAGAACTTTGCTTTTTAGTCTTCCAGTGCGCCAGTGTGTCACTGTACATTATGAGGATTCCTGAGATTGACCTCCTGTCACATAAATCTTCAGCAAAGTCACTGTCACAGTAACATACCAATTCAGGTTTTCCAGAGGGTGATACACATAGACAGTATTCCATTGTGCTTTTTAGGTACCTTAACACTCTCTTTAGCCCCTGCCAATGTTGCTGTGTGGGATCAGAACTTGCCCTTCCCAGAATGCTGGCAGCCAGGGACAAATCTGGTCTGCTGCAACCAGCCAAATATAACAAAGATCCCACAGCAGACTGATACTTTTCTTTGTCAGGGAATACTTTGTCATCCACAGTTTTTGTAAATCCTTGTACCATGGGGGTTTGCACACCTTTACATGTTGAACCTTTGTTGAACCTTTGCAGCAGTTGCAATATTTTCTGTTTCTGGCTAAGCAGAAACCCTTTCTCAGTTCTCTGTACCTCAATAACCAGGTACTGTTTAATGGGTCCCAGGTCTTTGATTTGGAACTTTTACCCAGTTCCTTGGTAAACCTTGTCACTTGTTCCTTTATTGTTGCAACTAGACACAAATCATCAACAAAGGCTAGCAAAACTTCTTGGTCTTTCTCAGACCCTTTGGTGTACACACACGGATCTGCCACACTCTGCTTGAAACCCAAGCCCTGCAAAACACCATCCAGGCATTTGTTTCAGCAACGGGCAGATTGTTTGAGACCATAGATGGCTTTGTTTAACACCAGATTGGGTTTACTGTTTCATACCCTGGTGCCTGCTGCATATAGATGGTTTCTGGAAACTCAGCATTGAGATAGGCTGTTGTAATATCAAAGTGGTGTACCAAAGAATTTTTCTATGCTGCCAGAGCTAACACCAGCCTGATATTCTCACTTCTGGCAGTTGGTGCAAAAGTTTGGTCAAAAGACTCATTTTCCCTCTGTGAAAAACCTTGAGCCACAAGCCTGGCTTTGTGCTTTACCTCCCCCGAAGCCAGGGGTTTGAGTTTGTACACCCACCGGCAGCCTAGTGGAGTCACACCTTCTGGCACTTTACACAAAGTAAATACCCCATGTTTGTGCATGGATTCCATTTCCTGGTCCATGGCATCAAACCTGCAGTCAGCTGCTGCCTTAGGCAAACTCAGAACATCTTCAAAGGTTTCAGGCTTTCAGGAAACTTGGCATACCCTCGCACTATTTTGCACCACAAACCTTTTGTTTTCCTCTCAGACCGCCTAGGAACTGGCAACTCCTCCTCATCACTTGATGATCTGGCTCTTTTCTGGCCAGGTTTCTCCTCCACATTAACTTGCTCTGCACTCTGAGACGCTTCTCCCAGCTTTACTTCTGTCTCCTCCTCCTGTTTAACCCTTAAAGGGCTTGCCGCAGGAGAAGAAGGCTGTGCTGTGCTCTCAGCATCACTTTCATCATTAACTGGGAGGAGCACCTCAGGATTTGCATGCACCTTTTTCCAACTACTATGCTCTTCAAACTGAGCATTTTGCGATATCACTACCCTTCCATTATTGAGATTGAATCAATAACCTCTGGGGGCATATCCTAAAAAATGCAACCTGTGGGCTTTGGGCTGCCCCTTTCTGCTTTGGGCTTTAGGGATGTGTACCCAGGCATAACTCCCAAACACTTTCATGTGAGCAACAGTAGGCTTCTTGCTATACAGCTTTTCATAAGGAGTTACATTTACAACGCTGCTCTACAACCTGTTACAAACGTAGTTGGCAGTAAGCATTGCCTCACCCCGAGCTTTCTGAGGCATATCAGCATCGGCCAACAAGGAACTCATAATTATCTGCAGCACTCCCTCATTGAGTTCCACCAGGCCTTCTGCTGTGGAGAATGGAGGGTTGTTAGCCTGTGATTAATGCCCATTTTCTTTAACCAGTGCTGCAAACTCCCAGCCAAATATTCACTTCCTCTGTCAGTCTGGCAGCCAAACTGCCGTTCCACATAGGCACACCAATTCTTAAACACTCCACAAACCTCAGATTTTTGTTTCAGGAGATAGCAGAACATGTACCTGCTGTAATCATCTACCAGAAGCATCACATACCGTGCCCCACCCTGAGACCTTGGCATGGGGCCAATGAGATCTGAGTGCACCAGCTGAAAAGGCTGTGTTGATACCCTGGTACTGGACTTAGGAAATGGCTGTGCCTTGGACTTGGACTGTTTGCAGACAGCACAGTCCAAAAAGGCATCATAAGGTTTAACTCTGCAGTCTTTACAGCACTCAGGCAGTTTCCTTAGAACTTGGAAACTGGCATGTCCCATCCTCATAGGCAACAGGTGGATGCAATTATCATGCTGGGGTTTATTGCTATGAGTTCTGGCATGAACTTGTACAGCCGGTCTCTGAGCTTGCTCACCGCACACACCACCCCATTTCTAATGACCTTGCCCACATTCCCAGAAAAAAGAACGTCATGCTCACTCAGTGCCAACCCAGATATTGACAGTAGGCAAAACTCTAAAGCGGGCACATAAAGCACATTATCTAGGTATTTCCCCAGAGCAGGAACAAAGGCTTCCCCCATACTTTCCACTCTACGGCCCTTTTCGCATGGCAGTTTGCAAGCAAAAGGGCCCCTTGAGCATCGCGTAAATGTGAGGAGTGGTCTGCATAACGCACTCCCATTTACGAGACACTCAAGGCCCTCACGCGCAGCAAACATGCATTTTTTTTATTTTCAGCTTTTAGCCAAAAATGACCCATGCTTGTGCAACGCTCACGGGCCTGGGTTGCACTCACCTGCCGTGCGGAGCCTCTGGAGCCGGGCCGGTTGCGCGTCCTCTCCTCAGTGCAGCCTTCAACTCCCAGGCTGCACCATGGAAGGAAGAGGCAGGGCGTGGGGGGGGGCTCTCACGCGAGCAGGAAGGACCTGCGGAGCTGAAGCAGGAGGCTTGCAAGAGCCTTCCTGCCCAGGCTTCTCGTGGGAGGACCCCAACCCAGCAGCATTAAAAGGTAAGGTGCGAAAAAGTGGTACATTTGGAACCATCAGCAAGGGAAACAGAGTCAATGCTTGCTTTGCCCAGTGTCTTAAACATGCCCCTGTTATTAGCCAGATGTTGAGAATACCCGCTATCTAGCAGCCAGAGAGCCCCTTGGGTTTCACAGACCTTAATCATGGCTGAAACCGACTCCCTTTGTCCTTGGAGCTCTTGCTCTAAGTCTTTGGCATGCTGCCTCTGCTGTCTGAACAGTCCTTCCATAGATGTTTTGTGGATCCACACCGGAAACATCTTTTCACAGCATTCACCCTCTCTTTAGACTCAGTCCGATAAAACTCAGTGTCCTTGGCATTCTTCTTGCTGCCACCGCTGCTGCTGCTGCTAAGCTCCTGACAGCTCCTCTCGGCACACCTTTCCTCCTGCTTATATAGACGCCTGGAAATATACTGCCCAGTGAGGTCCTGCTCCCACATGCCTTTGCTAGTTGCCACGAACACGTCCCAACTTGCATCTAGGGAGCTGAGTATGCAGTAGACTCTGTCAGGCTCAGAGATCTCCTTCCCCCTCTTGCAAGGCAATGAACAGGGAGGTCAAATGCTGGAGATGGTCCCGCATGGACTCACCAGGCTGCAGCTGTGCCCTGTACAGCCTCTTTATCAGGGACAGCTTACTCCCAGCCATAGGGCGGATATACATGGCCCGCAAAGCGTCCAACACACCCGTGCTGTGGTGAGATGCCTGACATGGTTTACCTGGCTGTCTTCCAAAGCCAGAAAAATGTTGCTGATGGCTTTCTCTTCCATTCTGGCATCTGCTACACTGAGGGGAGGCACTGGGGGATCAGCAACAGCCTTCCACAAACCCTCTCTCCACAGATACATCTCCATCTTCACTGGCCAGGTGAGATAGTTCCTCTCATTTAATCTGTCCAGGGGCAGATTCGCACTCCCTGTGGACGCTGTCCCTGCAGCCCCTCTTGCCTTCGAGGCCCCTCCTATGCCAGGACTCTCACTTACCAGAGACTGTCCTTGAGCAGGCTCTCAGCAGGCAACTGTAGACTGGAACTGGTGCTTAACCTGGTCCACTTGACCCTCTGGCACAGTAGGAGCATGCGGATGGGCCCATAACCTGTCAGGGTTAGCAGGATCTGGCTCCTCTGAGCATGTGCAGAGTTTGAATGGTGAAGCAAGGCTTCGCTGAGCAGAGGTTCCCAGTGAAGCAGAAAAAAATCCAGAGGCTCATTAAGTAGGCTTAGAGGCAGAATTTATTGTCGCACTCTAAGATAAAGGCTCTTGGCAAAACATTCCAGCAGCAATTAAACAAGTAAGAATAACAGAAGATAAACGGGCAGCATCTCCCCTTACAAAGTATAAACTGTCAACAGCATGATAGGTCCAGCTAGGCATTCCTGACTGGTAGCTGGTAAAGGCAAACACCAGCCTTTTTATGTCTCCCTGTCACCCTAAACAAGTGGGGGGACCCAATCAGGATTCTGGCATGTGGCCTTCTCTAGTATACAAGTCATAGCCAAAACAATCCTGCTGATGTTGCACCTGCTCGTCTGGCCACATCACCACTTCCTCTGCCATCCATTCAGAGGAAACCATGCCTGCCTGGCATATAACCTTGACAAAAACCATGCCTTTTTAAAAAAATTGCTTTTGTGTACTTTGGGGGACAGGCAAGGTCAAAAAAGTATGATCTTGGGCTCACATGCAACCTACAGGCTGTACTCCCCTCAAGCCTGCCTTAGTTCTTTTGCATTATTCAAACTATTTAATTTTGTTGGTATGAACATAGTCGGGAAAATCCATTCCCTAATTACATAATTCAGGCTGAAAACACTGATTCCTTCCCACCAAGGGACATTTAGCCCCCAAATCAACCCATTGGCCTCTGAGCCAATTTTAATCATAATATAAATTTTACTCATTTGTTAGCCACCCAATTTTGTTATGGATGTGCTATGTCTTTATTGATCAACTTGGCTTATTGGCTAGTGCTTCAGACTGACCAGAGTTTATTGTATGACCTTGGGCCAGTCACTCTCTCTCTCAGCCTAACCTACCTTACAGGGTTATCATGAGGATTAAATAAATGGAAATGACACCTAGAAATCCTCAGAAGGAAGATGGAATTAAAATGTAATAAGTACATAAGACAAAACTTTCCATTTCTGAATCAACAGCATTAAAAGAAAATGGCTGCTATTAACAATGGAGCATAGGAAAAGTACATTAGAAAGGTATTTCTGAGCTGACACACTGAGGAGAGAGGTAGCATTTCTACCAATCAGATGAGATTGTACTTCAGGGAATCCGAAACATCCTGGGAATTCGAAGAAAGTGCTTTGAGTGCCCTAGGTAAGGCCTCTGACAATACATTATGATGAATAGTTAATAATGGGGCACTTATAATAAATGGAAATACACTCTTCAGTGCAAAGTGTTCCATTGCCTGGAAATAATTCATTATTTTTCTTCTGCCGTATCCACAACTTCAGAGCTCTCTTTTTCTGTACTGAAATGGTACACAAAGTGCAGAAGACAGTAGGCCTTTCCACACTACACTGTTATAGTGCTATTATTCTACTTTCAACATCCAATGGAATCCTGGGGTTTGTAAGTTTAGGGAAGGGCATTTAGAATTCTCAGCCAGAGAGCTCTTGGGCCTCAGTAAACTACAAACCCCAGAATTCCACAGGAGGTTGAAAGTGGAATAATAGCACTATAACCATGCAGTGTGGAAAGGCCCAGTGTTGGTACATAGCATCTGCTGCACAGTCACAGTTGAAAACATAATGATTCCACTTGGCAATAACCCTAAACCATACAAGAAGAAACCATGGTTTAGTACTACAAGAACCCTAGTCTCATATGCCTTCGCCTTTCATCCTCATGTGCAGCCATGAGAGTGGAAGTTTCTGCTTTGGTTTTAGATTCACCACAGTTTAGCATGTTGCCAAAAATCTAAATGGTAGTTTATCTTAACCATAGTTAGAAAAAGAAACCTAGCTTCATAAACTATGGCTTGAAGTTGACTTGTTTCAAATGGACCATAATTTCTCAAGATTCAGATAACATCTCAAGCCGTGGTTAATCCAAGATAGAGGAAATTTCCAAATTCCTCCTCGTTGTACTGCCAGTAGAAAACGGAGAGTATGTGAGTCCACTGGTAGACTAGACTCATTTTCTCCTAATGTAATGTTGCACTGTGGTTTAACATTACAGTGAAAACAACATAGTATCTGCTTTGCCCACTAGATGAACCAGAATTCCACAGCATGTTGAAAACAGAATAATAGCACTATAACAGTGTAGTGCAGAAATGGCCTATGTCTGTGATTCTCCCTGAAGGGAATATATACATACTTAGATATCAATGAATGTTTGTAATAAATAGCTTAAAATAGTAGCACAGGAATCTGTTCATTCCCACGTACATATCCTGGAAGTCTAAGACTAGGCATGCTCCCTCCCTTTTCCCCTTTCGCCAACAGGCAAAAACCTTTCTCTTCAAACAGGCTTTCATGTAAGCCGGGCAGCTTCATTTATTAACTGTTATACTGGAATATCTTTTTAAGTGTTTTTATGATTTTATATCCGTTTAATGTTTTTAACTGTTTTGAATGTTTTGAATGTGTATTTATTGTTGGAAGCCACCTTGGGTCCCAATTCTGGGAGAAAGGTGGCCTAGAAATGAAATGAAATGAAATGAAATATTATAGTTCTCATTTTCTAGCACTCCAGTCTCCAGCACCTCAGAAACACTTCCACTGGGATCTTGTCAGGCTTTGAAGGTAAATTTTGGGGAGTCACATACAGCCAACTGAACATGACTCCCCAGCATTTAAAATATCCTAGGCCCAGTTTAGGATATTGGGACAGCTGAACAGGATGCCAGTTGTTAAGATTTTAAAAGTCTAAAAAGAAAAAAACATTCTTTTTAAAACCTTGCCTATTAATGGAAGGAGAAAGGCATTCTAGCTTTCCCAGGAAGCTAGTTCCAGAGTCTAGGAGTAACCATTATTGTCTCATCCATTTCTGATTTATTTAACCTCTTTGTAGTTAAAATGATTATTAATGACATTAAGCAGTGTTTTTCAGTGGAAAAGAAGAATAGAAATATAATGAAATAAATATTTTAATGTATTTTTAATTGCATTTATTGAAGGAAGGTTAGAAAAATATCTTGACTTGATTTAACTTTTTTTAAAAAAAACTTATCACACATTCTCTGTTTAAGTCATTGTTGACAATCGCCAGAATCCCATACGTCTTGTTACATAAATTTATGTATACTGAATTACATAGAGGAGGCACTAAACAAACCCTTTACTGAACTGCAAAGATGTGTAACAGGATATCAAAAAGAGAACCTGAGGTATATTGGTACCCAACATGCATCAGGACCAATGCAGATCTGGTAGAAGGCCATTATGACTTGGGCACTTTGCTGGTTCTGCTATGTATTAATGTAACAGCAGCCTTCTACCAGATATGGACATTATGCAACTTCACAATCATAATTCCTGCAGAAATAAGTCCACTTACAGTCACATTAAGTCCCCAACAGGATTCCAGCCTTCATTTTTAATCCAGTAGCCTGAAATGAGATAACACAATAGACTGTGGATTTATAAAAAGCCGTAGGAGAAATTTTAACTTGTCTTACTGAGGCTCTCTAAGCTTTTCTCAAAATTCTCAGGTAACTTTTCTCCCCAGTCTAATGCTGTTTGCCTTCATCTGCAGCTATTAAAAGAGGCAGGTGGGATAGACAAACTGTGCAGCCTTTGGACAAACCTCCTTCCAGACATAAGGCTGCACAAGCTGTTGGAAAATAGTAACTCAAAGGCGTCAGAGAAAGATCTAAATCTAGTGGGTGTTCAGTCTTATGTTAAACAAACATATTCCTGATGTTTGAATGAAAACTCTTCTTCTGGGTGGAGGAAAGCTAGTAAGAAAAGAAAATGACCTAAAACTGTGCAATTTTCTAAATGTTTTCCTTAAGTTCATCTCTCAAAGTAATGTTTTAAAAAGTGCTACCTGCAAGGCAGAGTTTGAAAATAAACTTTTTGGATTACAGCATCCCAAACCATCCAACCAACATGGCCAGTGCCCTCATTTTCACTCCAAGGAATCTCTGGAACCTCTATACAGGTACCTGGGGCACTTTATAAGTGAATGTTGGCAAAATAACCGAAGGTTAATCCTGACAAGATGGTGGTCCTGTAGGTGGGGAAGCCAATCAAATTACACACAACTATTTGGCTACATCTGGAGGGGGTTGTATTCTGTCTGAAGGACAAATGCAGCAGCTTGTGGATACTCCTGGACATAATGCTATCTGTGAAAGAACAGTCCATGGTAGTTTTAATTTTATTATATTACTTAATTTGATATGGCAGAATTCCCTCCAACTGTCCTGATTTGGCAAGGACATTCTTATTTAATCCTCTTTTGTCCCATTTTTTGAGCTACTTTAAAAATGTCCCAGTTTCCTTCTCCTCTTCCCTTTTTCCTCCTTTATATTCAGATTACTGTACTCCAATTGCTGCAAACTGTGTTAAAAGTGCAAAAGTAGTTTGCACTCAGTTGCATGGCAGGGGGTTGGACTCAATGGCCCTTGTGGCCTCTTCCAACTCTGTGATTCTATGACTCATCAAAGGAGAGAGGAGAAGAGCAAGAACCTTACTCTTTTCTGTAGACTCAAGCAAAAGCAAATTGCTGCAACCTTTCTTAGTTTGTGTGCTGTTCCTCATTAACAGCTTTTTGCCATCTTGACCACACTCTGATGTTGCTCAGCCAGACATGCCCCAGGTTTCATATGTGAAATATTGGAGGATATGTGGGAAGTATAACTTTTTCTAGGGATGATAGTCCTTCCTCTGGTTACTCTGATCACATGCAGGCTAGACTACTCAAACAAACTCCAATTAGTGCTCTCTTTGAAGATGACTCTGAAGCTTTAGTTAGTACAGACAGCTATCCAGATCCAGATACTTGTGGGGGGGTAGGCATTCAGAATCTGGCACTCTTATATTATATTGGCTGGCTGTTGCGGTTGCCTTTTTGTTTCCAAGCCTAATTCCAAGAGCAATTCTAAGTCCATTTCAAAAGTTCTGACCTTTAAGGCCTTAAGTGGTTTGGGACCAGATGGCACGATGGACCATTTGCACTCAAGATAAGGCAAAGCAGCTCTGCTCTCTGACCTGTAAATGCATGTATTCAGGATTGTGGGAATGTTAAAAAAATCTCTTTTAGTTTTGGCTTCCCATACACAGAACTCTCTCCTTCAAGAGATCATTTGGGTCCCAATTTATTTTCTTTTAGAGAAAGTAAAATAAAGTTGTCTTCAGGGACTATCTAGGAACAGGATGTGAGACTAATTTAATTACTGCTCCTGTTCAGTTTTTAGAATAGCCTTTCTTTGCAGTCAGGCTTATGTTATATTTATGGTGCTCTTTTACTTGTGTGTGTGTGTGTGTGTGTGTGTTTTAAATATAGGAGTGTGACAGGCCCTTATTTCTCCTTGCATTGGTTTTGCAGTTCCAGCCTAATAGGGCATACTGACACTATCACTTATCCCATACTCCATCCTTTAAACACCACCTTTGTGTCAAAGGGCTAGGGTCTTAACTGTTCCCTCAGAACCAAATTGTTTATTTATGGCAGCACGTTTTTCTTTATTTTCAGTGACTTCAGTCAACTCAGGCTGACTCAGTAGTTATAAAACAAACTGTATTTTTATTGTAGTAACATTAGAAATAAAGTAACCTGTTAAGGTTCATATAAAATATGGTGTGGTTACATTACTCAGTTCAGACTTCTGACAATCTATGCCAAGAACTCCCAAGCTTTTCTGTTCTCTGTGTCTTTTCTTCAGCTACTTAAACACAACCCAGCCACCCTCTCTGGCCAAGATCTCACTGAAGGCTCTCTTTCAAACAGACTTTCTGCCTTATGTATAATTCTTCTCACCCCAAAGCCCCTCCCAAGCACATCACAGTGCTGGGTGTCAATTTTAAGGTACCACTCCTCTTGCCTAGGAACCCGTCATCAAGTTGCACTTGCATTCCAAATGCAAATGACTGCCAAAGCAACTTCATCACACCTCCTGTTCAGTTTTTAGAATATCTTTTCTTTGCACTCAGGCTTGTGCTATGATATGTTTATGCTGCTCTTTTAGTTGTTGTTTTTTTTAAATATAGGGGTTATTGAAATGTTTATGGATATTGGTTTATTGTTTGTTTAATATTTCTGACTGTAAATCACTTTGGGAGGACATTTTAATTATGAAAAGTGCTATACAAATTCAGCAAATAAATAAATTGGTATTATAACAAAAGAGAATGGTGACACAATGGCCTAAATCCTTTTGTTAGTTCCACCAAGAGTAGATTCACTGAATCAATAAGATTTCACTATATGTTGACTCATCATTCAATAATTGATTCTAAGGCTCTATTCTAGTTGGGATTAACTAACAGAATGGAGGCTTTTGAACCTTTGGCCCTCCAGATATTTTAGACTACAGTTCCCACAATCCTTCCCTCTGGCTATATTTGGTAGTACTAATGAGAGCTAAAGGTCAAACTATCTTGCAGAATAGCAACTCTTTCCCCAGACCTATTTTAAATATTAACTAACCAATGTAGTTTTTAAGTTACTAAGGATTTTTTTAAAAAATGACAAAATAACTTCCATACCTAGTTGGAAAACTAAGAAAAATGCCCAGTGACTTTTCTGTAATGAGAAATGTTAAGCGCATTACATTACATTACGTAACTGCAGTTAAGGGAACAACTAAACCAAAGATCAGTTTGGCTTAATGTCTTGGCCTCCCAAGAGCTGGGTCAGCTACTCCAATTCAAACCTGAGGGAGGTGTGGTGGAACTCTGAAGAACAATGCCAGAGGGCATTGTAAATGTCTATGAATAATGGGATGTTTATGGCCAAAGGCACACACACACTATTACAAGAGTATAAAGGATGCTGCTCCCAAGTATCTCTGTAAGAACATGCAACCTCTCTCACTTAGCAGCCTAAGCTGCAGGTATTTGAACTTCACATTTACAAAATTATGCAACTACACAAAAAATCATCATCATCTACTGTTCCTGCTCTGTTTCCAATTAAGTTCATACTGTTTCTCAGCAATACTGTTCTTTATCTCAATGTTTACTTACAGATTCACAAATCCTCCAGCCATATTAAGCCTGCCCTTGTCTATATATATACACACAAACTTTCACACAAGCTGTTAGAGGTGGAAATATATGGGAAACAAGTGAAAATGTAAAGAAACCAAGGACAAATTTCAAAGGATGAGAGAGAAGGTGCTGCTATTATTTCTCTCCCTGGTGGCTAGGGTGACACCAGTGACCACAATAGGTCCTATGAGACATACACCCTGCACCTGCATGTGTCCAGGGTAAATTCTTGTGGCTCACTTCATGAAGTGTTTCTCATGAAGACAAACAAACCTGTCAATGTGGCTGCACCGTGAATTCTGAATGCCGAATTAAGGATTGTGCCATCCTCAGAGACCAGATGGAAATAAAGCTTTAAATAGCCAAACTATTCCAATAACCTTCTTCACAGTCACGCAACATGTAGGATGCATATCCTCCTCGACATATTTATTCAGAAGCTCATCCCAGAGACTTCAGGGGGATTTAAACACTCACTATCCCTTCCCTCCTACGGCCTCCCTTTCCTCACTTTGCACCCTTGCTGCATGCCACTGTCTTGCTGCCTGAAGTTTGTGGCTTGCACTGCTCATTCTCCTTTCCTTTCTACTCCCTCCCACAGCTCACCTTATGTGTCCCTCCACCACCTACATAGCTTACTCTCCCTTCTTTTGTTCCTGAAAGGTGAGGCAGATTTATTCTGTGCAGAACAATTTCACTGACAAGTGCCTCTACATTTCATCTCATACCTGAGCTCCTACAAGGTCTAAAGATGTACTCTTTTTCAAAAATGAAAGCTTAGAATCCGGGCCAGATGGTGGTCCGAAGAGATACTGGGTGGCAAGCCAGGACAAACCTAGCCAAACTGGGAGTATGGTAACCCTACCCCAGCCAGCTTTTTCAAGCTGCAATTAGGATTCCTGCAACCTTCCTGAAAATAATTCTTCTGTTGCTATATTACAATTTTCATAGGAAATATTATACCATGGCAAGTTCTAGCTTATTAAAGCAGAACAATACAGGCCAGTATTGCCTGGAGAAAGGAGAACTGGCCTAAGACCCTTTGCTGCCTAAGGCAGATGAGAAGATAGTGCTCAACTCACGTTTCGCATACAGAAACAAATTGGACTGGCAATTAATTTTACTCTAACACTGGTGATTGGGCAGTGTCTTTTTCCACACTTGTGGGATGAAGAATAGGCCATGTGGCACCTCCAGCAATCACCAGGAGATGAAGTAATGCCCAGAAGCTTCAAGAGGAATGGCTGAAGCCTGCTACTGCTTCTCTACAGCATCTGCCTCATAAGGTAGTTGCCTCACTCAGCCTAATGACAGGGCTGGCCTTAGCTACTATGGATATTTCTATGTATGCCCTTGCTGTACAGCACAGAACTATACCTGGCGTAACATTTAGTGAGCCCACACAAAACAGTAAAGTTGACCAATCATTTGTTTTTTCCTGAGTCGAGCCCATCAGCCACAGAACCTAACATATTTCTCAGATCCTGCTTAGACATTTAGCTCCAGGAAAGCTATACACATAACCAATTCACTTAATATTCACACATGTGGACCTTCATGGAATTTCATCAAGCATAATATACAGGCAGATGGGTATTCTGAGAGTGGTTATTGATAGCCTTTGTTGCTAGTGGGATAGAAAGAGAAGACATAATTTATTCCTATCATTTGGTAAAGAGAGATGCCTTCTAGCAAGCATAATCTTTAAGACTTAATGCATAAGCAAACCAGAGAGCCAAGGCCCGTCCCATTGTGAATCTTCTGTAGTCCTATCCAGCCCTGCCGTAATATATAATAGATATGGATAGGAAGAGGTCTTTTGTGAATAGAATACTGTACAATCAAAAGAACATTCTTAGTATTCTGGATCCAGGGAAATCATAGGAGTTTGGTAAACTTTAGAGCCTTAGAGGAGAGAACTATAGTCCTCCCTCCACATTCACGGGTTTGATCTTCGTGAATTTGATTATTCTTGAAGCGTGCACATGCTTTCCCCCACATTCTCCTCTTCCCATTCCCTTGTATTTTGCCAAATGCAGAGAAGGAAGGCAAGTACCCAGACAGAAGGCAAGGAAGTGAGGGGGGAGGCACATGTGTGCCTTCCTTCTCCCTTCCAAAGCTCCCCCTGCCGATTCCTTTGCCCCTGGCCCAGTGCTGAGAAGTCGCACTGGGGCAAAAGACAGGGGAATTTGGGCAGAAGGAAGGCTCGCTCATGAGCCTGCCTTCTCTTCACCAAAGCTCCCCCTCCCATTCCCTTTCTGCTAGCCCACCACTGAGAACTCACGCCAAGGCAAAAGGCAAGGGAATAGGAGGGGGGAGCACCGGAAGGCAATGGGAGGGGGGAGTTATTTGAGGTTTTTCTACTTTTACAAGGGTTCTGCATCCCAAACCCTTGTGAAAGTGAAAGGGCCACTGTAGACACAAGCATGATTTCTGCAGTGTATGCTTCAGTGCATATCACTGAAACATTTCCACCCAATGGCTCTTTCTGCAGGACAACACTCTTGCCCATCATCCTGTCACAATCCCAGCAGCGCCTCTGCCAGGATGGGAGTGTGTTCCCAATGCTGTTCTCTGCACGCAACTGGCTGCCTGCAGAAGGGAGCGCAAGGGACATGCTCTGTCCTTCCACACTGCAGCCAGTCTTCTTCCCATGCTGCAGTAGGAGAGGAGGTGTGTAGATCGTGCTTCCGGCCCTTCTGCCTAACCGGCTGCAACAGAAGGCTCATGCAATTGAGGGTCATTGACAGAGTTTCTCTGTCAATGGTATAGCCCATGAGTGTACCAGCTGGCGACATGAGGAGGGTGGGACTGCAGGGATGTCATGTAGAAGCTTCGTCACAGTCCCACTTCTCTCGTGTCCCCATACCGAGACGCCATCATCCTGTGGAAATGGCCTCTGTCTCTCAATCACAGCACAAAACTGCATCTACAAGTAGTCCTGCACATACTTCATTCCAGAGCATTCCTTCAGTATGAGGCAGTTAATGAATTTCTCCCGTCTCTCTCATCATGTGCATTTGAAGACTGAGACATTTGACAAATATTAGCAGGCAAAGTGGGGAAAACATATGAAAGGAAGAAAAGCAGTTTTAAAAAACTGAGCCCAAATTAAAGATGTTTCTCACAAAAAGCTGTGTGAAGAGTAGAAAGCCTTATTAAATACTTTAGACTGGGAGAATGAGGTATAAAATGAGAAGAAGTGAAAAAGGGAATGCTTGTTCTCCTCCCTTCTTCCAAATCTACCATTTAATTTTCAAAGACTGGGTTGGCTGTTTGATTGCTTTTTGCAGGTTATTTTTTCTAGATACTTCAGTTCTTGACCAAGCATATTCTACTTATTTGTGTCTTCCAGAAGGCCCAGCAAAGGAAGAGACTGAACAGCATCGTGCTGAAAAAGAAGGAGCAAAGAAAACAAAAAATAAAATCTTTCCAATTAATGAAGCAGTCATTCAGTGCTCAGTTATGACAGGATTTGTTTTACAAAATATGCACTCTGCACTGCACATATGTGAATAATGTTGTAGCTATAAACCAAAAGAAAATAAATGCATAATAAATGATACCACATGCTATCTCTCTTCCATTTTGTTTAAAACTACTGGCTAGAACATGTTATAACTCTTGGACTATATTCTCCTGTTCTTCAGGCACCACACCGTTCTCCACTGGGGAAGGGAGTGCTCTGACATTTTTCTCCAGAGAGGCTGTTCTGTATTTGCTTGAAGGTTCACAACAGCAATGCTTTCTAGCCTCTCAGGTAAATGAGAAAAAGTTGTCATTCTTAATTGTAATACCATGATAAGCCCACCTAAGAGCATGGAAAGTACTGAATTCTTAGCGAACTACTTAGTCAAGAATTGGTGGGTAGAGTTGCAAGAGTGAAAACTAGAGAGGACTCCTGTACTGTGAATAGTTGTGTAGAAGAAGAAATTTCAGCAATGGCTGCTTGTGACCTGTTTGTGTGACAAGCAACCCATCCTGAAATGCCATCTTCTACACAATTGTAAAAAGTACAGGAGCCCTCTCCACTTTTCTGTTTGGCAGCCCTGTCGTGCATTTTCAAATGTTCCCTGAGATTGCACTGATAATAGAAGAAAGTGAATCATGTCATATCTGTGAGAAGAAAAGAGAATGTTTGGAGACAAATATCAGGGCTAGAACCTCAAAAAGTTACTTGCTATGCTGCCTGGAGGATTCTAGTCACTGTAGTGAGCAGACATCAATTCCCTTCAAAATACCTGAAAAAGTATTTTTAACCCCAAAGGAATAACTAGAAATAATTAGTTAATGGTACACCAACATAGTAGCAACATTACTAGTCATAATATTACTTTGAAAAGAACACTATTGCTCTTTCATTGCTTCCCAAAGGTAGCATGATACAGATAATGTTGATATTTCTAACAGGTTGTTACTTGTAACACAGTGCTTCCAATTTTGGCCAACACTATACATCACTGAATTGTTCTTGTGATACATGTACATGTTTGGCATTCATGGAGATATGGGAATATTTACAGATACAGAAATTATTGATTCTTTGGTCCAGCATGTATCTTCACTGTATAGCAGCATATTACATTAAATGATTGGGTGGCATATCTGTTTATAAACTCACAGGAAACCATGAACATGAGAGTGCTGCTATTTTTTTTAAAGCATCACAAAACTCTGAGCAGCTTCCATAAGGCAGACTCTTTGTGTTCTTCAAATTAAGTGAGGTTTGGTTAGGTATAGGTTAGGTATTGGAAGCCTCCAACCCTGAACAGAAGTCAAGGAGAGGGAAGCTCACTTAGGTGCCACTCCTCAGAGGCAACCATCATTGTACTGAAAACAAGAGGCATTGCTTTACTTCCAGGTTAATGTTGCTATTCATCAGAAAGCAGAATGCTGGATTATGTCGCTGCATTGTTTATGGCTCACAAGGATGCCATCATTCTCAAGGCGCTGAGTAAAAGAAAGAAAAAAAAAAACAATACGGGAACAAGAAGCTTCTGCAGGGCAAATAGGACACTGAATGTTATAAATGGCAAGCCAGGGCAGGAGGCTCCTGTTTTATTGCCCAACTGCAGCAAGGATTCTAAGATCTACAGCTGAATTCAATCTGGGCCTCAGTGCCTTTGCATAGCTACATTTCGGAGCTCTTCACAAAGAGTTTATTTAATAAAGAAAATAAGAAAGAAGAGAAATGAGAGCTTCAGCGAGTTTTAATTTGTACCAACCTTGTATTGTTGCCCAGATGCCCATCAGTTTTGAAAAAATGGATGGCTTTGACAGGCAGACTGCTAAATCAGCCAATGTCAGAAGCTGAGCTTGGAAAGGTTGTAGCTCCCAAAATATGGGATTCTGAAGGTAGCAGACCGAAAATATGTCCAGTCAAGGAGTAAAGGAAGAGAACAGACCCTTCATGTAACTCTTCTTATAGAATAACAACAACAACAACAACAACAACAACATTTATTTCTATCCCGCCTCTCCACATGGATCGAGGCGGCGAACAACATGAGTACATTAAATACATTAAAAACATTAAAACATACCCAATCCTCCCCACCCACCAACCCACCTAAAACAACCCCTTAAAACACACAACAATTAACAGTCAATCAATTAACTGTTAACAAAACAGCAAGACAATTGATGGGAGGCGATGGAAATGCTAGTCTTGGAAGGCCTGTCGGAAGAGACGGAATAGATAGTGGAGGGTTAGATATATCCTCCCCCCGCCCCATTTCCGAGAAATGTAGCAAAATAGACATGACAGTGGATTTCCTTCAAAAGTTTCTATAAACCCAACTTTGGGTTCCTGCTGAATTCTGCTGTTTTGCCCCCATACACACACACAAAAAAAGCTTGGATCTTCCATTTTATTGTAATGATCACAAGGCACAGCTTATTTGAATTGAACACCCCTACTATTAACTTACAGCAGAGGTGGGCAATAGTGACCCTCTGGATGTTTTCAGCCTACATTGCCTATTAGTCTTGGGCAATATAGCCTGGAGTGGGGTTATGGGATGTGAAAACCAAAAACTATGGCTTTTGAACAATTTCAGGTTGTTCTGCTTTAAACTGAAAGTACAGTAATACTGAGCGACAGTGTGGTGTTGAATAGGACACTGTGAAACCAGGGTTCAAATCCTCCTTAGCCATAGAAACACACTGGGAAACCTACTTGGGCAAGTCACATTCTCTTAGCCACAGAGGAAGGTAAGGGCAAACCGCCTCTGAATAAATGCTGCCAAGAAAACCCCATGATAGGCTTGTCTTAGGGTCAACATATGAAATGATACACAACAACTACAACAGTGTTACCATGTGAAGTCCTGGCCAATATACAATTATACTTCTCCATATATATATATATATGTGTATATATATATATATATATATATATATATATATATATGAAGATTTTTTTTACAAAAGTAAATAAAACATATTAAAAAAAAATCTAAAAATGTCTTAATTTTTTTCATATACAAAGGATATCTTAAACATTGATTCATCTATCCGTAAATTCATAAATTTAATTCATAAGTTTAACCAGCAGTTTTTCCTAAACCATACAACTGTACTTCTGCTTACTCACTGTGCCCCAAGAAATTACATCTGATTGCTCTACAGATTTCATATTTTTTCTTCACAAGAACTGGTTTGCCAAAGATAAACACCTGAAGTGTACAGGGAAATACCAAGGTCAAAACTTCATTCCCTAGTTATTATGTTGATGCTATATTTCTGGGAAGGCCCTCCTTTAATTTATCAATGAGCAAGTGGGGTTCAACCTTACTTTATAAAGCAAATTGTTGTTGTGTGCCTTCAAGTCATTTCTGACTTATGGTGTCCGTAAGGTGAACCTACCATATGGTTTTCTTGGAAAAGTTTGTTTGGAGGCAGTTTGCCCTTGCCTTCCTCTGAGGCTGAGAGAATGTGACTTGCCCAAGGCGACCCAGTGGGTTTCTATGGCTAGGTAGGAATTTGAACCCTGGCTACTCAGAGTCCTAGTCTAGCACTCAACGCACAACACCATTCTGTCTCTGTCATATAAATCAACTGCTGCCTTTAATTTCTTCAAAATTTCAATCTTCTTGTACAAATTTGCATCCTATTACTGCCATGCCTTATTGTTCAGTAAGACTAGTCGTGACAGTTGCCAGGGTTTGCCAAAGAATAGGGGCCCTTCCCGCATTCAGTGCTGACTTCTGCCCTCGAATAGGAGATACGAACTCCCCAGATTCCACTAATTAAACACGGCCACCGCCCACTGAATTAATCCTTATCTTACGACACAGTGGGATGCTGCCAGGAAGCCACCAATCTCTAAGCTTAGAGATCCTTCCCCCCCCCCCCAGGAGAATGGAATCCTATCTACTCGTATCACCATGAAACATGTGGGAATGAAGAGAAAGCAGGGAGTTCTTTACGGGAAAGCACTTATTCTAAGAACAGGCAATGTAGATAACAGAAGATATCACCATGCATAGGAGCCCCCCCCCCCAGGTTCGCTTGATAGTTACAAGTTACAGACAGCATCCCATCTCAGCCAGAGCTTTCAAAAGAACAGAAAATCCTAACACAACTAGCTAAGTAACATTCTAAGCTACTCACATTATTGGTCAGTTTCTGAGACAGTGTGCCGAGGCAGATCCAGGAGGCGAGACCTCGCTTGACCTGCCTGCAACCAGCATTATGGCCCCTCTGATTGGTGTCTTCTTTGTTCTCTTTTTGTTCTTGGTCTCTTGAAGATTTATATAACTTCTTCCTCAAAGCATCTTGAAGATTCTCATCTTTCTCCCCCTAATTGGGCAACTCTCTCTCATGACTTGTGATGGTTACCCCCAATAAAATGTAACCTAACCCTAGCAGTTCATTAACCCTTTCTGTGCCTGGAAGGAGAACTGTTTCCCTTCAGCTCTGTTACCTGGATAATAGGAACCCTCAACCACAGGGTTGATTCTAATTTTTTCTCACAAACTTTAGCATGTTTTTTAAACTGTTTTGTCCCTTCTTACCTTTTGGTGATTTGGGCTGGCCTGTATTCTTTTAGTATCTATCTGTTCATTGATTTATCTTTCATTAATGTCATTTCTTGAACTCAACATCTGCTTTTCTTCATACTCTAATCTCTTTTTTGCAACATTAATCTTTGAAATCTTAATTTATATTATCCCTATTGATGTGTTTCTCAAGAACATCATCATGAGTCTTGATGTTATCTGCTTTCAAACAGTTATTATGCTTCCTCTGACAGGCCTTGGATGCTGATTTTAATCCAAAAGGAAGCCTGTAAAAAGCAATATCTCTCTATGAGTGTGCTAAAATGCACAGCAGTGAACTTTATTCATCTGGTAGCAACTGCCAAAACTCAGTTGATACATCTGGTACAGAGAAATCTTTAAGCACCACCCATGCACCAAACATTTCATCCCTCATTGGTGAGGACAGTGTTGCCTTTCAGTATACTTATTCAGCACTTTAAGATCCAGACACATTTATTGTCTCCTATATTCTTCTTTTTGTGGTTTATTTGTGCACCTATTCAGTAGGTTTGTCCGCCTGTTAAATTACTTCAAAGATGCCAAGTTCCCCTTTTTCTCTTTGTATGAAAAGCTAACATGTTTCTGAGTACTCTGTCCTGTACTTAGTGGGCAGTTTTCAAACATAAATCACAAATCACTATCAAACAAAATATCATGGTGTTGTCCTTTAGAAAAGGTATTGTGTGGGTTAGCTCATTTCATAAAACACAACTGTTTTACAGTTCTAAAGGACTTTGGAGACATAAGGAGAATGTGATTATACTCTACAAACATATAAAAAAAGATGAAGAGGACATTTTGTGGAACAGAACGCATTGGAACAAGGTCAAATAGGCATATACCGCGTATCCCTGGCTGGCGACCAGGTTTGCTGGTGGATTAGTTTAATGAGAGAGAGCCAGAGGTAGACTAATGCTTCATGAAAGACCTTATTGCCGCAGATGATGCTCATTCACACCCCTATTTTGGCCTGGGGGCTTGGCAACTGAAGGCCAGATGGTGCCACTTAGGGGATCAGATCTGGTACCTTGACTGCCAATTTCTGTTACATATACACACACACGGCACATTACTAGAATTAAGTTAGAGATGGCAAGAAACTCCTACACCTTTGAATATCTTCCTGTGATTATTTTAAATTAGCATTTATTTCTGGGTGCCAGACTCTCTGTATACTAGGCATTTCTTTTCTCATTCCAGGAGACTAAAGATAAGCTTTTCAATAAACTGCAGCGTCTTTTTAAAAAGTCCAAGCTTAAATCCCCAGTCTGGGCTCAAGGACTGCAGCAGTGACAGCGAAAAAGCTCACTTGCAGAAAATAAAATGCAACACGCTACAAGGGAAAGGAGCAGCCAGACCCAAAAGGGGTGGGGGAGTGGAGCAAAATACATAGGGGACACTGTTGCCATAGTAACTGGCACTAGAGCTTGCTTCTGATAATTAATGGAGGGTTTTGCTATTACAGTATTCCTGAAATTTCACTTTCCCCCTGTGCTGCACTGCAGAATGCAGTATCATTTCCCCATTCATAAATATTTCATCACCACAGGCTGCTGTGTTTCATCATCACTGCTAACACTCAGCCTAATCGCCCCTTGCAGGATTCATGTAGCCCTGTCAGGACGGCGACTTTCATTTTCTCTTTTTATTTCTACGGTCTTCATTTTTATTTATTTGGTGGGATTCTCGTTGGGTTTTTCTTTTTTTTTTACACTTCTGAGCCGCAGGTATGAGCTTTACAACTGGGAGGGGCTCACTTGAAAGCTTTGCTAATGTTATGTTTAGTGGGTTGTGGGATGCCTTTTTAAAAACAAAAATAGAGCTATAAAACACCATCCCTGTTTTATATGTTGAATATATAAGCAACCATAGGCAGGAGCTTACAGGAGCTGGTTTTTGAGTAAAGGCAGAACAAGCTACAGTCTGGGGCATTTAATAGTATACAGTGAGACCTCTAGTTTCGTGGGAGCTGGGGCTGAAGAGCCCTTGCAAAAGTGGAAAAAACACAAATGAAAGTAAAAATCATGAATGCTATTTTTCTTACCTGAGAACACTTCATTAGGTATCTCTAGGCCCTCCAGGGTGATTCTACGGTCATTTGAAAGTGGATCATAGAGTCACACTGGACCTAGCAATGCCTAGAGAAGTGTTCTCTTTAGGAAATTCCAGATCCTCCAGGGTGACTCTGTGGTCCACTTCCACTGGAAATTGATCATAGAATCATACTGGAAGACCTAGGCCCCTTCCGCACCTTACCTTTTTCCAGCACTGGGGTGTGGGGATCACGCAAGCAGCCTCCGGCAAGAGGCTCTTGCATCCCTGCTGCTTCAGCTCTGCATGAGCTGCCTGTTAGCACAAGAGCCCCACCTCTTCCTTCTGCAGCGCAGCCTGGGAGTTTCCCAGGCTGTGCTGGGGCAGGAAGCACAACCGGCGCATCTCTGGAGGCTCCGCACGCCAGGTAAGTGCGCATGGGGCCCGGGAGCAATGTGCAATTGCACACCATTTTTGGCTTCTAGCCGAAAATGAAAAGGTGCGCGATCGGCGCTGGCCCGACCCTGGAGTGTCGCATGACTGTTAGTGCATCGTTCAGATCGCTCCTCACAATTGCACGACGCTCCAGGCGCCCTTTCGCATGGAAAATGCCATGTGGAAAGGGCCCTAGAGATTCCTAGAGAGAACATATTTTTTCCCCTGCGGCAAGAGCAAATACAGTAAGATTTTTAAAATTAATTAATTAATTAAATATATAAATAAAATAACCCATGAATAATCAAACTTGCAAGTGCAGAATCCACAAAAGTGGAGGCCCATTGTAGTATAGCATAATATAGTACAGTATAGTATATCATAGCATGGTATAGTATAATATAAATTGAGCAAGTAATGGGACTTTTTTTTCCGGCTCCACTTAGCATTACAATATATTGAAGATTAGGGTCAGTGTCAGGGTTGTGGCTAGCATTTGATGTACTACTTGTATTTTCTGATGTCAGTGAGAATTCCAAAATGGAACCAACCCACTGACAACCAGCGCATGTCACTTCTGCTTTGCTGTGGACGAAAACAGCACAGGACATTCTCCCATCCCTGCAATATATTACTTTGATTGGGAGAAAAAAGGATCCCCAAAACAAAAGCATTCGATTTTGGGGGTGGATGTGTGTTTGGACCCATTCACGCTACACATTTATAGTGCTATTATTCCACTTTAAGTACTAGGGTTCCATCCTATGGAATCTTGTGACTGGCAATTCAGGGAGTTGTGTTTAGAATTCTCAGCCAGAGCATGACAGTGCCTCACCATCTTCATAATTCCATAGGATGGAACCATAGCAGTTAACATGGAATAACAGTGGTATAATTGTGTTGTGTCAATGGGCCCTTTGTGAATGTGTTGTATTGATTTTTTTGTAATGGGCAAGTGGCTGCAGTCTGAGGGCATGTTTAGTGCTCTACCAGGTGACAGTGGTTCAGAATGTCTGCATTCTAGTTCAAGGTCTGTAAGCACTCTGCAAGCCAACATGATGGCTTTACAAGCCAACATGATGACAAAATATCCTATGCTAATACATGGGGGTTAAAAGGGGGTTAAAAGAGCAAGCTAGATGTCATGGAAGCTGACAGGACACAACAGGAAGTAGGGTGGGACAATTTAAAGAACAGTATGGGTGGGCAGATGGGGGAGCTCGGCCATTTTTCCTCTCAAATCAATCCCTCAGGGTCCCATGAGCAGAGATAACCCTCACCAAGAGACAAAAATTCTGAGAAAAGCCCAATCTTCTTGCTTTGGCACTTCTTTTAAGAAATTGCTTCTACTATTTCATCCCATTAATCACTTTCTTTCTTTCTTTTTTTTAGCAAAAAATGGGGGAGCAAATTTGTAACTTTTCCTCATGGTGGAGTTGTTCAAGTCTCTTGATCATGAGGGTTGCTCTTTTCCGTAGAACTGAGGGGAAAAGGTGCAGAAATCTGGTGATTTAAAAATAATAAGATCTATCAAAACTTAAATGTTAATGATTCAAGAAAAATATGTATGCCTCTGAAGGCTGTATACTTGACATTGCACTGACAGAACATCGCTTTACCTCTATCCTTAGAGGCACAGTTTGGGAAAGTTATTTTTAGACTGTAGTTCTCAGAATCTCCCCATTAGTGGCCATTTTGCCTAGAAGATTCTGAGAGGTGTGGTTAAAAAAAAAGTAACTTTCCTAAGCTCTGCTTCTTCAGCATTCATCGTACTGACCTCACTAGGTGGATGAGGACAGGGATCAGAATACCCAGACTGAATTCATTGTGGGCATCACTAGAGGGCATTCTTTGCAAATGATGCCAAATTAGGAGGGGTAGGTAACACCCCAGAGGACAGAATCTGAATTTAAAATGACTGTAACAGATTAGAGAGCTGGGTCAAAACTAACAAAATGAATTTCGACAGGGAGAAAGGTACTACTCTTGGGCAGAAAAAATTAAATTGACAGATATAAGATGCGTAACATGTGGTTTGACCACAGTACATGTGAAAAAGATCAAGGAATCTAAGTAGACCACAACCTGAACATGAGTCAGTTGTGTCATGCAGCAGGTAAAAAAGCCAATGTGATTCTAGGCTGCATCAATAGGAGTATAGTTTTGAGATCAAGGGAAATAATAGTGCTACTCTATTCTGCTTTGGTCAGACCCCACCTCGAATATTGTGTCCAGTTCTGGGCACCACAGTTCATGAAGGATATTGACAAGCTGAATGTGTCCAGAGAAGGACCACCAAAATGGTTATAAACCTGGAAATCATGCCTTATGAGGAGAGGCTTAGGGAGCTGGATATGTTTAGCCTGGAGAAGAAAAGATTAAGAGGTGGCATGATAGCTATGTTATTTGAAGGGATGCTATATGGAGGATGGAACAAGCCTGTTTTCTGCTGCTCCAGAGACTAGGACATGGAGCAATGGCCTCAAACTTCAGGAAAAGAGATTCCATCTAAACATGAAGAAGAACTTCCAGACAGTAAGAGCAGTTTGATAATGGACTATACTGTCTTGGAGTGTGGTGGGGTCTCCTTCTTTGGAGGCTTTTAAATATAGGCTGGATGGCCAACTGCCGGAAGTTCTTTGATGGTATATTCCTGGATGGCAGGGGGTTGGACTCAATGGCTCTTGTGGTCTCTTACAGCTCTATTATGTTATGAGCCTATGATTCTTCACAACAGATTTGTGTCATCAGGACAAAGATACTGCACGTTGAGTATTTAGAAATCAAGAACAGAAAGGCAGCTGAGAGGATAGCTTTGCCAAGTACTTGGAAATGGCCTACTATGTGGAAAAAAGAATTATATGTGCGGGGCTTAAACTTTTAGAGCTCCCTTCAAATAATGTGAATGCTCATTTCTCATTGCAGTTTTTGAGCCTTTCATCTAAAAGGCTACAGCATTAAAGCCGTTGAGTCACTCATGTCTCTTCAAGTGCACAATCCATTCCCTAGGATCACCCAACACTACAAACCTCCAAGGAATTATTTTGATGACGTGACTCAGCACATGTACTTCTTATGCCAAATTAAAACCTTTGGATGCAATGTGAACTATTCAATTCATAGACTGGTGAAGAAACAACTGCAAAAAACAAAGAAAAAAAGAAGAAGGTTTCAGTTAACATCCATTGCAAAAATGTGGCTCAAAACCAACTGTTTTCATTAGTAGATCTGAGTTGCAGGAAAGTTATTGTTTTAAAAAGTTGTTATTTTGAAAAACAGGCAAACAACAGGAGCAAGGAAGGTACAGAAAGTGCTTTAGTGAGCTCCTCAGTACAGAACATGTACAAGATGTTGCAATGGGCAGCTTGTACTTGTCTCTTGTACTATCTTCTTCTGTGGTGACTAATATATACCCCTTTTAATTGTCAAAGGCTTTATTTTTATTTTATTTTATTTTATTTTTGTTTATTTGGGAGGCTTATACAGGGCCCTTGAGAGCCACATTTGAGTGTTGGACTACAAACCTGAAGACCACAGTTCAATCCCCTGCTCAGTCATATAGAAACCCACTGGGTGACATTGGTTGCATCACACATACTCAGCTCCCACTCCCCAAAACTCATGATAGGTTCACTTAGGGTTGCAATAATTTGGAAAAGACTTGAAGGTACATAACAACAACAATACTGTGCCCTTCCCAGAGCTTCCATAGTAGTTTACAAAAAACAAGATGATAATTTTTTTAAAAAAATAAAATCAGTAATGAACGATGGCCAGAATCTTCTACGGCACTTACAAATACCTAGAGTTACCTAGAGTTACCGACTCATGATTGCTTCGTATTCACTATACCTCCATCATTCCTAGCTTAGTGGCTATGTAGGGACTCTCCCAGTCCCAAATAACCATGGACAGTAGCGCTGCAATGAACAGGGGGCCTGCTCTGCTCTTGATCAGGAAGCAGCTGTCTGCTAAGTCCTACTTCCCTCACACAAGCGACCTCCAGTGCAAGGGGGGAATTGCATCGGGGACCCTGGTTTGACCTGTTGCACCACGGATTGTTCATGGGAGTGGATGAAAGCAGGAAATGGCTGCTTCCCAATTGACAGGGAAGAGACCCCCATTTATCGCAGTGGCTACTTCCTGGTAAGTGGGACTTGGAAAGGTCGCAACAGGATTCACCGTGTAGCACAGTAACTGTGGTGCTTACACATATGTATCTCCCATACAAGATTCCAGCCCATGTGTTTAAAAGAAGACATATACTGATATTCATTGAAAAGTCTGGAAGAGTAAAATCGTCAGTACCTTGTGCTCAGAATGTTAGTAACACTCACTTTAGGTGGACCTCTCTGGAAGAAGGATGCCATAAATATGATGCTAACCACTAAGAAGGCCCTCTGTCTCTCTCTGTCTGCCCATTGCCTTACTTTGGATGATAGGGGTACTCAGAAGAGAACCTCTGGGGATACCATTCAGGCACCTGAATCCTAAACCATCTAGGATTTTAAAGGTAAGCAGTAGTTATTTGAATTGCCCCTGGAAATGTATCAAAAGCTGATGGAGATCTTTCAGTTCGGCAATTTTTAAAATAGACTTATTGTTGTATTTTAACCAAATGAGGTTTCTCAAAAGCCTTCAAAGGCAACTACAGGCTAAATGCATTATAACAATGAGTTCTTGGTAACTGAAGAAATACCACTGGAAAAAATCTGTCAGTTCTGGTTTCATTCAGGCCATTTCCGCACTACGCTGTTATGATGCTATTACTCCACTTTCAACATCTTATGGAATTCTGGGGTTTGTAGTTTACTGAGGCCAAAGAGCTCTTTGGCTGAGAATTCTAAAGGCCCCTCCCTAAACTTCAAACCCCAGGATTCCATAGGAGGTTGAAAGTGGAATAATAGCGCTATAACAGTATAATTCAGAAATGGCTTTAATTTCTCCAGTCTTAGCTCCATTTTGTCCCGTTTTAGCTTCAGTTTGTGACTCTTAAAAAAATTAATCATCATTTAATACACATTTCTCCTAATACACACATTGTGAAAACAATTTTGCAAGTAATCTTACCTAGTATAATGCATTGTGCAAAATTTTTTATTTTTTTTTTTTTAAATTGAGAATTGCATTGCAAAATTTGGAGAAACACAAAATACTCAAGGATAACTGAGTTTTGCTTCATGTTTAGCTGAGCTTGCATTAAAATGTGTCCCAAAGAAATTTCTACTCAGTCCTTAAGTAGAGCATGAGTAATTGTGGCCAGGCTATCTTTATCAAGAAGAAGCCACAGTTCATGAGCCACCCTCTATGAAACAAGGTATGCATTGGCACAGAAACTGTCTTTGCTTCTAGTGCCAATGCTGGGTCCACCCACTGCAGGATATAAGCCTGATCTCTTTGGATTACAACCACATTCAAGACAGGTAGCACACATCTATCATCAGAAGAAATTGGTAATCATAACATACTGGCTATTGATGAAGTTCTGCTGCTCATTTTGAAGCCCCTCCTTTTTTTTTTTTTAAACATGCTGTTGACACTCAACTCTATCTCTCCTTTCTATCTAACTCCAAGGAAGATGTTCTGGAATTGAATCAAAAATTGAATTTTGTTGGTGATTGACTGGATGAGGACAAACAAAGTGAACCTTAATGCAGACAAAACAGAGGTGCTCTTGGTCAGTTGGAAAGTAGATCAGGGAATAGGTATTCAACCTATGGCTAAAGGGACAACTCTTCCCCCCCGAAATCTTAGGTTCATAGCTTAGGCATATGTGATGACATGGATTTTTTCTGAAAAATATTGCTTTATGCATTAGTGGGAAGTAGACCTTAGGGTATTGGCTGAAAGTTCTTTTTGAAGGATCAGAGGCTAGGTATGTTCATCTGATGCAAAGAAATACTTATACTACTCACCTTTAGAACTATAACAGACAGAATGCAGGGATTAGGCCTCTCAGACACATTCCTACTCACTCTTGATTGGCTTACGGCAAAGCTGGTCCTTGCACAATGGATTACAGATATTGATACCCAATAATCTACATCCGTTGCATGCACTACTTGAGGTCCTTTCCACATCCTACCTTTTCTCGGCGCTGGGGTGCGGTGCTCGCACGAGCATCCTCTTGTGGGAGGCCCTGGCGTCCAGGTTTCTTCAGCTCCACACGAGCTTCCTGCTCGCGTGACAGCCCTGCCTCTTCCTTTCACAGTGTACTCTGGGACCTTCCCAGGCTGCACTGAGACAGGAAATGCGACCAGCCTGGCTCCCAAGGCTCCTCACACAAGATAAGTGCGTGCGGAGCCTGGGAGCAATACACGACCACGCACCATTTTCGGCTTAAAGCTGAAAATGAAAAAGTGCACGAGCAGTGCCTGCCAGGACCTGGAGCATCATGCAAATGTGAGTGCATCGTGTGGACTGCTCCTCACCTTTGCGTGATGCTCGAGGGGCCCTTTCGCATGGAAAATACCATGCGAAAAGGGCCTTGCTCCCCGATTAGCTTGAGTTTGAGGTTTAATCCAATTGAGGGTGCAAATTATCTTGAAAATTTAACAATCTCCAAATACCAGACAGCATTTAGCAAAGCTAGATTTAATGCAATCCCATCTGCTGTATTAGAGGGATGTTTTCAGCAAATTGAATACAAGAACCATGTTTGCCCCTGTGGAGAAGGACTACTAGAATCTTTACCTCACGTACTTTTCTATTGCATGTCTTACAAGGATGATAGGTGAAGGTTAGTAACACCTGTCTTAAGCAAGTTCCCAGGAACACCTCTGGAATGGTACCTAATATATCTATTAGGGGATACTGAAAAAAAGAGTTACAGAGGAGGTTGCAAAGTTTTTTTTCTGTGCTGCCAAAACTCAAAGGACCATGGCACACAAATGTCAATAACTTTAGGATTCCCTTTGATTTAAACATCTGAAGTGTCACATGGAGAACATAGCTTTAGGAATAGTAGGGCTACCAAAACCTCTATATCAGCAATAAGGCTGTATGATTTTAAAAAGATTTTAATAATAATGATTTTGATAAGAATTCATGTGAATGACATATTTAAGTATCAGTCTCTTTTATCAAATTTTAAACCTGTTTTACTAAGTTGTTTTGAGAACATGTAATAAATTATATCTTGCTGTTCTATTTTAACACGGATTGTTTACATTTTTACTTGTGTGCAGAATGTATATAATTATTTATTTGTGTGCAGAATGTATATGACTATTTCATTGTCTCATGGTTTGTGGACCGCAATAAAGGCTTGAATGACTTGACTGGCTTTATGCATTAGGTTATAGTAGTAAGGTAAGGAGCTGGCAGAAGGCGGTGAGAGAATATAATGCTGGCGGTGAGTGGTGAGTGGTGGAATGCTGAGGGGATTTGAATAAGGGTGACAAATGATAGTTGGTGAAGGTCTGTTGGTATAGCTAAACAGTTGGAGAGTTGTGGTGTTGCAAAGTGAATGAATGAGCAAAGACAGGGTTGAGTTAGTCATGAATTAATAAGTGGTGTTTAAAGGTCTGAGTTAGATCAAAGAGGAATGTGAGAGAGAATATGAGATGAGTTTTAAATGTATTAAATAATTATAATTAATCTGTTTTGTTATGTTAAATTTCTGTTACTAAAGTAATTTTTGTATCATATACTTTTGGCTTCCAGGAAAGCTAAATATACAGTGGGCCCTCCACTTTCAGTACTCACAGATTTGATTATTCACGGATTATTTTATTTTATTTATTTATTTTAAAAGATCTTACCTTATCTCTAGGTCCTCCAGTGCAATTCTGCTGGAAGTGGACCATAGAGTCACACTGGAGGACCTAGATTTTCCTAGAGAGAATACTTCTCCAGGCATTGCTAGGTCCTTTAGTATGACTTTATGGTCCACTTCCACTGGAAATTGACCATAGAATTGTGCTGGAGGACCTAGAGACCTAGAGATTCCTTGAGAAGTGTTCTCAGGAAGAAAATAGTGTTCAAGATTTTTATTTTATTTTTCTCTGTCTTTTCCACTTTTATGTAGGGTCTTGCATCCCTAACCTCAATAAAAGTAGAGGACTCATGTATAAATATTGGGTTCAGACACAGTATCTGGGGTGGCAGCAATGAATAAAGAGGAGTGATGTCCAGTGGAATAGAAGTTGTTCCATATTTCACACAGGAACCTTGAGTGCTTCTAGGAATCCCCACAGTTGATGGTCACACAGGTATGACAGGAGGAAGTTCTTACATCGGTGGCAGAGGTGGGCATAAGGGAAAGCTCTTGCTCACTGAAGTAAGGTTTGTGGTGGTCCCCAAGTTGGGTGGCAATGAAGATTTAGGCAGAACCTGGTGGGAAAGCAATGGGATAAAGGTGCAGAAGCCTCACAGCATACTCATGAATTCAGTCCTTAGACTCAAGAACCACATTTGATTGGTGGTCACGAATGCATTTACATAATTAAAACTAGTGTGCCCTATGTGACCATTCCTGGAGGCACCACGCCTGGCCAAAGTAACATATGCTTTGTCTACATTCCTCTAGTTTGGATTAATGCAACACGCTATATATGAGGCTTCCTTTGGAAACTGTTTGGAAACTTCACTAGTCCCCAAATGATACTGCTAGACTGTTGCTAGGGGCTTGTTATAGGGAGCATCTCATAACTCCTTTGTTGAAACAGCTTCACTGGCTGCAGGTAAATTTCTGGGCCCAGCTCAAAGTGTTGGTTATGCTCAATAAAGCCTTACACAGCTTAAGTCCAGACTATCTAAAAGCATACATCTCCCAATGTGAGTTTGCCTGAATCTTATAATCTTTAGGAGAGGGCTTTCAATCTCACCACCCTTGTCTGGTCTGGTCACAGGAGAGACCCTCCTTGGTGGCTGCTTCTGGACTATAGAACTCCGTCCCACACGAAGCTTGATTAGCCCCCTCTTGCTCTCTTTTCACTGGCAGGCAAACACTTTACTTAAACAGACCTTCAACCTTTAACTGAAGGATGTTCAATGAGTGTGCTGTATTTTCAATATGTAATATATGTTGAATACGTGTTGAATGTATTTTAAATTAATGTTTTAATTGGATTGGTTATTTAATGCTTTTTTGAACTTTTGTTCCACATATTGTTTTAGCTATTTTGTTTTAACTTGTAAGCTGCTTTGGATCCTATTCTTGGAGAAAAGCAGGCTATTAAATACATGTCTATATACATACATACGTACATACATATATACATCTTTGATCAACTATCAAGAAAGAAACCCACTGAGTGACCTTAGCCAAGTAATGCACTCTCAGCCTCAGAGGAAGGCAGAATCTATCCCCCTCTGAACAAATCTTGCCAAGAAAACCCTGCAATAAGTTCACCATAAATTGGAAATGACTTGAAGGCACACAACAACAATGGTAAACTAGAAGATTTTAAAATACAGTACCGAAACATATGTGCATACACGGAAGCTATAGTTCTCTTGAATGGTATTTGAGTGGAGTCACAGCTGAAGGAGCAGGAAGAGAACTAGATATGTAACCAAGGCCACAGAACTTGAACGAAGATCAACAGGTTTTTGCAAACCGTAGGCCACAGTTTGCAGGCATAAAGGCAGAGTGGCTTCCAACTCTTTCCAAAAGCTTTACAAGATAAAAACAGCATTGCAGTACTTTTCAGTTGGTAAAGGGTTAAGAAGTCTTGGTAGAAACTGCAGCCACAGCAGCCACAGTTTGTAAAACAGAAAGTCTTTAAAAAATAATTATGTTATGTGTAGTTTCACCCTGAGGAAGATGACAAAGATGCATCCCTCTAAGGGCCACTTTTACATATCTATTAATTCAAGAAAGTTGCTTTGCTTGATTAATCAAAGAAACACTTCTTAAAATGGTTTTAACTCAGTGATTCGTTTGTAACATCTTCTCTCTTCACTCACTATTTCTCTGTTGCCCAATGTCATGCTTTTGAGAGCATTCTGAACAATACTCTCAAAACCACTCTGTTAACTCTTTTTCTTCCTTCCTCCACCTCATACTCTTAATACTTCATACTTCTTCATACTGGACAGAGGTGGGCAATGTGTCATCATCTAGATATTGTTGGAATGTAACTTCCATCAGCTCCTCCATCACAGCCAGCAGTGAACGATGATGAAAATGTCAATCCAACCACATCTGAAGGACCACACATTCTCCATCTTTGCCTCAGAGGCATGCATACAGACAAGTGGTGGCTGGTGATTTCCATTTCAGTAATATGGTGAATCCACTTTGGAGTTTAATCTGAACTTTAAGAGTTCTCCATTGTTCTGAATCTATTTTGGGGCTAGGATTTGGCAGCTTGGACAGCTCCTTTAAACTTTGTACTTTGGAATTCACAACCCCACTATTATCAGAGGCCCTTTTTGCACCCTATCTTTTTCCAGAGTCCTCCAGTGGGTCTGCTGGGAGGGAAGCACTCCTGTCGTGCTCCCCCCCTCACCGGCTGACTCCATGGTGAAGGAAGCACAATGGCTATGCCTCTTCCTTCTGCAGCACAGCCAGGTACTTTCCTGGGCTGTGCTGGGGCAGGAAGCCCAACCATTGTACTTCCTGGGCTTCTGCAGGACAGGTAAGTCTGCGATTGTGGTGTGATCACAGGCCATTGACGGAGAAAATCTGTCAATGATTTAATTCATAATTGTGCTGCCTGGGGAGGGGAGAAGTACAGGACTGTGATGACCTCATGCAGAACTGTCATTGTGGTCCCATCCTTCCATCTCCATGTTGGGAGAGTGGTGCGGAAATGGTCAGAGTCACCAGCTTCTACTGGTAGAGACTAGATCTCTCTCTCTCTCTCTCTCTCTCTCTGTCTTTTTGTGTTTTTTGTGTTAAGTAGGGATGTAATTCTTCACTGATTTTCTTCTTGACACCTAATTTTAGCAATTTCATTTTTGCTGTTCACAGTTTAGCACTTATTTTGTGCAGAATTCCTATGTTGTTGTTTTGTGCAGAGAACAGCATTTATTGAGCAGGAAACAGTATTTCTTGTATTCTGTGCAAGTATTTCTTGCACAGAAAATGCTGTTTTCTTTGTAAAACAATTATATGCAAATTTTTGTGCAAAGTCCCCAGTTACAACATTTTCTGTACGGGAGGCAATATTTCTCTGCAGAAATAGCAGCAGCAGCAGCGCTGTTTCCTGTGCAGAAAATGATCTTTTTTCCACAAAGAATCAGGTTTGGATTTTATGTAGAATAAGTCCCAAGCTGTCCGGGATTCTTCTCATTAGGATTTCTTGTCATTCAAAGGACATGTTTTCCAACCATTCTGTGAACATTTTCAAATATTCATCCCATCCCTCATGTTAATAGAGAGCCTTGTCAAGAGAGAACCTTGAAGCCCTCTTTAATCCTTTCTCACCACAAAATCAAAATGATACAAAAACAAGAGAGTATGGCCAACACTAGTCCATGGCCTGCCCCACCCACACTCCTCCCCTACCCATGTGTTAGAGGTATGTAAAGTGTGGGGCCTGGCAAAAAAACAGGCCCCCTGTTTCAAGCATGAAGTCCCCAAAAGAAGATTGGGTGGGGAGAGACCTAGCAGAGGGCTAGACAGTTGGGGATGAGGTAAATAAGCAGAAAAGCAGTCAGGTTTGGACTCCAGAAAACTAGCAGCCTCTTGAAAAGTTGGTCATCTCCCCAGACATCTGATGTAGAAGGAAGGGGTTTTGATTATCTGATGGACAGTACCTCCATCTCGTCATTTGCTCCAGAGACTAGGACATGGAGCAATAGCTTCAAATTTCAGGAAAAGAGAATCCATCTAAACATTAGGAAGAACTTCCAGATGGTAAGAGCAGTTTGGAATATGCTGCCTCAAAGTGTGGTGGAACCTCCTTTTTAGGAGGTTTTTAAACAGAAGTTTGATGGCCATCTGTCGGGAATGCTTTGATGGTGTATTCTTGCGTGGCAGGGGTTGGACTTGATGGCCCTTGTGATCTCTTTGAACTCTACCATTTTACGATTATGTGATTCTATCTCAGCTTAGCCTATGTATTCGCAAATAAACAAATATCCCAACAGTGTGAACTATCTGTAGTCTCCTTCCAAGGGAAAGTAAAGCCAGGTTTGTACCTTGTCCTCTGTAACATCTCACCACTCAGAGATGTAGAGGTGCACATAACAATATATTACTAAGAATGGTCAAAAATGCATACACTGCTTCAGGATGGCGAGGGGGACCTGTAAGGCCCAGTCATGTAATTGGTATGGTAGAATAGGGGATGTAGCTGTGATGTCAGAATTAACCATCAAACCAATGCTACACGTGCAAATTAGTGGGCTGCCATGCACATGTGCCTTGGCCTGAAAAGTCCTATCCAAAGAACCATGGCAGTGTACACACATGCCCAGTGTGTATCATCTCTTTTAGCTGTGCAGATACATTGCCTGTTGCATTGAGATGTTTCAGGTCTGGAAGGTATTTTTCATCTGTAACCTGTGAGTCAGAAGCTGTCCTGAATAACAGCAGCTTTTCTTTTTTCAAAAAACGGAAATGCATCAACGATATCCTTGAGGCATTGATATTGGTGTGGACTTTAACACAGATTGTGGAAAGTATGATGAGGCACCCTACAAACTTCTGAAGTCTACATGATGTTAGGAAACACAGACCTATCCTGCCATGAGCCTATGCCCTCAGAAACCATCTGGCCTGTAAAGCTGAACAAGCTGCAATGTGTCCAGAGGAGGGTGACCAAAATGATCAAAGGTCTGAAAACCAAGTTCTGTGAGGAACAACTTAGGGAGCTTAATATGTTTAGCTTGGAAAAGATAGAGAGGTGATAGAATAGCTATCTTTATATATCTGAAGGGATATCATGGATGAAGTGAGCTTGTTCTCTGCTGCTCCAGAGACTAGAACATGAACTGATGCATTCAAATTACAAGAAAAGAGTTTATCCCTAAACATTAGGAAGAACTTCTTGAAAGTAAGAGCTGTTCAACTGTGGAACAGACTTCCTTGGATGGGTGGACACTCTCCTTTGGTGGTTTTGAAACAAAAGTTAGATGGCCATCTACCAGGAATACTTTAGTTACATGTTCCTGCATGGCAAGGAGTTGGATTAGATGGCTTCCAGTGGTATGGTTCTACGATTCTAGGTGTTCTAGGGTGGAAAATCCGTCCCCGCATCCCAAACTAGTTCCCTGTCTCTGTTTTGAAAGGTTCAGAGCTCTTTCCGTTATACAGATGCTAGTGCTCTCTTGCAGGCATACTCAGTGTTGATGAGACCCTTGAGCCAGTCCTGGATCAAGTATCACTTGCAACATATCCTGTGCTCTGGGACCAAACCCACCAGTGAAAGGTACATGACACCTCTGACAGGCACTGAATTTCGAACGATCTAGGAAATTCTATACAGGAGGCAACTGTGACATGCAGCTTTGCAATGTTTCAAATGACAGTGGTGGAATCGTGTACATCAGCTGAACAGACCATATTTTCCAGTTCCTGACTGATCTTGATATTTATTCCATTATGATTCACCCTGTTTTATCATCAGGGCCCCATGGAGCACGAACAGTAAAAACAGTGGGTACTTCATGGGCTGCCTGAAATTAACAAGGGAGGAAATAGTTATGCTTTTTAATGTCACCTTCCTCCTCCAGATGCATTTGTATAGAACATAGCTGCATCAGCTAAGGCTTGCCTGTTAACACTCATTTTCTTTGCAGCCAAACTAGGATTTTGAAATTTATCTGAGCTATTCTTGGTACATAGTCCAACAGGCAATATGTTTAAAGTTTCTGACCTGTGAAAGGTGAGATGTTTCCTTGGTAACTGCTGTAGATTCACCCCAAAAATCATTCATGGGGTGTCAACCCAATTGAAGTAGACCAGGAGTGGGCAACTGTTCAGGGATTCAACTCAAATTTCCTCCAAGGGGACCTGGGTGGATGCAAGTCCTTACTGCTCCCCACCCCTGAAAAAATTGTTCCCCTCCCCATGCCATTAAAGACACTTGGGGCACATCTTCCATATATTTTATCTTCTCTGGGCTATTTTAGCTCCTGGATGGGCTTTTTTCCCATAGGAAGTAACCCATAAGTCAACTGTTAGGATCACTTCTTGTTACTTCCTTAGCCAAAAATGCCCCTGAAGGCAAAAACATGGCAAAATTGCTTTCCAAAGTCCCTAGAGTATGTTTGGGAGCACCTGGAGACCAAAAAAAAAAAAAAAAAAATCAAAGTTTCCCCCCTCCAAAAAAATTGCAAGACCCTGGGACCCACAGAAATCATAGAGTTAGAAGAGACCATAAGGGCCATCAAGTCCAACCCCTTGCCATGCAGGAATACACCTTCAAAGTATTCTTGACAGATGGTCATCCAGCCTCTGTTTAAAAACCTCCAAAGAAGGAGACTCCACCACACTCCCAGGTAGTGCCTTCCACTATCAAACTGTTCTTTTCCTAATGTTTAGATGGAATCTCTTTTCCTGAGGTTTGAAGCCATTGCTCTGTGTCCTAGTCTCTGAAGTAACAGAAACCAGACTTGCTTCATCCTCCATATAACATCCCTTCAAATATTTAAACATAGCTATCATGTCACTTCTTAACCTTCTCTTCTCCAGGCTAAAGATACCCAGCTCCCTAAGCTACTCATTATAGGGCATGGTTTCCAAGCCTTCTACTATCTTAGTTGCCCTCCTCTGGACACATTCCAGCCTGTCAATATCCTTCCTAAACTGTGGTGCTCAGTGTTCCAGCTGGGTTCTGACCAATGAAGAATAGAGTGGTACCATCACTTCCCTTGACCTAGACACTATACTCCTATTGATGCAGCCCAGAATTGCATTGGCTCAGGGAAGTATGTCTAGTGTACAGGTCACAGTTCTCCCTATCATGCAACCAACATGACAAGCAGCTCCTGCTGAAAGTTCCTCTTCTACATAACCATTAAATGTACATGAGCCACCTCCAGTTTTCTTTCTGGCAACCTGGTGGCCAATGACTCAGGCTGTTGGTTGTGAAAAGTATGTTGGCTATAGATGTGGCAGTATAGTGTTGGGTCTCAATTTTGGATTAGGATTGTGAGAGACCAGGTTTTGAGTCTCTACTCAGCCATGGAAAGCCACTGGGTAGCCTTTCCTTAGAGGAAAGCAATGGCAAGCTTTCTCTGACTGAGGTCCATTCTGCAACTCACCTTTTTGTGGTGTTACCCTGTTTTCTGGGGGTCCCGGGAGGGACACCAAATTGCTATAAGTTGGGGAAATTAGTTCAGAGCACACGTTGGCAAAACGAGAGGCAGGGTAACTTAGCAGGATCTTGCAACCCAGTGTCTACGGGGTCAGGCCAAGTCAAGACGCAAACCGGTTGGAAAATAACGAGTAGTCTTTATTGAATACAGGCACACAATGTATGCAACACAAACACACAGATAACTAAGGAAAATAAAGGTGTGAGTAGGATAGCGGGATTTTTAGAGGGATAGTTGGTTCGGGTGATACGAAACCTGTCCTGAAGTCCGGAGGAAAATGGAGAGCGAAGCTGGGGTTCGATGTATCTCAGCACGTGGAGCTGAGGGGAAGCTCGCCAAGCAAAGCGGCAGCGAGGCGGTCTGGAACTCGGGAGCGATCCGAGGAAGATCTCGGAATCAAGGGTTTTTATAAGGAGAATTGTGACTGCAGGCTAGGTCGGACTTAGGGGAAAACAATAGATTTGGAGTTGGAGACAAAGCCTCCGAAAAGTCAGAATTTGAACGACTGAATTAGAGCCGAATTTATCAATAGAGTAGCCGGTATGCAAACGCGGAATACTTGAGCGTTGTATAGCTTGATCATCAAGTTGCCAGCGCGAGGCAGAGAATCCTTTGTAGGTCGCGTGCATACCTAATGGAGTACTTGCCTTGAGGTCTCCTGAAGCGGCGAGTCAGCTGTTTTCTGGCCTGCCTGTATTGTCTAGGAATATTACGGCGATAATCGGCCGAGCCTGTATGCATGCTTGTCCGGGGGCCTCGCAAGCACGTGGAAGGGATATGCGAAGCCGAATGTGAGATATCAAATGATATCTTTTATATTCCCAAAGCTCGGGCTAGCCAGGGCAGTAACACTAGGGTGTGGGGATCATGCAAGCAGCCTCTTCCGAGAGGCTCCCGCGTCTTGGTTCCTTCAGCTCTGCAGCTGCTGCCTGTTCTTGCGAGAGGCCCCCCTCTTCCTTCCGCAGTGCAGCCTGGGATTTTCCCAGGCTGCGCTGGGGCATGAAGCGCAAGCACGGTGGCTCCAGAGCTCTGCACTCACGGCAAGTGCGCATGGGGCCCAGGAGCGATGCGCGATCACATACCATTTTCAGCTCTCCGCTGAAAATGAAATAGTGTGTGATCAGCCCCTGCCAGGTCCTGAAGTGTCACGCGATTGTGAGTGTGTTGTGTGGACCACTCCTCGCAGTCACACGACACTCTAGGGGCCCTTTCGCATGGCAAATGCAGTGTGAAAAGGGCCTAAATTTCACCACAAGGCAGGGTCAACTTGAAGGTACATAACAATAACTAGTTGTGCTATTTTAGGGAGGTGGCTGCTGCTGTTTTTTTTTAAAAAAAAAAAATGCCAGCATTCTGCCCTTGGTAGAATGAAGTTTGGTGTCCTTTTACGTTTGGATCCCACCTGATGCAATCATGTCAGAAAGGGAAAGAATTTCTGCATGTGAAAAATCAGTCTCCTTCCACCCTCAACACATCAGCCATTTCTAAATTGCCATTCCACCATGTTTTTGTACTGAAAAGAAAAGAAGGCTTGGGCTGTCACTTTAGAGAGAATATTTAAAGAAATATGTGCTTCCAACCATGGAATGTGGAATCACTGGAATCCAGTAACTTTTGAGGTATTTCAGACTCCTGCCTTGTTTCAAGAATTGGTCTTTAGCAACAATCTATGGCTTCTTTCTTTCCTTGTGGCACTAATCTATTCTGTTGTCATGGCAACCAACCGAAGTTCAGGTACCTGTTTCCCAAATAACCCTTTTGCACTGAACAGTGTCAAATATGGTGGGTATTATTGTTGTTAGTCTGGTTATTTTTTTTAAAAAAAGAGAGTTTGAGAGTTTGATGTTCTGTGAACTGAACTTAATCTCTCAATCTCTTCACTAATTCTCAGCAATACTAAACTTGGCTGCTACCGAGTATTCCTATGTTATGACAATGTAAATAGATCTGCACTGTTATTCTTTCATTTCATTCGGTTTTATCCTGACCTTTTCCAACTAACTAAGTACAGATTTAAAACATATGAAAAATCCGGAAATGCATACATGCGCACGCGCACACACACACACACACATGCAATTTTCTAAAAAACAACTTAAAAGAACTATACAGTTATACCAGTTTAGCTATCATAAGACCAATTTAGCTACCATTGCTCCATCTTATGGAATCCCGGGATACATGGTTTGGTGAGGTGCTTCAAATTCCTGGCCAGAGAGTGGTATGTCATCCGTGTCTTTGCTGCAGTAAGCACCAGTATACCAATAATTATCATGCTCACCACCTAAAGGGTGGAGTGGCCTAAAGGCATAGGGCATCTGACTTATCAAAGACCTGTGCTAAAGCTGAAAATAGAGATAGCCATCTAGAGAAAACCAATCGTTACAGTTCAGTGGGACACTGCACTTGTTCCCTTTTTTCCTGTCCCCACAAATCCCCAGGCAGCACTAATATCTGAAGTATTCTAAGCCTAGCTAGGAAATAGCTCCCATAGCAGAACTTATCAACACAGTTTTGAGGATCTTCAGGTCAATGTTACACTCACGGTGTTTCTCTTCCCCGGAGGCGTATCTAGCATAAACTGTGCCCAGGGCAAGCATTGAAGCTGCATCCCTACCTCCACAGCCACTTCCTCCTCCTCTTCTGCCGCCACTGCTTCCAGCACTGCTTTTTTCTTAGACCCCCTGGCATTGGCACCCAGAGCACATACCCTACTTGCCCCACCCTAAATACACCTCTGCTCTTGCTCCTACTCAGTAAATTTCGAGCCTGAGCAAAGAGCAGCTCTCACATTTACACCTCAGAAGTAAAAGGGGTTATACACAGTATAGAGGAGACTGCTATTCTAGATTCAGAAGTGCAAACATAGGACATTGCTTCATACCAAACCAGACCACTGGCCAATCTGCCATAGTATTGTGTATTAAGGCTGAATGCCAGCCTCTGATCTGATTTAGAGTGCAAGCCAATGATTTGGATAATGCTGGATCCAATCCAGATTTGTCAGGACATGAACCAATCCAGAATCCAGACCTGTATTGCTTCTCTTTCAATTCACTTCTATATAGAAATTTAATCGGCTACAACTTTGCTGTTTCTTCACACATCTCAATGACTCTTGTAGACATAGAATCATAGAATCATAGAGTTGGAAGAGACCATGGGGCCATCCAGTCCAACCCCCTGCCATGCAGGAATCCACATCAAAGCACTCCCAACAGATGGCCATCCAGCCTCTGCTTAAAAACCTCCAAAGAAGGAGACTCTACCACACTTCCAGGCAGTGCCTTCCACTATCAAACTGTTCTTACCATCAGGAAGTTTTTCTAATGTTTAGATGGAATCTCTTTTCCTGAGGTTTGAAGCCATTGCTCTGTGTCCTAGTCTCTGAAGTAACAGAAACCAGACTTGCCCCATCTTCCATATGACATCCCTTCAAATATTTAAACATAGCTACCATGTCATCTCTTAACTGTCTCTTCTCCAGGCTAAAGATACCAAGCTCCCTAAGACACTCCTCATAGGGCATGGCTTCCAGACCCTTCATCATTTTGGTCGCCCTCCTCTGGACATGCACCAGCTTGTCGATATCCTTCTTGAAATGATGTGCCCAGAACTGGACACAGTACTCCAGATGAGGTCTAACCAAAGCAGAATGGAGTGGTACCATTACCTCCCTTGATCTAGACACCATACTCCTATTGATGCAACCAAGGATCACGTTGACTTTCTTGGCTGCTGCATCACACTGCTGACTCATGTTCAGATTGTGGTCCACCAAGACCCCTAGATCCCTTTCACATGTACTATTGTCCAGCCATATGCCTCCCCCCAATCCTATATTTGTGCATTCCATTTTTTCTGCCTAAGTGTAGGACCTTACATTTCTCTCTGTTGAAATTCATTTTATTAGCTTTGGCCCAGCTTTCCAATCTGTCAAGGTCATTTTGAAGCTTGATCCCATCCTCTGGGGTATTAGCAACTCCTCCCAATTTGGTGTCATCTGTAAATTTGATCAGCGTGTTCTCTATTCCTTCATCCAAGTCATTGATGAAGATGTGGAGTAGCACTGGGCCCAGGACAGAACTCTGTGGTACCCCACTAGTCACTTCTCTCCAGGATGAAGAGAAGCCATTAGTGAGCTCTCTTTGGGTTCAGTCAGTCAACCATTACGAATCCACCTAACAGTAGCACTGTCCGGCCCTCATTTTACTAGTTTCCTTGCAAGCTTGTCATGGGGGACTTTGTCAAAGGTCTTACTGAAATCAAGATATGCTACGTCCACAGCATTCCCTTCATCTATCAAGCTTGTAACTCTATTGTTAAAAGAGTTAAGATTAGTCTGGCATGACTGTTTTTGAGAAACCCATGTTGACTTGTAGTTATTATGGTATCGCTTTCTAAGTAATTACAAATTGACTGTTTAATGATCTGCTCTAGAATCTTTCTGGGTATTGATGCCAGACTGACCGGGCAATAATTATTTGGGTCCTCTTTTTCCTCCTTTTTTGAAGATGGGGACAACATTTGCCCTCCTCCAGTCTGCTGGGACTTCTCTTGTTCTCCAAGAATTCTCAAAGGTTATTGTGAGTGGTTCTGAAATGAATTCTGATAGTTCTTTTAATATCCTTGGATGTAATCCATCTGGCCCTGGAGGCTCTAATTCGTTTAGAGTAGCCAGGTATTCCTGTACTACTTCTCTACCTATTCTGTGCTGTGTTTTCCCCGCTTACCTACCTACTCCCCACCTCCCAGGTAGAGTACTTCTTTCCTTTTGGGAGAAGACTGAGGCAAAGAAGGTGTTGAGTAGTTCTGCCTTTTCTCTTCCCCCTGTTAGTACTCGACTGTCTTTTCCATGCAGCAACCCTATCGTTTCCTCCCCCCCCCCTTTTGCTGTGGATATATCTTTAAAAAGCCCTTTTTATTGTTTTTAATCTCTCTGGCAAGCCTGAGTTCATTCTTCACTTTAGCTTTTCTGACCTTCTCCCTACATATCCTGGCTATTTGTTTGAATTCCTCTTTGGTGATTTCGCCATTCTTCCATTTCTTGTACCTGTTTCTTTTAACACTTAGCTCAGCTGAGAGTTCTTTGGTCAACCATTCTAGTTTCTTTAGACAGCTGCTATTTTTCCTCCTTATAGGAACAGTTTTAAATTGTACCTTCAGTATCTCATTTTTTAAAAATTCATATCCATCATGAACTCCCTCCTCTTTCAGTATTCTTGACCATGTGATTTCAGCCAGTAATCCCCTAAGTTTACAGAAATCAGCTTTTTTAAAGTCTAGAATGTGTTTCTGGCTGCACTGAGCCTCCCCTTCCCAGTGAATAACAAATTCCAATAGAGCATAGTCACTCTCACCTAAGGATCTGACCACTTCCACTCCATTAATAAGGTCATCCCTGTTGGTCAGGATATATCAAATAGTCAATCCCCTTGTTGCCTATTGCACCTTCTGGACCATGAAATTGTCTGCAAGGCAAGTGAGAAACTTGTTGGACCTTGTGCTCTTGGCAGAGTTTGACTGCCAACATATATCAGGATAGCTGAAATCTCCCATAACTACTGCATCTCTCCTTTTTGAAGTGCAGTCATCTGCTCTAGGAAGGTATCATCCAAATCATTAGGTTGGCTTGGAGATCTGTAGTATACTTCCACAATGACACTCCTACTGTTTCTCACTCTCTTCATTCTCACCCAGATGGTCTGGACCTGGCTTCCTGGATTTAAGTCATGGATCTCTTCACAGGTATAAACATCCTTGACATATAAAAGTCCTCCTCCTCCTCCTCCTCCTTTCCTGTTTGGTCTATTTCTCCAAAATAGGTTATACCCCTCTCCCCATTACTACATTCCAATCATGAGACTCATCCCACCAGGTTTTGGTGATGCCTATTAAATCATCTTTATTTTGTTATATTAAGAGTTCTAGTTCATCTTGTTTATTTCCCATGCTCCGTACATTAGTGTAGAGACATTTAAGACCATGTGCCCTTCCTACATGCCCTTTACTAAAGTTGCTTTTCCTCCCACTGTTGGTCTCTAGTACTGCTTGGCCTGCTCTATCTATAACATTTGAGCTTTTCTCTCCATCACTTGCTGAATTCCTGCCCTGAATAATATTGTCTCCCTCCCTGTCCAAACATGTTAGATCCTAATTACTGCCAGATCATAGACCAGCAATTTCAAGCATTTTTGTGTTAGGCAGCTTTTAATTTCCATTTTTAAACTCCATTTCTGAGGGAATTGAATTTGAACAAATGTGTGGAAGTGTTGCTTGTTCTGCATTAGCAAACAGAAAACAAAAAGTGCTTCTCTGTCCTTCTTGACGGATACATAGGATTTCAAAATAATTTTTAATTAGTGACCAAATTTTTCAATAAGAATCAAAAGGTTCCAGAATAAGAACAGAGGGAGACAAAAAACAATTGTAAGCGGAATTCTTGAGAAGGAACCTTTCGTAATACACAATTATTGTGCTATGATTCTACTTGAAATGCCATGACAATGTTCTATGGAATCCTGGGATTTGCAGTTCAGAGAGGGGCATTTAGAATTCTCTGCTAGAGCAATCCAGTGCCTTACCAAACCAAAAATCCCAGGATTTTGAAGGATGCAGTCATGGAATTTAAAGTGGAATCACAGAGCTATAACTGTGTAGTGTGAAATATCTTTAAGTCCCAGGCAAATATGCAGGGGAGTAGTGGAAGGGAAAGGGGAAAGGAAAATACTTTAAGCATCTCCTTTAACACACACACATACATACCTCCCTTCATTCTTTAGATGGTTATTCCTCCCAGTCAATAACCGGTGGTTATCTTACTTCACCAAGCTGAAGATTAAACCTAAGAAGAATGAGGGGGGAAAAAACTCTCTCACAGACGTGTGCTCAGGCATACACGAAGTTCTGCAATAGCCATGGCTAAGAAAACTGAGGAGGAAATCATCATAAATATATATGTGTGAGAAAGCAGCTCCAGAAGGAAAAAAAAGAGGGGGTTACAAAGCCCCTTGCATCCCTAGGCTAATAACAAAACACACAGAGATACACTAACTCTCACCAGTTTTCTTGACTCACTCTCTCACTCTTTGAGGTTAGCTCTAAGACTACCTTGAACTAAAGAAGGAGGAAAAAGCAGGAAACAGGAATATATAACTTTGTTGACATCACAAACAAATCCTCCCCACAACTGGAATTGTCAGAAAATCACTCCAGCTCCACTGCTGTTCCTCCAACCCACTGCAACCCTTTCTTGTCACAGCACATCATGAAATGTCTTCCACTGAAGCAAAGCCCTGTTCTGGAGTCCCCGACTCTCTGAAATGTTTGCCACCACAAAGCAATCTGGGCCATTTCTGAACTGTTCTGTTCTAGTGCTATTCTTCCACTTTCAACATCCTATGGAAGCCCCTCTCTAAACTGCAAACCCCAGGATTCCATAGGATGTTGAAAGTGGTAGAATAGCACTAGAAGAGGATAGTGCGGAAATGGACAGTGCAGGAATATTTCGGCTTATTTGAGAGGGGTGGAAGTCACTCTGAAGTCTATTTGGTCTGCACAATATGATACAGAACCTTCCAGCCTGGCTTGAATGAAGCCATCCAGGACTTGAATCAGCCATGCATTTCAATCAGTTCTGGAATTTGAGCTTCAGGCAAACTTGCACGCACATCCCTATTGTCTGGCTAGTGGTAGGACAAAGCCTGGAAGCAATGCATCACAACTTTGTTACGGATATGTGTTATTTTGGGGAATAATTGACCTGGTTGGTGGCTGCAAATGCCTGACAAAACCAGTGATTTCACCAGGCATGGAACTGTTCCAATGGGCTGCCAACAGAAAAAGTCAGAGCCAAACCAGAGCCAACGAAGTACACTAGTCTAAAGGAGCAGGCAACAGGGATAATCAAGATACAAGCCAAAGTCAGCTTCAGAAAGAAGATTCCTGACAGATCATCAATCAGAGCAAGGAGTAGCTGGAAGATAAATCAGGGCCATGATGCCAAGGTCAGGTAACTGGGATTGTCAGTGGACATCCCAGGAATGACAGACAGCTAAAGATTCATGTTCTTAGCCACTAATGCTGAAGTACAGTATGTTTATATGGAACTGTATTTGGACAACTCCTTTCTCCAGCTCCAAAGTGCTAATCACAGACTATTGCTGAGGCATCTTTTGTTATTGCATTTACACTTCACCTCAACCAGGTCCTCAGGTCCTGCATCTTTGGATGCTGCCTGTTCCTGGGACAGGCGTTTTGTCTCAGAGTCAGATAACCTCTGATCCCTCTTGCTAGGATGGATTCTTTCCAGAGGGCTCAGGCTGTGCCTCAGTGTCTTGTGGTTCCAGAGGAGAACTGTCAGATACCATCCTGTCCAGGTGAGGCATGCCTCCAATAAGGGCGAAGTCATGTTCCTCCTTTAAAGGAAGTAACAACTGGCATGAATGTTACTTTTTCATGTAATAAGTAACATCTATCTCATTCCTTTTTCCTGTACTGGCTATGTTGTCTGATAGGGAGTTGTAGGCCAAACACAGTGTGGAGATCCACATATCCTTGCCCCACGTTATACCTATGATGTGGTGACAAGTGTGTTTGCTTTCTGTTTCTCTCATGAGATTCATATTTTCTGAATCTCTAAGAGGTAACGGACAGGTGTTGTTTCTCATATTCTGTCAATCAACTGAACAGTTCTTTATCTTCTTATCATCTTCATTTCAATCAGGCCATTTCCACATTACACTGTAATAGTGCTATTATTCCATTTTCAACATCCTATGGAACACTAGGGTTTGCAGTTTAGGGAGGGGCATTTAAAATTCTCAGCCAGAGAGCCCTATTTAGTTAGTCAGTTAGTTAGTTAGCTAGTTGTATTTCTAAGCTGCCTTTCTCCCAAAATTGGGACCCAAGGCGACTTCCAACAATAAATATACATTAAAAGCATTAAAAAACATTAAATAATTAAAAACATTAAACGATCATCATAAAATCATAAAACCACTTAAAAGGATCTTTTAGTACAACAATTATTAAACAAAACTGCCCAGCTTACATGTAAACCTGTTTAAAGAGAAAAGTTTTTGCTTGTTGGCAAAATGAGAGAAGGGAGGCGGCCCGCTTAGCCTTCTGTGGAAGAGCGTTCAACAGGGTGGGAGCAGCCACTGGGAAGGCTCTCTCCCATGTCCTCACCAGGTAAGCCTAGGATGGTGGTGAGACAGAGAGAAAGCCTTCCCCAGCAGATCTTAAAGTTCTAGCTGACTTGTACAGGGAAATATAGTCTTTGAAATAGGCTGGACCTAAGCTGTTTAGGGCTTTATAGGTCATAGCCAGCCCTTTGAATTGTGTCCGGAAACGAACAGGTAGCAAGTGGAGCTGTCTTAGCAAGGGAGTTATATGCTCCCTATAGCTCTTTGGCCTCGGTAAACTACAAACCTCAGAATTCCACAGCATTTTGAAAGTGGAATACTAGCACTATAACGGCATAGTGTGGAAATGGCCTCAATCAATGGAAAGAAAGCTTTTGAGCTCACCCTCAGAGGTCCATGTTATTTGTTGTATGATGCAGTGTTCCTTTGCCTGTATAAATGTTCTTGCATGTGACTTGTACAGTGGCTGTTGATTTCCATTATCTTAGACAGAGCCTTCTTTAAATCAGGCATGAGGAACTGCTGGCTCTCTAGATGTAGGTGAACTTCAGCTTCCCCTACTTCTCCCTCTTCTCTATACTAGTGCTACCCAAAGTGGTGGTTCATGAACCAATGTCAATCTAAGAGTCATCAGCTGCTAATCCTTGGAGAGTTTCCTGGAAATAAATAAATAATTGTAGCCAATGGGTACAAATATGGTACCAGTCCCTTGGGGGGAATTCTGGTTCCCCTCTGGTTCCCCACATCAGATAGTATAAGAAATAATGGTTTACACTAACTAGAACTGATGTGAATTGCAGTCCAACAATATCTGGAGGACCACAAACTTCCCACCCCTGCATCAAGCAATTCATAAGTACAGCCTACTGTGAGTCTTCTAAGGTCTTGTTACTGCCCTGGCTAGTCCGAGCTTTGGGGATATTAAAAGATATCCCTTGATATCACAATTCAGCTGCACTTCTCTATTCCTTTCCACGTGCTTGCGAGGCCACCGGACAAGTACGTAAACAAGATCGGCTGTTAATAGCCGTAATATTCAAAATACAATGCAGGCAGGCCAGAAATAGCTGACTCACTGCTTTAGGAGACCTTCAGGCAAGTACTCTAATTAAGTATGCACGCCACTTACAAAAGAGTCTCTGCCCCGCAATGGCAGCTTGATGGGTAAACTATGCAATACCCAAGTACTCTGCGTTTGCATACTGGCTACTCTATTGAGAACCGTTACGATAACTCAGTCATTCAGATTCTGACCTTTCGGAGGCTTTGTCTCCAACTCTAAATCTATTGTTTTCCCCCAAGTACGGCATAGCCTGCAGTCACAATTCTCCTTATAAAAACCCTTGATTCCGAGATCTTCCTCGGAACGCTCCCGAGTTTCATCTCGCCTTGCTGCCACTTTGCTTGGCGAGCTGTCAGGGATTCCAGGCAGGGAACCCTGGGAAAATCATCAGCCCACTGCAAAGATGTTGCATCATGCCCCAGCTGTGGGTAATTGCAAGGTTGCATAAGAAACTGGGGTCGTGTGCAGATGGTAGAGGGAGGTGTGCAAACCTCTACCTGATTGGTTGTAGATATATATATAACAAAGCAACGCCAGTATGTATTTGTCTGTTGACCAAACCTGGTGCCTGCCGCAAGCTTTTGTCCGTCTGTCCTATGTTTTGTATATAACGGAACTTTGCTGCAAAATAAAGTGCCTCCTGTTTTGGAAGAAACTCCTCTGTGTGTGAGTATCCTTACTGGGGAACAAGGCTGCTGTTGTTGGCTTGCTGAACTCTGGTTTTTCCACCACGTTTCTGTCGGGCTGAAACTCCTATCATCCCCAACATTGGTTATGGGCCCAGGCCCAGAGTGCACAGCATCCACAGCACACCTGTAGTTGTTTTTCCCCTGGATACTGGGACTGTTTGCCTGGCTCTCTGGTGCTTCGGGAGTCTGTGTTTTTGCAGAGAGACAGTTAATCTTCAGTCCGGAGCTCATCAAGGTCACTGCGGCCAGCTGCTTTGTTTGTTGAATTTTACTTACAAAGGCAGCAGCATGGTTGAAGGAGGTTATCTGTGTTTTGAAAAGTTGACCGACGCTAATTATCAAAGCTGGCGGATTTATGTGAGAGCCGCTTTGACGAAGGAAAACTTGTGGCATGTTTTAGAAAATGAGGGACAGCCCCCAGAAGGAGCAACTGCTGCTGAGATAGCAGCATATCGTGTTGCTGACGAAAAAGCCAAAGCAGTTATTTTGCTTACTTTAAGTCCTTCCCAGTTGATTCACGCTACTGCTGCAGACACAGCATATCAGCTCTGGGAGGCTCTGAAGCGTGTGCATCAATCTTCCTTGTGTTTGTCCAAAATGCTATGGACGAAAAGACTGTATAACACAAAGTTATGTCCTGGAAGCTGTGTAAGAGAGCACCTCATGCTGATGAAACAGTTATTTCAAGAGGCAGCCGACAGATGGGTAAATATCCCAGAAATGCAGAAAAGTTTTATCCTGCTGGCAAGCCTCACTAAGGAGAGGGACTTTTTGATGTACAGCCTCCAGGGTGTGCATGAGGAAGAGCTGACTGTAGACTTGGTAGCCGGGAGGATTTTGGAGGAAGTCCAACGTAAGCAGTTCAATTCCAGACTGCAGTCAGAGGGGAGAAAAGCCAGTTGCCAGGAGGGAGAGACAGCTCCGGAGATGGCATCTGACCGGGAAGAAGGAGTGTGCAGCTATGCCAGACACTGCTACAGATGTAAGAGAGTCGGCCATTTCCAGAAGGACTGCAGAATGCCAGCGCCGAGCAGAGGGAAGAAGACAGCCCAGAAGCGGAGGGGTGTGTCGTCACAGGCTGAAGGCCATGTGTTTGTGGCAAAAGACCAGTCTGAGAGTGGTGTGTGGTTGCTAGACAGTGGTGCAACTCACCACATGGTGAACAATTTAAAGCTGTTGAGTAATGTTACAAATGCAAACATAACAGCAGTTTCCCTTGCAGATGGGGCACCCAGCAAGGTGCAGAAGATGGGTATTGCATATGTGCCATGCTTTGGTAAATCATTTAATAATGTATTGTGCGTGACAGATTTGCAGAACTGTATTTTGAGTGTCTCCCAACTGGCCAATGAGGGTTACAAAGTGGTGTTTGAAGGGGAGAAAAGTATAATTACTGCAAATGGTGTTTTTTGTGCAAAAGGGGTGAAAAAGCAGGGGTTGTACCACATGTTGCCAAAAGGAAAAGTGGTAAACGTTAACCCTTTGTGTAACAAACCTCTACATGAAAAGTGTGTACATTACCTCCACAGAGTGATGGGACATGCCAGCTACAAAAGTTTTCAAGAGTTGGCAAAGGTATGCCCTGGGTTACAGGTCAGAAATTGCCCTAATTTCCTAGAGTGCTCTGTATGCAAAAAAGTTAAGGTAAAGGCTTACCCCATTGCCAAGAAAAGCGAGTGTGTCACCCAACAGCCTTTTGAGGTTGTACATGCAGATTTGGCTGGGCCATTCAAGCCAACTGAAGGGCAAAATAGGTTTTTCCTGGTAATTGTAGACAGACACACCAGGTTCTCCTATGTCTATTTACTGAAAGAGAAGAGCCAAGCAGCAGATAAGTTCCAAGAGTGGGTGAATGCTGTTGAGAGGGAATTTCCTTATAAAGTGGTCAGTCTTGTGTCAGATTGAGGGGGAGAATCCCTGTCTAATAGCCTGCAAGCCTGGATGCATAAGAAAGGCATAAGGTATAAAACCACCAACCCCGCATCTCCTGGGGAGGATGGTCTTGCAGAAAGAAGAATTGGGCTGTTAAAACAAATGAAGGACTGTATGATGGAGGACGCCCAAGCCCAGCAGGACTTTGGGGAGAAGCAATAGTGACAGCAAACTACCACTTAAACAGGATGTGGAGCTCAAGTGTGAAGCAAACTCCATATTACCTATTGTATGGTAGGGCACCAAACCTGCAGCATCTACGCATTTGGGGTCAGTTTGCTAGTGTGTATGTTCCCCCAAGTTTCAGAAAGTCTGGAGAGGAGAAATCTAGATGGTTACGCTTTGTGGGATATGAAGGTAACAAATATAGATTTCTACACCATGCTGGCAAAATAGTGTATTCTAGGAGTGCAAACTTCGAAATCCATTCAGGATGGGATAGACTGCACTGTAACCAAGAGGTTTTGATTCCCCTGGGTAAAAGTGTGAAAAGTGTTCCCGAAATTCCTGAAAATGGAGGGGCAGTGATGTCTGATGAGGAAAAGGACAGTGTCCCAGATACACTTGAAAGCTCTGAAGATGGAGGGGCGGTGATGGCTGATGAAGAAGAAGAAAGTACTGAGGAACGTACTGAGGAGGAGAAGCCAAAAATCTCACTCCACGTAACACCAAAGAGTTCAACACCGCCACCTAGTGCTGAACCTGCATTTACGGTCAAGAGAGAGCCTCGCACTGAGGTGAGCACTAGTTCCAGCAGTGGTTCCAGTGAAAGTGGGTCAGGAAATACTCAACTTGCTGAGTCAGGACGTAAAGTTATGCTTATCCCTAAAAGGTCAGGAGGAGGGTATTTTGTTGTCCCATGTGACTGAGGCAGAAAATTTGAGTGTAGGACTACATTAGGGTATGGTATCAAAATGTAAGGCAAATGGTCCAAGATGGGATTTTGTGCTTGCGGTATTGTCCATCTGCAGATCTGCTCACAAAGGCCCTTCCAGTAGTAGGCCATGAGAAGTTGGCAAGCAAACTGGGCCTTACCACCAGGGTGTAAGGTGGAAGATGAGTTGTACCCTTGAATGTATGTACTGAATGTATTATGTAACATGTATTGTATGACATGTATGGATTGTGAAAATGTCCTACACAGTGGCCTGACCATTTTGGAGGGGATTGTCAGGGATTCCAGGCAGGGAACCCTGGGAAAATCATCAGCCCACTGCAAAGATGTTGCATCATGCCCCAGCTGTGGGTAATTGCAAGGTTGCATAAGAAACTGGGGTTGTGTGCAGATGGAAGAGGGAGGTGTGCAAACCTCTACCTGATTGGTTGTAGATATATATATAACAAAGCAACGCCAGTATGTATTTGTCTGTTGACCAAACCTGGTGCCTGCCGCAAGCTTTTGTCCGTCTGTCCTATGTTTTGTATATAACGGAACTTTGCTGCAAGATAAAGTGCCTCCTGTTTTGGAAGAAACTCCTCTGTGTGTGAGTATCCTTACTGCGGAACAAGGCTGCTGCTGTTGGCTCGCTGATCTCTGGTTTTTCCGTTGCATTTCCGTGGGGCTGAAACTCCTATCGTCCCCAACACGAGCCTCCCCTCAGCTCCACGTGCAGAGCTACATCGCACCCCAGCTTCGCTCTCTATTTTTCCGGGCTTCAGGACAGGTGAAGTATCACCCAAACCGGCAATCCCTCTAAAAATCCCTCTATACCACTCCAACCTTTATTTTCTTTAGTTATCTTGTATGAGTGTGTCGCATACACTGCTTTGCTTGTATTTAATAAACGTCATTTATTATTTCAACTTCTGTGTTCTCCTTGACTCGACCCGACCCTGTAGACATAGGGTTCAAGATCTCGCTACGTTACTCTGCCTCTCGTAACGCTAAGCAGTGCTCTGACCTAATTTTCCCCACCTTGAGTTGAGCACATTTTGGTGTCCCTCCCAGGACCCCCAGTTCACAGGGTAACAGTCTCCTTCTCTCAAGGTTTAAGTTCCTAGTTTTTCTCTAACTACTGTTTCTTCCCCTCCCTGCTCAGTACTTCAATAGTAGTTTATCTGAGGCTGGAAGAGAGGTTAGTTTGTCTTAATCACCTATATATCACTTTCTCCTTTGAAGTAAAAATAGAGGCACCCTAACTCACTACTTTATTAATTCTCTTTGCTGTAATGTGTCAAGGAGTCAATAGTCATCCAAAGCTACTCCATAATGAATTATGAATCATGGATTCATTCAAAGAAACATCGAATGGGGCCATGCACCGAAGCTAATTTGGAACAAGCATTCTTTGATAAAGAATACAATGTCTGTAATAAAAGGGACTGGTGTTAGGTGTGCTCTGGGACTTTGCACATCAATGGGAATTATGTTTCTTCAACGAAAACATAATTTAGGGGAAGACTGTGTTACTACACTGTAATCATAAGTAGCAAAGGTCTGGTGATCCCTTCTCCTTTGGAGTGCCCTCAACTAGGCCCCTTTCCGCAACTTACCTGGTTCCGAAGCCATCGCACAGGGATCCAGGGAAAACCCCTTCTGGAAGGGAATCACTTCTGCTGCACTACCCTCTGCACCGGCTGCCTACTGGACGAGAGGAAGCATGGTGGCTCCGCTCCTCCTTTCTATAGTGCAGCTCGGTAGTTTCCCAGGCTGCGCTGGGGGAGGAAGCACAGCTATTGCACTTCCTGCCATTCTGCACAACAGGTAAGTGCAGGAAGGAGGCAGGAGGACTCTGCAATCATGTGTCATTGTCAGGAGAAACCTAATAATGATTTAATCCATGATTGTGATGGGTTGCCACAGAATCACCACAGGATCATGATGACATCATGCAGAACTGTCGTCATGATCCCGTGGCAATCCTGTGGCCATTGCAGGTTGAAGATGGTGTGCGAAAAGGGCCTAGGATTGGTTGTATTGGAAGATGTGTGTGTATATTTGCCTTTAAGTCACCTATTGTCGTATGATGATTTTATGAATTTCATAGGGTTGATTTAGTCCAAGAAGACCCTAACATGGTTTAGCCAGTTCTCTCATCTGAAATTCAGCCTACAGCACCTGATATTCCTTGGCAGGCTTCTATCAAAGCACGAACCAAGGCTGATCCTTCTTAGCATTCAAGATCAGACAGTATCTGATGTATTTGGGATATTTATACCCTGCAATGTGGTATAGTGGCTTGAGGACTGAACGATGGCCATTTCTGCACTAGACTGTTCTGGTGCTATTATTCCACTTTCAACATCCTATGGAATCCTGGGGTTGCAGTTTTGAGGACTCTCCCTAAACTGCAAATGCCAGGATTCCATAGGATGTTGAAAGTAGAATAATAGCACTAGAACAGTCTAGTGTGGAAACGGCCTATGACTCTGGAGACCAGGGTTCAAATCCCTGCTTGGCCATAGAAACACACTTGGTGACCTTGGGGAAGTCACACTCTCTCAGTCACAGAGGAAAGCAAAGAGAAGTCTTTTTCTGAGCATATCTTGCCAAGAAAACCCCATGATAGGTTTACCTTAGGATTGCCATAAGTCAGAAATGACTTGAAGGCACACAACACCAGCAACTGGAAAATAGCACCTAAGTGTTTCTTTCTTCTTAAAATATCTTTCTACACCTTTTAACCCCCCTAGCAGACATGTTTATCTCATAGTGATTGAACTTTTTCCACTGCCTGAGATGGGAAAAGAAGTGCCATTGCTGTTCTTATCCATCACTGCTGCCCCTTGAACACTGTGTGGCCTTCTCATTCCTGCTTCCTGCCTTCTTTCTTTCTCCATGTGTGTGACAGAGAGCAGGAGGTCTTTGTGGTAAGCAGTGCTGGCTACATGTAGTGGCCAACTGCTTTCCATAGCACCATCTGAGTAAAATGCTACAGCAGAATTATCTTCCCAAAGAGCTCTGTCCACAATATCTTGTTCTCCCACATTGCCATGAAGATGGTCCATATTGCCATGAAGATGTTGAAGTACTGAGTAGAGCAGAGCATTCTTTCTGACATATCTGCTCTCTGGTAAACTCCTTAGATTGAAATGGATCTCTCTGCACTGGAGAGTGGTACTGTCCCCTCACAATTCCTCCCATCTCCAGTTACATGCCCAGTATACAACTGCAGCTGGCCAATCATGTTGCTCATTGCTGCTTTGGATCCTCTCCTGTCACAACTGATGTGCCAGTTGCTGATTGATACATTCTTCATTCCTTTCCTGGGCTTTGCAGTGAAGAACTGTGTTCAAGGCTAAACAAAAGCTTATTCTATCTCTCTTTCTCAGGACAAATGAATCTCACCTTCTATCTAACAGTATAATGCAGGAACAGCCAACAACCCTGGTTTCAACAAAAAACTGTAGAAGAACCTATATTGAATACATATTAATTATTTAAAAAGGAAAATTTGCATATAGTTCCTCAGGACTTTTATGTTTTGCTTTGTTTGAAAAAATCTCTTTGAAATTCCATCATTTTAATTTCAATACAGTCATTTTTATTTTCCCGTTTGCAAGGGTACGTTTGAATCACATTCTTGGCCTGAGGAAGAGTCCAGCCTTTGGTGCTGTCAATCTATCTGTTACCTTCCCCGAAACGTCAATTAACATCTGAAGGTTTATTTCTCCTAGTTCTAGTCTTGCTCTTTCAGGTCGCTTACTTTATTTAACACCTAGTAGATGTATTAGCATAGAGAAATAAGAAAGACAGAAACTGAAATGCCCAAAATTCCAGTCTGGATCTAAAGAACTGCTGAGGATTATGGCACTATAGGACTGTACTTGTCCAGTCAACCCTAGCCATTTCTGCACTAGACTGTTACAGTGCTGTTATTCCACTTTCAATATTCTATGAAACCTTGGGGTTTGCAGTTTAGGGAGGGACCTTCAAGATATCTAATACCACGAACACTGAGGTGAACAACTGTCAGGAATTGGGTGATTGCATCAGCCCCTCCCCAGAACTGTGGAAGGCTACATCCCTCATTTTCACACCCATGCCCCCATCACCCCCAAACTGGTGAAGATTTCTGCTGCAAAGCCTCCAAAACATGCTATTTGACATTTTGTTGCAAATGGAGCCATGTTAGACCTTCTTCCAGTAGTGTAGACTTGAGTCAATTGACTTGGACTCAAGTTGGACTTAAGTCAGTTTGGTGACTTGACTGAGACTTGGCTCAGTTATGAATGACACACTGACTTGACTCATGACTTGTATATTTTTAGTGACTGACTTGCTGCCCTTGGTTCAATAACTTAATCCATTCCTCCAGGAACTTTACGACTTTGAACAATGTTTCCATCTCTTTTTGCCTATTGGTCACATGATGATCTGTTTCAAGCTCAAAGCGTGGGCAAATTTTTTTGGAGGAGAACAATAAACGTGTTAGGCAATGGGCTTTAGGCAGGGTTGAGGTCTGCTTGGCAGCCTGTCCCAACTGCATGTTGGAGGAGCCTTCTAAAGCTTCTTCTAAGACTCACCCTGCAGAGAGCAGGGTACATTTCTTAGAGGGGAACATCAAATGTGTTAGGCAACAGACTTGAGGAGGAAGTGCCCTTCCTTCTAAAGCTTCTGTAGCTTCAGTAACGAGGAGTAAGAAGGATCTTTTTTTCCACTTCCAAAAAAGCCTCCAGCTTTGGAAATGGAAAGTAAGAAGGACCCTATTCCCCACTTCAGAAGCTGCTGACCCTTGTAAGTTTGTTGACTGCCCCCATATACCCCACCACCACCTCTTTTTTTTTTCTGTTAAAGTTGGCCCCCACATTGAGACTTGACTTGAAAGCATCTTGCAAAGACTTGAGAGACAACTTAAAACTTGAAGGTAGAGACTTGAGACTTGACTTCAGACTTGGAGGAAAAGATTTAAACATATCATTGTCTTCTTCACATTTTAGGTCTGTAGAAGGCTGTGATGAGAAGCATTCTGGACTGACGAGGGCCTTCACAGTTTGGAACTTGTAATTCTATGCAAAATTCACACCCTGTTGTTTTGTTCAGAAAGGAGCATTCTCTGCGCAGGAAGCAACATTTTCTGTGAAAAAAATAATGTGCAGAATATTATTTTCTGTGTAAAAAATGTTCACCAAAATCCTGTTGGGTATTTACATCTTCCTAAGTAGACTTATGTGTGAAAGAATTACAATTGTGCAGTTGCATAATTTCTATATCCAGCAGAGGGCTGCTGTTATGCTACTGCATAACAGAGCCAGCAAAGTGACCAATGTGCATTGGTGCCCAATGCACAATGGGGCTGATGTGTATCAATTTTGATCCACTTTGAGCATCAATGTGCATCAGACACATTGCTGGTGTTCCGTCATGCATTTTCACAATTCAGTAAAGGGGTTTCTTAGTGCCTCTGTTACATAGCTAGGTATATGTGAAGTTACATAGTACAACAGGTGATAAAGGATTCTGCTGGCTGTTTCCGGAACAGAAAATGCTGCTTGCTATGTAAATCCACAATGTGTGTATTTTGTGCAGAAAAAGTCCCAAATTGTGAATAGGCTTTGAAAACATTGTGCTTTTTGAAGACTTTTTGAAGGCAGGAAGAAAATTGCTAAAATTGCTCATTGTTTTCTTTGAGCAAGAAAATTAACAATCCAGGACAGTGCTGGGCAGAGATTACTATCCTTTACAAGAGAGTAAAGCCTTTTACAGACTCAGAAGCAACAGCTAAGTGGTTTCCACTGCTGCTTCTCAGCATGTGGCTCTTGAGGCGGTTTCCTTATGCTAAGTAATGATAGAGCTGGCCTGGCACAGAGGAAGGATCCTTTAATCTCATGATACCAGTTGCACAATTTCTTTGCAGCATGCCTGTTGAATCAACTTCCTTTTAAGGTGAAAAAAATTTTTTTTATATAAATTTTATTGCATATAAAAGGAAAAAACAGAACAAAAGAAGAAAAACATAACTTGGTGATCATTAGAGTGAAAGAGAAAAATTTCAACAGAAAAATGCTTACGTTGTTCTTTTTCTTCAAATCCATTAACCTAACGTACTTACTCTACATATTATAAATCATACTGCTTGTATATTTTCTTTTATTATATGTATCTAAATCTCATCAAATTATATCCATTATTGTTATTTATTCTCATAATTAATATTTAGGAAAATATAATGTTATTAATCTCATTCTTATTTCTATCTTTTTCAATTTAGTTTAACCTCTCGCTATTACTAAATATTTTCTTATGACTAAACATATCATTATTAACCCCACACGTGAACTTATCCTCAGAGCCAATTATATTTACAGTTACTTCCCCTTCCAAAATTGTAGTTCTTCTTGTGGAGGTATGACACCTTCTTCTTCTTCTATTAAAACCTTTTCCACAAATATCTTCCATAGAAAAAAATAAATTTCATAGGGCAAATTTGGCAAGGGGTACTTTGCAAAAGCAGGGTTTTAATTATATTCAAATCTCAGAATAAGAACAGCATAGGCCCAATAAGAAAGTTCAGAGCTTAGAACAGGACCAGCATAAGACCAAGGAAGGAAGGAAAGAAGGAGGGAAGGAAGGATTACAATGGCAATCAGAATTCTAAATCTCTAATTGTAAAGTATGGAATGAGGATAAAAGCATATTTGTTGACAATGAGAATGGCACAGAAAATGTACATTCAGCATAAATCATATATGGGATTAAGAGAGTTTCAAATATATAAAGCAATAGCGTGGGAAATGATTCTGGGTAAATGACAATGGAAGTCAATGTAAAAGTAACGAAATGTAATATAAAAGATAACAACCCTAAAAAACAGTACTGGAGTTATAAATGAGAGGATTCTTACATTACAAATAATGTGAAAATATAAAATGTGTATATAGTATAGAATGAAGCAATTATGTTGTAAATCAATCTTATATTATGATTTTAATAATACATACGTTTTTAATAAAAATAAAATAAAAAAAGAAGAATTCTAACTCTCTGCAACAGAAAGCAAAGCCAAGTCAAGTCAAGTCAAGTTTATTGCATTTTAGCAGCCAGCCATTGCACAAAAATAAAAATAAAATAAAATGAAATGAGAAAGGATAATCCAGCCAATTTACATGTAATATATAATCAACAATAGATAAATCACTTTCCATGCCCCTCTTTGTTCTTTATAGCATGTAATTTTAAGGCCCTAACAAGAAATTTAGATGTTCTAAAAGACACATATTTCACAGTATCAGATAGCAGAAAACAAACCTTCACAAAGGAGGAATTTCCCTTAAAAGACTTCAATAAAGGAAAAGAAAGCAAAGCATTTTTTCCTTGACAAACTTATCTAAACTCATTTGGCTGGCATCCTGTTCAGTTTTTATAATGTTGTAAGCCAGACTTATGACATCATAAATATTGCCGTTCACATTTACATGAATACAGGTACCCCCTCAAACTTACCTTAGAAACCAGATGGTCACATCAACTGAAGGAGTTCCAGGGCCCTGGAGAACAGAGTACTGGATGGTGATCCTTCAAAGTTTCTAGCTGCTACCTGTCTTCCAGGATGAGTCGGCAGAGCTGAATAATCAGATGTAGCTACAACAATGGAGCTCCATTGTCACAGCTAAGTCTAATGATGTAGAATCTCAGCCATTCTTGTTTGAGAATGCCATCAGCTCTGAACGTGACATCTAGAAGTGTGAGGGAAATGCCAAGTTAAGCCTCTGGCGTCTCCAGGTGGGAAAGACCCACATCTGAAATCCCGGAGAGTCACTGCCACTCCATGTTGACAATACTGAGCATGATGGACTAATTTTATTGATATACCCAAAGTCAGTAGGAATTCAGTCTCGTGAAATTAATTACCTCACTATGTGTGCAATTTATTTACAAACTTAAAACACTTTACATAAGTTGTATGGAGTGCTGAGGGGTGCTTTCACCTTTAGTGGAACAGAGTTAAATCTGACTCTCTCTATGGAGGCTCACATGACTGTTTTAGTGTGTATTAAATTCAGAAATTCAGTCAGTGAAGGCATAAGTAGAAATGGTTTTCCTCTGGATAGATTCTCCTTTGTTTTGGGTGGACTGCAGAGAAGCAGGAAAAGAAATATCAGAATTAATTCCCTACCAGTCCTGGTCCTTTCAAAATGGAGACATCTCCCTGTCTGCCTCCTCCTAGGGTATGAAAGAATGAGCAGTGTGAATAGAACCCTGGTAAACTCTCCACAGGATCATGTTCAAAGCCGCTCTTCCAGAGTGGAAAGATTCTTTGTTAAACATGTTATGTTACCTTTCATAGTCATTTCAGGATTTCTAACAACTCCTGAAAGGCTGAGCATACTAAAACCCAGGTGGTAGTTGCTTGGTTCCTGGAGTGGATTTTGTTCATGCCCAACAGGCAGAGGACCTTTCAAGAAAGCATATCCATGAAATATAGAGATCTGCAGATGTGTGACCGACTGGCCCTTTTGTCCTCACTCAATGTGTGCTTTGGCAAAGCATGGAAATTAGAACACCTGTATTAAAGACATTGCAACATCCCTCCTTAGCTTCCACATCTCTACCAGTACACTGAAAAGCTCCAGAGTTTCAGAGATGAATGAGTCTGTTCCAGTTTCCTTAGTATTACCTTCAAAGTGAAAAAAGATCAGATGAGTTATATGAACAAAAGGCCCAGTCCTCACTGTGGCTTATTACTTTGCAGCTTCTTGTCCTGAAAACATTATAAATTTTGTAAGAATGCAGACTGAGTGAAAGTGAATGCTTGCATCTCTACAATAAAACATTTAAAATCTAGGCTAAATGGTAATAGATTCAAGAAAGCACAATGTTTTCGGAGTTGACAGCACTCCTATGTTAATGTTAAATCTGAATTTCAGTTTCTACGAATTTTGTCAGTGAACCTACTTTTTCTCCATCTGTCACATTTATTAGAATGCTAAACTGGAATTGCTGCACATCATTGAGCTATTGGTTTCGCCAATAATAATTAGAATCCCAGATTATTTATTTGTATTAATTTTGTTTACAAAAGTATGCCCTCAAGTCACTCATCTGATGAGGACTGTGGAGGATACTGGCTGGAATTCATTATCACAGTTATGAATGTACATCCTAGAGTTACCCATTCATAATTGATTCGTATGCATACTCCCTATGTATTCAGTAGTGTAGGGAATAACAGGGATCAAAGTCACCCAATCCTGACTTACTAGGCAGCAGCCATTGTAAGCAACAGGGCTCTGTTCTCCTGTCGATATGGATGCAGTCGACTGATGTTCCCACCCCCCTCACTTCAGCAATCTTTGGATGTAAGGAAGAATCGTGACAGGTGCCCTTTCTGCACCTTATCTTTTTCCAGCGCTGGGGTGCGGGGATCACGTGAGCAGCCTCCGGCTAGAGGCTCTCGCATCCCTGCTGCTTCAGCTCCACACAAGCTGCCTGCTTGCTTGAGAGCCCCACCTCTTCCTTCCACAGTGCAGCCGAGGAGTTTCCCAGGCTGCGCTGGGGCAGGAAGCATGTCCGGCGTGGCTCCGGAGGCTCCGCATGCCAGGTAAGTGCTTGTGGGGCCCAGGAACAATGCACGATCATGCACTATTTTTGGATTCCGGCCAAAAATGAAAAGGTGCGCAATCGGCACCTGCTGGCCCCTGGAGCGTCACGCAATTGTGAGTGCATTGTTCAGATGGCTCCTCACAATTGCGTGATGCTCCAGGCACCCTTTTGCTTGGCAAATGCCATGCGGAAAGGGCAAGGGATCTTACTTCTGGCTGTTGCACAAGAGGCTGCTGGAGAAAGGAAGGTGGAAATGTCAGTCTGCTGCATCCCTGTCAACAGGAGAACAGACCCCTGTCACTCTCAGCAGCTGTGGCCCAGTAAGTCAGAACTGCTGTTGGGCCAGAAGATACCTCTTAGCTATGCAACAATGTAACCTTAGTAGTTATATAGCTAAATAGCTGATCTAGAATACTGACCATTGTTTCTATCAATCCCTCACACTGTGAATTCAGGATGTGGGTGCAAATAGAAATGGAGCAAAAATATGGTCACTTAAACACATGTTCAAGACATCCCAAGGTTTCCAAAAGCACAAACACAGAGAATGGTAGGCCAGACGTCCAGCCAAAAGGACTGAGCATGATAAGTAGCCATGAATGTTGAGTGCCATTTAGACAAGAAAAATGAAAATGTGGACAGTAGTGCCAGTGATAGTGAAGGAGGGTGATGGAATAGCCTTGTGGTGAAGGGCAATGCTCAAATAACGTAAGCTCAAATATTATATGCCTCACAGAGGTGTATATGTAGAAGCAATGCAATCTAAACTCCTGAAAAATGCTTTCTATGTCCCATGCTGCATTTCCTGTCAAAGTGGCAACAGGAAGTGACATCAGATCTCTTCCTGCTACCATTTGGAGAGGGACTACACAGGAAAATTGATATATTTGGGAATAGTATAGGGTTCTAGAGTGCTTGTTGGTGGAACGGGGTATTTTCATATACTTTCACATATTTGGAGGACTACTTGCATGGTTTGGGGCAAAAATAATGCCAATTTTAACAGTGTGAGGAACATAGGAGAACTGGTGTAGGACTTCACGGGCTACAGATTTTTGAGTCCAGGGGCTGAATGTGGTCCATGGGTTACAATTTCCCTTCCTGTCCTCTTGAAGTACATGTATTGTTACATGTAATTACCCTATTGTGTTACACTAAATTCTAACCCATTTGACCTAACCACCTTGATCTTACTGGATAATTTTCCTCCAACTGGGTGAGAGCTGTTGAGTAGAAAGTGCAGTGATATGGAGGTTTGCCTCAATTCTACTACACGTTTTATCCTCAAGAGCCAAAGAGATAATCAAACAAAGGGTCTGGTGTGGACTCCTTCAGAAGATATGGCCCAGATTTTGAATTAACCAGTACCTGGGAATTACAGTTAATTTTTTGTCCTGTATGTTATCTTTGTACCCTAGAGGCCCCTAAATACTTTAGAGCCTTCACTTTAGCTCATAGTGCTTTAATCCTCTTAAGAGAGAAATACTCATGTATCCCTTACTCTCAACATGTCTGCCCTTGGCAATTGTGCATGATTGAAATGTTGGAACATGTAATTATGTACTGACTATACAAGAATAGTTGCTTCCTATTTATTACCTCAGTTTTAGCAGATTTTCCAGGCAGACGCAATAATTTTCACTCTACCCTTCTTCTTTCAGACTCTATCAATAAAATTATTTGTAAGACAGCAACATTTGTGTTTTAGGATCTTCTGCCAGGAATCATCTGGTTAAACCTTCCTAGTAATTTTATCAGTACTGGTAGGCTCTAGTATATTCCTTATTGAAGACTTTTATGTTACTGTTACTGTAGGCACATAGTATTCTGCTGCATGTGTAATCTGTACCTGTTCATTTTGTACTTATGTATTGTGTAACTGTAGAGGTTGGTCCGTAATATGCCTATGTATATATGGCTGGTTGGCTTCCAGTCGAGAACCCAGAACAGCAGCACACCTATTGACAAATGAAAATACACTGCCATGCAGGTGTCTCTTGTTCATGTCTGCAGATGAGTTAAGCATAATTCATAGAATCATAAAATTATAGAGTAGGAAGGGACATCAAGTCCAACCTCCTGCCATGCAGAAATACACCATCAAAACATTCCTGACAGATGGCCAGTCAATCTCTGTTTAAAAACCTCCAAAGAAAGAGACTCCACCACACTCTAAGGCAGTGTATTCTATTGTCAATCTTCTCTTACCATCAGGAAGTTCTTCCTAATATTTAGATAGACTCTCTTTTCCTGAAGTTTGAAGCCATTTCTCTGTGTCCTAGTCTCTGGAGCAGCAGAAAACAGGCTTGTCCTCCATATGGACTCCTTTCAAATATTTAAACATGGCTATCATGTCACCTCTTAACCTTCTGTTCTCCAGGCTAAACATACCCACCTCCCAATTGTGCGAGGTGCTTTATTCATTTCATTACTCTACATCACATGCATGTCTGCTCCAAGAGGAAACACATTGTTAATGGTTTCCTGTTTTACAGCGGTTTCCACAGGATGACTTGAGTGAACTTCCTCACAAAAAGGACCTGTAATGTGAAATGGTACAGAATATGGGAACCTGGCGATTAGAAGCACTGATTCCAGACTGCAGTCTGCACCGCCATAAACATTGAGCAGCGTCAAGGTTCATACAGGCCTAAATACAATTCAACATTTGCACACTGAAAATCCCCATGGAAGCAGTTTGCTTGTTCCTGTAAATATTTTTGTCCCTCCCTCTGTTACCCTGTTTTCTGGGGGTCCCGGGAGGGACACCAAATTGCTATCAAAATTATACAAGTTGGGGAAATTAGTTCAGAGCACACGTTGGCAAAACGAGAGGCAGGGTAACTTAGCAGGATCTCGCAACCCAGTGTCTACGGGGTCAGGCCAAGTCAAGACGCAAACCGGTTGGAAAATAACGAACAGTCTTTATTGAATACAGGCACACAACGTATGCAACACAAACACACAGATAACTAAGGAAAATAAAGGTGTGAGTAGGATAGCGGGATTTTTAGAGGGATAGTTGGTTCGGGTGATACGAAACCTGTCCTGAAGTCCGGAGGAAAATGGAGAGCGAAGCTGGGGTTCGATGTATCTCAGCACGTGGAGCTGAGGGGAAGCTCGCCAAGCAAAGCGGCAGCAAGGCAGTCTGCAAATCGGGAGCGATCCGAGGAAGGTCTCGGAATCAAGGGTTTTTATAAGGAGAATTGTGACTGCAGGCTAGGTCGGACTTAGGGGAAAACAATAGATTTGGAGTTGGAGACAAAGCCTCCGAAAAGTCAGAATTTGAACGATTGAATTAGAGCCGAATTTATCAATAGAGTAGCCGGTATGCAAACGCAGAATACTTGAGCATTGTATAGCTCAATCATCAAGCTGCCTGCGCGGAGCAGAGAATCCTTTGTAGGTGGCAGGCATACCTAATGGAGTACTTGCCTTGAGGTCTCCTAAAGCGGCGAGTCGGCTATTTTCTGGTCTGCTTGTATTGTCTAGGAATATTACGGCGATTATCGGCCGAGCCTGTATGCGTGCTTGTCCGGGGGCCTCGCAAGCACATAGAAAGGATATGTGAAGCCGAATTTGAGATATCAAATGATATCTTTTTATATCCCCAAAGCTCGGCCTAGCCAGGGCAGTAACGCCTCTATCAAAAGATGTTAGGGCAGCATACAGGTAAAATCAACATATAGGTAAAACTAATTAACAAGTTAAAACAATAAATTAATTTAAAAGACTAAAAACATTTTAAACATATTAATGAGTTAAAACAAGTTTAAAAGTTTATTAAAAAGGTTAAAAACTTGGTGCATAGTGTATAAAGTAAAACAGTAAGGCCCGGACACTTTACTTTGAACAGTAAGGCCTGGAGACTTTAAAATAGCCATGTTTTTACTTGACTCCTAAACAAAACCAGTGTTGGTGCCAGTTGGGCCTCCAAGGGGAGGGCATTCCACAATGGGGTGCCACAGCTGAAAAGGCCATCTCTCATATGCTCACAGAATGTTTTGGCCTCAATGATGGGACGTAGAAGAGGGCCTCCTAGCAACCTCCACCTGCAGGCAGGAACATATAGGGAGAGGCACACCTTCAAGTGTTAAAGTCCCAAGGCATTTAGGGCTTTAAATGTTATCACGAGCATCTTGAATTGAAACTGGAAGTGTATTGGCAGCCAGTGCCAGTGATACATCTAAGTCTTTTATTCCAAGGCTCAAATCAAGCCTCTACTTCAAGTCTCAAATCCTTGAAGATACTTTCACGTCAAGTCTCAAGTCAAGTCTCAAGTCTGGTAGCCAACTTTATGCCCCATCTAAAATTCCTGAATTATTGGACAGAATCAAACAAAGTCAGTTTTAACAATTTAAGCATAATCAGCCCTCCACATTTGCAATTTTGCCATCTGCAGCTTTGGAAGTGGGGAATATAATCCTTCTTACTCCCCATTACTGAAGCTTCAAAGCTTTAGAAGGAAGCATCCTTCCTCCTCTGAGAAATGCAGCCTGCAATCTGGGGGTGAGTCTTGTCTTTTGTTCTTAAGAAACATTTTAGAAGGTCCTCCTATATCCAGTGGGGACAGGCTGCTGAGCAGACCTCAAGCTTGCCTCAAGCCCATTGTCTAACCCAGGGATGTCAAACTCAATTTCATCTTGGGCGGCATCAGCATTATGGCTGCCCTCAAAGGGCCAGTCGTATCTGTAAGACTATATAAATGTATCTACTCTTTTATCATATTAAATAATTGCCTCTGCATCCGATTATTACTGGTTTTTAAACTGTCTTCCCTCTGCATAAACTTTATTTGTCTTGGACATTTGGGGACTATTTCGTCGTAGTTTATGGTCCCTGTACCTCTGTAAAGTAACACAGAATTGGTCAGTATATCCAAAGTGTGCCTCGTTCTGCCCCCAGGCTCGCCAGGCGGGGGGAGTGCCACTGCTGCAGCAAAGGTGCAAGGGCCACATGAAATGGCCTGGTGGGCCAGATTTGGCCCGCGGGCCTTGTGTTTGACACCTGTGGCTAACCTGTTTGTTGTTCCCTTCTGAGAAAATGTGCCCACACTTTGGGTTTGAGACAGATTGTTATGTGACCAGTAGGCAAAAAGAGATGGAGGCACTGTTCAAAGTCGTAAGGTTTCTGAACGAATGTGTTATGTTACTGAACCAAGGGCAGGAAGTCAGTCATTAAAAATACACAAGTCTCGAGTTGAGTCAAGTCAGTGCATCATTTATTGCTGAGTTGGGTCCGAGTCAAGTCACTGAAGTGACTTAAGTCCGACTTGAGTCTGAATCTATTGACTCGAGTCTACATCACTGGCCAGTGCCAGTCTTTCAGGACAGGAATTATATGGTGTCTATAGGGTATTCCAGTCAGTAGCTATACCACTACATTTTACATTAGCTACAGCTTCTAAGTCATCTTCATGCACAGACCCACATAGAGAACATTGCAATAGTCTAATTGGGAGGAATGTATTCATATTTCTCTAATGTGTGCCAGGTCTTGCCTTCATCCCCTAAAATGTACTCTGGCAAATATCACATCTCTCACTGGCCATCCTTCTTAGTCAAAAACAGTAAGTGAGACTCTGCCTTGCCCAAGTGAATGAAGAGCTCCTGCACTTTTGATGGTTTCCTCCATAAGTTGCACTGGGTTGCACTACTGCACAAACAACAATCACCCCTGTGCATCCATCAAACTTGCAAACTGCTTGTGCAGTCAGGTGCTAGATGCTGCCTTGCACGAGTTCTAAAACTGTGTGACCAGTTGCACAATGGAGATGGCCCAAGCATAATGACACAGTAGCATGCGAGTCATCTTTTGCAACCTTCTGCATTACCTCATCTTGCAAGGCTCTCAACTCAGCAAATGATCTTGGGTATAGAAAGGAGAAAAGCAAATGGGGTTTTCTGCCATTGTGCTGATGGCCACCCAGACTGAGTCGTGTATCTTGGTGCAAGAATGGCAACTCCACAATTTTAGCTAGAACTGCAACTCTGCAGTAATAATAATAGTGGTGTTAGTAATAGGAAAAATTATAAGTTGTTTTTGTTGTTGTAATAATGGATCCCCAGATAAAATGGCTCCATTTTCTATTAAACTGGCTGAAACAAGTATTTGAGAAATACCTTTCTTACCTGTGTAGAAAATAACTAGAGTAGTGGTTCTTAACCTTTTCTTTACTGGAGCCTCCCTGTAATTATAATTTGTTGTTGGGGTACCCCATGACTTAACTCACAATTTAAATACTTAAATTTAGATTTAAATATTCAAATGTTTATTTAAAGATTCAAGTATTTATTAATTAAAGGCTTCTGGAGGCTAGGATTCAAGTCCCTGCTCAGACACCAGATGACCCTGGGCAAGTCACATTCTCTCAGCCTCCAAGAAAGTTAAAGGCAACTGCTCCCCCATTTGCAAATAAGGGAATAGTTTGAGTGTGTGCACAGGTCTGCCACGTCTCTTTCATGAGGAACATGGCAGCAGGATATGTGTGAGGGCGTTTAAACTGCTCCCTCATTTGCAAACATAGGAGCAGTTTGGGTGTGCACGCACACCTGCTGCCATGTCCCTTTTTACAGTGACATGGCAGCAGAGGGTACAGGCACCGAAACTGCTCCCTCATTTGCAAATGGGGGAGCAGTATGGGCATGCACATATGCCTGCTGCCGTGTCCTTCAGTGCCCACACCCCCTGCTGCTTCATCCCTAAATAAAGGGATGTGGCAGCAAGTGTGTGTGTGCACCCAAACTGCTCCCTTGTTTGCAACTGAGGGAGCAGTTTCAGCACCTGCACCCCTCCACTGCCACAGTCCTGTTGCTGCTTCGCAGACCCCAGGTTACACACCACTGCACATAAAAAGAGCTGCTGTTAACAGGTAAAAGCCATCTACGTGTTTAGATTTACACCTGTGTTTGCATTTCTTTTCTTTTTATTTTCATTTGATAGCACAGTGAATTAAGCTCAGAAAAAGTGCAATCGGGGTAAAAGTAATGTTCGTATCACTGGCTCCAAATTGGAATATACCTGTAGTTTTAATGTAGTGCTATGGGCGCAAGCTGCAAGCAGAAAAAAATATGCTGTAAATGCCACCAATTTTTGGATTAATTAGTATAGTAAAGAATGAAATATATACATGGAGACTTTGAGAGGCAAGATCAAAATACTAAGCTACAGTCCTATACAAATCTTTCTTGGAAGGGAAAGGAGCTGAATGTTTTGGGACAATGGCTTTGATGCATGGGGGAAAAGTGAATAGAAGGTGAAGTAACAATGTGAAGGCTTTATCTTTTTCTGGCATTAAGGTATGGGAAAAATAACATTAACTGAACATTACGTTGTGGGAACAATAGGAAAACGATGTCTCAAAAATGTCCTAGATGTGGGATACATACTATCCCAATCCAAGACTTTTTGCATTGGCTGCGAACTACAGTGTAGAATTATTATATGCATAGCTGTTGTGTGCCTTCAAGTCATTTCCAACATATGGTCACCCTAACCTGTTTCAGGGTATTCTTGGAGAGGTTTGTTTAGGTTTGCCATTTCCTTCCTCTGATGCTGAGACAGTGTGACTCACCCAAGGTCACCCAGTGGGTTTCCATGGCTAAGTGGGGATTTGAACTCTGGTCTCCCAGACTCCTAAGCCATTTCCGCACTGGACTGTTATAGCGTGATGTTTCCACTTGCAACATCCTATGGAATCCTGGGGTTTGCAGTTTCATCCCCTCCTGAAACTGCAAACCCCAGGATTCCATAGGATGTTGCAAGTGGAATCATCGCGCTATAACAGTCCAGTGCAGAAACGGCCCTAGTCCAACACTGAGCTGACTACAGCCTCCTGCTCTTATGCATAATTGCTTTTACAGAAGTAAGCATTCATTGCTGCTCGTTTTCAGAGAAATGTTACACCCTTAAGTTTTATCTGTGAGGAGTCATCTTTGTTTCATCTGTGAGGAGTCTCCTGCTGAGCCATTTTAAGGCCTTTTTAAACTGCTGTCTACCATGTCTTCATTGGTCGAGTTCTCCAGGGAACGGTAGAATAGTCTTTTTCACCTGTTGAATGCAATATGAGAAAAGAAACATTTCAAGTGTATAAACATTCATTTCATTATCTCTTTATTTCCACTCTTTTTAAACTTTACATTTCTATTCTAAGTTTCCTTAGAGTTCAGAATACATACAAAGTTGTTCTCCTCCACCTTTGTCTTCACAACAATCCTCAGATAAAGTGAGCTGAAGAAAGAGAAGTAACTGCCCAACTGGATGAACGGGGATTTGAGCCTGGGTCTCCTAGGCCCATTTCCGCACTAGCCTGTTATAGCGCTATGATTCCACTTGCAACATCCTACGGAATCCTGGGGTTTGCCGTTTCAGGAGAGGCCGGCTGGCCCCTCCCGAAACAGCAAACCCCAGGATTCCATAGGATGTTGCAAGTAGAATCATTGTGCTATAACAGGCTAGTGCGGAAATGGCCCTAGACCTGAGATCAATGCACACTGTGGAATGAGACCACCATTATTCCACTTTAGCTGCCATGGTTGCATCCTATGGTTTCCTGGGATTTGCAGTTTAAGGAGGGGCCTTTAGAATTCTCTGTCAGAGTGCTCTAATGGCTCACCAAACTATAAACTCCAGGATGCCATTGGACAGAACCATGGCAGTTAAGCTGAAATAACAGCATTGTAAGTCTTTAGTGTGAATGGGCCCCTGGTTTGATACAACCACCAGCACACTACATTACTTTTCTTATATAGATGTTATTTTGAAGGTGTTGAAGTAATTTAAAAACCTGAAAAACCATTTGACTAGAGATAAGAGGACAAGAGAATTTTCTGTGCATAGAAAATACAAGTATTTTCCATTCCTTTCTTTCTATTTCAAACTAGCAATCACCAGGAGTACCTGGAATTCTTGAGGTTATATCCTAGTATATAGAAGCTTATAATGTTTGAAGAATATTTTTGCTAGAAATGTTACCAGCTCATAATAACTGAGCAGAGCATATATACTCATCACAAAAATATAACTGATTCCCTGTTTTGAGGATTGTGTATGTGTGTGTTTTAAGTGCCGTGTTTAGGGATTGCTATTGGTAAGGCTTTCTTTTATGAATTTACCCTTTTACTTCCAGGAACAGGGGTGGAAGGGAGAGCCCCAACTTCTCCTGCCACTACCAGCAGGTGTTCAAAAGCATTCTAAAAACAGATTCTGCAAAGACTTTGAAGCAAGAGAGGGAAAGCACCAGAGTTGAAAACACCAGTCTTGCTTATGTTTTTTAAAGGGAATCTTTGCAGGAGTGTGAAGCATCAGAAAGCAGAAAACTTCATGAAAGATTTAATTTCAACTGTAGGCAGGTATTCTTTCCTTACTCAAAAACAGTACTGTAAGGCTGAATATTTCGAAGCATCCAGGAAGGAAAACAAGACTCTGGTTTTCTGTATTATGTAATTGAAGTTCTTCTCACAAGACACAGGAAAATCAATTCCTCTCTCATTTTTCACTAGTTAAAGGCTGAATCATCTGGCCACATTTGAGGTGGAAAACTCCCTGCAAGAATATTTGTCTTATCACATTTAGTGTGGTATGCAATCCAGCAAAAGCACCATCAGCTGTGTTCTTCTCACATTGGAACCTTTTCACAGCAACAGCTATATTTAGCAAAGCTTACCTCAACCCTGTAAGATAGGCCTGCGTATTTTTTGCCCATAGTGAATCAGACCTGGTGGTGGTGAGATTGCTTCATGTGAATTTTGAGCTAAGGTGAATATATGGAGGAGTCCCTGATGCTTAGAAACTTGAGATGTAGTGCAAAACAATAACAACACCTACAACTGCCCTCCACGTTTGGGGTGCAGAACCCTTGCGAAAGTAGAAAAATCGTAACTAACTCCCCCCCCCCCCATGATCCCTCTCCCATTCCCTTCTGGGGCCCTGGTGAGGGAGCTTTCCTTCTCCATGCCCAGACCAGAGGCAAAGGATTGAGAGAGGGCAGTTGTGTAACGATGGAGGGGGGGCGTGGGAGAGGTCATTTGCCCCGGGCAACAATGTTTTGGGGGTGTCCCAGCCTGTAGCCACACCCCCGTGCACCCTGGCCATGCCCCCAAGCACCACGGCCAAGCCTCCACGCACCATGGTCACCCCGTAGCCCCACCCCTTCCCACCCCCCTCCAAGCTCCGCCACCGAGAGAGGGGAAACTCCGAAGGGGAGAAGGAAGGAGTGTGTGTGTCCCTGCAACTGCTTTACCTTTTGCCTGGGCCCAAGTTCTCAGCGCAGGGCAGAGGCAAAGAAATGGGAAGGGAGAGCTCCAGAACGCACAAGGAAAGTGCATGCACGCATGTCTTCCACCACCTCATTGCCATTTCTTTTGCCTGGCGTGGATTCCCAGCACTGGCGCAGAGGCAAAGCAATGGGAAGGGAGAGCTCTGGGGCGCACAGGAAAAATATGTGCACATGTGTCTCCCCCCCCCCATTGCCTTTCCTTTTGCCTTGTGGGACTTCTTAGCATGGGGCAGAGACAAAGAAATGGGAGGGGAGAGCTCCGAAGGGAACAAGGAAAGCACACGCACGCATGTCGTCCACCTTCCCATTGCCTTTCCTTTTGCCTCAGTGCTGGTGCAGAGGCAAAGCAATGGGAGGGGAGAGCTCCAGAGGGCACAGGAAAAGCACAAGCATCTGAGTCTCCCCCACCCGACCCACTGCCTTACCTTTTGCCTCGGCACGTTTGCCTTCTTTCTCTTTGCCGACAAAATGCAAGGGAATAGGAGAAAAGGACGGGAGGCATGGGTGCCTCGCGAATAATGAAATTTATGAGAGTCAAACCTGCAAATGTGGAAGGAGAACTACAATTCGCATATAGAAACTGACAGAACTGTCCATGTCTAACCACTAGATATAGCTACTTAATTTGGCTTCTACTGGTCTTCTTTAAAATCCTAGTCCACCATCTACAATCATATCCAGCCCTAACAATATAAAAACTAATTAGGATGGGGGAGGAGGAGGATGGCGATGGTGGTGGTGATTTCTGCAGAAATGGTGGAGAATAAGATGAGCTTTGTTTCTATTTAGCTATCTCAATCTTGAGAGGAAGTAGTTATTTCAGAAAGAGAAGCTTAATTATACTCTTTTTTCCTTTTCTAGAAGCAATGCTGTGACCAACAGTGTAGTAGAGCCAGAGCTCACAGCATTCAATCCCACAGCTTTTTGATTCACATAGATAATGACGTTGTATGCCATGCCACTCAGGCTTCCCTCTTCCTCTGAGCTTAACTGAAGTCCTCACATCATGGCTGGTGGGGAGGATTGATTTTGCCAGGAACAATATATTTCTGTGAGTTGTCTGTGCTGGTAATGCAAAACATTATGGAGTGGCTTGATTCTGAACAGACAACTAAGACCTGCTAGTTTTGCAAAAAAATTTACTCCTTGTAAAAAACAAAACTGTTTGAATCATTTTGTTGATCTAGATCAAGACAGATGCTTGTATTTTTGAACACCTTGGATGTGTGGCTTTGGGGGCTTTCATAGTTAGCTCCCTTGAGTCACATTATTGGGAGAAAGATGGGATATAAATGAATAAAATAATAATAACAACAACAGCAATAACCATGAGTGTGATGAAGCTTTTTGGGGGTTAGCTATTTGGAATCCCACTGTAACTTGATGGCTGGTTGCTAGGCAACAGGAATAGCACCTCAAGAATGAAACCTAGCACAGTGGTGTGTTGGGGAGGGGCTTATGAATGAATGGAGTTCTCTGTGTCGGAAGGTTTCTGTGTGGACTTTCAGCTGCCAATGAAAACTAGCCAGAGAGAGGATGGTCTGGGTGTGATTATCAGTTGAGGAAAAGATGGAGAATTAGTGTATGAAGCAGGGATTGATTGCCCAAAGTCTGGCAGAAGTTTAAACTGTTAATATATCAGCGCTGTACTATAACTGAACTCTAACACAATACTTTATTTCCACTGGTACTCTAATAAATGTTACAGTTTGTTTTATAACTCCTACGTCAGCCTGAGTTATCTAAAGTCACTGTAATAAAGAGAACATGCTTCTTTAAATATAACAGTTTAGTTCTGAGGAACAATTAAAACTATAGTTCTGTTACACAAAGGTTGTGAGAAAAAGGTGCAGTCGAGGCAAAGTGATATTGACAGGACGTCTTATTGGACTGGAACTGCCATACTAATCTGAGGGAGAATAAGGGTCTGTCACAGTAAGCTTCACAATTGTACTTTATTTTACTTCAAAATTTACCACTACACCCTTGGCAATGGTGGTAGCTAGATCTGTTTAGGGAAACATCTGAGGAATTTCAAGGAAGGGCAAATGGGTTTCTCTAAGACTGATGATTTCTCATACATATCTAATTTCTCAGGCTTCTCTGGATCAGGAGGACACCATTCTGTTCCATATTTTAGCACGATCACAGTCATGTGGCTCTTCAAACTATTTGCCTTCCTGCTTCATTTGAAGCCCTTATCCATTTTCAGAGCAACAGCGTCAACAGATCTAGGTCTCTTCATTGTATTCTTGAATTATTCTGTCTTTCTCTGTTGTCCCCTGACAAATGGCTTGGCATAAAAAGAAGTAAACACCCTTATTAATAATATATAGTAGTGATAATTAAGAATGAAATATTCCAGCCATGCCAGCTAATTATTTATCATTTATCAAAGCCAAATGGGGCAGTTTCAATCATGTCTAGCTCTGCTTACACAGAGAGGCATCAGTCACACGGAATGCCACCTTTATTTCTGTGTGTTTTGTTTAGTAGGTTGAACAAGCAATAGTGGTGGAAATCAACAGCATTGCAGGCTCATCACTTCCACGTTAGTTAGGCAGTTGATCTCCCCCATGCCTTGAAAGGAGCAATGTTGAATGTTGAACCTAATGCGGTGGTAGGGTGTAGCACCATGGATAGCTCCATTAAAGTTCAGACTAAAACCTGGAGCAGATTGAATGCCCTACTGACATAGGAGTCACCAACCACTCTGGCCAATACGCCACCTGATTCAACAGACAGCCATTGCTCAGTTATTTTCTGAGCAGTGAGTAGAGAGAAGAGATTGTGGGGAGGGGAGGCTTACACTGAGATATGGCGAAGGGGACAGAAATCCCTTTACTATACTCTTTTTTATAGATATGTGGGAGGGGGGGGTCACAGAGACCTGGCTTTCCCCCTTCCTCCTAGTTTTGCTCAGCTGAAGAGCCGCTCAGAACATTGTGATTTTTTAATAAAAAGTTGAAAGTCCTTTTCTATAAAGTGAATTGGCACTCCGCAGGCAACCTCCCAGGCTGCCTGCTCTTTGAGGTCCTCCCAAGGGCTTCCAGGAAGTGTGGATAGCCTAGGAGGCTGTCAGTAGATTGCCTGTAAACAATGCATCTTTTTTGCATGGTAGGTGGGCAGCTACTTGTTTAGTGCACCTCCCCTCTCCTTGTAACGGTCCCTCAGTTTTTCCCTAAGGGGTGAGAATAGTATTAGTCAGCCTGCTACAATCAACATTCCCAGGCCTTCTTAATGGCCTTTCCCTTTTTTTAAAAAAAGAAAAACAGCGTTCTAGGGGACACGGCACTGGACTATACTGCTGTTTGTCATATAATGACTCAAACCCAACTGTTGAGTCCCAGCTAGAATAGGCCCACTGCGTCACTGAGATTTACACAAATGTTGACTTACAATTCAGCAACTGGGTCTGTTGGGTCTGTTGTAGTCAGGACTGACAATTGGATTCCATACTCTCCACCAGTTCACAGAACACATGCAGACAAGCAGTGTTGTCAAGATGGCAAGAATATTAATAGGAAAGAACACACAAGCAAGGACAGGCTGCAGCAGTTTGCTTTTTCCTGAGCGTACTGGGAAGGGCAAAGTTCCACCCTTCCTCTTCCTTTCCCCCTCCTGAGTCGAGTGCAAGCCACTTTTGTACTTTGAACTCGGCCTGCAGCAACAGAAGTAACCTGAGGACAGAGGGAGGAAATGGGAGGAGGAGAGAAAAGCCAGGACATTTTAAAAGCGGCTGAAAATGTGGGATGATGGGAGAGTTGGAGGTTATGGGATTCAGGCCCTATCTCCCAACAATATGGATCCAACCATGAAGTACCTCGTGGGTTAGTAAAGCCCACACATTCTAAGCCGAAGCCCTTCCCCTACAAATAAAAATAACAATAATAATAGTAATAATATAATAACAATTTTCACTTGTAGTTTTTAAATATGTAAAGAAACATACACTATTTATCGCCTGAAATAAAACCTTATTTGAAAAAGAATGAGAAAGCATCCATTAATGACTACTGCTCTAACCAGGAAGAGATTCAAAGTGAGCCAGAAAATCCTTTTTCCAGACGATGGGCATGTTATTCATTCATGGGCTAAAAACACCCGAAGAGGAGAAGAGACTTATTTCTCCCAAATCATTTGAGCATAAGAGTACCTGCACATTTTATCTTTTCTTTTTAAATGAAAGCTGGGAATATAGGCCAGCTAATGATGCATATGGGAAACAGGTGTGTGATTGTATATGCTTAGAAGTTGGACAATACTCAGCCAAACTGGCAATATGGCAACCCTTGCCAAGGCCAATGTTTCAGGAATCTCTTTGCTCTCTGTCCTGCCCCATGCAATAGTTCCAAAAGCTACAGAAGAGGACATGAGGCACTGGATACTCTTCCCTTTATGGCAGTATAAGGTCATTATAATATCCACACTAAGTCTACTCAGACATAAATCCCATTGAATTCAATATACTTTGAGCTAAGCATGTCTCAGATTGTAGGAACGTGCTTTTCTATCTCCACATTAATCTTTGCTGCGTGAGCCTCTAGTTATAAGCCACATTTTCCTTCCTATATTAATATCACAAAACATAAACACCCAAACTCTAGAGCAGGATTTTGCTCCAGCTAATGGTACTGTAGCTATGGGTGCTTGCCTATAGCAGGCAAGATAAACAGCTGCTTCCAGAATTTCTTTACTAAGCACGTGGCAAGTGTAAAACAGGGGGACAAGGGCAAATAAGCCTGTCTCACCAGGTACCTGTGCATATTTTAAAAAAAGCAATCACCTATATATTTGGCAACAAAAATGGAAATAAAAAGAAAAGTGGAAGGTGGTAAAAGAAAAAAGTCATCCCTAGAAACATTTTAAAAGAAGCCTTTCAGGTGGTTCAGAGGCTCTTGTTTACTCAGGCTTTTTTACTTAGGCTTGTTTACTGACTTGTTTCATTTCACATATGCATAATTTGTTGAAACGTTGAATCACATAACATTGGGAATGCAAAAAAAAGTTTTTTTGCATAATGTTTGGAGGAAAAGATTTCTCACGTATCATGAAACACAAGATGAGGAGAATCCTGGCCAAAGCCCTGGCCTCAAGGAGAAGCCCTGGTCCCAATGAGAAGACGTAGCATAGCTATGTGGAGCCTGTTCTCTCCCACTTTCCAGACACTCACTGTTTTCTGGTACATCTCCACCACCTTGCCAACATCTGGCCATGTTGCAGGATCAGGAGAGGATAAAGAGCATCTGAGGATCATTTGGCTATGTTCTGATAGCCAGATGCATGCCGGATATCTAGAAGATCCCAGGAGGTCCCAGAGGATGCCTGCACCATCATTGTCTGATATCAGAACATAGTTGGACAGTCCTCAGCTGCCCTTCTCCCTCCCAATATGGGCATGCAGAGAAGGGGAGGGGGAGCTAAGGATTGTCCCTACAGTTGGATAATCCTTGGCTACATCTGCCACCTCCCACCAGCCACTACACAGCCATGTCAGGGGAATCTCAGAGGTAGAAGACTTACTCCCCATTGCAAAAAACACTTTTGAAAATTGCACCACTGACTAAATTATTTCCTCTTTCCTATGGGAAACCAATTTAATGAAGAATAAGAACTCTATAAAACACAGCATATGTCTTCATTAAAAATTTGGATTAAAAACATGTAACATGCACTTTCCAGTGTATTTCCTTTGCCAGACCTAAGAAAGATAGAAACAGATATCCACTGTTTCAGTACATGTCGGACCCACTTGAAGTGGGAACATCACTGCGCTAATTGTGCAGAGATTGTCCGACGTAATACTCTGGGGAATCTACCATTTTCAGATTCAAAGAGTGATGCTATGATGACAATGAGAGCTAATCACAAAAAGAGAAAGAGGCAACAATGAATCAGGCTGAAATCTGAATGCATTAACAGAACAGATAAGGTCAACTTATGGCCCTCTTATGTGTTGTTGTACTGCACATTTCATCAGCCAAGGCCAACATAGATAATGGTGATGGGAGCTGCAGTCCACCAACTCTGGGAGGGCCACAGGTTGGCCACCGTTGTACTGAAGGGTAAGTCCCATTGAAATGCCTGAGACGGTTTTGGACTGTGCTGTGAGTCTATTAAGTAAAATAAAGACATTCACTTTCCAAGTCCATGACATCAAATGCCTGCTGTGGGCTCTCTTTCAAAGAAAATCAATTTTGGCAATATTCAATACAACAGTGGAGGTAGCAGGCAGATGTACCAACACCAAGGAGAAATACAGTCTCCAGACAGTGAACGAAAAACACAAAACTGAGACGAAAGTGCAGCATCTTTCAACAGCCATTAAATGACCCAGTGAGATAAATGAAGTCCTGATTGTGAGCACTCTGTACTTGGCCCTTTTCATATTAATGCTACCGTCCTGGGAATGTGAGTTTATGGTAGAATTCACTTGACTCTGAAGTGGTGCAATCGCAAAGCAATTTGTGGCTCAGGTAATTCACAACTGTTTGCCTTTGTAACAGCTTTCCAAGGAAAGCCAGATACGCTAAATTAAGCTGTAGGTTTGTTATATATCCCACTCCCAGCACGCTTCTGTCTACTCCAGCATCTTTTTGCACAAGGCTAAGGTCTTAATTAAATTACTGTGGTTTGCAAGAGATTACCTCCATCACCACCTTGCCAGTGGAATCTTACCTATGTTGTATCAGAAGTAAATCCCCTGGTGCTCAAGGAGTCTACTTCTCAGTAAATAGGTACAGGATTGCACCCCAAGAGTAAAACTGGAAATAGAGCTCAACACCACAGTCATGCAATCATAGAGCTGGAAGAGACCACAAGGTCCATAGAGTCCAACCTCCTGCCGTGCAGGATTATACCAGTCATTAAACATGTTTCCTCACTTACCAAAATAAACAAATACATAAATACATCCACAATAAAAAATAGAAAAAAACTGTTTCATGTCACATTTGGTCTGCGAAAGAGTTATATAAAACAAAAGGTGACTGACCTTATGGTGTGAGGAAGGTAATTCCTATTTGGATTTCTGTAAACCATTAGCTAAAGCCTTTCTATCTGGCTTTTACAATCCCACATCAGCATCTTCTCCTCCTTTCTTGTTTCTGCCATTTGCAGGACTGGATGCCTTTTGTTTTTATTTGCAGTCAAGTCAGATTTGACTTACAGTGTTCCTATTCACGAGAGGACTCCAAGACCAATTGTGACTAACATTCTTGCTCAGGTCTTGCAAAGTGAGGACCATGACTTCCCTTATTGAATCAGCCCGCCTATAATGTGGTCTTCCTCGTTTCCTTCTTCTCTGCATTTTATTGAGCTTTATCATCGTTTCCAGTGAGTCATGTTGTTTCAAGATAGGTCCAAGGTATAACAACTTCAATTTGGTCATTTGGGGTTCTAGCGAAAGTTCAGGCTTAATTTGTTCTTGAATCCATTTGTTTCTCTTTCTGGGTGTCCACAGTATGTGTCCAACTCTCTTCCAGCAGCTCAATGAGATTCCTGTCAGCATTCTTCACTGTCCAGCTTTGAGAGTCACACATAGAAACCAGGAATACTATGCCATGGATTATTATGATTTTAGTATTCAATGGTATACCTCTACACTTCAGTATCCTGTATGCATGAACAACTCTGAGGTAAGCTAGATATTATATGAGCGAATATATGGACTTCAGCCCTCTAGTTGTTGAATGCGGAATGTGAGAGACATTGACAAGGGGGATCATGCAGTATAAAGGAAGGATGGTCATATATTGCTCTTGTGTCAGCCAACTGTCACCTGCAAATGCTCTCCACTGGCCACTCATCACCCACCCACTCAGCAGACTGAGCTCATTTCCCTTTCTTGGAGCCCAGCTGGATCGTGGGGCAGAATCTACATTGAAATAACACTGGGGGACATTTATTAGGACGATGGTTGGGAAGGAGAAGGGTTGAGCACCTAGTTTTCCCATCTACTGATTCTCTTCTGCAAATTCTGTACTAACATCTCCATCAGCATTAGGAGAAAAATATGGAATTGCAAAACACACATCCCCTTTATATATTAACAGAAAACTCGAGCCCTACAGAGCCAAAATGGCACGGGAAGAAAATACCAGCATCCTTGAAAGGCCTCAAAGTTTTGAGAAGAAAAAAAAAACCTTTAGGTAAAAACATAAGGAAGATCCTGCTTAAGACCAACAATAATGTCTCAATGAAGACTGGGCATGCTCATCAAGCATGAATTGTTTTGGGGCTTAAAAATCTGGGAAGAAGGGAAACGAAATCAGCTGGAATTGTTAGCTGGCTGGAACCCTGAGGAGGAGGGGTCACTGTGCACTGCAATATTTTTGATATCTTCAAGGAATCAGGGAAAGGCCTGTCTGTAGATGACAAGACGGTGTTTTACAACAACATCCCACCAATACAGAACTGACACACATTGACCGACATATTGTGTATGACTCAGTGTAACACAGTAGTTCTGCATGTAGAACTACATTAAAGCTGGCCATTCACCAACTCCTGGGCTTACTGTAGAGTTACTGCAGTCTTTTCTGGAGAGTGAAGGGAGGTCAGTGAAGTGTCTGACTTATGTCTGCATCACCAGATGAGAAATGATTACATAGTACGCTCAAGTCTGCAGGGATCCTCTGGAGGCTTTGGAAGATGAAGTGATCATCTGCATGGGGTCATAGCCAGGTGATCATCTGCATGGTGTCTTTTCCAGGTGCTTCTTCAATCCCCTCCCCACATCCTACCAGCCTCAGAATGGCTGTGCAAGTCTACAGTGACTTCACAGTAAGTAGAGGGAAGGGGCTTTGGTTAGCGAAGAGAGAAGAGAATATCATCAACCAAAAGAGACATATGCAGCACAATGTGTGGACTTATACCTGTTTTATATCACAAACATGAGGCCAGCCATGATCTTTAGTTTAATCAAGAACAGATTACTAGCACACAACATACCCAACAAGATATTTATAGGAACTGCTATGTTATTCATCTTTATTATTGAGAATGTGCAGCGCTGCCAAAAGCTTCCACACAATGAAAATAGTTTTTTTAACAGTATGAAATGTTTAAGAAAGGAAAAGGAAGCTAAGGAATTGAAAGCCACAAAGTCAGAATCTTCCCTCCACTCCTAGTTCTTGTACAACTGATTCCTGGATGGCTCGATGGATGCTACTCACTTCCTTCTGAGACAAGGTCCTTTCCAAGTGTCGGTAAGTGATCTGGTAACAATGGCTGATCCTTTTTGTTCTAGAAAACACAAAGCAGATGTTGGATGTTAGTTATATATCAAACTGTGCACCTTTAAAGAAAGGTGGGATCTGATCCTTTCAGTTATCTCCTGCTTTTCTTGCCATGTTGTTCTACATTTCTTGAGTTACTAATACAAAAGGGATGGTGCCAGACTCATCCAATCCCTTTGCTAATATATAATTCACTTTGACAGAAAAGAGAACAGCAAAATCCATTTCTTAGCCCTACTTGTTTCTCAAATGTACAACCACTGCAATTTTTTTTGCATCTTTTAACATCCTCTCCAATCTAGAAACCTTGTACCAGTGATTATGTGCCCTTCTGTAGATGTGCCAGAGAAAACAGTTTTAAAACCATCAGGACTGAATTGGTTAACACCTAAACAAGAAAATTCACATGTAAAGTTCCTCTAAGATTTCTGTAGTTTCTACCCATAGGCACTCATACTCCAAGCAGGGGGCACCTCACCCCACCATCGGTCTCTCCCTGTCAGACTATTAGCTTCACCCACCTCCCCCATATCAACCATAGGTTAGACTAAAATGCTGCTATGCTGCCCATGAATGATGCTGTGTGGCCCTTCCCTGGCGTCCTATGCTCCTCCCAAGCTTCCATTTTTTAACCCTGATTTATTTTGTTTACAAATATATGGGGGGTCCATTTTTTCCCCAAAACTGAAATAGCCTCCAGAGGGCCAGTTTGGGTTGGTAAAAATTATTTTGGGTGCCCCATCCCTACTCCTCAAGTGACTAGATGTGACTTCTGCTTGCCAGAAACATCACTTCTAGTCACCAACAAGTGTGCTGGGGGAACTGCCAAGGGTCAAAATCGGTCTCAACCCCTTGGAGCATGTCTACCCCGACCTAGATCAACCTATGCCATGGGTTTACTTTCTGGCCACAACTGTGCAACTACATTATGGCCATATGATACCATCTTCTATTGGAAATCTACAGATATCCTTAGATACTTAAATGCTTCCAACTGCTACCCAGAACCCAGCACAAAATCTACTGTGCACAGCCTTAAGCCCTATGATATAACCTCCCCAATTTAGTCTAATCGGACAGACTCACAATGAAAAGAGTCAAATTAGACATTTATCAGATTACAATACTCACACATCACAGTGAAATTAAATCAGCAGGACACACCCCAAACAGAAAGCAACTGAACACCATTTGTTGCCACCAACACTTCCTAGATGAAACCACTCTAATGTACCATCAGTGATCTATAGCTCATCCTGGGTGATGACACATCCCTCAAACAAGCCTCAGGGTGGCCTATACTTGCTTATAGAGAACTTAACAAAGGTTGCTTGCCGGAAGCAACAGACTATTTATCAAAATCACAAACACAGAAAGGAGAAGCAGATGCTAACTATATCCCCATATCTACTCTGGCAAAAGTGTTACAGGGTCTAACAGTCTCACCTACAATCTCAGGAGTTCATTCATTTGCTCATCTTCCAGTACAATATTTGTTATCATTTACCAGCAATGCCCTACTGCATTCTTCACAGGACAAATGGGTCAGTCTCTAAGAAACGAATACTAGACACAAATCTGGCACCCAAAATGGTAATGTTTGAAAATCAACTGGGGGAATGGCTCTGTGCTTCATTCAGGACTTCAAAGAGGCCACCCTTCAACAAAGCAAATTCTATTGTGACAGAAATGAACAAGAATTCATCAAGAGTTCAATGCTTTATTCCACGGATGGACAATTTTGATGGATCCAATATCCCAGATCCTCCCAGAAACATGCAGACTGTTTAAAACTTAGTTAGTCCAACAGTCCATTTCTGATTTTAGAAAATAAGGCATTTCTTGATGATAAACAAGGCAGGGACAAGGGACTGAAACCACTAGAAAATGTGAATTGCTGTTCCTAGAGGTTCCCAGGAGAGACAACCCATTATTTAGGCATCAGAAAAAGAGTGGTCTTGGGAAGTTGGGACTATCAGGGACCACAAAAACAGCCTTGGAGGCTGCATGTGACCCAAGGGCCAGACTTCACCTACACCTGTTTTATCCTGTGCCTGGAATGGAGACAAAAACTTTTATTACACTACCTGCATTAATCAGCTTCTCTCTCCAAGGATATCCTTGTTATCACCAAATTTCTCATTGTGTGCCTTCAAGTTGTTTCCGACTTATGGTGACTCTAAGATGAAGCTATCATGAGTTTTCCCTGGCAAGATTTGTTCAGAGGGGGTTTGCCTTCTGAGGCTGAGAGAGTGTGATTTGCTCAAAGTGACCCAGTAGGTTTCCATGGCTGAGCAGAGATCTGAACCCTGGTCTCCAAAGTCAGATTCCAGCACTCAAACCACTACACCATACTGCATACACATTAATAATCTCAGTTAAGGTAATTACCACTGATGGCAATTTTTGCATTTCACTTCCCTCCAACCTTGCTGATTACAATCTTTCCTCCATAAAGCTTCACACATCTGAGGAAATACTGCCCAATGTTTTCCACTCTCTGGATCCCCACATGTTGCTAAACTACAGTTCCCAAAATCTCCTACCATTATCCAAGTAGAAGGTGAAACCCAACAACATCTGGGGATCCAGAATTAGGAAACACAGGATGTAGTCACAAAAGGTTATGCCACTATAACATTTTTTAATGGTTTTAAGATGGCACAAGCCTCTTTCTTGTTTTTGCTACAATGAGACTAATACTATAGTACAATAGTTGCAACGGATAACTATAGTAGTTACATCTAGTAGATAACAAGGCTACTGTTTTGAATCATGACAAGAAAAGCCACCTTGTCAGAGACTTGGGCTATTTCCACACTAGACTGTTACACTGCTATTATTCCACTTTCAACATCCTACGGAATCCTGGGGTTTGCAGTGTACTGCAAACCCCAGGATTCCATAGGATGTTGAAAGTGAAATAATAGCACTGTAACAGTCTAGTGTGGAAGTGGCCTTGGCGGTGCCAAAACAAAGTTGTGATTATTGTAATACTCATGCTAATTTTCTATGCATCGCTGAACCTCTAATTTACTGGTTTTGCATTGTTTGAACAACTTCAAATAATTCTTCCAAAAAGCTGAAACTAGCCTCCAGAAAAAGGACTAATGATATTTGATAGGATAGATGAGAAAGCAAAGTGAAAGAAACCATGTTCCTGCCTCAACAACATCTGGATAAGGCCATGGTGGTTACTACAGTTGGTCCCAATTACCTGGAAGCTGGGTTCTGCCACCACCCCAGTCCAGGGGACACAGAAGGAAAAAGAGATGAGACAGCTGTTTCTGTCTAGGTCATGGTTTGGAAAGGTCACTTTTTTTGGACTCCTTTTCCCAGACCCCCTCCAGCCAGTGGCTATGCCAGATGATGGGTTCTTGATATGGTAGTCTAAAATTATAACTTTTCCAAGTTTCACTCCACGCAGCAAGCGAGGCAAGCCATTCAGGGGAATGTCTGGTTTCTACTGCTTGTGATGGACACAGGTTGGAGAATAGAGGGCGTTTAATAGCAGATTTTCCAATTATGCAAATGTTTTCACTAGACTCCCTAGATTAAAAGAAATAAAGAAGGGAGAAGCCAAATACAAAACATGGTTTGCACAGGAATCAGTCATTCTTATATAGCAAAGATGCCTTTATGAAACGGTCTTAATTCCATAACAAAGTTACCCATCTATTTCTGCTGCCTCATCCAAATTTGTACTGCCAAAACTAGTACATTTAAACCCAGGCGACAAGCGGGGGAGGGGTGCTGCGACGCTCACAATAATCCTTAAATGCTTTTAAAGCTTCTGCAAGGGTTTCTGTATGTCTAGTCTGTTATAAATTTCCATTCCACTGCTCTATCTCCAACACATAACATGTGTTTGATTCCCTCTCACCACCATCTTTTTCCAATGATGTATCTATCTGTCCAACAGAGGATCTAGTCCAAGGCCACTGTTTCTATTCCAGCTGAACATTTTGTCTCCAGCTGTACAGCCAAAGAAACTGTGAGGCTGCCATGGACAAAACAGAGCAAAAGAGAACATGTTCCCCAGCTTATCCTCAGCTGAATAGGGCTATGGTAGCTTCCACTGTTGGCTACTGAAGGAAAGAGGTTGAGGCAGGGGTGCATTAGGATACAACTGATGGGATACAACTGATGCATTGAGAACAGGCAGCTGGAGAGACCCCTCAAGATCCTCTTGCAACCACTGCTCTCAGCATACCCCACAACAGGGAGAGCGCTGCAGACATCATTTCCAGCAGCCAGACCTGAAGAACTTTGAAAACTCTTCAACTGAGGTGCTGCCGGGCTGAAAAGATCATGTTTGGTCATTAACGATAGTTAATGTGAATTCCGAAAGTTATGGAAGTGCAAGTCTGGCTTATGATCTCCTAACTAATGAACAAGACGCCATTACATATTTTTAAAATTTCAAAGCTCTTTTCTTTAGCTGTTATATGTCCTTGATCTTCAGCACTGGAGCGAGATCTCTTGTTAGGACTCTTATTCTTATTACTGGTGAAAGGTTTCTTTTCCTCCTGCAGCATCTCACTCCTTCCATAAGCAAGACTCCTTCCCCTCCTTGTATTTAATTTTGTAAGATAATTAAGGAACTCGGAGAAGACTGAGGCTCTGGTCACTGCAGCACTAGGGAGAATCTACTCTCACTCTGTGTGCATTTGTTTATGTGCCTTCAAGTTGCCTGTTGACATATGTGACCACACGAATTTTATAGGGCTTTCTTAGGCAACAAATACTTAGCGGTGGTTTTGCCAGTTCCTTCCTCCGAAATACAGCCTACAACACCAGGTATCTGTTGGCAGTCTTCCTTCCAAGCACTAACCAGAGCTGACTCTACTTAGCTTCCAAGATCATAAGCCCCACTCTCACTGTACCACAGCAACAACCCTCTTATGCAGCTTTGATATATAGTTTGAAACACTGTTAAAAGGGGAGGGAGGGGCCAAACCTTGAATGAGTTTACCAAAAGACCATACAGAAGAGAAGAAGAAATCTAGTATAATGTGTTCTGTGGGCAGGGACAATACTATACTACCATCCCTGTGAAATCTCTGTAAAATTATGTCTGTGAACAGATCTGTTTCTGTGTGGCATCTCTTCTCATCTCTGACCAATACTGGCAATAACTTCAGAACACCAAGCAATTGCACCAAGGTCATCCCATATGTTAACCCTGTTTTACAGAGCATTGGTCTTTAACAGAAAGTTCATGACCCACAACCGGATCATGACACTTGCTGAGCTGGCTGGCATCACCAGCAGTGTGTGTTCTTCCAGAAAGGGAAGGAGAAAAACAGGAATGGAGGGAGGGAGTGAAGCAAAAAGAAAAGGAAGAAAAATAATGGAATGAGAAAGGGAGCTATCTCATATAATGAGCCAAACCAGTGGTTTATCCAGCCCAATACTCAGGAAAACCCTGACTAATAGCAGCCCCCTCCCACCTCTGGGATTTCTGGCAGGATTTTTCCTCAGTCCCACCTAGAGATTCTCCAAGCTCGTTGACCTCAGCTCTACAATCCACACTGGGTAGGTTGATCTGGAAGTGACAGGAAAGGGGATTAATAAGCCATTCTGATACTTTACTTCCTCCTTCATTTCTTGGAGTTTTCATTCTTGGAGCCAAGGGGGAGAGCTGGGCAAACACTTTAGTCTCATAAAGACACCTTTTCTTTATTTGCTGGGGTTGGGGTGCTTTCTCTGTTTGCCTGGCTTGCTCATAAGCACTTCCTAAGCCAGGAACAAACAACCTGAGTGTGCACTTAAAAAGAAAAACAACTTTTTACTGGGATACAAAGGTAATTGAATTTTATACAAGATAAATCATGCCACACACATTAACAGTGATAATAATAAAGCATTTTGACAAATACGTAAAAAAGGCAAACGACTACAGTAACTACTAAGGATTTAAAAGGTTTACACATTTTATACATTTTTTGAAAAAAAATAAAAGTTTTGTAAGAACAGAAAACATAATATAATCATCAGTGCATTCATTTAACCAAATCTGTTACAAGTTCTGTACCAGTACATTATTCCACAGGTTAGTATGTGTTGTTGGAGGAGAATAAATATTGCTACTGCTGTTACAGCATGTAATAAAAGCCATCCTATTGAACAGAATGTGTCAGTTGCCTCATTATTTCTTTGACCTTTAACATGGGCTGTAGTCCTTTCCACACATGTGCTGGATAGGGATGGACAAATCATTGTATTTTTGACACATGGCCAGTTCACACATGTTCAATAATATATCCATTCTGTCCAATTTCTATTATTAGTTTGTACTAAAAAAAGAGAAAAAAGAAACCTGCACGAAAATAGCTTTTATTTTTGTACAGCATTTCCCCAGTTTCCGTAATATACACATTTTGTATGTGACTTGTCCTCTTCTTGCCCTAATGTAAATGTTGTTCTATGTAACTTTCCCCAGTACATACCTCATTGTACGCAGTGTTTCCTAAAAAAACAATTTTTGTGCAGCTTTTTTGTGTGCAACTTTTCCTTAGGCATGCATTTTTATATGGAACTTTCTCTAGTATATGCATTTTGGCATGCAGAATTCAAGATACGCACATTATTGTATGCAATGTTTGAGCTGAAAATTGCATTGTAAAATCAGAAGTGTACAGTAGTACATTCTGAACTGCATACAGTATTGGTCTTGGAAATACAGATTAGGCTGGTTCAGTCAAAAATGTGGATGAAGCAAAATTCTCCCCATCCATAAAGCTAGAATAAAGGTAACTTCTCTTCCCACCCATTCAACCACAACTTCCTTTTTAAGCAGAGCAAAAACTGTCAGCTTTAAAAAGGAAATGGAACTTTAAAAGTCCTTCTGATTTTTGGACCACTTCTTCCACCTTTGGATCACCCACCCCCAATTTTCTGCCACTGTGTATTCACAGCCCCTGAAACAAAAGCTTTATCTGCTCTTTATGCCACTTATATACTGCAGGCTAGAACTATAGGTAGGTCTTGTATCTCACAAAGCTGAAAAATGCTGCTCTGGAGAATGTAGTTGTCACACTGTTAACAGCTGAAACATCAAGCCAAAGAACGGAACCTGCAGTTCTGCTTGGTCAACAAACTCTAAAGCTTAACACTGAGTAAGGAGGACATTGTTTACCTAAACTGTACCTTCCAACAACTCTATCCAGTCTGCAATCACACAACCTCTTTCTCCTTTTATTAAGCTTTAATTGATCTTAGCATCACCACAGACTCAGCAGCAGCCTGCGGCTTTCGGGTAATGAAACACAGTAAAATACATTGCAGCACAGAACAAGGCAGGTGTGGGAGAGAGGGAGGTGAACTGCACAGAGTTATTGATGGATTCTGATGCCACAAAGGGACAAGGAAAGAAAACAAAGCCAACTTTCAACAAATAAAATAGCCGAAAGAATAGACAATATCACATTGTCTAACTCCGGTGGGGGTGGCGATTTCTTGTCCTAGAAGATGGCAATCCAGGAATTAGTATTCCAGGTATATTACAGCAATTAGCCTCCCTGAGAAAGTTCTTGGAACCCTACCAAGTCTGCAGGTCTGCGTTTTATGTTTGCAGTACTTTTATCTATTCAGAGACATGAGAAAGTGCAGAGCTCCACTTAAAACAAGCAAATAAATTCATCATCCCCTCTCTTGACTTCCATTCTCTTGTGCTGGTTCCTGCTAATTTGTTCTGCATTTGGCTGCAAAATCATTCACCTTGCTAGTTGTTCTGCATGCTATGGAATCTAGCGCAAGCCCTGATCCTTACCTCCAGAGACCTCCATAGCCTTAATCCTTTCACCTCTTTGCTCATACACCTCTCTAGCTCCACTGCTCTTTAGCCTTAAAATATCTCTTCTTACTTCAGAATATATTATTATTTTGGAAAAGCACAGGATCAGAGATAGTGGGGATTCCTTTTCTAAGGCCCTTTCACACTACATAATTATAAAACTACAATTCCAGTTTAATTTCCACAGCTGCATCTTATGGATGTCTGGGGTTTGCAGCCTAGTAAGGCACTAGAGTTCTCTGGCTGAGAACTCTAAATGGCCCTCCTTAAACTGCAGATCCCAGAACTCCACAAGATAGATAAAGTGGAATCATAGCATTATAACTGTGTAGTGTGTATAGCGTATCTTCAAGATTCCTATAAAGCAGGCTCCAAAACAGCAGGGACTAGGTTTATTATACAACAACAAACACCACCAAGGGGCACTGTGAACAAAGTCTAACCAACACAGGGGCCTCAGCCAATTAAATAATCTTCAGCTGTATTCAAAGGAGATCAGCTTTTAAGAGATATTACGCTGCACCCTCTGCATACGTTTATATACAGGAACCCCGGTGTAAAACAAAGAACGTGAGCATTGGGTCCCATTGTAGTCAATGGACACAATGTGTGTGTGCCTGCACCTGCATAGGTGTGGGCTCACCACATCTATTAACTATAATGGGAGCAACACTTTGCGAGACCTTGCATTCATGTGTGTGGCGGTTGCGCCAAAAGAGGGCGCACTGTACACCATACCGTGAAAGATCCCCTGCTTTCAGCTGGGGCTTTCAGCTGAGTCTCAGAAGGTCCTGAAAGTGCCAACTCTGAAAGCTCCATTCCTGCTCCTCCCTCCCCTGGGAAGAAAGAACAAAACTGACTCCTGTCAGCCAGTGTTTGTCAACATGAGGACGAGGAAGAAATGAAGCTTCATTCCAGCTGTACTGCTAGGCAAGAAAACCCCCAATGTCATCTGGCCTGACTGCACAGCAAGGGGAAGGTTTGGTCCCCCTACTATGAAACAGTTTCCCACTCCATACCCTTCTGTAACTCAGACTAGTCGCATACAACTGAAGCAGCTGCATGTTACTTCCCTGTTCACCCAGACTCCACCTCTCCCTTGGTCTGTTCCTTCTGTGTTGTAACCACCTCAGGGCAGGGATGTGTCCAACTGGACTCTGCAAACTGCTATGCACAGTGACGGTATCATATAAACAAGCAAACAAACAACAGGGTAACATGTCTTCTATACTACGTTTGAAAATACAGCAAGTAAATTTTCACTGAAAAGAAGCTGGATTGCAGATTATTTATTTATTCAATTCCTATCCTGCCCGTCTCCCAAAATTGAGAGTCAATATATAGCTTATAATAACATTTTCCCCCAAAATCCCCAAATATAATTACAACACAAAACAGATACAAAAAACATACCAAAACTATTAACACACAACAGATGGAGTGCACAAGTGTGCGGCTTAGCTCTACAGTCTGTATGCTTTTCCACACATTGTTGTTGTTTTGTGCCTTCAAGTCACTTCTGACTTATGGTGACCCTAGGGCACACCTATTACAGAGTTCTGGGCCTGAGAATGTGTGATCCACCCAAGGTCACCCTGTGGATTTCCACGGTCAAGTGGGGAATCAAATCCTGGCCTCCAGGTTGCAGCAGTCCAACGTTCCAACCACTACACCACCTGAGGGTTGCTGCATAATCTCTTTGGCAATAATCATAGTGCTCTATCCGCCAAAAGGCCTCCCTCTCCAAGGAGAAAATATTACTAAGTGATTCAAGTTGACAAACAAGTGCTGTTTCCTCTTCACTTTACGCTTTCAAACCACCACATCTAACAGACGGCAGATGATTACTTCAAGCCATGCTATCCATTTCAAAGCTGACAGTTATTGCTTTTGGCTCAAAGCCAGATCATGGCCAGATGACCGAGGCTTGTGTGATACCACATTGTCAATGGGAATATGATTTAAATCAATAACAGCAACAACCTGTGCATACACCAACAGAAGATGTATGTTGTCACTATTTACCTGGGAGCCTTTCGTACTATGCAGTTGTAGCACTATGATTCCACTTCAACTGCTGTGGCTGCATCCCATGGAATCTTGGGGTTGTTAGTGTGCCGCAACAGTAAAATAGTCTGTCTGAATCTTGGGACTGGGAGTTTAGGGAAATGACTCCCCCTAACCTGCCGGTCTCAAGATTCCACAGGATGGAACCATGGCAGTTGAAGTGGAATATAGAGTTACAGTCGTGTAGTGCAAAAGGGCCACTGGCTGGATTTTACATGCAAAAAGGAAATCACTCTTCCCACTCACTCTCCTCTCAGAAAGGGACAAATCTGAAGAGGGAAGGGTCTTGTTTGCATGGAGACTCTCCATAAGATTCCTGATTTCTCAGCATACCTGTTTGCATGTTAAGCCTCTAAACAAACAAAAACTTTTCCTCTTCAAACTTGTTTCGTTTCTGTGGGAGGAATGCAATATCACAAGGAGAGGGGCTTGATGTGCTTTTCACATGTTGAATCCAGCTTGGGAGTAATGCCTGAATGGCAACATTGCCCAGTCACAAAGATATACCCTATCCACTTGGCAATTTAACACTTTTACTCATTTGAAGGACAAGAGTGAGATGACTTACAAAACGCAGGCAGGCATGTACTGGAAAAAAAGGACTTTGTAGGTCATAATCAGCAATTGTGCCTAGAAGTGGGCTGATATCTGTGAGGCTGTTGTAACAAACACCGAGTGCACTACAGGAATCCAAACACGATGTAACTGAGGCATGTGCCACTGTGCTCAGATCTAAAATGTTCAGGAATAGGCACAAATGTTACTCTGTCTTTATCCGGCCACTGCAAAACCTGAGTACCCAAGTTCAGCCTCAGGGCTGAATCCAGAAGTACACCCAAAATATGAACTTGAATCCCCAGGGATGTGCAACTGCATCCCACACAGGCTGAGTCCATACTTTCTTGTCTGCCTTTCAAATTGAACAAAAGGACCTTTGTACTGTCTTGAAAGAACCAAGTTATCCCATCCATTTGCCCTCATTGCTGACATCAGACACTGGCTGAGAATGGAAACAGCTTCCTCAGATTGAGATGGAACGGGATAAATTGTGCACTTTGTGCTCTGTCTGAAGTGGAAACTATGAGCCAGAATGGCATTACTGAAAAGAAGAACATATTTGTATAAAAATTGTGCAAAGATGTTGAAATAACTATTATAATTTAAATAAAAATGTAATGCTTCTTCCAGAGAAGTAAAATTGTGGCCAGGTGACCTGTGGCTTGCTTATTCTGCTGTCCATGTCCTTACAGATGGGCAACTTCATCCTCCTCATTGACCCTTACTATGGTTCCTTCCTGGAAAAGGAATTCCTTGGGGCAATCCTTCAAAGGAATGATGCCTTCAAACAGTGAACTGTCCTCTATAGTTCTTCAAATAAAGAGGTCCCATGGCCACCCTAGTTGTTAGAAACTCCTTTTCATATGCTGAACCTGCTGGTAGTTGGGGACACACTGTTTTAGAACAAATGAAATTATCCACAAACAGTCCTCTAAATGCCTGGTAAGTATACAGGCATGAGAAGTTATCCTCTGAATTGACCTCTAATGTTCTAACTCCAGTGGTCATTCTCCTACTGGGTAGTAAAATCCTAACAATACATCCTGGAATAAAACAAGGCAGGAGCACAGAAAGCATTCACTAAGTGTTCATCTGTACCTTGCCAGAGTAAGTAGGTGAGGGGACTGACGTCCGGAAGGAGAGTTTGTGGGAAGTTTTACAGAGAAAGCTCTGATTTTGACAATCCTGCATCTCCAAAATCTGGCAGAATGCTGGAGGTTGGAGAGGCTACAATGTCAGGCAGTATAACAAAGCCTAAGGATGTACGGTCAGAATGCTACAGAGCTTTGACATACTATGCACAGGGAGGACCAATTGAATTCTGCCAACATCAAACCAAAGTCTTGAAAGGTTACTTTCTTGGACCACAGCTCCCCAGAGTCTTCCAGCCAGCATGGCCACAGTATGGCTACTGGCTATTTTTTAGGCTACTGCATTATACTTCCGGGTTGTTCATTTCTTTCATTTCATTGTTTTGTTTTGAAATTATATGGAAAGGGCTCTTGTAGCACCTTTGAGACTGAGAACAAGAAATTGGCAGCATAAGCTTTAGTAGACGTTAAGCCTAGTTCATCAGATGTAGAACTGACTTCTACCATCGGAACAGAGAGAGGAAAGGTTCTACAGTGAGAGCCTCTGTGTGCTAAGAAATCTTCTGAAGCAGTTTTGCAGAATCTGAAGAGGACTACTGGAGAGAACCAGTGTGGTATAATGGTTTGAGTTTTGGACTAGAACTCCAAGAAACCAGTATTTGAATTCCTATGGAAACCCACTGAGTGATCTTAAGGAAGTCTCGTTCTCTCATCGTCAGAGGACAGCAATGAACAAATCTTGCTAAGAAGCCTCTGTGACAAGTTTGCCTTAAGACTGCCATATGTAATAAATGACTTGAAGGCATACAACAACAAATAGGACTGGGGGGGGGGGAGAACACAATGTTCACTCCACTAGGCCACTGTTTATTTCAGTGGGATGCAGCATAAAAGAGGGGAGACTTTCACAGGTGTCTGCAGACTCGTTCAACTTTTGCCTTTAGCAAACAGCTTTTAAGGTTTAGAGTAAAATTTCAAAAATTTGGGAAACCCAAGGCAATGAGACAGAAAAAAATGTACATATACACCATGCAAAGTGTGGTACCTCCCAAACCACTCCCGGTTTGCTTTAAAAATTACTGTTTGTCTCCAGCCCTAATTATATAATTTACACCTTTATTTGTCAGGAGACTAGACAGAAGCAGGTGATTACACAATGCCAAAAATGTCACTTTGCTAAAATACCATCTGTATGCACTAGAGGAGAGATGTTTAGTTAAGCAGACCCTTGCTCAGAAAGTCTGCCACAACAATGCAGCCATCTGCTGGCCTTGGTCATTGAGGTTTTTCATCCAAAATGCTTCCAGAACCCACAGATCTGGGAATCTTCAGCCAATAGAAAAGGAAATAGAAAATGGCTGTACAAAACTACATCATATCAATAGTTGTCTAAATGTGAAATTACACAAAGAATATACATGGCCTCCTTGTGGATAATTTACCTTAATGCAGTTGGCCAGTGCAAGCCCAAAGGAAGATGTTATAAACACATTCCTGGAAATTTCAACTTGTGATTGCTAATAGTACTTGGATTTGGTTTAGAAGATTTCTTCCAAGGTTTTACTTCAAATATAATACATAATTGGTGGTTTAGAGGCAAACAGGTAAGTAGGGTTGTGCAGTCTAACAATATATCAGTTTGCACCTGAGTGAGTAGATAATTGTGGACTAGAAGCCTCTTCATCAGCACAAGCTATTATATCTAATTAACAGGACAGTTCTATGGGCATTTACTTAGAAGCAAGCCTCCAGAGGGTTGGAGAGCTCTCTCCCAGAGGATCTACTTGAGTCTATTCTTGCGATTTTGCCTGGTCTGGGGTGTAAAGGGCTGACAGTATTTGCAAGTCAAGACGCTATGGGATTCACCCAGGCAAGTCAGGCCATCGCAGTCAGGGATTTTAGCTCCGTAGGCTCGACACCATTTGAAGAAGGCTGTCGATGCCATAAACAGCTAAGCAGAATCAGAGAGACCAAGAACGTTGAAGAATGTCAAACGTTCAAGCAAGAGAGAGGTAGAAGAAGCAAAGAAACCAAAGATGAACGCTCCGATCAAAAGTTCCAAGGCATGGCTGATGTGGTGGAAAGAAAGGAACTGGGAACAATGGTGGAAGGTGGCCTTATATAGCCTCGGGGAAGGAGGTGGAGTTCCTGCCAAAAAGCTAGGCCTATCTGCTCTACAAGGTTCCAAGGACAGCACTGAGCAGGTGCAGATGACCCAATTGGGTGAGAGACCATGAAGAAGAAGAGTGAAATCCGAGGCAAGCTTATTCAGAGGTGAGCCCCATTTCTTTAAACATTCAAAGTGATGGCTTATGTCCAGGTTATCTGACAGATCATACCTCATCATTTAAGCCTGCTCAAACTCTGAGATCCTAAGGAGAGGCCCTTCTCTCAGTCCCACCACTTTCTGGGGGCACTTCTGATGGGGACACAAGACAGGGCCTTCCTGGTGGGTGCCAGCATCCTTTAATCAGCCGGCTAAGACGTCATTAGCATCAGTATCAACATTATTTTGACAGGCTTTTGGGATCTGAAGGTTTTTTGTTTTGTTTTTTTCAAGAAAAGGCTTTTCAGAGGGTGCCGAACTGTGTTTAATTGGGCTAGTTTTTAATTCTTTCATAAAAATTTTTAGTCGTATAATTAAAATTGTTATAGTCTGTCAATAGCTTAATCCTACTTTTAATAGCCCACCTCCTCACCAAAGTATAAATTAAAAGTTTTAACTGTATTATAAGTCCTTTAATTTGTAATTTGGAGAGAAGGTGGGAAAGAAATATTTTAAAGAAGAAAAGGGAGAGATGAGAAGAAACATTAGCAGTAGGAATAGAACTGGTGGTGGTGGAGACTCTGGGAGCAATTCCAAATGGAATGCCAAAAAATCTAAATGAAATCACCACAGATCGGATCACAATAGTACAGTTACCAAAACTGACATTGCTTGGAATATGTCACATTATACAACAACGTCTCACTGACTCCTTGATTCTCAGAATCAAGATAACTGATGCTCAATGCCTTGAAGCCATCTGGTAGATTGTGAATGAAATAAAACATGTATTTCCACAGAGAAAGTATACCAAACTGCACTTAAAGGTATCAAAGTATATCACAGTTTTCACTAACTGGTCAAACTAGAAGCAGGGCATTGCAACGGAGGCTGGTGATAGAGAACACAGACATCTGGCTGTTTTTAGCCATTTTTAGTTAAGAAGTTGTTGGGGTTTCTGTCAAATTATGGGGCATCTGATGTCAAATTTTTCTAGTCTCATTGCTTTTTTGCATCCCTTGAAAATTTTTTAAAAGTTACACTTGGACAGGTATTCCTGCCCAATTAAAACCTTACCTGTAATTAACCCAGCCCTGGACACCAACAGCCTTCTATAAGTAAATGATCTGCCATTTACATTAAGCTGATGGGCATGCCCACTTTTATTATTAAGCCATTCAAAATAATGGTGCTAGACTGTATATGCAGATACAGCAAAAACAAAATCCATCTGAAATGAGATACCTTTTCTAGTATTTATTACTAATAGATCAAACCCAAAACGTATAAATAATTAGCCATGAAGTCCCCCTTTCCTAATTACACGTTAACACTAAAGGGTGCAAAATCTATTACTAAAAATAAGATTTCTGTCAGATTGAAAATGGGATTTAAATAATGAACTAAAGAGAATGTTTAAAACCAATCTGCCTTATTGGAAAGAAGCAAAAGCAAATCAGAATGACAGTGCATGTCTAGATATTTCCTATTAACATTTAAATCAATCAATTACTGTATATAATACTCATGTATACAGCTAGAGATTTGAGTCAAAAAAACTGACTCAAAAAATCTGGGTTGGCTTATCCACTGTATCTTAACTCACCCCCTTCTCTGAGTTGAGTGGCGAAAAGTAAGCGCTTAGTTCATCCCAGGAGAATCTAAAAGAAGCCCCCTCCCATTTTCTCTGCTGTTGAGCTGCTTCTGGCCTTTTTGAATGTCTGGGCGGGAAAATGGAGGCAGTTCTTTGGCACTTCCCCTCAAAGAAGTGCTGAGAGAGCAGAGTAGAAAGAGACGGTTCCTTTTTGGATAAGAGGGAACACTGTACCTTAATTTTTATCAAAATAAGAACTGTCCCCCTTCTCTGAGTAGAGTGGTGAAAGGACTTTTTGAATGCCTGGGTGGGAAAATGGTGGCAGCAGCGGCAGGCCCCCACTGGCAGCGCTCGCACTTTCCCCTCTCCGTGGAATGACCCTTGACTCATATACGGGTCATAACAAGATCTACAATTTTGGCCCCAAAACCTGCCCTCAATTTATACATAATGTCAACTTATAAACAAGCACATACAGTAGTTAATATCCTTGGACCCAAGGTCTTTAAACTGATTTGGACCAGTCTACTGTGCTGTGAACAAACTTGTAAAATGGTAGCCCCTTTTCTTTTCCTCTTCTGATCAAAAGCTGTAACTATGGTTGCCACAAAAATAGACAATGAGATGCAGTGCTTTTAACAAAATAGAGGTAAATAAAGAAACCCTTAGGGCAAAATTAGAAGTGACAAAGAACACAGCCGAAACATGCAACCCTCTATCGGATTTTCACCCCATCTCCCCCTTCTTGCATAGTAATGGAAATACATGATACAATGACATCACTGTGCTCTGCATCTTCATACATCTCTGCGGCGGCAGTGGGTTGGGGAATCATGCAGCTTGATGATCTCTACTACATACGTCCACTGCAGCAAGTTACAGCAGAGATCAGAAGGCAACTTGACTGAGTCACTTTGGGCACAAACTTTCCTACTTGTTGTGACATCTATTTCTGCCTTGGTACTTTTTGTTCATTTGTTTTTGTTTAAAACCACATTTCAAATTTTAAATTATTATTCATTTATAATAATACATGGATACTTTGGGCAAAAAACAGAAATATAACATAAACCTACCACTTAACATAAACCAATTAACATAAACCTACCAATTTATAGTATATAGCAAAATTCCTTCCATTATCAGTCTCATAATTGAACATTACACAGTCTTATAATTAATCATTATACGAATACGATTTGTGTAATTATTAATTACTTTTTAATTATTAATTATTCATTAATTTGTGTAATTATTAATTACACAAATGGATCCTATCCCATTCCCACAACCTTAATACCACTCAGTACTGCATCTGAAGAAGTGGGTTTATATCCATTAAAAACTCATGCAAAAATAACCTTTGACAACTTACACTCTTTCAGTTTCAGAGGACGGCAAAGGCAAACCATCTTTGAACAAATTTTGCCAAAAAAACACCATGAAAGGTTCACTTTAGGGTCCTCATAAGCTGGAAATGTCTTGAAAACACACAGCCACAATGTTTGTAATATTCCCTGTAAAGCAAATGGCTGTGCTGTATCATGTAGTTTAGTGAAGACTGATTGATGACCATCTTGGAATTTTTCTGACTGCAAACTGCCCCCTGGGAATTTCCCAGTTGGGTAATTGTGCTATGGGCTTCCTTCTCTTATTGTATAAATAGTGGTTAGCTTGACCAAGTAGATAAGCCTCCTCCAGATTTGCTCATCTACCACTCCTATCATCTCCATTGAGCAGGGTCAGTAGCCAGGCTGACGGGGGAAGGCAGAAATTGTAGTGTAACACATCTGGGGACATTATTACAAGTTGGGAAAGATGTAAGGGAACAAGGAAACATCCACCTAGCTGACCAATCAAGCATGGTGATCTATGGTTTATTTTGAGCCCCCATACTACCAAAATCTACCATCACTAATACAACTTGAATAAGACCATATAAGTTTCAACACTGTTGGTAGCCAGAACATAACAGAAGCTTTTCTCTGTAGAAACTGAAGTTAGCAGAAAGCCTATACAGTATTCATATTCATGGGTTCTACATTTAATAATTTTTCTTCGATTTCTGGGGAAACAAGGTGGAACTTTCTTTGTACAAAAGAGAGTTCCAGCTGCTTCAGCTCCTTTCAACTGAATAACTGAAGAGAGGACTTAATTAAGGTCCCAGTCCTCCTTCTAAGAAGTGGGGAAAGCCTTCAGTGATACACAATATAAGCAAGGTGATACCTTTGATTGGACCAGCTTCTAGCAGTAAGAATATGGAAGCTTTCTAATTCACAGACTTTGTGAGGGAAATAACTTCTGAAAATTAATTTCCATCAGACATATCAATCTGTGAAATCTTGCACTCTTCTCTTTCTTCAGAGATCAGAGACGATTCCATTTCTACTCTCTTAGCAGAATAAACGAAACTCAACAGCACAATCTCATATTCATCTACTAAAACAAACAAACAAACAAAAACAGTGTGCACAGTGTTTTAGTGTTAGATTGGTACTCTGAAGATGCAGTTTTATGTAAGGTTGTTACAAGGATAGAGGGGGTAGGAAAAAAGCCAGTGTAAAAAGTCTGTCCCCTTAAGCTCATTGAAGAAAAGGTATAATATAAATTCATCCAATACATACAATAAAATAACATCAATCAATCAACCTCAACTACTAAAGACTTACTCCCAAAGAACTAGGTACAGAATAGTTGCTCAAAGTGACTGGACCATAACATAGAGTAATGGTGGGGAACCTCTGAACTTCCAGATATTGTTTCTCTTTAGCCCTATCCAGCTAAACAAGGGTGAAAGATCATGGGAGTTTTGTTCAATTAGGTTTGATGGGGTAAACCTTCCAGATCTGTACCATAGCCAGAGATAGACTGGGCAGATGGATAAAACTATTCTCTGTTCATTGCGCCTAACAGAGACTTGGAAGGGATACTGAGAACACTGGGAACAAACTGGTATGATGAAAAATTATACTGTTCCCCAATGAGAACAAGGAATTCCAATGCCTGAGGGAATGTGGCATAAAGCCCAAATAGCATTACAGGCACAAAGCATTCTGTTTTGAGGCTATTCTCAACTCCTTTTAATCTTGCTTTCTATGTTTTCGGAAAAAAAAAATTCCAGTAGGAATGAATTTCCATCCAACACAGCTCCTCTTACAATCATAGGAATGTCAAGATTGCAAAAAACAGAGTGAGCTATTTATGACTATATCACTGTATTCTTTCTAACAGGTACTTTGAAAAGACATGGGGAACAAGTTGATCAATCTTTCTTTCTTTCTTTCTTTCTTTCTTTCTTTCTTTCTTTCTTTCTTTCTTTCTTTCTTTCCTTCCTTCCTTCCTTCCTTCCTTCCTTCCTTCCTTCCTTCCTTCCTTCCTTCCTTCCTTCATGGATTCCTCTCCAATGTGGAAATCTGGGGAAAATTCATAAAACATGATTTTGAAAATGCATTTTATTTGTTAATAAACTAGGAATAAGTGAGCAAAATGTTAGGCATGCTATAAACCTTCTTACATGTGGAACTTCACCTATGATTGTATTTACACTAACAGAGGTCCTCTCCTTGTTCTGCTTTTGTCAGCATGTTAAAACATTTTTATTCCATCAAACTTTTAGAAAGCTTGACTGGGGAGGGCTTTTAAATATTTTGTGATGCTGTTTTTAAGGTTTGTATATAGTCTTTTAATGAATTTTAACGTTTTTAATGCATAATGTTTTAACTTTATAAATTGTTTAATCATTTTAAAATAGCTCTTATATTTATACTTTTATTGGTGCTTTTGCATACTTTTGAATCTGTACTGTTTTTAAATATGGTGTTAGCCACCTTGAGTTCCATTACTGAAAGGAGGAACACAGGTGACAAAAAATACTAATATTAATAATTTATCATGTGAGCGTAATGTGTCAATATTCTCACTTTTCTTTAAAAAAATGGGGGAAAACATTTGACTATAAACAGATTTTACATTCAACAGGAAGGGATAAAAAGACAGTTTGACTCTTTTATATCAGTCAGATGTCTATGGAATCTCTCCTCAAACAGCAACCTGCCACTGTAAGGAAGAAAGATGTAGAGCTGATACCAGGGAAGGAACCCAAGCCAAAAAAAATGTAAAAACTTTATACTGAACTCACATCATAAACCCACTATACAGGCAAGCTAATATACACTGGAGTTGTGTTCCAGGACTTAGAACCACAGAATCACAGTGTTGCAAAAGACCACAAGGGCCACTGAGTCCAACCCCCAACCATGCAGAAATATACAATCGAAGCACCCTTGACAGATGGTCAGCCAGCCTCTGCTTAAAAATGTCCAAAGAAGGAGACACCACCTCACTCTGAGACAGAATATTCCACCGTTAAACTGCTCTCACCATCTGGAAGTTCTTCCTCATGTTTAGGTAGAATCTCTTTTCCTGCTGATTGAAGCTATTGCTCCGTGTCCTAGTCTCCGGACCAGTAGAAAACAACCATGCCTCATCTTCTACATGACATCCTTTCAAATATTTAAATATGTCTATCATGTCACCTCTTAACCTTCTCTTCTCCAAGCTAAACATACCCAGCTCTCTAAGCCATTCCTCATAGGCCATGGTTTCCAGACCTTTTCCCATTTTGCTCGCACTCCTCTGGAAACATTCCACCATCTCAATATCTTTCTTGCATTGTGGTGCCCAGAACCAGACATACTGTTCCAAGTGAGGTCTGACCAAAGTGTAATAGAATGGTGCTCTTACTTCTCTCAGCCTAGACACTATACTCTTACTGATGCAGCCTAATATTGCATTGGCCTTTTAGCTGCAGCATCACACCATCAACAAATGTTCAGTTTGTAGTCTGTCAAGACCCCTAGATCCTTTTCACATTTACTATGGTAAAACCAAGTATCACACAACCTAGAGCTGTGCATTTATGTTTTTGTGCCTAAGTGTTGTATGTTACATTTTTCCCTGTTGAAATTCATTTTGTTAGTTTTGACCCAGCTTTCTAATCTATCAAGGTCATTTTGAATTCTGATTCTGATCTCTAGGGTATTAGCTACCCCTCCTTTTGGTGTGATCTGTGATCTATTCCATTATCCAAGTCATTTATAAAGGTGTTGAATAGCACTTGGCCCAGGACAGAACCCTGTGGCAACCCACTACTCATTTCTCCCCAGGATTAAGAGAAGTCACTGGTGAGCCTCCTTTGGGTTGGATTGGTCAATACCAATTACAAATCCACCTAACAGTATCATTATCTAGCCCACATTTTACTAACTTGTTTACAAGAATATCATGGGAGACCTTGTCAAAAGCCTTGCTGAAATCAAGACTTGTGATGTAAATTGAGACTGTTGTAAATGTGGGGAGTCAGTTCTATGAGGAACCACTGGAGACCCAGGAATATGTTCCAGTGGAGCTGAAGTAGCCACAAAGTTAGTGCTACTCAACACATCACCAATTTTTAAAGAAGTTTAAAGTATAAAACATCAGTGCCTATCTTTTCCAGGCCTGCAAAGCCACTCCCTTCCAGGCAACAAAATTCCAGTTGCCTACCTGCCACCTAAACAAGCAGAGGAAACCCCTTCCTCTAAAATAAGATTCCAGGCTCTTTCCTCTATGCCCCCTTCTCAATAAGGAAAGGAAGTCCCTTCCTCCAAATGACAGTAAGCCTTGAATTTCTTCCTCCCCTTCATGCTCTGCCCCCTAAGCCGGGCATGAAATCTCTCCTTCCAGCAAGAGTGAAGCTGCTTTCTTCCCATCCCTCAACTCTCCAACCTACACAGATAAAAGAAATCGAGTCTAGTCAGCTTTTCTTACCACTCAAAACTCCATGCCAATGCCTCAAATAGACTCATTCTCTCATCTCACCCTTTTTGCTGCACAGATATGGTGGAAGAGCTATGTACTGCAGGTGAAGCTATTTATTTCTGCAGAAATGTAAATTCGAAATGTCACAAACTAGAGCAATGGAAATTGCAACTTGCCTGTATTTCAGAGGTTTCCAGAATACAGAGTTATATACTACTGGATTGGAATCTACTGGATGACGGGCATTTTAGAATGATCAAATAAACCGACAAGAATTACCACTTGCAGTTTCAGGGCTGGAAGCTACTATGACCTGAGCATACCAAGGTTTCAGAGTCCTACTCAGATACAGAATAGCACAAAAGTATGAAACACCTCATTAGTTATCAATAAGACCTCTAGACTGGCAAGCTGGTTACCAATAATGAGTCCTTAGCTTTCTATTCCTGATTAGTCAAGAGAACAGAACTTTCTTGTACTACACCCAGGCTGCAGCTCCCAAGCCACAGTTCCTGATCCCAACTGCAGGAATTTAGCAAAGATCAGGCCCTCTACGTCTGATGTCTGCTGTAGTGATTCATGGCCCTAATACTACAGATCTTTTTACATAACCATTCCACATAAAAAGAATAAATGTGTGGCAGGAGAAGTAAGAGTTGCTTCCAATCCCTTTTCTAGGGAGGCAATTGGCTAAATCCAATGTTACACTGGCTGTCATGGGGGAATCCTCTTCCTCTCCACCCCCAGGCATCCCTCTGCATTGCCCAAAGTTCAACTCCAGAAAGTTTCTCAGACCTCCAGAGCTGGTTTTGGGAGCTCACAGCGCAGGGACATGAACATATATCTGGCTCTACCCTTTTACTAAAGATAAATTGCTACTCCTAAACGCTTCTAGCAACTGTTCTGTTTTTTGCCCCTAGTTTCCAGAGACTGAAGGGTCAGGAGGGATTCCGGCCTGCACAATGAATGAGGAGCCACATGTGATCTACCATGTCATCCCATCCCTGTCTTAGAGGTTCCTAAGAGGGCTTTATCATTAATGAGTCCATTTAATATTAAACTTGAATTGCTCCAGCACTAAAACCTGGTACGAATTACACTTCCACTTTGAGAAAACTGCCATGTGGTTTTTGTGTGGCATACCATCCAACTGGCAGGGTATGCCAATTTGGCAGGACAGGACCGATTAATTCTCTACTGTCCCATTTTTGCACCTCCTTTTAAAACACCCATGTTTCTCTCTCCTCCTCATACTTCTCTTTTTGTCTTCAGCTTACTTCCATTGATGCTCAGAGTTCAAAGTTCAAAAGTAGTTTGCACTCAACTCAGCAGGCAGAAAAGGGGAGAAGACAGAGGAATTTTGCCCTTCCTAGTAGATTCCAAAAAAGGAAACTGCTGCCACCTCTCCTAGCTCGTGTGTCCTTCCTTATTAATAACTCTTGCCATCTTGACCACATACTGAAGTTGCTTGGCTACATGTGTCCTAGTTATCATCTTTGAAGTGTTGCAGGGTATACTGTCTTAATGTGGGTTTGTGCATGCCAAGGGAGAGCTATCTTCCATGGTAAGTCTTGCTCTTCTTGGGCTGGTGAGTGAGAGGAGAGAAAAGCAGAAAAGCAAAACATTGTATTCATACTACAAAATACAAAAATGAGTATTTTCTTTTCAAACCTTTAATCCTAGAACAGTCCTAAAGTGTTGGCATTAGAAGTCTCGGGCCACTTCCGCACTAGACTGTTATAGTGCTGTTATTCCACTTTCAACATCCTATGGAATCCTGGGGTTTGCAGGATGTTGAAAGTGGAATAACAGCACTATAATAATCTAGTACGGAAATGGTGTCAGTATTTTTTATTTAGGCTGTCTAATTTACAGCCAAAATATAAAATGGAAATAACCCTCAAATCGTATTTTTGAAATCCCAGACCAGTTGTCTTAAACAATTTTTCTAAGATCTAAGTTTTTGAGTTTCCAGGGACCTTTCCTCCTCTTGTCAGTTCATGCATTTATTGGTAGATGGACAGCCTAGATAGACAAATAAAGCTAGTCTAATAACTTGTATAAATGTATTTGTAAGGCTGTATTCACACTCCGATCTTTTCTACAAAATCTCTTTGGTCTCCAAATCCAAATCTCAGCATTTGTTCGTACTGGAAAAGTTTTCACACACAAACTAACTGACTGAGGAAATAGAAAACCTGTAACAATTTCTTTTAAAATGTCCTGCAGACCATTATTTTTAGTATTCTGGCCATGTGTTTAAACAGCTACTTTCCCTGTCTATTTGGTTTTTAGGAAGTAAAGGAGCTGGAATTGGAAAGACAGCAGGATAGAAATCTGAAAAATCTTCAAAAACAATCAGCTACAATCTCACCTTCTCTTTTATAAAGTAAGTACAATGGCTGCCCTTTAACAAACAGGTAACCATTGAACAGAAACCACTGGAAACATGGGTAGTTTTGAAATTCTGCTATAGAGGACTTTGCAGCCAAGTGCTACACAGCAACTAATTGGATTCAACAATTTCTGGAAACCTTATGAGTTTGTGTTACTTTGAACTATACATAAAAATCTATACTCTCAGACATAGTGACTTTTCCACTTGAAATTGTGCAAAAAGAGGACACTGTACCAATGCATATGGATTTCTGAAACCAAAATCTTAGCCATTAAAATTAAAACTCACAACAGTGATGAAATGTCCAAAACATTGTCATGTCTCAATTTACTGTTTAATTAAATACGAATTGAGTTTTGAATTTATGAGACTTTAAAAATTAGCTTTTAATTTACACACAGACAGATGAATTGCAACCAGATTCTCAGACTGGGCAAATCTATTCTGACACTGTCACTGAGCCACTGGCAAAAAAAGAATGCCAGCCACTCAAAATAAATCATTGATCTTTCACCTCTTAGGACACATTCACATCCAAATGGCTACTATCAGTGATCTCAGGGTTTAATATAAAGAGAACCTAGATTAGAAAACCACCACTAGCAGCACAATTAATTTCAGGATAATGGTTTGGCTTATGGCTTAAGGCTCTGTTTGGTAACTCTATTAAAATATCTCAGCCCAGGAAAGAGATGCTGAGCAGAAAGATGTTACCATGATTTTCTCACCCCAGAAGACAAAATATATCCTTTAAAGCAATTCTAACATCTTAAACAAACAAGCACACATGAAAGCAATCACAACTTATCCTCCCCCCCCCCCCCGTCAGCTCCCACACACATTTGGTTCCACTGTTTGGGCACAGTTTCGGAGTAAAAACATTAGTAACACAGTGTATGCCTTTTGCTATTGATTCAACCGAATTTCTGTCGTACTTGTCACTCTACAACTAAATGCCAAATATCTGCTTATGCATGCAGCCTGCTCACCTGACTTTCCCTTTTTAAGTTCCTAGGCAAGCACTCTTAAAGTCACAATGTTAGCACAGACTTCCCAAAAACTTGTGCGCCACAACTGTGGAAACCCAAGAACACATGTAACATAATATTTTGGTTTGGCAAATAAAGACAGTGCTAAGTGAACGGTCTGCTCTTCTCTTTAAAGTACTGCTACCAAAAATATGAAGTGGTCTTCTTTAGAGAAGCACAGAGAGTTTTCAGTGAAACCTGAACTTGTCCTTGATCCTTTACATCAGGCTAAGAGACAGCACCAACAGCATATCAGTATAATATACTGCAACAGTGCATGGTCTGTGAGTTTTGGTAGTCATCTCACGATGTCTGTAAGTGTTCTGGTTCCATACAGATTCTGTCACATGATATAATGGGCCCTTGCAAAGGACCGCCTTGTCAATTTTCCACTTACTTGACTTCCAGGTTGAAGACAAGACAATATAGGAGCAATGCTTGAAAAACAAGTTAAAATGAAGAGAAAGAAGTCTTAAAGCAAACAGAACCTTTCTCCTGAACTGTTAGTTCATTTGAGTGTTCCTTGGTAGGACCAACTCACAAATTTCCCAGGGTGCTATTCTTCATAATAAACAGAGGCAATTCCATTTCTGAAAGTAAAGTTTTCACATTCTTCCACCTCGTAGAGATAGTTGAGGGTTTGGTTTTTGTTTGCATTTCGAAACGAACTGACCTGATATGAATCAGACTTATTCATAGATTGAAATTCAGGTTCCTTTGAGATTCTGCACTTCTCCAAATTTTGTGGTACAATTCTTTCACAAAAAAAGATACCCAAATGTGCCTTAAAATTAGCATGTTATGATCAAATGTGTTTTTGAAACAAGTGTTATAAATAAAGTATATTTAGAAATTCATATTTTGTGAGAAAATACATTTATAAGGCCACAACTGAATACATTTGTGTACAGGTTTATTTTTGTACAGTGGATTCACAATACAATATTGACAGATTCATGTGGAAATAGGACACAAGAGGCTTATAAAGAGATCACACAGAAAACCGACATGGCGCAGAAATAGACTGACCTGTCCATTCTTAATTCCAGGACGTGATCTTTCTTAGGAGGTGATGTAAGGTTGTTAATGTATTTAAAGAATGACAGAATCATAGACCTGTGGGGTTGGAAGAGAATCCAAAGGTCATCCGGCCCAAACCTCTGCTGATCTAGGAATCCACAGTGAAAAGGCCCCTGACAGATGGCCATACAATCACTATTTAAAAACCTTCAATAAAGGAGAGTCCACTAGCTTTTACAGTAGTCCATTCTCTTACTGAACAGCTAATACCATTAGAAAGATCTTCCCAACATTTAGTCAGAATCTCTTTTATTGTAATTTTAACCCATTGCTTCAGATCTTCTTCTGGAGTAGCAGAAAACAAACCTGTTCCATGGGAAAGCCCTTCAGATATTCGAAGATATTGTATCACTTCTCAGCCTTCCCCTTTCCAGGATAAACATACCCAACATCCTCAGCGTTTCCTCACAGGGCTTGGCTTCCAGATCCTTTCCCATTGAGGTCACCCTTTTCTGGATGAATTCCAGCTTGTTGATAGCCTTCTTAAACCTAAAAGTGGAGACACTACTCCATGTGTGGTCTGACCAAAGCAGAATAAAGCTACAGTGGCCCTCTTCTAGCGTGACGTTTGTACGTACATTCATGCAAGGCTGCATGAAGTACTCCTCTCATTACAGTCAACAGAAGCAATGGGCGTGCAATTGTGCAGGCACACGGGTGTGCACCTTATGCCCAATGACTACAATGTGATGTGACATTCATGTTTTTTTTGTTTTATGCAAGGTTTCCTGCAACAGAAGCCCCACATATAGAAGGAGTGCACTGTATAATGTTACTTGTCCTGTCCTGGCTGTGGACACTCTATTTCTGCTCATGCAGTATAGAATGGTACAAGCTTTCATTCTTTTTGTGTGTGGGCCCATCTCATGTTGGTTCACATTTAGCTTGTGATCTACTCAATCTCGAGATTCTTCTTACACATACTGTTGTCATGCCAAATATAACCCAGTGTATGTATTTATATTGATTTGACATTCATTTTGTTTGTTTCAACCCAGTTTTCCAATTAATTAAATCCAACTTGAAATCTGGTTCTGTTTGCAGTTTTCCAAGATGTGAGTTACCCCTTCCAGTTTGGACTCATTGCAATTTTGAGGAGCAACCTCTCCATTTCTTCATCAAACTTATTTATAAAGATGTTGAACTATACCAGGCCCTAGACAACCCTGCATTACCCCATGTGTCATTTTTCTTAAGGATGAAGAGGAACCAATGGTGACCACAATTTATTTAATAAACCAACCAAAAATCACCCTAGCCCACTCTTTACTAGCTTACCCACAGAACCATTATGGAGGACCTTGTCTGAATCCATATTAAAACCAAGATACAATATATCCATAACATTTCCCTGGTCTCCAAAGTATGTAATTCTGGCAACAAAAAGAGATAGCATTACTCTGAATAACTTGTTTTTGAGAAACCCATATTAGCTCTTTGTAATCATAGTGTTTTGCTCTAAGTGCTGCCAAACGGACTGATTAATTATCTGTTCTAGAATCTTTCTTGACATCTTTGTAAGGGTGACCAGTCCTCTTTCTCCTCCTTTTTGACGCACAAGAATTTTCAAAGATTATAGACAGAGGTTCTGAGATTTTATCTGTAAGTTCCTTTAAAACTTGTGGATGTAGTTCATCTGGCCTCGGAGACTTGAATTCATTTAAACTAGCTAGGTGTTCCCCTACCACCTCTTTAACTGTCTTTCCTTCTTCCATTATTTATTCTATTTTCATCAGGTTGAGCATGGTTTTGCGTTTGGGAAAAAAAAAGGAAAAATAGGTGTTAAATAGTTCTCCTCTCTGTCAGCCACTAATATTCCTATGTCTTTTCAGTACAGGAGACCTATTGCTTTCTTGTTCCTCTTGGTCCCAATAAAGCTGAAAAATCCTTTCCTGTTATTGTTAAGCTCTCTGCTTATTTTGAACTTAGTCTTTATCCTCTTTGCTTTTATTTTACAAACATTGTTTACTCATTTGTACTCTTTCTCAGTAATTTGCCCCTTCTTCCATTTCTTATTCATGGCCCTTTTAATTCCCAGCTTATCCAAAGGGTCCTTACACAGCTACTATGGTTTCTTCAGAGGTTTCCTACTTTTCTGATTAGACTGTGTCTTCATTACCACAATTTAAGAAACTTCTATGCCTCATGGATTCTCTTATCTTTGACCATAGGATCTCACCCAGTAATTCCTTAAGCTTACTGAAGTCAACTTCTTCAAAATCCTGTGTGCCTCAAGATATGGGAAGTCCAATTTATTTAGAGAACCAGGAGAGTTCACGGAACATTACATTGAAATATATAAAACATTGGAACACTCTTTCATGCCTGGTGGAGATGTTCTACAATCAAGAGATTTTGGAGGCAAGTCCATATGAGGATTACAGAGACTCTACAAACTCAATTCCCATTCTGCCTAAAAATCTAATTCCTTAACATGATAGATACCTCAAAGCAATTATGACAGTTAAACAAAAATCATAAGAAGGCTTTATTATACATGTTAACTACAGCAAGGTTAACACTTGCCCAAAACTGGAAAAACTCCGCAGCACCTACAATTGAAGATTGGCTGCTGAAACTTTACAATATCACAGAACTGGACAAATTAACAGAGTTATTAACGAACAGGACTACTAAACAATTACAGAATACATGGAAGATGATAAATCCCCTATCGGAAAAAACTTGGGGAAAATTAGCTACTGTTGGAGTGAGAGACTAGATTTTAAAACACAAAATTTTCTTGGAAGATATGAGACCTGAAGTGATTATTCTTAGAAAGCTTAATGGTTTAAACATTTATGTTATGATTTCAAGAATGATAGAATGAATATATATTTTGTTTTCTCTGTATTCTGATTAAAATACAGTAGGAAAACATCAAAAAGAGAAGATGATTAAACTAGAGGGACAAGAAGAGATCATGTATCATCTATAATCTTAGAAAAGGAAGCTGACAGTGGGGGCCAGGATTAAAGAAATCTTTGAATATGATGTAAAAAGAGTTTAGAAATACAGAACATGTAATTAGTCAAAATAGATGAAATATGTAATTATTGTTTACATTACTAAGTATTATATAATTTTTGAAGTATCTTTAATTTTAGTGTAAATCTGAAAAAAATCTACCCTCTTTATATAAATATTTTTTTCCTTTTTTAATATAATTATTTTAATTTAAACAAAATGAAAAAAAGTCCTGTGTGCCTGTCTATGCTCAGATTTTCCTTTCCTCTATATAACATGGTAACTTCTACCAAAGCTTCCCGCTATTTCCAATTTGCTGATCAGTTCTTCCCTGTTGGTAAGGACCAGGTCTATCATTTTAACCCAAATGGTTCAACCATATTTCTATGCTCTAAGTCATGCAAGTATACACATCCCTTTACATATGATGTTACTCCACCACCCTTACTGCTGAGTCTATTTCTTTTGAATAGGTTACACTCCTAAATTATTGCATTCCAGTTGTGCATTTTATTCCACCAGCTTTCAGTACTGCTTATTTGCCTTCCAGTGTTAAGAGTTCCAACTCATCTTGTTTATTTTCCATGCTCTGTGCATCAGAATACAAGGTATCATTCCCTCCAACTGCTTTCTCAGGGTTTTTTCCAGCCCACTGAAAGATTCCTATCCCACCACCTCAGTTTCCCATTTGGCACTTACACTATTATTCCTAGTAGCTGGTGCCCTTCTCTCCTCTAAAGTGCACTCCTCTCCACACCTGAATTCAGTTTAAAGATCCCCAGTTTGAACAGCTTTGTGAGATTCCTAGCAAACATGCTCGGTCCCTGAGAAATGCAAGCCATCTCTCTAGAAGTCTTTCTTCGTGGAAGCACAGATGATAGTCCAAGAACCAAAATATGTCCGAACAACACCATCTGTGCAGCCAGTTGTTCACTTCCACAAGTCTTCTTTCTTCTAGGGCCAATTGGAAGGAGTGATGAAATAACTTCTTGTGTCTCAGGGTCCTTTGCTTTCCTATCCAGAGCTTTATAATTGCTTCTTCTATACTGAGGGCTGTGACTGGCAGTATCATTTGTTTCCATATGGATTGGACCAGAAGGAAGAGATCAAAAGAGGCCTTATTCTGTGTCCTATTAAGTGAAGCAAAATATTGTGTGTATTATGTATCTGCGCATCTATTGTAAAGACCTTTTTATTTATACACATTGGCCATTTCTGCCCTACACTGTTATAGTGCTATTATTCTGCTTTCAACATCCTGTGGAGTTCTGGGGTGGTAGTTTACCGAGGCCAAAGAGCTCTCTGGCTGAGAATTCTAAATGCTCCTCTCTAAAGTGCGAACCCCAGGATTCCACAGGATGTTGAAAGTGGAATAATAGCACTATAACAGTGTAGTGTGGAAGTTGTCAATTTTGGCTGTTAAGTGGTTATGACAGAAAGGTCTTTTAAAAGGGGAAGGCTGTATTTTTATTATCAGTACTGTGTTTTAACTTTAAAACTGATTTAAACTACTGTTTTAATAGGGATGCTATTTTTTTTAAGCCATAAGCTCTGTTTTTGGATTATAAAATGCTTAAACACTATTTTGGTTTAATCGAAACTCTAAGCCATCTTGGGCTTCATACTGAGAGAAAGAGGTGACATAATTATAAGCAAACAAACAAGGATGTGGGAGGAAGCTTTCCCTGCTGTGGTGCCCTCCCAACTTGTTGTTAGATCTGAATGATATTTTTAGAAAGAGATGGATCGATATTGTTGTTGTTGTTGAACATCGAGTCAAGTTTGACTTATGGCAACCCAATTTATGAAGAGACATTCAAGAACCCTAGTCATCAACTGTCTTGCAAATCTAGGGTTGTGGTTTCCTTGGTTGAATCTCCTTCTTTTTCTACTGCCTTCTACTTTACCAAGCATTATAGTCTTTTCCAATGAGTCCCATTATCTTACGATATGTCCAAAGTATGACAGCATCAGTTTAGTTATCTTTGCCTCTAATGAGAGTTCGGATTTTATTTGCTCTAAGATCCATTCATGATATCTGTAGAGCTCTTTTCTAGTACTACACTTCTAATGAGCTGAATCATACAGTATAAATGAATTAATATATGCCCTCTTAGTGCTTCTTTGGAATAGCTCTGAGTTTACTTATGAAATGTCGAAATACACTTTAACTGCCATGTCCACAGATCCTGACTCTGAACAAACCTCAACAAGCTTAATTCTAAGGAGTGTCTGGCTTAACAGCTTTATGGATCAGGCTGTCCATCAACCATTTAAAGTGTGACTTCAGAAATACAGCTGAAGCTGCAATGAAGCCTCTGGCTTATCTGGGGAGATTCTGGACTTGTCAAGGATTCCAGGCTTGACAGAAAGACTACTGAGATGCAGTACAAGGGAGAGTTTTTTATTATTATTATTGTTACTTTTTTTTTTTTTGGTAGCAGGCAAGAAGGGGCTGAGCTTGTGGTTAACACAGGTATTTGCTAATTCAGGAGCAGCGAAACAGCCGATTTTCATTTCATGGAATGGAGAAGAGGGATTTGCTTGTCAGGTGTTTCTCCAGAAACATTTGCTTATGAGAGTGCAGGGAGGCAGGAAAGTCCCTGACATTATTTTGGGGAGAAGGAGATCCCCTGAAGGATGCTGACATCTGCTTTGATGGCTTGCCCTAGCGATTTGCCGACTGTTGTTTTGCCAGATGAGGAGGCTGTACAGCTAAGCACTGCACTCTCTCCTAGCAATGAGAATTGCTCTGCTGGAAAAAGACAACAACACATATAGAAAAGGCAAGGACCAAATATACAGTTAAGTGTCTAATTTCGCAGAGGATGAGACACTAGCACTAGCACTATGGCACAAAAATCATCCAGGCAAGCCTTCTAGCCAGAATATATATTTGAGAAACTCAAAACTGAAGAGAATGATTACATGATCTTCTGGTTGAGAGTAGAGATAGAGAGAATATTATAAAATATTTTTTTCAAAAAAATGATTGAAAAACATGTTTCTCAGCTCCTGAGAAATCCCAAGAAGAAGCCTGGACTGATGAGAATTTTCACAATTAGTGACACATTCTGTGCAAAATTTGCATATGGTTGATTGGCAAAGAAAACAGCATTTTCTACATGAAAAATAATATTTCAGTGCAGAAATATTGATTCCTGCACAGAAAATGTTGAAAATTCACATGTTTGATTTGCCCAGAAAACAGTATTATCTGTGCAGAAAAGAGTACTTTCTGCACAGTAATTAAAATGTCTTCATTGAAATATTATTTACCACACAGAAAAACCTGTTTTATCCACAGAAGATGCTGTTTGCTTTGTAAAACAACCATGTGCAAATTTTGCACAGAATAAATCCTGAATTGCAAATAGCCATTGAAAATGTGTGTTTTTATGACTTTCTCACAGGTGAAGAAAATTGCTGAAATTACTCACTGTTACTTTCCATAAGAAACTTACATCTGTAGTTGAGATGTTGGGAAATGCTGGTCTCTCTTCTCACAGACAAGATCAGATTAAAGGGTCAAGTCCTTCCTTTCTCTATTAAAAGGCAGAGTGATTAAGTGTACTATAATTGTAGGTAGCTCTTGGGAATGTTTTCTTCTATATATCCTTTGGATTGTGCAACTGTTGCAGTTGGAGAAGACCCATCAAGATCCTCCATGTGGCAGCAGGCGGGTCCTCCTGGAGATGGTGTGTGAAATTTGCCACACCTCATGCCTACTTGCCCGGGGCAGGAGTTTTACCTCATCTTGTGGAAGTGCTGGCCCTCCATTCAGTTACATCCTGCCTTTGAATACGGACACTGTCATGTCCCTGTCCCAGGATCCAGATAGGACCTTTCCCAACAGCCACTACACAGATACATGAACAGGACAATATTTACAGCAGCCAGAGTAGGTGAAAAAGGGACAGACCAGGAGACTTGGAGCATTTATACAGTAAGGACACACCAATTAGGCAAACAGCTGGGGGGGGGGTTGTTAGCCTATATAAAACAGGTGAAAGGATGGGAAGAAACTGTTGCAAACAACTGATCTTATCAGTGGAAGCAGCACACCTCATGTTTGGATCCCTTGCTCGTGTTTCTGGAAACCTGGACCTTTGTCTTGTGTATGGACTTTGCTTCTGGACACTTGAATACCTGAATTTGTAGAAGGCGAAACTGCCAGGTAAAGCAACCAGAGACCACCCTATGATGTTGCCCTACAGAAATCCTTCCTAGACCCCCTGCCTGACCAAAACATTAAGAGACTGTCATGACTCGCATCAATGTTTTGTCACCTAGAGTTAAGACAATTAGCCCATTCCAGACTTCTTTGTCAATCCTGTGAGAAAGCAATTACCGCTTTGTCCATGCACCCTCCTTCAGGATAGGAAATAGGGCATATAAATCCCAGCTCTGGCCCCAGAAAATTGTGTTACTTGGACATAACACGTGATGTCCAGACCTCTGTTTGTTCACGTTACCTTCAGATGATGTCTGAGCCACTCTGCTTCGACCTTCTTCTTCAGGACTGGTAACTATCACCCTTTCTACCCAATCTCTCTCTCTGTCCTCCCAACCTTTCATGCTTCACTTTCCAATAGCCTTGGATGGTTCTTAGAGTGTCTGATTTCTTGTGCGCTTGTTAACTCCAAATGAAATACTCTGTTTAGTATTTAACTGGTGTCCTCTCTACAGTTAGTACTGATATATATAGGTGAAAAGATCTTACCATTACCCTTCTCTCACAGACCTCCTTTCAGCTATAATCCCCCAAATTCTAAGGAGAAGCTGGGATTGTGGATGGACCTTAAACCCTCCACCTCTTAAGGTAAGAGTTTCTAGGGGGTCTAATGCAGCCCCCTAGTACTTTCCAGTTGCCCACCCTGTCCTATGGTTGGTCAGTATGGGGGTGCCCAAACAGCCTGCCTGGTGACTATCACTGCTGTGGCATCAAAGGAAGAACTACACTGATTTGTTTGGCCCAATCATATCCCTCATTTGCCCAGTGGCAACAACTCAACAACCTACCTTGGGAAATAAAGAGTATCTGTATTTCTTTTTATCTTAAAAAATGGCGGGGGGGGGGAATGTGCCTTTACGTGGTGAAACACCCTATGGAAAATCATGCTGTCACAGAATTCTTCACATTTCATGGCTTTTTGCAAATTCTGTTTGACCAGAAAATATTTTTTCTATGCCTGTGTGTGTTTCTATAGAAAACAATAAGGATATTTTCTTGTACAAAATATACTATTTTCTATGTAAACATATTTTTTAGACAAATGAAATTTTTGCTAAAAGTTCCAAAATGTGAAGAACCATTGAAAGAATCCTAAAAACCTGTTAATCTCGCCCAGCAGAGAGACAGAAAAAAAACAACATTTGAAATTCTTTATTTTTGTGTGCAAGAACAAAATAAGCAAAGATTTATACACCTAACCCACATTACAGTTCTAAGTCAACTCAGTTTAGATGGGACAGCATTACTGAGAGTACACAAGATGAAACTCATGAACCTGAGTAAAGCAGACTGGAAGAGGCAAGGAGTATACTAGAAGGCAAAAATGGGACTGGGATGAAGAAGAGGCCAGAGGTGTTAATGCTATCAGGTTTAGTCATCAATGATAAGACAATAGTTATGCAATCCCACTGCCTCAGTGGGCCTGTTCTATTTGCCACCTCCCTCAACCTCCTCAACAGACTACTTGTCTTTAACAACTACACAACAGGTAGATTTAACATGGTCCCTTCCAGACTGGAAATAGCTGCAGTTATTGAATTTCACTGGTACAGATCTGAGACTTTTTTTCCAGTTCATGTTTTAATTACGATTTATTTTAGTTCACTTTTTTCCCCCATAAATTGGATGGGTGAAGAGAAACGCTAAAATTTTAAGGAACTCATCACAGGAGATGACAAATTTGTCCTTGATGGACAAGGTAAGGTAAAGTAAAGTAAAATTTGTCTTTATGTACTAAAATATCTATAGGTACATCTATCTATTTCTGGACCAGGCAATATGTGGGCTGTGAATCCCCTGTGGCTCCATGGATGTTTTTGCAGTCCCAAGCCCCTTACTGTGGGTGGCGGGGGGGGGGGTGGAGAAATCAGCCCAAAATACTGGTATTAATTAATTCAGATATTTATATCTTACCCTCTGTTTAGAGATCTCAATAAAACCAGTCTGTCAATTTCATAGTAGTGTAAATAATAAAATGATTTTAAACAATCTAACAAGTTAAAAAGTAGATTAAAACTGGTTAAAATAGTTTAAAACAATGAAATACATTTAAAAATTAGGGTCCTTGTTTTGATGCAAGCCCTCTCGAACCTGAAAATGAACACTTCTGGTTTGGATTTTTCTCTCTCTCTTTCTCTTTTGGGAGCATTGCAATTTGCAATGGGTAATGAGGTGGAAGATTAGCCCTCAGATCTTTGGTCGTAAATGTTCATAAACTTAGCAGGGACCACAATGGGGAGAGAAGTCCAAAGCAGCTCAGTGGGGACTGACCATGCTCCATTGTGGCTAGAAGAGGAGTGGGCAACTGCAGAATATCTGGGTACCACTTTTCTGCCTCTGGGATCCTCTGGGGGCCTCACAGTCTGTCAAAAATGCCAAATAACATAAACATAAAAGATTCCCCTAAACAACTGGAAGTCCATTTTCTGTTTTTGAAAAATGGGTTTTATACAGTGCGGGGGGGGGGGGGGCCTACAACCTATTAAAAAATTTAAATCACTGTGCCTGGAAGCTTCTAAGAGAAGCAATTCACCCTTTTCTTTTGCCCAGAGAAATCATGATCTGCAGATTCTGGAGATGCTGAGGGCCAAAAAAAAAAAAGCCACAGAAAGGTCACAGGGCCACACCTCTGGGCTAAAGAATGCTGACTAATGGCTGCGGAGGGAACAGTGGTCAAAAGCTGGAGTCAGGGAGAAATGGAAAAGGGCATAATGGGCAGCACCGTTTGGTTGCAGGCCCCATGTATATGTCATGTGATTGTCATGTGACTCCTGTCCCATTTCTCTAATCTCTTTCATTCTCTTCCTTGGGACCAAATCTACAGCATAGTATCTTGCTTTTCTTTTCACAAAGAATTACTTTCTATCCATTGTAGAATTTCCTGAACTGTGGCCCTCCCAGTAACAGAGCAATGGTCTCCTTTTTCATCTGTTTGCATATATTTGTGTGCATGTGATGTAAGATACTTTTAAAGTAAAAACGTGCTTCCAAATTGTGACTGCTTCTAGCGAGCTCCCACAGAAATCTACAACGGCACTGTTAACAGGTTGCTTGGTGCAGTGCCAATCGGTATACAAAAGTGTGGAATTCCATTACGTAAACTGTAAAGCATGGGTGAGTGCAAGGCAGGCCTGGTCAATCTACAAAAAAAATATGGCCTATAAAGTAAAACAAAGGAATAGGAGTCTTCCCTGAGAAGCATTTCCAGTTTACCCTTTCGGAGAGGTCTGTCTCACAGATTGAGGAGCTGTAAGACCAAATTGCTAGCATGCTCTCCTTTGAGTTTAACAAGAGTTCAAGATGCTCAGTAAATCAAAGAACTATATGCTGTGAGTATCACCTTGCTAATAGAGTTCTTAAAAAAAATCTCTTTGATACTATGCCTTTTTAAATTCTCTATTTCTAACAAACACTTTGAATTCAGATTGTGTCTCTAATGCTGATAGTTCTTATTGGATAATTAAACCTTCATTTCCTTGTTGCTAGGGTCACAAAGAAATTGCTAATATGAGCCTTTTCCAAAAAGATAACAATTTATACTAATGTACTCAGGCAAGGCTGCTTGCAAATGGGAAAGACTTAAAGGTCAAATTCGAGTATAACTTCAAAAAGGAAATGCAAGTATACCTAGTAGCATATCTCAACCTTTACACTGCAAATTAGCTGATCTCTTTCAAAATTCCCATTCTGTCTTACAAACTACAGAGTGTGGATTTAAGTAGCTACTGAGTTACCAACCTATCATGTTGACACTCAATTTCTGTGTATGTTAACGTGCTGAAATGGAGGAAAGGTAGGAACGCTGTATCATGCAGGCTGGGAGGGTGGGAAAAACAGAGAATGGCCTTCCACAGACACAATGTTATAAAAACACAGATCTCTCAAAAACGAAGTGATAGAGCATGTGTGATGGTTTGATAGCTGTGGTTAACATCTCATGAAACCGAGGGCGGCAGGGCAATAGCTTTATGGTGGCTCTGAATATTACATAAACAGCAGTTTCTTCTCTGAAGGCCATGCAGAACTGGATTACTGAATGTGTCAATTTCGTTGCATCTACAAAGCTAGCCCGACTAATAGGAACAGGAAGGCATTTCTCTCAGGGAACTAAAATGAAGCAGTGATGCCCTCCATTCACTCTTCTTGGGTCCTCCGAACATTATTTTCTGCTGAAGGACACAGCTGAGTGTGTCACATCATAGCCTCTCTTAAGCCTCTGAGGGCATGACTATCCCTGATGCCCACAGAGATGGAGCTGGAGACACACCCCACTGTTGCTGGTGAACCAGCATCAATTCCAAATGCCAGTTTGTTTGCTTCTGTACATGGAGTGATGAGAAGGTGTTATCTTGTCCTTTCTGTTAATGAACAACACACCTTGAGCCAGCCCTACCCATGACTACATGATGCACTCCTACGTTTAAGCTCCAGTCAATCACGACTTTCTTTCAGGTGTACATCCAGCAAAGCAGATGTGAAGATAACTCTCATGCATACAAATCTACAGAGTTGTGGACAGCATCTGTCTTTTTATAATTTTTTTAAAAGTAAGCCAACTGAAGCACTTCTGTTTTCTCTATTTCACTCATCATTGTCAGACTTAGATTACAAACCTAAGGACATTTATTTTTGAGTTAGGTTACATTGCCTGAACCGAGCCTTAATTCTAAAGAAACATTCACGTTAATAGTATACATGTTACATAGCACTGGCTTTTGCACAGTAACTGAACAACAACTTCAAAAACATTGACAATATTTTAATTTATTGCTGTTTCAATGTAACAGTTGTATGTTACTTTTGTGTTTATCCCACCTGTGCTAAAAAAGGATGAGATTATAGTGTTTTAAGTAAGAACACTGACTGGTTTCATCCCATGTAATAAGGACAGGCATTTTCTCTGCAGAAGCCACACTGAAGGAAGCAATGGAACAATAGGATATAAGACAGAATATAAGATAGAGCAATAGGATATAAGACAGGGCAACCTCCTGATGGACTTTACCCTAAAGTACTTAGTATCCCAATTTGGTACCCTAAATAATTTAGCACTAGGATTTCATTGTTAGATTTTAGGGATGTAAAGAATGTTCACACATTTTCTCATCCTCAGTGAGAAAATTGCCAAAAAGACCCTAAAATGTGAAATCTCAAAAAAAAAAATGCATTTTAAGAACTCTTGTAATTTTGCCCCATAGGGAGAAAAATGTCAAGTACTCTGCTCTTGCATAGGAAAATGAAATAAGTAAAGATTTGCAGCCTTACTATGTGTGCATCTTCATTACATTCCTCCTTCCAAAAATCAAGAAAAGCATATATGGGCTTCTAGGTAGTCTTCCTAGAAGCCCATCTTTGCCACATAGAGAATCATTTTGCTTCCCATGAGGCATTTCAGACCATTCTCTCCCTGCTGGATCTCATGCCCTTTAGAATTATTGCTATGTTTGTGAAAACCAAAGATTGGCCTGGAAAAACGAGGATGGGTTGAGGACTTAGATCTTTCCAAGATGCACACAGGGTTTAAGGCTCTAGTCTCAGGTTGTCTGTGAAAAACTGGAAAAACATAGAATGCCAGAGGTTCTACTAGAAATGATGTGTCCTAACATCAAATATGCAGCCATGACGCAAACTAGCTGGATCAACAGTGATTAAGATGAAAAGAACGTCATGTGTACAAGGATTTCATAGAAATTCACAAGGATTTCATATTTCATAGAAATTTATCTCATAGGATGCTTCTCTTCTAAGTAAGAGAAGATCAACTACTATTAACAAGACTACTGCTGCTAGTACAACTACTACTTTTGAGTAAAAAGACTGGTCTTCTCTTTTGATAACACTATATGCTTTCTATCCTTAAATGCCCTTCTAAGTTGAGTTTTTACAAAATGGTACAACAGGGATCTGCAGAAGTTATGAACACTGTGATTCTCAGAAGTGGAGAACTCAAGTTTGCCACACATATAGTATCTGCAAATCCCAAGGCTGGGTCTTAGTCATCAGCCTAAAAGATTCTCATAGCAAATCAAGTAGCCGTTTTCTCCTTTGTTGCTTTCTAAAGTTGCTGAAAGAAAAGAAAAATGAAACAGTGTTTTTATGCCCAGTGTACCAAGCTCATGTAAGCAGAACTAAAAATGGAATTCCCTTTTTTTTTCCAGAAGAAAGATGATGTTGTTAAAATATATATTGGGCATTACGTAAAGAAGGTCTCAGTAATTATTAATCCCGTTGTTTGTCTGTTTCATCCAGCTGTGCTCCTTGCTTTATCCAGCTTTGGTCCAAAATATATGCCAAAATGAAAGCCTAAATAATGAACCAATGAAGTGATCACTTACCCAATGTCCAAAAAAGAGGACAAAAGTGGGCACATATTTACATCGCACTTGCGTACGCTCATTTATATGAGTAACTTGCCTTCTTGTTGGGTGATATGGAGGTAAGGGGCCAGGAAAGATGCCCTACTTCCTGCATTATCAGTCTACTGGCTCTTTAGCAAACATGACAAGCTATGTTCTGTGAGTCAGAAGTACTATCTAGGCAAGAGTTGGAGCATTTGTGACCCTCCAGATGTTGTCAGACTGCAACCCCATCAGCTGCAACCACTGGTGAGAGATGATGAGTAATATAGTTGAACAACATCTCAAGGATTATCTCCAATCTAAACTACAGTAACAATCTGCATGAATGTCATTGGGCTATTTTTCTGCCAACTCAACAAAGTCCTAAGCTCAATAGAGCTTGAACTTCAGTCTACACACTTGTCTGAAGGTGTAAAGTCGACTGATGTTTCTGCTCCCCTTGTCAATCTACCACCTGGATTGTGGCTAATGACCTGACTTGACCTCATGCTTACTTTCAGCCCTTGTGAGGCAACATTTCTCTCCACATGAGCCCAACTGTGGTCTAGTCTAATGCCTTGAATTCTTGCTTGCCTTTTTTGCAACCTGCTTTTCTGCCTGATTCTGACTATGTCCCTGCCACTGGTCTCCTGGATATCAATTATGATGCATTATGAGTGTTGGGACTTGACAAGCTTGGAGCAGAACTTTGCTGAGGCTTTAGTGCTAAAAAAGAAAGGGAAAAAAAAAGAAGGGACGGAATGCTGCTGAAGACCTATGAGCTGCGTGGGGACGAAGACACTACAATGATTTTACAATGATCATATTTAGAGTTATAAAAGAATTGCAAAGTCTTTAAGTGTAAACATAAATAAAAAACATAGCAGCTAATTAACAGGTGACCAAGAGACTGCCTCCCATTACCAAACATCGTTACTAATTAACATCTCATTAACATCCTAATAAACCTCCAAAATTTTCTTCATTCTAGTTCTGAGATTTTGAAACGGCAATTAGCTGCTGATATGGCAAAGTGCTAACATATACCCACAACCCTTAATGTGCATTCCCTCCTTTGATTTTGAACGCTTGCTCTAATCTCATTTTAATCTAATGAAAATTAAGCTAATCCTAGCATCGTGGTTGTGAATACCTGAATGAGTATCTACTTCCATAGCATGCTGCCTGTGCATGAAAGCCCATCCTCAGAAGCCCTTCTTCAAGTACTTGTCCTACTTAAGGTAAAACAACTGGGAATTGCAGAGAAGGCCTTTTTGGTTGTGGCATCCTTCTTGTGAAATTCCTTCCCCTGGAAAGCTTGCTTGGTAGTATATTGATATCTTTTCAGCACCGAGCAAGGACCTTTCCATTTTTCAAGGCTTTACCCATCAGACTGGAAGTTAACATTGCTATCAGTATGTATTTAATGCTACTAGTATATATTGATTACTCTATTTGCTGGTGTATCAGACTCAATTTTTTTCCTGAAAAATACCATTTGAAAATGGGGTGTGTCTTATACACCAGTGCATTTTATACACCGGCAAATAGTATTTGCCAGTGTATAAATGGGGTGCATCTTATACGCCAGCAAATATGGTATTGTTGTTCTAATGTTTTTTTTCAATTGTGTTGCTGGCTTTAAACAACTGTAGTAATTATTTTTTTGAAAGGTAGTATACATTTTTATAAGCAAACAAAAAAATCAAACCAACTGATCCTTGCTATCTGCATTTCTACTACTAGGCTGGCCATTAAAAGATGTGATGCTGACACTCCTCTGTCACAAAAGCTATAAAGGAAAACATCATGGTGTTATTAATGCTGTGCCATGCTTACCATCCTCCAGGGCCCTGTTAAATGTGTAGATGTTTCAGTTTGCCTCTGTTTCTTAGTTTCCATCTTTTTTATTTTGTTAAAAGCTTTTTAGTACCTGTCCTTGAGTATTCTCATCTCACCCCCCAGCCATCTCATTTCGACTTTAAATTCTTTCTCTCTGCACCTGCCGATCTGAAAATTTATAAATATTACACCTTCATCTCTTTTTCATTTTAACTGCATTCACAATATAGGCTTTAATCTCTGCAGATTCTGTGTTGAAAAATACTAGACTGGTATTCTAAAATGGCATAGACTAGGACATACACATAGGATCCTAACTGAATATGGATTACACAAAGACCATGGCCGTAGGGGATGGTGAAGGCAATGACTCCTTCAATGCTAATCAGTGAAAAAGCATAAAGATACGTAAACATGGATAATTTTCATGTAATGGTGATTTTCCTCTCCCCATTTTTCCTGCACTTGTAAGTTAATGCATGACTCAGCAACTGTTGGAGGGAAAAAATGCAAACAGGCACAGAGTTTGCAAACAAAACTGGTGTACACAGGAGGCATATTAAAGCCGTATTTTCCTCCTTAGAATTTTAACATAAACAAAATCAGAAACTGATAAAGTGCAACACAGCACTATAACATCAATAACACTCTGTAAATAGGAGCAAAGTAAATAAAAATGAATAAAATACAACTGAATGGTGCTAATTAAAGTTTGATTGAATCTACTAACATTTCTGAAATCTCAAGATTGCACTAAGGTTAAAATATACAAAGTTAGGAAATATATGATAAAGATCTATCCATCTTTCTATTTTGGGAAAGCAAGAAGAGAATATTATATATTATTAATATTGTATTTAACTTTTGTACGCTTAATTTATAAGCTTCCTATGCCTTTTTTCAAAGACATGCCACAAATGGAAATAACAACACATGTTTAAATGTGCTGTCTATGGAGGGAAAGATAATTGAGATTTATGGATGCTAATATTTGACCGTTTAGTTCTCAATAGTGAGAATGAAAAATTTCCACAGTTTTCTCCCCACTGCAGAGAAAATGCAGAATCCCAAAGTGGTTCAGGAAATTATTTGGCATAGAAATACATGTGATTTTTGGTGTGAGCATTTTAACGTTTTGGTTTTTTAAAAATAAAAAACCCCACAGTTTTTCCAGACAGGCCTACGTACTTCGTGTAAGATTGCTCTTTTCTGTGCAAAAACCCAGCAATAACATGCCACAAAAACTTGCATAAAAATCTTGCATAACAAAATTTTGTGCAGTAAACACAAAAGATGGATTCATTACAATAAAAATTCTGTAGAGATACTGTATGTATAATTACCGCTTACTATAGGTCATTTAGCAAACCTACACATGAAGAATTTTTGGAGAACTCCATACAGAAATGGAACTAAATTTAACATGCAAACCATGAAATCTAATTCCTCAGATTAATTTCTAAACAACATTTAAAGGTGATCAAAACAAGTGAAAGAGTGCTCCACTGTCTGTCCTCCCCCACTGTCTCTCTACTGATGATATCATTAAAAACATGAACTCATAGATCAAAATACTATTTGTGCTGGCAGAATTCTGCCATCATGCTTAATATGGAAGTCTAGTTCTTGGAGAGGGAAGACAATGACAGCCAGCTGGGCACTGAACACCTTCTTAGAACAATGTCAGAAAAAGTAATATCACTAATATAATTCTAGAATGAGATACAAAAGGATTCCAGCTAGAGTGACCAGTGAGTCGACGGGCCATTTCACATTTTACATAGCAACAAATTTGGTTTTGTCACTGAGTGCCCACTCAGCATGAGCTACAGCTATCACAGCCCCTGAATACCTGTATTTCTATGGCACTTATTTTCAAATTAACCTGTGTGCAAATTCGTGGGTTATATTCAAATGCAGACAATAAAAACTGTTGCATTTAAAATATACTGTGCAATGCAGCCCATTGTGTTGACACGTCACTACATCATTCCAGAGGACTACAAATGTCAAGCTAAAACTAAATACACTTGTACTCTACGTATGTGTAATCCACCTGATCACTGGATTATTATGAAGCAGAATCATTTCCTCCATTTTCTTGGGCTATCACTAAGCTTTTGGTAAGCTTGTTCTGTTTGCTTCTTTTTAAATTCTTTCTTTCCTGGTTTCTAAAACTGAACACTCCTTCAAGAGTTTGGCTGCTATTTGAACTAGCAATGTGCAATTTGCTCTATCGATCTCTGCTACAGAACACGTGCTGGAGGCTACCTCACCAGAGATGCTTTCACTTTGCTGGCTGGCATTTGCCAGTTGCACAGCTAGGTGCTTTTCCCTTTCTTCTAGATTTCCTATTCCCTCAAAGGGACAACATGTGCTGCTGGAGATGAACAAGATTCTAACAGCCTGTAGTCACATTAAAGGAAGGGTAAAGCCTCAAGCCAGGAGGGTGCATTTAGGATTAAAACTTCTTATCCCAGGTTGCTCTTGCAGGAACCAATTCTTTTTCTACATAAACTAAAAAGGGGGTATTTTCCTTTGACTTACTAGATCATCTGGTCTCCTATGTTGCATGTGACCTCAATCGCATAGCTATTCAGACTCTTCTCTATTTTGACTCATCACTTTCTAATGGTCATATTTCAAAACTTCAAAAAGAGAGGTGGGCAAGACAGAAACTGAAGGTCTATGTGACCCCTCACTACCATCCAATTTGCTATGGTGGTAACAGGAAGAAAAGGGAGATGTTAAATCAAGGTTCAAAACAGCCTTCAAAACAGAGGTTTTCCACTTTCCAACAATGCACGCGTTTTCTTTATCAGTTAAGGCATGTCATGGCAAAACACAGGATTGCTGTTTGACACAAAAAGAAGGTGCACACGTGGTTTTAAAGGGAAAACCTTTTGAAACAAAGTTAAACAAAGCACCTGGAGAGCATGTGCCTTGATTTAAAAATGAACTCAGATTGTTTAACTGTCTAAAGGAGGTTGAACAACCACAATTTGTTCACTTGGCAAGAGTATGGGGCTTCTAGAATGGCCAAGAGACCACATGTTAGTTGGTTATTGTTGTTGTTGTTGTTGTTGGTCTCCCAGAGTCCTAATCCAATACTCAAATTACTACACTATGCTGGCTTTCTCAAGTATTATGTCATGTCTCTCATTTCAGCTATCACTTGTTCAAAACAATGGAGCTGTCATCTCCTCCCTGACGGAGGCCTCCTTGGACAAAGAAGAGAACAAAGAGTGCCAAGATGGCAGGACCCAGCTGGAGCCAGAGGAGGCTGGCAACCTTGTCATAGCACTGGCACAGACACAGCCTGGTTCATCCCAGGCAACAGCAACAGATCTGGAGGAGGCAGAGGCTTTTCATCCTGTCGAGTGATGTAAATTAAAGTGCCAGGAGCAAAAGGTCAGGCAATGCCTTGCTCCACTTTAAATACAGGATACTGATCTAATGAGACCAGTTGGGCTGATTAACTGCTGGCAATCAATTAGCTCAGGTCAGGTCATTCCACTGGTGCAGACAACAGTTCCAAAACTTCCATGCAACCCTTTCTGAGGTCTATGGAGAAGCATGAGGTTGCCTTGTTAGTTTATTTATTCAATAGTAGGAAGGACATGACAGAGATTTATATAATTATAAGAGTATGGAGAGAGTGAACAGCAATTAATTCACTCCCTCCAAACACTAAAACCCAGGGCTATCCAATGAAACTGAATGGAAACGACTTAAGTATAGAGGCAACACAAGAAAAGGAAGTCCTTCGTCATACTCTGCATACATATTTAGCTTATAAAATACATTGCTGGTGATAAAATGGAGTGAAAATGTGAAACTTGCATGACTGGTGACAATATATCTCATCAAAAGAGATCAAGGATGCCCTTTTCATATTTTATGTCTCCCAAATGGGACATCTTTATATTAATGGCCAGAAGACAAAGCCTTGGCATGACTTACAAAAAAGGAGTGGGGGAACTCTGGCCTTTGAATTTTTTTACTTCAGCTCCCAAAGCCCCAGCCAACATGCCTAATAGAAAGGAATTGTGGGAACTGTAGTATTCAGAAAGTTAAAGGCTCCCAAGTTCCACAGTAAGGCTCCTGATTCCATTTGAAAAAAGCAAAGGCAACAGTAAAAAAATGCTAAGATAACCCCTTTGAACTGCAAAGCTCCTCTGCATGCCCCTCTTTCTAGTGGCTTCTATTCCATCTCCTTATTTCCTGAAAAGGTTTGAGTTGTAGAATTCCAGTATTCCATTTTGCTGGGTTCTACTTCTGAGGCAGCTATGCCCAATGGGCAGATAAACTCATCCTCTTATATTGTTTGTATATCCATTTTTATAGTGCAAGAAAGCTCCTTGTGATCCTTCACGTTGAAAGATGCTATAAAAATGTCACTTTTTTTTTTATTATCGTCTTTATTACTATGGAATTTGACAGAAGTACTGTTCCAAAAGCAGAATGAACAGAATACTATGCACATCTCAAACAGATGTAGTAGGTGGTAAATAATTTAACACATTGGTGAGCAAGCCACAATCTTGTTATAGTGGGCGGATTTGGTTCAATTTATTTGCCAGGAAGATCCATTTGTCTGATGGGTTGGGAATGAAAAAAAAAAAAGCACCCAATGGGGCATATGAAAAGGCAATTTTGACGAAATGAAGAATTACTTATGGTGATTGAAATGAAATATTTACTTTATTGATGTTAATTGAGTGCTTTGGAGCCCCAATACTATCACTGGACACAGTGGAGCTACTGCCACAAGTGATACATGCTGAGGGACAGGGAGAAGTGGTATGATGGTGGCAAACAAACATGTGTCTCCTGTGCAACCATGCCTCTGAAGTGCCTTCTGTCAAGTATACTGAATGACACTGCTCTGTTGCTAGAATTAAAGTAAGATTCAACTGGGACCCTAACTTCTCTATATAGAGTAAGAAAGTGCTGTCTTTTCTTTGCCTCTAGTGGAAGATGACCAGAGTCAGCCCTGAAGTGAAACTTGTCCAGAAAAATTCTAGGCCCCTTCCCTGAACATTTCCTGTCAGGGTGGAAGGAGAGGCAATGCTGAGCCTGTCATCCTCTTATTTATAGTCTATACAGACATATAGCAAAATGTGTGTGCACAGTATTCTACCAAACTGCTCAAATTGTTCCCAGCTCCTCATGAATGCAAAGGCACTGGGTACTAACAAGTACTTGGAAACGTCACACTTTTTAAAAAAACAGTTAAAAATGTTTACAGTGAACACATCATATGCTCTGTTTTAGGTTAACATCTCCTTAATTCCAGACTATTACAACAATTGGGAGAACACCTTTTTGGCATGTTCCAAACACGTCACTTAATTATCTTTCACCAAGTTATCATACAATTATCTTTATACCAAATCATGTACTTTTTTCCCCATAAGCTCATATACTTTTTCCAATTTTTTCAGTCTTTTTGTTCTCTTTCAGGCTATCATACAAGCCTAATATAAGGTAAAAATTGGACAGCCTTCGTACAAAATGTATACCTTGCATTAATATTCGTCTCATGATGGAAACACTCAAGGAACTTATTCCTAAAACAGAATACTGTCACAACTGCACATTGTTTTAATGCATAAGGAAAGAGGATGTCAGCAGCTGAGAGACACCTCTATATCTGTAAGTCTCATGGTTTTGGTGCTAGATGACCATAAGTTGGAGTTGACTTGAAGGCACGTAACAAATAAAACAAAATCCATACTACATTTCAATCACTAATTCCATCTTCCACCTTCAAGATATGTTTAAAAATATTTTTTTCCCTCAGAGGGTACTTTTTCAAATTCACCCACTCAGTAAATACATATACAAATGGAGGGGTAGCCATAACATCCACAAAACATTTGAAATTCCATACTGTGATAAGACCTTAAAGCACCCCTAGATTCTTGGCAAGAAAGAGATGTAACCTAAGAACTCTTGCTCATCCTTTTCTTCTGATTGTTTCCTGGTATTCTGAAATGCCTAAATAAAAATCTATTTGTAGTATTTACTGACAACCAGCATGAAAGAATGACCCACCATCCATTAAATGCTTTAGATAAACCTAGTGTCAAATTAAGCCCATATATTGGGCTGGTGGAGAGGTATGTCATCAAATGTTAGTAGGTGATAAGAAATCAAATGATGAACTGGTATGTGTGAGAACCAGCCTGAAGTGGTCTCTTCTTATATAAAGATGAATGTATTATGGGCTGGGCTGAGGCAGTGTTTGCAGATCAGAAATATATAAGTTTAGGCGAGCTGATAAATAAGGGCTGGAAAGTCTCAAAGGGCCATTTTTGGTTCTTCCTAGTCCTCATGAGGCAGTACTGCTACCATTTCTCAAAACCAGAAATTACATCCAAAAGGTTTGAGGGGCGATTTTTTTTGTTTCACAGGGAAGTGCCTTGAAATGGTGCTAGAATACAAAATTGTAGATACCCTTCAACATTTCACAGATGAAAACTGGGATACGTCTGGCCAAACAAATCAGTATGATCAAGATGGCAAAGGCTGTTAATGAGGAAGACCAGATAAGCTTGGAGAGGCTACTGCTGTTTGCTTTTGCCTGGGCCCACTGAGAAGGACAAGATCCTGTCTCCTCTTCTCCTCTCATCCCACTGAGTTGAGCACAAGCTACTTTTGCAATTTGAACTTAGTTTACAACAACTGAAGTAGGTTGAGGACAAAGGGGAAAAATGGGAGGAGGGCATTTTTATGGCACATTATAAAAACAGCTGAAAAAGTGGGACAACAGAGGATTAACTGGGACTGTCTCTGCCAATCAGGAAGCTTGGAGGTGTGTAGGAATAGTTTTTGGCTGAAAACTGAAATTTTTCAGCTGAAGTTTACAAGAATCTGGAACCTAGGAGCGGAGGACAGTGGGAATGGGCCAAGAAGCATGTATGTGGCTTATAAGGATCACAATTCCCAGCCTGATCTACAAACACCAAGAAGTTACGTACTGGAAAATGTCATCTTTTTCTTCACTCCATGTGGCCTACAACAACAAATACACATACAATTGCTTAGATCCAATGTGATATTCATCGAACAAAAACCCCTGCTAGCATAATTGTGCTGTATTTCTCTGTTATGCAAACAGTAGCACAAGAGTAGATAAGTTGTGGAACTTCCTTTTATGGGAGGTCTGGTTGGCCCCCTCTCTGCTCTCTTTCCGCCAACAGGTAAAGACCTTTTCATTTAAGGAGGCATTTGGTTTTTAATATGTTGCAGCGGATAGAGCTTTTAATGGGGTGGGATGGGTGTGCAATATTTTTATTTATTATGTTCTAAACATCTTTTTAATGCTGTTTCTAGGCCTCGTAGGACCAGAGATACAAAGAAATCTATTTTTTAACTGCACTATCTGCTCTTAATCCCAAACCCAGCAGATAATACAGAAGGAAAAATAGCCATTTGTGGTCAAAAAGAACTAGGGGAAAGTTTGCATAATGCTTAGTCACTTTTTTATCTAAGGCCATCTAAAATTATTAACAACAGAAGTAAACACCAAATTATATAAAGTAAAAACAGAGTAAAGAATTTCCCTGCACATGCAAAGATTGCAGTATCTTTCATCATTAATCTATGCAAGTGAGTTGAGAGTTAACCCAAACTAGGAATGTAGTCTTACTCACGGCAACTGAAAAGATTCAGTGGGAATAACTCCAAAGAAAAGATGGGCACAGGATTTCAGCCTTTGGTTGAACACATAATTGTCTTGCTTTTGTTTGAACCTTTTAAGGTTCAAATGAACATTGAGAACTAAAGAAGTAAAAAACTCCAAGCCTTCTGTTTCCTAAAAACTTGGGAGTGGGTGAAAGCAACTTTTGCCATATTTTAGCTTTAGATCTACCTGAGCTTGAAAAAGGTAGTCATGTACAACCAACCCTGCTTAATAAAGAAAAGAATACACACAAGGGAATTCCTTTCCTGCTAAACATCACCAGCCATTTATGCTAATGGTAACCAGGTAGCTACTCAGCTATAAGACAGGGACTTCATCCTTCTTTGCTACACATATGAATGGCAGAAAAATTATACATTTAATGCACATCTATATTTTTACAAGATCAGATCTGTAATTTTTCTGCAGTTTGTTCATATGTACTGTGATAAAACTTGAAACCGTGTGGGTTGTCCTTTGCCTCCTGCCTATGAAATCAGCACAATCAACACCACCACCATCACCACCACCACAATTATTATTTTCTTTCTTTATATCCTGACTTTTTCCCAGCCCTGGGACTCAAAGAGGCTTTAAGTGTTTTGAGTGCGCTTTTCCACAGACACTCACTACTGAGCTCCTCCACCCACTCACCCTCACAGCAAGAAAGGTGTGAAAACTTTACTGCCACATATAACTGCTCTAAACCAATCAATTTAGAAGGTTCTGGGCTAAAGCCTGTGCAAGCATAGCTGACACACATGGAACTGTGAAGAAGTCAAAGTTAACAGTGTTTGCATATGTGTTTTCTGAGGAGACAAAAACTGCCACTTCCCTGTATGCTGCTGTTGATGGTGGAAATGAAGTGGCAAGCTACGTCACATATCTCTGCTCACAGCCTGGTACCCTAGGAACAACTGCTTTAGTCACTTGGGATATCATTTAGGATGCTCTAGCCAAACACACTGAAACCCCCAGCAAAGAAAGATTAGTTGAATGATGCATTATCCAAAGCAACATTGTGTGGCTCTAGCCTGAAATACACTTACCTTTTATGCACAGTGGTGGGTGTCATCAGATATCTTCATAAGGAGTGACACAAAATTAAAACAGAACAAGGAACGCCAGGTGGGAATGTTTGGCATTTGCCTGACATAAATTGCACAGGCCTAACCACCAGCTGACCTGAGATCCGCTCAACAACTCATGTGCAAAAGCTATGTTAGGCTAGTCAGAAGGGATGGGCGTAATAAAATCATGCTTAGTACTTCTCTGTGTTTTACAGCTCTGGGCATTGCAAAAACATTAACTAATTAGCAAAGCTTTTCACATCCCCTCCCATTGAGACAGGTCAGTGGTATTTTATTGAGTCAGACAGGCTGATGCAGAAGAGCTGATTTGCTCTGAAAAGTGTCTCAAAAACCTGGCACATTAGGCTTTGTTGCTGTTGATCAGCTGCAGATGTTTAAAATAAAATAATCCTCATTTGCAAGCCAAAGCGCACACAGTGCAATACCCTCTGAATCCTAAATATTAACCCTGGGCATGGAAAGTCATTTGCATTCTCTTCCCAAGAAAAATTATTAGCAATAAAGGTTATGACAGGGCAGATTATGACCTCATTTGCAGATGCATACTGTTCCTTATACATGCTCCTTTTTAAAAAAGCAAAGCAACTCCTATGACTTCAATGGGAGCTTTTGGGCACTTTTTCATGGTACTACCATTAAACTATAAGTTATAACTGGCTAACTGTACAGAAGACTTCCTCCTTCCCTGCCCAATGGAAATGGTGAAACAGCCATGGCTCCTTACCCCTGTCTTTTTAGACTGAGAAAATAGAGACTTCTTTGCTTTTACTCTCAGATGGGCTGTATCTGTTTGGAGGTCCCTTTTATCAACTTCTGGTTGCCTGGGCTTACAACTCATAATGCAAAGTAAACTGCAAACAGGCAGAGATAGCATCAATGCTCCACTTTAGCACTACGAAGCATTAGGATCTCAGGATATCCGTATAGGAGAATGAACAAGCTCTCTGTTAGAGTTTTAGGCTATTATATGCATTCAGAGATATACAAATATATATCTGTCATATGCAGTCATAGATATACAAACTTTCTCTTAGGGAGAAAAATAGACTTTTCAATATCAAGGCACATTACTTTGATTGTAGTACATTACATGTAAGGCATCATAAATTCAGAACAGAACAGAACAGGCAGGAAAAGTGTTACACTTTCATAATGTCTGCACTTGAACCTTCTGCATCTTCTTAGCCTCTCTATATTTACACAAAGAAGAACATTACCACCTTAAAGAATACTGACGGGTTCTGACATACACACTCTCTTTGTAGGAGCACATAAGCATCCAGTGGTTAATATTCCTCAACATTGCTATATCAAGTAGCATCCATTACAATAATAATCGGAAATATCTATTTAGCATAAGCTGAACTTTACCAGCATTATCTGAGCAATTAGCTAACATTATTGCATGAAAGCTGTCATGGACAGTGGTCTTCATAGGGAGGAGGCTGACTTTTATCTCTCCATCTGCCTCTTATATCTTTCCTAGCCTCTGTTTGGCAAATCAAATAGGAAAAATGCACTGGTCTCTCCATTTATATAAACAATTAGTCTCTTCCAATCAGAACAAGGACCTTATAGGTGATGCAGCATGTGAGCACCACTTGGTTCTTGGCTGCCTTCCAACAGATTAAATCCAGCATCTGATTGCATCAGCCTTTAAAGCAGTACCTGCCTTGGGTTCATTACAGGACAACTCACTCTTCATGTTTTCTCACTAGCTTTTCATTGCTAAGCTGGCCTTATGCCCAGAACTAGCCAATGTCTACACTTTCAGTGACACACATTCCGTAAGCTTTCTGCTTCATATTTTATGCTTTATAAACACACTATTTACATTTCCAGGTCTATAATTTTACAAACTAAAACCCAAATCAGTCTTCAGCCTGTATCAATGGTACCACAGAGATAGGACACTTTTACATAGAAAATAAATAGTGTATTATGTGCAAGATACACTCTTTATTTGTGCAAACAATATCATTTTATAAGAAGCTGAAAGATAAAAAAAAATCACAGGGGTTGGCCATTTCCTCAACAGGGTATCTTGATACATTGAGATACTTTTCTAATCAAGGACAAGAAAATCTGTGAGTACCCTGAATGCTTCTGGAGTCCTCCAGTCTTCCAAATGCAGCACATTCAGGCCTGGACAAAGTCTGTTATTACTAAATTGTTATTGTGTAGAAGCTCATCCTGCTTTACAGTTACGGCTATCAAACTTTATTAGAGACAAACCACTCCAAAAATCTTAAACCTCTGCCAAAGTTACTGGAAATTCTGGAGAAAGTAGAGAGATCTTATAGGAGTTGGTTGCAACTAGAGTTGCTTACTTGTTGAAAAATACAAGGGTTCCACTCTGAGAGAAAGGCAACATATAAATGAAACAAATAAACAAACATATTATGCCAGCAGACCAGCCACCACCCACCAGAAAGTAGTAGTGATTAGTTTTCAGTGCCAGATTTATAAAGATGCTACTTAAATTACAGCTTAGAGTATGAGGCCCCTCTAATTGTTTATACAAGAGCTGTTTAAGTAGTCTTTTGGAATCTTCTAAACCAGACACAGCTTAGGGCTTTAGCATGTCTTAATCTTGCATGTCTGGAAAAGGTGACTGAGAGAGCAGTTGACTTCCAACTCCAAGCAGTCTTAGATGATGCAAGTTATCTAGACTCATCCTGCTCCAGAGAAGGTTGATGAGTTGAGACCAATATGGTCACTTTAATGGATGGTTTTCACCTAAGTATTGACAGAGGGAGTGTGGTTGTGGACCTTTCAGAAGCATATCATTGACCACAGTATCCTTTTGGAATGTCTGAAGAGTCTGGAAATTGGAGGCACTGTGCTTCAGTGATTTTGGTCCTGTCTCTCAAATAGATTCCAGACGGTGGTGCTTGAGGACAGCTGCTCCTCAAAAAAAGAGATGTTATGTGGCATAGCACCAGGTGCCATTCTATCCCCAATCCTGTTCAACATCTACATAAAACCACTGCGAGAGATCACCTGGAGGCATGAGCTGGGGTGTTATCAATATTTTGATGACACCCAAATCTACTTCTCTATGCCTTCTAAAACAGCCTCAGCTTAGGACAGTGTCTCCTCTGGATAAATGCCTGGAGGAGGAAATGGGTTGGGTGGGTAAAAACATGCTGAAGCCAAATCCAGACAAGATGGAGGTGCTTACTTTCAAGGGTCCTAACCTGGCTTGGAGGTCTGTCAGCCAGTCCTGGATGGAATTACAATCCCAGAAAAGACTCAAGTTTGCAACTTGGAAGTGCTTCTGGATCCATCACTCCAAATGACAGCTCAGACAGATGTGATGGCCAGGAGTACCTATTTTCAGCTTTGGCTGTTATGCCAGCTGCATCTCTTCTTAGAGCCGGAGTATCTAAAAACGGTGGTGTACATGCTGGTAACCTCAAACCTGGATTTCTGCAATGCGCTGTACATTGTGGCTATCTCTGTATCAAGTTCAGACATTTCAGTTAGTTCAAAACATGGCAGTCAGATTGGTTACTGGTACATCTAGATATGATCATATTAAACCAATATTAAAATCACTCCACTGGCTGCCAATTAGTTTTCAGGCAAGATACAAGGTTTGAGTCCAAGTCACCTATGTGATCACCTCTTCCTGTACAATGCGCACCATATACTCAGGTCCTTCGAGGGGCATTTACTACATTCAGCCAGGACTTGGTTGGCAACTACCACTCAGAGGACTTTTTCTTCAGCTGCCCCTAGAATGTGGAACAACTTGCTGGAAGACATTCAACAGCTGGACACAATACATTCAACAGCTGGATAAAATGTTTGAATTTAAAACAGCATTAAAGACTAGTCTCTTCTTGCAGGCCTATCAAGATAATTTTCAAATTATGATTCTTAAATTATGAATGTTAAAGTATGGACCAATTGTTTTAAAATGTATTAGTCTTATATGTTCTTTTAAATTGATGTTATGTGTTTTTAACTGTTCTATGTGTTTTTAACTGATGTTATATGTTGTATTTTAATTTGTTTTTGTTCCCCACCTTGATCCATAGGGAGAGGCAGGTAAGAAATATTATGTTATTGTTCCATTCCTGTTGGTTTCTCCAGGTGCTCTGAGCCTCCTTTTTCTCCCAGGCCATCACAGACAATTGGTCTCAGCTGGAATCTTCAGCAAATATATTCTTCCAGAGATTTTAAGTCCCAACCTCTTCACTAAACACGGTGGCTTAGGAAAACATCCCACCCCATTAGCCGAACTTGTTTTCAAGAATCCATGTTTAAAATGTTAGTTGTACACCCACCGTATTGAAACAACCTCTTAATGTGTTGAGCACATCATTTTGAATCAGTGTCCTCACATGCCCCAGACATTAGTTCAGGCATAGGACTGTCTGTGTCAGTGTTCAGCATTTGGATTTTCAGCATAAAGGTGAGCCCTAGAAGGAAAGGACAAGGTCTTACCATGTTCAAATGGCATAGACTCTAAAAGGGCTTAAGTCCTATTACGTTTGGTTTTAGAAATTCATCACTGCCCCTTCTACAAATGCTTAATAAGCAATGTGTATTTGCACCAGAGAATGCTCTTTTCTTTAACTGTAGCACAGAATCGCCATCAGACTGTGCTCCATGACAATATTTCTTATGCCCTTCCTTACTATAGGAATTACAGAGACTAAGGCAAATCTGTTCTAAACATCATCATGTAATGAGAATGCTCACTTTTTTCCTTTGGTGGACAGTTACAGCAACAAATTTTTAGCTATACCTGTTTCAGACTGCAGCTTGCTTGCCGGTTTACTTATTTATTTAGTCATATGTATGCATGGGAACTGATGTCAGGACAGTTTGCAATCATAAAATCCAATGATAATCAATAAAATAACAACCAGAACAATAATAGATTCAATCTTTCAGTACTAAAATATTCAGATATTTAAAAGCCAGCACCAAACTAATAGTAACTATTAAAGATTATACATTTGCCAGAAGAGGAGAATTTTAGCCTAGCATCTATACGTATATAATGAGGACGCTAGGCCAACCACTCAGGGAGTGCGTTCCAAGGACAGAGTGCTGTTAGAGAGAACCCTCTCTTTTTGATACTCATTTGTTGCACCAGTATGCTTGATGGCATTCAGTGAAGACCATGATAATGCTGACAATGTTAGGTTCCAAACTTCCAGATCACCATATTCCTGCCCAGGTTGTAACTGCTATATGTTGACAAGTCTGCTTTGACGTATGGTGACCTTATGAGTGAGAAATTTCCAAGACACCGTGTCATCAACAGCCCTCCTGCAAACTCAGGCACATAGTTTCCTTAAGTCTATCCAGCTGTAATTTGCCTACTGCCTTCAACTTTAGCAAACATTTCTAATGAGTCATGTCATCCCATGATTCTTCCTAAGTATAACTAGCCTGTGTTTAGTCATTTTGGATCTAACAGGAGTTCAGATTTGATTTGCTCTGAAACCTATTCATTTCTTTCTGTCTTTCTGTCTTTCTTTCCTTCCTTCCTGCCTGCCTGCCTGCCAGCCTGCCTGCCTGCCTGCCTACCTGCCTGCCTGCTTGCTTGCTTGCTTCCTTGCTTGCTTTTTACTTTTTTGATGGTCTATGGTTATGTGTAAAACTCTCCTCCAACACCATCTTTCAAATGAGCTGATTCTCCCCTCCCCCAGTCACCCTTCTTCACTTTCCAGTTTTTACATCCACGCATAGTAACTGGAAATAGTATGGCATGGGTGATCCTGACTTTGGTATTCAGTGATATATCCTGTTCAGTAGCAGAGACCAAATCAAAAGTCTGCCCTGACACACGTGCTGGGGCCACCACCAAGGTAGCCATGACAGCCATGATGTCTTGTGCTGCCCCAGAAATTAAAGCCTCAGCATAGAAACTGAGGTCACCATAGACCAACACCCTAAGCATCCTCAATACCAACTCTAACATCATCTCTGTCAGCTCAGGCTATTGGTAGTGAATTGAGCAATACACCAAAAGAAACTCTAATATGTCCTAAGAGGTACCACATACAAACATTCCAGATTAGGGCTCACCTGAATGAGACTTTAGAGAGGGAAATGCAATTCTTATAGACTACAACAACTCTCTCACTACCCTTCAAATCCATGCTTTAATTGACTATATGAGACAGCTGAGACAGACTAACTCTGCCTGGCTTCATCACCCTACCTGCATCAGAGGTTCCTCAAAACAGTATTTTGAAGGTGGCTGTACAAGATTTGCTTATTGGTTCAAAGTCACCGTTATTGTCATAATTATATTTATTTATATTCTGCCTTTTCCCCAGTTTGGGACTCAAGGCAACTCAAACAGTTAAACATATCTAAGAATTCACAACATACAAAAGTTAAAAATGTGATTCAGCTATCAAAAAAATCACAGTCTGCTAGCACATTATTGCAAAGCCCCTTCGAGTTTTCCAAGGCTTGCCAAAACAAAAACAGTTTCTATCTGCTTGCAGAAAGATAGCAAAGAGGGTGCTAGCCTAACTTTTTGGGAAAGGAGTTCCAGAGCCTGGGAGCAGCCACCAAGAAGCCCCTCAGTGCCAGCAGATGTCCCTGTGAAGGTGGCGGGATACAGAGAAGAGCCTACCAAGAAGATCTGAAAACATGGACAAGTTCATATAGGAGAATACTGTCCTTCAAATAACCTGGAGATGAGCCATATAGGGCTCTATAGGTCATAATCAGCACTTTGAATTATGCCCAGAAATGAGCAGGCAGCCAGTGGAGCTGTTGCAACAAGGGTGCTGTGTATTCCCTGTAGTCAGCCACAGTTAACAATCAGGCTGCAGCTCTTTGGACTAGTAAAGTTTCTGAACACTCTTCAAAGGCATCTTCATGCAGAGTACATTACAGTAAGCCAACCGAGATGTAACTAAAGCACGTGTCACCATGGCTAGATCTGACATCTCAAGGAACAGGTGCAGCTGTTACTCAACTGTGCAAATGCACTTCTGACCATTGCTGAAACCTGAGCTTCCAGGCTTAGGGTTGAATCCAAAAACATACCCAAGCTCCAGGCCGGTGTCTACAAGGGAAGTGTGACTCCTTCCAGCACTGGTTGAATTCCTATTCCTTGATCTGCCCTTTGACTGATCAAGAGCACCTCTGTCTTGTCTGGATTAAGCTTTAATTTTTTTCACCCTCATCCAGTCTATTGCTGATGTCAAGCACCAGCTTAGGATGGAAACAGCATCCTTAGTTTGTATAGGAAAGGAGTAATAGAGTTGGGTATCACCTGAATATTGATGGCCTGAAAAGCCCAAACCTTGAATGATCTCTCCCAGCAATTTCATGTTCACTCAGACAAAAAACAAACATAACCACAGTCCTGTTTTCCTAAAACTTCCACGTCTTCCATTTTTAACGGCTGAAAAAAAAAAAGAAAAAGGGAAGGTCATCCAGCCCTCCATAAAACTTGCTTATCAAGACTCACAGAAGACCTGGGTACACTTCCATGACGCATTAGCCGGAAAGTTGGGGCAGATCAATCCAACCCTACCACTACTGGTTTCATTGCCTTAATTCTTCTTTTGTTTTCTGGCATCTCATACTGCAACTGCAAACAGCATCCTGATATGCCAAATAGAATATATTATAAATTCAAATGGTGAGCTACCAGCAGGAGGTATGGAAAGAAAGAAAAAGACAGCTACGCTGCAAAGAGTTTGAAGCCTTGGACTGTGTTTTTACAAGCTTTTACTGCAATATAAACAGATTTGACATAATAATTGATACAAGGACGTGATGTGCAGAGAAACATGCAAAACGCTTTTGGGTGATGCTTTTGTTCTACAAATGTACTTACTATTTTACTAACTTACATGGGATCTAGGCACATGGCACAGTAGTCTTTGTGTGACAGCTGTTTGAAGAGTACCTAGGACCACTACTGTGTTTCTGATGGCCTGGCCTCGCCTGAGCAAAGGTCCAAATCAATGCTTCTATGACAGCTGATGGTACTTTTTCATGTAGTTGACACGGCAGATATCACAGTGGCCTTGTTTATTTCACCCCTTCTGAGTAATTCACACAAACAGTGTAGCCAATACAGTATGTAACTCACTGTAATAGCGTATGTAAACCAGTATCACTGTACTGGTTTCACTGTAATACTGTATGTAAACCAGCTCCCTTTCCTACCCTGTCCCAAGAGATTAGGATAGTGAACAGTATATTCTTATTTCTGCTCACAAATCTTCTACTTCTGCCTTGTGATAAAAACTGGGGGCAGTGGTTGCAAGACAAAGTAGCAAAGAGAGGAGTGGTTAAGCACTTGTCACTTCTCCTGCTTTAATGCCACTTTGTAGAAAGGTAGTTGCAGCTGGGGTTTTAAGATATGAAGTGGAGCTAGGTGTGTAGTTCTGGCCCCAAGGTCATGTTGAGACAGTAATTTCTTCAAAACTTATCTCAGTACACTTTACAGGTGAGCAAGAGTTGCACTCGGATCTTCATCCAGTGGCTGGCTCCTTTAAGGTCCAGATCCATAAACATTCCTAAACGTTGTCTTTGAGCCTAAATGATTAACTCATGATCTGAACCCTTTGAATCAAGCTAAAGTTGAGTTCTCTGAAAGAAATACAAGATTATATCACCAAGCCCTGCTTGTCATAAGAACATGCAATTGATTCCAGTCATAATAATGAATGGGTTGAAAAAGCAACAGATTTTTTTCCCTCTAACTTGGAGGTGAGCAACTGTGTCCCTCTAAATGTTTTGGGCTGCAACTCCCATAATCCTTCACCACTGGTTATGCTGGTTAGGGCAGACGAAAGTTCTAGGACCAAAATATCTGTTATCCACCCTTGTCTTAGCTGATGCAGCAGTAAAGTGATTTGATCAATAGTCAAAAGTAATGAGGAAACCATGATGGACCACAGGAGGCGGAGGAGAAATCTTGCACAGGTTAAGCAAGTAGGTTTAAAATACATAACATACAATTTTTACCATATTACCTCATATATTTAATGGAAAAACTGCTGCCAAAAATGCCATCTGTTTGGCCTTCTCCCTTCTTCTTCTTCATGCAATGTCATGTTTTTCATTTAATCACTCCTGCTCCAGATCAATGGCTGACGCTGTTCTACTGGGAATATTTTGTGAGCCATGTGTTTTGATCGGAAGGATATATCTTTTTTAAAATGTAGCAACCAATGTGTGAATAAAGCATTCCAGAATGAGTTGCAGACAAACAAAAAGGGAATGCCCATCACTACTGTACACACTCCAACCCACAGGTATTTTTGACAGTTGTTGCTAGAAACAAAATGCTGGATCCAGTGTTGTTCTGGTCTGTATGACAGCAAGGAGAAAGCTTTGGTTTCTAATGCTATCCAGGAAAATATCTCAATGGGGGTGAAGAATGCCAGTTCTCTGATTAAGTAGGTGTAAGAATAATTCAATGGAATCTGTTTTGTTTTCCGCTAGGACCATGAAGTCCCCAAATCTCTCTCAGGTATAAAACTGTTGCTCTGTCCAAACCCCATACTGCAATGAGCTTCACACAACAACATGAAATTGTGGCCCTTCTAGTAATGCCACATATTTCCAATATCCACCTGGTAATCATTCAGAGTAGGGCGCTCAATGTCATGATACCTATTCTGTGGAATGCTCTTTCCTCAAACTTTGACACACTCCAATCATCCTTAGTTTTCATTGAGTGCTAAAACATTTATTTGAGCATGCATTCCATGTATAATCCATGTCTATCTTCTGGATTTCAACAAGAATTTTTTTGTGTTATTTTCTCTGTGCTGTGTTTATTTTACATACTGATATGTACCATTTTGAAATGAGGAACATCTACTGAAAACCATTCAGTGATCTATCTTCTGCTCACCCCGACTTTACAAATACATGGACTCTAGCATCTTCCATTGTGCTAGCCATCTCTCCAGTTACCCTGCTCAAAGAAGTGAAACAAAATGACAAAAAGATTGTCTAGATCAGGGTAAATTACAGTTACTGTAGGCATGATCTGATGGCACATTGGGTAACTCCCCTAAGAAGCTACTAGATAGCTATCTGTATTTATTTCAGAAAAATGTGCATATGGTATAACAGTACTTCAACAGTCTAAACAAAATACTATGAAAATCTGACACATGGTTGTTAAAAGGTACTTCATAAAAAACACTAAGAATTACCACATGCTACTGTCGTGTTATGGTTAGTCAAGTTTAATATTCAGTAAAAACGCTGTTCAGTACTTTTTTACCCTTAAATTCCTCCTGTATTACAGCTATAGACAAACTAGTTCAGATAGTTCCTTTCCGAAAATCTGCAATGAAGTTTCACGTACCTACTTCTTAGTGGCATCTGATGGCTTCTGTTGCAATGGAGTTGTGAATTTGCCCTGTATTTCAGTTAGAACTTTAAATGAACTATACAAGGTACTGAAACGTCTTTGGCAAGATAGGGGGGTTAGTCCTTTACAGTTTGGACTAAAATCCAGAGTGAATTCACCAGAAAAGTGCCATGAAAGCTGCCACTATTACCAAGTCTTCCACTTCTGTGTCATCACATCCTTACAGTATGCATACAGATCGTACAGTGGGATCTTCACTTTTCTGAGGGTTTAGAGACCCTTGCAAAAGTGGAAAAAAGCACAAATATCTTCCCTCCGCCACCAGAGTGAGTATGTTTTCCCGCCCAGTACTCTTCCCCTCACTCCCCTTGTCATTTGCCTGGGTGAGGGCAAATGTGTGTGTGCCTTCCCTCCCCACACTCCCGCCCCCATTCCCTTGTCATTTGCCCAGTCTCGGATGGAATGCATGCACACGCCTCGTAAATAATCAAATTTGAGAAGATCAAACTTGCAAATGTGGAGGGAGGACTAAACACTTGAAGAGGCATTTAAAGGGTTTTAGGTAAAAGTAAGAATTCATATCCCTATCCCTTTCTTATTGTAAGGTCAATAAAATAAAGGCAGCTAAAACTGGTAAAGACTTCCCTTGTAGAGCCCAGCGCATGAGGAAACCGAGATGGATCTCAGAAATGATGGATGTACAAGCCCACATCTCACTTAATATATGGTTTCCTTCCAGAAAATCAAAACCTGCTCAATAGAAAAATTAGACAGAAATAACACCAAGTTTAGAACAGCTGGAAACAGTGGCATACTCTCAGTGAGATGGATGTTGCTCAAGAGGACAAGCCATCAGATGACCAAAATACAAAGTGTTCGTTTTAGTAATTGCTTGTAAAGTCAGTTATCTTTGTCAGCAAAAGCTGCATGCCCTAAAATACTTGGGTACATATTGTAGTTCCCTTAACTGTATTCCTACAGTCCCATCTAGCTGTATCTTGTCGGGAATGCAGCAGATACTGGAGCTTTACAGCAGGTGATAGCATTGGACTAGTTTGCTGAAATCACCTAAGTTGGCTGTAGCATTAATATCCCACGTTGAATTGCCTGCAGGAAATTTAAAACTGTTTTCTGTTTTGCACACACCCAGTTCAAGCCTTATAAATCAGATTTTAACAAATGCATCTTAGTTTTGTGAATGACTCGGCACGGTCAAATATAGGGCAGATCTAGAAGCCTTTGCCTGATTAATGTGTGCATTATTCAGTCTGACATTGCTAATCCTTCCAAAAAATGCCACCTAGCATGTGGATCTTTGTTGTGCATGGTCAGAACATCAAAATCAAACTTAGCTGATAAAAATAAAAAGAAGAGTCTTTCTGGATCAAACCAAAGGTGTATCTAGTCTTAGCTTCCTGTTTTCCAACCTTTCATTCTACATATTTAGAGCATTATGATTCCACTTTAACTTGCATAGTCCATCCTGCAGGATCTTGGGATCTACAGTTTAGAGAATGGGTCTTCAGAATTCTCAGCCAAAGTCCTCTCATGTCTCACCAAACTACAGAGACCAGGATTCCATAGGATGCTCCCATGGTAATTAAAGTAGAATCATAGTGCTATAACTGTGCTGTGTGAAAGAGCCCCAGGTGAATAGAAAAGTCCAAAGAGATAGCATTCTTCCATGGCTGTGGCACAGCAATTAGTATTATGAAGCAGACTGTTTCTATTCCTGGAGGAAGTATGTACCTACCTCCAAAGTAATAGCCACTGATAGCTTTATGCACTGTGAATATGTATAGATCTGTCTTAAAGTAATTTAAGCAACTCACCATTACAATATATTAGGGTAGTGAATTTCACAAATTCATTATGTCCCTGTGTCACTTTGTCAGTCCTAGATTCCCCTGCCAGTTTGGCTGGATAAACCTAAGCATTAGTAATATTGTGTGGATGGTTTCATCTATCCATTTCCCACATACATGGTATTATGAATTTCTACAATGTTAATCAGGGATAGGAAACATGTACGCTTCCAGAAGTTGTTGGACTACAGCTTCCACCATCCCTTATAATTGGTTATGCTGACTAGGGTGGATGGGACATGTTCCTCATCCCATTCTGGGCTTCGTAATCTCAATTGTAGACATTCCTCAAAGGAAACATTATGGTTAAAGAAAACTGCTTATAGGTAAAGCTTTGATCTCTGTCCTAATTAATGTGAACATTACCTATCCAGCTAAGTTAACTGATACAGTTATATCTATATTTCTACATATATATATAGGAGCAAGTTAATGCTTCACAATGTATTAGCTTGTTGTAAACAAAACAGAACAGAGGTATAGCTACCTTCATGTCCAAAGGAAGTCCTGCAAATGCTTTAGCAATTCAATTAGCTTTAAAACATATTACCCAAAAATGTGTGAACTTGAAATCATTTGATTCCTTATGGACATTATTAAAATACACAGATCTATTGTACATTTCAGGGACATTCTGTCAAACATCTAGAATTTACTCTGGAATTAGCCAGGGACTTGATGTTTGAAGTCTGCAAATGAATGTAAATCAGGTTCAGAATGAGTATATTAAAATGATGATTTAAAAGCACTTCAAAGGCTAATTGAAAGCTGATTAATCTAAATTTTGTTTCATGTCTTTTGCCTTTGTACACTGAAAGTTATGGTAACTTCCCTGCAATCAGTGCTCCAGGAAAACTCTCTCACTCTGACACACATACCAACATACACACACAAAGAGAGAATATATCTATGCATATGTAGAAACGTGGCAATCTTTGCCAATTTTCCAGTTTGCTTTTTTTTTAAAAAAAAAAAAGGACATATTTTATGTTCTAAAAATAATGTACTTTGTTACGGCTTCCTCAGTTCTCTACAGGTTAGATCTGTAACCAAAAGGACAGAATATATTTATTTTTATTTCTGTGAGGGAATTTGATGGGGGTCTTTGGACATTTTCTATCTTATGCTGAGAAGGTAAATGAGCTGTAACTCTTTGTGAAGTTCACATAAAAGACAATCTAGCAAACTATAATAAAATTCTACCTAAACCAGAGATGGTTATCCAGTTTCAAACTCTAGTTGAGATGTGGTTAATGCTATGTTATCACTAGTGTTGGTGCAATGCTAAACTCTGGTTAAAACAAGTAAGGGGAAGGGAGGACATATAAGCCAGAATAAAGAAGAAAAGTTCACACATAAACCTGTGGTCCAGATCCCATTTCTTAAACATAATTAGGAGGCTACCAATGTTATCAACGTTTCAGGCCTCAGGGTCAGCTTTCTCCTCCTAAGTTACAGCTTTTTTTTTCCTTGTGATTCATCTGTTGTAAATTCTTTTCACTTCAAGATAAATGAATTGCAAAGCCAATTATTTATTCGTTTTGATAATTAAAAAAAGCCAAAAAAATGGGCTATCAGCAGAACCATGAGGACATAATTCCTCTTTCCCACTCCATGGTTGTTGTTGTTGTTATGTGGCTTCAAGTTAATTCCAACTTATAGCAACCCTAAGGGGAACTTATCATGAGGTTTTCTTGGTAAGATTTGTTCAGAGGGGGCTTACCACTGCCTTTCTTTGAAGCTGAGAGAGTGTGACTTGCCTGAGGTCACCAAGTAGGTTTCCATGGCTGAGTGAAAATTCAAACCTTGATCTGATTCACAGCTCAACTCTCAGACCACCACACCATGTGCTGGCTCCCCATATACACTCCCAAAATCTGCTCTATAGGCCAAGAAATCCAGCAGAGAAAATTTGAAGTGTTCTAGAGAGGCGCATAAGAAGGAGACATCTGTGCTTTCTCCTGGCATGAGACTCAGAGTGGCTTAGACTAAAGTTAAAACAAAAGAGAGTTAAAAATCTGATTATATAAAAAGTAACAGAAGAACCCTTTTCAAACTGGAGCTGCCAGACTGAACACTGGAATGGGTTCCTGTACCTTTAAAGGTTGTATAGAAGAGGGAATTTAAGCAGGTATTACTTGTCACCTGGCTGCATGTTACATTGTTGCAGGACAAACACCACCTACCGAAATTCCCTCATTGTTGTTGTTGTTGCCGCATGCCTCCATGTTGTTTCCAACTTTCGACAATCTTAAGGTGAATCTATCACCAGGTTTTCTGGGGCTGAGAGTATGTGATGCACCCAAGGTTACCTAGCAACTTTCCATGGCTGAGCAGGGAATCAAACCATGGTCTTGTAGTCTAACACTCAAATCACTACATCACTCTGGCTTCTTCTTCTACACAACCATTAAAGATGCTGGAGCCAGTTTTAACCCTGGTAGCCCTAAGACTGGAGGGAAATTCTTCATGGAGTGGAGACTTTTTCACCAATGTCAGATATTCCTAACATGAGGCCCAAATTATACCTTATCGTAACTGTATGGTCTCCATTGGCCGCAGCCTCTTCTTGAGACTCACTGGTAATGCTTAGGTAAGGAAGCCACACGAGTCAAGTAAAACCAGTGCTAAGCGTTATGAGAATAAGCCGTGGGTAATATGAAATGGTAGAAAAGGCTTCCAAACTCCAGAGGAAGGGAGAGGAAAAGAGTATATGAGCCTGGAGAAAGGCTAGTTTTGGTCAGAACCAGCTTGTGATGTCACCATGTTCAACTTCTCTCCTTCGCACTGTATTGGCTGCTACCCGTGAGAAATGCTGAACCTGATGCTGCTGTACCACACACCACCTTCAACTAAATGCTACCTGAGGAAATGCAGACCGGTGGTGTTCGTAACAACACATAGGCCCTTTTGGGCCTTAAGAACCACTTATTTCTTGAAACGCCAGAGTAGCCTTCTAGAATGAATACCTTTAGCTCTGTTTCTGCCCGGGCTATGTGGCAAATTCCGAGGATGAATGAATCCCCAAAGCACTGCAAAACTTCCGCAGTAAAAATGTAAATGGATTATCTCCCCTATTAATATCTCACTAACAGCCACACTTTAGAAGCAATCATTTATCTGTTGCTCACAACATAAAAGCTAAACGATATTTTCACCATGAATCATTGGGTTGCTCTAAGATTAGCGTAGAGAGAAGACTGGATCTAACTCAGTGTTCTCCTAAGAGACAATAAAATATTTAGACCATCTTGCTAGTAGGCTTTCAGATGTCACTTCCCCTACCCACCAGAACCAATTTACAAGTAGTAGTTGATTTTCTGTCCATATGATAGTAGGGTGCTGGTACTAATCCCCAGAAGCACACTGGAGGTTTGTGCTGAGATGGAGTTTTCAAAGATACAAACAGGAGCTTAGAAGAACTGTCAAAATAATTCTGCTGAGCAGAACTTATGTTTTTTTTAAAAATCTGCCTATAACCCAGAATGCACTAGATTGCCTAGTTTTGTGGTAGAGGGTTATAAGATTATGAATGTAGTACTAGAATTAATTAGCACAATGAAATTAATTAGCACAAAAAGCAGCTTTACCTCAAATTACAGTTGACTTATGGAATTACATACCCTCCAACCATCCCAGTTTCACAGGGATAGTCCTGATTCATCTCTGTTGTCCCACTTTTTCAGAGTGTTTTTAAAACAACCCAGTCTCTTTCTCCTCCTCCCTGCAGTTTCTATCCTCATCCCCAGTTTATTTCAACTGGTGCAAACTGAGCTCAAAGTGAAATGTCAGTTTGCACTCAGTTAACTTAGCAGATGGGAGAGGAGAGGAGGGGATGGAATCTTGCCCTTCCCTCTAGACTCAGGCAAAAGGAAACTGCTGCAGTCTCTCCTAGTCTGTCTGTTCTTTCCATCATGACCATATTCTGATATTGCTTGGCAACACAAGTTCTGGTGTTCATCTGTGAAATGCTGGAGAGTATGGAATAAACATTCATGGAATTTGAGAATGTCACTAGCCTAGATCATTTTAAGAAAGAGTTAGACCAGGAACAGAGAACCCACATTCCTCCAGATGTTGCCGGAGTCCAACTCCTCCATCAGTCTCAGCTGCCATGGTCAATGGTCATGGACAACAGGAATGGCAGTTCTGCAACTTCTGAAGGATGACAGTCCCCCATTCCCTTAGGTCAAACAAACTCAGGGAGATCAGGTTTATCTAGCGCTATTAACCACTGTTAAGGATGGACTACTTCTGATCCATGTGCATCTTGTATGTGTTCAAATACAAACCTGTGTCATTCTGCTTTTTGTGATATTTTGGAAAGTGTACATTCATATTGCTTATGGTTTTGATAAAATGGCCACCACAAATTATGAGTTACTTGTAATTAGTTGATTCTACCAATCACTAAGGTGAAACTAAGGTACATTATGACTATTCATTGAAAGGGATAACTTTAGTCATATTTTGCCATTGTAAACATAGCCTCTGAATGTGGTGCCAGAGCTAGAGAATATGCTTGCAAATAAGTGTTTTCATGCAGTTCTGAGTATAATCGTCACTGTCACCACTAGCATTCTTCCTGCTACAGTGAAAGCAGTGTTTTCTTAAAATCTGCTGCCCATCTTGACACCAGATCTTTTCATTTTTGAATAGATCAGCGTGCAAATCATACAGCCCTCCAAATGTTGTTGGACTGCAACTCCCAGCTGCTTTAGCCACCACAGCTAACAATGAGGAGAGCCAAGAACTGCAGTTAGACAACAAGTAGAGGGCCACAGAATTCCTATCCTTGTTACAGAAAATCCAGTCTTTTGCTCTTCTTGGTAAACACACTTAAACACAGCCTGGAAACAATGCCTTGCAAGTAACAGCATTTCCTACAATGCTATATTTTTGAACTTAACAAGGGCAAAAATTGTTCATCAAGCAAAGTAATGCAATGGCCAATAATATCACTATTTTTATGTAATGAATAATATTTACTTGTTACTCATTATCTTTTCTTTTCACATTTATCTTCTCTTACTTTCATTACTTTCTAGGAGCAAAACTGCCTTTGGAGATAATCTGAAGAGGGTTTTAAATTTTTTTAGTCTATTATCTCACTTTTTAGATAATTTTTTTAAGATAATTTTTTAGATAATTTTTAGATTTTTTTTTTTTAAAAAGAATCACCAAGAAAGCATAATGTAGTATAACAAGTTACCAAAAACTTCCAACAGTAAAAAGCAACCAGGGACTCGATGATTAGTTACATTAACACTTCTGAAAAGTCCCAAGCTCTGATTTGTTATTTACCCTACATTTTCCCCAATACAGGACCCAGTTTGGAGAGGGCAGATCAACTCATATCCTACAGCTTTGACTTAGCAAATGGAGGATATACCATAATTCATTTCTACAGGACTATTTAGATATACGTTATCCCACAATACATTATTATATCATTTCATAAAGTGAAAAGTGCTTAACGGAAATTTCTAGTGTTTGAGTGGTGATGCTTGATAACCCTAGTTAGTGAGTATCCTACAAACTCATCACAAATCTGATTATGAATCAGTTCCTGAGAATTACCCAGGCTAGAAAATGCCTTACACTATGCTCCTTGAACCACTATCTTAACTAACTGTTAACTAAACTCCTAGCAAATTTCCAAAGATCAGGTCCTATGAAGCCTACATGGTAAGAAGATATCCAAGAGACTAGAGGACCAAATCATAATAGATGTTCAGGTAGCTCCAACTTCTAACTATGCTTTGATCTAAGTGGAAGAACAGCTGCAGTAAGAAGTGAAATGTGGAAATAGAGCTATCCGTATTGAATGCCTAACCCAGCATGGTTCTGTTAAGGTGAGCTATTTCCTCCCAGCCAACCCCAAAGAACAGCACCTGAAACAAAACCTACTGCTCCAATCTTGAATGAGAAACACCCACTTTAAGAAAAAGCCAGTATCTTACTAACTGAACAAATAGAGATTGTATTAATAATGTGTTATGCCAGGTGATATTTAACGGACACTTTTTTCCAAATAAAGAGAACCAGAAAAAGCCTGTGTCTCTATCAAGAAAGTATTATTAGTTATTCAGCCATGGATTAATCAGTTTTTAATGAATATAGAGTAAGTGTCAATCCTTGAACAATGTGCAAATTATTTTAACACATATGGTACAGATGGGAGAGATTTTATTACATTGAGAAAAGCATTAGTGAAATGGACTAACTCCTCTTTTAGCTTCTGCACACCATGGTTTTCAGCTGTTTCAAACAATTACTCTCTTAGAACAGACCATATAATACAACAGGAAACAGAAATCTGTCTTATTAAACTAGCTCTGTTCTAGGGCCTTCCCAGACACTGTTTCTCCCAGAAGAACTCCATAGTTACGACTGGACTAGACAAATGACACTGTTACAGGCAGCACTGGAACTGCACAGGCTATTTTTTTAAAAAAAACTTCCCTTAATTTGTGAATTTCTTCATAAATGTGATATTTAAAAAATTCAGCTGCAAGAGAAAGCAAAACAGGAAGAGAGTTTTGAGTGTTTAGCTCTTAAAAATCTAGTTTTGGGTCCCTTAAATTGAACCACGTTTATGGTTTTGAATTAAAGCTACTGCCTCTTTTTTTTTCTGATAGACTGAGGCCATTTCTGCACTATACTCTCATAGCGCAATTATTCCACTTTCAACATCCTATGGAATCCTGGGGTTTGCATTTTAGGGAGGGCCGACCGGCCCTCCCTAAACTGCAAACCTCAGGATTCCATAGGATGTCGAAAGTGGAATAAACGTGCTATAAGAGTGTACTGCAGAAATGGCCTCAGTCTTTAACAGCTACATAAATGCATAGGATCGTCTCCATATTTCTGTTGGATCTGACCATGTCAATATGTCAGAATTTCATCTGGTTTATCTTTTAGTAAGAAGTTAACAAAATACTCACATTTCTTTCTACGTTTAATGGGAAGAAGTCGAGATTTTAAAAATTAAAATATAAGGAATACAAGGAAAAGCAAAACTGACAGATGACTAGATGACTAGAAAAAGCCTCACAGTGTATTGCATGAACTACTATCCTGTAACACTGTTTATTAGCATCCCAGCAAATTTCCAAAAGTCAGGTTTAAAAAAAAAGTGGGAAATTTTACACGTCTACAGAAAGCTCACACCCCATTTTAAAGAGTTATCTTTTTCCCATCATTTTTGCACATTGTTTGATGAGAAGGTGATTCCATTAGGTATCACTGACATCCACCAGAGGAGGAGGATGATATCAAGTACATGGTTAGTCACAAAATGCCACTGAACCACATCACAAGACCCAATGAATCCATGTCACCTTAAATATGTCACGATTGGAAAATATTATTCCCCCTTTTTTTTCTTCCTGATTAGACTGCGCACCAACTTCCTAAAAATTCCATAGGTGTTGTTTTGTCCATTCCACAAATAATTGGTAGTGGAAGTCAGGCATGCAAGGAGGATCTCGGGATTTCAAAAATGGAGGCAGAAAAGGAGTGTGTGGGAAGAGAAAGAGAAATAGAAAAAAAGGGGGTATTGGAGCAGCAGCAGCAGCAGCCATTATTCATCCTGCATCTTCGATGCATCTTCAGATGCAGGACTGAGATTTGAAAAATATGAGCAGACATTGAAGTGGATGGCTTTAAGGGAGAATGATTGCATGAAGAATTTATTTTATGGGCTTAGCTGTGAGTTGTGGTTGGTTTTAAAGTTGCTAACATAAGATACAGCAAAATTTAAATAGTATGTGTATATGTATGCAAAAAATTTGTGTATACATAGGACACAAGATACAGTGTACACACACCGCACACAGTGAGTTATGCATATTTGAATTTTAACTCGGAGAAATCTGGTATATTCTATTTCCTGTGCAGTTACATGCCAATAATTATTCTGGAGAACAAATATGCTACTGTGCCAACAAAGAGAAATCTGAATAGATTTCAGGATGAACAACTGATCCTTTTGTTGGTGGCTTCAAAGAAGGGATCACAGAACCAAATACAACATGTGTTAAAGTACTGCAAGCCCTCTGCACCTGAAGCAGCTTAACTGGCAGTGACATTCAAACCAAGCTAGGAATAATTACAAGAAGATCCTTCTCCTCACAGATGTGCTTGCACCCACATGAAACACAGGACTGATTTAGACACAGAAAAGATTTAGAATGATTTAGACACTCTTTCAGAGTGGCCCAGTGAATGGGGCCACATGAAGGAAATAGTCCAGCGCATCTATAGTTAAAGTTGCTATCTCTTGACTGTAATGGGATATTTATATGCGCAAATGAACACATTTTTTTTAGCATCCAGAAATGTTGACTATAATCAAGCTCACAGTTGTGGTGTGCTAGTCCACTGACGTAACTGCTATTTTTATCCGGCATGTTACATAGACTGGCCCACACCTTATGGCTATCCCATGGAAACTCATAGCACTGCTCCTGAGGCAGGTGATTACTAGCCATATAAATCTTCTGCCTATTTAACCCTCACACACAAGGACAAATGAACCCTCACATGCAAGGACAAACAAATTTCAAAGTATTCTTCCTGCTGTGGGGAAAAAACCCATACATTTCTGCACAGTATTCTCCCCACATTCACGCAGCCTCAAGTGTTCTGGTCTAGATTATCCTGGACAGAAACACTTGGGGTTTTGTCCACAAAAAGGTGTAAAAACAGTGTGTTCTGTTCCCCACCACTCCCTTTCATGCAGAAACCCCACATGTATTGCTGTGTAGAAATACCAAGAGAAAACCATGCTGAAGTCTTGAGGTTGTGTTATTCTTCCTAACAGAGCTTCCCAAGCACCAAAAAATCCTTTTTTGGGTGGAAAATGAATAACAATGGATATTCTTTCCATTCCTGCTCCTTATCAATGCCAGATATATTTGACATCAGTTAACTGAGGAGTGTCTCAAGTCCCTTTTCTGTGGATAATGTTATTACACATGTGATTCACAAGATATTGTCTGTTCTGTTCTTTTTGAAAAGATTTAATAAAATTCTTACCTAGTTTTTGACTTGAGACTTCCATACGGAATTTGTAATGTATTGATTGGTTTTGTACAAGAGCTCTTAAAAAGTATCAGCAATTACAATTGCAACCATTTTGCTGCTGTTTTTCAAAAACTCCTGGTATTTATTAAAAGAGGGAGAGGGAGAGAAGAAGATCACCTTCTTTACTGAGACCCTGTTAGTTATTAATGCACATTTAATGAAATAGGCACTAAGTACTGTTTGTATTAATAAGAAGAACTCTGGTTTAAAATTAACAACTTCTTTTTTACATAATTCAACATTCAAAGGCTAGAGACGGGGGTTCAGTTCTCCACCCCCACATGTCAAACCTCATCAGGTTATCTGCAGAAATCGCTTTAAGTTATTTAAAAGGAAATCAGGCAGGTCTCTCCACAGGGGAAAGTTCTATGAAGATTTAAAAAAAAATCTTGAATTATAAGCTTTCCTCATAAAAGAGTTTTGCTTTACGGAGACCTTGAAAAGGCTCAAGTGCAGTAAACGCAAATGATATTGCTGATGTTCTTTAAGATGCTTATAGCAACTGTAAACTATCAGTTTCTTTAAATTGCTGGTGCTTTTAAAATGCTTATAGCAACAGTAAACCACCAGTTTTATTCTAAAAGAAAAAGAAAAAGGAAAAGAAAAAAAAAGACCTGATCTATTTGAGCTGAAGGAAATTTTGTGCATCTATAATTACGTATGGTCCAAATCTTAAGATCCTAAAAGATACTTCAAATTGCCTTTGTGCAGTGGATGGAAATTAAAGACTAACAGGTCACACATTGTTACAGCATAGAAGTCATGTTTCTAAGCCAATCTGTGTACCTTTTGGGTGGAGAGGCAGGATAAATAACAGCTGCTGCAGCAGGTGGGGGTGCATATTGTCTGTGGACCACACTTCACTGATCCCTGAAATAAATTATGCGCATACAGACTCTGCAGCAGCAGTCTTTATAAGCATGATCAGAAACTTTGCTTTTCCAGGTTACATACACATGTAGGATCTTTCATCAAATGCACACATAGACCACTATCCAAGCAAGTGGATGTAATACCACCTGCCTTGTCCTAAGAAGTGGAGAGGTTAGGACTGGGAAAAGTTAGGACTATAACTCCTAGAATCTCCCAGAAAACTGTATTCCAAAAAAAGAATTTTGGCAGGCTCTGGAAGAGGGTAGTAGAACTGCTTATTCAAGTGAAAACACAGATGTCTGAAATGATGTACCCTTCTTTTCCCTCTCAAGCATTTTGCATTTTCTTAGATGTTGAAGTCATGCTCTTAGTTTCAAAAAATATCTTGAAAAGGGGGAAGAAATAGATGATGCAGATCAACCCTCGAGCTCTGACCCACTTTAAAATGTGGGGTTGGTTTATTTAAAAAAACAAACCTCACGACAATGTTATCTACTATCTTCCTCCCTCTTTGGTTTCCATTTAAAATATCTCTATGTTGTCAAGGTATCTGAACAAACAGATTGCCCTTCAAGCTTTGCCACTCTCTGCCATTCCACCCACCAGTGTGATTCAATAAGTGCTGATATAGTTCTTGTGCCTTTGATACCATCAAATTTCAAAAACATCACTGAATTGTCTTTAATGTCACCTGTTCATAGCATTGCAGAACAGAGAAATGCAGGCTAGAAAGAACTAGTTTGATTGTTCCTTCCTAATTTTACACATCCATTTCTCTGTAGCCAAACAACTGATCCATCACAAGCCCACCAGAGAACCTTTGCCAACACAACTGCTTCCATTTTTTTTCCCCACGGTGAAGTCAAAACTTTAGAAAAACAAAACCAAAAAGAAAAATGCTACAGGAGCAAGCAAGCTCTAAGTAACTTTAGCACCACTTCAAAATGCAGCCCAGATTAACCATTTTTACTTCCCACTGATTTCAATCTAAGAGACTGAAGCACATGTTTAGCTCTCTCAACTGAAAACACCGGGAACTAAAAGGGCTTCACTTTGGCAGGATCAGACCCCATTTAGATGTGACACTGGGCATATAAGAAAAATTTGCCCATGTGGTGTTCCATATGGCAGCTTCCTATTTAAATTAGGCTCGCAGCTGCTACACGTGCAGTATTTGCATGCCAGATTGGTACCTAGCCAATCTCACTATGAAATACTATGGAAGCCTACTATGTTTGCAGTATTGGTTTATTTACTTCACCTTTCTCTGATTTAAAAGCCAGGAAGTAGTTTAACGTGGATTGAGGAAGAAGGTCCAAAGGCGGATTCTAAGGATGCTGAGCTGAATGCACATAGAATCCCTATATTCCTATATTTGGTGATCCTGAAATACAGGGTTCCTAGAGAAGTTTAGGTTCCCCTTTCAGACCTTAATATAAAACTTATAAAACTTAATATAAAACTCAGGAAAGTCAGGGATAAAATAATGAGGATGAAGTATTCAGTACCTCCTTGCAAAATGCCTTTTCCTCAACTGTGCCACTGTAGTTTGTGGCCAATCACTGATTCGTAGATTGACTTGTGCCTGTTGCCATCTTGCTGCTGTTGCACAGCAAGTGAAGGAATAACCTTCATTCTCCTAGACCTGCTGAAGGTCTAAGAGGATACAGGCTACTTCTCCCACCCTCCCAGCTATGCAACAGCGGTTGGACAGTGCTGGGCCACAGTTCTGCCCCCCAGCCATTGAAAGGCTTTTGGAGATGTGTCTTGACACTGTCTGCTGTTACACAAGTGCGGGAAAGGCATTGCGCAAGTAGGTATTGGATACCTCCTTCCACAATACCTCAAGTACTTATGCTTATATAATCTCAGTCATGTCACTATAAACCACCCAGAAGATTCTGGCTTGTGGTCATGTATCTGAGGATAGAGGGATGGTTGGATGGACGGACAGATGGGCAGACAGGCAGATATTTCACTATACATAGCTATTATGTAGTAAAGTTCTAAAATATACTATCTTCAGTTTCTTTCCCTTTTTTGCCATTTGCTGCCAATTTTCCAGCACTGCGTACTGGCAATATTTGCACTGTGTATACACTGGGTATGTTTCTTGAAACTTCAGTATTTTGGAACCACTGAAAAGAATAAGTAAACATTACTGGCAAAAACTAATTTCAGATGTACTTTAGGGTATTTGGATAAAGAAACATAGCAATAAATAGCTTTATTAAAATGTTTCCCAGTTATTCTTTAAAATACCACCTTAGTTGTTTCATTACCTTTGATACCACTGAGCAGCAAGATGGCAGTGGTAGGCAGTGGGGGAAACTGGCTGTATGTTATTAACAACACATTCTTGTGGCAGTAGTGATTTTAGGAAAACTTCTATGTTGTTCTCACCAAGGTACTGTAAACCTGTGGACTGCAGATTGTAGGTGGAGACTCACATGACAGAACATACATACATGCATGTGCTCATGTTCACATACATACACACATCACTGACACAGAATAAAACATGCTATGAAAAAGTACATCTAGGCTTCTGTGTAGAAGAGAATGTTTGTACGGTAAAGCCTTCAGTAGTATGAACCACAGCTTGGAAAGCTTACTTGCCAACTACAGGTCCCAAAGGCACATTGATCAAGTAATTCTGGGAGTTGTGGTCTAACACAACAACCTTTCCAAGATTCCACTTACACTAAACAGATGGAGTGAGACAGTCCAGTCACAAGTTTGTCATCTAACTTGCCAAGAAAGAATAGATTGCTATATTTAAATAAATTCAATTCTTAGTCCCACACAGACACAAAGAATCAACTCTTGAATAGTAAATAAACGCTCATGTGAAACTCTTAGATTCAGTGAAGCTGTTCTAACTGGAACCAGCAACTGGATTAAGACTATAGTTTTTTGTTTAATGGTTCATCCAATTCCCCACGAAGCCCAACTAAAGGAATATTTCTGCAAAATTTAGAGAGGGTGGTGGTGGTCTCACATTCTACTTGAGGAACTCTCTGCTTTTTAAGAGCCAGTGTGGTATAGTGATTTGAGTTTAGAACTAGGATTCAGTTCAAGATTTGAATCCCAGCTCAGCCATGAGCAAGACAATGATAACCCTTGTCTGAACAAAACTTGTAAAAAAAAAATCCTATGATTAACTTTTCTGTAAGTCAGATTAAGATTTTCTGTAAGTCAGAAACAACAAAATTTCTCCCCCGCCCCCCCACACACTTTACTTATTCTTATCATACTTATTTTTGAGAGGTATCTTCATTACCTAAGATCTGTAGAAAAAGGATTATTGTTTATTCCACTGACGTGCACAGTCCTGTCGAGATTGCAAGCCTTTCAGGATCTGGTTCTGCATCTGTGGAACGGACTTCCACTGGGCCTCCAGCTGGAGGAGGATCTCACTCATTTTCATAAGGGGTTGAAGACCTTCCTTTTTGATTTACTAGATTAAGCTGCTGAGCTGTGCCTGAGGTTGCTGAGGTGACTGGTGATCAGTGAGGCATTAGGGATTTCATTTTCTGTATATGTATAGTGTTATGTTTTATAGTCCTTGTCTTTGACTGTATATGTTGATGTTCCACCCTTTGGTGAGAAGGGCATTATAAATAAACATTGCTGTTATCACTCACAGACAATATTTCAGCATTTAGGAGACAAGAGAATTGTCAATCCATGAATGAAAATGCTGGGTATGTGCATAAGATCTGGGAGCAGAGCCCAGCACTGAGCCAGAGTACCTCAGCACTTCTCAAGGTCTAGAACTCCAACAGAATGCACACTACTCTTAGTACAGCGTATTAAGACAGCAGTTGTCCACTCTCAGTCTGGGCAGATGGCCAAAGGGCAGCTGATAAGGATTAGAGGCACACAACAAGCAGTTCTTGCAACAAAGTGATTACTTATTTTACTCTAGTAAGGAAACAGTCTTGCACAAATATGAAGCAAACAACAGTCCCAGCAATATCTATAAATCAAAGACAGTTGAAACAATCCCAAGTCAGAGCATGGCAGGAGAAACAGGCAGAGGCACGGCAGGAAAAACAAGCAGAAGCACAGCAGGAGAAACAGTCAGTTAATCACTGACAAGTGCTGGAGGGGAATGGCTCAGCTTTTACAGGTTCAAAGATCAGTGCAGCTGGTATTTGAGTTACTGTTGCTTGTTATAAATTTGGTGGGATCTGTGTAGGTGTTCCCTCTAATGCCTATGCTGGGCAAAGGTGGGTATCGGTAAGTTATCTTCTGTGTCAGAAGGAGCAGGGCTCTCTGCTGGGGCTGGCACTGCCCCCTGTTCTGTCTCTGGGGTGGTGGTACTGTCTCCTCCTGTTCAGCAGGTTCTGCTGTTCAGTCTCTGAGTTAGAGTCTATGCCTAGGTCCTGGAAGCAGAACATGACAGGAGTGGGGAACCTTCATACTCTCCCTTCTTCCCATCTATAACTCCCATTAGCTCCAGACATCATGGACAATTTAAGAGACTGTTGGAACAGTAGTCCAAACATCTGGAAGACCAAAAGTTCTCCACCGATGAGCTAACTTCTTTTTTCTTTTCTTTCTTTCTAAAGTTTAGTAGATACTCAGAACCCTCGCTCTCTTGCTTCTCTAGTAAACAGTCTGAAAGTCAAGCCAGTGCTACCTTCATTTTATTTATTTATTTCCACCTTATGTAGAACTTGCATGGAAAAGATTCCCAGAAATATTCGTGTCCAAAATCCTGGAGGACCACTGCCAGCACTACAAATAGTACTGATGTAGGGTGATGGATTATTTGATTTATTATAAAGCAAATTTTCCTGCTATAGGTTTGGCCTGCATAACCTTTGATCTACCAAGCTGATTTTCTGACTCCCAGCCATATACAGCTTTCCACTGAGTCAACAAGCTTGCTCTTTTGTTGCAAATAAGAGCATGATAAAAATGCCATTTTGGACTAATATTCTAGGACTTGTAATCTAGCAAGTTACTTAAAAAAAACTCCCCACATAAATACAGTTGAGCGATTGAGTAGTTGGCAGGCCACTATATGGTAGGTTGCATTTGGTGGGACATAAAGTCATACAGGCCTGTAAGAGGAAAGCCACCATGGGAACAATCAGCCAAAACTAATGGAAATTAGCTTTGGCAATAGTTCTCAACCTGTCCTCTCCCTCTACCCCCCCCCGAACCATTATTAATATCACTGCTGTGTTTTCCATCTTTCATTTCCATTTTGCCTTCACTTGTCGAAGAATTTGCTTCTGACTAAATCAAGCAGACATTTGCAGATATTACTGGAACACCACAAAAGGTGGAATATTATTCACTTGGCTTAGAGAAGGAGGAAACAAAACAAAAACACCCCAGATCCAAAGAGGCACAGTGTTCTCACAACATTTAATGATTACAGGATCACAGAGTAGATGTAAATGACTCTCTTTCTGTCACTGTAATTAGCCTCAATACAATCTGTTCCTGAAGACATCTTTTTTTTGTGGGTGTGAACCTACGCACACAAAAACACACAAACATGTTTAAAAGTTAACTCCAAAAGGAGTAGAAGGAACAGGGAGGGGAGAGATATTCAAATTATAATAAAAACCATTATTCATGATGTAGGTCAAGAAGAGACTACAAATGGTGATTAGTTCCCTCTTTGGCCCCCAAACAAAGGATGGCGGTATTACTGGAAGAAGTGTTCCCAGATTTCCTCCACAACTCACCCAAAGCTACCGTTTAATGCACTGGCCAAAGACTGATTTCAATGACTGTAGAGATTGTGACATTTTGTGGATTGCACCACACCTTTCAACATTTCACAGATGAATTGGGACGCCTGTGGCCAAGCAACATCAGAGTATGGTTAAGACAGAAAAGGTTACTAATGAGAAAGAACACACAGGCTAGGAGTAGCTAAAGCAGTTTGCTTTTGCCTGAGCTTACTGGAAAGGACAAGATCCCACCCCTTCTCTCATCTCCTTCCTCATGAGTGGAGTACAAACTACTTTTGCACTTTGAACTCAGTTTGCAGAAACTGGAGTAAGCTGAGGACAAAGACAGAAAGTGAGAAAAGGAGAGAAAACTAGGACATTTTTAAAAAATGGCTGAAAAAGTGAGAGGATTAATCAGGACTGTCCTCACCTGCCAAATCTGAACAGGTGGAGGATATGGTGAACATCAAATAATTTGTTGTAGGCTATAGAATAAGTAAATTCCTGTCTGATCAGATCAAAACTGTGATATGACCTAAGAAGATCCTGGTTAAAGTCCCATCTCTGCTAGGAACTCCTTAGGAGGCTTTAGGTCAGCCAAACTAGATGAGACGAACTCAGGCCAGTCATACAAATGGATTTTCCATCTCTAAACTTCTGCCAAAAGTAACAATGGAGAAGCCTGCTTCTCCACTGGAGCACCACTGTAATGTTGAAGAAGTGAGGAGTTAACCATTATCCTCGTTGTCCAATGAAAACTGTACACTACCTCAGCTGCCATTAGCCTTGTACCATAGATTTTATGTCTAATCTAGCATGGCCCACTTTGCAGTATAATAATAACAATACTGACCTACCTGATACAGTTGTAATGAACACTAAACTGTGTATGTGAACTGCTTTGAACACTTAAAAATAACTATATAAGGACATGGTAACTGTAAAATCATTATTAACTATCAAAATTAATACTATAAGAGACACACTAACAGGAAGTTATATAGACTATAAGAGAAACAATAACAGAAACATATATATTGGCAGAGTTAGTCCAACATATGGCTCTCTCAGGTACAGCAGTAAAAGGCATAAATCAAGGTATGCAGTACCTGAAACCTGCCAAGTTATTTTCACAGACATGGTAGAAAAGCTCAGAAGCTCCTCTTCCCAAAGTAAAATGGGGGGTGGGCCTCCTTCCATAATTTTGGACCACAGATACTGACAGTAAAACACACACACACACACACACACACACACACACACAAATCAAATAACTAGCAATAACAATTTGAGGCCCCAGGTCTAAATGGTTAGGACAGCCCTGAGCACTGTATGTTTCAATATTTTCTAATTTTAAAGCCTATACAATTGATATTCCCCAAAATTGCACTCATTTGCATCAGATGTAACTCATAGATAATAACCCCAAAGAAGTGGAAAAAAAAAAAGCTGCTTCTCATTTAATTCAGAAGATTTGCCATAAACACATTCTGCATATTCAAGTGATTAGAAGTTTTGCCTAGCTCGCTCACTCTCCTCATCTTTTCCACCCCCTAATCTTCTTTTGTCTCATTTGCCAGTGCTTAACAAGATTGGTTTCAGGATATCTTATGAATCACCTTGCTCAATATGAGCCTGACATCACCACCATTAAAGTCACTTTAGGTCCCGTATCGTTGTGGAATCCCCTTGGAGGTTCATACTGCTCCCTCATACTGCTCCCCCATCAAACAATAATCACTGTACGTTTTGTCAGGTTTTCAGTCAGTTTGCATAGCACTTTTACTTTGTTCTGCTGTTTGTCACTTTGATTCTTAGTTTTATGATTTATGATATTGTGTTACTGCTTGGATTATACTGTAAATTGACGTTGGGCTGAAAAACAACCTGAAACTATGATAAAGAATATATAAACAAATGTTTTCTACTTTTAAAATGTCTTTTTCCTGAGCTCAGTATTGTCATCACCCAGCAACGAAGTTTGGCTCAGGGACAACATCACAGAGGATGGACTAAGCCAATTCAGAGTGAGTTCAACACTTCCTGAATTGCACTGCTCACTCTAAGCATGCTAATCATATTTAGCAACATAGCATCACAGAAAGCACCATAGCCATTTTAGAAGGAAAGCAATGCTTCTTCTACCATATTTATTTTTTAAAATGGCCTTATGTCCTTTCAAACCCATTACAAAGAAGAGGCGGGTACTTTTTCCAAGGTTATGAAAGTTCACAAAACCCACAACCTTATTTTGGCTCAGCGCTGCCTTGAATTCACTATGGATTTTATTTCCTGGAAGTCGTTAACACACTGCTAAGCAGAAGTTGCTTTAAGATTGTAAACCACAAGGTTGATTGCCAACATTGGACACCGCTGCAGCTGAGCAGTCAGCAGGACAACATACAAAAAAAAATATATGATCGAAAATGAAAATGAAAATGAAGGCATTGAGAAAAGGTGAGAAGAGGTGAGGGAGAAGAAGCAGTGAGGGAAGCAAAGCAGAAGAACAAGCCAACACCAAAAATCAAATTAAGTAATGGTTTTGTGAGTAGGCTATGCTTTGAAATAAAGTGACTTTCCCCATGCTGCCGTTTGTAATTCAAATGAGAGAACAGTTTTCCCATCATCCATGTTTTAAATTATGTGATTCTGTTAAGGTTACCCAGGCATAAAAGAAGATGCAACTGTCATAAACCACATTACACATTACAGGTGAATACAGGCCAGGCAACTGCACAAGAGAAATGTGTCAACATTCAATCAGTTTACAGGTAGGTTATCAGAACCTCAAGCAAAAGGTTCTCTGTGGAACAGGAAGAAAGATTTTATATATCTTGTTCACTCCAATTTCCTGCTTTTGGGCACATGATAAGCTGGATCGTGTAGCAATGTATGGCAGATTCTTCACTAGGTCATGGCCTGGTGTCAACCAACATAATTGCATGAAGCACAGAATAATGATCCAGAAAGTATTACAAAACTTGCTAGCACATTATCAAGTGGAACTGATATGACAGGTTATATTCTTACTTCATTAATGTAATTGTCCTTTGCAGGTGACTTTAATAGGATTCAGAATGGATTAGGACTCTATGGCAGGCAGCTGAGTGAAAATGGCTATAAATGCTAAAATGGAAGAAAGATACGAAATAAAATACAGTGAGAAAATGAATCGGGTGTTCTCATTTATGCCGTTACAAACAAGAGAACATGCAATAGAGGAAGAGTCAACCTTCTTAATGCTGTTGGAAGAGAAAATACAAGTGGGTACGCAACACTACATTTTCCTGGTTCAAGTACGCACGCCAGAAAAAAAAGCCCTGAAATTAATTAGAAACAACACTAACAACCCTTCCACCATTCAGCTGCATTAAATAAAACCTACCTTGTGAAGACGTACACTTAACACAGGCACACGGGGAGAGGCATAAACGTCACAGTTTGCTTCTCTTACAATGGCCAACACCTTATTACTGTTTTTAAATCTTTTCAGGATTTTGTTTTTCGGCCTCTGAAAGGCGTAGAGAACAAAAGGGAACAGCGTGGAAGTACTGCAGGCTGCCTAGGAAAAACATTTGCTACCTGAAAACATGTGGGGAGACACAATGGAGAAACAACCCAACAGGGGATAAAACCACAACCACTCTTCCATTCCTCTCCATGTTGTAACATGACATTCTTAATGACTTTCCATCACAGCGTCCTGAGGTTACTTTCTAACCACTGTGTACTCACATCCATTCTGGGAAAAGGTTATTTTCTGTTCAGCCAGCCTTGGCTCCTCACTGACACAAGTTCTACAGTTCAGAAAGAATTACAGTTACCAGACTTAATTTGGAGACCCATCTTTCTTCTTTGGCTAGAGACTGGTGGCTAGCAGTTAGAAATATGTGGTACTCAAGAAAGGAAGTAGAAATGATGTGAGCAAAA